>JAKELP010000040.1:2404882-3752264 GCA_029929735.1 Mimosa pudica
TTTAGCCAATGAACAATTAAAATGGTTCATTTTGGCCAATAAGCTACTGGAAATTACTAAAGTACCCCTTATGACTAAATTAATATAATTTCTGAATATGTGGGTCCCACCTTTAAAAATAAAAAATTACCCACCCCTCCCTCTCTCCTCCCTCTTTCCGTCCGTCCTTCACCGGAAGGTAAATTAAACCAGTAGCAGCATGGTTGTTATGGTTTGATTCATATTTCTCTTCCAAATTTACTAAACCTTTGATTTTTTGCACCTTCCTCACTCTTCTCTCCATTCTTGATCTGCTATGCCTTCTTCAATGGAGGAAAGTTCCCCTGCGGCAGATCTCTGGGCGGCCACATGAGGTCCCACATCTCCTCGGCCGCCATGGCAGCGACTACGATGGAGGATTCAGCTCCGGCGACGCTTCTGCAAGTGGGTATGGTCTGAGAGAGAAGAGGAAGAAGCCTTGGAGACTCGTCATCTCCGATTTCACTGACCACGTCATTACTCATACTCATGCAGCCACTGATTCCAACAATAAGAGCAGGTTTTGTAAAGAGTGTGGTAATGGGTTTCATTCTCAGAAGATACTGCTATCGAAGTGTTATTAAAGTTGTTGAGATTCTTCCCTCCTTCCCTAATTAATATAATTAATAAAGAGGTTGTGGTTGTAGTTGAATTCGGTTGTGTTGATGAAACAAAGGAGACAGGATTTTGAAGGTGAAGAAGAAGTGAGAGGAGAAAGAAAGAGAGGTTTGATTGAAGAAGAAGCCATGGCTCATGGCTGTTGATGAAAGAAAGGAGAGAGGATTTTGTTGTTGTTGATGGTGAAGGGCGGACAGAGCGAGGGAGGGGGAGGGTAGGTGGAGTAATTTTTTATTTTTATAAGTGGGACCCACATATTTAGAAATTATATTAATTTAGTCCTAAAGGGTACTTAAGTAATTTCCAGTAGCTTATTGGCCAAAATGAACCATTTTAATTGTTCATTGGCCAAAATGATACCACTTATTGTTTGTTGGCCAAATTGATACATTGGAAATTGTTTGTTGGCCAAATTAATCTTTAACCCCAAAATTTTTTTTTGCATAATCTCATTGCGGTTTTATAGGTGTCTGATTGGAGGAATTATGGGTTAGCAGCGGTCAAATAGGGGTGGTGGTGTGGTGAATTTTTAAGGAAAAATATGAATCGTGCTTAATCTAATCTATTTTGCCCACCAATCAAACTTAAATAATATATTTATTTGTAAAAATAATTTATGGAGAAGCCGCCCCAATTTGCTTTCTTTTTATCCCCATCTCATCAGCAAAATGGTTTGTGGACTTTGAGGCTTTGAGCTGACTAGGCTAGACTCCTTGAACAACCCAATCCTCGCCGTAGAAAGAAAATGACAGCAATGAAAAATTGTTGTATATTTATTTTTCCCCCTCGTGTTAATCTGTTTTGATAAGGAACATTCTCCCTCCACTCCACCCTACTGTCTAAGGGTCTGTTTGGTTGGCCCATGAAAGTGAGAGTGAAATGGAAAGTGGAGAAAGTTTTGGTTTTTTGGTAATTTACCTCTATCCCTGGGCCCACAAGTTTTCTCTCTCCATCTCACACTTTTTCTGGGTTCCACAAACTTTACTTTCTCATCATTACCTAATTTACCTCCACTTTCCATCTTCACCCTTTCGCTTTCTAATTCTTCACTTTCCCTTCATTCAACCAAACACACCCTAATATTGATATCTATTAAGTGCTATTATTAAGGACGATAGATATGGAAGAAATGTTTTTTTTTTAAAAAAACATATCCTTATTTTTTTAGATTAAAGGTAGAAGAGAATGAAGGGAACTTTTTAAGTTGCATTTAGAAAAAAAAAACAGAGTAGAAATATGAAATTCAAATAAAGAGAAAATATAAGATAAATGAATCAGAGATATTCAAAACTTATACCCCAGCTATCTTAATTTTCTTTAGAGGAAAATCCAACTCATAAATTTTCCTAATCCACCATTCCCAATCCTCATTACCAAACATATACGGTGACAAAACTGAGTCATGAAAGCACAGGTTGACCGTTCATTCTTTATAGAATACAAATACAACCCTTGAAATGCAAGTCTCCTTCTTTCAAGGGAAAGATGTTCAAACTCAAGTCTTTCTATTTAAGAAATCATGGCAGGGCATATACACAATTGAAGTTAAAATTGAACATGACAAAAACTTTGATATCTTTACCTTTTTATAACGCTCACAAGCGGAAGTTAAAGGGGAGACCTTTTGAATAAGATCAAGACTCTTTAAAGAGGCCTCGAGAGAAATATAGGCTTTCTGCATCCTTCATTCTAACAAAGATTGGTAACTGATAAAATGCACATGAGCTTTCCCTCCAATTGATCATAAGAAAAAATGCCACCACAAATGGCAGATCCACTACATTTGTTTCTTTCTGCGTATAAACGCCTTATATTTCTCATTCTGAAGTAACACAAGTTTTTCTCAAGCAAATAGCAATAGAAACATAACCTAAGACTTGTACCAGACCTTCAAAAGACAAGTGTCAATTGCTTAAAAAAATGTATCAATGAGTAGAAAAGTAGAAATCACAACGCGAAAATATCACCATGAATGAAGCAAGCAGGGTAAATAATTTATGCCTGGCATATTAAACCTTAAGAAATTAATTACTTCCTCAATCCCATTTACAAGTGAACTTTTGTATTTACATGTCAAACTTATGCATCTCTAAGTAGTTAAGACATATTCAGTTCAAAAAAAAGTAGTTAAGACATAAGGGTAAACAGTTTTTTTTAACTCAGGACAAGTATGAGATTTTCCCAAAAATTGTTTCTGTCCAGCTAAATAGTCTACACACCATCTCACCTAAAACGCCATTAATCATGAGACTCAGTCAACAACACAACTTAGCTGATATTCAATGTGTTTCTTGCATTTTCATTCATGCTCAGGTGGTCATAATTTCTACGTTGTGGATGCCTTCCAATGTAGGTAGCTTCCTCTAAAATTTCAAATAATTTGCATGTTAGTGATCTAGCCGATACTCCCAGCCAAGTATTGACAGTAGCTCATAAAATAACATAGACGTAGGATTCTCACCCATTCCAGTCATATTTAGCCTCTAAGCCAAAACGATTACATGTAAATTTGAACACATCCAATCGCACATGATCATGAAAACATTAAGCATCTAATTGGTGCATGCGTGACCCAAATAAAAGAAATATGGAAAGTAATAGACTCTTCAAAGGCATAGAGTGAATGGAATGTCCAAACATCAAAGCAAAAGAGATAACACAATCCAAAATGACATATATTTTATTCTGATAATAAAAATGATACAATTACAACAGACAACAACAACAAAGGCTTATCCCAATCCCACTAGGTATAGCCGGCTACATGGATCGTATCAACACCTATCAGTAACCAAAGTTGTAACACATAAAATTTACTTGAAATCTCCTAGGATAGCATTCTAATGTTCAGCAACAACCAGGAAGTGGCAACCAACATTCATCTTCCAATGATTATCATATTTATAATTCACAACAAAATGTATGTAACTACAGAACAACAACAATAAAAAAAATGTCAACTCAGTTCAGTTCTAGTCCCCACTTGGTAAGAGTGCTAAAGAAGGGAATATACTTTGGCACTTCAGAACAACAACAATCAAAACATGAACAAAATTTCAACTTTGATAACAACCCATGTAAATCCAACAAAATCAGTGAAAACCCATATCTGAATCTGCCTGATAAATAGGAAACGAAACAGACTCCAACAACTTCAAATGAAAGGACCTAACATTCCTCCACTTACTAGGCACAACATGAGCAATACCCTCACAAGCAGCAACCACATTCTCAACAATCTCATTCACACTCATCATTGCCACGTCAGCAACTCTCACCACAAAACAATTCCCACCACCACTCAAACACAACAACGTACAACAAATCGCTCTCTCAATCTGAGCCGTCCAATCTCTCTCCTTCAAATCCAACGGCACAGGAACCTTCTTCTTCCCCAAAAAACCACTCAAATTTGAAACCACACTCTCATCCGCCAAAAAAATATCGTAAGATTCGCGTAAGTCTCGCTTTTTCTCCGGCGTACGGTAATCGGACTTCAATTTCGAGAGTTTAAACACGTGTGAGATTGGAATGTTCTCCGATTTGATCTTCTTCTCGGCGTCGTTTTTGGTGAGAGGCTTTTTTTTGTGCTTGTCGTCGATGATTAGGCAGAGAGAGGGAGATTTTGAGAGGAGAGAGTGAGGGAGGGGGATTTTTTGAGTGACGGCGAGAGAACGGTGGGGGATTTTGGTGAGAGAAAGAACGAGGTAGAAGAAATCGTCGTCTTGTTGATTGGATGATGGCTTTGGATTTTTTCTTCTCCACTTTAAGAGCGATTTCACGGCTTTTTCTACGGTTTTGCGGTTGATTTGACGGTTTTTCTCTGTCGCCGGCGCCGCCATCCGCCGTGACGGTTCTTTTTCTCCGGCGAGGGTTTTGGAAAGGTTTAAGGGTTTTTAGTTGCAGAAAATTGAAGATGATGGATATAATATATTTTTGGGCCTATAGAGAGGACTTTGGGCCTTTGAGCCCAAAAGGCACAAAAAAAAAGTCAATACATATTTTCTTAATTAAACAAAAATATCTATAACATGGAGATAGGCGTGGAAATAGATTAGCCCAACCTAGCCCACCACCTTAATAAGTCATACTTGTGAGGTAGTACACAGGAGTAGTAAATAAATCTGAGTATGACCTGTGGCCTATCATAGGCCTTGATTTTAGGCCTGAGTTTGGCCTATCAAAAAGTCTAGCCTGATTATAAAACTATTAAGAAGTCTGATGATTTATTTAAGCGGCCATAAGTTGATAGACCAAGTCACAAATTATTAGGCCATAAAAGAAAACATTATAATAGGTCATAAATTAATAGGACATTTAAATAAGTTCTAAATTAGCCACAATCA
Organism: Mimosa pudica; assembly: GCA_029929735.1. Classification (NCBI taxonomy): domain Eukaryota; kingdom Viridiplantae; phylum Streptophyta; class Magnoliopsida; order Fabales; family Fabaceae; genus Mimosa; species Mimosa pudica. The sequence goes on from JAKELP010000040.1 coordinate 2,409,865, forward strand.
AACAGAAACCCATGACTCTGATAAAAAACATAATAACAAGATAAAATTAATTAAAAACTCAAACTCGTCTAAATTATACTACCTCTGGTCCTAAATATAGGACCTAATTGACTTTTTTGGAGAGGTTAATATTACGAAATAGGCTATTAAATCAAGACATATTTGATACTCCCTCCGTTCCTAAATATAGGACCTAGATGACTTTTTTGAAAAATCCTAAAAAAAGCAAAAAATAAGTTAATTATAAATTGATTTACCTAATTTTTTCTCTTAAACTAGTTTATTTTACCTATAAGCTAATGGATAATCTAAAAAGATATAAAATATGTCATTATTTATTAACCTATTTCGCAACCTTAATCTTTCCAAAAAAAGTTATCTAGGTCTTATATTTAGGAACGGAGGAAGTATATTTTTAGATTATACATTGGTTTATAGGTAAAATAAACTAGTTTAAGGGAAAAAAATTAGGTAAATCAATGTATAATTAACTTATTTTGTTTTTTTATAGGATTTTCTAAAAAAAGTCAACTAGGTCTTATATTTAGGACCGGAGGGAGTATATGTTTTGCCAAAGTATTGAAACAATTATAACCTTCAAGTCATTAAGAATTGGGTTTAATTATATTAGCCAAATGAATAATAGCCCTAAATTTATATTTAATAGGCTAGTCTGGTAGGCTTTATAAGCTTTTTTTAACCTTGATCTGACTTATTAAACAAATAGGCAAAAATGTAATAAAACAACAAATAGGCAAAAAAACCTATGGCTGAGTTTGACCTATTAGAATACAAAATAACCTAAGATTTAATAGGCCAATTCACACGCCTTAATAGGCTGGTCTGAACTATTTCCACCTCTACATGGAGCTTACCAATCATATAACTAAAGATTAAAGAAATTGCTCAAAGGTAGTTGGTTGATTTGGTAAGTGAGCTATAACGTCCGTAAGTATTAGAAAGCGTGTTCGAATCTGGATTAAACCGGACGGTGATTAAAAAAAATTAAAGAAATTGATGTCATATATATAACCTAATAATGATATTTGATATATTAGACTCATTGCCACGTATAACTTAAGATTAAAGAAATTGATGCCATGTATATAAATAACTTGGCATAAGTATTTTCAGTGAAAATAAATGAAAATAATGGGAAAATTGAATTACATAATTAACTAGATATTGTGATTATTTTTTTGAATAATTATATAAGGAATTATCCAAAGAGACAAAATTTGATCAACTTAAATAATGTCACTCTCAAGATCATATTCTCACAATACCATAAGCAGCTTCCACAATACAACTTTCACAAAATAACTGTCATAACTCAGAACATTGAATCTGGCAGAAAACCAGTTTAGACAGTTATCTCACAGCAAAGATGCTTTGACAGCAATCTAGTTTAAAAATCTCAGCAGCAAATACAGCCCTTAGAATGCAGTCACAAACAAACCACCATCCAATTTCAGTTGAAAACCACCAGTTCAAGATTCCAAAAATATTAGAAGCACAATTCTTTCTTTTAATTTACTTCCTTGTTGCCGTTCACATCAAAATACAGTCAAACCAGTTCAAAATATAGTCAAACTAATTTCAACTTCAAAGAACTAACCAGTTCAAGATTCCAACAAATTAGATTATGACAACAAAATATAACCCTTAAAAATTAAAATCAATTCATGACAGCACTTCTAGATTATGACAACAAAATATTACCCTTAAAAATAAAAACTTTAGACTTTGACAACATATTCCCAGTAATTGCCAACAAAAATTCCAGCCTCAACTTCTGTCCAGATCACGAAGCGAACAGATTGATTTTTGTTGCAAAAAAATAAAAAACACACGGAGCAAATGCTATTGAATGGATTTGCAAAATCTAATTCAGCAAGTGAAGAAATTCTCGAATCATTCAGCAAGTATATTGTGTTTTTCTTACACAAAAGTAACAGAAAGCATATTTACGAACATTCCAGCCATTCAACATGTGAAAAGAATTGAGGATATCCTCAAGACAAGCAACTTCCAAAAGTGAACATATTTCATTGGTCAAGAAAGGACGCTTTAAGCTGATAATATCAAGTAAGATCCAACCAAATTAGTGACTCAACATCTACAAATCAATGTCAGAAACAATTCCAAGCACATCCAGTAGCTAAAATGCACACAATTCAAAAGTTCCTTCACATATAAGAATCCCAAGGTTCAATTCAATATTAATAGACAGGGGCAGAATGAAATCTTTTTTTGTAATTTTGTCGTTCACTAGACACTGAGCTTAGCTGAAGGGAGACGACCAACATTCATTTTTAAATTTTTAGGATAGTATTGAATTTTGAACAAAATACAAGAAACTGTAGTGCAACCATATGAACTGAAACATAGAATTTACATTTCGGGCACAGCTAATGTATGTATACACTGTAACTAATCAAATTTCTCATCTGGTAACTGACTGATAAATCGAGAATCGATGTGACCCCATCCTCAAGCAAAGTGAATCAATATTCCCCCAACTATTGGGAACAACATTTGCGATGTTGCCATTAACATCAGCCACATTCTCAGCAATCTGATCCATCTATACGGTCACTTGGGCCACTCTCACCTCACAATTGGTACTAGTACTTAAACGCAAAATCGTAGAACAACAAGCCTTCTGAATCTGCCTTTTCCAATCCCAATCCGTGAAATCAAACAGTAGACATGCTTCATTCTTGAGTGGGCAAACCAATAGCGACCTAACACTCTCACCGGTCAGAAACACATAATAAGAATCACGCAGCTCTCGTGTTCCATCGGCCGACAAGCAAGTGGACATTATCTCAGAAAGGTTCAACACATTCGAAATGTTCAAATTCTCTCATCCGATCTTCTCCTGCGCCTCTCTTTTGGTGATTCCTTCCTTAACATAATGAATATCATCGATGATCAAACAAAACTTGGGAGATCCTGCAAAAACAGAATGACTAAGAAAGAACGTGCCATCCATCATCTGGCCATCCGGAAAGGGAATTTGTTTGAGGACGAGATCAATGTACAAGAATCCGCCGTCTTTATCATCCAATGATGACCCTGATTCTCTCAAGTTGAGGATATTCCTCACAGCTTTTTCCACAGTGTTCCGTGCAACCCTTTTTGAGGTTAATGAACTAGCAGCTGTATGATAAATCAATCTTGTTTGATGCCCAAAGGTCAAATAAAAGGAATGTACATTATCCCAATTTCCATTCACAGCATGAGCAATACCATTACAAGCAGCAATCACATTATCTTTAATATCATCTGGACTCATGAATGACACGTCAGCAACCCTAACCACAAAAGGACTCAAATCACCCAAACACAAGAAGGCACAAGAACGTGCCCTCTCAATTTGAGCCGTCCAATCGATATTATTCAAATCCAACGGCACATGAACGTTCTTCTTCTTCCCTAATAAGGCAGTCAACCTCGGAATGACACTCTTCTCGGCCAAGAACACGTCGAAAGATTCATGAAGCTCTCGCTTTTTGTGCCACGTAGGGTACTCAGACCTGAGAGTGGAGAGAGTGAAGAGCTTTGAGATGGGAAGGCTCTCCGATTGGATCTTGGTGTTGAAGTGAGCTTGTTGAAGGTGAGTGTGGTGGTCATCGATGATCAAACAAGTTTTGTGAGGTTGGATGAGGAGAGAGTGAGAGAGAGAGATTGGGTGAATGATATCATGAGAGTGGGAAATGGCTTTGACTTGGACATGGAGATACAAGAAACGTTCTTGTTCTTGTTGTTCAGGAGAAAGGCTTACATTCAATAACATGAACGCTCCCGCGGCTCTTTCCACTTCCCTCGGATCAATCATTGCAGCAATGGTTACAGGATTTCGCGCTTCTTCTTGATTCGACGGTGACGTCAAAGTTTTCTCCGTCGAGGCTTTAAAACAGAGGCTTAACAGTCTTTAGTTGTTGTGATAGGATTATTTGAAATGGTGTGTATATATATATCTATGTGTTGTGTGTTTTTTTTTTGATAAAAAGATATAAAACAATTACTCAGCAACAATTACTGAGTTTCTACATTAAGACAACAAACTCAAATCAAAAACCAATAGGCTATGAATCAGATCTGGAGGGTCAACATAGACCAAAAAATCAACATTCATATCTTGAGCTACTCCCGCAAGTATATCAGCAACACAGTTGGCATCTCTTGGGCATATCTTAAGGATCACTGTCCATTTCTTTCTCAAAAAACTTTTAATTTCCTGCAAAACCTCGAAATCTGGATGACAAACTGGAATCGTCTTTTGCAAAATATTAACTAATTCATGGCAATCACTCTCAACAATCAAACTTTGAACTTTCTTCTCCCATGATAACTTGAGAGCCCATAAAAAGCCCCAAGCTTCAGCAGACAAAGAAGACCCAATACCAATACGATATTGAAAAGCCTGTATGAAATCCCTATTATGATCTCTCAACACTCCCCCACACGTACAATATCCTGAACTCAAATTTCTTGCTCCATCAATATTGAATTTCTAATACTCATAAGCAGGACATTCCCATCTATCCAAATTATTTTCCTTCAACTCTTGATTCAAAATAGGTCTGCCCCATCCCAAACAAGCATAACTTCGAGCAATTACATTATATTCACCCCACAAATTATTGTTAAAAACAAACTCATTTCTCCTTAGCCAAAGATTTCTACAAATAATGGCAAACCATAACCTAAATTCAAAACCTTGAATTAAGATTCTTTGCCTCATACTCCAATTTAACCATTCATATACATTAATGAAGTGAAAAAATTGAACTGCAATAGACTGAGGGAGCACTTTCCTCCAAACCTGATCAGAGCCACAACAATCTCTTAAAGCATGAATAAGAGTTTCCTCTGAATCCTTACAGATATCACAAGCACTCGTAGCAGAAATTTTCCTCTCCAACCTCAACTCATTAGTCAAAACTCTATCATGAAGACATAGCCATAAGAAAGTTCTATATCTTTGAGGCACCTTTAAACTCCAAGCAACCTTCCAATCTCTAGATATCATAGCGTTACTGGGTTTCTTTAGTTGCTCATACACCGACTTAATTGTGAAAACACCATCTGAAGTCTACCTCCAAACCGGGAAGTCTTGACACTCACTTGACCTCAATGAGACCCTCTCAATAGCCTTTAACACATCCTGAACAAAATAGTTTCTAAATTTTTGCCAATCCCAAGTACCTGAAGGAGATAGAACATCAGCAACTTTCCAATTTTTTATATCCTCAGGAATTGCCAGAAGTGTAAGTGCACTTAATTTCCCCAAATGGGGAACCCACGAGTCCTCCCAAAAAGAAATCTCTCTTCCATTCACCACACGCCAAACAATACCTTCCTTCACTGTATTCCAATTGCATCTAATACCCTTCCATGTTGATGATTCTACCCTTCGTTTCTTTACTTCTGGAATCAAGTCTGCCCCTCCCTTATACTTCTCCCTCAAGAATTGAACCCACAAAGAATCCCTTCGACTAATCAGAGCCCAACCAAGTTTGGACATATATGCCTTATTCTGGTATTTAGCCTTCCGGATGCCAAGGCCACCAAATTCCTTCCCAGAGCAAACTCTCTCCCATGAGATAGCATGAATCTTTCTTCCAGATGACGAGCTTCCCCATAGAAAATTACGACAACATTTATCAATTCGATCACACATACCTGACGGTAATGGGACTGTCTGCATAGCATAAGATGGCATAGCCGATAATACCGAAGATACAAGTGTTTGACGAGCAGCAAACGATAATATGTTCACCTTCCAGTTAGATAACCTAGTCTCCATTTTCTCCAAAACAAAATTATACGTTGAACTACTAACTTTGTCATGGATAATAGGCATACCAAGATACTTTCCCAAATCTGACGTGGGAGTAAACTCCAGAAAGTCACATATCTCTTTAGATCTAATATGATTTACATTCTTTGAAAAGAAAATCCTCGATTTGGAAGCATTAACTCTTTGTCCCGACACTTCACAAAAATCATCAAGAATAGCTTTTACTACTCCTACTTGCTCCATATTTCCCTTAGCAAATAAAATAAGATCATCAGCAAAAAACAAATGAGAGATTGCTATACCCTTTTTAGATATCTGAAATGGTTGCCAATCTTTATCATTCACAGCTGTTTGAATCAAATGGCCAAGTTTCTCCATAGCAAGGACAAAAAGATAAGGAGATAGTGGATCCCCTTGCCTGACCCCGCATGTGGGTTTAAAAGAGTCAGCATCAACACCATTCCACAAGATGTTCATTAATGGTGTGGTCACACATTTCTGAATAACTTTCTGAATATTCTCCGGAATCTCAAGCTCCCTCAGACTATCAAAAATAAAATTCCATTGGATACGATCATAAGCTTTCTCCAAGTCAATTTTAATTGCCATAAAACCATTTTGTTTCCTCATATTTCGCATAGAATGAATAATTTCCTGAACCGGGATAATATTATCAGAACTCTGCCTCCCTTTTATGAAACTACACTGATTTGGAGCTACAACACGTGAAATAATTGGCTTCAATCTATTTGATATTATCTTTGTAACAATCTTATAAATCACGTTACAAAAACTAATGGGTCGAAGATCTTGAATAGTTTGAGGGATAACAACCTTTGGAATCAATACTATTCGCGTCCCATTAATATGCTCTATTAAATCTGACTTCTCAAACATGGATAAAACCAACTTCACAACAGAACCAGCCACTGTCTCCCATTGGCTCTGGTAAAATAAAGGATTCAAACCGTCAGGACCCGGGGCTTTCAAAGGACCCATATCAAAAAGAGCCTTTTTGACCTCCACTTCATTTACCCCTCTTCCCAACATTGAAAGAGAGTTATCATCAATCCTAGGATATGTACATCCATAAACTAATGAACCATTATATACCGCTGATGAAGTATATAAGTTCTCAAAGAATCTCCTACCCATCTCCATAATTTCATCAGGATCATAAGACCACTCTCCTGACTCCAACTTCAAAGATAAAATTTTATTTCTGCGACGTCTCCCATTAGCTATCACATGAAAATACTTTGAGTTACGATCTCCCTCATTAGACCACTTCGTTCTAGAATACTGCATCCACATAACTTCCTCTCTAATTAAAATCTTCTCAAACTCACTCCATAATTCTCTTTGCGTCAACTCTAGAGATGAAGAACAACCCATACGAGAAATAGTATCATTTAAAACATCCAGCTGCCTCAAAATTCTTTCTTTAGACCTTTGAATATGCCCAAAGGTCTTTCTATTCCAAGCGGATAACTTCTTGGTGAATAAAGAAACAGAAGAATTCCAACTATCATTAATCTTCCAATTATTCTGTACAAAATTTGGAAAATCCTCATGCAAAACCCAAGGAGCAAAAAATCTAAATGGTTTGTAAACTTTCTTATAATTTTTCAAAATACTCGTATCCAATATAATCGGAGAATGATCTGATTTATATTTCGGCAAATGAACAATATGAGCATCAGAGAAAAATTCATACCATTTTGATGTAACAAACACTCGATCAATTCTACTTTGACTTGATCCTCTTCCCCATGTAAACCTTGGACCCGAAAATCCAATATCAACCAAATCATTAGACAAAACCCAATTTCGAAAAGACACATCAACTCCTCCACCGCTCTGAGAGGAATTATTTCGATCTTTAGGACAAGTAACTGCATTAAAATCCCCCATTATCATCCATTTATCTTCCTCCGGGTTGCATATGGAATTAAGACCAGACCATAAAGATCTCCTCAAAATCATGTTCGGATGACCATACACCAATGTAACAAAAAACTCATTCCCAGTACCAACATCAATCACACCATGAATAAATTGATCCCCCATGGTCAACACTGAGAATTTTGTTTCATCATCCCAAAATAACCAAATCCCACCACTGAATCCCCTAGCTTCCACAATATGCATATTAGGCCATCCCAACTTACGCGCTAGGCTTCTAGCTCTTGACCCAGGTTGCCGAGGTTCCAACAATGCCAACAAATTAACACATTTATTCCTACACAATTCTCCAAGAAAACGGTGAAAAGGAGCACCTCCCGCTCCCCTAGAATTCCATGACATAAAAATCATAAAAAAGATATATATACAAAGAATGGTACAATATACGACTTCAAGAAGACATGACAACATCATGCATATTATCATCTCCCACAAGTATCTCGACATCATCAACAACTCCAAGGGCCCCATTACTTAACCCAAGCACAATATCTTTCAAAGGCTTTGTTGTATGCTCTAGTGCTTTATCAATAGCCCCAGGATCCATTAAATCAAAATTATTCTTTTGAGTAATACAAGTAGGGCGCCTACTCTTGTTTAAAATATCCTTATACACAATTACATCATTCGGCACACTAGGAAAGGAACAAGAAGATGAAGATGACCCTATCAACATTTGACTCCCTTGGACCTTTCTTTTTATCATATTATTTATTGGGCATGAAACTTGGCCCCCTCCACTCTTCAAAGAAGCTTCAGCTTGCTTGCCTATTTTCTTTTTCCCAAGTGACACATCACGTTTTATCTCACATGATTGGGGATTTTTAGAGACTCGACGATGTGTATCATAGACAACAATATCTTGCTTCTCCATAATTTGTTCAACTGAATCTTCTACATTCAAGGCAACAAAACGAGATCTCTCAACAACTCCTACATTCTTGGCAATCACCCTACTTCCATACTTACTGTTAATGACTGGTTCAACTCTCGTACGATTCTCTTTTTGTGTCGTCGACGTGACCATCGTTCTTTGCTGTCGACGACGACGAGGAACTACCATCCACTCTCCAAATTCATTGGATTTATTTTCATGAGGATTAACTACAAACTCTGACTTCTCTTCATCTACATTATAATTCGACGACACACCCATATCCTTCCTTACCTCTGTCGTATCATTCTTCTTGAAAGAACAACTCCTCATGTCATGACCATAGCGACCACAAGAAAAACAAATTGAATGAAGTCCTTCATAAACCACCTTCTTCTCTATTCCATTAATAAGAATAGCTGGTAACAAAGGACGACTCAAATCAATCTCGACACATAATCTTGCAAACCTCCCTTTCGATTGGCGTAACGTATTTGAATCAATCTTTAAAACCCTACCTATTTGACTTCCCACCATATATAAGATACCCTCCTCATAGTAGTCCACTGGAAACTTCGGAATACGGATCCATGCCGCAATTTTTGAAACTTCATTAGCATCCGGGTTAAAGTCAGGCTTCCATGGTTGAACAGCAAGATAATGCTCCATGATCATCCAAGGACCCTCTGTCAAGGCAAAGTCATAATCCTCCTTGCTATGTAATCTAACTATGAAAAAACCTGAACCAATCTCCATCGTGTCTACATCTCCCCTATATCCCCACATTTTTTGAAGTCTCATGCTAAGGTAATCCTCCCTAATTGTACGACCAAGAAGTCTAACAATCAGAGAGGTTCCCCATTTTTTGGCTAACTTCTGACGGAATTCCGGGAGGATAATGATATTCGGTCCCTTCTCCGTCTCCTCAATACGAATTCTTGACTTCCATCCGTCATCAAACCACCAACACTCCTCATCCTCCTCTTCTTCATTCAAACTCGGTTCATCATTGACACACACACTCCTATAGGATTTTTTAGGAACAACCTTAGGAGAATCATCTGAACTGAACTTATCTTCCTCAGACATCCATTCTTCCTTTCTTGGAATAACAGTATTATCATTCAACATCTTAGCTTCCCCAACCCTCACTTTTTTCCTGCTTCTATTCAGCACATCATCTTCCTCAGCAGAATCACTTCCCGCTCCAATTACCACGTTCGCCAGAGTTAAGGCCATGAAAACCTCTCTCTCCTCTTTTCAAATCAGAATCTCAGCTCTCAGTTCGGTTCAGCTCTCAGTTCAGCTTCTATTCGGTTGTATGTGTTGTGTGTTTGTTTGGGAAAAATTACTCCCTCCATTTGACACCACTTTTAAAATGCCAAAAACTGATGTGTTTATTTTGTTTCAAACAAAATTACAACTTTTAAGTGTCACATCATAATGAAGTGAAGCACTTGTTTATTTTGCTTTATAATATGAGAGTCTATGCCTTAAAATACGTTTATTAAGAAAACATGTAAAATTTAGTTAGGTGTTTGCGTTTAATTCTTTTTTTTTTCAATATTGCTCATGTTTATCATGATACTATTAAGAGAGTAAAATACTTAAACATTAATAAATATGAAAAGGAGGTTGGGGCAAAAAACGAAAAAAAAACATTAAATGGAAAGATAAATTAAAGTGAACTCTTATATTTTAGACTTAAGTAATTCAAATTTTGGGTTGTTATGTTACAGGTCTAAGTGAGTATTTCTAAATGATTGCTTATGCTGTTTAATTTTATTCCAAGGCATAAAAATTAACTAATACAAAGAAAATTATTGAGAGAAAGAAAGTTCAAAGTTTGGGTCTTCTTTGTCTGCTGAAGCTTGGGGCTTTTTATGGGCTCTCAAGTTATCATGGGAGAAGAAAGTTCAAAGTTTGATTGTTGAAAGTGATTGCCATGAATTAGTTAATATTTTGCAAAAGACGATTCCAGTTTGTCATCCAGATTTCGAGGTTTTGCAGGAAATTAAAAGTTTTTTGAGAAAGAAATGGACAGTGATCCTTAAGATATGCCCAAGAGATGCCAACTGTGTTGCTGATATGCTTGCGGGAGTAGCTCAAGATATGAATGTTGATTTTTTGGTCTATGTTGACCCTCCAGATCTGATTCATAGCCTATTGGTTTTTGATTTGAGTTTGTTGTCTTACTGTAGAAACTCAGTAATTGTTGCTGAGTAATTGTTTTATATCTTTTTATCAAAAAAAAAAAGAAGAAAATTATTCTATTAGTTAGCGTATATTTTAAAGTATTAAGTCGGATTAAAAATTACACCTCATGCTTTAATTTATTTACTTGTGATAAAATTAGAGTTGAAAGAATCGAACTGGACCAAACAATCCGATTAGTCCAACCATCGGTCTAATGTTGGGTTGAGTGATCCGACCATGTTTAAACGTGACATGAAACTTTCTTGGGCTTGCCTTCGATCCGACTTTTACAATATTCGATAAAACATAAATGACACTTTAGATTACATCGACAGAATTTCTCATTACACAACTAGTATACACCCCTTGCAGTGCATAGATGAATCATGATTTTTTTTTATCATATAGATGAATCATGTATAATGATATAAAATATTTCAATCTTAAAAATTTCAAATCTAAGAATGTAAACGTAATGAGTGACTTTTGTTTTTTGCTTATTCACCATAACAAAAAATTGAAAAAAAAAATCTCAACAATAAGTTCATTTGCTCTATTAGTACTTATTATCCTCATTACGCCGCCATGATTTTTCCCCTTTCAAAAGAGAGTCGTGCAAAAAGATAAAAAGTCTAATTAAAAAAAAAAGCTACATTTCATGTAAGTTCAAGTTATGGTTTTGTGTGGGTGTAATTTCAAAAAGTTAGATACTCATCACAAAGTGTGAGAAAGGAAACCAATTTTTTCATGCAGTGCAAACTATACATGCATATACCTAAATCAGTTGTAGAACAGGTCCAAGGATGGAGGAAGATGTCATATTAACTAAATCCTTCCATTACAAGCACCAATAGTTAGTGGAACTGTAAGATTAAATGATCAGCTTTCAACAAACACATGAGAAACAGTCGCAACAAAAACTTTATGACTGTTGAAAACCAAATCAGAAAACAAATTTTTGGTGTTTTCTGTATTTTATTTTTTTTAAAAAAAGAATGTGTTTTTTTAAAATGAAACAAGTTGAAAAACATAATTCTTGTTTTAAAGGCAGAAAAATTGTTTTTAAAAGAAAAACAGAGATAAACCCTTATGAATTTCTTCAATTTTTAATCCAAAAATGAAGGCTAACACATTCATCAGTCCTTCAACTATATACTTGTCCTCCTGATAAAAAAAATCATGATAAAAAAAAACGATATACTTGTCCCGCAAATAATACTTCCAGCAACATATTAACCATAAAATTTCTAATCAGTAAATTGAACTGTACACGCCCACAACAAAGCGATGATGAGTATTCGTAGTAATTGAGTTATGAATGATTATAATAATTGCTTTTGAAATCATCGTTACCATAGTAAAACCTATAATCATGCTAAATCGACCAAATATTTTCTGGAAATATAGTCATGATTACCATTGTAGAGGTGTACTTAGGGTGTTCATGGGACGAGATAGGATCAAGACACCCGTCTTGTGTCCGTCACGAAAAATGCTCAAGACAGAATTTCTGTTCCGTGTCAAGTCAAGTCACAAACTTTGCCCCATCCCAAAAAATTTTTTGAAATTTTTTTAATTAATGAGATATAATTGTAAAACAAATACTCCTTTAACACATTGTGTTTGTATCAAATAAATTAATTAGTTCAATATTGCTTCTACATACATTTTATATGATATGGTAACACACATAAAAATGTTATCTATACTCATACATGATATAAAAATGTTATCTATACTCATACATGATATAGGATCGTATCTTACATAAAAATGTTATCTATACTCATACATGATATAAATAACACACATGTGTGTGTGTATTAGGGGTATTTTAGGAAGATCATATAATTTAAATGTTTTTCTTAGTCTCTCCAAATTAGCTAAAGTGATCTTATATTTAGGAACGGAGGTAGTATATAAAAAACAAACACACATATATTCGGGATGAGACGGGATTAGGATGACCTCATCTCGTGTCCCATCACAAAGATTAATTTTGTTTCTTCTCGATTTGTCCGGTCACAAAAATTTTTAGGGCAGAATTTCCATCCCAAAAAACCACGGGACGGGGATGGGACACGGGAAAAATTTGCACACCGAAACTGTATTAGAGTTGAACCAAATCCCCCTTAATTTTTCTCTGTATCCTTTATCCGAACAAAGATTGACAACTTCTAAAATGTCTGAGAGCTTTTCATCCAACAGCCTTGATCATCTGGAAAACACCACCACAAATTAAATGGCAGATCCTCTACCTCTGTTTCTTCCTCTACGTGTAAGAAGCTTCATTAAGTTAATAGAAGAAGCTATCAAGACCACTATACTACCAGCTAATCTTTACTTTTCATACTGCAGTAACAACTTTCTCTGCAATACCTTGAAGCAACACATAAACATAGTCTATAATCTAAAACTGGAAATAATGTGTAACCAAGTTGTCTAAAGATACGTGTCAATGAGACAGTGCTAGAAATGACCACGGGTAGATAGTTCTCCATAATAAAGCAAGTGGAATATTTTTCTCACTCTTCTACAAAACAAAGCTAATCCAATTTATTTTTACCTAGCAAATGAAACCAAACAAGAGATAAAAGAGGGTATAATTGTAAACAAGTCCTAAATAAAACCTAATAAAACTTATCTATAATAAACAAGTATGAGAATAAAGATATATGATTAAGGTAAATTAGTAATACAGTAATACTCCCTCCGTTTCTAAATATAAGATCACTTTTAAATTTCAATTTGTTCCTAAATATAAGCAACTTTGTAATTTTCCTCAACTTTTCCCAAATAAAGTCTAATAATACTTATCTAATAAGAGAGTGATAATAAAAGTATATGGTTAGGGTAGATCAATAATATCATGTGCTAATAATTACCTTAACTAGCATTCTTAATCTAATAAAATTAGGAAATTGATCTTATATTTAGGAACAGATGAAGTATTATGCTAATAATTACCTCAACTAGCATCCTTAATATAACCATATCAGAAAAATGATCTTATATTTAATAAAGGACTATACTATTTTAAATTATTCACTAGTATGATTTATTTAAATTAAATTAAGGAAAGAAGCCTATATCCCTATTTGAACCAATCAATACAAAAATAATATGACAAGAGAAATAGCGGCACCTTTTCCAAGTTAATTGATTTTATCCTATAGTATTATTATGTGTGTGGGTAGGGTAGTACTCCCTCCAGTCCCTAATTTAAGAGCCAAAATTTAAATAGTTTTGGTCTCTACTATAAGAGTTCATCTCACATTTTCTCCTAATTTAATGTGTTTTTTCCCACTTTGTCCCTAACTCTTTTTCATATTTATTAATATTTATGTATTTTTCTTTCTTAAAAGTATCATAATAAATATGGGTGATATTGGAAAAGAAACATTAACTTAGACACACAACTAACATTCATATGTTTTTTTTAAGAAGCGTTTTGTTTCGGCTGACTCTTATATTAGGGACCGGAGGGAGTACTTCTTTGCAGCATGGACACCTGTACTGAGTTTCCCACACCATGTAGCATCTTCTAAATTGATTTTGTTCAATATTTCTTATTGGGGGACCTGGACTACGTAGTTCTACCAAGAAGTGTTCCAGTCAGTCCAGCTCCATGGTAACACTCCCAGCCGAGTATTGACAGTCTATATTTCCTTACAATAAATTAATATACGTATCAGTCATTAACTAGCTCATAAAACAGCACAAACAATATGTAGAATCTTCATCCTGTCCAATTATTGTTACCCTCTTGACCTAAAAAGAAAAATTGCATGCATATAAACTCGTTCATTCCCCTAATACTCGGGCTACACAGGGTTGCAGCAGCAAAACCAGTGAGTTGCCTTGGAAAACCAATTTATGACAGAAATTTCAGATTATGACAGCAAAATCTAAAATCTGAAAAATCAAAATGTGCACAATAGCAGTCCCAAATAATTTAGACAGCAAACTTGTGACTAGGACAGCAAATTCACAGAAATTGCAACACAATTCCAGCCTCAACTGTAAGTGCAGATCCCAAACAAAACAAAATCACTTGTGTTGTCAAAAATACAAAACTCAGAGAGCAAATGCTACTGAGTGGACTTGCAAAATCTGAGTTAGCAAGCTCAGGAATTCTCGAATCAATCAGCAAGTATATATTGTGTTTTTCTCACATAAAAGTGACACAATGCACATTTAGGAACATGCCAGCTATTCAATATGTGAAGAATATGTGAAGAGAACTAAGAATTTCCTCAAGACAAGCAAAGGCCAAAAAAGAGGCTTTAAGCTGAAAATATTTAGTACGGTCCAATCAAATTAGCGACTTGGTTCTTGGAAGTCAATGTCAACAACAAATTCAAGCGCATCGAGCAGCTAAAATACTCATAGTTCACAAGTTTGTTCCCTTCTAAATGTTGTAATATACAGAAATGCACAAGAATCTCAAGGTTCAATTCAATTCTACAGAAACTCAACTTGCAGTTTGCAATCACCAATATCTCTGCAATTTCAAACCAATGACAGTGCCCACCAGCGGTTAAGTCTCCCAAGAACAGTACCAATGATAGTAGAAAGCAGCATCACTGAAAATCTTTTCAAATTTTCTATTTGTGATGCAACATTCAACCATTCATTTTCAGTTTCAACTCTTGTCACAACAATATCATAGATAGCTCCAAGCAATCTCATCACTTCCATGACTTCCGACACAACAAAGACTGAAGCAAATGCACAATTCTTCAATGGTCTAGTTGCATGTGGATCCCGAAAAAATCACAGACACGGAACTCACGAAAGCTCGACTTCTCAAACAAAATTTTCACATAATATTGATTGGTGACAGCACAAAAATCATGATAGAAATTGAAATCATGCACTAATCAATTAAAATTCAGATTTGCATAAATGCTGGAGCCACACAGAAATGCAGCAGCAAAGCCAGTAAATTGCACTATAAAAACCAACTCACGACAGCACTTCTAGATTATGACAGCAGAATATAAGTCACAAAAATAAAAACTTGAGGCTATGACAGCAAACTTACAGCAATGTCCAACAAGTCCATCTTCAACTTGAGGCTAGATAATTGAACTTTGAACTTAAATACAAGAAATTGTAGTGCAACCATTTGAAATGAAACATAGAATATACATTCTGGGCACAACTAATGTATGTACACACAATGTAACTAATCCATTTTCTCATCTGAAACTGACTGATAAATCCGGAATTGATGTGACCCCAGCCTCAAGCAAAGTGAATCAATATTCCCCCAATGATCGGGAACAACTTTTGGGATGTCACCGAGAACATCCTCCACATTCTTAACAATCTGATCCATCTTCAAGGACACATGGGCCACTCTCACCTCACAACCGGTACTAGTACTTAAACTCAATGTTGCAGAACAACAAGCCTTCTGAATCTGTCCTTCCCAATCCCAATCGGTGAAAATCAACTGTGATATGATACCCTCACAGGCCACAAACACATCATAAAATTCACACAGCTCTCGCCTTCCATCGGGTGACTAGTAAATCACACTTGAAGGTTAAAATAAGAAGCATATAAAGTCTACCAGGCTAACCTATTAAATATAAATCTAGTTCTAATATTCATTGGGTTAGTATTATTAAACTCAATTCTTAATGACTTGAAGGTTATAGTTGTTTCAATGCTTTGACAAAACATTTGTAATTTAAACGAGTATTTTAATTAACTTTATCTTGTTATCGTGTTTTTTATCGGAGTCATAGATTTCTGTTGGATTGTGGCTAATTTAGAGCTTGTTTAAATATTGACTTATTAATTCATGGCCTATTACAATGTTATCATTTATGGCCTAATAATTTTTGGCCTATTAGATCTATTAGCTTATGGTATATTGTCCTAAATAAATTATCAGGCCTCTTAATTGGCTTATAACCAGGCCAAACTTTTTAATAGGCTAGACTCAGACCTGAAAATGAGACATATGATAGGCCACAACCCATAGCCCAGGCTCAGACTTGTTTACTACATTACAGGTATGCCTTATCAAGGTAGTGGCCTAGGCTATTTCCACTGCTACTTAACGGTATTCAGTTTTTGTAAATGATTGGGTAACATTGTGTTAGTTAAGTTACTCGTTATTCCATGTCACTTATGCAAGGGTTCGAAAAACCGGACCGGCAATCCAATCGAGCAAGGTACTGGTTCAAGGGTTATTGGTTCAACCGCGGTTTAATACGGAAATAATAAAATGATAATTTAATTAAATATTATAACAGTTTTGATCAAAAAATCAAATATTACATCAATCAAAAACTAAAAATAGTAAAAATGTAAAATACATCTAGATTCAATATAACATTTGTCCCATATGTCAGACTTGCAATACTTTCAAGTTCTATCAATAATAATACACTAATGCTTAAAAAGTAATTAAGTTCCATCAACACAAATTCATATTTCATCAATATCATCATCCATATCGATATCTTCATTGACACCATCATTAGCCTCTTGACTGGTGACAAAAGTATCAGGATCATCAGGAACATTGTTTACAATCAGAGGAGGCTATTCAGGCATATTCAAGGGGCAAAACGGTTTTTTCCCGGTTGGCGGTTTAACTGGTCGGAGCTCCCGGTCTGATTCAGTTTTTTGAACACGGCTTATGATGCAACTAATCACAAGTAAACATAGAAAGTTTATTTTTAATGAGTTAAAAATTAGTTTATTAGTTAGCTTATATTTGAAAGGGTTAAGTCAAATTCAAATTTACACATCTTATATAATGTATTGACTTGTGATAGAGCCAGTGTTGAAAGAATGGACTAGACCAGACGGTCCAACCGGTCAGTCGTTAACTACTTCACATGTTGGCTCAACGGTTTTATTAGGCATTAAAATTAAAATCATTAATGGTGAGAAAATGCCAGATTTTATTAGGCATTATAATTGAAATAGGGAGGACAGAATAATTAATGTGCAAGATTTCATAAAAAAATGTAATTAATGGATTGACATAGGCACAACTGTTCTTTCTTCATGCATCACACGGTAATATTTACAATACATTTCTAGGTTTTGATAAATATATTAAAAATATCTTTTCATGGAAAACAGAGTCTTTTAAGAAAAAGAGGTGCAAAAAACGAGTAAAAACAACTTGAAATTTGAAAATTGAAAATTAAAGAGGAGAATTGAAATTAAAAATGAGATTAAAATTGAAATAGGGAGATACAAAAATTAATGGTATGATTATGGGAGATATTATTAGACATTGATTGTTTTATGGCTTAAGTATAATTTTAGTCCCTTATGTTTGCATCAAGTTTCAATTTAGTCATTTATGTTTGAAAAGTACATTTTTAGTCTTTTTTGTTAACACCGTTAGTTTAACATAAAGGAAAATGCTAACGTAACAATTTTAAATGATTATTTTATAATGAAATTGGAACAAAAATGATAAATTTTGAAAATATAAGAGTATTTACACTCAAATATTTTAATCTGAATATTTTTATTCAGTATTTAATAACTTTTAAATTTTTTAAGTTAATATTTTCCTTTAAGTTAAACTAACGGTGTTATCAAAAAATACTAAAAGTGTACTTTCCAGACATAAATGACTAAATCGAAACTTGATGCAAACATAAGGGACCAAAAGTATACTTTAACCTTTGTTTTGTTTTATTGATTCAAATGGAGTAAATTTGGCTTGATCATATTCGTATAAATTAAAGAGGAGAATGACTGATCTGAAGGACAATACAATATCTGCTGAAGACATGGATATGTTCATGACTTTAAATGACACCAGTGAAGTCTGTTCACGCCAAAGTCCTTCGAAAATGGATCATTCAAATAAAGGTTGCTACCCAATTGGCTTGGAAGGTTGAGATGATTTTGGTTGACAAGATCTTACCAAAGTAAAAGTACATATGACCCAGAAACAAGCTATACAAAGTTTTCAAGAGGAGCCGAACATGGTCTATAACTTTGAAAACTTCGAATTGGAGAAGAATGATGATCAATATAAAGTGACCAGTCACCCTTGGATGCTGAAATTCCACACCAATATAGAGAGGTTTTCCAAAATTTAAACACCATTTAGAAGTTTTTAAGTTACATTTAGACATATAAGTGAGAAGGAAAATTTTGTGATGAGTTCATCATTTTATTGTTTTGACTCCTTTTTTGCGAAAATTTGCTTCACATGCATGATAGACTGTGTATTAATTGCGTCTTCACAAAACATGACAAGTCTTAAGAAAAATTTGGTATGCGCAATGTGCGAGTTAAGTGTCTTGTTAACCATCAAAAGATAGTAATAGTTTAATGGCATTGACTCCATAATTAAAAAATAGAACTACATGAGGTTTAATTCAAACATTAAAATGTTGATGGTATTATATACAATTGTCCTAAAGTTCATGGGAGTTTCATAGAATTTCGCCATATATATTTTGTCATGTATTCCATAAGTTGGGATGCACAACAAATAAGATAAGAATACACAAAATTTAAGGGAAAATTGTTTCTCCTTCTATCTTTGATAGATGACCTATTTATAAAATTGATCACCTAATTTTATTTTTTCCATTTCCTTCCCAAATTTGAGTGAACTAATACTTCTAGACTCCAATAGCATATTGATTTTTGAATCCAACCCGTTATTAAATCCATAAAATCTCCAACAAGTAAATTGAACTGGTGATGAATATTCTTGGTGAGTGAATTATAAATGACTATTACCATTTTTTAACAATCATTACCATAATGAAACGTATGAAAAAGGTTAACCCAATTATAGTTTCCACTTGGTGAATGTTGGAAAAGAAATATACTAGTAAATCATAAATCAAACTGGTAAAACCTATAACCGTGCTAAATCGCAAATAAACATTTTCCTGGAAATAATTTATAACCAAGTTTCTAAAGATATGTGTCAATGTGACAATGACTAGAAATAGAGCTGGGCCTTTCAACCCGGCCCGGCGGGCTCAACCCGAACCTGCCCTTAAAAAAAAGAGTCGGGTTGGAAATGTTGAGCACATATAATTCGGGTTGAAAACGGGTTGAGAGTCCGAATATGCGGGCTATATTCAGGCCAGCCCGATTTTAAAACGGGCTGGCCCGAATATTTTTTTTTTTAAAAAAATGAATAAAATACTCATAAACCACCGCCTGCCCCCAACAACTGAACTCGTGAGCAATCATAAACAAGCAATTGGCGCTGTTTCTTTCTTCTTGAACCCTTTGTTGTGACTCCGCCATTATTTTTGTTGGGTGTGAGATTTTGTGAGGGTGATAATGGGTGAACAGTATTGGTGGGATTAAAAAATGGAGTTTAGTAGGGAGTCTGAGGTTGTTGGACAGTAAGTAATAAAGGCAATCACTTGATGATACGTGTGTGAATGTTTGGACGACACATCGTTTTGTTTGTGGGGTGAGTTGGGAAGGGATTGGGAGGGATTTGTTTTTAATGGATTGGAAGGAGATGAATGGGGGAGGTCTGGAGATGAAAGGAGCAATTGGAGTAGAGAATGAGGGAGCATTTTGTTTTAAAAGCGGGCTGGCCCTATTTCGCCCCAATTCGGGTTGGGTTGAAAAATCTCAACCCGAATTGTTTCGGGTTGAAAGCGGGCCAGCCCGCTTATACTTCAGGTCGGGTTGGGCCAGCCCGTTTAAATCGGGCTGGCCCGAAATCCCAGCTCTACTAGAAATCACCCTTTGACAAAACAAAGTTAATCTAACGTGTTCCTAACAAATGAAACCGAAACAAGAGATGAAACAGGGGAGAATTGCAAACAATTCCTAAATAAAGAAATTATCTACTTCCTCAATCCCATGGATTCTCATGATTTAAATGTGATTTAGACAACACTCCCAGCCAAGTATTAACAGTTTGGACTTTGGATTGTGTTGTGTTACATTCACATCAATCATTAAGGAGCTCATAAAAAGGATAGGAAAACTTAGAATCTTCATCCTGTGTCCAATTGGGAAAAGAATCTGACATAGAACATGACAGCTCAACCAAATGTAGAGTTCAGTTGCGCAAAATCATAGCAATTCACAATGTCTTTGGTCCAATATTATTTCAAATGTTTTCTTATACTTTTGACATGTTCAACAATTGCATTTAATCAATGAAAACTCAGATTTTCCCAAAGGCTCGAGCTACACGGATTTGCAGCAGCAAAAACAGTAAATTGCACTTAGAAAACTAATTCATGACTGCACTTTTTATTATTATGACATCAAAATATAACTCTCAAAAATAAAAATTTGAGACTATGACAACAAATTCACAATAATTTCAACAACAATTCCAGCCTCAACTTAAGCCCAGATTCCCAAATGAATAGATTCGCTTTTGTTGGAAAAAATACAAAACTCATGGAGCAAATGCTATTGAGTAGATTTGCAAAATCTGATGCAGCAAGTTAAGAAATTCTTGAATCATTCAGCAAGTATATATTGTATTTGGGCAAAAGCGCTGATCTAACAATTAACTATTTTACTTTGGGCAAACTTAATAAATGACTGTTTCGCGGTGCAAAACTAATAACTAACTTTGTGACCCGGTGCAAATGTAACAAAACCGGTAACGGTGGGCTTAACGCCGTTTAAATTTGCCTCACAAAAATCGAACGGCAGATAGCCCGCCGTCACCGGTTTTGTTACATTTGCACCGGGTCACAAAGTTAGTTATTATTTTTGCACTGCGAAACAGTCATTTATTATTTTTGCCCAAAGTAAAATAGTTAGTTGTTAGTTCAACGCTTTTGCCCATTGTTATTTTCATTGGTCAAGAAAGGGCACTTTACGATGATAATATCAAGTAAGCTCCAAACAAATTAGTAACTAAGTATCTGGAAATCAATGTAAGTAACAATTTGAAGCACATCCAGTAGCTAAAATGCACAAAGTTCACATATTCCTTAACAACGAACAGTTTTAACATACATACATGAACAAGAATCCCAAGGATCAATTCAATTTTAAAGCAGCTCAACTTGCACCTAGCAATCACCAATACATAGCAATTTCAAACCAATGATAATATCAACTAAGAAGCAATTAAATCTCCCAAAAACAGCAGCAATATAATAGACAGGGGCAGAAGGGAGGCAACCAACATTCATCTTCCAATTTTTAGGATAGTATTGAACTCAAAACAAAATACAAGTAACTGCAGTGCAAGTATCTGAACTAAAACAGAGAATTTACATTTTGGGCACAGCTAATATATGTACATGCAATGTAACTATTCAAATTTCTCATCTAGAATTGACTAATAAATCGGAAATTGATGTGACCCCAGCCTCAAACGAAGTGAATCAATATTCCCCCAATGATTTGGAACAGCTTTGGCGATTTCATGAATAGTAGAATTCACATTGTCAACAATCTGATCCATCTCCAAGGACACTTGGGCCACTCTCACATCACCATACCTACTAGTACTCAAACACAATAACGAATAATGACAAGCCTTCTGAATCTGCCTTTCCCAATCCCTCTCCATGAAATCAAAAGGTGCAAATGACTTTTTCTCCAACGGGCGAACCAACCGCAGCAAAATACCCGCACTCGCCACAAACAAATCATAAGAATCACGTAGCTCTTGCCATGCATTGGGTGACGACGAGCAAATGGATGTGAAGTCAGAGAGGTTCAACACATTTGAAATGTTTGAATTCTCTGATCTGATCTTCTCCTGCGCCTCTTCCACGGTGAATACTTCCTCAATGTCCTGACTGTCATTGATGATTAAACATATGTTGGGAGATTCGGCAAAAATCGAATGCTTGAGAAAGAGCGCGTGAGCCTTCCCCGAGCTATCTGGATAGGGAATTTGTTTGAGGATGAAATCAATGTACAAGAATCTGTCTTTGTTATCATCCAATGAAGAATCTGATTCTCTCAACTTGAGGATATTCCTCACACCTCGTTCCACAGTGTCTAGTTCAATCCTTGTGGAGGTTGCATAACTAGGAGCTGAATTATTATAAATCTCTAATGCTTCATGCCCATGCATTTTCAAGTGAAAGGACCTTATACTATCCCAATTTCCATTCACAACATTGGCAATAGCATTACAAGCAGCAACCAGATTCTCATGAATCATAGTTGGAGTCATGCATGACAAGTCAGCAACTCTAGCCACACAAGTACACACATGATCCAATAACAAGAACGCACAAGAATGTACCCTCTCAATCTGAGGCCTCCAATCATTCTTGTTCAAATCAAACGGCACAGGAACATTCTTCTTCCCCAATAGGCCAGTCAACCTCCACATCACACTCTTGTCCACAAAGAACACATCGTAAGAATCCAGTAACTCTTGCTTTCTTTGCCATGTAGCGTAATGAGACCTGAGATTGGAGAGAGTGAAGATATTTGATATATGAAGTTGCTGCATTTTGATGTTGATGTGAGCTTGTTCTTGGGGTGTGCGGTCATCGATGACTAAACACATTCGGCGGGTTTGCAAAGAGAGAATGTAAGGAAGATGGATTGAGTGAATCGTCTGATGAGAATGACGAGAAATGGGAATGTCTTTGAGGTAGACAAGGAGGTACAAGAAACGATGGTGTCGTTGTTGAGGAGGAAAGTCTCGTCTATAAGGCAAGACCTTGTCCACGGCATCTGCCACTCTCTGCTCATCAATCATTGCGGCGAAGCTTGGAGGATTTCAAGCTTTTTCTTGTTTCTCCGGTGAAGTCAGAGGTTTTCTCCGGCGAGAGTTTAAAAGAGAGGCTTAACGGTCTTCAATTGTGTGAGTTTGGCAAAATTACTCCCTCCTTTTAATGTTCATTTTTAAATGCCAATGATTAAAGTTATCCACAATCAAAGTTAAGTTTCTTGGTAATCTTGTTTTTATTTCAAGATTGGTAATCTTGATTAAACTATAAGTGCTACATCCCAATGGAATACGTTCTAAAAGATTGCTTATGATGTTTAATTTTATTCCAAAGCATTAGTTAGGGTATATTTTAAGTTAGGGTATATTTTAAAGTGTTAAGTGAATATTTTATTAGTTAAAAATGCATATTTTAAAGTGTTAAGTGAATATTTTATTAGTTAAAGGGTATATTTTAAAGTGTTAAGTCAAATTAAAAAATTATATGTCTTACTTAATGTATTTACTTGTGATAGAACTAGTTTCGAAGGAACCAAGCTGGACTAGACGATCAGATTGATCCAACCGTCGACCGATTCACATATCGGTTCAACATTTATTACTTCGTCATCGGTCTAACCATAGTCAGAGCGATCCCACTATGTTGAACTATGACCTGAAGCCTTCTCCCTCCGGCTTTGCAACATTGGATAAAACATAAATGACACGGTAGACTATGTTGACAAAATTTCTCATTTCACTAAGCAACTAGTATACACTCCAAGATGCAGAGATGAATCAACGGACATGTATGTTGATATAAAATATTTCAATCTTAAAATTTCAAATCTAACAATGTGAAACATGATGAGCGACCTTTTTTTTTTGCTAATTCACCATAACAACAAATTGAAACAAAAAAAAACTCAACATCTAGTTCATTTGCTCTAATATTACTTATTATCCTCATTATTCCCACATGATTTTCCCCCTTTAAAAGAAGTTATGCAAAAAGATAAAACTATGTCTAATTTAAAAAGCTACATTTTGTGGTAATTCAAGTTGATGGTGTGTGCGTGTGATTTTAAAAATTAGATCCTCATGTTTGAAATCATGCACTAGCTAGTCACATCAAAAATAAGAATTTCCCAGTCTAGTCATAGCAAAAATACTGTAAAAAATAGAAGCAAGCATGGAAAA
The DNA here is from genome assembly GCA_029929735.1 of Mimosa pudica. Taxonomy (NCBI): domain Eukaryota; kingdom Viridiplantae; phylum Streptophyta; class Magnoliopsida; order Fabales; family Fabaceae; genus Mimosa; species Mimosa pudica. The sequence continues at coordinate 2,434,537 of JAKELP010000040.1, forward strand.
TAACAGGCCCACAATCATTTAGAGAATGACATGTTCAAACGTAAAAGCAAAAAAGATATCACAATCTTTGAATCCTACACGATGTATATTTCATTCTTATAAAGAAAATGAATCAGTAGCAAAAGGTATCATTTTTCTTGTAAAATCTCAGGGAAGCATTTTGGTGCACACCAGACACTTAAAGTAGCTAAAGGGAGGCAACCAAGATTCAATCATGTTCTAAACTTGATGATAATCTTAAATCCTGAACAAAATGTAAGTAGTAGTTGTAGAACAAGAATCTGAACCGAAACAGAATTTACATTTCATGCAATGTAACTAAACAAAATTCTGATAAATGAGTAATTGATCTGACGCAAACAGGTTCAAGTAAAGTGAATCAATATTCACCCAATGATTGTGAACAAGATTGGCAATTCTATGAATAGCATAACACACATTCTCAACAATCTCATTCATCTCCATCCACACTCGGGCTACTCTCACCTCATAATACCTCCTTGTATCCAAGCACAACAATGTAGAACAACAAGCCCTCTCAATCTGTCTGTCCCAATCCCTATTTGTGAAATCAAACGGCACAGCAGGCTTGTTCCTCAATAGGCCAGTCAAGAGAGGAATAAACTTCTCCTCTGCCAAAAACACATCATAAGAATTACATAGCTCTTGCCTTGCCTCGGGTGAATGGTAATTGGACTCAATCTCCGATTGCTTCAAGACATTTTTAACTGGTAAATTCTCTGATTTGATCTTCTTCCGCGCCTCTTCCTCGTCGTGACTATCATCGATAACTAAACATATATTGGTCGATTCGGAGAGAAAAGAATGAGGGAGATAAATCATGTGGGTTAAGGGGCAATGAGGATGTGGATTTGTTTTAAGATAAAGAGTGAGGTACAAGAAATCATCTTCTTGAACCAATAACATTGGATCCTCATCATGGGACCTTGATTTTCTCCACTTCAAGAGATCCCTCACGACTTTTGCCATATCTTTAAGGTAAATTCTGTTAAGGGTTGCAGAAAAAGGAACCGTTTCATAAATTTTAAATGAATGAGACCTCAAAAGCTTCAATTTAAGATGGCTAACATCCCCCCACATCCTAGGCAAAACTTGAGCAATACCATTACAAGCAGCCATCACATTGTCAACAATCTTATCCTTCTCAAGCAACAACACCACATCAGCCACTCTCACCACATGGTTCCAACCACTCAAACGCAAGAATGTACAAGAACATGCCCTCTCAATCTGAGCCGTCCAATCCACATTCTTCAAATCCAACGGCACAGGAACCTTCATCCTCCCCAACATGTCACCCAACAAAGAAACCACACTCTCCTCAGCAAAGAACACATCATATGTATCAAGTAGCTCTCTCCTCACCTTCGATGAACGGTACTTACACCTCAGCTCAGAAAGATTCAAAATTTTTGAAATGGGTATGTTGTCTGACTCGATTTTCTTCTTTATGTTTTGTTGTTCTTCACTGTCATTGAGGATTAAGCAGAGGTTGGGATAGCTGGAGAGAAGAGAGTGAGGGAGAGGAATGTGGTAAATCTTATTGCGATGAGGACGTGGGATTTTGTTGAGGGTAACATGGAGGTACAAGAAATGGTCTTGTTGAGGAGGACGGATTTTTCTCCAATCCAAGAGTTTTGTTACGGCTTTTTCCACTTTTTCTCGGTCAACCATTGCGGTGGAGGAGGTCGGAGAATGTCGCCGTGTTTCTTGTTTCGCCGACGGCGACTGGTTTTTTCTCCGGCGAGAGTTTGATAATGTTACAGAAACTTGGACAAGAAGAAGACCATCAACTTCTAGTTTTACTTGTACTATTATTCTTCCTTTGCCAAGCATAAGACTACTTTTGTCTTGTTACTTGGTATGTAAAGAGCATGGGAAAGATTATATGATATGTTACTTTACAGATTAAATAAATTTTAGAGAAAAATAAAATTGGACAACACAATTCAAAAGTATTAACGTCTTTATTTCTGTTGAAAAATAGAAAAAAGCGAAACTACCATAGTATTAAATATTAATCATCAAAAGTTATCCCATCAATAATTAAAAATAAATATCTCCAACTTACTTTAACTAACTAGCGGTATTTCCCGTGCTTTGCACGGGGAACAAATTTTTTAACGTTTTTTTATTTATTTAAAAAAAATAATATATTATATTCCACCAAATCACTGGTCATGAACAGAGTTATGAACAGTGATTTGGTGGATCACTTTTATATAGGTCAAAAAAATCATCATAATGGTGACACTAAAGATATAAATCTTTAAGGCAAACTCAAAAAAAAATATGTGACCCAATTAACCTTTTTTTAAGTTTTTCTTTTAACAAATTTGCACTAAAAAAATATATGACAAATTTTTTTAACTAAACTAACGGGCAAAAGAAATCATATAATAACTGTATTTGTTTTTAAAAAAAAGGTAAAAAGAAAAAAAAAGGTAAAAAAAATATCTTTCGTGCGTAGCACGGTTTTGCTTAAAAATCAGCATTAACCAAAAAAACTATAATCTAACTTTAACCTTAGAAGGAGGAAAATTTCAATGACAACTTCTAGTTTATATTACCAAATGAACATTTTTTTGCAAGTCGCAATGAAAATCGAAATTAAATTTAACTGAACACATCTTCCCTATGTGAAGAAAAAACTTTTCTTTTTGTGTTCTATATCTACATGGAACAATTTCTAGTTTGCACGGGAAAGATAGGCAAATAAAAAGACACAACAAAACATTTACAGATATATATTAGGTCAAAAAGATCATCATAATGGTGACACTAAAAAAATAAATCATTAAGGCAAATTCATACAAAAAAAATATGTGACACAAATAAATTCGCCCACGAAAGTAAAGAATACGTATCTCAAATAAATAGGCAAATAAAAAGACACAAAAATAAATTCATACAAATAAATTAGATAATAAATTCACACAAATAAATACGTAGCCCAAATAAATTCACACAAGAAAGCAATTACATACAATAGTAATAGAGAATGTCATTCACTGCACTAAAAATTTGCTCATGAACAAATTTTTTAATTTTTTTTAACAAATTTGCACTAAAAAAATATATGACAAATTTTTTAATTAAAATATTGGGTGAAAAAAATCATATAATAACTAATTTTTTTTAAAAAAAAAATTATTGTAATTATTCTTATATTCAAAAATTTATTGTTGAAAATTTGCTCATGAAAAAAAAAGGCGCCTACTCAAGAGGAAAGAGAGGTTTTCATGGCCTTAACTCCGGCGAACGTGGTAATTGGAGCGGGAAGTAATTCTGCTGAGGAAGATGGTCTGCTGTATAGAAGCAGGAAAAAAGTGAGGGTTGGGGAAACTAAGATGTTGAATGATAATACTGTTATTCCAAGAAAGGAAGACTGGATGTTTGAGGAAGATAAATTCAGTTCAGATGATTCTCCTAAGGTTGTTCCTAAAAAATCCTATAGGAGTGTGTGTGTCAATGATGAACCGAGTTTGCATGAAGAAGAGGAGGATGAGGAGGGTTGGTGGTTGGATGACGGATGGAAGTCAAGAATTCGTATTGAGGAGACGGAGAAGGGACCGAATATCATTATCCTTCCGGAGTTCTGTCAGAAGTTAGCCAAAAAATGGGGAACCTCTCTGATTGTTAGACTTCTTGGTCGTACAATTCGGGAGGATTACCTTAGCATGAGACTTCAAAAAATGTGGGGATATAGGGGAGATGTAGACACAATGGAGATTGGTTCAGGCTTTTTCATAGTTAGATTACATAGCAAGGAGGATTATGACTTTGCCTTGACAGAGGGTCCTTGGATGATCATGGAGCATTATCTTGCTGTTCAACCATGGAAGTCTGACTTTAACCCGGATGCTAATGAAGTTTCAAAAATTGCGGCATGGATCCGTATTCCGAAGTTTCCGGTGGATTACTATGAGGAGGGTATCTTATATATGGTGGGAAGTCAAATAGGTAGGGTTTTAAAGATTGATTCCAATACGTTACGCCAATCGAAAGGGAGGTTTGCAAGATTATGTGTCGAGATTGATTTGAGTCGTCCTTTGTTACCAGCTATTCTGATTAATGGAATAGAGAAGAAGGTGGTTTATGAAGGACTTCATTCAATTTGTTTTTCTTGTGGTCGCTATGGTCATGACATGAGGAGTTGTTCTTTCAAGAAGAATGATACGACAGAGGTAAGGAAGGATATAGGTGTGTCGTCGAATTATAATGTAGATGAAGAGGAGTCAGAGTTTGTAGCTAATCCTCATGAAAATAAGTCCAATGAATTTGGAGAGTGGATGGTAGTTCCTCCTCGTCGTCGGCAGCAAAGAACGATGGTCACGTCGACGACACAAAAAGAGAATCGTACGAGGTTTGAACCAGTCATTAACAGTAAGCATGGAAGTAGGGTGATTGCCAAGAATGTAGGAGCTGTTGAGGGATCTCGTTTTGTTGCCTTGAATGTAGAAGATTCAGTTGAACAAATTATGGAGAAGCAAGATATTGTTGTCTATGATACACATCGTCGAGTCTCTAAAAATCCCCAATCACGTGAGATAAAACGTGATGTGTCACTGGGGAAAAAGAAAATAGGCAAGCAAGCTGAAGCATCTTTGAAGAGTGGAGGGAGCCAACTTTCATGCCCAATAAATATAAATAATATGATAAAAAGAAAGGTCCAGGGGAGTCAAATGTTGATAGGGTCATCTTCATCTTCTTGTTCCTTTCCTAGTGTGCTGAATGATGTAATTGTGTCTAAGGATGTTCTGGACAAGAGTAGGCGCCCTACTTGTATTACTCAAAAGAATAATTTTGATTTAATGGATCCTGGGGCTATTGATAAAGCACTAGTGCATACAACAAAGCCTTTGAAAGATATTGTGCTTGGGTTAAGTAATGGGGTCCTTGGAGTTGTTGATGATGTCGAGATACTTGTGGGAGATGATAATATGCATGATGTTGTCATGTCTTCTTGAAGTCGTATATTGTACCATTCTTTGTATATATATCTTTTTTATGATTTTTATGTCATGGAATTCTAGGGGAGCGGGAGGTGCTCCTTTTCACCGTTTTCTTGGAGAATTGTGCAGGAATAAATGTGTTAATTTGTTGGCTTTGTTGGAACCTCGGCAACCTGGGTCAAGAGCTAGAAACGTAGCGCGTAAGTTGGGATGGCCTAATATGCATATTGTGGAAGCTAGGGGATTCAGTGGTGGGATTTGGTTGTTTTGGGATGATGAAACAAAATTCTCAGTGTTGACCACGGGGGATCAATTTATTCATGGTGTGATTGATGTTGGTACTGGGAATGAGTTTTTTGTTACATTGGTGTATGGTCATCCGAACATGATTTTGAGGAGATCTTTATGGTCTAGTCTTAATTCCATATGCAACCCGGAGGAAGATAGATGGATGATAATGGGGGATTTTAATGCAGTTACTTGTCCTGAAGATCGAAATAATTCCTCTCAGAGCAGTGGAGGAGTTGATGTGTCTTTTCGAAATTGGGTTTTGTCTAATGATTTGGTTGATATTGGATTTTCGGGTCCAAGGTTTACATGGGGAAGAGGATCAAGTCAAAGTAGAATTGATCGAGTGTTTGTTACATCAAAATGGTATGAATTTTTCTCTGATGCTCATATTGTTCATTTGCCGAAATATAAATCAGATCATTCTCCGATTATACTGGATACGAGTATTTTGAAAAATTATGAGAAAGTTTACAAACCATTTAGATTTTTTGCTCCTTGGGTTTTGCATGAGGATTTTCCAAATTTTGTACAGAATAATTGGAAGATTAATGATAGTTGGAATTCTTCTGTTTCTTTATTCACCAAGAAGTTATCCGCTTGGAATAGAAAGACCTTTGGGCATATTCAAAGGTCTAAAGAAAGAATTTTGAGGCAGCTGGATGTTTTAAATGATACTATTTCTCGCATGGGTTGCTCTTCATCTCTAGAGTTGACGCAAAGAGAACTATGGAGTGAGTTTGAGAAGATTTTAATTAGAGAGGAAGTTATGTGGATGCAGTATTCTAGAACGAAGTGGTATAATGAGGGAGATCGTAACTCAAAGTATTTTCATGTGATAGCTAATGGGAGACGTCGCAGAAATAAAATTTTATCTTTGAAGTTGGAGTCAGGAGAGTGGTCTTATGATCCTGATGAAATTATGGAGATGGGTAGGAGATTCTTTGAGAACTTATACACTTCATCAGAGGTATATAATGGTTCATTAGTTTATGGGTGTACATATCCTAGGATTGATGAGAACTCTCTTTCAATGTTGGGAAGAGGGGTAAATGAAGTGGAGGTCAAAAAAGCTCTTTTTGATATGGGTCCTTTGAAAGCCCCGGGTCCTGACGGTTTGAATCCTTTATTTTACCAGAGCCAATGGGAGACAGTGGGTGGTTCTGTTGTGAAGTTGGTTTTATCCATGTTTGAGAAGCCAGATTTAATAGAGCATATTAATGGGACGCAAATAGTATTGATTCCAAAGGTTGCTATCCCTCAAACTATTCAAGATCTTCGACCCATTAGTCTTTGTAACGTGATTTATAAGATTGTTACAAAGATAATATCAAATAGATTGAAACCAATTATTTCACGTGTTGTAGCTCCAAATCAGTGTAGTTTCATAAAAGGGAGGCAGAGTTCTGATAACATTATCCTGGTTCAGGAAATTATTCATTCTATGCGAAATATGAGGAAGAAGAATGGTTTTATGGCAATTAAAATTGACTTGGAGAAAGCTTATGATCGTATCCAATGGAATTTTATTTTTGATTGTCTGAGGGAGCTTGAGATTCCGGAGAATATTCAGAAAGTTATTCAGAAATGTGCGTCCACACCATTAATGAACATCTTGTGGAATGGTGCTGATGCTGGCTCTTTTAAACCCACACGCGGGGTCAGACAAGGGGATCCACTATCTCCTTATCTTTTTGTCCTTGCTATGGAGAAACTTGGCCATTTGATTCAAACAGCTGTGAATGATAAAGATTGGCAACCATTTCAGATATCTAAAAATGGTATAGCAATCTCTCATTTGTTTTTTGCTGATGATCTTATTTTATTTGCTAAGGCAGATATGGAGCAAGCAGGAGTAGTAAAAGCTATTCTTGATGATTTTTGTGAAGTGTCGGGACAAAGAGTTAATGCTTCCAAATCGAGGATTTTCTTTTCAAAGAATGTAAATCATATTAGATCTAAAGAGATATGTGACTTTCTGGAGTTTACTCCCACGTCAAATTTGGGAAAGTATCTTGGTATGCCTATTATCCATGACAAAGTTAGTAGTTCAACGTATAATTTTGTTTTGGAGAAGATGGAGACTAGGTTATCTAACTGGAAGGTGAACATGTTATCGTTTGCTGCTCGTCAAACACTTGTATCTTCGGTATTATCAGCTATGCCATCTTATGCGATGCAAACAGTCCCATTACCGTCAGGTATGTGTGATCGAATTGATAAATGTTGTCGTAATTTTCTATGGGGAAACTCGTCATCTGGAAGAAAGATTCATGCTATCTCATGGGAGAGAGTTTGCTCTGGGAAGGAATTTGGTGGCCTTGGCATCCGGAAGGCTAAATACCAGAATAAGGCATATATGTCCAAACTTGGTTGGGCTCTGATTAGTCGAAGGGATTCTTTGTGGGTTCAATTCTTGAGGGAGAAGTATAAGGGAGGGGCAGACTTGATTCCAGAAGTAAAGAAACGAAGGGTAGAATCATCAACATGGAAGGGTATTAGATGCAATTGGAATACAGTGAAGGAAGGTATTGCTTGGCGTGTGGTGAATGGAAGAGAGATTTCTTTTTGGGAGGACTCGTGGGTTCCCCATTTGGGGAAATTAAGTGCACTTACAGTTCTGGCAATTCCTGAGGATATAAAAAATTGGAAAGTTGCTGATGTTCTATCTCCTTCAGGTACCTGGGATTGGCAGAAATTTAGAAACTATTTTGTTCAGGATGTGTTAAAGGCTATTGAGAGGGTCTCATTGAGGTCAAGTGAGTGTCAAGACTTCCCGGTTTGGAGGTGGACTTCAGATGGTGTTTTCACAATTAAGTCGGTGTATGAGCAACTAAAGAAACCCAGTAATGCTACGATATCTAGAGATTGGAAGGTTGCTTGGAGTTTAAAGGTGCCTCAAAGATATAGAACTTTCTTATGGCTATGTCTTCATGATAGAGTTTTGACTAATGAGTTGAGGTTGGAGAGGAAAATTTCTGCTACGAGTGCTTGTGATATCTGTAAGGATTCAGAGGAAATTCTTATTCATGCTTTAAGAGATTGTTGTGGCTCTGATCAGGTTTGGAGGAAAGTGCTCCCTCAGTTTATTGCAGTTCAATTTTTTAACTTCACTAATGTATATGAATGGTTAAATTGGAGTATGAGGCAAAGAATCTTAATTCAAGGTTTTGAATTTAGGTTATGGTTTGCTATTATTTGTAGAAATCTTTGGCTAAGGAGAAATGAGTTTGTTTTTAACAATAATTTGTGGGGTGAATATAATGTAATTGCTCGAAGTTATGCTTGTTTGGGATGGGGCAGACCTGTTTTGAATCAAGAGTTGAAGGAAAATAATTTGGATAGATGGGAATGTCCTGCTTATGGGTATTTGAAATTCAATATTGATGGAGCAAGAAATTTGAGTTCAGGATATTGTACGTGTGGGGGAGTGCTGAGAGATCATAATGGGGATTTCATACAGGCTTTTCAATATCGTATTGGTATTGGGTCTTCTTTGTCTGCTGAAGCTTGGGGCTTTTTATGGGCTCTCAAGTTATCATGGGAGAAGAAAGTTCAAAGTTTGATTGTTGAGAGTGATTGCCATGAATTAGTTAATATTTTGCAAAAGACGATTCCAGTTTGTCATCCAGATTTCGAGGTTTTGCAGGAAATTAAAAGTTTTTTGAGAAAGAAATGGACAGTGATCCTTAAGATATGCCCAAGAGATGCCAACTGTGTTGCTGATATGCTTGCCGGAGTAGCTCAAGATATGAAAGTTGATTTTTTGGTCTATGTTGACCCTCCAGATCTGATTCATAGCCTATTGGTTTTTGATTTGAGTTTGTTGTCTTACTGTAGAAACTCAGTAATCGTTGCTGAGTAATTGTTTTATATTGTAGTTCTTTTTATCAAAAAAAAAAGAAAATTTGCTCATGAATAATTTTTTGAACCTTTTTTTTTAACAAATCTGCATTAAATAAATATATGACAAATTCTTTTTAATTAAAATATCTGGTGAAAAAAACATATAATAACTAAATTTTTTATAAAAAAAAGAAAATAAAAAAAATAATAATATTATATTCCACCAAAACACTGTTCATGCACTCACAAAAAATATGTGACCCAAATAAATGCGCCCAAGAAAGTAAATAACACGTGGGCCAAATAAATAAATAATAAATATAATAAATAATAATAAAAAATATATATAATAAATAATAATAATAAATAATAAATATAATAATAAATTAAATAATAAATCATTAAATAATTAAATATAAATAAAAAAATAAATAATAAATATAATAATATAATAAATATATTAAATAATTAACAATTAAATAATTAAAAAATTTCCAAATAATAAATATAAATAATAATAATAAATAATAAATATAAATATTAAATAATTTACTCATGAACAATTTTTTTTTAACTTTTTATTTTAACAAATCTGCACTAAAAGAACATATGACAAATTTTCTTTTAACTTTTTTTTACCTTCTCTTTCAACAAATTTGCACTAAGAAATATATGACAAAAAATATGTGACCCAAATAAATTAGCCCAAGAAAGTAAAGAATACATAGCCCAAATAAATCCTCACAAGAAATCAATGACATACAATAGTAATAGAGAATGTCAATCACTGCACTAAAAATTTACATATTTGAATGATCACAAAAATATCTTCACATATTTGAATAGATGTTAGCTTCACAAAAATAATATTTGTTGTACATAACTGGCTAGATATTTGAAAACATCGCCTTGTAAACAACATTTTTTGTTTTGTTAACTCCCGTGTGGTGCATGGGAGAGGTATTTCAATAGATTATAGACTAAACTTTTAGAATATTAGAGAAGAGGGAATTGTAGTGACAATTGAAGAAGCACCAAAGATAATATATGATAAAACATTAGTGAGATGTATTATTTGGGTTTCCCGCGCTTCGCGCGATTTAAAGATATGTGACCCAAATAAATTCGCCCAAGAAAGTAAAGAATATGTGGCAAATAATTAATATTAATAATTAATTAATTAATTTAATTATCATAATTATTATTATTATTTTATTATTATTAAATAATTATTATATTTAATCTAATAATAAATAATTAATATAATATATAATATAATAAATAAATATAAATATAATAATAATATGATAATATAATAAATAAATATAATATAATAATATAATAAATAATAAATATAATATAATAATATAATAAATAAATATAAATATATATTAAATTAAAAAAAATTAATAATAAAAAATTCCACCAAATCCCAAATAATACATTTCACTAATGTTTTATCATATATTATATTTTGTGCTTCTTCGATTGTCACTACAATTCCCTCTTCTCTAATATTCCAAAAGTTTAGTCTATAATCTATTGAAATACCTCTCCCATGCTCATAAACAAATTTTTTAACCTTTTTTTAATTGTTTTTTAACAAATTTGCACTAAAAAATCATATGAAAAATTTTTTTAGCTAAAATATCGGGTGAAAAAAATCATATAATAACTAAGTTTTTCTTTCTAAAAAAAAAATTAAATTTCTTAAGACATTCAAATAATTACCTTTGGTTAAGTGAGTGAGTGAGTGAGCTCATTTAAAGAACCATAAACATTAAAGAATCAAGTATATATAAAGAGACACAATAAAACATTTGCAGATATATATTAGGCCAAAAAGATCATCATAATGGCGACACTAAAGATATAAATCTCTAACCCAAATTCAGACAAAAAAAATATGTGACCCAAATAAATTAGCCCAAGAAAGTAAAGAATACATAGCCCAAATAAATTCGCACAAGAAAGCAATCACATACAATAGTAATAGAGAATGTCAATCACTGCACCAAAAATTTGCTCATGAACAAATTTTGTAACTTTTTTTTTAACTTGTTTTTTTAACAAATTTGCACTAAAAAAATATATGACAAATTTTTTTAACTAAAATATCGGGTGAAAAAAATCATATAATAATTATTTTTTTTAAACAAAAAAAAGCAATTTTTTTTTAAAAAAATATATTATATTCCACCAAATCACTGTTCATGAAGGAAAGATAGGCAAATAAAAAGACACAATAAAACATTTGCAGATATATATTAGATCAAAAAGATCTCCATAATGGTGACACTAAAGATATAAATCTATAAGGCAAATTTACACAAAAAAATATGTGACCTTTTGCCAAAGGAAGCTATTGGCTTTCTCCTTTAAACATTCTGGATTTCCTATTCATTTGAGTTGTATCTTGCTAAAGTTCCAAGGTTTATTAGGTAAAAAAAAAAGACAAAATAAAACATTTGCAGATATATATTAGGCCAAAAAGATCATCATAATAGCAACACTAAAGATATAAATCTTTAAGGCAAATTCAGACAAAAAAAATGTGACCCAAATAAATTAGACCAAGAAAGTAAAGAATACATTGCCAAAATAAATTCGCACAAGAAAGCAATCACATACAATAGTAATAGAGAATGCCAATCACTGCACTAAAAATTTGCTCATGAACAAATTTTTTAACTTTTTTTTAACAAATTTGCACTAAAAAAATATATGCCAATTTTTTTAACTAAAATATCGGGTGAAAAAAATCATATAATAACTGAATTTTTTTTAAAAAAAATATTTTTTTTTAAATTTTTTTTTTAAAATATATATATAATATTCCACCAAACACTGTTCATGAACAGTGTTTGGTGGTGGAAGACTTATATATGATATATTGATGATGATGATCTTTATGTCACTTAGCTTGAAAAACTTAATGTTAAAGTAATCCCCATAAGTTTATTAAAAGTTGCAAATCACTGGAGTATTTTTAGGTGTGATTTTATCATTAAAATTAAAATATCAAAGCAATATTGTCCCTCCTTTAGATTAGATGATAAATGTCGTCTCCTTCAATCCACGTGATAGATAAAATTGGATTGTACTCAACAAGAAGTGATACATGGATTAGGTAAAGATGTAAATTCATCTTGGAAGTTTCCAAAAAGTTGCATATCCCGAATAGTATTTTGAGTTAATATTCATTCTGGTAAATAAGCAATTAACAATGTTTCAATTTACCTACTAACACTAAATGATTTCATTTTGGCAAATAAACAAAAATAATTTCTCATTTTGGCTAATATTGTCCATTATCCATTTACATCTGTCAGTTTTGTTGCCATGTAAGTATGTTGATCATCACGTGGAAGATGACCATGCATTATTTCAATTACGTGGAAGCTAACCTTGACCTTGCACTATTTTAATGTTTTTAAAGTGACGGTTGTGGTGGCTGGGAAATATGGTTATGGGTCAATGGATAAGGGAGGTCAAAGGGAAGGGTGGTTTCACGGCAATAGATATTGACATGAGGAACAGAGTGATGAAGCATGGTGGCTTCACGGCAATAACGTTGGCGGTGGATTGAGGAGGTTCATTGGCGGCGAACACAAGATTGATAGTGTGACGATTAGGTGTGTGGCGGAAGAAGTACAGATGGAGAGAGGAAGATGGAGACACATTTTTATTTTTTGATTAAAATAAGAAAAAACTTGATAAAAACACATTAAAATAATGCACGATCAACTGCTGCCACGTCACTAAAATAATGCATGGTCACCTTTCACGTGGCGGTCAACATGTCCACACGGTAACAAAATTGACGGTGTTATGAGCAATGAACGGTATTAACTAAAATGAGACTTTATTTTTGTTTATTGCGCAAAGTAAGATCATCATTTATTGTTCGTTCGCCAAATGAAGACTTTGTTAATTATTTATTTGCCCGAAAAAATATTTACCCAAGTTCTTTTAGGTGCAATCTTGCCCTATCTAGAAATAAAATAACAGAGAAATTTCGCCTCACAGTTAACTGTCTAAACGGTCAAATGTTAATTGACCTTATTATATTAATGTGGGATCTAAGTAAATTATTTTTCTAGTTCTAAAATGTAAATTAAATTCATTCAAAAGAATGAAAATGCTCATCTTCTTATTCCTCCACTTCCACCTAGCCACCCCTTTCAAATTTCAGATTTAATTCATCCTTCACACTTTTTCCAAATTTTAATCAAATCCCAGATTTCAGCAATGCCTGATAAATGGGTAACTTCTTTGACATAAACATGAGCAATACCATTACAGCCGCAATCACATTCTCAATAATCTCATGCTTCCTCATCAACAACGCATCAGCCACTCTCACCACAGAATTATTCCAACCCCTCAAAACGCAAGAATGATCAAGAGAGCTTACCTTCTCAATGAGCCGTCCGATCCCCATTCTTTAATTCCAACGGCACAGAAACCTTCTTCTTCCCCATTGTGCCACTCAACATAGAAACGACACTCTCCTCATCAAAGAACACATTGTATGAATCCTCAGCAAAGATGAGTTTAACGGTTTTCTGTTAACAGATGAAGAAGACAAGAGTTTGGGCTTCCTCACCAAAATAGTTGACTTTGCTTCAAGCTGCTGCAACTTGTGATTGAAGTCAATTACAAATAAATAAGGCTAAAAGAAGGGGAAACGACAAAGAATTCCCTGATAAGGAAATTAATGAGAATAAATTCGCCAAACAATAATCAAACTCGATTAGGATAGTCGTTGAATAAAATCTTGTGATAATTTTTCCAAGAAATTATTAATGCGAATAAAGTCCCCAAACAAAAATCAAACTCGATTAGGATAGTCATTGAATAAAATCTTGTGATAATTTTTCAACACTTTGCGGTTAAATCTCAAATTTGGTCAATGTGATTTAACAACCTAAAATTTGGAAAAGACATAAGGAGATATTTTTGAGGATTTTAAGACTTTAGCTTGTTAAAGTCTTATAAATAACATTAAATGCGTGACTTTGGGCGATTACTTTGAGACTCAAATAATGTTGTGGTGAAAGTAGATCCTAAAGTTTAATATAATGATTAGCTTTAAAAATGAAAGGACCATAATGCACTTGGAAAATATCTTCACCCCGAATGGAAAGTGGCAATTTTGGCATTTTAACCTATCTCCTTCAAAATTTTATTATGGCACCCTCTGCTTCACTCATAACCTTCATTCATCACCATTAATTTTCTCATCTTTCTCCCATCCTCAAAAATCTCCGCCCTCCAACCCCGGACTTTTTCATTGTAATATTCTAGTGTCTCACTCTCAGAATGGTTCAATTTATGCTCACTGCTCATAGATTAAGCTTTGTCAAGAAGGATACACACACATAGATTATAAGACGTCTTTCATTTATATACCTACCCGATATATATAGAAATTTTCAACAATCATATAAAATTAATATTTGAACCATTTCTGTGTATACGATATCAAATTAAAATATCAATAAATGTATAATCTAATAATATATTCAAAACAAAATAAATGACCCCAAAATGAGGAAGGAATGGGAAGGGAAGAGAATTCACTAGAAGACTCTACTTCTTACCTAATTTGGTTGATTTCTAAAGTAGTGTCACCGCACTACAAATAGTAACAGGGTTAAGTCATATTCAACTGCATCCAACTCTCTTTTCTCCCTTCTTTCAATTTTTAGGTGGTGAGAGATCTTCTCTTGTTGTTGTACAAACTTTTTCACGGTGACTATCTTTTTTAACTCTTGTCAGGGATAAAATAAAGTATCTCTATTTCCCAATGTTTTGCTTTTATTTTCAAATTTCTATGCAAAAACTAATTGGTTAGGGGATTTATATGACAATAAAATTCATTTAGTAATTTCAATTTGTAATTGTAGGGTTCGAGATTTTTTGTTATTATTATCTTACATATGAATTGTTGGAAATGGCAAATATGAAATGCATTTTGTAATAAAGACCATCCTGTTTGCTGTGTCGTTGACAATGAGAATTTTATCCACATACATAATTTTCATTTTTTCGTATTGGTGTTTTGTGGCTCTTTTGCTTTGGTTAGATTTATTCATATAGATTTTTCAAAAACTGATTTATTTGATAAATTTCATATAAAAGATATAGATTTTTTCGGATGATTCTTCAAGTGATCACAACTCACAATGACTTTATTGATAATGACATTTTTCTACTCACAAATTTTAATGAAAGATGAATATGATAGGGTTCTTGGAGATGAGCTCCTTCCTACCTATATTACGTTTTGTTATTTTTAAAGTTTTTACTTATTATTATTTGGACTTTCTTCTGTAGACCTTTTATTTTATTATTTGTATCTTACTTTTACTTATTGAAAAATAATATATATCATTTGGCCTAAAGTGTTATATTTAACTAGTACGGTATTTTTGCTCCTATTGTGATCGTTCATAGGTAGTTTTGCATATAAAATAGTGTACGGTGCTAGATAGTAGACACACTTATAATAAGTGTTAATAGGTATTTTTTCACTTGAACCTTACAAATTATTTAATATTTAATCATGCATCTATATCATAAATTTAAAATAATTTTGATATATATTTTCAAATTTATTAGGTACCATTAAATCAATTGCATAGTATAGACCTAATTAATTTCATAATTCGAAAATGTTTAAATTCAATACTTAAATTGCTATTATAACTTCTTTTTTCAAACCCGTGAGTTGTGACCATGTAGAAGTATGTATAATTTGCTTTAACGCCCTCATGAAGTTACGATAACTTATAATTAAATCTTAAAACACATATGTTGACTAAAATGAATTATAACCACACACACACACACTTATACAGGGGTAATGAATTTTCTTATAGGAAATCTAAATTTAAGGGATATGTTAAATAGACCATAAAATTAAAATAATCGTGTTAAAAGATATAGAGAAAGGACTTTGGCATTAATGCATTATGAGCGTTAAATAAGTTAACAAGATTTAGGGTGTTTAAATTTTAAAGGGGTCATATATATTCAACTGACCCAAAATTCATTCTGAGTTTATTAACCAAATTAATATATCACTTCGTAATTTATGAACTTGTTAAACAAGTCTATGGTGGGAAAATAAATTTTTCAAACAAAACTAGTGTCGCACGCACGCATGCGTACGCTTGGTTTTGAATATGAAGTCATATTTACAGAGGATAAGAAACTTTGAGATGTGTATACTCCATTATTGGTTTGACTTTTGTAAAACAATCCATATGTATACCCACTACTGTTATAAAATAAAAAATGTTACATATAAAAAAAAGGGAAAATTAAATACAAGTCCCTGGTAAGGGACATATTACTGGAAAAGTCCCAAAAATTTAAAAAAAGTAAAGTAGAGTCCCTTGAGACCTCACTTTAATTATTTATGAATGTGTGGGCCCCACATTTCATAAGAAAAAAATCCACCACCTTTTCTCTCTCCTCTCTTCTTCTCTCCTTTAATAATGTGTGGATTTTTTTATTATTAAATGTGGGGCCCATACATTCATAAATAATTAAAGTGAGGTCCCAAGGGACTCTACTTTAATTTTTTCAATTTTTGGGACTTTTCCAGTATTATGTCCCTTACCAGGGACTTGTATTTAATTTTCCCTAAAAAAATGTTACATATATAAAGTAATAATCTTCTGACCATAAAATAAAGTAAGGATCGTCATTATATTTGCTTTTCTATGTGAGTGACGTGGATATTTGTATTTTTTAAGGCATTTGAGACTATTATAATACACGGAACAAGCTAAGGGAGATGAAACTTGAGACTTGGGAGTATGGGAATGTATGGTTATATGCTGACTTTATGGAAGCTAATTCTGGACCAAACTCAAAAGAGAAATATATTTGATCAAAAAGAAAACAGAGAAGGGCAAACCTGATTAAATAAAATAAAAATATTAAGCAATTGGCAGAAAATATAATGATATTATTTGAGTCAATGATCAAATTTTACTAGGGGATGTAGCGTATTAGTGGAAGGTTACTAATTGGAAATAAAAACTCGAATTTATAGTTAAAAAGTTATGTGCATATTTTAGAGTGAAGTTGATAAATAAAAATTCTGGTTATATTAACTGTGTCAAAACTTCGAAAATATGATAATCACATAGTTGTCTTAGTGGTGTATGGGCTATTACATATAGTTGATCTAGCATGGAACCAATAAAAATCGAGTAATCAGTTGGTTATACTCCGGAAAATATGTTGATTGCTGGGTTGATGTATAAAAAATCTCGCATATAATTGAATGTTAAGCTTTCTTTATTTCTTGAAGTTCATTTTTTTTTAAATTTTTTTTCCTCACATCTTTTGTCACACTCAAATAACAATTAATAGAATTTGAAATGTGTCAATCCCATTTGTTGAGGTAGGCAAAAATATTTACATTCTAAATCTTGAAAAATATCATTTTTCTAATTCA
Source organism: Mimosa pudica (assembly GCA_029929735.1). Classification (NCBI taxonomy): domain Eukaryota; kingdom Viridiplantae; phylum Streptophyta; class Magnoliopsida; order Fabales; family Fabaceae; genus Mimosa; species Mimosa pudica. The sequence goes on from JAKELP010000040.1 coordinate 2,452,126, forward strand.
ACTATACTTATTAAAGACACTGTATGATGAAATTAAAAGGAACTAATGTTAAGTCATCAAGTTTGATTATTTAAAAATTTGATCCCAACTTATTAGGAAAATAATAAATATTCTCTCCACAGTTAAGAAGAAAACAAAACAAGAAGCAATGATATTATTTAAAACAATATAAGTCATCACTAAAATAAACGAATGGAATGTCAAACTCGAGAGTTCCCAAATAATTTATACAGCTATTTTTTTTAATTAAAAAGAGTGTAACAAACCGGAAGTTTCAACAATAAAATATGCTTTTAGGCTTTTTGCGAGAGTTTCACCCATCATTGTCAAACTTGCAAGTTGTTATTCCAATTTTAACATTTATACGGCTCTTCTTAACTCAAGAGTAACATGACTGACTTAGATTCTTAGTGACTATAATCTTAGCAGAAACTCGCATATTTATATGTCAAATTCATTGTTTTAATATTTCCACCTTACAGAATATCATGTTAAGCTGCTGTTAAACTCATTCTAATTTAATCAAATTCAATGTATATGAATACATTGAATTTGATATAATATGAATGTTGATATATTTAATATCAACTATTTATACTTAAAATATGTTGAAGTCAAGCTATTTTTTCCATTTTTTGTTTTATTATATACGAGAAACACTTATTTATTAATAAACATAAATTCTTAATCCTTTATGATTGAGCCTATAATTCTAAATTTTTTTTCATGAGTTTAATTGAACTAATGAGTTTAGCCGTGTTAGTTTAATCAGAATAAAGACAAGGGGGCCGTAAATAAGATTCTGATATGAGGAAAAAATGTACCGTAGAAGTCGGCGTCTAAGACATAAAATAGTACAATTATTGAGTGAAAAGTCTGACTTTGTTATTAGTTTTCATTTAAAAAAATGAACAGAGAAGCAAAGTTGTACAAAGTCCCGAATATTAAATAGAGCAGTATGTGTATATATATATATACATGTGCCCGTGAACCAAAGTAGCAGATACAAGCGGCAGAGAAGAGAAGAAGAGAGAGAGAGATGGAAACATCGAAGGAAGAAAACAATGATAATAAGCTCAAAGAGCGCAAGGTATCATGGGCAAAACTCCGTCGTGTTGATTCCTTCAATCTGGAAGCTGGAAGAGTTTCTGAGACTCAAAGTGGCCACGCTAAGGTAAGTTTTATCATGACTTGATCTCCTTTCCTCTCACAATCAAATATGTATCCATCTTAGATTTAATTTAATGTTTCTATTTTTGACACAGTTGACTTGGAAGGTGACTTTAAGTTTAGCATTTCAAAGCTTGGGGGTTGTATATGGTGATATTGGTACATCTCCACTTTATGTGTTCGCTAGTACTTTCCCTGATCATATTAAACACAACGATGACATTCTTGGCGTTTTGTCTCTCATCATCTATACCATCGTCTTGATACCAATGTTAAAGTATGTTTTCATTGTGTTATGGGCTAACGACCATGGAAACGGTAAGATTTTTACTTGTATAGATTTTGTGCATATCTTCCTTTTTTAAAAAAAATTACTTGCGATTTTGTGCATATTCTTTCTTTTTTCCTTTTTTTTATTACATGTGCATATTCTTTCTATATTGTTGGTTTTTTTTTGCCAAAGACTTTCTATATTGTTGTTATTGATCCGTTTTAATTATCAATCATGAAATAAAGTTGAGATCTGTGGACCCGCTGTATCATCTATGCCACCAACCGCCCTCGGATTTAGGATTACTTAAAGTGTTTTCGTATTGTATCTTTTCTAGTAAATAAATTCTATATAACGATAATTTAATATTTTATAGACAAGAAAAATATTTTTTTCAATTGTATTCAGGATTTTTTTTATGACTTAGTACACTAGAACTGATTAGCCTCGTTTAAATAAAATAATAAAGTTTTGGAAAACCATAACAAATTAAAAAAACAATATTTTGTATAAAATAGTAAATGTCACTCATTTTTTTATAAAATTTAATCATCAAAATGAAGGAAAAATGATGTAAGACATTTTACAAGTCACCCTCACACCCTGCATGAGATATGTACTCTGTTTTTCTTTGACATCTTGAGTTTGAAATATGAACATGTTTGTATGTAGGTGGAGCCTTTGCGCTGTATTCGTTGATATGTCGGCACATGAAGGTGAGTCTTGTTCCAAACCAACAACCAGAAGACAGGGAGCTCTCAAACTATAGACTAGAAGAACCATCAAGCCAGCTTAAAAGAGCCGAGAAAATAAGAAACGGCATAGAGAATAGTAAACGTTTCAGGATTCTTCTTATACTTGTAACCATCTTGGGAACTTCTATGGTGATTGGAGATGGAGTCCTTACACCGTCAATTTCAGGTTACTAAATTATATCAAAGTTAATAATCATTTTTGCCAACAAAACAATGCATATATTAATTTGTATCACAAAACAATAAATGATACTGAACTGGAAAAAATATTTTATTAGTCAAGACCGTCTATTTCACCCTTAAACAATAAAGGTTATTAGAGAGAAAATTGACGGTGTTTGTAATAAAATATTTTTTAATTGTCTGTTGGTCAATTTGATATGATCTACAAATTGATGTTTGCATAATTATTGTTTGTTGGTCAAAATGTATATTATATTACATGCTGACTAATTTGACTTGCTTATCATGCACATGCAGTTCTTTCTGCTGTAAGTGGGATCAGTACATCCTTGGGTGAAGGTAAATTGTGTGTGTGTGAGAGAGAAGAGGGAATTAATATTTGAACAATAAATTGAATATTTGGAAAATGGCAATTGAAAATTCATTTGTTTTTATTTGAATCTTTCAGGTGCTGTTGTGGGAATAACTATAGCGATCTTGATCGTCCTTTTCAGTGTTCAACGATTTGGGACTGATAAAGTGGGATTTTCATTTGCCCCCATTATTACTATTTGGTTTGCATTCATCGGTGGAATCGGTATTTACAATTTAATCAAATATGATGTTGGGGTATTGCGTGCTTTCAATCCAAAATATATAATTGATTATTTCAAGAGAAATGGTAAGCAAGGATGGATATCACTTGGCGGAGTTTTTTTATGTATTACAGGTACATACATCATTACTGTTGCATCTTAAATTAATTACTCCTATTTAACTAGTCCCTTACTTCTAATTACTCATCATAGTTTCCTACAAACAATGTCAGGATCTGAAGCCATGTTTGCTGACTTGGGCCATTTTAACGTACGAGCTATTCAAGTAAGTCCATGTTGAATCCTTAGCTATCATTAAATTCCGTAGTTTTTTTTTTTTCAGAAACGTAATTACTTAGAATAATCGATCCATTACATGAGTTCAAAGTAAACAAAGGAAATAATACTACTACATAACATAAAATTAGTACAGAAAACCAAATAATAACATAACGTAGAGAGGAATTCTCCCATTTTAGCCACCATCATCATGAATTTCCTCTTCTATATCTTTTAAAAGATCTCCAATTGAGGTGGAGGCCTATGGACTATAGAATTGGTAAATTGCGAAACGCAAAGGAGTTATTGTTTTTATGATCAAGAGTAAAGAAACTTAAATCTCAATACTTTACAAAAATATATCATTTCTCAAGTATAGCCACTTTACAAAAAGCAGAGTTAGACTGCCTAGTATATTTTCTTCTCCAACACCCTCACCGAGTGGGGATTAGAACTGAGTTGACCTTTTTTTTTAGTCAACTTCTAGCCTGTTTGCCCCTTGAAACTTTCTTTTGGTTCTGCTCTTTAAGTTGCCTTATCCCTTTTCTCAAGAATTCTCTATACTATGAATAACATTGTTGTCGCCAAATATTGCTTGGTCAAGCAACATAATTAAATTGACATACTTGATAAACAATGTTGCAGATTAGCTTCAGCTGTATCACATTTCCTTCATTGTTAGCTGCATATAGTGGGCAAGCAGCATATCTACGAAAGCACCCAGAAAATGTGTTGAATACATTCTATGATAGCATACCAGGTAAATTTAACTGAAACACTTGCACATTTGTATTTGGGAAGAAATAACGTGTAACCTTTGGCCATTGGATTGTGAATAACATGCAGGTCCCTTGTATTGGCCAACATTTGTTGTGGCTATAGCTGCAGCCATTATAGCTAGCCAAGCTATGATATCAGGAGCATTTTCCATATTATCACAGGCCCTCAATCTAGGTTGTTTCCCAAGGGTGAGGGTTGTGCATACTTCTGTCAAACACAAAGGTCAAGTTTATATTCCAGAGGTGAACTACATGTTCATGATTGCATGCATTATAATATGTGCTGCCTTCAAGACCACAGACAAAATCAGTCATGCATATGGTAAAACTGGCAATTAATTAACAGGCTTGATTTGGTTTAATATTTCTTCTCCAACTCATCAATAACAAGCATATGTTTGACATGTGATGTAGGGATTGCTGTAGTTGGTGACATGACGATCACAACATCGCTGGTTACGCTAATAATGCTCACCATATGGAAGAAAAGCCTATGGCAGGTTATTATTTTCGTTGTGATATTTGGTTGCACAGAGTTTCTTTATCTTACAGCTCAATTAACCAAGTTCCCGCAAGGAGGCTTTCTTCCAATTGTATCTGCAATCTTCTTAACTATACTGATGGGAACATGGCATTATGTGCACAAAGAAAGGTACATTTACGAGCTGGAAAACAAGATTTCCACAGAGCAGCTAAATGAATTGATGAATAGTTCAAACATAAACCGAGTGCCTGGAGTTGGACTTTTGTATTCTGAGTTAGTGCAGGGCATTCCTCCTATATTTCCCCACTTCATTGCCAACATACCATCAATCCATTCTGTGGTTGTGTTTGTTTCTATAAAGTCAATTCCCATAAGCAGAGTTATTCCAGAAGAAAGATTCTTGTTTCGCCAGGTCGGACCAAGAGAGAATCGTATGTTTCGCTGTGTTGCAAGGTATGGTTACACTGATGCAATTGGGGTGCCTGAGGAGTTTGAGACACTACTAATACAACACTTGGAAGCGTTTATTCGTGAAGAAGATCTGATTCGAGAGGAGGTGGATGAGGTGGCTAGAGGAAGCATAGAACATGTTGGGGAGTCAGGTGAGAATAATGAGAGGGAATGTGATCATGAGGTGGTGGTGAGATCAAGGAAGAGCTCTTCTTCACATAGAATAGTACCAGACCAAAGTAATAATGGAATATCATGTGCCTCACCAGATTCTGCTATTTTCACTTCTGGCCTGCAGGGTGATGATGCTAGAGAGGTTAAGTTTTTAGAGAAAGCAAGGGAGAATGGGGTGGTTTATTTGTTGGGGGAAGCAGAGGTGGTGGCCAAGCCTTTCTCATCTTTCACAAAAAAGTTTGTGGTCAATTATATATACGCCTTCTTGAGACACAACTTTAGAGCAGGGGTCAAACAAATGGCTATCCCACGTAGAAGGTTTCTCAAGGTTGGAATGACCTATGAAATATAATAAACTTCCAACTTAATTTGGGTTTTGTGTGAATTTGCATATTCATATGTATGTATGTATTGTTTGTCGTCTAGCTCACTCTACATAATTGAGAGGGGGAGTGATATTTCAATTTTAAATGTAAACTATGTACAAGTCTTGTAGTTTGCTTTGTAGGTGGTTTGATTTATTGGTATTCATAGTAGTAATGTGGAACAATCCACTCTTGCAATTATATCCACTTTAACTACATAAATCAATCATATATATTGCAACTACATAAATGTGAGCAATTAAACGCTGAAGTAAAAAAAATGAGAGTAATTAATACTACCTCTGGTCCTAAATATAAGACTTAGATAACTTTTTTTGGGGAGATTAAGGTTGCGAAATAGGTTATTAAATTATGATATATTTGATATATTTTTAGATTATCCATTAGTTTATGAGTAAAATATACTAGTCTAAGGGAAAAATTAGGTAAATCATCAATTTATAATTAACTTATTTTGTTTTTTTAGGATTTTCCAAAAAAGTCAATTAGGTCTTATATTTAGGACCGGAGGGAGTATTACCCTTTTCTTAACAATGTTTGAGTCAACACTTTCCCTAGAAGATTGTTACTCTCTCTGTTCTTAAATATAAGATTATTTTCCCTAACAAAAATACTGCCTTGTATTCCCTCTGTTCCTAAATACAAGATCATTTTCCTTAACATGACAGTGTAACCATCCACCTTAACCTCTTTTCATTTCTCTCCCCACTTTGAAAAAAAACATCTTCCTCATCTTCTCAATTTTCCATCTCTTTTTTGCCCTTATCTTTTTAAAAAAATTGTTTCTTACCCACAACAAAAAGGGAAATGGGCCTGTTTATTTGCCGTGTGAAAAGTTGACTTGGGCGAGGACGAGGATTGGAAGGACGGCTCTGATTCTCTCAGAATCCCTCTCCCTCAGAATCCTTCCTTTTCCTCTCTCACACTCACATGGCTCCTTATATTGGTCATTTAGTTTTATCTAGGAGCTCATAATTTGTCATTTGCACAATTAAAAATAAATAATTGTATTATATTATAAAATAAATGAAGCACTTTTAATTTTTTATTTTTGAAAACGTTTTAGCATAAAAATTTTCAAACTATCTAGACCTATTTCATTTCAACAGAAGGATCTATTAGAGATATAGACTTATCCAGTTAACTGTAAAATATTTTACAGTTAACTGGATAAGTTTGTATCTCTAATAAATCCATCTGTTTTTTTTATCATATAATAAATCCATCTGTTGAAATGAAATAGGTCTAGATAGTTGAAATTTTTTATACTAAAAAGTTTTCAAAAATAAAAAATTAAAGGTGTTTCATTTGTTTTATAATGTTTTTTTTATTTTTAATGGTACAAGTAACAACTTAGAAGCTCTTAAATGAATCTGAATGGGCTAAAATAAGGAGCCATGTGAGTGTGAGAGATGAAAAGGAGGGATTGATGAGAGAATCCCATCCCTTGGAAGGACAACATCACAAAGGTTTCGGGCTGAATAATAATTATTTACAACAAAAATATCTTTCCCTTCCTCCCTCTTTCATTAAATCTTAGCTTTGACGATCATATAAAAAGATGAAAACTTGACTTTATCTTTTATTACCCAAAATATCTTTTTTCAAAGCTTTGAAGTTGGAAAAGGGGATTTGATCGAGAGGGATTTGGATGTGGTTGAGGAAGAAGAGGCGGTGGCGGATTCACTTACTTCACCTTTGTTTCCCTTTTTTTTTTAAATTAAGCAAAATGATATTAATTAAAAAGGATTACATATAACATCATGAAAATGAAAATGAAAAGCATTAAACTGGTCAGCAGAAAGTAAGTGAACGGAAAGAAAACCAAATGGACGAAGTAAAAAGGAAACATCCCGAGCAATGATATGATTGACTGAAGGAGCCCAACAATTGAAATCAATGTTGCGCTTATGGATGTTCCAGATAGAGAGACGCTCCTTAGGTAAGCCAGACTGATGTACTCAATGCAGAACATGACGGAAGCATCCAAGGGCAAACAAATCACCAGAAATGGAAGTGCGCTTCCATGTGAAAGTCTGAATGTGAGATGCTTCAAAACATACTAGAATGCGACAGTAGGAGCATCGCTGTAGCTTCCATTTCTTTACCAAGATATTCCACTGATTTGCACCAGAAAAATTAGGGGCGACTCGAACTTGATGGTGAACCTCATGGGATGTCCTCTCATGAAAAGCAAGAGCTGAAAAAGCTACTATGGACTGAGAGTCTGTAATAATATCTTGAGGATGAGGAACATGACCTCCATGAGCAAAGTGATTTCGCTTCCTCCATATGTCATTCAATAATGCAATTATACTCTAAAGGAGAACCTCATCATCTTTGAGTGAGAGAAGGAAGCGCTTAAACCAAGTTAATAGGTCATTAAGAGACAAATGAGACGGCGGACACATGGAAAAACAGCCAAACCAAGCTACTTTAGTAACATGACAAGAGAAGAAGCTAAGATGTGGTGGATAGAATTTGACTGTTTCCCTTCAGTCCTTCAGTGTTTCTGAATGGCAGTGTCACCTAGCAATCTTGTAGTCGAATTTGACTTTTTGACTAGCAATCTTGTAGTCAAATTTGACTGTCTGACTCAATCTCAATCAATGTTAAGAAAAGAAAAAGGTGACATTGCTCCCATTTTTTATTTTCATGGTTTAATTACTCCTCCAGGAACTTTAAAGGGACTTGATATTTAACTTATTTGTTTAATTATGATATTTAACTTTAAAGGTGACATTGCTCCCATATGATTGATATTTAACTTAGTTATTAAAATTTACTTGAGATGTTCACTTATTGTCGAATCCTAAATACTGTGATATACTGATTTCATAAAAGAATTCTTTGTTAAACGCCAACACAGAAAATAAGAGTCTTGAATTTCTCGCGTGTCTTAGACTTTGGCGTTCAAGTATCAACAACTCTTATGTATTTATCTCCAAACCTTGTTACGTTAAACAAGCCATTTCATTTGCAGCTTCATGACCTCCCACTGAATAAATTCACTCCTCATTGCACCTTGAAGTGACCCTCCATGGCACTGAAAAAATAAAAAATTAAACATTACATATTCTCCAAACATATGTGTGAGAAAATTCTGAATAATAATTAAGAAGATAATATTAGCAAGAAACGAGAAAAATATATCCATCCTCGAACTCTAACGGAAATATAGTATAAACAAAAGCATAATCGATTTTAAACCTGACTGGTTGACGTGAGTGATAAGTATTCTCGTCTCTTAAGCAAGTGGTTAGGGGTTTGATCTCTAACTCTTGTGAATGGAGCAAATTCACAGGCCAACTGTCTACCCCTGAGACTTCAGAACAACGAGAAATTAGTCTCACTTGACACGCGGGTGGGGATACCCTTGGGTAACCAAACAAAACAAAAGAGCATAATCGATTTCAACCATTTAATACAATCTAATGGCACCACAATTTAGCTTAGCAACTCACTTATAAATTAAAAGCTATGGTTGTTGTATGTGTGATATGCAGAGAAAATTAGCGGCATATTACAACAAATAGGGGAGTTCTTATTTAGACATTTATCACTTGCAGAGTTGCAGTCATAGAATCAACACAACCAAATTGATTATGAAGAGCCCCATTCTTGGTCAGTGGTCACCAAGAATTGATATCACATTTTGTAAATTGTTTGAAATTTCCCCTTTCGCACTCTATAAATAGATCATTAATCACCACAATAAATATTTGCAAGTCAATAAATTGATATCCAATAAATAAGCAGCCTTAAACTATCAATCTTAGCTTGTACAGCAGCAAAACCATTCGATTTTCTAAATCTGGTAATACTTTGCTCATCTTAATCTCTTATGGACTCCTCAACATGAGATCAATATAAAGTCAGCAATTTGTTTGGATATGAAATCAGGTGAAGAGAGAATGCAGTCTAGAAGTAATTAAGCCAGCATATGGAGTAGTTTAAAGAGGAGACCTTATATCAAGAGATTTTAGAGACCTCCGAGACTGTTTCGTGCTCTTTTTGTTTCATTTTTAGAACTGTTTTATAAAAATGTTTTCGAAAACAAGTTTCAAAAAAAAAACATTTTTGGCTAGTTATTTTTTAAAACAAGTTTTAAAAACAAAGAGACAAAGAACGTGATTGGCTAATTGTTTTCTTTATTTTATTTGCAAGTCCATTCATATCCCATTAAAAAATCAAACATCATCAATTTCTTATTAAAATCTAACAATATTTCAATTTAATTTCTATTGACCTATTTTATTTCATAATTATTGTAATAAATTCCATAATTTTCAAAATTTACCCATATTTACTTAATGTCATATCATTCTGATAAACTAAAAAAAATATCAGCATAAACCAATGAATTCAATGCTTGCAACTTAAAGATCAGCGTGAACCAAGTTATCATGATTGGAGTTTATAATTAGTAATTACTGCAACACACAAACCAGATACGCTAAAATTTATAAAAATCAGACTAAAAGCAATCCCAATTAATAAACTGTGTCAAGCATAGTTTGTTCAGAATGAAAATGTGGAACAAGAATAACAGGGAACTCATGCCTATTTCATCAGAAGATGACAAGTAAATTAAACTTGAAACCAGAATAATTTACTCAGAAACCATGGTCTTAAAATAGGGGACTCATCTGTTTCATCATTTCACACATGGTCTGAAAAATAAGCTATGCTAGTACTTTAGGAGTTCAACAATTCACTGTGACATATATAGTATTGCTACAAGTATGCAAAATATGGATTCTATGTTGAAGTACGTGAATCATAGTTTAAAGAGGAGATCTCTTTAATATGATCAGGAGACTTTAAAGAGGTCTCCACAAACTTTGAATCTTTCTGCAACCATCATCCTGACATATATTGATAACTTCTGAAATTTCTAGGAGCTCTTAATCCAACTACCTTGACAATCTCAAAAAAAAAAAAATGCCACCACAAATGGCAGGTCCTCTGCATTTGTTTCTTTCTCTATGTGTAAGCATCCTAATTAATATAAGGAGCCAACAAGTCCACAATATTACCAGATAATCATTACTCCTCATTCTGAAGTAACAAGTTTTTATGCAATATCTTCAAGCAAAGAGCAATAGAACCATAATCTAATGCTAAAATAAGTCATACAGACCTTTTAAGATTTGTGTTGATGACTAGAAAATAGAAATAACCACGCTCGCGCTCACACACACATATTCATGAATGAACCAAGCAAGCAGGGTACTTTTCTGTCTATCTAATTTCTGACCATGAAAAAAAAAGTAGACCTGTTAATTAATACTTGGCTTATCCTTCATGACCCTGAAAACATTTCATAAAGTTTATGTGTCTGATTCATGCAAGAAAGAACAGACTACACGAAGAATGGAAAGAGAATCGACAGACAAACGAAAAGAGAGAAAGTATTATCCAAACATCAAAGCACAAAAACATCACAATCTCTGAATTCAACATGAGGTATATTTCATTCTTATAAAGCAAATGAATCGGTAGTAACAGATGAAATTTTTCTTTTAAACTCCTAGGAAGCATTTTGGTATTCACCAACCACTTGCAGCAGCTGAAGGGATGCAACAAGCATCCAATGTAAGTAACTGTACAACAACAATCAAAACTGAAGCAGAATTTACATTTTTGGCATAGCTCATGTATGTACATGCAATGCAACCAATTATAATTCCTTTGGCTGATAAATGGGCAATGAAAGAGACTCCAACACCTTCAAGTGAAGTGAACTAATACTCCCCCACTGACTAGGCAAAACATTGACAATACCATTAATAGCAGCAACCACATTGTCAACAATCTCATCCACCTTCATCCACGCATTGGCCACTCTCACTTCATAATACGTACCTTTACTCAAACACAACAATGTAGAACAACAAGCCTTCTCAACCTGCCCTTTCCAATCACTATCCTTCAAATCCAAAGGCATAACAAACTTGTCCTCCAATTCGCCAGCCAACAGCGGAATCACACTCTCCTCCGCCAAAAACAAATCATAAGAATCACATAACTCTTTTCTCTTCTCGGTTGAATGGTAGTCAGACCTGAGGTCTGATAGTTCCATGACACCTGAAACAAGTACATTATCCGATTCGATCTTCTTCATCGCATCGTTCTTGGAGAATCCTCTCTCGTGTTTGTCATCAACAATCAAACACAGCTGCAGAGGAGATTCAGGGAAACAAGTATGGTGGGGGAGAAAAGAATGTGGGAGAAGAATTTTGTGAATTTCATCACCATCAGGATTTGGACTTGCATAGAGGTAAAGCACAACATAGAAGAAATCGTGTCCCTTATCCGATAACTTCGAATCTCTCCATTCAATGAGCTTATTCACAGTTGATTCCACAGTTTCAGGCTCAAACCTATCAGCTAGTTCTCCAGGAATTCTTTGATAAATGGGCAATGCATGAGACCCCAACAACTTCAATTGAAAGTACTCAATATACTTCCAACTATCCAAAGCAATGACAATCCACTCAATAGCAGCAATCACATTGGCAACAATCTCATCCTTATCCATCAAAACTTTTGCCACTCTCACCACATGACAATTCCCACCACTCAAACACAACAATGTAGAAGAACAAGCTTCCTCAATCTGACTTTTCCAATCCATTCTCTCCAAATCCAACTCCACAGCCATCTTGTCCCCAATGAGGCCACTCAATTGAGAAATCACACTCTTCTCCCCAAAGAACAAGTCATAACTATCACATACCTCTCTATAATCACGTTTAAACTCAGTAAGATTCAAAGTCATTGAAATGGGTATGTTGTCTGAGTCAATTTTCTCCGTTGCCTCATCAAAGATGGGATCTTCTTCACTGTTGCTGTGGTTGTCATCCATGATTAGACAGAGTTTTGGAATCTTGGGGAGGAGGGAATGAGGGAGAGGAATGGTGTGGGATTGAGGGGGAGGGATTTGAGTGAGGTAAAGGACAAGATAGAAGGAATCATCTTCTTGAATCAATGAAGGAGGTAAGGATTGTCTCCATCTCAAGAGGGATGTGACTTTGCTTTGTACAGTTTCTTTAGTGATCTTTCCGGATAGGAGGGAGGAGGAGACTGGAGAAGATGAACGTTTTCGTTTCACCGGCGGCATCACAGTTTCTTTCTCCGGCAACAGGTTTTGGAGGGAAGTGGAGTGAGGTTTAAGAACTAACGGCTTTCAGTTAGTTATTACAGTTAGCTTCAAGAACAAGAAAACGATGGAGGTGTAGTAATAGTATTTTATTTATTTTAGTATTAAGTCTTAAGTTTCTTAAGTTTGAGTATTTGTTGGACTTGAGACCAAAAGGTAACAAAAGGTTCATGTATCGATATTCATTTAAAGGAAATAGTTTAGTTTGTCGAAATGGTTTTATCAATGTTTATTTTTTTTTTAAATTTTTTTCTAGGAAAATATAAGCAATTTCTATTTAGCAAATTGTAGTTTTGGTCTATAATTTCAAAACATTTCCAACATGCATTTACAAATTTAAAAATTACATAAAATATGTTTTCAAAAGTAAACGATTTCTAACATAAAATTATCAATAAAAATATATATATAGTTATTAAATTAATTAACATTGTCACTTGATCGATATTAATATAGTATAAATATAAATTGAAATGTAGGATTATTATGTACTATTTTATGTAAATTAAGCGTATTTTGGTCAAAATTATGGATCGAACATAGTGATTTAATTGTCATTAAGTGAATGGAAGTCGAATGTTTTTTTTATAAAAAAGAAACAAAACAAAATAAAAAAAACCTAAGAATCGATTAGATCCTTAAGAAGATGCATCACATCAGCTTTATACACCACGTGAATGCTTAAATCATAGTTGAAACTACTACTCGCCAAAAAATCTGCAACTACATTATCTTCCCGGCTAATCGTCCGAAAATCTACGATCCATTGTTGGCACACTAATTCACCAACCTCAGCAAATAAATCAGCATTATGATCATACAAGTCAGATACGCCATGTAAACTATATTTTAATTTAAAAGAAGGTTTATATTGACTTTAAAAATATATGGGATGTCCATGTAATCTTAATCTTGATGAAATAGGGCGGTGCTGTACGTATTGTACTATTTTATTTACTCTAATACAAATGTCAAAAGAATCCAGAAAAATAGTAATGGCAAATGGGGCAAAAAAGTGCCGATATTTTTACAGCAATCAATTGCAAATGGTTTCTTCATATATAACAATGAATAAATAATTAAAAAGAACATAATTTCTATTTAGTTTGTGTGTCAATTGACAAACGAGATTTGACAATTTACTAAATAAACTAGATTTGAATATATATATATATATATATATATATATATATATATAGACACACACACACTCACACACAACATTAGATAACAATGTGTTAAGGCATTATCAATCTTTTACAAAAAAAACCCAATAAAATTGTAATATCAAAAATATAAAAATGGGTCACAAGTTTGTAGAGAATAAAAGAAAAATTATTCCTTATTTGGAATAAATAAGTTTGACATAGTTAACTTAACTACACAAAAAGTGTGAATAACCACTCATTAAATATTTTCGTTTTTCGCTACTTTTTTTTTAACACATTTTTCGGACCAAACACAACAGCAAAATCAACTAACGCGGTTGACAAGTGCGAATGTCCTACTTATATATTCACACACACACATTCTTGGTCGATGTGAGACTAAGAGATCCCACAGGGACCCCAGTATGGCGCAAGCGCCACCCACACCAACATACGCAAGGCACATGCCATTTTTTTGAACACATTTTTCGGACCAAACACAACAGCAAAACCAACTAACGTGGTTGGCAAGCTGAAGAGTGTTGTTTTGCTACTTGAAAGAGTGTTGTTTCTCTCGACCAAAAAAAAGAAAGAGTGTTGTTTCTCTAAAATCATATATTAATTATTTCATTAACGCAAATAACTACTCGTAGAGTGTGTATAACTACTCTTATAAAACGTTTAACTACTTCTGTTTTGTAACTAATTAGAATGGGGCTTGTTTAACTATTTAAGTAACACAAGTAACTACTCGTTGAGTACGAATAACTAACATGTTTATCCCAAAGAAGGAACGGTTTCTCTTTTGCCCTTTTTGCGATTTTGTGACATCTTTTTATCCTTTTGATATTCAATTGTCATTTTATTAGGATTTTCTTTACTTCAAATCTGGAGAAAACTATTTAACAAAATAAAAAAATTTATTTGAATCTTTAAAAAAATAAAGAAATAACAATATCAGATTTTGATAGAGAAAAGATATGAGATATAAGGGTAATCAATAACAAGTCATTGTAAAGAACTTAATTAAAATGAGGACCCACGAACTCACTAATTAATTTTAGGTCCTATAGAATTGCTATTATGGTCTGCTTAAAAGTTGTAGCTAAACTAGTGTTTAAACTTTAAAATCTATGATAATCGAGCTCCAAATAGTTATCGTCTAGCCAAAAGTTATTGTTATCAGGCCAAAAGATAAATGTAGTTATTCCAAGAAGTGTTTATGTCCAGCCTAATGGTCTGCATAACACCTCGCCTAATTAGCTGGTTAACAACACAAATTAGCTCATGTTCAATGGCAGTAGTGGTCTGATCTGAGTTTCCTTATTATCGCTCATGCTCTGGAGGGCGTGATTACCAACATTTTGGGAGCCATCCTTCTAGCTGATATGGCTCCCTCTGAATTCTCAAGTACTCCCTCGGTTCCTAAATATAAGATCACTTTAGGGAGTAGAGCTTGTTCCTAAATATAAGATCACTTTCTAATTTGACTCAAGTTTTCCCCAAATTACCCCTACACTCCCTTCACCCAAAAAATAGTGGTTTGAAAAATGTGATATTTTTAAAATTTAGGTGAGGGGTATTTTAAAAATTTTATATAATCCTAACTCATTGGAATGATTTCCTTAATCTCTCCAAATTTGCTAAAGTGATTTTATATTTAGATACAGAGGGAGTAATTTATTGCATGGTAGTAATTTAGCCAACACTCCCAGCCAAGTTTAACAGTTCGGTTTGTGTTATGTTACATACACATTCATATCAATCATTTAGTAGATTAGACAATATGTAGATGTAGAATCTTCATCTTTTCCAATCATATGTAGCCTCTTGACCAAAAAAACTTTACTACATGTTAATTAATATTTGGTTCATCCTTCATGACCATGAAAATGTTTTATAAAGCTTAAGTGTCTAAATCCTGCAAGAAAGACCAGAATACACTAAGCATGGAAAGAGACTCAAGAAAAGATAAGAGAGAAAGTATTATCCAAACATCAAAGCAAAAAAAAAAAAATCACAATCTTTGAGTTCAACATGATGTATATTTCATTCTTCTAAAGGAAATGAACCAGTAGTAACAGATAAAAGTTTTCTTCTAAACTCGTTTGGGAAGCATTTTGGTATTCACCAACCACTGGTAGCAGCTAAGGGATGCAACAAGCATTCAATAGTAACTATACAACACAACAATCAAAACTGAAGCAGAATTTACATTTCAGGCTTAGCTCATCTATGTACATGCAATGCAAGCAATTATAATTTCTTTGACTGATAAATGGGTAGTGAAAGAGACTCCCACACCTTCAAGTGAAGTGAACTAATATTCTCCCACTGACTAGGCAAAACATTGATAATACCATTAATAGCAGCAACAACATTGTCAACAATATCATCCACCAGCATTGACCCGTTGGCCACTCTCACTTCATGATACCTACTAGTACTCAAACACAACAATGCAGAACAAGAAGCCTTATTAATCTGCCCTTTCCAATCACTATCCATAAAATCGAAAGGCATAACAAACATGTCCTTCAATTGGCAAGCCAACCGCGGAATCACACTCTCGTCGGCAAAAAACAAATCGTAAGATTGAGAACCCTCTTCTTGACTCGGTAGAAAGGCAGTCAGAATGAACTCTGATAGTTCCATGACACCTGAAAAAGGTATATCATCCGATTTGATCTTCTTCTTTGCGTCGTCCTTGGAGACTCCTCTCTTCTGTCCCTCATCAACAATCAAACACATCTTTGGAGGAGATTTATGTAGTTTATAAGAATGAGGAAGAATAGAAAATGGGAGAAGAATCTTGTGAGTTTCATCACCATCAGGTATTGGACTTGCAAAGAAGTTGATAACAACATTGAAGAAATGTTGTTCATCATCCGGCATCTTTGGACCTCTCCATTCCACAAGCTTTTTCACAGTTTGTTCCACAGTTTTAGGTTCAAACCAATCAGAGGCTGTAGAAAGTGGTATGCTTTGATAAATTGTCAATCCATGAGACCACAACATCTTCAATTGAAGGTACTCAATATCCTTCCAACTATTATCCAAAACATTGACAATGTACTCCATATCCTTCCAACTAATATCCAAACCATTGACAATGCATTCAATAGCAGCAATCACATTGGCAACAATCTCATCCATATCCATCAAAACATTTGCCACTTGCACCACATGACAATTCCCACCACCCATACACAACACTGTAGAAGAACAAGCTTTCTCAATCTGAGTTTTCCAATCCATTTCCATCACATCCAACTCCATAGCCATCTTCTTGCCAATGTTGTCTCTTATTTGAGAAACCACACTTTTTTCACCAAAGAACATGTCATAACTACCACATAGCCTAGTGCTATCATTTTGAAACTCAGAAAGATTTAAAACTTTTGAAATGGGTATGTTGTCTGATTTGATTTTCTTCATTGCCTCATGAGAGGTGGGATGTTCTTCACTTTTGTTGGGGGTGTCATCGATGATTAAACAGAGTTTTGGGTTCTTGGGGAGGAGAGAATGAGGGAGAGGAATGTTGTGGGATTCAGCTTGAGGGACATGAGTGAGGTAAAGAACAAGATAGAAGGAATCATCTTCTTGAATCTGTGAAGGAGGTAAGGATTGTCTCCATTCCAAGAGGGATGTGACTTTGCTTTGTACAGTTTCTTTAGTGATTTTTACGGAGGAGGTTGGAGAAGGTGAACGTTTTCGCTTCAGCAGCCACATGACTGTTTCTTTCTCAGGCGAGAGAGAGGGTTTGGTTTGGAAGGAAGAGAGGTTTAAGAACTAACGGCTTTCAGTTACAGTTAACTTGATGAACAAGAAAACGATGGAGGTGTAGTAATATTTGATTTATTTTAGTATTAAGACTTGAGTCCAAAAGGTAAGGAAACATCCATTTATGGATATTTATCTAAATGAAATAGTTTTGTTTGTGGAAATGGATTTATTTTTAGAATATAATTTTTTCTAGGAAAATATAAACAAATTTTATTTGGAAAACTATATGTAGTTTTGGTTTTTATGTATAATCTAGAAATTAAGAATATGTTGGTCAAAATTATGTGTCAACATTGTAATTTAAGTATTTAACTGTCATTAAGTGGATGGAAGTTGAATTTTAAAGCTATAAGAAAGGTTTCTGTAACACAGTTTAATTTAAAAGAATGTTTATATTGGTTTATTTTAAAAATAGATGGGATGTATATATGATCTTGATGAAATGTTGGGATGCTTAACACATTTTACTCTAATAAAAATGTCCAAAGAATCCAGAAAAATAGTAATGGCAAATGGGGCAAATTAAAAAAGTGCCGAATTGTTTTAAAGCAAGCAATTGCAAATTGTTTCTTCATATATAACAATTGATAAATGTTTGTCAAAAAAAAAACAATGGATAAATGATTAAAAAAACATAAGTTCTTAGTTTGTGTGGCAATTGACAAGTAAACTAGATTTGACAATTTAGTCCAAAAAAATTAGATTTGAATATACACACAACATTAGATATCTATTTCAATAAAATGAAAATTGAATATCAAAAGTATAAAAATAGATTACAAATTTGTAAAAGGATAAAAGAAAGATTGTTCAGGATAAATAAGATTAACGTAATTAGTTACACAGGAAGCATGGATAACCACTCATTAACTACTTTTGTTTTCATTACTTTTTTTTTTGATAAAAAAGATATAAAACAATTACTCAGCAACGATTACTGAGTTTCTACAGTAAGACAACAAACTCAAATCAAAAACCAATAGGCTATGAATCAGATCTGGAGGGTCAACATAGACCAAAAAATCAACATTCATATTTTGAGCTACTCCCGCAAGCATATCAGCAACACAGTTGACATCTCTTGGGCATATCTTAAGGATCACTGTCCATTTCTTTCTCAAAAAACTTTTAATTTCCTGCAAAACCTCGAAATCTGGATGACAAACTGGAATCGTCTTTTGCAAAATATTAACTAATTCATGGCAATCACTCTCAACAATCAAACTTTGAACTTTCTTCTCCCATGATAACTTGAGAGCCCATAAAAAGCCCCAAGCTTCAGCAGACAAAGAAGACCCAATACCAATACGATATTGAAAAGTCTGTATGAAATCCCCATTATGATCTCTCAACACTCCCCCACACGTAGAATATCCTGAACTCAAATTTCTTGCTCCATCAATATTGAATTAACTACTTCGAATCATATTAACTACTTCGGTTACACAAATAACTATTTGTGGAGTGCGAATAACTACTCTTATAGCACATTTAACTACTTCTGCTTTAAAACTACTTAGAATGAGGTTTGTTTAACTATTTCATTAACGCAAGTAACTACTTGTGGAACACGAATAACTAACGTGCTTATCCTAAATAAGGAACAATCTCTCTTTTATCCTTTTACAAATTGTTACATCTTTTTGTCATTTTGATATTCAATTGTCTTTTTATCAAATTAAGATAAAGAGAAGATTAGATATAAAAAGGGAAAATCAATTAAAAAAAGTCGTAGAAATAACCCAATTAAAATGAGGACCCTCGAACTCACTAGTTAATTCAAGGTCCAGTAGAATTGCTCTTCAGTGTGTTTGGCTGGACTTATTTTTAGAAATAAGCCAGCTTATTTTGAATAAGTCAGCTTATTTTAGATGTGTGACTTTTATCTATGTTTGGCTGGACTTATTTTTCAACCAGCTTATTTTAAATAAGCTGGCTTATTCATAAGCTACTTTTGCTAGCTTATTTTAGAAAAAAAGTCAGCTTATTTTTTAGTCACTCATTTCACGCATTTCTGGATTCACTCATCTCCTTCTTCACTCGTCTCCACGCGTTTCTCCTTCTTCTTCACTGATCATCTTCTCCTCCTTCTTCTTTCACTCATTTCTCCTTCTTCTTCACTCATTCTTCATCTCGACCAGATTCGCTTCCTGCTTCAGAGCTTCACCGAACTCAACTTCGACTCCGTTTTCCAGCAATTAATCTGTAATTTTCGTCTTTCAGGTAACGATTTTCGTCTTTCACTTTCAGTCAGATTCGCTTGCATTTTCGACGATTCATGTTCTCTTTTCTTCGTTTTTCTTTATATCACTTGTTTTGCTCGTTGTTTTTGGATTTTACGCTGTCATTTTAGGTCTCGTTGTGTTTGGTTTGTGGTTTAGGAAAATATGTGAGAGTATTATGTGAATTCTTGGTGGAAGTTACATATAGTTAGTTGTAATCTCAAAGTGTTCTGTTTCTTTTTGGTTATGGCACATATTGATATGCTTGCGAGTTGTTTGGTTCGCAAATGTTGATTCTGTGTATGAGTAGAATTATTTGTTTCTGTGGAAATTTGTCACTTAGGCAAGGCATTGCTTCTTGTGCCGAAGATTTGCGTGATTATAGCTAGCTTGAGTTGCTGGTCTAGTCAAATTTTCAAGCAAAATGTTGAGTTTTGTTTGTGGTTTGGGGAAGGGAATGGATTCTGAGTTTGCTGGTTTTGAACTTGTATTAGGGGTTCATTAAGTAATGGAAGTTGTAAGGAAAATTTTGACTCTTGGTGTGTATGTGAAGTTTAATTGAGTTACCTAGCATATAACTTGAAGAACTTACGTTTGAATTTATTTATACTTGAATAAATATACTAAGTGCAACTTGGATGAAAATGAGTTATGAAAGATTAAGATGATTGTGCATTTTAGAAAGGAGAATTTAATTAGGTGAAATATCAAACATGAATTTAGATGGTAGTGATGGATTTGAGGAGATTAGGTCTTGTATGATTGAAATTGTGATATATGTTTGGAGTATTATTGAGATTTGTGGTTTGAACATCATTGCCCTTAAGGTGTTTGTTAAAATGCTTAGAAGAAAATTTTGGTGACATTGAGATATTTGAAGCTGAGAGGCATATATGTATGGAAGGAAGACATTTTGGTGACACTTCATTTTATTTTCAGACTTGTTTAGATAATAGAATGGTTCCTTTTCCTTATGTAATTTCTCATTAATTTTCCTTCTTCTCTTTCTTTTCAGTGTGAATTCAACAGTATATTTCCCATGTTTCTATGTTAGTAAGAATCCAAGAATTGAACTTTAATGCTCTGTTTCTCATCCTAAATTCCAACAGTTCTTTTTAAACTTTTGATGAATCAACATAGAGTACGTTGAGTTTGTCATTTGTTTGTTTATGTAATTAAATATACTTATTTAGTAGTTATTATCATGAATAGTAAATGCTGAGGGTAAAGATCTGGTTGTGAGTGTCATGTCTGCCATGGGAGAGGAGCAGATCTGTGCCCTGAAGGACATTGGCCTCAAGTAATTGGCTAATGGCCATTTCAATTAAATGTTCTGAAATTTGGAAGTTGGTTGTGACACTACAGTATTTTTCGTTTTCTTATTTTAAGAGGTATTCTTAAAGATGTGGTTGGAACTACTAGGTGACATGATTTGGGAGTACCATAAGTGCTAAGCATGCATGACTTGATCCGTTGTGTGATGAAGTTATATTGGCCAGTTCTATTATTTATACTCTTAACATATGTTGTGAACTTGTGGTATTCAGTCCTTGTGCTCCATAAATTGTCTGTTTCAAATTGCTCTTGTCGTCAGCTTATAAGTTGTAACTAAACTAGAGTTTCAAATTTGTGATAATCAAGCTCCAAACAATTATGGTCTAGACAAAAGTTATTATTAAGAGGCCAAAAAAATGTTATCTCATGTTCAAATTAAAAGTTTTTAGTGGTTGAGAATTTATTTATGGGTGAGTAACATATTTTGAACAAACAATAACAAATGTTTGACCTAACGATAACAATTTGTTGACCAGGCGATAATATCTTCCACATAGGGACATAAATTAATTATGTTATTTTGTACCACCTCATGTTAATTAAGTTACTTAGACGGATCCGTAATTAATTTTCACAAATAACAATAATACATAGTTTAAAAACTTATAACCCAGCTATCTATTTTATTTAAGAAAAAAACATATAACCCAGCTATCTATTTTATATAAGGGAAAGAGACTCAAATTCAAGTCTTTCTATCAAAAACAATACAGCAAGGATTTTAATACAATTCAAATTACGGCATAATTCAAAATTGACTGTTTTATCACGCGTGACAATAAACTTCAACAATCGTTAATAACACATGCAAGCAGGTGGTTAAAAGGGGAGACCATTTGAATAAGAATAAGAGCTTCTAAAGAGCATTCAGAGACCTTTACTATTTCTGCATTATTCAACCTAACAAGAAAATAGCTTATAAATTGCATTGATCATCTGAAAAAAATAATTCCACCACGAATGGCAGATCCCTCTACCTTTGATTATTTCTCTATGTATATGCATCTTCATCTTCATTAATATAATACGGAGCTATCAAGTCTACAATGCAAACAGACAATCTCTATTTTTCATTCTGAAGTAACAAGTAAATAGCAATATACCTATAAATGGAGACTAAAAAGAACTTATAACCGAGCCTTGGAAGATACGCGATCATGACTAAAAAATAGAAATCATCACACGTAGATATCCAAGAATGAAAGTGGTATAAAAGTGAGGTATATACCTATGATTTGCTTCAAGTTTAATCCAGAAAAGGATTTTTAACATATTAAAAGTAAATGGCAGAACTAAACAAAGAAAACATATATATAGATTTTATAAACGAATAGAGACAATGCAATATTTATACTTCAAAGCACAAGGATACCACAATCTTTATTTGAATCCACCATGACTAAACAGTATAATAGAGAACATTTTTCTATAACCTCCCAGTGAATCATTTTTGGTGTTCACCATTTACTGTGAGCTAAAGGGAAGCAACCAACATTTATACAACAACAATCAAGTAACCTATACAACAACAACCAGAACTACTAAAAAAGAATATGCATTTTGGGCATAGATATCATGTAACATGCAATCGATCCATGCAACCACTTACCAGGTTTCTTGTCGATAAATCTGTTTTGCTTCAGAGTCCGAGAACTTCAAGTGCAAAGAAATAATACTCTTCCACCGATTATGCACAGCATCCACTACCACAGATTACCCCATTTACATGCGCTTATTTTGGCATCTACATGCGCTTTTAAAGCGCATGTAGAGGGGGGCCCTGGTAAAGGCTCTACATGCGCTTTTAAAAAGCGCATGTAGAGGGGGGCTCTACATGCGCTTAAAGCGCATGTAGAGGTATGTACCTCTACATGCGCTTTAAGCACATGTACATCTACATGCGCTTAAAGCGCATGTAGATGTGCCTCTACATACGCTTTAAGCGCATGTACAGGTGGCCCCTTTACATACGTTTTAAGTGCATGTATAGAATGTTTTTTTTTTAAAAAAATTATTATAAATTTACATTATTTCCCAATATAACCAATACTAGCTGTAGTTCATAGAACCAACTAGCATTATATCAAAAGAATTTACCAGAAAAAGTCAATTACTTAACATCTTCAAAAATGAATTATATATCAATATCAAAACAATAACAATGTATCATTCATTTTTTATATATACATCAGCAAAAAGAACTATGTGCATCATAGTTGTTCACAAGTTAATCTAGACTAAAATATTGACAAAACAAGAAACGATTCACTAAGTTTGTACACTCTTTCTTGCATCTCCCTGGAGTAAAGAGAAGCTCAGGTTTGTTAAACAAATAAGAAACGCGTTTAAGCAGTATTAGAAAGGGTATGAATTGAAACCTTATTTCCATATCTAACTGGTGCTCTTCCAAAGTAAGGTTGTCAACTTCTGTCTACACAAAAGAAACAACCAAAGTCAGATGATACCAAGAGATTTATAGAAGTTGAAAGGAACCAGTGCCACATTTTATAAATTTTTTCATGAGCAACAAAATATAAACTTCCATGATTCTCAGTATTATATTGAGAAGATTGGAATATAAATCAAATTCAACTCAAGGTGGTCTTGCAACTATATCCACTATAAAAAGAAAAAAGAAAAATCCCTGCTCTCCCAATCTTTCACATAATAAATTAGAAGGCGCTTCAAAAAAGAACTCAGATAATACTGGATTGGGAAACAGCTTAATACATGTTAGCGGTTAGCAGCACAATATTTCATTCTTTACCTGCAAACTAGAAAAACTTTCATTAGCCTCCCCTGGCATTGATGTACCCATTCCCCTGAACATCATGAAACTTTGAGTATGCAAAACAGTTCAAAGCTCAACTACAATGTCAAACTTAATTGAAAGCATATAAAGCATCCCTACTTCCACTGAATTCGATTTTTGAGCTTCTTTTCTATGAGACCAATCCCTTCAAGAACATTTGTTATATCATATATTCTCCTCTTTTGCACCTGTAGATGCCCAAGAAAAAACTTCGGTTAGTTCAATTTAAATAATGAAATCCAGGGACAAAGCAGAAAAGTAGTTACCTCTAATAATCCAGGGACAAAGCTCTATTCACATTATCAGAATTAAAATTCTATTTTGACAATCTATTACAAACTTCACTCATGCATTAGAAACCTACATTCCAGAAAATTCACAAAGGGTCATTATATCAACATGATGCAGAATAATCAACAAACAGGCCACCAAACAGCAAAAACAGAATTAACCTCATATCCAGCCAAAACTATAAACAGAAAAATCCCAAATAAAATAAGCAACTCTCACTATATACCCATGCACAACCACATAAGCCAATGCACTTTGACAAATATCACATGCATGATGAAGACAGATTTTTAACTTGCATTTCCTCTTCTTAATTCAGCCAAATCAAGAATAATAGAGATCTAAAATTTAACAACTTTCACATTTACTTAACCTGCATAAAAAGAACTCAACAATATACACACAGTACATATGCATCATACATAAACAAACACAAATATACATACACACAATGTTGCCAACTACCAATCAGAGATGAACAAGAACTTATGAACCCAAAATTCCCAAAACCAATAAGACCCAAGCAGATTCAACACACAACAGTCAAGGATTTTGCGCAACACAAATTCAAACAACAACAAACACGCAATAAAATAATCTAACTATACTAGAGCTTGTATGTTGGTTACATTCAGGTGGATTATTGAACCTAAAGTCCCATAATCAATTCAGTCCCCTCCTCAAATGCCTCCCAAATCGCAGAGAAAAACTGAAGATAAATAAAAGAAGCTCACCTAAACTTGTTTTTGGCCTTCCCCGCCTCATCGAAGCTCACCATCACCGAAAACCGCCATGGGTCGCCGGAGAACAAAGAGAAACAGTGGGGAAAACACGAAAAAAAAGTGAGAGAGAGCAAGAAAATGTCAAGGATGTTGAGAAACGCGAAGAACTAAGAGGCGAGACGAGAAAGAGGGGAAAAGAGACTTACCCACGGCGTTGTCGTCGTTCGAGCTCCGCTGCGGCTTGCCGAAATTGGAGGAGCTCGTCTCCGTCGCCATTCATTGTGGCTGGAAGATGAAGAGAAGCGACGGAGGTGAGTAAGGAGTGGGAGGAAGGCGTGGGGGAGAGGGAGAGAGGACGGCGGTTGCCGCCGTCGCCCTTGGCCGCCACCATCGCCGCCGGGAAAGGAAAAAGGAACAAGGAAGAAGAGGAAAGGGAAGGGAGGTGTCGGCTGGGAAAAATGGAAGGGAAGGAAAGGAAGAGAAGAGAGTATAGATCTAGGGTTTCAGGAGAAATTACCAAACTGCCCTTCTGTCTATATTTATTTACTTTTCCAATTTAATTCCTATATTTTAGCAAATTGTGAAACAAAGTTGTAATCCAACTTACATATTTTTCTCCTACCATGGTATTATCTATGTCTTAAATTATTTTTCATCAAATTTTTAATTTAGAAATTAATCTCTAATCATTTTTCCTTAATTGCTAAAGAAAATAGATATATTATTTTCTTAAAAATATATTTGTATTCATTTACTTATTCACAATGCTCTTCTAATTTAATAATGACCTCCTCATACCCTAATTAATTCCCTATTATCTCTAACTCAAATTTCGGGATGTTACATATTGGCTTTCCTTTGTTATTTTAATATTTTATGGCTTATACATGCGTTTAAAGCGCATGTAAAGACCAATGTCCATTTAATTATATGGATATTCATATGATTTGGTGCTTTTCAACTAAATTGTTTCAATACTTCATCTCAAAATGCTCAAATCTTGTGCTTGACAATGTTATAGTGAATTCCATTGAAGAACAAGCCTTTACATGCGCTTTAAGCGCATGTAGAGGCTCTACATGCGCTTAAAGCGCATGTAAAGGGTGTTTCACCAATTCCATAGCACCCAAAAGTGGTAATGGAGCCTTGAAACACTAAGTCCACAAGCAAGAACACCTTATGAGGTATGAGGAGGACCTCTTATGCATGACTCCATGTTTTGCACTTCAATAGTGCCTTTACATGCGCTTAAAGCGCATGTAAAGGGTGTTTGAACATTTCCATAGCACCCAAAAGTGGTAATGGAGCCTTGAAACACTAAGTCCACAAGCAGGAACACCTTATGAGGTCTGAGAAGGACCTCTTATGCATGACTCCATATTTTGCACTTCAGTAGTGCCTTTAAATGCGCTTAAAGCGCATGTAAAGGGTGTTTGAACATTTTCATAGCACCCAAAAGTGGTAATGGAGCTTTGAAACACTAATTCCACAAGCAGGAACACCTTATGAGGTCTGAGGAGGACCTCTTATGATTGACTCTATGTTTTGCACTTCAGTAGTGCCTTTACATGCGCTTAAAGCGCATGTAAAGGGTGTTTGTGCCTTTACATGCGCTTAAAGCGCATGTAAAGGGTGTTTCCATATAATTTTGAGCTCTTCACCTAAGTTCATTTTATATTTTATCTCTAAATACTTAAATCCTTTTCTAGTCATTGTTTTAGTGAATTTTAATTGATGCACATTTCTATACATGCGCTTAAAGCGCATGTAGAGATAAGGCCTCTACATGCGCTTTAAGCGCATGTATAGATTCTTACCTGTACATGCGCTTAAAGCGCATGTAAAGGACCCTCTATACATGCGTTTCTTCTAAGCGCATGTAAAAGTGCGCTGGTAGAGGGACAATTTGTAGTAGTGATCAGCAATACCTCTCCAAACAGCAGCCACATTCTCACCAATATCTTTCACATTCATCGAATCTCTCCCCACTTTCCCCGCATAACAAGTCAATATTTTCACACCCGAGGATGTAGAATAACAAGTAGATATTGTAGACAAATGCAAGAATGTAGAATTATGACTACAAGCTCTCTCAACCTGTACTTCCCAATCCACATTATTTCTCAAATCCAGGCAAACAACAATAATGTCCCTAAACAGGATATCCAACAAACGTTTCATACTCTTGTCCGCAAACAACATATCAAAAGACTTAAAGAAGCTTTGCCTGGAAGAGGCTGGAGATTGATCAGCCGTAAGCTCCGAGAGCTTCAAGATCCGTGGAATATTAATGGGTTTGTTAAAAGATTGGATCTTTTGTTCTGCCACGTGTATAGGGCTGAGTTCTATTTCGTTTGTTGTTGTGTCATTGATGATTAGACCGAGTTTGGGAGGGTTGGAAAGAATGGAATGAGGGAGACATATTGGGTGTGTTGTTAAAATATCAATGATTTGAGAGAGAGGAGGATCACTATCGACATTGGTTTTGAGGTCTAAAAGGAGGTACAAGAAAGGGTCGTCATCATCATCATGGGATGTTCCCCTCTGCTGCAAGAGAGAACTCACAGCTCTTTCAATGTGAATGGCGGAATCTGAAGGAGAAGGTGAAGACATGACGACGAGCGAGTAGGTTTGAAGGAAGGAGAGAGGTTGATGGTTTTCAGTTATACAAGAAGCAAGAAGCAATAAGCTTGATTCTTATAAAAACTCTAATGTTATGGATTAAACTCTAAGAAGCAATTAAGAAAACTTCGTAGGGATAATCTCATGGGGGAAGAAACGACTATCTCCGTCGCTATTATAAAAGCTTATATGGATAAATTTCATGTTAATAAAACAGTTTGAGAGAGTGACATATGTAATGGTCAAAGAGAGAGAAATATGTAAACAAATAAATTTTGGACCTTACTTAGGTCAAGTTCATCCATCCAGGTTCTCCATTTCTCAAATTACTGGCCGTTAGATTGAATGGATGGTTGTTATAAAAGGACACATGTTACTCCTATATTAAAAGAACTTGAGAACTTGGAGAAATTAACTTGATGTAAGTTTTTCCCTAAATTTCTTGTCAAGCTTATTCTTGTTTATGATGGGGGCATGCTCATTTTTGGGTTTCTCATCTTAATGTGTATCATTTAAATATACTTTAGTATTTTTAATAAATTTTATTTTAATGGATACAAAATAATAAGTATAAGTTAATTTCAAAACTGTAATTTGTTAAAATAATTAATTTTATCTTTGAAAATTATCGTTTAAAGATTTTATATTTGAACCATTGATATTAAATTTTAGATAGTTTAGATTTTATCTCAGCAATAAGAAATGTTTTCTCTTTGTTGCAATGAACATTATGATGTTATTTATAGAGGAGAGATATTGATTTATAATGGCTTGAGTTAGTGTCAAATATTCAAAAAATAATGAGGGTCAAAATAGAAAAAAATGTCATTGAATATTCTGACCTCCCTATACTAGGCACGCTCTTATAATAAAGGATAAAATCATTCAAATTTTATACTCTTATAATTAGGGGTGCAAACTTTTGGGGACTAGAAACTTCTGTCCGGAAAATTTTCAGAACGAGACAAAATTCATCTTCGACACTAGACTAAAAATAACTTATAATTAAACGAGTCTCGAAAGATATGCGATAATGACTAGAAAAAAGAAATCAGCACTCGTAGATATATCGCCATAAATGAAAGTGGTATAAAAGTGAGGTATATACCTATGAGTTGCTTCAATTTTAATCCAGAAATGGCTGTTAACATATAAAAACTAAGTGACAGAACTCAACTTAGAAAGCATAAATAGATCTTGCAAGTGAATAGAGACAATGCAATATTTATACTTCAAAGCACAAGGATACCACAATCTTTATTTGAATCCACCATGACAAAACAATATAATAGAGAACATTTTTCTATAACCTCCCAGTGAATATTTTTGGTGTTCACCATTTACTGTGAGCTAAAGGGAAGCAACCAACATTGATGTTTCCAGTTTTTATGATTAACTTGAATCCTAAACAAAAATGCAAGTATCTCTATACAACAACAATCAACAAACCTATACAACAACAATCAGAACTCCTAAAAAAGAACATGCATTTTAGGCATAGATCTCATGTAACATGCAATCGATCCATGCAACCACTTATCAGGTTTCTTGTGGATAAATCTGTTTTGCTTCAGAGTCCGAAAACTTCAACTGCAAAGAACTAATACTCTCCCACCAATTAAACAGCAGCCGCATTGTCACCAATATCTTTCACATTCATCGAATCTCTCCCCACTTTCCCCGCATAACAAGTCAATGTTCTCGCACCTGAGGATGTAAAATAACAAGTAGATATTGTAGACAAATGCAAGAATGTAGAATTATTACAAGCTCTCTCAACCTGTCCTTCCCAATCCTCATTATTTTTCAAATCCAGGAAAACAACAATAATGTCCCTAAACAGGATATCCAACAAACGTTTCATACTCTTGTCCGCAAACAACATATCAAAAGACTTAAAGAAGCTTTGCTTGGAAGAGGCTGGAGATTGATCAGCCTGAAGCTCCGAGAGCTTGAAGATGCGTGGAATATTAATGGGTTTGTTAAAAGATTGGATCTTTTGCTCTACCACGTGTATAGGGATGAGTTCTTGGTCGTTTGTTGTGGTGTCATTGATGATTAGACCGAGTTTGGGAGGGT
Organism: Mimosa pudica; assembly: GCA_029929735.1. Lineage (NCBI taxonomy): Eukaryota > Viridiplantae > Streptophyta > Magnoliopsida > Fabales > Fabaceae > Mimosa > Mimosa pudica. The sequence continues at coordinate 2,481,814 of JAKELP010000040.1, forward strand.
TGGAAAGAATGGAATGAGGGAGACATATTGGATGTGTTGTTAAAATATCAATGGTTTGAGAGAGAGGAGGATCACTATTGACATTGGTTTTGAGGTCTAAAAGAAGGTACAAGAAAGGGTCGTCATTATCATCATGGGATGTTCCCCTCTGCTGCAAGAGAGAACTCACAGCTCTTTCAATGAGAATGGAGGAATCTGAAGGAGAAGGTGAAGACATGACGACGAGTAGGTTTGAAGGAAGGTGAGAGGTTGATGGTTTTCAGTTATACAAGAAGCAAGAAGCTAGAAGCTTGCTTCTTATAAAAACTCTAATGTTATGGATTAAACTCTAACAAGCAATTAAGAAAACTTCATATGGATAATCTCATGGGGAAAGAAATGACTATCTCCGTCGCTATTATAAAAGCTTATATGGATAAATTTCATGTTAAGAAAACAATTTGAGAGAGTGACATATGTAATGGTCAAAGAGAGAGAAATATGCAAACAAATAAATTTTTCTTGTCAAGCTTATTCTTGTTTATGATGGGGGCATGCTCATTTTTCGGTTTGGGAAAAACTTACATCAAGTTCCTTTCTCGAGGTTCTCAAGTTCTTTTTTAATATAGGAGTGACACGTGTCCTTTTATAACAACCATTCATTCAATCTAACGGCTAGTAATTGGAGAAATAGAGAAGCTGGATGGAGGAACTTGACCTAAGTAAGGTCCTTTGGGCTTCTCATCTTAATGTGTATCATTTAAATATACTTAAGTATTTTTAATAAATTTTATTTTAATGGATGCAAAATAATAACTATAAATTAATTTTAAAACTGTCATTTATTAAAAAAATTAATTTTATCTGAAAATAATCGTTTAAAGATTTTAAATTTGAACCATCAATATCAAATTTTAGATAGTTTAGATTTCATCTCAGCAATAAGAAATGTTTTCTACAAGCATGGATTCAAGAGATATAAAATTAATTATGTGATTTGTTGACCTAATTATAACAAATGTTTGACCTAATGATAACAATTTCTTGACCAGGCGATAATATCTTCCACATAAGGACATGAAAGTAATTATGTGATTTTGTAGCACCTCATGTTAATTAAGTTACTTAGACGGAACCCGTAATTAATTTTCACAAATAACAATAACACATAGTTAAAAACTTATAGCCCAACTATCTATTTTATTTAATAAAAAAACACACTCCTAAAAATTTCCCTTACTCCCAAATACAATAAAGTATTTCTAAAAAATCAAAGATGACGAAAGCCAACCCATTGATCAGCACTTCAAAGGGAAAATCCTAATAAAAAGACAATTGAATATCAAAAGCACAAAAAATGGTCACAAATTTGCAAAAGGACAAAAGAAAGAATGTTTCTTATTTGAGATAAAGAAGTATAACCTAGTCAACAACGTAGGAGGCATAAATAACCACTCTCGCAACATGATTAACTACTTCTGTCTTTTCATTACTTAGAAGTAGTGTTGTTTCTCTGAAGCCATAGACTACTTTAATAACGCAAATAACTACTCGTGGAGTGTGAATAACTACTTTATAGTAGGTTTAACAACTTCTATTTTGTAACTAATTTTTAGCACCTATTTTGTAACTACTTAAAAGGGTTTGTTTAACTACTTTAGTAACTCAAGTAACTACTCGTGAAATGCGAATGACTAATACATTTACCCTAAATAAAGAACAATTTCTCTTTTATCCTGGTTGCAAATTTGTGACTCCCTTTTATCCTTTTGATATTCAGTTGTCATTTTATTGGGATTTTCCTTACTTCAAATATTGAGAAAACAGTTTGAAAAAAATTTGATTGAAATTTTTGAAACAGATAGAGAAATAACAATATCATATTTTGATACAGATGAGATATAAGAAGGGAAAATCAATAACACGTTAGTTGTAAAGAACTTAATTAAAATGAGCACCCACGAAATCACTAATAAATTCCAGGTTTTATAATTGTTATTATTGTCATTTTGAAAGTTGTAATTAAACTAGAGTTTAAATTTCGTGATAATCAAGCTCCAAACACTTATCTTCTAGCCAAAAGTTATTATTATCTGATCAAAAAATTGTTACCTCATGTTCAAATTAAAGGTTGCTAGTGATTGAGAATTTATTTATGGGTGAGTAACATCTTTTGCCCAAACAATAACAAATGTTTGACGTAATGATGACAACTTGTTGACCACGCGATAATAACTTCCACGGTTTGGGATGTGGTGTTATACAATACATATTCATTTCATTCATTAAATAGCTCAAAAAAAAGAGACATTTAATGACACACAAACCAGATAAGCTAAAATTCATACAAATGAGACACCCATCGTCTGTGGGTTCAGTGGCGAAGGGATTGAACAATGAGCGTCGGGTTGACCACCACGTCGCGAGTTCCATCCTAGGGAGTGACGGCTCCAGAGCCCACAGGGACAGGCCCCAGTGGATCATGAGTTAGATGCTCTGCCCTTGGATTGAGTTGAGCCCAAACCCCTTCCTAAAATTTATGTATAAAAAAAATTCATACAAATGAGACTAAAGTAATCCTAGTTAATAATCTGTCAAGCATAGTTTGCTCAGAATGAAAATATGGAACATGAATAAAACAGGGAACTCATGCCTAATTCATCAGAAGATGACAAATAAAATAAACGTGAAACCAGCAGAATTTGCTCAAAAAACCATGGTCTTAAAACAGGGAACTCATCTGATTCATCATTTCACACATGGTCTGAAAAATAAGCTAAGCTAGTACTTTAGGAGTTCAACAATTCTCTGTGACATATATAGTATTACCATTAGTATGCAAAATATGGATTCTATGGTGAAGTATGTGGGCGGTGGATCATAGTTAAAAGGGAGATCTCTTTAATATGATCAAGAGATTTTAAAGAGGCCTCCACAGACTTTGACATATATTGACAACTTCTGAAATTCCTAGGAGCTCTCAATCCAACTAGCTTGACAATCTCAAAAAAAAAAAAATGCTACCGCAAATGTCAAGTCCTCTACAATTGTTTCATTCTCTATGTGTAATCATCCTAATTAATATAAGAAGCCATCAAGTCCACGATATTACCAGATAATCATTACTCCTCATTCTGAAGTAACAAGTTTCTCTGCAATATCTTGAAGCAAACAGCAATAGAACCATGATCTAAGGCTATATTTAAGTCATTAAGAAGCCTTTAAAAATTTGTGCTGATTTCTGTCTACCATATGAAACCACAAGAAAAGGTACAACATGGGAGAACTACCAACAGGTCCTAATTAAAGAAATTAGTTACTTCCTCAATCCCATTCAGAAGTGAATTTTTTTGTGTTTTAATGCCAAAGTTATATGTCTATAAGAACGTAAATGTAGTTATCCCAAGAAATGTTTTTGTGCAGCTTAATGGTCTGCACAACACCTCACCTAGTTAGCTGGTCAACAACACATATTAGCTCATATTCAATTGGCAGTAGCGATCTGAGCTTCCTATATCATCACTCAAGTAATTACTAACATTTTGGAGGTCGTGATTACTAACATTTTGGGTGCCTTCCCACGAGCTGATATGGCTTCCCCTAAATTCTCAAGTAATTTAATGCATGACAAGAGTTTAGCCAACACTCCCAACCAAGTCTAACAATTCAGTTTGTGTTATGTTACATACACATTCATATCAATCATTAAGTAGCTTAGACAATATGTAGAATCTTCATCTTGCCCAATCATATTTAGCCTCTTGACCAAAAAAAAATTACGTGTTAATAAATACTTGGTTCATCCTTCATGACCATTAAAACGTTTCATAAAGCTTTAGTGCCTGATTCATGCAAGATAGACCAGAATACACTAAGCATGGAAAGAGACTCAAGAAACGATAAGAGACAAAGTATTATCCAAACATCAAAGCAGAAAATGATCACAATATTTGAATTCAACATGAAGTATATTTCATTCTTCTAAAGGAAATGAACCAGTAGTAATAGATAAAAGTTTTCTTTTAAACTCGTTTGGGAAGCATTTTGGTACTCACCAACCACTAGAAGCAGCTGAGGTATGCTACAAGCATTCAAAAGTAACTATACAACACAACAATCAAAACTGAAGCAGAATTTACATTTTGGGCTTAGCTCATGCATGATTCTACAAAAGTAACTTCTTTGACTGATAAATGGGTAGTGAAAGAGACTCCCACACCTTCAAGTGAAGTGAACTAATATTCTTCCACTGACCAGGCAAAACATGGACAATACCATTAATAGCAGCAACGATATTGTCAACAATCTCATGCACCTTCATCCACCCGTTGGCCACTCTCACTTCATGATACGTACTATTACTCAAACACAACAATGCAGAACAAGAAGCCTTCTCAATCTGCCCTTTCCAATCACTATCCTTAAAATCAAAAGGCATAACAAACTTGTCCTTCAATTGGCTAGCCAACCATGGAATCACACTCTCGTCGGCCAAAATCAAATCGTAAGAATGAGAACCCTCTTCTTGACTCGGTGGAATGGCAGTCACAATGAACTCTGATAGTTCCATGACACCTGAAACCGATATACCATCCGATTTGATCTTCTTCTTTGCGTCATCCTTGGAGACTCCTTTCTTGTGTACGTTATCAACAATCAACCACAGCTTCGGAAGAGATTTATGTAGTTTATAAGAATGAGGAAGAATATAATATGGGAGAAGAATCTTGTGATGAGTTTCATCACCATCAGGTTTTGGACTTGCAAAGAAGTTGATAACAACATTAAAGAAATGTTGTTCATCATCCGGCATCTTTGGACCTCTCCATTCCACAAGCTTTTTCACAGTTTGTTCCAAAGTTTTAGGTTCAAACCTATAAGTGGCTGTAGGAAGTGGAATGCTTTGATAAATTGTCAATGGATGAGACCACAACATCTTCAAATGAAGGTACTCAATATCCTTCCAACTATTATCCAAAACATTGACAATGTACTCCATATCCTTCCAACTAATATCCAAACCATTGACAATGCATTCAATAGCAGCAATCACATTGGCAACAATCTCATCCATATCCATCAAAACATTTGCCACTTGCACCACATGACAATTCCCACCACCCATACACAACACTGTAGAAGAACAAGCTTTCTCAATCTGAGTTTTCCAATCCATTTCCATCACATCCATCTCCATAGCCATCTTCTTGCCAATGTGGTCTCTTATTTGAGAAACCACACTTTTTTCCCCAAAGAACATGTCATAACTACCACATACCTTAGTGTAATCAATTTCAGAAAGATCTAGAACTTTTGAAATGGGTATGTTGTCTGATTTAATTTTCTTCTTTGCCTCATGAGAGGTGGGATGTTCTTCACTTTTGTTGGGGGTGTCATCGATGATTAAACAGAGTTTTGGGTTCTTGGGGAGGAGAGAATGAGGGAGAGGAATGTTGTGGGATTCAGTTTGAGGGACATGAGTGAGGTAAAGAACAAGATAGAAGAAATCATCTTCTTGAATCTGTGAAGGAGGTAAGGATTGTCTCCATTCCAAGAGGGATGTGACTTTGCTTTGTACAGCTTCTTTAGTGATCTTTACAGAGGAGGAGGCTGGAGAAGGTTTACGTTTTCGCTTCATAGGCCACATGATAGTTTCTTTCTCAGGCGAGAGAGAGGGTTTGGTTTGGAGGGAAGTGAAGTGAGGTTTAAGAACTAACGGCTCTCAGTTACAGTTAACTTCAAGAACAAGAAAACGATGGAGTTGTAGTAATATTTGATTTATTTTAGTACTAAGACTTGAGTACAAAAGGTAAGGAAAGATCCATTTATCGATATTTATCTAAATGAAATAATTTTGTTTGTGGAAATGGATTTATTTTTAAAAAATAATTTTTTCTAGGAAAATATAAACAGATTTTATTTGGAAAACTATATATAGTTTTGGTTTTTATGTATAATCTAGAATTTAAGAATATGTTGGTCAAAATTATGTGTCAACATTGTGATTTAACTGTCATTAAGTGGATGGAAGTTGAATTCTAATACTATAAGAAAGGTTTCTGTAACACATAGTTTAGTTTAAAAGAATGTTTATATTGGTTTTAAAAATAGATGGGATGTACATATAATCTTGATGAAATACTGGGATGCTGATCGAACACATTTTACTCTAATAAAAATGTCAAAAGAATCCAGAAAAATAGTAATGACAAATGGGATAAATTAAAAAAGTGCCGAATTGTTTTAAAGCAAGCAATTGCAATTTGTTTCTTCATATATAAGAATGGATAACTGATTAAAAAAAAAGTTCTTAGTTTGTGTGGCAATTGACAAGTAAACTAGATTTGACAATTTAGTCCAAAAAAATTAGATTTGAATATTCACACAACATTAGATATCTATTTTAATAAAATGAAAATTGAATATCAAAAGTATAAAAATGGATCACAAATTTTTAAAAGGATAAAAGAAAGATTGTTTGGGATAAATAAGTTGAACGTAATTAGTTACACAGGAAGCATGGATAACCACTCATTAACTACTTTTGTTTTTTCATTACGTAAATGAGTGTTGTTACTCTAAAATCATGTTAACTACTTCAATTACACAAATAACTATTTGTGGAGTGCGAATAACTACTCTTATAGCACATTTAACTACTTCTGTTTTAAAATTACTTAGAATGAGGTTTGTTTAACTATTTCATTAACGCAAGTAACTACTTGTGGAATAACTAACGTGTTTATCTTAAATAAGGAACAATCTCTCTTTTATCCTTTTACAAATTGTTACATCTTTTTGTCATTTTGATATTCAATTGTCATTATAGCACATTTAGCTACTTTTGTTTTGTAACAACTTGGAATGAGGCTTGTTTAACTATTTCATTAACGCAAGTAACTACTCGTAGAACACGAATAACTAAGTGTTTGTCCTTGTAACATCCTGAAAATTTAATATAGGATTAAAGAGTGTTTTGGAAATGATAAAAGGAGAAATTAGGAATTTTGGGAATTTTTAGGAATTTTTGGTGATTTTTGGAAATTTTGAGTAATTAATGTGCATATAATTACTAAAGAAATGAAGAGTTTGAAAAACGAGGGAGTGGTAGAGCTAAAAATATTTTGAAGTTTAAGAAGATTGGAGGCTGGTTTAAGTGGTTTTAAATCAAAATGAGTACACTATAGCAAGTTTAGGCTTTAAATAACCAAAATCACCCTTATTTCCCCTTAAACAAACACGCCCCTCCCTTTTATCCTTATCAAAAACTCGCTCCCTCCTCCCTCTGAATATACTTCGGCGCTCTCTCTCTCTCCTTCCTTTCACCATTTTCATTTTCTCCTTCCTCTGAACACTTCGGCTCTCTCTCTCTCCAAGACCTTAAATCATTTTTATGTTCTTCATCTTCTCTTCTCCTTGGATTCGCGAAGCTCGAGTTGATCTGAGGGTGTGAGGGCTGTTCGGATTTTCTCATTTTTCCGGCGGTGGTTGAGTTTTCCGGCGACTGGACGGCTAGTGAAGAGAAAGGTTGGATTTTTCTTGTGATTCTCATGTTGTTCTTCCTTCTTCAACTTCACAACACAATTTTCTTAGTCTCTCTTCCCTTCCAGCTCGGCCGACGGCTTGGGAATATTTTTCCGGCGAGTTGTTGCTTCGTTTCTCCGGCGGGGTTCGCGGCGGACGACGGTGGTAAGTGGGTGTTGTTGGTTCCTTAATTATTTTTGCTTCTTCCAACTTCGTTCCTCACTTTTTCCTCCCTCTGGTTCGGTGGTGGTGGCTTGTACAGTGCAGAGGTGTTTTTTTTTTCCGGCGACTTTAGGCGGCGGCCGGAGGCAGTGATTTTTCCTTTCTCATCTTTGAACTCCGTAAGCTTTCTTACTACTTTGTGATGTGAATTTCTGATTGAAGTTGCCTCTTTTGAGTTTAGGGTTTGGCCATTAATAGATTTTTGGGACTTTAAGCAATGATTATATCATGTACAAGTGGTAAATTGGAGATTCTTGAAAGTACTTAAGTTGTTGAAGTTGGAAATTGTTTTCTGAATTGTTGTTTTGGCTCTTTAAGTAAGGGTTTGCTAAAGGATATGGCTTTGGATTAAATTGGTAGTTAGGTAGTGATAGTTGAAGTTGTTTGTTGATGTTGGAATGTTAATTTTAGTTGGATTGGTGTTTGGGAGAAAGTTGGATAATTAAAGTGTTGATTTGAAGTGACTTTGGTAGATTAAAGGTTGCTTGAGTTTGGAAGAGCATTTGGGTGTTATGGAGGTCTTTTTTTGAGTGACCCATTTTAATGCAAATGTGGTATTATAGTGGGAGTTTAATATAGTGGATTGATTTTACAAGGATTGCAAGAAATGGTGAAGGTAAATGATTTGGAAGTTATGAATGGATGGTTAATAGAATTACGATAGTTTAAAGGATGTAAACATGGTTTGTAATGGAAGTAAATTATTACTTCAATAATGTTTTTGATTTTGGTGAAAGGTAGGCCAAAGTCACTAATATTGTGTTTTGATCAACTATGATATCATTGTAGACATTGGTGAATCGAGTGGAGCTCGTGAAAAACAATAGTTGCGAAGATCCATTATTTTTGAGCTGGACAGGTAATCATCCTCACCTTACTGTAACAGTGAGTATGATGTTAGATGGGATTTTTCAAATCCTTTTCTATATACATATATTTATATTGTAAAAGCAAGGAATTAGTTTATAACAATCAGGCTATTGGGTGCCTTTTAACTCAACTGTCTTCTTATTAAGATTTTTATTTACTATATAGTATCCTGTGGTGAATACTCTGGTTATGAATGGTTGCTACATGACACTGGTTGTACCATCGGCCGATGTAACCGTTAGATAGCGCAATCAACGGTTAGTTGTACTAGTCCTATTGAGTAGAGACAGGGACTGACGGTTTCTGAGTAGAGACGGGCTCCGTATTACTTCTTGCTGAGTAGAGACAGGGGAAGTACGCCTGCTGATTAGAGACAGAGGCGCAGTGTCATTTATGTTGTTTGATTTATTTGGAGATGGTGAACCATATTACGGTTTGACGCAGATCTGGAGAAACATGCATGAACATACATATATTAATTACATTATTTTTTTTTATATGGCACCTTGTAGACGCCCTGCTACCGCATACCTTACTTTTACAGTGAGTTGAAAGATGATTATTGAGACAAAGTTGTCTCACTCCACGTTTATTGATATTTTTGCAGGTGATCATGCCGAGACCCAGGGGACGGGGAAGGGGAAGGGGCCGTCCGGCCCTCACCAATGATGTGAGACAGCCGGAGGTAGTATTTTGGAATATATGTATTGCCAATACTAGGGTGCATACGCTTCCGCATTATGTTGTATTGTGTTTTGAATGTGGTGAAAGAATTTTAGGAATTACTCGTTTATATTGACTTTTGATTGTACATACAAGTGCCGGTACTATTTCTATTATATATTACAAGTGCCAGTACTATTTTTATTATGTATAAAATTACGGAATCGGGCCACCAGCCACGATATGCCACATGATTACCACAATGTACTCAGTACTTAGGATCTGTGTTCTGTGTTGGCATAGTCATATTATGCTGAAATTATGGTGAATGAGGTGATGTTTGTACAGGTTTCAGAATCTTAATCATGTTAAGAAATGTTCTTTTCCTAACATGGTTATTTTGTAAATGTGATATATGGTGGGAATTGACGATGTATTCCTTTTATATAACCATGTTAGATGGGCCCCTCTCTGGCATGGTTATCTGTTAATGTGTTTAGTTATTTGTGATGTTGCTCCTTTTTCTAACCATGTTAGGTGTTTCCTTTCTAACATGGTTAGCTATTTATTATCCATGATAGTGATCAGGTTATTATTAGGAAATTCTTTTCTATCATGGATAATGATTATTATTAGGAAATTCTTTTTCTAACTATGATAGATTTATTAATATTATGGAAATCATTTTTCTATCATAGTTAGTAAGGGTATTACTGAATTAATTAGGGAATTAGTAACAGATTGTAACAACTTGGTATCAGTTTTATGGTAAACGATACCCTGCCTGTTTGCATTGCATTTAGAATGACAATATATATTCCTTATTTTCCCTTCCCGATTTGCATGATCACTTACCTCTTATGTTTATTATCATTTCTCCTTAGGTGGGTGGAAGTGGTAGTTCCAGTCAAACTCAACAATCTAGTCCGGTTCCAGAACCATTTTTGAATCAACTTAGGGATATGATGATAGAAGCAGTGGATGAAAGATTACAAAAATTCAAGGAAGATTGGATGCGGGAAAATCAGGGAGAAAGGGAAGTTCGAAATGAGAGTAGTGACGTGAACCAAAGTGAAAGAGAAGTTGAGAATGAAAGTGATATTGAATTACAGCCAACTCAAGGAATGGTTCGGCCTGAGGATTTAGCTGTTAATCAAATTTGGAAAGATGTGGCCAGGCATAACCCGAGAACTTTTGGGGGGGGTCGCAATGCAGAAGCTGCTGAAGAATGGATTGACAGGCTAGAAACTATTTTTCAAGCAGTAACTTGTAATGAATACCAAAAGGCTAGGGTGGCTATTTTGTTGTTGACTGAAGAAGCAAAGAGGTGGTGGAGATCTGCGGGAGGTGTTAATGATAAATGGACTACCTGGTCAGAGTTCAAGGAGAAATTCTTTGAACATTATTTTCCCCCTGCAGTCAGACACGAGAAAGAAGTGGCCTTTCATGAACTTGCGCAAGGGAATATGCATGAAGATGAATTTATTGCTACCTTTACTGAGTTGTCACGTTATGTGACTTATTTACAGTACAGGGATGACCCATACTGGAAGCATTTGCAATTGATTCAAAAAGCCATATCAGACTTGCGACCATTTCTGTTAGCGAGACCTTTCGTGAGCTTTGAAGATACATGTAATTATATGTGTGTTTTGGCTCAATCTCAGAGGAGTTCTACAGCTGGAGGACTTGAGAGTAGGCAGAACAAATCTTCTAATTATTTGGGACCCTCTGGAGGAGTCAATAAGAATTTTAGTGCTGGCTCGAGTAGTTCAGGTGGTTATGGGAAGAAGTTCCAGGGTCAGGGCCATAGTCAGGGACACTTTCAGAGAGGTGGATGGCGTCAGCAACGCCAACAGGGGAGGTCTGGTCAGCGAGGTCAATTTAAGGGTGGTAGGACCATGTCTTTTGGTGGTGGAAGCCGTAATGGGGGTAGTCAGAGGACTTACCAAGAGTCTGCTGCCTCAGCTCCTAGTATAAGTGGTCCTTGTATTAGTTGTGGAGGATATCACAGAGGAGCGTGTTGGAAATGCTTTAACTGTGGTGTGATGGGTCACACTGCAAGATTTTGTCCTCAGCCGCGGCAACAGCAGCATCAGTTGAACCAGAGTGTTCGCCCCTCAGTTCTTGGGAGAGTCTATGTGACCACTAGAGAGGAGGCTGGATCGTCTCCTAATGTGATCAGAGGTATGGTTTCCATCCGAGGTCATGATATAAATGTGTTATTTGATTTGGGTGCAACACATTCTTTTATTTCCTATGACTGTGCTAAAAAAATTTGGCTTTGCTGTAACTGAACTGTCATATGATTTGAAAGTATTGACCCCTAGTGGAATTGTGTTGGTGACGGCCCATGTTTGTAAGGACGTGAATCTTCAGTTTGAAGGTCGAGACTCTGTGATAGATCTTGTATGCTTACCTTTAAAGGAAATAGAGGTTATTATTGGCATGGATTGGTTGATAGCCAATAATGTCATTCTACTTTGTAAGGAACGGACCGTGAGATACGCAATGAGTTCTTTGTCCGTCGAAGGTTCCAGTGGTTCCTTACTTTTATCTGCCACACAAGCTGAGAGGTGTGCGCGGAGGGGTTGCCAGGTTTTTGCTATCTTTTTCTCAATCAATTCTGAGGAGGAGATTTGCATTGAGGCGATAGATGTGGTTAGGGATTATTCTGAAGTTTTTGCTGATATCCAGGGACTTCCACCTGAGCGAGAAGTGGAATTTACCATTGAATTGGAACCAGGTGCTACCCCAATTTCTAAGGCACCATACAGGATGGCTCCAGTGGAGTTAGCTGAGTTGAAGAAGCAGATCGAAGAATTGCTTGAGAAAGGCTTTATTCGACCTAGTGTTTCGCCGTGGGGAGCTCCAATTTTATTTGTTAAGAAAAAGGACGGTAGCTTGAGGTTGTGTATTGATTACCGTCAGTTGAATAAAGTTACAATAAAGAATAAATACCCTTTGCCCAGGATTGATGATCTGTTGGACCAGCTGGTCGGGGCTTCAGTATTTTCTAAGATTGATCTGAGGTCAGGATATCATCAGTTGAGAGTTCGGGTAGAGGACGTTCCTAAAACGGCTTTTAGGACCCGTTATGGCCACTATGAGTTTTTGGTGATGCCTTTTGGTTTGACCAATGCTCCTGCTGTGTTCATGGACTATATGAACAGAATTTTCAGGCCATATTTGGATAAATTCATTGTGGTATTCATTGATGATATCTTAATTTATTCCAAGAATGAGGAGGAGCATCGTGAGCATTTGGGCATCGCTCTGAGGATTTTGAGGGATCATCAATTGTATGCTAAGTTGTCTAAGTGTGAATTTTGGTTGAGGGAAGTTAAATTTTTGGGCCATATGGTTTCTTCTGAGGGGGTTGCAGTAGATCCAAGTAAAGTTGAGGCAGTTTTACAGTGGGAATCTCCAAAATCAGTAACAGAAGTACGGAGTTTTGTGGGCTTAGCTGGTTATTATCGGAGGTTTATACGTGGATTCTCACAGATTGCCCGTCCTTTAACTAATTTGACCAAGAAAGACCGTCCTTTTGTTTGGACAGAGCAGTGTGAAGCAGCATTTCAAGAGTTGAAGACTCTTTTGACCACAGCTCCAGTTTTGGTTTTGCCGGATTCATCTCAACCCTATGAGGTGTATACCGATGCATCATTGATGGGTTTGGGTTGTGTATTGATGCAAAACAGCCAGGTGATTGCTTATGCTTCGAGACAGTTAAGACCACATGAAGTGAACTAGTTGGAGTTGTGCGCAGTGGTTTTTGCTTTGAAGATTTGGCGACATTATCTTTTTGGGGCTCAATTTGAGGTGTTCAGTGATCATAAAAGTCTCAAATATTTGATGGATCAAAAAGAGTTAAATGGCAGACAGCGCCGTTGGATGGAGTTGCTTAGTGATTATAAGTTTGAAATCAAGTATCACCCCGGGAAAGGCAATGTGGTTGTTGATGCTTTGAGTAGGAAATCGGCTCATGTCTTTGCAATGAGTCTTGAGGAACAGGCTTGGTTGGAAACTTTGCGTGATATGCGAGTCGTTCCTAGAGTGGAGCAGGCCAATTTGAGAGCAGTAGTAGTTGATTTTGACTTGTATAAAGATTTGCGGGTAGCTCAGGAGAAAGATGACAAGTTGAGTAAGATCCGAAAGGAATTGGAGAATGGTTCAGTCCTAAATTTTGAGACTGATGGCTACGGAATTCTCTGGTTTAAGCATCGTATTTGTGTTCCTGATTGTGCTGAGATAAAGCAGACTATTTTGGAAGAGGCTCACAGGAGTAAATATGCCATGCATCCGGGAATCACTAAGATGTATAATGATTTGAAGCGAGAGTTTTGGTGGCCAGGGATGAAAAAGGATGTGACACAGTTTGTACTTAAGTGCTTGACTTGCCAGAAAGTCAAGATTGAGCACCAAAAGCCCGGTGGATTGCTACAGAGTATTGAGGTGCCTCAGTGGAAGTGGGATGATATATCTATGGATTTCATTGTGGGGTTACCGCATACTCAGTCAGGACATGATTCTATTTGGGTGATTGTGGATCGTTTGACTAAGTCAGCACACTTTTTGCCTGTTCAGATTTCTAGTCCAATGGAAAAGTTGGCTCAGTTGTATGTTGATGAGATTGTGCGTTTGCATGGGGTACCAAAGAGTATTATTTCAGATAGAGATCAGCGCTATAGATCGGGTTATTGGACATCACTACAGGCTGCTTTAGGCAGTAAACTTAAGTTCAGTACTGCGTATCACCCGCAAACAGATGGTCAGACAGAAAGGGTTAATCAAATCCTTGAGGATATGTTGCGGGCTTGTGCTATTGAGTTGCCTGGTAGTTGGGATAAGCATCTTCCACTAGCAGAATTTGCTTATAACAATAGTTACCAGTCGAGTATTGATATGGCTCCTTATGAGGCTTTGTATGGTAGGAAGTGTCGATCGCCAATCTGTTGGACGGAAGTGAGTGAAAGAGCTGTTATTGGCCCGGATATTGTGGATGAGACCACCCACAAGATTGAGATGATTCGGGAGAAATTGTTGACGGCCCAGAGTAGACAGAAAAGTTATGCAGATAAGCGACGACGACCACTAGAGTTTGAAGAGGGTGATCACGTGTTTTTGAAAGTTTCGCCAATGACAGGTGTTGGCAGATCAATACGGGCTAAGAAGTTATCCCCTAGATATATGGGTCCTTTCGATGTGATTGAGAAGGTCGGTGAGGTTTCTTACCGGATAGCTCTTCCGCCACAGCTATCGAGACTACACGACGTGTTCCATGTGTCACAGTTGAAGAAATATCACCCTGATCCTTCTCATGTTATTGAGCCTGAAGAAGTAGAGTTGGAGGACAATTTGACTTATCGAGTGGAGCCTGAAAGAATTTTGGATGTCAAGGATAAGCAATTGAGAAATAAAACCATTCGCCTTGTGAAGGTTTTCTGGAGAGGTATGACTCCAGGAGATGCAACTTGGGAAGCTGAGGAACAGATGCGTGAGAAGTACCCACAGCTATTTCTAGGTACATTTTACCTCATTTCTCTATTGTTTTCATTTGGTAAAGATGCGATGGTATTGAAATTTGAGGGCGAAATTCCTAAAAGGTGGAGAGAATTGTAACATCCTGAAAATTTAATACAGGATTAAAGAGTGCTTTGGAAATGATAAAAGGAGAAATTAGGAATTTTGGGAATTTTTAGGAATTTTTGGTGATTTTTGGAAATTTTGAGTAATTAATGTGCATATAATTACTAAAGAAATGAAGAGTTTGAAAAACGAGGGAGTGGTAGAGCTAAAAATATTTTGAAGTTTAAGAAGATTGGAGGCTGGTTTAAGTGGTTTTAAATCAAAATGAGTACACTATAGCAAGTTTAGGCTTTAAATAACCAAAATCACCCTTATTTCCCCTTAAACAAACACGCCCCTCCCTTTTATCCTTATCAAAAACTCGCTCCCTCCTCCCTCTGAATATACTTCGGCGCTCTCTCTCTCTCCTTCCTTTCACCATTTTCATTTTCTCCTTCCTCTGAACACTTCGGCTCTCTCTCTCTCCAAGACCTTAAATCATTTTTATGTTCTTCATCTTCTCTTCTCCTTGGATTCGCGAAGCTCGAGTTGATCTGAGGGTGTGAGGGCTGTTCGGATTTTCTCATTTTTCCGGCGGTGGTTGAGTTTTCCGGCGACTGGACGGCTAGTGAAGAGAAAGGTTGGGTTTTTCTTGTGATTCTCATGTTGTTCTTCCTTCTTCAACTTCACAACACAATTTTCTTAGTCTCTCTTCCCTTCCAGCTCGGCCGACGGCTTGGGAATATTTTTCCGGCGAGTTGTTGCTTCGTTTCTCCGGCGGGGTTCGCGGCGGACGACGGTGGTAAGTGGGTGTTGTTGGTTCCTTAATTATTTTTGCTTCTTCCAACTTCGTTCCTCACTTTTTCCTCCCTCTGGTTCGGTGGTGGTGGCTTGTACAGTGCAGAGGTGTTTTTTTTTTTCCGGCGACTTTAGGCGGCGGCCGGAGGCAGTGATTTTTCCTTTCTCATCTTTGAACTCCGTAAGCTTTCTTACTACTTTGTGATGTGAATTTCTGATTGAAGTTGCCTCTTTTGAGTTTAGGGTTTGGCCATTAATAGATTTTTGGGACTTTAAGCAATGATTATATCATGTACAAGTGGTAAATTGGAGATTCTTGAAAGTACTTAAGTTGTTGAAGTTGGAAATTGTTTTCTGAATTGTTGTTTTGGCTCTTTAAGTAAGGGTTTGCTAAAGGATATGGCTTTGGATTAAATTGGTAGTTAGGTAGTGATAGTTGAAGTTGTTTGTTGATGTTGGAATGTTAATTTTAGTTGGATTGGTGTTTGGGAGAAAGTTGGATAATTAAAGTGTTGATTTGAAGTGACTTTGGTAGATTAAAGGTTGCTTGAGTTTGGAAGAGCATTTGGGTGTTATGGAGGTCTTTTTTTGAGTGACCCATTTTAATGCAAATGTGGTATTATAGTGGGAGTTTAATATAGTGGATTGATTTTACAAGGATTGCAAGAAATAGTGAAGGTAAATGATTTGGAAGTTATGAATGGATGGTTAATAGAATTACGATAGTTTAAAGGATGTAAACATGGTTTGTAATGGAAGTAAATTATTACTTCAATAATGTTTTTGATTTTGGTGAAAGGTAGGCCAAAGTCACTAATATTGTGTTTTGATCAACTATGATATCATTGTAGACATTGGTGAATCGAGTGGAGCTCGTGAAAAACAATAGTTGCGAAGATCCATTATTTTTGAGCTGGACAAGTAATCATCCTCACCTTACTGTAACAGTGAGTATGATGTTAGATGGGATTTTTCAAATCCTTTTCTATATACATATATTTATATTGTAAAAGCAAGGAATTAGTTTATAACAATCAGGCTATTGGGTGCCTTTTAACTCAACTATCTTCTTATTAAGATTTTTATTTACTATATAGTATCCTGTGGTGAATACTCTGGTTATGAATGGTTGCTACATGACACTGGTTGTACCATCGGCCGATGTAACCGTTAGATAGCGCAATCAACGGTTAGTTGTACTAGTCCTATTGAGTAGAGACAGGGACTGACGGTTTCTGAGTAGAGACGGGCTCCGTATTACTTCTTGCTGAGTAGAGACAGGGGAAGTACGCCTGCTGATTAGAGACAGAGGCGCAGTGTCATTTATGTTGTTTGATTTATTTGGAGATGGTGAACCATATTACGGTTTGACGCAGATCTGGAGAAACATGCATGAACATACATATATTAATTACATTATTTTTTTTATATGGCACCTTGTAGACGCCCTGCTACCGCATACCTTACTTTTACAGTGAGTTGAAAGATGATTATTGAGACAAAGTTGTCTCACTCCACGTTTATTGATATTTTTGCAGGTGATCATGCCGAGACCCAGGGGACGGGGAAGGGGAAGGGGCCGTCCGGCCCTCACCAATGATGTGAGACAGCCGGAGGTAGTATTTTGGAATATATGTATTGCCAATACTAGGGTGCATACGCTTCCGCATTATGTTGTATTGTGTTTTGAATGTGGTGAAAGAATTTTAGGAATTACTCGTTTATATTGACTTTTGATTGTACATACAAGTGCCGGTACTATTTCTATTATATATTACAAGTGCCAGTACTATTTTTATTATGTATAAAATTACGGAATCGGGCCACCAGCCACGATATGCCACATGATTACCACAATGTACTCAGTACTTAGGATCTGTGTTCTGTGTTGGCATAGTCATATTATGCTGAAATTATGGTGAATGAGGTGATGTTTGTACAGGTTTCAGAATCTTAATCATGTTAAGAAATGTTCTTTTCCTAACATGGTTATTTTGTAAATGTGATATATGGTGGGAATTGACGATGTATTCCTTTTATATAACCATGTTAGATGGGCCCCTCTCTGGCATGGTTATCTGTTAATGTGTTTAGTTATTTGTGATGTTGCTCCTTTTTCTAACCATGTTAGGTGTTTCCTTTCTAACATGGTTAGCTATTTATTATCCATGATAGTGATCAGGTTATTATTAGGAAATTCTTTTCTATCATGGATAATGATTATTATTAGGAAATTCTTTTTCTAACTATGATAGATTTATTAATATTATGGAAATCATTTTTCTATCATAGTTAGTAAGGGTATTACTGAATTAATTAGGGAATTAGTAATAGATTGTAACAGTTCTACATAAGGAACAATCTCTCTTTTATCCTTTTGTAAATTGTTACATCTTTTTATCATGGATTTTCCTTACTTCAAATCTTGAGAAAATTGTTTAAAGAAAAAATAAAAACTTTTATTTGAATTTTTAAAACAAATAAAGAAATAACAATATCAAATTGAGATAAATAGAAGATTAGATATAAAAAGGGAAAATCAATAAAAAAAAGTCGTAGAAATAACCCAATTAGAATGAGGACCCTCGAACTCACTAATTAATTTAAGGTCCAACAGAATTGTTCTTATCGTCAGCTTATAAGTTGTAACTAAACTAGAGTTTCAAATTTGTGATAATCAAGCTCCAAACAATTATGGTCTAGACAAAAGTTATTATTATGAGGCCAAAAAAATGTTATCTCATGTTCAAATTAAAGGTTTTTAGTGGTTGAGAATTTATTTATGGGACCTTACTTAGGTCAAGTTCCTTTCTCCAGGTTCTCAAGTTCTTTTAATATAGGAGTGACATGTGTCCTTTTATAACAACCATTCATTCAATCTAATGGCCAGCTGTCACACCTATATTAAAAGAACTTGAGAACCTGGAGAAATGAACTTGATGTTAGTTTTTCCTTTATTATGTGTGAGTAACATATTTTGACCAAACATTAACAAATGTTTGACCTATCGATAATGATGACTCCCCATATTTAGTGGTTTTAGGAAATATTTTGTTGTATTTGGGGAGTCATTAATTAAGTAACTAAGAGATTTTGATGTGAATTGGAAATATATCATTTGGGAATTGAAATAGGAAACTTGAAATAATAAAAGAAATATTTTAATGGGAAGTTTCCTATTAATGAGATTATATGATTGAGTCATTGTGATTATTTCCTATTTCTTTCTCTTCATGAACGCAGATTTAATGAAAAAGGAAATAAAGAGAAAGAGGTTGATTTGATTATGTGCATTCATCATACAAGAAAAGGAAAGAAAAGAAACTTAACATGCAAGACAAAGGCAATATGGTGTTGGACTATTTTATTATAAATATACACATGCAATTGAGGAGAAGAGGAGGCTGGTCATAATATTTCTAACTTCAAGAGCCTACATGCAATTCACCAGAAAAAGAAAGGAAAGAGTTAGCAACATACACACGCTGAAGAAGTGAGCTGATTGGAGGCATATATATACACATACACACATTCACGTTCTGGAGGAAGGAAGGAGGAAATCAAAGCAGAAAAAGACGAAAGAGGAATACACACGTAGAGGAAGTGAAGCAAGTGAAGCAGCACTGTTCGTGATTGTCTACTTCGCCAAATTCAACAAGTTGTGGTGTTTGGTATTTTGGGATTGATTTAAACCTTATGTGTGACTAATTTCCTTTACAACCTAGAGTACTATGAACTTGTTTGTAACTTAGTATTTTATTTCCCACTATTTAGTCATGGTTAATTTGATTTAGTTTATTTAATCTTGTTATTATTGATTAACTTGTTTAGTGCTTGATCACCATTAGACATGTTTAGGGAATTTAGAATTGGACTCGGAAGAGGGAATTTTAAATAGACCATGAGATTAAATAGTGTAGGATTGGATTTTTAATCTGATTTGCGACTAGGATAGGAATATACCTAGAAGCCCTACATAGTCACATTAGAGCGGTACCGAGATAAATTAGCCTAGTAAATTAGTGCAAGACATTGTGTAATTAAGCTAGGTAAGGATGTAAGTGGACCGGAAGGCATTTATAGACACTAGTACTCTAGATTAGCTAGTTGAATTAATTCGTAATTAATTTAGTGGGAATAAAATCTAAAAAGCAGATAAGGGATTAGTGGCTCTAGGTTGTTCTTTTGACTCGTGAATTTCATCTGTGTGAATATTTGTTTTATTTTATTTTCTTAGCTATTAGGTAATTAAAATCAAATTTTCTTGTTTACTCAACTTGAATGAAAATAGGAGATCTAATGCCTAGTTATTAATTATCTGAGTCTCTGTGGGATCGACCTTGATTTACCACTTTACTAAAATACGATCCGTACACTTGCGGAATTTTTATCAAAATTTTGGTAGCATCAGATAACAACTTGTTGATCGGGCAATAATATCTTCCACGTAGGGACATGAAATTAATTATGTGATTTTGTACCACCTCATGTTAATTAAATTACTTAGACGGATCCTTAATTAATTTTCACAAATAACAATTATACATAGTTTACAAACTTATAACCCAGCTTTTTATTATATTTAAGAAAAAAACTTATAACCCAGCTATCTATTTTATTCAAGGGAAAGAGACTCAAATTCAAGTCTTTCTATCAAAAACAATAGAAGGATTTTAATACAATTCAAAATACGGTATAATTCAAAATTGACTGTTTTATCACGCATGACAATAAACTTCAACAATCTTTAATAATACATGCAAGCAGGTGGTTAAAAGGGGAGACCATTTGAATAAGAATAAGAGCTTCTAAAGAGCATTCGGAGACCTTTACTATTTTTGCATTATTCAACCTAACAAGAAAATAGCTTCTAAATTGCATTGATCATCCGAAAAAAATAATGCCACCACGAATGGCAGATCCCTCTACCTTTGATTATTTCTCTATGTATATGCATCTTCATCTTCATTAATATAATAAGGAGCTATCAAGTCCACAATGCAAACAGACAATCTTTATTTTTCATTCTGAAATATTAAGTAAATAGCAATATACCTATAAATGGAGATTAAAAAGAACTTATAATCGAACCTTGGAAGATACGCGATCATGACTAAAAACTAGAAATCATCACATGTAGATATCCAAGAATTAAAGTGGTATAAAAGTGAGGTATACCTATGATTTGCTTCAAGTTTAATCCAGAAAAGGATTTTTAACATATTAAAAGTAAATGGCAGAACTAAACAAAGAAAACATCTATATAGATCTTATAAACGAA
The DNA here is from genome assembly GCA_029929735.1 of Mimosa pudica. Taxonomy (NCBI): domain Eukaryota; kingdom Viridiplantae; phylum Streptophyta; class Magnoliopsida; order Fabales; family Fabaceae; genus Mimosa; species Mimosa pudica. The sequence continues at coordinate 2,502,719 of JAKELP010000040.1, forward strand.
TAGAGACAATGCAATATTTATACTTCAAAGCACAAGGATACCACAATCTTTATTTGAATCCACCATGACCAAACAGTATAATAGAGAACATTTTTCTATAACCTCCCAGTGAATCATTTTTGGTGTTCACCAGTTACTGTGAGCTAAAGGGAAGCAACCAACATTGATGCTTCCAGTTTTTATGATTAACTTGAATCCTAAACAAAGATGCAAGTATCTATACAACAACAATCAACTAACCTATACAACAACAATCAGAACTCCTAAAAAGAACATGCATTTTAGGCATAGATCTCATGTAACATGCAATCGATCCATGCAACCACTTATCAGGTTTCTTGTGGATAAATCTATTTTGCTTCAGAGTCCGAGAACTTCAACTGTAAAGAACTAATACTCTCCCACCAATTAGGCACAACAGCAGCAATACTACCTATACAAACAGTAGCCACATTCTCACCAATATCTTTCACATTCATCGAATCTCTCCCCACTTTCCCCGCATAACAAGTCAATGTTCTCACACCCGAGGATGTAGAATAGCAGGTAGATATTGTAGACAAATGCAAGAATGTCGAATTACTACAAGCTCTCTCAACCTGTCCTTCCCAATCCTCATTATTTTTCAAATCCAGGCAAACAACAATAATGTCCCTAAACAGGATATCCAACAAACGTTTCGTACTCTTACTCTTGTCCGCAAACAACATATCAAAAGACTTAAAGAAGCTTTTCTTGGAAGAGGCTGGAAATTGATCAGCCTGAAGCTCCGAGAGCTTGAAGATGCGAGGAATATTAATGGGTTTGTTAAAAGATTGGATCTTTTGCTCTACCACATTTATAGGGATGAGTTCTTGGTCGTTTGTTGTTATGTCATTGATGATTAGACCGAGTTTGGGAGGGTTGGAAAGAATGGAATGAGGGAGACATATTGGATGGGTTGTTAAAATATCAATGATTTGAGAGAGAGGAGGATCACTATCGACATTGGTTTTGAGGTCTAAAAGAAGGTACAAGAAAGGGTCGTCATTATCATCATGGGATGTTCCCCTCTGCTGCAAGAGAGAACTCACAGCTCTTTCAATGAGAATGGGGGAATCTGAAGGAGAAGGTGAAGACATGACGACGAGTAGGTTTGAAGGAAGGAGAGAGGTTGATGGTTTTCAGTTATACAAGAAGCAAGAAGCAATAAGCTTGATTCTTATAAAAACTCTAATGTTATGGATTAAACTCTAAGAAGCAATTAAGAAAACTTCGTAGGGATAATCTCATGGGGGAAGAAACGACTATCTCCGTCGCTATTATAAAAGCTTATATGGATAAATTTCACGATAAGAAAATAGTTTGAGAGAGTGACATATGTAATGGTCAAAGACAGAGAAATATGTAAACAAATAATTTTTTCTTGTCAAGTTTATTCTTATTTATGATGGGGGCATGCTCTTTTTTTTTGGGTTTCTCATCTTAATGTGTATCATTTAAATATACTTTAGTATTTTTAATAAATTTTATTTTTAATGGTTACAAAATACTCCCTCCGTTCCTAAATATAAGATCACTATAGCAAATTTGGAGAGATTAAAGAAGACATTCCAATGAGTTAGGATTACATGAAATTTCCAAAATACCCCTCACCTAAGTTTTAAAAATATCCTCTCACCTTCAAACCACTATTTTTTGGGTGAAGGGAGTATATGGGTAATTTGGGGAAAATTTGAGTCAAATTAGAAAGTGATCTTATATTTAGGAACAAGTTCTCCTCTCTAAAGCGATCTTATATTTAGGAACAGAGGGAGTAATAAGTATAAGTTAATTTTAAAACTGTCAATTATTAAAAAATTAATTTTATCTTTGAAAATAATTGTTTAAAGATTTTAAATTTGAACCATTGATATCAAATTTTAGATAGTTTAGATTTCATCTCAGCAATAAGAAATGTTTTCTCTTTGTTGCAATGAACATTATGATGTTATTTATAGATGAGAGATATTGATTAATAATGGCTTGAGTTAGTGTCAAATATTCAGAAATAATGAGGGTCAAAATAGAAAAAAAAAATGTCATTGAATACTCTTTTTTTATAAAAAGAACTACAATATAAAACAATTACTCAGCAACAATTACTGAGTTTCTACAGTAAGACAACAAACTCAAATAAAAAACCAATAGGCTATGAATCAGATCTGGAGGATCAATATAGACCAAAAAATCAACTTTCATATCTTGAGCTACTCCCGCAAGCATATCAGCAACACAGTTGGCATCTCTTGGGCATATCTTAAGGATCACTGTCCATTTCTTTCTCAAAAAACTTTTAATTTGCTGCAAAACCTCAAAATCTGGATGACAAACTGAAATCGTCTTTTGCAAAATATTAACTAATTCATGGAAATCACTCTCAACAATCAAACTTTGAACTTTCTTCTCCCATGATAACTTGAGAGCCCATAAAAAGCCCCAAGATTCAGCAGACAAAGAAGACCAAATACCAATACGATATTGAAAAGCCTGTATGAAATCCCCATTATGATCTCTCAACACTCCCCCACACGTACAATATCCTGAACTCAAATTTCTTGCTCCATCAATATTGAATTTCAAATACCCATAAGCAGGACATTTCAAATTGCATTGTCTCTTGACATTCCCATTATGTCATTGAATACTCTAACCTCCCTATACTAGGCACACTCTTATAATAAAGGATAAAATCATTCAAATTTTATACTCTTATAATTATGGGTGCAAACTTTTGGGGACTAGAAATTTCTGTCCCAAAAAATTTCAGAACGAGACAAAATTCATCTTCGACACTAGACTAAAAATAACTTATAAATAATCGAGCCTTAGAAGATATGCGATAATGACTAAAAAAAGAAATTAGCACTCGTAGATATATTGCCATAAATGAAAGTGGTATAAAAGTGAGGTATAAGCCTATGAGTTGCTTCAATTTTAATCCAGCAATGGCTGTTAACATATAAAAAATAAGTGACAGAACTCAAAACAGAAAGCAAAAATAGATCTTAGAGGTATATACCTATGAGTTGCTTCAATTTTAATCCAGAAATGGCTGTTAACATATAAAAAATAAGTGACAGAACTCAACACAGAAAGCATAAGTAGATCATACAAACAAATAGAGACAATGCAATATTTATACTTCAAAGCACAAGGATACTAGTATACCACAATCTTTATTTGAATCCACCATGACAAAACAATATAATAGAGAGCATTTTTCTATAACCTCCCAGTGAATCATTTTTGGTGTTCACCATTTACTGTGAGCTAAAGGGAAGCAACCAACATTAATGTTTCAAGTTTTTATGATTACTTGAATCCTAAACAAAGATGCATGTATCTATATAACAACAATCAAGTAACCTATACAACAACAATCAGAACTACTGAAAAAAACATGCATTTTGGGCATAGATCTCATGTAACATGCAATCAATCCATGCAACCACTTATCAGTTTTCTTCTTGATAAATCTGTCTTGCTTCAGAGTTCGAGAACTTCAAGTGTAAAGAACTACAACTCTCCCACCGATTAGGCACAACATCAGCAATACCTCTCATAACAGCAGCCACATTCTCACCAATATCTTTCACATTCATCGAATCTCTCCCCACTTTCCCCTCATAACAAGTCAATGTTCTCGCACCCGAGGATGTAGGACTACAAGTTAATATTGTATTCAAATTCAAGAATGTAGAATTATTACAAGCTCTCTCAACCTGCCCTTCCCAATCCTCATTATTTTTCGAATCCAGGCAAATAACAATAATGTCCCTAAACATTATATCCAACAAACGTTTCATACTCTTGTCCGCAAACAACATATCAAAAGACTTAAAGAAGCTTTGCTTGGAAGAGGCTGGAGATTGATCAGAGAGCTTTAAGATGCGTGGAATATTAAAGGGTTTGTTAAAAGATTGGATCTTTTGCTCTGCCACGTGTATAGGGATGAGTTCTTGGTCGTTTGATGTGGTGTCATTGATGATTAGACCGAGTTTGGGAGGGTTGGAAAGAATGTTATGAGGGAGAGAAATTGGGTTGGTTGTTAAAGTAGCAATGATTTGAGAGAGAGGAGGATCACTATGGACTTTGGTTTTGAGGTCTAAAAGGAGGTACAAGAAAGGGTCGTCATTATCATCATGGGACGATGTTCCCCTCTGCTGCAAGAGAGAACTCACAGCTCTTTCAATGTTAATGGAGGTATCTGAAGGAGAAGGTGAAGAAGACATGACGACGAGTAGGCTTGAAGGAAGTATAGAGGTTGATGGTTTTCAGTTATACAAGAAGCAAGAAACTCTAATGTTATGGATTAAACTCTAAGAAGCAATTAAGAAAACTTCATATGGATAATCTCATGGGGGAAGAAATGACTATCTCTGTCGCTATTATAAAAGCTTATATGGATAAATTTCATGTTAAGAAAACAGTTTGAGAGAATGATATATGTAAAGGTCAAAGAGAGAGAAATATGTTAACAAATAAATTATTCTTGTCAAGCTTATTCTTGTTTATAATGGGGGCATGATCATTTTTGGGTTTCTCATCTTAATGTGTATCATTTAAATATACTTAAGTATTTTTAAGAAATTTTATTTTTAATGGATACAAAATAATAAGTATAAGTTAATTTCAAAACTGTCTTTTATTAAAAAAATTAATTTTTTCTTTGAAAATAATCCTTTAAAGATTTTAAATTTGAACCATTGATATCAAATTTTAGATAGTTTAGATTTCATCTCAGCAATAAGAAATGTTTTCTCTTTGTTGCAATGAACATTATGATGTTATTTATAGAGGAGAGATATTGATTAATAATGGCTTGAGTTAGTGTCAAATATTCAGAAATAATGAGGGTCAAAATAGAAAAAAATTTCATTGAATATTCTGACCTCCCTATACTAGGCAGTAGGCACGCTCATATAATAAAGGATAAAATCATTCAAACTTTATACTCTTATATTAGGGGTGCAAACTTTTGGGGACTAGAAACTTCTGTCCTGAAAATTTTCAGAACGAGACAAAATTCATCTTGACACTAGATTAAAAATGGAGACTAAAAATAACTTAAAATTAAACGAGTCTCGAAAGATATGCGATAATGACTAGAAAAGAGAAATCAGCACTCGTAGATATATCGCCAATAAATGAAAGTGGAATAAAAGTGAGGTATATACCTATGAGTTGCTTCAATTTTAATCCAGAAATGACTGTTAACATATAAAAAATAAGTGATAGAACTCAACTTAGAAAGCATAAATAGATTTTGCAAACGAATAGAGACAATGCAATATTTATACTTCAAAGCTCAAGGATACCACAATCTTTATTTGAATCCACCATGACAAAACAATATAATAGAGAACATTTTTCTATAACCTCCCAGCGAATCATTTTTGGTGTTCACCATTTACTGTGATGAGCTAAAGGGAAGCAACCAACATTGATGTTTCCAGTTTTTATGATTAACTTGAATCCTAAAACAAAGATACAACTATCTATATACAACAACAATCAAGTAACCTATACAACAACAATTAGAACTACTAAAAAAAAACATGCATTTTGGGCGTAGATCTCATGTAACATGCAATCGATCCATGCAACCACCTTATCAGGTTTCTTGTTGATAAATCTGTTTTGCTTCAAAGTCCGAGAACTTCAAGTGCAAAGAACTAATATTATCCCACCAATTAGGCACAACATTAGCAATACCTCTCCAAACAACAGCCACATTGTCAACAATATCTTCCATATTCATCGAATCTCTCCCCACTTTCCCCACATAACAAGTCAATGTTGAAGTCAAACCCGAGAATGTAGGATAACAACATATAAGTATTGCACTTGAATGCAAGAATGTAGAATTACAAGCTCTCTCAACCTGCCCTTCCCAGTCCTCATTATTCTTCAAATCCAACCAAACAGGAGGAACAACACCAATGTCCCTAAACATCACATCCAACAAAGGTCTCATACTCTTGTCAGCAAACAACATATCAAACGACTTTAACAAGCTTTTCTTGGAAGAGGATGGAGATTGATCAGCCTGAAGCTCCGAGAGCTTGAAGATGCGTGAAATATTAATCGGTTTGTCAAAAGATTGGATCTTTTTTCTGGCACGTGCATGAGGATGAGTTCTTGGTCGTTTGTTGTTGTATCATTGATGATTAGACCGAGTTTGGGAGGGTTGGAAAGAATGGAATGAGGGAGACGAATTGGGTTGGTTGTTAAAATATCAATGATATGAGTGAGAGGAGGATCACTGTGGATGTTGGTTTTGAGGTCTAAAAGGAGGTACAAGAAAGGGTCATCATCATGGGAAGGGTCATCATCATGGGATTGGGATGTTCTCCTCCGCTGCAAGAGAGAATTCACAACTTGTTCAATGTCAATGACGGAATCTGAAGGAGAAGGTGAAGACATGACGAGTTGTTCGAAGGAAGGAGAGAAGTTTGACGGTTTTCAGTCATACAAGAAGCAAGAAGCTTGAAGCTTGCTTCTTATGAAAACTCTAATGTTATGGATTAAACTCTAAGTAGCAATTAAGACAGATTCATATGGATAATTTCATACAAGAAGAAATGACTACCTCCGTCGCTATTATAAAAGTTTATACATATATATATGTGTGTGTGTGGATAAATTTCATGTTAAGAAAACAGTTTGAGAGAGAGAAATATGTACACACACGTTTTTTTTCTTACCAAGCTTGTTTAAGATGGGACATGCTTATTTTTGGGTTTCTCATCTTCATGTATATCATTCAGATTTATTTCAAATGTCTGGATTCATTTATATTTACTTAAATATTTTTAATAAATTTTTATTTTGATTGATACAAAATGAATAGAAAAATTAATTACAAAAGTGTCATTTGTTAAAAAATTAATTTTATCTTTGGAAAATAATCATATAAATTTTTAGATTTGGACCATCTATATCAAATTTTAGATAGTCCAAATTTCATCTCAACAATAAGAAATGTTTTTTCATAGTTCTGATGAGCATTATAATGTTATTTATAGGAGAGATATATTTAGATTGATTATGGCTTGACTAAGTGTGAAATATTTAGAAATAATGAGGGTCCAAAACAGGAAAAATGTCATTGAATATTCTGACATCTCTATACTATGCAAACTCTTTTAATAAATGATAAAAACATTCAAATTTTAGACTCTTTTAATAGAAGTTTGGATAGAGTACTCTTTTTTATCCTTATTATAATAAGTGTTCCAATTTTGAATTGTTTGGTAAAAATAGAGCCCATTATCTTGGATTGTTTCATTAGTTAATGAACTTTTTTATTTTACCTTAATTAATTTGGAATATGCATTAAATAAATTATGGGTAATGCTTATATATATTAACGAAGGGAAAGAAATAATGATTTGAATAAGATGATAAAGTATAAATAAAGGTGTTAAACTGTAATAAAAAAAAATACAGGTGTTAAAGAAAAATTCTATTAGAGACATATGATATTTAGCTAACTTTTAAGACCACTTCTTAATTAATTTGTTTCTAAATATAAGAAAGCTTTCTAATTGTTCTCAACTTTTTTCCTAAATTAACCTTAATAAATGCTTAATAATAATAAACAAACAAGAGAGGAAGAGTGGGGGTAGAAGTATATAGTTAGGGTGAAATGGTAATATCATTTTACAATAACTAACATATAACTAACATTATTAATTTAATTAAATTAGGTAAAGTGGTTTAATATTTGGAAACTGAGGAAATAATTGCAATTAAGTTGTTAGTATAATAAAGAGCTGATGAAGTATGTAAATTTTTCGAACTCACGAAATCAGGAAAAGGTTAGAAAAGAGTAGATGTTTGTTTTAGGGCGTGTCTTTATATTTAAGTCACAAGGCATTATGTCTTTGTCATCATGACATTGCAAACAAACCACTTGCCATGACTTTATATAGAATTTTTATTTTTATTTTTTCAATTTGTGCTGATTAAGAATGAAAATCTTTATCTGCATATCCCTTGACAATTCCCATGAAGAGCAGGCTGCAATTAATTGTTCAAAATTATAATCTTCACAAGGCATAAGAAGCAGTATAAAATTGGAGAAAGGTACAGTGAAGATAATAGAATCAATTTGTTGAATAATTTGTTCTTTATTTAGTTTTTATTTATTTACTTTTGCCATCATGTTTTTCAAAATCTATACGTCGACTGACTTCAATTTTGTCTTGTCGGTTTACATATGTTCAAATTATTTTATATTTTCATTCTTTCTTTTTAAAATGTGACTTCTAACACTACAAAAGAAGCGGCGATTAGCCGCGCACGCGTCCAGGCGGAACGCCAAAAACCGCCCCCGCGAAAATGCGTTCCGGCGGTCTAAGCCATCCGAGGGCGAGTTGCGAGGGAAATTTTTTTTTTGTTTGTGGTACATTCGTTGCGGCGGTCACAAAAATAATACCCGCCCCAACGCAGCATAAAAAAATACTTAAAAAAAAAGTTTCATTGGCGCGGTGCGTTGGGGCGGTCGACCGCCCCAACGCGAATAAAAAAAATTAAAAAAAAAATAAAATCACGTTGGGGCGGTCATCCGCCCCAACGGCGCACAGAGATTTGTGCGCATTTAATGTCGCGTGGGGGCGGTCGACCGCCCCCACGCGAATAAAAAAAAATTAAAAAAAATAAAATCACGTTGGGGCGGTCACCCGCCCCCACGGCGCACAGAGATTTGTGCGCATTTAATGTCGCGTGGGGGCGGTTGACCGCCCCAACGCGAATAAAAAAAATTTAAAATCACGTTGGGGCGGTCACCCGCCCCCACTGCGCACAGAGATTTGTGCGCATTTCATGTCGCGTGGGGGCGGTCGACCGCCCCAACGCGAATAAAAAGAATTTAAAAAAAAAAATAAAATCACGTTGGGGCGGGCAACCGCCCCCAAGGTGCACAGAGTTTTATGTGCATTTACTGTCGGGTTGGGGGCGGTCGCCCGCCCCCACGTTGCTATCTCTCCCTATAAATAACCTCCCCCACATTTCTACCGCGCGCACAATCTCTTCTTTCTCACTTTCTCCCTTTTGTGTTTCTTGCTGTTTTCATTGTTGGTGCACACATGATGTCTAAAAGTTTGTCTTGCTTTTGGTATAGGTATTGTTTATTTTTTCTTTTTTATTTTATTATATCTGATTGTTTTTATTTCTTATTATTTTGTTTTCGTAATATATCTTATTTATTTTTCAGAGATTTTCTCTTATTCTTTGTTTCGTTAGAATTTATCTTATGGATTTTGGACATGATCTTTTTGTGCTTGATGGTTTAGTATATATTTATTTCATATATATTACAATAAAATTAATTTTTACTGCATTTGTTTTGTTTTTTTTTTCTTGTTTTTATTCCTTTTTCGGTCTTCAATTTAAGTTATTATCATTAAATTGTTCGCATGAAGCAATTTTTTTTTAGTAAATATAACAGCATGTCGGCGGTTCGATACGCCGGCACTATTTGATTTTTTTAAAAAAACCGCCCCCATGCCTTTTTTTAAAAAAAAATAAAAAATTTTGGCGGCGGGTAGGTCCGCCCCTACGTCCGCCCCAACGCGTAGCGGCGGTTCCAAGGGAGCTACAGCGTAAATCGTTCCGCCCCCACGCAGCGTTCCCTCGTTAAAATCGCCGGCGGTAAATTTGACCGCCGGAGCGCCATGGGGGCGGTTAGAACCGCCCCTACGCTGGGAAAATACCCGCCGCAGATCTGCCCTTTTTTTGTAGTGTAAACCCACAATCTATGTTTTGTTCAAAACAAAAAAGAACCAGCAATGAATTATTTGTACCATTGTTAGCCCCTGTAATTGTACCTGATTAATATTGTTAACCAGTAAAAAAAAACTAAATATGTTAGCATAGAATTAGGTTTATTATGTATCATGCAACCAACATTCCCAAATTTCTATCTAAATATCCGGCATATACAAATGTTCCTAGTTTCAATTGAAAAATAAATTATATTTTGTATTATAAATTAGTTAGTGGGTTCTCTAAAAAAATCATGAAAAAAATCACTAATAAAACTGAAGAAACAATAAAAAAACACCAAAAATAAAACAACACTAAGGTGTCCTGCCTCAAACGCTTGATAATGCCTAAAAGATTGGTCTCTCACCACATGATATTGTTTTCTATAAAACAAAAATTATGCAATTGATGTTCCATTGCTATTATCACATTATGCAAATATACTCGGTTCTAAACAAGAACAACTTTCTGTCAATATTTAACCCCATGCACTGCCTGAACAACATCAAGTACAACATAAACGTAAATAGTTTATAACATGTGGTACAATGTTAATTTGTTTCACTGTTTATAGTAAAATCACATATATTAATCATTTCTGTCATAGAAAGCCGTTGTGTAACGCTTTTTTGCTTCCCTCTTCCCCATTTCAATTTCAAATCTGTCACCTTTGTCTTTACGTGTGTCAGTGTGTGTATATGCGTGTATATATATATAGTAATCACTTAAGATCCACAAAACCTGTCTCAAAAGCAAAACCCCACAAAGGAAAAAAAGCTAACGTATGCTTCTTCATCTACCATTCCATTTTCTTCTCTGAATTCTTCCCTCATCTACCAGTCAGACATATCACATCACATCATGCCTCCACGTTCTTCTTCCAGAAAGAAATCAAACAGACACAATCGAAGAACCAATAACAATAACATTAATAATAACAACAACAACAATAATAATAATAAGAAGAAGAAGCACTTTACTTCACAGTCCAACCGTCATTCTTCCCCTGCTAGTCAATCACAAGGTTAGATTCAATTCATTCTCATTCATTCATTCATTTCTTCATCTACCATGTTAACAAGTTTTAATGTTTTTTATTTAAGGTAGTCACTATCTCATGAAAGTTTGTTTCTTTATCATTGGTTTGCTTTAATTACGCTTGAATATAGGTGAGGTTGATGCTAATATACTTAGGGAGCAAAATGGGAGAAAAGGGTACGGTCATGTGAATAGTTATAGCAGTGAAAAGTGGAAGGTTTTGGTAGTTGAAGAGGAGGAGAATAATAAAAAGGGTGTTTCTGACAGTACTAGTGTTCATAATAACGAGATGGAGGGATCAGTGGAAGAGATTCAGAAGAAGTTTGAGGAATATGAGAGTGAAGATAAGGAGGTGGTTGGTGTTGATGAAGAAAAAGTTAAAACAATTGTTGAATCTGATGTTTTAGCTGAACCCCAGAAAGTTGAAGCAGAGGAATTGAAAGAGGAGGAGAAAGATTCAAAAAGTGAACTTTTTGAAGCTGAGAAAGATAGAGATGCTTCTGAGGTTATCGTGGATGATATAAAAGAATTAGAAGCTGAATTGAAGCAGGAGAAGAATGAGGAGGGAGATGATTCACAGGAGGCTAGTGAGCCTCCTTTAGAGCAGATTAATGAGCCTTCTTTAGCTTTAGAGACTGAGGAATCTAGAGAAGAAGCTGAAGCTGAAGTTGCTGTAGAGAAATTGGAATCTTCTGAAGAGAAAAAGGAAGAGTCATTGATTGAAAGAATTGAGGCATTGGTGATTAGTGAATCTTCTGTGCCTGAAACTGATGTGGCATCAAGAGCAATTGATTTAGAGGCAACACCTGTTGTGGAACCAGAAGAATCTGGAGAGACTAAGTTACCAATTGAAGAACAGAAATTGGAAGAATCAACAGTTGTCAGGGAATCATCAAAAGAAGAAGAAGAAGAAGCTGGAGATGTATTGCCTCCTTCAGATGTAGCCACTGCTGAATCCACTGGCACCACACTGCAGGAAAAGACTGGAATTCCTACAAGTGCTGAATCTCAGGTATTACAAAGATTAGATGCATTTGAGGATTGAGATACTTGATTCAAATTACATTTGATTATTCACATTTTGTCTGATTATTTTGATGTTTTTCCACATGTTGTTTTTCTAATGTAACAATGATTTTTACTGTGTAGCAATCCACTGAAAATCCGCCTCCACGAGAATTCTCTTCTTGGAGCAGTTGCTGTGGAATTTTTGATTTTCTATGCCGATGAAAGATCAGATAAGGTGAGAACAGTATTTGGTGACTTGTTATTGATGGTAGGATTGGGATTTTGAACTTTTTATAGATTTAAAACTACTTTTTTTTTGTTTAGTTCAACCACCAATGTGAATCATTGACTTTTGTGACTTGTTAAGATTTGCAAGATTCAAATGGTGAATTGTAAGATTTTGAACATCATCCTTCTGAATTGATTGATCAACTATGCATTTCATCTTTAACCAGATCTGTAGATCTATATCTACCTCTATGTTTAACATATTGATTTACAGAAATATGATATAAATACGGGGATTAATCTTGAGAACTTCCAACCCCTCCTTTCTCAATTTCTCTAGAAAAAATATATTCTTTGAGATTAATCCAGTGAATCATGAGGAATATCAAGATTTGTTACTTCTGTGTCAAGGGGTGAGAGTTGAAGATTTATTTTTTGCTGTAATGTGTCAATACAAACTATTAATAGGCCTTGATTTAATCCTGCATTTGCTTAAGTTTGTTCTTTATTGTTTTCTGAATCTGGATACCCTTTCCTGAAGTACTTCATAAGGTGAAATAGAGAAAAATAGGGACAACATACCATGTTTTACTTGTCTGAGTTTATTTGTATCAAAATGGGATCTGCCATTTTGTTTAAATCTCTCTTTGTTTTATCCTATGAACCATTCATTAGAGTCCAGATTCATCCAAGAAATAAATTTTTTTTTAACTTGATTTTTCATGTTTATAGAGCCGTGAGCTGATAATATTCAAAAGAAGACACATGGTATTACCATTGGGAGTGATGTGCAACTTTTCAAAGGCAAGCTTGTTTGCTGATGAAGAATTTCAGAGCCAGATTGAGAATGCAAATTCTTTCAAGTGTGAGAGTGAAGTGAGTGTGTTTTACTTTGAGGATAAAATACAACTATTCATTTGATGACATTTCATTTGCGTTATATAGTGTGAATTCTGTTCAGCTGAGATTTCTTACCAGCAATATTTATCTGCTGCTGCATTTTTATGTTATGTATCATTCTTTTCATGTTTGATTGCAACTTGCAATGGATTGATTGTAGTTCAATCTTATGCTTGTTTTGTTTGTTGCAATTTCTTCTCTTCTTTCAGTTCCTTAATGTTTGGATGCAAGAAAGGAAAGTAAAGAATTAGAAATGGAAAGGGTAAGAGATGGAAAGTATAGGTAATGACAGGAAAGTAAAGTTTGTGAGCCCCAGGAAAAGTGTGAGATGGAGAGAGAAAACTTGTGGGGCCAGAGATATATGTAAATGACCATATTACCCTTAACTTTCCAAATTATTTACATGCCCATTTCCTTATATTATGGCAACCAAACGTAATAGTCGTCAACATTACTGATGTATTGTACTTCATGAATAATATTTAAATCGTCCTGATTCTCAATTAAAACAAAATAAATACAGTAAAAGATAACTAAAACAATAAACTTGATTAGGAGTAACCTAATGCATTTATTGTTTCATTTTGATATTGGCTGACTTTTATATTATAAATGGACAATACACCTATCGGGTGTGAGTTTTGTGTATTAAGTCGTCCACTGTTAAAATATTGCACATTATGTTAAAAATTAAAACAAACTTTGTGATCATTCATGTATGAAGATAAAATAAGTGGGAAATAGTCTATTTTTCACTTATATAAACTTGTTTCTAATTAAATCTCATAAATTATTGATGTACGGTAATGTAAGTTAGAATTGTGGTAGATTAATAGATAGTCATTAAACATTTGGATCAATTAGTAATGAGTTATTACACTTCAACTAATGACGTCGAATTCAAATCATAAGTATACAGTCGCGATAATTATTTAGAGGTAATTATTTGTCTGTTGTAAACCTATGTTCTAGTGAATTAAACTAGTTAAATACTAATAGCGCTAAATACTAGTGGGTAAATCTAAAAACAAATTTGTCTTTAGCAAATTACATGAAAACGTATTTATGTATAAGTATAAAAAGAATTGTTGTTCTGTGTTAAAAAGAAAAGGATTCAATTTATGGTCATAAGGGAGCTTCACTTGCTTTCTTGCTTTACCCAAAGAAAGGTATAAATTGATATTTTTTTGGCCTTTTAGAATAGTTAAATACTCTTTCTGTCTCATAATATAAGCCCAAGTCTAAACAAAAAAGGTTTCCGAAAATTGGTCAAAACTAGTTAAAAAGCAATTATCGGTGTAGTCAATTAAGTTCCAATAATGACTTCATTTAAAAAAGACGAAAGAGAATTTGTAGGGAATAAACAAATGTCTTTTGTTTGGGGTACAGGGTACTATCTCTCTTTTCTCTCTAAAACTAAAGTTAACACAAGTACACAACATTTGAAAATATAATATTTTAGTAAGGTAATATTTGAAAACATGCATATAATTTGTTAACAAACTTAAACATGAACTTATATTTTGGGACAGGCCATTCAAAAAATTTGGACTTATATTCTGAGTCAGAGAGACCGTACTAATTAATACACTAACAGTAAGCCTAACTGTACTATGTTGGGGCGTTTACTAAGCATGTAATTTTGTCTTCCAAAAGTCAAACACTATTAAATTCAAGGAGGAAATTTTGAGAGATAATCGCCCAAATCAGAGTACACACACTTTTTTTTATAAGACATACAAAATATTACTAGAATTTTCCATGTAGTCCATCATAAAAAAGAATTTTCCATGTATAAAACTTAAAGTCCTCATGAAATGAAAAAAAAAACTTATAGTCCTCCTCACAATCAATTATTCATGAATACTTTTTCCCAATTTTCAATTTAAATAAATCAAAGGCTTTCTTTGTAGCCGTTAAGAGCTTACATTATTCGTCCAAATGTTAGACCAAATTCTCCATTCAACTCAAATAAAAATTATTTCAATATGGGAGAAAAACAAAATTAGACCCTCGCCGCGAAACCTGGCTATTTAGGCTACGGTCCTTTATAAAAGAAATTGTATATAATTAAAACACAAACTAGCATCAAAAATCCATTCCTCTTCCTAATACTCCCTCTGAGCTTAAATATAAGTTCAAATTTGGTGAATAAGTATATCCTAAAATAGAAGGTGTTTTTTTTGTTTGTCTATGAATTCATTATGTTTTTTTTCTTGTATGCATTTATTAATTGTAATTAACTATTTTTTCTCTTATTTACTACACACTCTTATCTTATTTTCCCCATACACCATCTCTCTTATCAATAAAGATGAAGTAAGAAAATGACATATTTAAAACACATTAATTTTTTTAACTACTTTTAACAGTTTTTTTAATATAACTATGAGGTCATTTTCACAATATATTTAATGACGAGAGAGCATTGTTGTCAAACTCGCGAGTTGACTCTCCGATTTTACCGTTTTTACGACACTACATAACCAAAACGAGTCACGAGTCACCTAAATTTTCAGTCTTTGAAAATTCGGTAGAAACTTACATGTTTATATTGTTAATTCACCGTTTTTACGTTTTTACCTCACAGAAAATTGTGTTAACTTGCTACTAAACTCATTTTAATTATTTTTAATTGACAAAATTTAATGAATTTAAATATGGATTTCATAGAAATTTATCTACGGAGGTTGATATAGTATGAATATTGATATATTTAAATTTACTATCTATATTTAAAATGAATTCAAGTCAATTTATTATTATTTTTTGTATTTTTATTCAATTACTACGATTCGAATTTACCTTATCTCCACGAATTTACTTAAACTCACGAGTTTGACAACCTTGTGAGAGAGTAGCATTCAATATGTTGAAACCTAATTCCTAAACACCGGCACTAGACTAAGACTAATGGTAAATGAATATTGAGAACCTACCAAAGCAACCCTCTGAAAAAGAAATATGGAATTTAACTTTGTTACTAATTGTTGGAACTTAAAAACAAATAATTAAGAAAAATGATACCTTAATCTAATCACCTAGTATCATGAAGAATAACATGGATTCACTTCTCATTATGATCCTATTTACCATTTAGATAGGACAGGACATTCAAAGATTGGAACGTAAAATAAAAGACCCTAGAAAGATACCCTATTCACAAATGCCAATAAATGTTCAGTAAACTCCTTAGAAGAAGTTAGCATCCCATAATCAACAAAAATGACCCGCTCAACATTTTGCTTTAAAAGTAAATCGGCCGGCCAAACACAGGAAAATGCTTCTCTCATTCCCAATAGAAAACTTAAAACAATGTAAAACGCCAGCAATGACTCTGAATAAGAATTAAAAAGAAGCATTGAGAGTCAATAGAATTATGATCATAAACTACAATCTAAAACAGCAACAAACAGAACTTATCACCAGAAGGGGAAAACAACCACAACTGCCATCCAGGCATCTACTTTTTGTAGTCCGTATTACTAACATTTCTCACATACCAATAAAAAATGTTACGTTAAAGGGAGTAATTCAAATTCAAATATGATTAATAGCATTGATCTACTTCTAACCTAAAAAGAGTATGACCGACTCCAAAATTGATTGAGAAAGAATGCAGCTTCATAACTCGCGACATAAACAAGGTTAATATATATGATTGTGGAAAACTTTCGGCTAAGCTCAAACATCAAACAAATACAAAGTCAAAGAGGCTCATCTGGCTCCCTTTTTCATTATTGACACTAGTAAATGATATACTGCAGAAACAAACTTGTCATCTCAACTTACAAACTAAAATTTTAAACAGACACTTATATTCTTCATTAGTTCAGACCACAAACTGGAATCAGGTGCAGCAACTAAGAAACCAAACAAAAGTATGTCAAGTTGCCAACTTCCACAAAATTCAGAAATCTCATGGCTAAAGCAAGGCCAGAAAAAGCATTACCCTATCAAAACTGAAGGATATTCGTGACTGTAAGTAGATAAATCCTAAACTCCATTCTTCATTTTCGGATTCATACGTCTCTCCCACCACCTAAGCCACTATGTGACCACAAAAAATCACCTACGTTTCGCATAATAGAAATAAGCAGAAGCAGCTGCTGCGGCAATGGCCATTGCAGAGCCTGCCACCACCAAAGGCTGATGCAGTTTCAGTCCCTTCTCTTCAACATTTATGTTATTTACACTTCGTTCAGCTACCTTGAATGCCTTCTTCCTCAGTTTACCTATAACTTCCTCAGCTTCATGAAGCTCTTTCTGTAACCGTGAAATGGTTGATTCCTTTACTTGTACTATCTCCTGTGATTCCATCAATTCTTCCTCTAAATTCTTCTTCTCTTCAACCCAGTTCTCCACATCAGACCCACTGCTAACTACACCCTTCTCCAACTCAGAAATATTTGCTTTCAACTCTTCAGCTTCCTTCTCTTTTGCACTGAGTTTATCTCTCAAATCCTCTTCAATGTTAATCCTTTTCTTCTTTTCCTCAACTTCCTTCTTCTCCAGAACTGCCAATTTCTTCTCCAACTCCTTCACTTTTGCCTCACTTTCTGCCTTTGCTTGCTTCAACCCCGCCACTTCTTTTTCCAGATGTTGAACCCTTGATTCTTTCTTTTCCAGATCCTTCCTCAATTGCTCTGCCTCCTTTCTAGCTTCATCAGCAGCACTACTCTCAGCAATAGTTTCATGCTGAAGCCTCGTCAGCTCAGTCTCAAGGTCAAACGCCCTCTTCGCAATAGCTTCTGCCGCCCTATTAGACTCCTGAGCCCCTGCCACCTCTTTCTCAATTAGCTCAATCTTCTTCAGTGCCTCAGCTTTACTGCTTTTCAGGTCCTTGATCTCCTTATTCAGTTTCTTAACCAGATCCTTCTTCCCAGAATTCTCATTCACCAAGTCATCTCTCTCACGCTCCAGCACCTCTATTTTCTTCTTCAGCTCCGCAACATCACTATCGGTCCGATCCACATCGACCGGACCGTCCCCAGACTTAGCACCATTGACAACATTGTCATCCGCCATAGTTAATCCTATGGGAAAAAAAAAAGAAATAGCCAAAGTCAAAACCTACAACTTCCAGTTTCCTATGACATATTACAAAGAAAAAGCAATCAAATTCCATATCATCAAACCCAAAAACAATGAACCAACCAAGAATGAAAAATCTTTCTGATAGCAAAAAACAATATACAAAAATAATCATCTCAGTTTCATTTCCTCCAGAAATAAAGAATCTTCTCAGTTTAAAAAAGCAATCGAATTAAAGGATCATCAAACCTAAAAAACTAAACCAATTTTCTTGATAGCAAAAACGAAGAATGGAAAATAATCAAAGATGATTACAAAGACAGATAATGCAAAAACAAAGAATACTAACAAGAAAAATAAAAAATCATCCAAGAACGGAAAATTTTCTTGATTGCATAGACAGATAATGCAAAAACAAAGAATCTCATAACAGGTAAATAATGAAAGATGAGATAACAAAAGAAACCTTGATAGTGCACAGAATATAGAGAAAAATGAAGGAATCAGAAAAATACTAGTTGAGAGGCTTACAAGAGAAAGGAAGAAGGAAAATGAGAAGAAGAAAGTTTACCTTTTTCTTTATGAGTGAGCGTGAGATTCGGAAATTAGGGTTTGTGAATTGTGAAGACAATTTGGCGAAAAAAGATGTCAACTTTTCATTTTTTGGACAGGCAAAAAGAAGAGACTTGTTGGAATCTGATCGCACATATACAACGGTTCGGGTTTGAAGAATGCGTTTATTTACGGTACACGCTCACCATAACATCAAATCTTTAGATGGTTTAAAGCCCATCATTTAAAAGCCCTTCCAACAATGTATGTAAGTTCAGGCCCAATAATTGGAGAAGGTATCCAATATCCAATATCCAATATCCAATATATCCCTCTATTCATGTGTCTAGCTAGCTAAAGTCCAGTTTATCTTCATCGGATTGGTTGTTTTGTAACATATTATGCTGATTCGTCAAAATTCCCAAATCAATAGGAATATTACTTTTATTGGAAGACTTCGATATGGAAATTTTGCAAACAATTGAAAACTCTACTAATTCCCAAATCAAACTGACTGCCTACGAAATTTGGAAGCTTTTCAATGAGTCGGATAAATATTTTGCAAATATTCCATATTTGGGTCCAGATTTGGATATTCCTGAAAAATGTTAAAGCAACGTGTCAGATTTAAGGATAATAATGAAATATTTAACAGTCATCCTCCATTCCTTAAATTATTGAGAAGTATCCTTTTTTGTTCATCAGGTCTTCTAAATAAGAAACTAGCAATTGGTGACCCGCGCAACGTTCTTGGAATTGAATCACAATTAACACAATCAAGCATAATTCCAATCTATTTACATGTAACAAAGAACACCAATGAAAAATCATAACTTTTATGATTGAAAGTGATATAATAGAGAAACAATTACTATTAAAAAAACAAATATACACCATAGGATGAGCTTTAAAAAATGGAGATATGTTTTGTTTTTCCTACTATTCTTTATTATGAGATGTAAAATCAATCTTCATTTAAAAAAGTAATAAAAGTGGTCTCTTTCACCAACATTTTTAATTTTACTTTGCATTATATAAGTAATTTTACATTCAACTTACTTTGCATTATTTTGGGTGTGTGACTCATTTAATGTTTAGCTGAACTTATTTTTCCCCTAACTTATTTGAAAAAAACCAGTTTATTTATAACCCACTCAACTTAGCTTATTTTAGAAAATAAGACAGCTTATTTTTTACATGACTTTAAATAAGCTATCTTAAAATAAAACCCCCTTAAACAAAAATTCAACAAAACATGTTTATAAGTCAAATGGGAAAATAAGTCATTTTTTCAAAGTTCATACAATATAAAAATAAGTCAACTTAGAGCTTATTTCTAATTAACTTAAAAATAAATCAGCTTAAAAATAAGCCACTTTTGTATAAATTCGAAAAAGTTAATACTACCTCCGATCCTAAATATAAGACCTAACTGACTTTTTTTGGAGAGGTTTAAGTTGCGAAATAGACTATTAAATCATGACATCTTTGATATATTTTTAGATTTTACATTAGTTTATAGGTAAAATAAATTAATCTAAGGGAAAAATTAGGTAAATCAATTTATAATTAACTTATTTTGTTTTTTTATAGGATTTTCTAAAAAAGTCAATTGAGTCTTATATTTAGGACAGGAGGGAGTAATAGGTAATATTGTTATTAATAGTATTATTAGCACAATATTATTGAAAAATATGACATTAAATTGAATGGCTACAAAATCTACAATTCACTTAAATCATAAGTAACAAAGTTAAACAACACATATTAATTGAAATAAAATGTAAGTGTTAATATAAGTAAAATGTAATTGGTTCTTAGTAGTTTTAATTTAAAAAAAATGTAATGTAATTACGACTATTGTCTTTTAATAATAAAGAACCAAAAGTCAAGATACAGTATTTCTCCATTTCTGCAATTCCCACAAATTTCACCAATTTCTCCAAATTTATATTATAATAAAACTGACAATTATCTATTTGTAGAGACACATATACTCACACCACAACTTAATTTACACCAAACATAAATCAGAAAAAGGAAAAAAAATTAAATAAATACAACACACTTTACATATCCGTTTCCAACACAAATGTCCCTCACCATATCACCATAACCCTACTAACTATAACCTAAGAAGCTAGACAACAGTAAAAGCAAAAAAAAAAAAAGGAGATTGGGGTAACCACATTTATATGATATAAAGATGAGTTTACTTTCCTCAACAGAAATTGACAATCACCTTAAATCAGTCCTTCTAATACATTTAACCCACTTTCAAAAAAATGTAAGCATTATCACTTTTTTTTATAACAAAAATTTAGGAAGGAGTTTGGGCTCAACCCAATCCAAGGGCAGGGCACCTAACTCATGATCCACTGGGGCCTGTCCCTGTGGGCTCTGGAGCATGACCAACAAGCCCTTTATGTCTGTCCACACAGGTAAATTACTCCCAGCTTCACTTAGCTACGGAGATGTCTCCCCAAGCGCCGCGATGGAGACACAACAAAGTGTCACTCCTCAGGATCGAACTCGCGACGTGGTGGTCAACCCGACGCTCATTGTTCAATCTCTTCGCCACTGAACCCACAGATGATGGGTAGCATTATCACTATATAGTTAGTAGCATCGTGGTTCTCCTCCACCACTCCAATCTTCCAATTTGGTAAGATTTTTACAATTTTCAAATTGATATGACCCCTTTTAACCTCTCACTTCTTCAAGGTATTTGCAAAGTTTATGACTAATACAAGCATATTGGTTAGTTTGTTACATTTCTTATTTCTTTAATAAACTTCTTGATTTTCAGCAATGTATGTCATTATTATAACATCTAATCTAATGTTGTTTCAACTTTGCTTTTTTTATTTCATATAAATAGGGTATTCAAGAAACTTCTCACCAACAATCGATGATTATCCCAAACACTTCATAAGTTACACAAAGTCTGGAACACCATATTCAAGAAAATTGGTAATAGAAAAATTTTGATTTTTTTCTAAATTGTATATTTACCGTGATTTTATATACTAATTTACTTTTTATTGTTTATAAATTTCAGATTGTGCCAAAAGAATTCTTCAACCGCCATTCGAATTTATTTGACAAATTGGTCGTTATCTATGATCTACGCGTCAACTATGGGTTTTTGTAGTGGAGAATATAGAAGATTAATTTTGATTTTCTAAAAGACTGACATTATTTTGGCAGCACTACCGTATCACCGAGATGAAACAACTTTATTTTGCCCTTATTTTCCTTTCCGATACACGAAAAATGGAATATTTCACTTCGTAATATTCAACCCCAACGGCTCAGATATTATTTGTTTTGAGAAATGTTTAGGGCAAATATTTAATTACAACTATATTTATCATGTTTAAAGTTTTAGATCATTACACGTTGATCATTAGGCTTTGCTATTTCTACTTTTTTGTAATTCTACTTTTTGCTTTAGTATTGAAGTTCTTAGATCATTCTACTGATGTGTTGTTCATATAAATATATTTGATTTCGATTCATGTATTTTTTTTTAGAATTTCAATTAAACATCTTTTTCGTCTAACATTGCGTCATAATTTTTTTTGACATTTTAATATTCTAACCATCTTTGCGAGATCACATTTTCATTTAATATTAGAGATGACTCATTCCTTATATATGACATAATCAATTTCATTAAATTTAATCACGATATGGCTCATCTAATCTAATATAATATCTATCTATCTAATATAACTATATGTTTTTCGTAAAGAATCTTTTCATCGTGTTCACACTGGGAACTAAATTTATATGTGGTTTTAAATGCCTGAATAAATGATAAGTCTCTTACACTTCCCAACTGTCATTCCTCACAAATCTCTCTCCCTTCAATTCCATCACCATGGCAGATCTAACAACCCCTCTGTGTTTGTCAGCGGGTCCAACGCTACAGACGGCCTCCTTCGTCCTTTCTATCACTCTCACAAACATAGACCCTTTGATCTCTCTCTCGACTACCCACAATGAGAACTACAGTATCCATTACTCTTCTTTCGCTCTCCTCAGTGAGCGGAATTTTTTAGTACCCTTCAATCCGCATGAATTTGAAAACTACCATTGTTTCTAAACTCTATGCCTTTCATGCGTTGGGCTATAAATTGTTTGATATCCTTCATTCTTGAATTTATTTAACTAATGAATTGCTCTTTATCTGATCCATAACTTCTTTTTACACCTTAGTTCGTTTAGTTACATTTTTTATATTGCTCCACTTATTGTAAGTTATCATCTTAAAACACAATGTGCGGAATTTTTTTCAAAATGTCCAATTATAAACTACTATATGTTTTCACTATTTTGAGAATGAAGTGAGTGAACGATGAAGAAAATGAAACTATAAATTTTCTTCTCTTTTGATATTCCTCAATTTAAATATACCCTTCTGACCAAAAAAAAATTAAATATACCCTGAAATATAATATTTAAGTTTAGGGAATTTTTTAAATCATCCATTCATATACATGTTTTCACAGCATTAAGAATGAAATAAATCAAACTTTACAGCGAGTTTTAAATTAAAATTTTTCATTCCCTTGTTCGATTCCTCAATCCAAGTATATTCTGAAATTGCCTGCCTTTTCTACATTTAATTTAATTAATTAGGCCTGCCAACCTCACCTATATATATATATAATTATATATTTCCCGTAAAGCATCTTTCTTTGTGTTCACACTACGTGTACACACTAAAAACTGAATTCAATGTTTAGTCTCTTAAACTTGCTCAACAATAAATTGCATAACTCTCTATTCTAAATGCCTCATGAATCTTTTAATTGCATCTCATCGTTTTGCCTAAAGCATTGATGAATCGAAATTTGATGTCGCAAACTTCCTGAACAATCTCAATCTCTCCTTATACCGTCATTTCCAATCTCTTCCACAGGACGGCGGGCGGCGGCAATTGGAGACATCAATGGTATAATTGATTTTCTCTTCCCTCTCTTTATCTTCTACTATTTCTTCTTTCCATATGAACAGTCTTTTTCTCTTGCATCTTTGAATCTTATTCTATTCTATTCTATTCTATTTTGCCTCATGTAAGCTTTCTATGCACTTTTTAAAGTATTATCTATTGTTTACTGAATTTACCTCTTCTCAATTTCTGTTTTTATTTTCCTTTTCTCCACGAAGCTCTCATGGGTTCATCGTCACTACAAATTGCAAACTTCCGACTTCTTTGTAGGTCCATTTCAAGTTTATATCTCAACCATTGTTCCTTCTTTGTTCTCAAATTCACCCCATTTCTATGGTTTTCACTCACACGCTTCTCATTTTGATGTGCTTTTGAATAATGTCGGTAAAGTTTTACGGTTTTGGGAACTACAGGAATCGCAGCTCGAGGGTTTTAGCTTACAGGTATATTTTCTTCTATGCCTTCATGTTTTTACTGACTGCAACTCAACAAAGAATTTAGAATAGAACTGTGAAATTTTCAACAAGTTTTGTTCTATTTATTGTTGTTGAAATTACTTTTTTTTATTGACGTACAGTTTTTGGATCACAAGGTGTACACGTGGGTGGAGTATATATGCCTCTTGATTCTGTTTCTAACTAATAGACTATCTGCCACATATCAGTAGTTATGTTATTTGGGTAGTCTCTAATTACATTTGAATGTTTGCAGTCAAACTAATTTAGCTGGTGATGGGCTTCCTTAAGTCAATTGGTTGGATCATGCTAAAGCACATGAAAATTTTGACTGTCAAAACAAGAAAAGGATTCAATAGGCTCTAAAAGACAGAAATGCAGTGGGGACGCAATGGAAGTTGATTCAATAGGCTCTAAAAGACAAAAATGCAATGGGGAAGCAATGGAAGTTGATGTCATAAAAGTATGTGATAAAGTGTATGTGTTTTCTGTTGTAATTGTGTGGTTTGCTGGTATATTAATGCATATATGAATATATATATATATATATATAACACACACACACACACACAATTAAGAAATGGAATAAGGTAAGGAGCATCATCTTCATATGCTCATAGGAAGTGGTTGCAACTTGCGAGTTCATACTAAAGAACCATGTGCATTAATTAGTTAGTTACTGCCCTGTATTCATTTTGAAATTGATTGTTATGTTTTATGATGGTGTGGTAAATCTCTGTTATGTTTTATGCCTAGGAACCTGTCGAAGTGCATCCCTTCAGCATTATGGCTAGGACGATCTATTAAGCTCAACCTTTCTCAGACAGATGAAGTGCAAGCAATTTGAATATCCTCACATTCAGGAAACAAATTTCCTAGGCTTACATTGGTATAAGTTCATCTTTCTTCTTTGGACCCTTGCAAAGTATGTTTTGCATATTGTTTGGAATTTAAGGTGCATGGCTTAGGCTCTGTCAAGCTTACCGGGAGATATTTTTTAAACCTTAATCAGGTACATTGTCATATTAGATGATCCCACCTCATTTTTAAATATGATAATCCGTGTTTGATTTTATGAGGATCTCCTTTGATATATTTGCAGTAACTTGATTGCTGATATATTTGCAGCAAATGATACTAAATGTTGATATAACGATTTTATGAGGTTTCAGCAGAATGATAAACAACCATTTTAATGTATTAAATTGCTGATATATTATAGCTGTAATTTTTGATATGTTTATGCACCAGCAAGAATGATGTTGACGTTTATTGTTTTGAGTGGTCACTGCATATTTCTTTTATTTGTAAACTATGTGCAATGGACGACCACAGGCAGGGGAATAATTCACTCTGGAATAGCTGGAGGAGAAGGAACTCACAAAAGATCGCAATTGTGGATCAATTTAACTTCCAAGGATATTTTGATCCATTTACCCCAAGAAATAGTTAATTGGTCTTTTGTTTTAACTCAGGATTGAACAAGATGGGATTGTAGTGATGCTTATAGCAGGGGAATCATTGGGAGTTCATTCACCTGTTTACACAAGAACCCCTACTATGTTCCTTGATTTCTCTTTCATCCCAAGAGTTGAATTTGAATAGCATCAGTAGATTCAGATTCCAAAATTCTCAAATGCATTGGAACAATGTTGCGTTAGGTTAATAAAATAATAAGGATATTCTTTTAGCGTGGAGGCATTGTTATAGATAATTTGAATGAAATAAATATTAATTTAATGCATTCAATAATAAGTTTTGAAATTGTTGAAGATTAAATATTTTTTTATCTTAATTGAAGATTGAATACTTGATGAGTGGAAAGTTTAATATTATCAATTAATATATCATTAATTTCGTATGTTTGTCTGCTGCTTCCTCAACTTGACTGAGATTATTCTGTGCATAAAATTTTTTCTTGTCAGAGACTTATTTGCCGTCTAAAATCCAAGGTGAACTAAAGGTCATGTAAGTCTGCTAGAAGAACATAATTTTCTTTTGCTCTATGTGCAAGCAATAGGATTGTGAGCACACTTTTTTGGCTGTTAGAGATATCACTTTCTTTGGTTTAGATTTTGAAATGAGCATATCATAATTTTCAGGTGAATTGATTAGATGATCTTTTTGAGGTTATTTACTCTTTACGGTTAATTAAAACTGTCATATATGTTTGGAAATTGGAGTTTGGTTTTTGCCTTTCAAGCATGGATATTCTATTACTGTGACATAACGATGGCCTAATATATTCTATTACCTGATTGTCTTTTAGTTTTATACTTGAAAAATGCTTGAATGGAAAGCATTTGTAGTAGTATGGGTAGTAGTCAAGGTTATCAAACTTGTGAGTTTAAGTAAACTCGTGGAGATAAGGTAAACTCGGATCGGTAGACTCAGAATCGTAAATTTATTTTTTTAAAAAAACATATATTTCTTTTATATAATTAAATAAGAATACAAAAAATAATAATAAATTAGCTTGAATTTATTTTAAATACATTAGATTTAGATATATCAATATTCATATTATATCAACCTCAATAGATAAATTTCTATGAAATCCTTATTTAAATTTATTGAATTTTGTCAATTAAAAATAATTAAAATGAGCTTAGTAGTAAGTTAACACAATTTTTTGTAAGGTAGAAACGTAAAAACGGTGAATTCACAATGTAAACACGTAAGTTTCTACCGAATTTTTAAAGACTGAAAATTTAGGTGACTCGTGACACGTTTTGTTTAGGTAGTGTCGTAGAAACGGTAAAATCGGAGAGTCAACTCGCGAGTTTGACAACAATGGTAGTAGTAGTTTGGTTAATATATTTCTTATTAGCCCACTTCAGTGAGGAGCTGGAGAAATTGGCAGTTCATGAACGCTATAGAGGTTGCAACATCAAGGAAAAAATGAATGAAGGTACCCCATGAATGTTGATTACTTCAAGAAGATAAAGAAAATGATGTTTTTGTAATTAAAACATTTCAGAATTCAGTCTCTGCACAAATATATTACCTTCCTGTAAAGTTTTCTACAGAATTTGACTTAACCTTAGTAAAATCTGTTATGTTGCATGTTAATAGGCTTGGCTTCTTCGTTATCTAATTTGAGAATTTTTTTCACTTTATGTGGTTCTTCTGATGTGCGTGAGTGGGCAGGGGCTCAATGAAATGGGTTTAATGAATTTATTTTTGAAGATGTCATACCTGCAAGTGCCAACTGGTTTATGAAAAGATGTATGAAAAACTTGTGCAGGTGTATGAAAAACTTATGGCAGTAATGACACTTGTATTGGCCGCAGCATTGGGCTAATATGGCAGGAATCTTCCCATTCATACACACATTTTATAGCTTATAATGTTAATGATCTAGCTGATTAATGTTTAGTTTTTCCTCTGTAAGCTTCCTACTATACCTCATTTTGCGGAATGTGCCATCTGAAAATGCTTCATCAGAAACGTGGAATGTATATTGTAGCGCCCAAAAATTAGGTTAAATTAAGTAGAAAAATGGAGCCGCCACCAAAATTTTTACAAAGGATATTTTGGAAAATCTTTTAAAATAAAAAAAAATAGGGTTCGGGGTCGATTGTGCTTGGGGAAGGTGTTAGGCACCCCACAGCACCCGTTCAAGAAAACGGTTACCCTAAGTCACTTATATAGGCCACCAAATCTAGGGTTTCATTTTAAATGCCTATTTATTAGTTTTTGATTTATGCTCACTAATCATTCTCTCCATATCATGTTAATTCTCTTTTTCCTTTTTATGATGGTTGCACATGTATCAATTTCATTATGAAACTTGATTGGCCAATAAAAATTTTTCCTTTTTACTCAAATTCCCTTCAAAAGTTTCCTAACTTATTCATCAAGTCAAAATCTCATTGATTGTCCTACATGATAAGGAATCATTCTTTTATGACCACAATCAAATCACCACAATTATTTTCAATTTCCTCACTTAGTTGTCAATCTTTATTTGACTCTTACACAATTTGACTTGTGTTTACCTCACAAGAAAGAATCAAGAGAGTATCATATTTTATTTTACTTTTTATTTATTATATTTTTTTGTTTTTTTTATATTTTATTTATTTATTTATTTATTTTAAATTTAGTGGGTCCCGGACAAAATAGGGTGTTTACATATATCTTAAAACTTCATTTAATTTGTACTTGCTCTATAATTTTATAATACTCTTCACTGCCTATACATCAGTATAGATTAAAACTTGTTGATCTAACTTTCATATTTCTTTTTTCTATTTATGCCTTCTTAAACTTCACATTTAGACTACTTTTTGCGTATTTGTAGTTCTATAATTTTTTAAAACAGACTTTGTTCTGACATATTGGCTGCTACATGTAGGTTTCTAGTTTAGCGGTTGTTTCTGTGATATGTTTATTCTAGTGTGACATATCATAAACACGTTTCTTGATATGTTTATTCTAGTGTGACATATCATAAACACGTTTCTTGACCGCTGCACAAGGGACATAATCCGAATTTTCCAGCAATCCAACGGCTCATAATCTTCACTCAGGCATGCATAAGAAAACCAAGCTACAGGGGATCTAAGTCTGGAGGAGGGTTTAGAGTTTGAGCTTAAGCACATGAAGCGTGTTGAATTGTATATGTAGGTTATTGCATTAGTTTATGCTAATCTGTAATCTTTTGGTATATGACAACACCTTTTGTACATGGATGATGAGTCCTGTATCTATAGTATAGAGATTAATACAAGAAAAAGTGGGGTCCCATGTTAGGTGGGTCCCATGTTAGGTTTAAGCTAAGATCAAAAATCAAACATAATAGAAAGTGAAAAGAGGCTCATTTTCTGGCTCCCTTTTTCATTATTGACACTAAAAATATACTGTAGAAACAACCTTCTGATCTCAACTTACAAACTAAAATGTTAGACACTATATTCTACATTAGTTCAAACCCACATAAAATGGAATCAGGTGCAGCAACTAAGAACTAAACAAAAGTATGTCAAGTTGCTAACTTCCAAAATTCAGAAATCTACACACTCTAAGGCCACAACAAGAATTACAATATCAAAACTCATTCGTGACCACAAAAAATCACCTACGTTTGGCATAATAGAAACAAGAAACAGTTGCTGCAATGACTACTACAAAGCCTGCCAACACCCAACTCATCTTCAGATTGAATCCCTTGGAGTCCTTCTTACCCATATACTCAATTACACACTCAGTTTTATTAACTTCCTTCAGTAGTTGATTAACAGTTGTTTGGACTGATGGCTCTTCTTTCTCAGACAAAGTTTCCTCTGACTTGTCTTCTTCACCCAACTCCAACTCACCCTTGTCCAACTCACAAATCTTTGCCTTTGCTTCCTCCTCTTCATTCTCCTTTTCATTTCTCCTATTGTCCTCAAGAATCAGCAATCAACATCCTTCTCTCCAGCTGCAACAATGCCTGACCATTTTTGGCCTTGAATTGCTTAAGCAGTGTCATTTGCGACGAAAATGCATTCATATTTTTGAATACTTCCTCTACAAGTTGATTCTCTCTGCATTTAACTCTCTCTTGAAGGCACTCATCTCCGCCTTGAGTGTCGCGAGATCATCAGCGCCAGTATGTGCCATAGTTTCTCCTAAGAAAAAAAAAAGAAAGAAGAAAATCAAGAGTCAATAACTCTTTCTCTAATCTTGTTGGGGGTTGCTAGCATAAAGATATAATCTTTATGAGATTTTACAAAAAAAAAAAAGAACACAGACTTGAAACTAGAAACAAGATTAACGTTCAAGATTGCATATGTGAATAAAAACAAGGGAAAATGGAAAATAATTGAGAGAAGAAGAGGAAGTCACCTTAGGGAAGGAGACAATGATTGATAATTTCCCTAGTACTGTTTGAGAAGAAAAGAAGAGTGTTGAGACTTGATTGATGTTTGCGACAAAAAAAGTGTGTTGGGAGACTTGTGACTCGCAGATGACTTAAATAAGAAGCATACAAGACAAAACCATTTCACAACAGACTGCGATCCGTGTCAAAATATTAGGCCAATCAAATTCGACAAACTTTCTCCTTTCTTTTTTATTAAGATAGTATTTTTATTACATTACAATTATAGAAAAAGGTACTCCCTCCAGTCCTAAATATAAGACTTAATTGACTTTTTTGGAAAATCCTAAAAATGCAAAATAAATTAATTATAAATTGATTTTTTATCTAAATTTTTCCCATAGACTAGTATATTTTATCTATAAACTAATGGATAATCTAAAAATATATCAAATACTCCCTCCAGTACTAAATATAAGACATATTTACCTAATTTGATTAGACTAAAGATGTTAGTTAAATTAGTTAAAATGACATGATATTACCAACATATCCTAACTAGCCACCTCCACACCCTAGTCCCTTTCTTCTTGTCAACTACTCCCTCCGTTCCTAAATATAAGATCACTTTAGCTAATTTGGAGATATTAAGGAAGACATTCCAATGAGTTTGGATTACATGAAATTTCCAAAAAGCCCTCAGTTAAGTTTTAAAAATATTCTCTCACCTTCAAACCACTATTTTTTGGGTGAAGGGAGTATAAGGGTAATTTGGGAAAAACTTGAGAAAAAAGAGAA
This sequence comes from Mimosa pudica, assembly GCA_029929735.1. Lineage (NCBI taxonomy): Eukaryota > Viridiplantae > Streptophyta > Magnoliopsida > Fabales > Fabaceae > Mimosa > Mimosa pudica. The sequence continues at coordinate 2,533,290 of JAKELP010000040.1, forward strand.
AGTGATCTTATTATTTAGGAACTTATTATCCACATCCCTAAAGTGATCTTATATTTAGGAACTGAGGGAGTATTAGGGAACATTGACTCCAAATAACACGAGTAAACCTCTCAAATTAACATTTTTTTTGGCTCAACTCTCCAAACATCATTCAAATTAAACGTACTTGAGGTTGAAAGCTTGAACCGTCTATTAAAGACATAATGCACATGAAATATGGATTTTTTTTTTATTAAAAAATGTAGACCGAATTATGTTAATTTCAATAATGTATAACATGTCAATGTAAGATGGATCATCAAGTGTCAACATCGATCCGACAAAACACAAGAAATATGGCTAAATGGGGGTGGGCCTATTCATTGAAAATGATAGAAGGAATATCTGTTCAGGGAGACCCAAAAGCTCAAAGTATCTTCCTACTCCTAGCTAATGAAAGAAACCCCTCTCAATAGGTAGTCAATTTAACCTCGTAAAAATAAGTATGTATGTTCAAATCCCGTGAATTGTTTTCATTGTGAGAGAAGAACTCTGCCTATATGGGCAGTACTCTCATACTCCTTAAGTTCGGATTAGTCAGTTACCAATAGACGCTGAATTACCAGGCGGTCAATAAAAATGAAAGAAGCCGCTGAAAGAGACCACTCCCACTTCCAATTTCCAAATATCCCTTCTATACACATTTATTTAACATTTTTAGTTAACTTTAGGGACCGAATTTGGTATAAATATATACTCCCTCCCGTCCTAAATATAAGACCTAATTGACTTTTCTTAAAAATCCTAAAAAAGCAAAATAAGTTAATTATAAATTGATTTACCTAATTTTTTCCCTTAAACTAGTTTCTTTTACCTATAAACTAATGGATAATCTAAAAATATATCAAATATGTCATCATTTAATAACTTATTTCGCAATCTTAATTTCTCCAAAAAGAGTCAATTAGATCCTATATTTTGGACCGGCGCCAGTATATGAACTACTTGTTTACTTTTCACTGCATTACGAGTGATACATATCAAAGTACAGTGCATGTATAACTAAGATGTTGGGCTCTAAATAAAAAGGCTCGTGTCTTATAAAGTGACAGAACTAAGGATCAAGGTTTTGTTAAAGGGAGATTTCTATATTTAGCACTTTCTGTGTCCGTAATACAAGATTTAATTTTACTTTCTTTTAGTAAAATTTAAAAAGTTAAATAAAATTATTTAATAATAACGTTAAATGACATAAGATTTTATATCTATTGATAAACAGGTTAATTAGTTTTAAAAAAGAATTTATATATGTGTGCCCTCGTGTCAACATCACCTCTAAAAACATTAATCTGTCTAATATAACTTATAAGAGCTTAGTTTTGTTTTTTTTTTAACAAAAATTTCACACACACACACACATTTCGCAATATATGTCATTGTCTATTAGTCTATCTGGCAAAAAAAAATGTCATTGTCTAGTTTAATCTGAAGGGTTCTGTGGTTGACTAGGCCTTTCTAGATATTGATAATTTCATCATCCGATCCAATCCAATGTAGTTTCTCAATCCTGAAGTGATGTAGTTTCTTTTCTTCATGTAAAACCTTTTTCTGGATAATATACAGTTAATTGAATTATTGTTCTCAAATTAGTGGAATTAATTATAAGGACTCCATCGTATAATGCACGTTCGTTGAAAAGTAAATATTTTCAACAAATAGTAGTGGATTGGAAATGACAAGATGATGATGATGTTATTTGGGTTTTCACCGAAGATTTGATTGATAAATTAGAAGAAGATCGATCAATAGAATCTTAGTTTATTTTTTGTTATTTGATACCCCCGATGTTAAACCTATACGTACTATACTATCCATTATATTCTCCCACTGCCCTCGAATCTCTCTCTAAATTCTTACATTATATATTTATGTTCTTTTCATACATTTGATGATAGTTAAGCTTGTTCTTTTTTTTTTTTTTGTTATTTAAAAACTTACTCCGTGATTTAGGTCCAGAGAACCATCAAAACCCAACAATATTCAATGAGTTTCATAATTTGTTAACGGCAAGTGAAATAGCTAAAATACAATTGACAAGTAAAAAAGCACTATAGGCGAGTTATATGATTTGTTATATCATTATTAGTCTTAGGTGGGACTTCAATGTAGTTTTCTTGAAACAAAATTGTGCATGAATCCATGAAAGGTGGATAAAGCTCTATGATGGTCTTACGAAACATTTTCATTTTTTCATCTTCGGGTTCAATAAGATTACAACATAATCATCTTAAGAAAGCCCAACTATAACGTTTTCATTGGGCCATCTATTTTATTTCTCCTGAAAAACAAGTAGGCTCAAAGAACCTACCTTTTTTGTTATTTTTGCAAAACACTCAAGGTTTTTTGTCAAAGCTCAATGTGTTGCAGTGCCTCAAATAAAATTATTTGGGATAATTAATTTGAGGTCCCTCACAAGGGAGTTAATACTGGAAAAATCCCAAAAGTTGAAAATATTAATGTAGGGTCCCAAGGGACCTCACATTACTATATTTGAAAAGTGAAAAGACAGTTTTGCCCCTAGCCTTAAAAAAAAATTACCCCTCCCTCCTCCTCCCTCACCCACCCCCACCCTCCCCCACCCTCCCCCCTCCTCCTCCCTCTCCCACCCCCTCCCCCTCCAGCAGCCACCCCCCTCCCACCCCCACCTCCCTCCATCGCCCCCTACCCCCCAGCCCCCTCCCTCCCCAGCCCCCTCCCCCCCAGCCCCCTCCCTCCAGCGGCCCCCCTCCCCAGCCCCCTCCCTCCAGCGTGCCGCCTCCCCACCCCCTCCAGCAGCCACCCCCCTCCCACCCCCCCTCCCTCCATCGCCCCCTACCCCCCAGCCCCCTCCCTCCCCAGCCCCCTACCCCCCAGCCCCCTACCCCCCAGCCCCCTCCCTCCATCGCCCCCCCTCCCCACCCCCCTCCCTCCATCGGCCCCCCCTCCCCACCCCCCTCCCTCCATCGCCCCCCCCCCACCCCCGATGGAGGGAGGGGGCCGATGGAGGGAGGGGGGTGGGGAGGGGGGGCGATGGAGGGAGGGGGTGGGGAGGCGGCGATGGAGGGAGGGGGGGCCGATGGAGGGAGGGGGGTGGGGAGGGGGGGCGATGGAGGGAGGGGGTGGGGAGGCGGCGATGGAGGGAGGGGGCTGGGGAGGGGGGCCGCTGGAGGGAGGGGGCTGGGGAGGGGGGGCGATGGAGGGAGGGGGCTGGGGGGTAGGGGGCTGGGGAGGGAGGGGGCTGGGGGTAGGGGGCGATGGAGGGAGGGGGGGTGGGAGGGGGGTGGCTGCTGGAGGGGGAGGGGGTGGGAGAGGGAGGAGGAGGGGGGAGGGTGGGGGTGGGTGAGGGAGGAGGAGGGAGGGGTAATTTTTTTTTAAGGCTAGGGGCAAAACTGTCTTTTCACTTTTCAAATATATTAATGTGAGGTCCCTTGGGACCCTACATTAATATTTTCAACTTTTGGGATTTTTCCAGTATTAACTCCCTTGTGAGGGACCTCTAATTAAATTTCCCAAATTATTTTGAATAAAGTTAAAGTTGACACGATTGTTAAAGATTTGGTTTATAATTATAAAGTTATGAGTTTTTTTTTTTGGGATTGTATAAGGTTATGAGTTAAATTTCGCCGATGTGAGAAATAAATACATACCTTTTAGTATTAATATATAGGTCGAGTTAATTATAAGCTTCAAGTATGTAGGCCGACACCTTTTTTCCCAATAATATCATGAAGAAACTAAATGTGATTTAGTTGTTAATTTATTTCTTTTTTTTAACATGGGTAAAAATAAAATTGTTTCAATTGAAATCAATGTATTTCTTATGATATATACTAGATGGCTTGCTCACACCGACTTTATTTGGTAGACAATTGACACGAATGACATTATTTTACAAGTCAGATACAAACTATATCTTGTGGCTGATTATTCATGTAACTAGGTTATAAGACTATTTTCGTTGCCTATAACTTTCAACATATCAGAGATCAAGCTTTTACCAGTATTCTAGCATACCTTTAATGTCCTATCTGATAACATTTATTCTTTTCTCCATAGGGTACCTGCCACCTAAACTAATATGTTGGTAACAATTCTTTCTTAATTAGAAACACCTTAATGTTGCTTTTTTTCAATTTTTTCTTTCTTGTTATCTGTATTTTCCCTTTTTCTTCCCCTTATATATGACTAGTGTACTTCTATTTCATATTAATATCTTTTTGGTGGCTTATTTGAAAAAAACTCGCTCACTTCTTCATAGTATGGGTAGCATTGACTGATCAAATTGCACTTAATCTAGAAGTGGAGGTAGTGGCTATAATTAATTTATGCATGGTAAGAAAGAATAGTGAAACAACAAATTTCGAAAGTAAAGGAATGTACATGTAATTGGAACGCAGATGGTTAAGCAACCGAAAAGAAAACACAACGTATACATTGATATGTTAAAAGAAACACAAAATGGTTGTTTTGATATATTTCCAAAAGCTTTTCTCACTCCTAAACCTAGGTTTCACACGAAGATATCTAAACACTCAGTTTTGTTGGATAAGCTATTTTCAGAATAAAAGTTAGGTTTGGGATTCCAAAAGTTATTTTGAGGAAAACTATATTTTTCTCATTTTCCAGCCAGAAGTTTTAATCTCTCATTTAGGAAAAACACTTATTTCAAATAAAAGAAATATGAAAAGCTATTCATCATAGCTATTTTTCAGAAAAACTATATTCTACTCAGAAGTTATTATTAAAAACTATTCTAAAAAAGCTTAATTCAAACACTCTCATTTCATCAAAAACTATTTTTTAGAAAAGTTATTCTACTCAAAAGCTATTTTCCGAGAAGTTATTCTCCAGAAGCTAAATCCAAACAGGCCCAAAGTACAATGGAAAATGGTAAATTACATACTAAGATTATGAAAATTTTCTATGAATATGAGTTGGAGGCAAAATAAAAAACTGTTTCAAATGATGAAAGAATGTAAGGGTGAATTCTTATATTTTGGAAAAGATTTATTTAAATTTTGGCTCTTATATTACGAACCATAAGAATACTGTTTCAAATTCCACCTGGATGCCCACGTGTTATATTTCAAGCCCAGGGCAGAGACGCATATATGACAAGCTTTTTGTTTAATTTTTTTTAAGCCTAGGGCATCGACAGCGATTAGGGCAGCGATTTAGAGAGGAGAGAGTGCGAAATCCTTTGTTCATTTTGCGAAATCCAAGTGCGAATTCGAAGTGGGATGCATGTGTATTGAAAGAAGTGAAGAGATTCGTAAGCTGAGCGTTGTCAGATTCCCCATTGTCTAGCTCGAGCCTTTAGATAAGGTAAGGAATCTTTTGATTTTTCAAATGTCACATTTGGGATTGTTTAAGGGCTGATCTGTCATGTTCCCACCGTCGGTTGAGGGTATTTTTGGACCATTTTGGTTACTTTGGGTGTAATATTGTACCATCTGTTAGTTTATGGTGGTGGGTGGTCCAGGGTGGTTACTTTGGGTATAAAATAGGGCCATTGCCCATCCAGGTGGCATTTGCACAGGTGCAGCGTGGAAAAATATAACACGTGGGCGCCAAATCATCCAACTAACGGTCAAACGTTGAAGACCGTCGGTGGAGGGTATTTTTGCACCACTTTGGTTACTTTAGGTGTAATATTGTACTACTTGTTAGTTTATGGTGGTGGGTGGTCCAGGGTGGTTATTTTGGATATAAAATATGGTCATTGCCCTTATAATATGTAATGTCAACAAAGAGTAAAATGGTAAAAAAAAACGTATTAAACCGTTGTGACGGAAATAATGAGAGAAACAAATTATAATTTTCTTTTAAAAAAAGACTTTCTTTTTTATTAAAAAAACTATAATAATTAATTTTAAAATTTAAATTTATTATATTTTATATTTATATATTATATATAAAGGGATCGTGGAAACACCGTTAAATGAACAGTGTTTCCACCATTCCCTTTATATATATAAGATTTCTAGTCAGATTTTCATCATATGTCATATCATTCAACTTAGCAGAGTTATTGCCACATAGGCGAAGTTAACAGTGTTAAGTGATGTTTCAATTCCGTTTTAAAGTTGGGATACTAACTCCATTAACAGCGCAAACTTGAGGATCAAAAACACGTGTTTGAAGCTTAAGGGATTAAAAGCAAGACTGAGTAAAACTTAAGGAGCCAATAGTTATGTTAACCCAAAATATTGCTAATCTGTTAAATTTAATTAATTTGCCCATTTGTTATTCCTTGTTATCATCTCTCATTGTTTTTTTAATTTATTATGCTTATTCCTATTTTTTATTCGTGGTGTGGTTTGTTTTATGAATGTTAGATGAATGCACATTCACTATTGTTGAAAATATTTCTTAACTGTTAAATTTAATTAATTAATTTAGTTGCTACTCCCTCAGGTTCCTAATATAAGAACCAAAATTTGAATGATTTTGGTCACAAATATAAGAATTCATCTCACATTCTCCCCTCATTTAATGTGTTTTTTCCTACTTTTTCCCTAATTCTCTTTCATATTTATTAATATTGATGTATTTCTCTCTCTTAAAAGTATAATACTCCCTCTGGTCCTAAATATAAGACCTAAGACTTTTTTAGAAAATCCTATAAAAAAGCAAAATAAGTTAACTATAAATTGATTTACCTAATTTTTTCCCTTAGACTAGTTTATTTTACCTATAAACTAATGTATAATCTAAAAATATATAAAATATGTCATGATTTAATAGCCTATTTCGCAATATTAACCTCTCCAAAAAATTCAATTAGGTCTTATATTTAGGACCCGAGGTAGTAATAAATATGGACAATATTGGAAAAGAAACATTAACTCTAGATACACAACTATCATTCACATGTTTTCTTAAAATCCATGTTTTTCGTCATTAGATCTTATACCCCCATCCTTATTATAAGTCACCAACTACCCATTTCTCACATACCAAGGAATGACAGTTGGTTTTAAAATTCATGTAAACTTTTTCACTTTTTCCAACTTCACCCTTCATTAAATGTTGTGTTTCACATATTCAATTTTGAAATCTCTATTAATTACAGGGGTAAAGTGGGAAAAAATATTTAATGTGGTGATTAGTGACTTATATTAAGGACAAAAAATTAGTGGTGGTTAGTGACTTTATAATAAAGACTGGGGGGGAGTATTATTGAGGAGTACATGTTTGCGGTTCAATGGGTACTCTATCCGGTCCTTATTATAAGTCACCAACCGTCTCTAAATTTTGGTCCTTAATCTAAGTCACCAACTAACATTAACTAACTAATTTATTAAAGTTTTCCCAATATACCCTTAGCATTGTAAAATGAACATTGGAAGATGAAAATAGAGAGAAGATGAAAAAAAATATGTATACTCATAAAGATGAAAAGGTAGCGGGTCATAGTAATAAAGGTGAGATGGGTAAAAATGGAAAAGACAAAAAAAAGACCAATTTAATGATGCAACTTTCATTAACATCCATTCTTTGATATGTACAATTTGGGCGGTTGGCGATTTATAAATAGGATCGGAGGTAGTACTAAATTATTTTATTAGTTCCGAATAATTATATTTTATTTTTTTTTTTGAGTTTTTAATCCGGTATCCTGGGCCAGCCCCAATGTCACGGGGAACTCAACGGGCTCAGACTAATCCAGATCCGCACCGGGGCCTCCACTTAAGGGTAAAGTGCTGGCCAAGGGGCAGGCTGCATTCCCAGAGCTCGAACTCAAGACCTCTGGTTAAGCGGTGAAGTGAGGTAACCACTACATCAACCACGCTTGGTTAATAATTATATTTTATTAGTTCCTCTAATTAATGTTTCCTTTGGGGTGATGCCAGCTTTACCACACAGATGTCATGGCGCAATAATAATGATAATGATAATAATTTTGTGGTTGAACACTGTGGTGGGCCCTTTGTGTGTCTCAGTTTGCTTCCTTGAAATTTGATTTGATTGGGTGATCAGTATCTTGTAGTATGTATTTTTTATCCTATTATAAATTCATTTTAATTTAATTTAATATATTCCATTATCATCTTTCTTTGTCTTTTGTTGCAAGAGGAGTGACAGAATAGCGTAAACAAAATTCAACTCACTGTCACCTAAAAAAATTCAACTTTGCAGGTTAAGGTTTTATCTGGTATCTTCGCTTTGTGGGGCAGGTTGTATCTGTAGTTTATGAATGGCTTTTGATCGTCTTCTTTTATGGTGTCCGCCTATTCTTTCATCAGTGCTTCATCATCTTCATCCCATTTCTTGTCTTTTCTTACCTTGCCTATCGTTTCTCCTTCATTGCTGAATTTAAAAACTTTTCCTTTTCTTGGTTTAAGGCTTGTGACTTTCCTCTCTTGTAAGCGGTGTTTGATGCTATGAGTAGAGGAAGATGTGAAGGGGTCTTTCATATTAAGGTTGATAGGATCGTCTTCTCAGAAATTGTGCATTACATTAAAGGTGGGAAGAGGTTGAAGGGAATGGTTTCAGTAGATCTCATAGTATTCGACTGTTCTGTAAGTATTGACTTTTGCTTCTTTTTTTATTTTTTTATTTTTCAGTTTCTTAATTCAGCTCACAATGCTGTTGAGGTTAATGTGTGCATTTAGTTTGTTGTTTACTTTTACCTTCCACTCAGGGCAAGCGTGTGTTAGTACCAACGGAGGATGATGTTGTTTTGTTCCTTTGCACATGGTGCGGTACATTTTCTTCTCATGGACGCTCTTTTATCTTTTTTAATATTTGCTTTTTGTGGACAAAATAAATGATATGAACTGAAATCAGATATAATAACGTTTCAGCTTTTCTTCTTCTTTAACATTCATACATCGAAGAAGATGAAGAGAAGGGAAAAGAAGAAGCACAGAAGTGAATAGCTGAAATAACTTGATATCCAAAGATTATATGGTAATTTCAACCATAATACAGTTAATTCTTAAGTTTCATTTATTTTTTTTTACTTAATTTAATTTAATCAATCTTAACTATTTTTTCTCGGTGCATGTAGCCTACACTTTCTTTTATTGTTGCACACTCTTTTGATGAAAGGTGTTTTACATTTTTTTTTGAAAGAAAGACAAAATAAAGGGAAACGTGTTTTATATTTACGTGGATTAAGAAATTTAGTATAGTCTTGACTGATTGGAAGTTTCTGTGGGAGGATTTTTATAGTAAGTGTTTTTTTTTCATGAGTGAAGTGAAGAAGAGAGTTATTGTCTTGTAATAATTACAACTGGGGAGGCTGAGCGGAGGCTGATTACTCCACTGTCCTTCATTTTCAAATTCAAGTACAAATATTTCTGTTGATATGATCATTTTCGACCGATTTGTAAGTATTGGTAACCACGTTAGAGTTTTGGCTTTCAGTTGTTACAAATTTTTTATTCCCTCACTCATGTTGATTTATCATTTTGTAGGGTATGCATTTACATATACATACATACATACATACATATGTTAAAACAAAATTTACATACTTAGGTATTAATCGTCTATCAGATGATTGTCATGTAATTCATTTTTAAGCATTTCTGTCATGTCTTCGAAGAGTTTAGAGACATACCATAGTCTATTCTTGGAGGGGTTGATGGGAAGACATTGTCCTATTTAGAGAAAAATTTGTTTGGGTTATTTGGAGTCTTTGCTGCGTATTTATGGTTTTGCAAGAGAAAATTTGTTTAAGATTTTGGGAATCAAAGTTTTTTGGGCAATTCTTTTCTTTCTTTTGAAGAGCTCTTTTTGTTCTGCAAGACAGAAATTACACGTACTTCTCGACATGTATATTTTTTTTTTGTCTATCCATTAGAAAACGACTTTGTTAGTGTTTTGATTGTGCTTGATCAGGGTGTGGTTTGAATACAAGGCATCAATCTGTTGAGGATAAATTGATGAGGCAGAATGCTGAGTTCCTACTTGATGAGGCTGCAACCTGGCCTCTTCTCTTGTACCACTATGGGAATGGTAATATATCTCTGGTTTTTTTTTTGGTAAGATGGTTTTTTTTTATGATGAGGAAAATGATATTAATTAGAGAAAGCTATACAATAAGGATTTAAGGACATAGATATATAATCTGGAAACAATTTCATCAATTCTCAGAATACATCTCTGTCCTTAAATCTCTATACTCCTGAAAAGACTTGATATGGCCCAGAATTCATCAAGATTTAATCTTTTTTAGAAGGACATTAAGACCCAAGCTGATTAAGATATAAAGTCTCAGTCAGTCACAGTCACAGAAGAAGGATGCACTGAGGTCCATCACAATTTACAAGTAATGTTTATGTGGAGTATGTATGGGTCGGTTGAAATAATTGATATTATCAGGTTTGGATAATTTTTTTTGGATAGAATGTTAGACTTAGATATTAGGACTAATGGATTTAGATAATAGATGTTGCACATATTTGATAAAAAAAGTATATGCTTGTCACTATGCAGATTTTCTATCTGAGTGATGTCTAATGGGGTTAGTTCTGCTGTTAAATCCTTCATAATTTTTCCTCCACCATTTTGTGCAGATTTTAATCATCACCGGCTCACTATTTTTGTTGCTATGTGATAACAAAAAACTATATTTCTTTTTAAAAAGGTACATTTGCGAAGCATCATACTACACTCTTTGGGACAAAAATCCTAGAAAAAAATTGCTACACTTTTGTTGCTTATTGTTACCCCCATCATATCTTTTTCCGTGTTTATTGTTTATTTTCAGGACATTCTACTGATTAGTGGGACATGTTTGCAGAACACGCGAAAAGTTTTTGTGGCACATGAAGTTTTTAGATCTATTGAAGTAATACATGGACTAATGTGCATTGACAAGAAAACATCCAAGTCATCGTTGCTGATTGTTTACAATTCTAAACTTCTAGAAACATTTTGGATATCATCAAGTCATCTTTATCATAGATTCTATAATGTAACACTTTGATCTACTTTATTTATTCCATAGTTCTTTTTCATCTTTAATGAACAATTTTATGGTGTTTCACTTAATTGCATATCCTATTGTTGATCATTCTATCATGTTACATCTTATTTTTATAACATACCTTGACATAGATATATTTTTATTTTGATTGGCTCGAGTTGATATGTCTTGATTTATTGCTCTCTCGGCCTCGCCTGGGGCAATACTTGCTATTTTAAATGGAAGATTTGAAATTCAAATCCAAGAAATCCAAATCCTGCGAAGCCAAACATAAAGGGTGTGTTTGGTTGTTTGAAGGGAAAGTGAAGAATTAGAAAGTGAAAGGGTGAAGATGGAAAGTGGAGGTAAATTAAGTAATGATGAGAAAGTAAAGTTTGTGGGCCCAGAAAAAGTGTGAGATAGAGAGAGAAAACTTGTGGGCCTAGGGATAGAGGTAAATTACCAAAAAACCAAAACTTTCTCCATTTTCCATTTCACTCTCACATTCTTGGGCCAACCAAACAGACCCAAAGTGGGTAAAGCTAGTGAATAGTAATCTGAGTCAGGGAGATGACATTGCACGAAAGCCAAGGAAAAAATGTGAAGGGAGAAAATGACAAGAGGTTTTGCTATTATTATTGTATATAAAGGATAAAGGATTGTAAATATTATGCCAGTAACACCTGCACTCTTTTTTCTTTTAGATTTTGTTTGGCATGCTTGTGTAAGTTTTCAATGAGACCTTTAAATTGAATACTATCCTTGAAAAAAATGCAGAATTTATTCGAAAAAAAATATTCGAACATTTTAAGAATTTTGTTTTTTAAGATCAAATAAGTTTTTCTGTGTGAATCTTAATGTGTAGTATAGGAGATTCAACAGCTTGATGGACTATTGCAATAGCCATTCTGGCTATATTTTCTGTGACTCCGCCGATTTCATAAAGTATTCTACCTAGTTTAACGACAGCTACCCAATATTCTTGAGATCCTTTTCCCGACTGGAAATATGTGTACCCATATTTTTGCACCGCGGTGGACATTGTGTGATGACATTGCTCGTCGCCCTACTTCTATTTGTCTAGATGTGATCCAAGTGGGTTCAAGTGCTTCAAGAGCATATTTACCGAAACAAATATGATTACCTCGAGAAGATATTCCTTTCATTCTTCCTCTATGTTGTTTACAGAATATGGGTTTTTTGGGGTTATAGTTGATGGTGTTTTCTCAATTCCATCTCTACTATAGAACCGTACATGAGATTTTCACCTATCAATAAGCGTAAAGTTGAAAAAAGACATATATTTAAGACACATGATTGTTTTTCACTATTCCCTCTGGTCCTTAATATAAGAGTCGGCCACAAATAAAACGTTTCTCAGGAATACATGTGAATGTTAGTTAAGTGTTTGCAGTTAATGCTTCTTTTTCAATATTGCCCATATTTATTGATACTTTTAAGAGAGAAATACATAAGCATGCACACACACACATATGAAAGAGAGTTAGAGGCAAAGTTAGAAAAAATGCATTAAATGAGGAGAGAATGTGATATGAGCTCTTATATTAGGATCAAAATCATTGAAATTTTGGTTCTTATATTAGAGATCAGAGGGAGTACTTTTAACATTTGTTAATACAACAAGGAGGTTATTTTCACCTTATATTTGAAGGACAGAGGGAGTAACATTCAGCATGTTGAAATCTAATTCCTAAGCATAAACATGGTAAATGAATATTGAAAACCTTCCAAAGCAACCCTATGAAAAAGAAAATATGGAGTTTAACTTTGTTATTACTTATTAGAACTTACAAACAAATAATTAAGAAAAATGGTACCCTAATCTAATCACCTAGTATCATGAAGAATAACATGGCTTCTCTTCTCTTATGTTTCTATTAGACATTTAGATAGGACATTCAAAGCTTGAAACGTAAAATCAGTGTTGTAAAAGCTGGACCGGAAGGTGAACTAAAGAGGGCTCCAAGTCACGGTTTGCACGATCAGACTGGCCCGACCGATGGTTGAACCTATGACGTGATTATTAAAGAAAAATTATCTTACTTTAAAATATATCTTACATATAAACGTTGAAATAAATTATGATCATTCATTCTCTTAATTTTTAATAAGTGATCATTGACTAATGAAAATATAGTCATTAGAAACTTAGTAAACAAATCTATTTTGTGTATTTGTCAATGGATAAAAGCGGAATAAATAAGAGAATATTAATTACAAGTCCCTTGTAAGGGACAAATACTAGAAAAGTCCCATTAATTAGGAAAATTAAAGTAGAGTCTCTTGAGACTGTACTTTAATTGTTTTTTTAGCACGTGAGCCCCACCGTTAATAATATAGTATTTGGTACCATCTCTCTTCTCTCCTCTCTCTCCTCTCTCCCTTCTTTTTCTTCATGCATGCCCGACCACCCCCTCTCCCCTCCCCTCCCTCCTCCCCAACTCACCGCCCTTCTTCAACACTCTCCCACCCTCCACATACACCAGATCATCACCATCATTCAACATTCTCATTCCTCTCCCCACCTTCTTCCCCATCACTCGGCCCCCACCCCACCCACCAAACTCACCCGACGGCTCTTCCATCGTCTTTCCGTAATTCCGCCGCTGGAGTACAGAATTCCAGCAACCACTGGAGGAAAAAACACACATCGAATGAGAACGAGAATGAGAAGTAATTAAAGTAATTATATTTGTACAAAGACAAAAACTTTAACTTAAAAAAACTGAGATTAAAGAGTTGTGATCTGGTACTTACGGCGTTTTTAGGAGATGCAGCACTGTTAGGCGGTGATGATGGAGGCAACGCGCGCGGAAACGGAGGTGGAGGAGTCGGCATTCTTTCGAAGCTTCTTGTGAAGAGATTTGTTCTTCATCCTCCTAACGCAGAATTGTTCTTCTAGTGGTTTTTGCTCTGGTGGATGCGGAGGGTGGGAGTGTTGAAGGAGGGTGGTGAGTTGGGGGGAGGGGTGGTGGGGCAAGCATGAAGAAGAAGAAGAAGGGGTGGGGAGAGAGGAGAGAAGGTAGTATTATTAATCGTGGGCTTACATGCTCAAAAATAATTAAAGTACAGTTCTTATGGACTCTACTTTAATTTCCCTAGTTAGTTGAACTTTTCTAGTATTATGTCCCTTACAAGGGATCTATAATTAATTTTCCCAATAAATAACATTTTTAAGAAAATAAAAAGTAGATATGATAGTAATATATATTTACAATTCTCGACCAAAAAAATATATATTTACAATTAAACAATAATATATGTTGTAAGAGTAAAAGATGCTTAAAAAGTTTGGTACTTGCAATTTGGTCTTTTCTTTGCAAAAATAAAAATTGTGATTTGGCCGACCAGTTCAACCTTTCTGGTTCCCAGTTTTGAGCCAGTTCTCGGCTCATCTTCCGACTCGAATCAGCCTACAAGATGAACTATAAAAACAGTTCTTGCACATGGACTAAACTGTTATGGGGGATGGGTGACGGTCCAACTGGTCGGACAATCCAGCTCGATCCAGTTCTGACAATACTGCGTAAACTACAAAGACCTAAAAAGCCACCCTATTCTGAAATGCCAATAAATGTGCAGTACATTCCTTAAATGAAGTGTTGGCAAAAAAAATTCCTTAAATGATGTTAGCATCCCATTGGTAAAAAAAAAGTTAGCATCCCATAATCAACAAAAACGACCCACTCAACATTTTGCTTTAAAAGCAAATCGGCCGGCAAAACACAAGAAAAAGCGTCTTGTTGTTTCTTACGTACTTACAATGAAATATGTATATCATTATATGTTACTCACCTACTATGGGATTTTTGGGTGATTATCTTCATTCATATTTTTGGTTTTGGTACTCGATATAGAATCGTGTTTTGTTGTCACAATGGTTTAGGTTGGTTGGAACTGTTTATATGGATGATCATAGTAGCAAAAACAGGGTTACTAAGTTATTTTTTCACCATGGTTATGGTTGGTTGGAACTATTTATATATGGTTGGGTAGATTTTTCTTTAGATGCTTAACCTCCTAAAACCTTTTCTTTTATCCCTTATAAGATGAGAATCTCCATTTCCTATATTTTAAGTGTGGTGTTATACATTGTTCTTTTTTGGCTTGGCATGTGCCTATTCAGTGGTCTTGACAATACTGTTTGTTTGTGTGCAAGATATGTGCATGTTAAGTGTGTAATGTCTGTTCTTTGGATTGGAGTAGGATTATGTATTGTCTTACAGGTTGTGCCTTGATGACGGTTGTTCTCTGCATTGAAGAATTTTCAATTGCCCATTATTTTTTGTTGCTGCTTTTGTTTTATGCAATTTAAGGTTTTGTTTTTTTTACGTATGTTGCTTAAAGATTTGAGACTATGAAAAATCAGATAAATATACTAAAAATAGTGTAAAAAACAATGTTGATTTTTTACCTTACACTAACTCTATTAGATTATTAATTACATATATTACTTATCATTCTCCTTGCTTTTAAATCATTATATTATATTATTATAAATACTTGGGGGCGGTTGGTATCCGCCCCCATGGTTTGGTATTATTTTTTTAAAATTTTTTTAATCTGCGTTGGAGCGGCCGACCGCCCCTACGCGACATTAAATGCGCACAAAATTCTGTGAACGTAATTTTATTTTTTTAATTTTTTGACATTAAATGCGCACAAAACTTTATGCGCCGTGGGGGCGGGTGACCGCCCCAACGTAATTTTATTTTTAAAAAATTTTTTTTATTCGCGTGGACCGCCCCTACGCGACATTAAATGCACACAAAACTTTGTGCGCCGTGGGGGCGGGTGACCGCCCCAACGAAATTTTATTTTTTTAAAATTTTTTTTATTCGCGTGGGGGCGGTCGACCGCCCCTAAGCGACTGCGCCAACGGAGTTTTTTTTTGTTTAGTATTTCTTTGTGCTGCGTTGGGGCGGTTATTATTTTTGTGACCGCCGCAACGAATGCACAACAAACAAAAAAAAAACATTTTTCCTCGCAACTCGCCCTCGGATGGTTAAGACCGCCGGAACGCGTTTTCGCGGGGGCGGTTTTTGGCGTTCCGCCGGGACGCGTGCACGGCTAATCGCTGCTTTTTTTGTAGTGTTGTCTTTTTCTTCCCAACTATATAACCAACTTGTGAGTATAAAAAAGTTGGACAAAATGTAATAAATATGTGTTTATCTGCTAAGATGGTGGTAAAGTTATTTATAGAATGTGTTTTCGAATAAGATTTGATTATGAATTGACTCAATTAAAAATATATCTAATAAATTGAATTAAACTACACTACAACAAATTCGCTACTTACCGGCGAACACTTTTTGACGCTTTATGCTAAAACACGGGTAACAACAACTATATCGGCGTTTATCGATAAACGCCGGAAAGTGGATGCTAAAAGAGCAAAAAAAAAAAGTGGCGTGCAGTTCCCGTCAACATGCCGACGAACAGTTATCGGCGTTTATCCCACTAAAAACATCAGTATGTGTTTTTTATTTCCATTTTATAAAAAATGGGGAAAATAAAAAAACAATTTTCCGACATTTTGTAAAATGCCGAAAAGTTGTTTTGATTTTTTGAAAAAAAGTAAAACCATTGCGGCGTTTTTTAGAAGAGCCGTGAAGTTTTTATTTTTTTAAAATATCAAAAACAGCATTTCGGCGTTTCTCAGATCAATCATGTCCGACATGAGCGCATCGGAGGCGTCGCGTTTACAATTTATACTATACAGTTTCGTCAAAAAAGACAGTTTAAAGTATCTTTTTTTTTGTAATTACCGCCCGTTTCAATTCGGACTCGAGGGGTATGAGTGTTGCCGACATAGGCAAGGTTGTCCCCTCTCCCAATAAGAGCGCTTCCCGGGATTCAAATACGTGTTCCCATCCTTACGGGGCTGTAGCTCATTTACCAGCTCAATCAACCACCCAGTGATAGTTTAGAGTATCTTTTATTCCCTATGGAAACACGTTGCAGCAATATAATAAACATTATAGTAAGGTGACATATTACATCAAAAACAAGTCACATATATAAAATGTATATAAGCTTTATATCTAGGTACAACGGTTGTCGCCTTATGTCATTAACTCAAAGAAATCTTTAGTCACCTCAGTGCGTAAGTACTTCGCGACTGGTCCTTCGAAAACTCCATCGACGCCTTCGTCAGTTTGTTGCGGTCCAAATGCTCCCACACAATGTTGGCAGCTACATTAGCTTGGACATCATCATTGTCATCACTCCTTTCAACTTGCATTTCAACATGAGAACTAGAACCGACTTCTAAATCAACGACATTATCGTGGAACTCATTCTCTCCATGAAACGACCAGCCAAGGTAATATCTAGGGAACTGTTTTTGCATACAATGGATAAAGACCTCTTCTCGTGTTTTTCCGCACTCGAACTTATACTTCTAACACAAACAAACTATCTTTCCCTGAACATTGACCCACATGAACACAAAATCCATAAATTGATTTAGTCTTACCATGTATTGCAGCGAAAATTGGGGTAAAAAGATTCATGATTTATCCAACATTATTTTGGAGTTACAAAACAAGACTGCAGAAATATATATGAATGAACAAGAGATTTGAGAAAGTGTGTGGCGACTGATGAATGCTCCCTATGTTTATTTATACCCAATGTCTATGACTTACCCGTCTTACGATGAAACGTAGGAATGGTTGGCCGAGACTTAAGTTTTTTATCTTTTTTAAAAAAAATTACGTACCGGTTTTTTTAAAATGCTGATATGTTTTAAAAAACATTTTTTGAAAAAATTTAAACGCCAATATGTTTGAAAATCATTTTCAAAACACACTGATATGTTAGCATTTAAACAAAACGCCGATATGTGATAATATTAGTTAAACACATACCGCCGTTTCTCTACGCTCGCCTTCTTCTATAGATATGTTTCCACCCCTCCCATTTACACTTATTCTCCTCCTTATCTCGTCTCTTTTCTTCTTTCATTTGATTTTCTGCTTGCATGCTTATTGTTGTGCCGTTAAATAATTGTTTTTTGTCTCATATTTTATTATCATTATTTGTTGGGATAATTAATTAGAGGTCCCCACAAGGGAGTTAATACTGGAAAAATCCCAAAAGTTGAAAATATTAATGTAGGGTCCCAAGGGACCTCACATTAATATATTTGAAAAGTGAAAAGACAGTTTTACCTCTAGTCTAAAAAAAAATTACCCCTCCCTCCTCCCCTACCCCACCCCTTCCTCCTCCCTCCTCTCCCCCCACCCTCCGCCCCCCCACCCTCAGCCTCCTCCCTCCTCCCTCCTCTCCCCCACCCCACCCTCCTCCCTCCTCTCCCCCCACCCCCAGCCTCCTCCCCTGCCCCCCACCCTCAGCCTCCCTCCTTCGGCCCCCCACAGCCCCCCACCCCCACCCCCACCCCCACCCCACCCCCCTCGGCCCCCCACAGCCCCCCCCACCCCCACCCCCCTCGGCCCCCCACCCCCACCCCGTCCCCTCTCCCTCTTCGGCCCCCCACCCCCACCCCTCCCCCTCCTTCCTCCTCGCACCCCCACCCCCACCCCTCCTCCCTCTCGCGGAGGAGGGAGGAGGGGTGGGGGTGGGGGGCCGAAGAGGGAGAGGGGACGAGGTGGGGGTGGGGGGCCAAGGAGGGAGGGGGAGGGGGTGGGGGTGGGGGGCCGAGGGGGGTGGGGTGGGGGTGGGGGTGGGGTGGCTGTGGGGGGCCGAGGGGGTGGGGTGGGGGGCCGAAGGAGGGAGGCTGAGGGTGGGGGGCAGGGGAGGAGGCTGGGGGTGGGGGGAGAGGAGGGAGGAGGGTGGGGTGGGGGAGAGGAGGGAGGAAGGAGGAGGCTGGGGGTGGGGGGGAGAGGAGGGAGGAGGGTGGGGTGGGGGAGAGGAGGGAGGAAGGAGGAGGCTGGGGGTGGGGGGGGAGAGGAGGGAGGAGGAAGGGGTGGGGTAGGGGAGGAGGGAGGGGTAATTTTTTTTTAGGCTATGGGTAAAGCTGTCTTTTCACTTTTCAAATATATTAATGTGAGGTCCCTTGGGACCCTACATTAATATTTTCAACTTTTGGGATTTTTCCAGTATTAACTCCCTTGTGAGGGACCTCTAATTAATTACCCCTTATTTGTTTGATTTTGTTTATTATATATTTTATGTTTTTCTATAATTTGCTTTGCCAACTTCCGCGGATTCAGAAATCTCATCATTAAAAGCTAGGCCAGAAAAAGAATCACCCTATCAAAACTCAAGGATATTCGTGACTGTAAGTAGATAAATCCTAAACTCTATTATTCATCTTCGCATTCATACGTGTCTCCCACCGCCTAAGCCAGTATGTGACCAAAAAAGATCACCTACGTTTCGCATAATAGAAATAACCAGCTACTGCGACAATGGCTATTGTAGAGCCTGCCACCACCAAAGGCTGATGCAGTTTCAGTCCTTTCTCTTCAACATCTATGTTATTTACACTTCGTTCAGCTACCTGAATCCCCAGTTTCTTCTCTAACTCCTTCAATTTCACCGCAGTTTTTGCCTCAGCTTGCTTCAACCACGCCCATTTCGCTTTGTTTTGAACATGATCAACCCTTAATTTCATCTTTTCCAGATCCTTCCTCAATTGCCCTGTCTCCCTCATAACTTGATCAGCAACACTACTCCAATCAATTGAATCATGCTTAAGCCTAATCAGCTCAGCCTCAAGTTCAAATGCCCTGTCCGACTTAGTTTGCGCCACCGTATTAGACTCCTCAATCTTCTTAATCAATTTCTTAACTAGATCATTCTTCTCTGAATTCTCACTCTTCAACGCCTCGATATTCTTCTTCAATTCCAAAATATCACCATTGCTCCCATCCGCCATAGTTAATCCTATGAAAAAAAAATAACAAGAGTCAAAACCCACAACATTCAGTTTCCTAACTATGACATATTATCAAAAAAAAAAACAATCAAATTCCATATCAGTGAACCCAAAAAAGAAAAAGAACTAACCAAGAATGAAAAATCTTTTTGATAACCAAATAAAGTATAAAAAATAATCATCTCACTTTCATTTCCTCCAAAAATAAAGAATCTTCTCAGTTTCAAAAATCAATCGAATTCATTGATCATCAGCCCTAAACAAAGAACAATCTTCTTGATAGCAAAAATGACAAGATATTGAGAAAAATAATCTCATTTACATTTCCTCAAAAAATAAAAAATCTTCTCGATCAGTTCCAAAATACTAAACCAACCAAGAACGAAAAATCTTCATTGATTGAAAAGAACTATAATGCAAACAAAGAATCTCCTCAGTTTTTTCTTAAAAAAACCATAACAGGTAAAATAATCAAAGATGAGATAACACAAAAAGACCTTAATAGTGCACAGAATATAGAGAAAAATGAAGGAAGCATAAACTAGTCGAGACTTGAGAGGCTTACAAGAGAAATGAAGAAGGAAAATGAAGAAGGCTCTCTGTTTTGTTCGTTTGTGGGCAAGATATGTGTGTGTTAAGTGTATTGTCATTATCATTCCTTAGATTAGAGTTGGGAATATGTATTATATGTACTGTCTTACACGTTGTGACCTGCTGAGGGTTGTTCTTGTAATATGTGCGTCGTGTGATCCAGTTGACCCCACCTAGTAGAGTTGACCCCACCTAGTAGAGACAAGGCTTTATTATTGTTGTAAGTTTATATTGTTTTTATATTTTTTTTGGTAAGGTATATTGTTTTTATATTTGAGACTATGAAAATCAACTAAATATCCTAAAAGTACTGTAAAAAATAGACCTAAGAAAATTCCTCCTTGAATTTACGAGGTAATTGAAAACTTTATTCTGATTATAAATACAAGATATTAATCTACCTTCCCTTATGTTAAGTTTTTACCTTA
This sequence comes from Mimosa pudica, assembly GCA_029929735.1. Taxonomy (NCBI): domain Eukaryota; kingdom Viridiplantae; phylum Streptophyta; class Magnoliopsida; order Fabales; family Fabaceae; genus Mimosa; species Mimosa pudica. Next base: position 2,554,114 of record JAKELP010000040.1, read on the forward strand.
CAATAACTCTATTAAATTATTAATCACATATATTATTTCTCCTTGTCCTTAATATAGAAACTATATAACCAACTTGTGAGTATAAAAAAGTTGGACATGTATGTGTAATGTAATAAATATGTGTTTATTTGCTTAGACGGTGGACTATGCCGCCGGATTGCGGCGTGGAATTCCTCATTTTCTCTCTCTCCTTTTCTCCCTCCTTTTCCAAACAATTTATCCTTCAATACACACAATACCACCCTCTTCTCTCTCACCATTCTCAGATTAAGAAAAGAATCTTCCAGAAACAGAAATTGGAAGGAACAAAAACTTGCCATGAAAATTTGAAATCATTTTTCTTTAGGCTAAAGTATACTCTTGGTCTCTTATGTTTGCATCAAGTTTCAATTTAGTCCTTTATGTTTGGAAAGTACATTTTTAATCCTTTTTTGCTAACACAATTAGTTTAACTTAACGAAAAATGCTAGCTTAACAATTTTAAATGGTTATTAAATACTAAAAAAGTGTTCATATTAAAATATTTGAGTATAATTATTCTTATATTTTCAAAATTTATCATTTTTGTCCCAATTTAATTATGAAATAATCATCTAAAATTGTTAAGTTAGTATTTTCCGTTAAGTTAAACTAACGGTGTTATGTGTTAACAAAAAGAGACTAAAAGTATACTTTTCAAACATAAAGGACTAAATTGAAACTTTGATGAAAATATAAGGGACTTAAAGTATAATTTAGTCTTTTCTTTATTGACCATAAACTGCTATTTTATTCAAACAATAAATTATATTATTTTAATCAATCATATAAAAATTTCATATTTCAGTCAATACTTCCTCCGTTTCATAATTATAATTGCCTAATTTATTTTAGACCATGGTTTCTGTCATTTTCATTTTTTTGACATTAAACTACCTATTTTATACAAACACCAAATAATATAATTTTAATCAATCATATAAAAAATGTCTATTTTATTATTTCTTCATTTTTTTATAGGAAATTATTAATTTCCCCCTTTATTATTTTATCAACCATTAATCTCTCCTCATGATTTTCTCATTGTCAACCCATCATTTTCGTAAACAACTTATTATTTCTTTAAACAACATCTTCCTATGAAGAAATAATAAAATAGACAGTTTTTATATGATTGATTAAAAATATTATATAATTTGGTTTTTGAATAAAATAGGTAGTTTATTGTAAAAAAATGAAAATGATAGAAACCATGGTCTCAAATAAAATAAGCAGTTATAATTATTATAACGGTGGAAATATTTATTGAAATAGGAAGTTTTTGTATGATTGATTAAAATAAAATAGGCAGTTATAATTATTGAATGGTGAGAGAGAAGAGGGTGAGATTGTGTGTATTGAAGGAGAAATAAGTTGTGGGATAACTGAGACATTATAACTATCAAATGAGATGAAGGGCTATGATTAGAGAAAGTGAGAGAGAAAAGGAGGGGTTCCACGCCGACTTGACTAGACAAGCGAGGAGCCAATTCACTTCCTAATAACATGCATTCTATCTATTTTTAAGGGGATCCCATATTTATGAACCATCAATCGAAATCCTTTAAGGAGAAAACTACAAGTTTAGGGCAAAAATAGACTAAAATCTCATATTAAAATTAAAAGAGAATTGCTAAACTATTTAATCATGTATATGAATTGTGGGTTATTTTAAATTAATCAATGGTCTTGTATTCGAACATCTAGATATATAAAAAAGGGCAAGCACAATATTTTGTGAGGGTATCGGGAAAGGAAATATATTAAGGTAATTTTATATTCCCTCCGTTCCAAAATATAAGACCTAATTGACTTTTTTGAAAAATCCTTAAGAAAAGAAAAATAAGTTAATTATAAATTGATTTAGCTAATTTTTTCCCTTAAACTAGTTTATTTTACTTATAAACTAATGGATAATATAAAAATATATCAAATATGTCATGATTTAATAGACTATTTTGCAACCTTAACCTCTCCAAAAAAAAGTTATCTAGGTCTTATATTTAGGACCGGAGGTAGTATATTCGAAGTAACGACCTCAAACCCTATGGCAATTGGCAAACGAACATAATATTGAACCAAATCGACCCTTCTATAAATTCATAACCCCAATAATTAATTAGAGGTAATTAACAAAATTTCTATATCATAAATAGGCATGTATGAAAATGAAAACCGAATATCATAAATAGGCATGCATGCAAATCGGATTAGTTAATACTATATTATTTTATAACACTTTCTTTATATAAATAGTAGTATTTCATAACACTATATGGAGTATATTACTAAAAAGAGTTTGGAGAAACCAACCTTCCTCAATTTCGCTATCAATCCTATCCACATTTTCTGTCTTTGCTTGCTTAAACCCCGACACTTCCTTTTCAAGATGTTGAACCCTTGATTCCTTCTTTTCCTGATCCTTCCTCATAACATCGCTATCAATCCGATCCACATCAACCGGACCATCCCCAGACTTATCAGCGCCATTCGTAACATTAGCGCCATTCGCAACATTGTCATCCGCCATAGTTAATCACTTAATCCCATTAAAAAAGAAAAAGAAATAATCAGAGTCAAAACCCACAACGTTCAGTTTCCCATGACATATTGTAAAGAAAAAGCAATCAAATTCCATATCATCAAACCCAAAAACAATGAACCAACCAAGAATGGAAAATGTTTTTCATAGCAAAAAAAAAAACTATACAGAAATAATCATCTCAGTTTCATTTCCTCTAGAAATAAAGAATCTTCCCAGTTTCAAAAAGCAATCGAATTCAATGATCATCAAACCTAAAAAACTAAATCATCCAAAAAAGAATAATCTTCTTAATAGCAAAATTGTAAAGATATTGAAAACAGAAATAATCTCAGCTACACTTCCTCAAAAACTAAAGAATCTTCTCAGTTTCAAAATACTAAACCAACTAATGGCCTGTTTGGAATACAATTCCAAAGCTATTCTGCTCTCAAGCATAAGTTTCACACCAAGACATCCAAACATTTAGTTTTTTTGGATAAGCTATTTTGAGAAAAAAAAGTTAGGTTTGAGGTTCCAAAAGCTATTTTGAAAAAATCTATATTTTTCTCATTTTCTAGCTGAAAACTTTGATCTCTCATTTAGGAAAAACACTTATTTCAAATAAAAGAAATATGGAAAGCTATTCATCATAACTACTTTTCAGAAAAGTTATATTCTACTCAAAAGTTATTCATAAAAGCTATTCTCACAAAGCTTAATTCAAACACTCTCATTTCATCAAAAACTATTTTTCAGAAAAGTTATTCTACTAAAAATTTTATTCTCGAAAAGCTATTTTCTCAAAAGTTATTCTCTAAAAGCTGAATCCAAACAGACCCTAAGAATGAAAAACCTTCATTGATTGCAAAGAACTGAAATGCAAAAAAACAAAAAACAAAAAATCTCCTCAGTTTTTTTCTTTAAAAAAACATAATAAGTAAAATAATCAAAGATGAGATAATATAAAAACCTTAATATTGCACAGAATATAGAGAAAAATGATGGAAGCATAAACAAACTAGTTGAGAGGCTCACAAGAAAAATAAAGAAGGTAAATGGGAAGAAGAAAGTTTAAGCTTTGTGTTATTACATCACGGTCACCATAACATCAAATCTTTATTTAATACGTCCTCACCAAAAAAAAAAATCTTTATTTAATACGTAAGAATCGGACAACTATAGAGCCCACAATGTTTTCGGTTTTCCAACAATGAATATCTCAGTTCAGGCTCAATAATTAGAAAAGGTATTTTCTATGCGTATCTTAATTTAAGGAATTTGTATTATTATTATTATTATTTAAAAAAAATGATATAACCAAATTAAACAAGATTTAATTAGAATTACTATAAACAAATGGTTGGCTGAACAAGGTGATTATCCAACACCTTCTCTAGGTTCACAATGCACAAACGGGCACATTACATCATGTGTACTAACTTCTACATCAACATGAACTTCTTGTCATTTCCTACTTACAATGAAACATACGTATCATTACAGTACAAAGAAATAGGGTGGTAGTCGCGTCGTTGTTGTCACACAAGGGCAAAACGCGACACAATGATAAGTTCTTATTTTTTAAAATATAAGTCACTAATTTTGTCTCACCAGGGGTGAGACAGAGTTCCTTTCAAGAGAAACTACTCTGTCTCTCTTCAGGGCGTCACAAAATGTTTATTTATTTTTTTAATTAGCTTTTACTTCTTTCTGGAGGGTGAGTTTTAATGGTTGCAAGAAGGATAATGAAAAATTTGAGACAAATAAACTTTCCACATTTCTCATAAAAATTGCTTTTGATTTTTTTCTAATTTATCATATTTAGGACCACAAAAAAAGCCTACATATGACACCAAATTTAAATCAATATCATGGTTATCACTTCCGAATTTATATTTCTATATTTTCATTTATTTATAAATTTTAATTTTTTTGTTTTATTTTCAATTATACTAGTCATTTTATTACATTATATATATTCAATCATACTAGTCATTACATTACATTTAATTTATATATCTACATCAATCTTAAATTCGCAAATCACATTCACTCATCATCTCATCACTCAACATATAATTATATGTTGCTCACCTAGTATGAGATTTTTGGGTGATTGATTTCATTTCTTAGGATATTATCCTATAATACATTTCTTAAATTTCACATAATACACAATAAAATGTATGATTGAAATTAGTTGTGATATAAGTTTGTAGATTATTTTTAAAATATAACAATACATATCAATGCAATTTTTGTTCCTTAAGCGTTCATTCATTCTTTTTTGGTACTTGATATTAAAATTGTGGTTTTAGTTCCTGAATTTTGTGTAATTCATAATAATTAGTCCATATTTTCAAGTTGATTTTAAAGTTCAATGACTAAGATCAAAATTAATTGAAAGTTCAAAGAATAAAGCTAAAATTAGTTGAAAATCAAAGGACCTTAATCATCGATTTTAAAGTTCATGAACCAAGAGCAAAATAGACCAAAAGTTTTAGGACTAAAACCACTGATTTTGGAGTTCAAAGAACAAAATCAAAACTAATTGAAAGTTTAGAGACCCATAATTGTATTAACACATTAGAAAAGGAAGTTTGAGGGTGTGAGACCATTTTTAGTAAGTTGGATAAAAAAAATAAAGGAAGATTTTATATATAATTTTTTATACATAAGTAAGTAAAGATATAAAACTAAAAGTAAAATTTAATTACATCATGCATGAGCCTGAACTTGAAGATTTTATATATTTTTTCTTGTATAACAGAAAAGGATATTACAGATTTGAGTGTCAAATGTGGCCTGTGTAAGGGCGAACAACTTTTTTTCCAGCTTTTGTAGTTGCATGCCTTCTATTTTGGAGATAGATTCCTATTTCTTTAACTATTGATTGCATGTGTTAAAAAAAAACTTTGCAAGTTCTGTATTTTAGATAAGAACTGACGATAGAATAAAGATAGGGTGGAAAACAAAACGCATATCAAATATGCCTAAACTTCTTGTTACAGCACTTTTGTCTTTATACCTATGTGGGACATAAATTGATAGGAATCGAAATCTCTTTTGATGATGCGTGGGTTTTGTGAAGGTTAATAATTTCTTTGTCAAAAACATCACTTTGTGCGTTGGTAATGGCAAAGGAGCAGAGATGGTTGCAACTGGATCTCAAGTTTGGTGCTGTTTTAACAAATCATGGTTCTCTTTCATACCTTCTCTTAAATCTTTGTTTTGAGAATGTTCAGATAGTTTACCTACTGAAGAAGTGAAATTAATTGTGGCTGGGTTAATATGGCTATATTGAGATCTTTATTTATCTTATCAGTTTATAGCATATTATAAGCCCAGAGTGTCTGATCAAGCTATCATTGAATTTCAAGATCTGGCGTGGAAAATTTATGGATGGAGAAAGGTAACTATGGATGATCATAGTGGCAAAAACAGGGTTACTAAGTTAATTTTTCACAATGGTGATGGTTGGTTGGAACTATTTTCTCCAAAGGCCTGGTCGTTTTATCTCTTATATGATGAGAATCTCCAATTCCTATCTTCTAAGTTAAGTGTGGTGTTATACATTGTTTTTTTTTTTGATTCTCTCAGAATCCTGATTCTCCTTTTCCCTCATAATCCCCTATTTTAACCATTGAAATTCATTTAAGAGCTCATAATTTATCACTTGTACCATTAAAAATAAAACTAAAATGTATCATAGTATAAAAAAAATTTAGCAATAAAAATTTCAACTATTTAAACCTATTTCATTTCAATACAATGATCTATAAGATATATAATCTTGTCCAGTTAACTGTAAAATTATTTTACAGTTAACTGGACAAGTCTATATATCTTATAAGTCATTGTATTGAAATAAAATAGGTCTAGATAGTTGAAATTTTTTATACCTAAAAGTGTTCTAAAATAAAAAAAAATTAAAAGTTCTTCATTTATTCTATATATTAATACATTTTTTTTAATTTTTAATGATACAAGTGGTAAATTATGAGCTCTTAGATGAATTCCAACAGGTAAAATAACACAACAAAAAAAGCGGCGATTAGCCGCGCACGCGTCCCGGCGGAACGCCAAAAACCGCACCCGCGAAAATGCGTTCCGGCGGTCTTAACCATCTGAGGGCGAGTTGCGAGGAAAACTTTTTTTTGTTTGTTGTGCATTTGTTGCGGCGGTCACAAAATTAATAACCGCCCCAACGCAGCACAAAAAAATACTAAAAAAAAAAACTCCGTTGGCGTGGTCGCCTCGGGGCGGTCGACCGCCCCCACGCGAATAAAAAAAATGTAAAAAAAAATAAAATCACGTTGGGGCGGTCACCCGCCCCCACGGCGCACAGAGTTTTGTGCGCATTTAATGTCGCGTGGGGCCGGCCGACCGCTCCCCCGCTGATAAAAAAATTAAAAAAAAATAAAATCACGTTGGGGCGGACACCCGCCCCCACGGTGCACAGAGTTTTGTGCGCATTTAATGTCGCGTGGGGGCGGTCGACCGCCCCAACGCGAATTAAAAAAAATTTAAAAAAATAAAATAATGTGGGGGCGGTCACGCGCCCCCACGGCGCACAGAATTTTGTGCGCATTTAATGTCGCGTAGGGGCGGTCGGCCGCCCCAACGCAGATTAAAAAAATTTAAAAAAAATAATACCAACCCATGGGGGCGGATACCAACCGCCCCCAAGTATTTATAATAATATAATATAATAATTTAAAAGCATGGGGGCGGACCCAACCACCCCAACGTTGTTATCTCTCCCTATAAATAAACCTCCTCCCCCATTTCTACCGCGCGCACAATCTCTTCTTTCTCACTTTCTCCCTTTTGTGTTTCTTGTTGTTTTCATTGTTGGTGCACACATGATGGCGCCTAAAAGTTTGTCTTGGTTTTGGTATAGGTATTGTTTATTTTTTCGTTTTTATTTTATTTTATCTGATTGTTTTTATTTCTTATTATTTTGTTTTCGTAATATATCTTATTTATTTTTCAGAGATTTTCTCTTATTCTTTTTTTTCGTTAGAATTTATCTTATGGATTTTGGACATGATTTTTTTTTCTGCTTGATGGTTTAGTATATATTTATTTCATATATATTACAATAAAATCAATTTTTGCTACATTTGTTTGTTTTGTTTTTTTTCTTGTTTTTATTCCTTTTTCGGTCTTCAATTTTTGTCATTATCATTAAATTGTTCGCATGAAGCATTTTTTTAATAAATATAATAGCATGCCGGCGGTTTGATACGCCGACACTATTTGATTTTTTTAAAAAAAAAAATCACATGGCGGCGGTCGGTAACCGCCCCCATGCCTTTTTTAAAAAAATAAAAAATTTTGGCCGCGGGTGGTTCCGCCCCTACGTCCGCCCCAACGCGTAGCGGCGGTTCCGAGGGAGCTACAGCGTAAATCGTTCCGCCCCCAACGCAGCGTTCCCTCGTTAAAATCGCCGGCGGTAAATATGACCGCCGGAGCGCCGTGGGGCGGTTATACGGTGGGAAAATGCCCGCCGCAGATCTGCTCTTTTTTTGTAGTGTAATCCCCAAAGAGGGGATTATGAGGGAAAAGGAGAATCAGGATTCTGAGAGAATCTTAATCCCCTTTTCAGTGGTATTGACAATACTGTTTATTTGTGGGCAAGTTATATGCATGTTAAGTGTGTATGACATTACCGTTCCTTGGATTGGAGTTGTATCATATAATGCATTGTCTTACAGGTTGAGCCTTGGTGAGGGTTGTTCTCTAAATGGAAGAACTTTCAAGTGCTTGTTATTTTTTGTTGCTATTTTTGTTCTATACAATTTTAGTTTATGTTGTTTTTTTACTTATATTGCTTTCAGATTTGAGACGGAAAAATGACAAATAAATACCTCCGAATGTCTAAAGGACAAGTAAAGAATTCAAACTTCTAAAAGAACAAGCAACGAACTTAAATAAAAATTAACAATTGGAACATAGCAATTAACAATTGTCTGGTTCCTTAATTGTCCTTTTGGAATTCAATTCGAAGTTCCTTATTTGTCATTTTGGAAGTTTGAGTTCTTTACATGTCCTTTTGTATATTCAGAGGTATTTATATGTCATTTTCCCATTTGAGACTATAAAAAATCAACTAAATATACTTCAAAAACTAAATATACTGAAAATAATGTAAAAAATAGACCTAAGAAAATTCCTTCCTCATGTACGAGGTAATTGAAAAATTTGTTCTTATTATAATTACAAGCCATACTTTAATCTACCTTGTCTCCCTAACGTTAATTTTTTACCTTACACTGACTCTATTAAATTATTAATTACATATATTACTTCTCCTTGTCCTTAACAGAAACTATATAACCAACTTGTGAGTATAAAAAAGTTGGACATGTGTTATGTAATAAATATGTGTTTATTTGCTTAGATGGTGGACTACTTGATTGGGAAAGGCGAGGAGCCAATCCACTTTCTAATTACATGCATTCTATCAATTTTTTAATGGAAATCCCATATTTATTCACCATCAATCGAAATACTTTAAGAAGAAAATTATAAGTTTAGGGCAAAGGTGGACTAAAATCTTATATTAAAATTAAAGAAAAGAATTGCTAAACTCTTTGATCAATAAATTGTGGATTAATTTAAACTATAGTCTTGTATTCGAGCATCTAGATATGAAAAAGGGCAAACATAGCATTTGAGATGAGGGTGTTAGGAAGAGAATATACTAAGGTAGTTTTACACCTACAGAGAAGTTAATTTGAACACCTCACAAACAAACATACTGTTGAACCAAACTGACTCTTTCTTTAAACATGTAATCAAAATAATTAATCAGATAGCAAGGTAGAAAAATTGTTCTCTCTTTGTGTGTCTACACACACACACACCCCAACGAGAGATAGTACTTAATACCGTTAATTGACTTTTTTTAAGAAATCCTAAAAAAAGCAAAATAAGTTAATTATAAATTGATTTACCTAATTTTTTCCTTTAAACTAGTTTATTTTACTTATAAACTAATGGATAATCTAAAAATTTATCAAATATATCATGATTTAATAGAATATTTTGCAACCTTAACCTCTCCAAAAAAAAGTCATCTAGGTCCTATAATTAGGACCGGAGGTAGTATTTTGTATACTTAAAATAGGAGGAGGAACAAACCAACGATTAAAAATATAAATTTCAACATGTGAGGAGGGAGAGAAAGGGGACAATAGAGCCTAGAAATGAACAAAAGAGCAGACAGTCCATGACTATTTTCACTGCGAAGAACAGAATCGAGTGAACAGTATACATGCTTCTACAAGTCTGAGCTTTTTATATGAAAATTTCCCATGCAAGAAGCTGTGTAAACAGTGAATGTAACTGACAAAACTTCTTCTGCCATTTATACACAATGCAACCTATCAACAATACAACCTACAAATATAAATGTGCATTAACAAATACTACTACCTCTAACATTAATACATGACAGTCCTCAGCATTTTGACACCTGGACTTCTGCATGTCTTTGTATCAATTTTCGTACCTTATACATATACCATGTATACAAGCATGTCAATACGGGGTTTCAACCAATTAACCTCATTCAAAAGCAATGGGTGACGTTGTTAAGGCAATTTGTTGCTAATATGTGGTAAAGTTATTTATATAATGTGTTTTCGAATAAGATTTGATTATCCTGATAAAAAGAATAAGATTTGATTATCATTCGACTCAATTAAAAATTGTATATTATATATCTTTAATACTATTTTCGAAAAATACTTTATTTTGAGTTATTATATCAAAACTCTCTACCATTAATTGACCTAAGTTTTTAGATAACGACATATATAATAATTGGCTGCCGAGATTCGATATCTCACATTTATCTCACATTTGACATTGATCACACTTAACTTTTAATTTTATATTCATGACACATGAGATTTATCATATGGAATTGCCCTCTATCCTATTAATTACGAAAAATAGTTTAGTCATAAGAATAAGAAAGATAAATACACCCACGCATATGGAGAGCTCATAACATCAAATGGAGTATATATTGAAAAAGACTCCTTGTCTAAAAAAAATATTGAAAAGAGACTCATTAAATTCTTCCATTTGCAGGATAGGAGGATCGGAAGTAATGTCAATGGATTATAGCTACCGTTCTCAAAATTTTAGAGATGATATATATGATCAAGCTAAGATATTAAGATAACATTGATTTTTCTTGATAAATTATATATGATTTAGATTAAAAAAAATTATAAGCCCGTTTATGTTTTCGAATGGTTGATTTATTCTATACATGAGGCCTGCGAAAAAAAAACAATCATTGAGTAAATAATTTCCACTTTTTAACTTGACAGGTGGGAAGCATGTGCTCCACATGTGCGGCACCACTTTGTGAGCTAAATCTTACAATTATTAAATTAAATCATACGTACAGACACACGCATATATTGCCCCTACATGACCATTAGCACTCCTGAAATAAAACTTTGACTCTAGCAACTTTAAAGACGGGATTTGTCATTGATCAAAATTACTCCGACTTTTTAATTCATCAAATATAGATTTCAGTTATCCCGATTTAATTAATTAAATATTCAATTCAATATGCGTTTAAATTTTTTAATATAATGAAAAGAACCATGTTAAGAAAAATATTATTGTTAATTTAAATTGGTTCGAGGTGCAATCCTAACCATTGGCAATTTGTCTAAGGTGATGCAAGCACAAATAACAATTGAACGAGGATAACTATATTACTGACTTTAAAAATGGGCATGGGTATGTCAAAATTGTCAACTTTGTGAATGTTAATTGTTAAAAGTCAACAATCCATAGTACCGAAATTTTAATAGTCCACATTCATATTTTGGTGGTTATGGCTGATTCTCACCTATTTTAAAAGTCTATTGATATAATTATCCTTTTTTATTGTTAATTACGGTGGCTGCATTTCAAACAATATATGGTTCTATTAGAGAAAGAGAGGAAATTTATTGAACAAATCTTTGATAGGGAGCAGCAAAAATAAGTTTTATGTATGAGGAGCAGAAGAAAAATGAAAGAATGAAGGAGGTGAAGGAAAAAGAAGGAGGTACTATGTGTATATATACAAAAGAAGGTACTTGGTCGTGCCTAGAGGCGTGACATGCATTTTTAAATTCATTTTTACATGTGATGCGTCTGAAACACAACATTTTCTTGCTTTTTAACTGTGTGTCATTGTGTTTTCAAATGAAAAAAAAAATCATTTAAAAAACAAATGTTGCGCCCAAAGGCACCACTTCTGTTTTTTGAATTGAAAATTAAAACAGATGTCGCGCCCTAAACATATATCGCGCCCCAAATCGCGACAAATTTTTTGCAATTGCAGAAAGATGTCACGTCATGGCGGCATGACATGCATTTTACCACATAAAAATTTGTTTTTTAAAAACAAGAAAACTGCTTCATGTTGCACATTTTTTTGGGCGACAAGATATTTTACTAATGAAAATTAAAAACTTTGCTACATATCGTGCATAGGGGTGTTCATGGGACGGGACAGGATCGGGACACCCCTGTCCCGTGTCCCGTCCCGAAAAAGGCTCGGGACGGGGTTTCCGTCCCGTGTCCCGTCCCGTCCCGAACTTGTCCCGTCCCGATCGGGACGGGAAATTCCCGAAAATTTTTTTGGTATTTTTTTATTGAAAATATCTACTTGTAGAAAAATATGACACTTTGTTTTTGTAACAAACAAATAAATTAGTTCAATATTACTTTTATAATACATCTTATACAACATATTAAGGTCAAATTATATTATTACCATGTTTTTCATAAAAAAATGTCATGTATATTTATACATACACATACATTTTTTTTAAAAAAATTATATAAAAATACATATTTATATATTCGGGACGGGACAGGATCGGGACGACCTCGTCCCGTGTCCCGTCCCGTCCCGAAGAGGAATTTTGTCCCGTCCCGATTTGTCCCGTCCCGAAACTTTTCGGGACAGAAATTTCTCGTCCCAAAATGCCTTGGGACGGGACGGGACGGGCGGGACGGGACGGGACGGGAAATTGTTAAACACCCCTAATCGTGCATCATTTCCCAACATGATTGTCTATCAAAAAAGCTTGCTATATGTCTTGGTTTAGGCAAAAATTGCGATATACTCCCTCCGGTCCCTAATATAAGAGTCCAAAATTTGAATAGTTTTGGTCCCTAATGTAAGAGCTCACCCCATATTTTCTCTCCTCATTTAATGCATTTTTCCTACTTTACCCCTAACTCTCTTTCATATTTATTAATGCTTATGTATTTCTCTCTCTTAAAAGTACCATAATAAATATGGACAATTTTGGAAAAGAAGCATTAACTATAGACACTCAACTAACATTTACATGTTTTCTTAAGAAGCGTTTTTTTGACGGCTAGCTCTTACATTAGGGACCGGAGGAAGTAACTAATAACTATATGACTATATCATAGTTTTAATTCACATTACATCTGTGGCGCAACTACGTTCTTTTCTTGTAGTGAAACAATGAATTTCACTTTTACATTCATTCAAATATTTCAAAATGAACAAACTTAATGGCAAAGCATATGCTTGCTTTAAGCTTGCCTCTCTATCTCTCCCCTCCGTCGAGAGTTGAGACCATTCCATTATTAATTATTAATTATTAAATGATATAACGCTGAAACATAGCACCACTAATGTCTATAAATGCAACTTTTGCACAATTTATGCTGCCATTCAGATTATAGACATAACAGCTTGGCCCCACCTCCCCAACAGCCCACATTCATGTATCTGCAATCAAACCTTCCATTTATTTTTTTTATTTCACACACTTGTTTTTTAAAAAGAAAAAGGAAAATAAAATAGTTAGATAAAGTTCCTAATCACACACACTCCCACTATTCCACTACAGTTCATTATGAAACAGAGACTCACTGACTGAGATTCCTACAAAAACAACAAAAAATGAAAAAAAAAATACAACATCCTCCTCTATTAAAAAAAAACCACACTTCCATCATTACATTTCTACAAAACACTAAATGCATACCATGTGAAAGGAGTAATATATATCAACTTCATTTAAGATAAGGAAGATTCATTTTTCCCCTTCTCTGAAAGATAAAGCATAAAAAAAAGAGTAAGAACTAAGAACTACTATATAGCTTCAATTTGCAAATTTCTAAAAAGAAAAGAAGGAGAAAAATAATCTTAAGGCACATTAATTGGGAGATATTGGTTGATTCCAATTGAAAGCAGTAAAAGCTTAATAAGAAGGAATAAAGAAAGTAACAAACAAATAAAAAATCTAAGTGATTATAACAAGTCTAATAATTATGATATTGAAGAACAAGTTGAAGTAAGAAGAAGATGGTCAGCCTCCAAGCTTGGACTTATCTTTCTCTAACCTCTCAAATAAAGAAGAGAGAGCTCTCAAGCCTTTGATTTGGAACTGTAATGCCATAATATAATCAGCAGTTTCATCAAAAAGCTTGTCCATTGCTAAGGATTCACCACCTGGAACAATCCTTTGCAATGCCTCTATCTTCTTCTCTATCTCCTCCCTATCTTCTTCTTCATCATCATCTTCATCAGACATGTCTTCTTGCTTCAAAGTCTTTGTCTTTTTCCTGGGGAGTGTGGTGGCGGTGGAGGGTTGGTCTCTGATGCGGCGGCGCCGGAGAGATTCATCGCCGGAGAGAATGTGTGGTTTGGAAGGGATAGAGGTGATGGGAATGTGGGGTGGCTCTGAATTGTGTGTTTCTTCTTCCATGTGGGAGAGAAGTAGGAGAGAGAGAGGGAGAGGGAGAGGGAGAGAGATGGGAGAGAATAAGAAGGGGAGGGAGGGGTTAAATTATTGTGGGAGAGAAATGGGAGAGACAACGAGGATGGGCCCACAAGGAGGGGTTTTGGCCTAGCAAATAGGCACCATGTTTCATCTTCAACTCTCTCCTTGCCTCCCGCTGCTGAATGAATTGGTCACACACCCCTCCACTAGACCCCTGCCCCATCCCATGCCTTATCTCCTTATTTCCTCTTTTTTTCTTTTACAATACTACCATCATAACCAATACAAATACATGTTCAGTCTTACAGGTCGCACATCGGGGAGGTTCCTCACAAGGAACGTCATAAGGTCTTTGACTCCCCTACATCAAAGGCTAGCTTTTGGGGTGTGATTCTCCCAAAGTCTTGTGCTCGTTACATATTCAGTTGGCGAAAGGGTGAGACATGCGATTATTTCTATGTTTCTCAGATATGGATTATTAGCTGCACTATCTTTGGTTTTGGGGCGATCAAAACTTCCTTAAAGTTTAACTGTAAACATAGTTTAGTAACTAAATTATCTAATTTAGGAAACTGATTAAGAGTGTTTAATATGTAAGGGGATTAGTATGAGAGAGATTGACGTTAGTTTATGAAATAAAGTTTAAAATACTATAGAATGGCTCAGAGGGTTTGGCGCGCTGGTTGAAAATGGAAAGTAAGGTGCTAGTACCTGTTAGGTCTTGCGTTCGAGCCCTAAGAAGTTCCAACAACAGCGACTCTGAATTAGTAGTCTACACCCAAAGGGTGGGTGACACCGGGGACTCTATGCAAAAAAAAAACTATAGAATGTAGTTAGAGGGGAAAATGGAGAGAATGATGATTGATTTAGGGCCAAAATTGATGAATGTTTGTAAAACACATAGATATTTGTTAAATCTAAATAGGAAGTTGGCGCAGGTCTAATAATAATAAGTTAGTATCTATTACTATACTTTACTAATTTACTAATTTCTAATTTCGTAAACAGGTTTACTAGCTTTCTATGTGGGTTTATTTATTTTAGTAAGCTCTTACTAAAATGTTAGTTTTCTTCCAATTTGATTTATACATTTATTCTTTTTTCGTGTTTTATAAACATATCTCAACTTGGTGGTGGTAAGTGGTTGATAATTGCATAATTCAATTTAATGGTATGTTATAAAAGTAAAATTGAGTGAAATTTTTGGATTCACTATCTAACAATAAAATTCATTTTAACGCTTGTTAAAAAGTTAATTACTACTAATCAAAACTTAAGTTAGATTAAAAATTTTATATTTCAACTTGGAGATGTCATATCAAAACTTGGTATTTTCATATGATATAGTATATGAACTTGTCATATAGAAAAACTTGATGATTTTATGATTCACCTTGATAATGTGATATCAGAACTGGAAAATTGAAGAAAGGAACTAAGTAATTGCATATATGAATTTGGGAAAGGAAACTTACCAAATTGAAAGAATGCACTTATATTTTTTTGTTTGGTTATCATGTGTATTAAAGTAGTCACCATTCACCAAGCATTCCTACAAGAGCAAAAGGCTATAGCTCAAATACCACTGCCTCCACTTCGTGCAATTTATTTTGCCCTCCACATGAAAAAAAATCCATAACATTTCTGTCTTTTCAGAGATTAATAAATACCAATATCTTCAATTATTTTACAGTAATTTTTATTGTCATTTCCCTATCATATCAGTTATGTGAATTGAGTCGAGAAAATGATTAGATACGTGAAGTGAAATGTATCGGTCACTATATAGGGAAAAATTTCAACCTCAAAATTAAATTAGGGTAAAGTACTACTTCCTCAGTTCATAAATATAGGACCTAGATGACTTTTTTGAAAAATCCTAAAAAAAGCAAAAAAATAAGTTAATTATAAATTGATTTACCTAATTTTTTCTCTTAAACTAGTTTATTTTACCTATAAGCTAATGGATAATCTAAAAAGATATCAAATATGTCATGATTTAATAACCTATTTCGCAACTTTAATCTTTCAAAAAAAGAAAGTTATCTAGGTCTTATATTTAGGAACGGAGGAGGGAGTAGTATTTTTATGGCTAAAATATTTGTAATTGTAGAAGGGAAGGGGAGGGATGGAGGCAAAGGAAGATGGGGTAAAAAGGGAAAAGTAAAAGGGGGGACCCATAGGACACAAAAACACATGTGGTGATCACATGAATCCCTTGAAGGAAACACCAACCCATGTGCCTTCCCTCTCTCTCCTTTGCCTTTTGCTTGGGATCATAATATCATTTCATTCTCTTTCTCTCTCTGCCACCTGGCACCTTTCCCCCCTACCCCACCTTGAGCCCCACAACCTATCTTGTTTTTTATCAACTTCTTGCCATTCCAAATCATTCTTTGGCTATTTGCCTTTTAAAAATTAATACTCCTAATGGTAGTATTATACCACCAGACACGCATTGTTTTATTTACGAGTATTTTTTTTTTGTTGGGATCTCAAGAGTACTTTTGTTTTTATAATTTTGTAGTATATCTCGCTTCTTATTAGTTTTATTATAAAATTTATATACAAAATATACATGAATATATTAGATTAGGCAACCAAATTACATTTTCTATAATTAACTAATGGACAGAGTTTAAAGCAAATGATCCAATCATACTTGTTATTTTGTTATTGTTAGTATTAATATAGTTGAAATATACATGTGTAATTGAAAATTCTTCTACCAAAATGACACTTGTTATTTTATTACTGGCAACGGGAGAACTTTTACTACATGCTAAATCTAGCATTTGGAGGGGCATTGAATCTACATTCCATTGCCTCCTCATATAGCACATTCAATGCTAGTCACAATAGAGGTTTTTAAGATTATTGATAGCTGTTAAAATATCTTACCCCTTTGACAATTTGATATGGATGTATCCCTTTGACAAAATTATTTTATATACTCCAATAAATATTTAGATTAGCCCATAAGAATAGTTGATCATATGGTATATATTCTTTACAAAAGATGGAGAGGGCGGGAGATCACAAAGAATTTTTAACGAAATTATTCAATGCAAATTTTAATCAACGATTTAATTATCGCCAACAAACATGATTATTGATCGAACACATTGACGTCATGTGATCCATGTAATCAACCTCACATTGTTAGCTTAAAGCTTTGTTGTTGTACTCCTATCAAGTTTTAATTACTTGTTCGTTCTAGTCTTTACGAACAGACATATTCATATGCTTCATTTACTCTAGCAATGCCAAGTTAGATAACAATTGCAACTAAACAAAATAAAGTAAGTGGGATGGAAGCATAAAAGAACGAGAAATTCTTGTTTAGCGTTCCGGTTAAGAAATATGTTAATGTTTATAATGGAAGGATGAATTGAGAAAATACTAATAAAACATTTGAAGGAATGGACAAGAGAGAGAGAGGAGGAAGAGGGTGGTGTTTGTGTTTCCAAGAAGGGAACTAGTGGAAGGATTGAGTCATGTGGCATATGATCATATCCCATTCCATGTGCCTCACTTGGTCTCCCCACATCCTTATTCCTTTTCCTTTATTTTTAAATATATTTTGGGGATCCGTACCCATTTATTGTACTCCCATTTTTGCATCCGTATTTGGTCAAACTTCTACATATTCTTTAATCCAGCTTCGCCCACACATTAATTATGTGTGTGGAGTATATTACTCGTTTCGTTGGGAGATCTATGCTCCTAATAAGTTTAGACGTAAATCAAGATGGGCAAAATCACTAATAAAATACCACTAACTAAGCTAAGACGCGTATATTTACACATTAAAATATGTTGATAGAGTACTTGATATACCACGAATCTAAAAACGCGAACATGTTACTCATTAATTTACTTATGTTACTCATTAATTTACTTATAAAGAAGAACTAATGGAGGGCAGGAAAACCACGAGATAGTAATGTGGAAGGAATAATTGTAAGAGTTATGAGACACATGCACCACATAAATGTTCAAATAACAAAGGCATGACCAGTAATTTATTCCACCCTCTTGTGATAAAATCCAATTGTTTTTGGACGGTCAAATCCAATTTCACTGCTATACTTTTTTTTAATATAGTATTTCTTCTATTTCTAATATAAGAGTTCAGTTGTCAAAATATATTTCTCAATAAAACATGTAAAAGTTAGTTCAATTTCTAAAGTTAAATTTTTATTTCCAATTTTTTCCACGTTTTTTTATTATACTATCAAGAAAAAGAATATGTAAATATTAACAAATATGAAAAACAGGCAGGGATAAAGAAGGGGAATAACACATAAATGATAAGAGAATGTAAGAGTGAACTATTATATTTTAAATCAAAATCATTCAAATTTTGAGTTTTTATGTTACGGACCATAGAGAAAGTAACTTGTAAGTTGTAACCACCAATGTCTAACACACACACATATCTGGCTATTAATCTGAATGAAAGTTTTTTAATGAAAATATTTCCCCTCATACATTTTGTGGTTTGGTTGGTCCACAAAATAATTAAATGGCTTCTCCATTCATAATAATAAGATTATTTTGACTTTTTTAAAAAAATTAAAAATACAATACTAAACATTTTAAATAATCTATAGTTGTGTTTTTTTAAAAAGAGCGAGGAAGTAGATATCTTTAATACAATTTCATGAATTCAGCTCAATGCTTTGAAATACCCAACCTGAGTAATGCGCTTCATACGCAATAGTACAACACGATCATTTATTAAAATAATACTCCCTCTGGTCCCTAATGTAAGAGCCAAAATTTGAATGGTTTTGGTCCCTAATGTAAGAGCTCACCTCATATTCTCTCCTCATTTAATGCATTTTTTCCTACTTTACCCCTAACTCTCTTTCATATTTATTAATGCTTATGTATTTCTCTCTCTTAAAAGTACCATAATAAATATGGGCAATTTTGGAAAAGAAGCATTAACTCCAGACACCCAACTAACATTCATATGTTTTCTTAAGAAGCGTTTTTTTGGCGGCTAGCTCTTACATTAGGGACCGGAGGGAGTATCACCATTTCAAATGTTTCATTTTTAATTGATAACAGTTTGGCCCTCGGGGAAGAGTTTTTTAAACCCTTGGTAGGTCCTAATTATATGACAACTTGTGTTGACATGCATGCTATTGATTTTTATATGACACTTTTACCTTGACTCAATGGAATGAATTCGTTTGTTTTTTTACTCAATGGAATGATTTCACATCTAGAATTTAGAAGATGTAATTCACAATCTCACTTATAAAAAATCCCTAAAAAAGGTGTTTAGTATAATTAGGCTTGACATTGATGAAAAAAACTCTATTGAAGTGTTTAATTTTAATGAAGGAAAAAATTAGAGTCATACATTTATTACATGTTCAAGGGTAATGATTTGATGAAGTCGGTTTTGCCTTTATCAAGGCAGCACAAGATAGTGGAAGAGGATGAGACCCTTAAAGAAAGGCCCAACCAAAGCCCAATAATATATAATAAAAAAAGAAGGACCGAACAAATATATCTAGAATAAACCCATTGGATGAGCCCATAATTGCTGATATAGCACTTATTGTAAAAAGGCTGTGGAAAGTTGGCAGCTGAATGATGATATCCGGAGCTTAGAGAGCTTACTAAAATATGGAGCTGGCCTCCTGATTCATTAATCAAGAGGAGTTGATTAATAGTGTCTCACACAATTGTCTTCGTTGAAAATCAAGAGGATTTGATTAATAGTGTCTCACACAATTGTCTTCGTTGAAAAGATATAAAACAACTAACCACCTTATTGGTGTTTGTTAAAAATTTATGACCTAATAGATGATTTGGTCTTAGTACTAAATATAAGGCCTAATTCAAAAAAATTTCAAGTTTTTTCTTGAACAATAATCAAGTTAGAGGTGGCTAATAAAAGAAGAAGATGATTAGGTATTTTATGAAAAACACAACATACTAATTAACATAAATAACATATTATAACTTGATCAAATTAGTTAACTAGATCCTATTTTTAAAACCAGGGTTAGTAATACACAAGTCCTTATGATTCTTCTCAATTTTACATCAGGTCCAAGTAATTTATTTTGTTTGAAATATGAGCTTTATATTTTGAACCATTATAAGCATTCATCATTGAGTAAAAAGAGTAATTGATTTTAATTAGTCCATTCGATCATAAAATATATGATCAATTTGACTAATTTGATTCAATTATTGTTATTTAAGTTAGCAAGCATGAACATATTTTTCTAAAATACCCTAATATATATATATATATAAATTCTTTTTTTACTTGATTATAATTAAGAAGTACCAATAATTACACTGTAGCGAAAAGATTGAGAATAAATACTGACCATGTCGTACATTTTATTATACATTAAGCATCATCAATTAAAGGATTGCTTGTTTCATTTTTTGAGCCTCATGAATTTCCTTGGTTTCATTAAACATAGTTTTCTTTTGAAAAAAAGGGGAATTTGCACAGTAGTCCCTGGTAAGGCAAATTACTACTGTAAGGTCCCAATACATTCCAAAATCATCATCAAGTCCCATGGGACTTTGTTGCAAATGTTTCCATTTGTTCAATAACCATTTTACCCCTTAGTAAAAACATAACTTACCCTAATTCACTCATCATTCATCCTCATTAGCCGTCACTTCTTTTTAGCATCTTCTTCTTCATAGATCCTCGTCGCCACTGTTCACGACCACCATCATCAGTCTGCATCTTCACTCATCAGCAGTGCATGCTTGCTTTATTCAATTTCATTCACCACCATTGGGCTTTTCCTCTATAAAACGCAGATCCGATTCATCTTCTCTTCTTCCAACCCAGCTCCCTATTCGTTTTGTCGCCACTGTGCAACGTCGAACCCAGCTCCTCAGCAGCGTCGGACCTTCTTCGGGTAAGATTCTACCTTTTTCTGCTAAACAACGATTGTTCGTCCTGTCATTTTCTGTAATCCTAAAGTTGATTGGTGTTTAGAAGTGATTAGGAGAATGATTTCAAAAGTTGAATGGTGACCCTTGAATGAATGGATTGTTGTAAATTTCTGTCGTTGGTTGAGGATGCTTATTGAGAAAGTAGTTTTTGATTAATTTGGCATTTGTCTTCTTCAATGTGATTTAATGAGGCTATATTTTTTAATTTCCCATCCTTGTTGCCTTCATTATGTGCAGGAAGAAAAAATTGATGAGAAATATAGTTTAGATGTTGTTTTCATGAATATTTGAATGAATTGGGCAAAAAGCAAACAAAGCTAAAGATAGAACTTATACTTTGGATCTAAATTTTCTGATTTTTCACCCTTAGCCTTGAGTTTCCCATCATTTCCCATCATTTATATACTACTGCCTTATCATTCATTACATGAACACTATCACATCATCACGTTCCCTTCTGCTCCATATGCAATATGATTATACCATTTACTTATTATTACCACCACGCCATTCACACCTCATTCCCCTTTTCCCACTGATCTCTATTTTAATCTAAGGAATATCCTTCGTTTTCATGATGACAATAATAAATTATATTATAATTATACTTACAACAATAAAATCAATTATATTCTGCCCTGTGAATCTCAAACTTGCTAGCAAATAACCTTAAAGTAAGTAGTTGTTACTATTTGTAGTTTATTTACTACTATACTGTGGTTTTGTAGAGTGATATTGACAATGCCAATACATCTGGAAGCATCTGCTATGTTTTGTTCATTTAGGTGAACAATTGATGATAATAAATGGAGAAGGCTTTTTGACATATGTTGGTGGGATAAAGAAATCAAAATCATCAAAGAAAGAACAAGTTTTGAAGAGTTCATATTTGTAAATGCACCATATCTTGTACATATTTGTAAATGCATATTTTTGGGCAGCTTTCGTAAATGTCCTTGGACATGTTAATAGTCAGATGGCCATGGATAGTGGGTGAAGTATTATATTTTGGATAGACTTTGGAGTATGAACATTTGAATATAGGATGCATGGAAGGATGCAAATGAATTTTTGTAGGACTAATTAATTAATGCCAAGTGTGTTATCATTGAGAATTGAAGTTGTCACTACATTTAAATTTCAGTATTGCTATTTTTTTTAACAAGTCAATAGACCTCAGTTACAAGTGTCCCACTGATCACTTAAAATTAGTCAGTAACTAGTGGTCATGCCTACATTAACAAGGGACTAAACTGTAGTAACAACTAACAAGTGTCTCGCTTGGTAATGACAACTGCAAATAAAAAATGGTGGGGTTCATTTCTGAGGAACAATAAGTGATCATTGAGGAAATAAAAGGCATGTTAATCTAACTGGGCATGAACACTTGTTAATCAATGAAATGAGTATGTATGTATTTTATCCCCAAGTGTTAATTTTTTGCTAGTGACAAGTGGACATATAATCATTAACAAGTCACCAGACCTGTATTAACAAGTGCCCTACTTGTTATTGGCAATTGCCTTCACAAATCATGGAGTTAATTTTTGGGCAATGACAAGTGGCCATTAAGGAAATTAAAGTGCCCCAAATGTTAATCTAAACTTGTCATGATATATTGGTTACTTTAGTTTTTTCCAGTGACAAGTGGTCATATCTGCATTAGCAAGTGAACACACCCGCAGTAACAAGTTCCCTACTTGTTACTGCAAATTTCTTGGCTATTTTGTGTGACTACTTGCATTCCATCATTTATGAAGGGCAATTGCCAATTACAAGTGAGACATGGTCCAAGTGTTATTCACAAGAAGTTGTTACTCAATATTAGAAAATTGTTAAACTAAAAATATATGCATTAGCATGTTCCCAAATGTTAATTTTTTGTCAGTAACAAGTGGACATGTAAGCATTAACAAGTCATTAGACTTGTAGTAACAAGTCCCCTATTTGTTACTGGTAATTACCTTCATAAATCATGGAATTGATTTTTGAGCAGTAACAAGTGGTAATTAAGGAAATTAAAGGGGCCCAAATGTTAATCTAAACTGAGTATAATATATTGGTTACTTAATTTTCGCTAGTGACAAGTGGTTATATCTATATTAACAAGTGACCACACCTGCAATAACAAGTGCTCCACTTGTTATTGCGAATTTCTTGAATATTTTTGTGACTACTTGCATTCTATGATTTGTGAATGGAAATTTCCAGTAATAATTGTTAATAACAATTAGACCTCAAAACAATATGGAGTTAAGTGAATGGAATTTCATGTGTTCAAAAAAAGTGAAGGGAATTTCACAGTAACAAGTAGGGAAATTGTCACATCATTTGTTATTTGTAATTTCTAGTAACAAGTAAGACACTTGTTACTACAGGTGAGATCACTTGTTATTGCAGGCATCACTTGTTAGTACCCAAAAATCAACCCCATCATTTTCTGATTTGCAATAGTTAGTAACAAGTGAGACACTTGTTATTCCTGAACCATCACTTGTTAGTACCCAAAAATCAACCCCATCATCTATGTTGTCACTTTACACGCCTACTTGTTAGAATCTGATTAGACATACTTGAACCATCACTTACTCAATTAATTGACTAATTAATCATGGCAACAAAGAGTTTATTTAACAACCAAATGTAATGTTTCTGCTGAAAGAAAAACTCCATATTTTGGAACATATATATATGATGATACAAATCACATACTCATTTCATTGACTAATTAATAATGTCAACAAACACTAAACTCACAATCAACATAGAAAAACCTGATTACAACATTGATAAAACATGACACATCACATAATTCCAGCATTATTATCCTACATCAGCATCAATTTCATGCATTATTAACCTATCTCCAAGCTAAGCCTTCTCAAACTCAAGAATTTTCCATGGGCTCTTCAAATGATACATTTGATGCATGCTCCTCTTCCTCTCATGTCGAGGACTGGATAGTGCTTCTATGTTGTCATTACAGATCTCAGGGCAAATGGTGTGAAGGCAGTATTTTTTCTAGCAACAGTTAGTGAAGCAATTTCATTTCACAAAAGATAGATCCATCACCACCTGCTTCCTTCATAGATTGTCTGCACTCTTCCATCACCTAGATCACTTCTTGTCCAACATACTGCATTAATCAACATTTACTTGCTGCAGTGAAAAAACCCTCCACTTTCTCCTTGTCCACCACCTTACCATCTGATGTAGTACTCAAGGACATCCACTTGCTTCTCAACAAATTTTCCTCCTCTCATATTATGGGCATACAACATGCCTCTTCACTCTGGACCACTTTACGATTTTCAGCAGCATGTCAAATACCCCATTATAAGTCAAGCAGTAGGATTTAATTGTGCTTTGTTTTTGTTTTCCTTCATTTTATTATATTGTAACAATATTTTTATTAATGATCATTGCCTTTACTTCAAAAAAAAAAAGAAAGATACATCACATAATTGGCCTAAATGCCTATATCCTATTTCATCTTTTGATGTTTCCCTCCTTGATAAAACTTGATTAAAATGAACATTGTGGGGATGGTTAACAATAAGCACCTCTTCTTTAATTCCTGGAGTTCTTCCAAGGAGTACTTGGGCATAGTATAGCCCTCCTTACCTTACTCATTTCCATCCCACATTTGGAGCCAAAACAAAAATGAACTCCACGTGTTCCTACACACAAAAATTCTTAAGAGACTAATAGTTTAATATTATTTAACATGAAAGATACAAGCACCTATAAAACATAATCAGACCATTTCTTCCTAAATAGTATGGTTGGGTGTGGCCAGTAACAAAATAATTTCATCACTCAAATTCCTAAGGCTTTTGGATATTAGCTGAACATGGACTTACAACATATATGCTTACAAATTTATAAAGCATCAAAGTACCATGAAACCTGATTTGTTCTGAAACTGAACTGATTTCAAATACATCACAACTTAAATCTTCACAAAGTGTACGAAAAGAGCAAGTGACAAAGTTACAAATTTTTCCAAAACAAGGCACAAAAATATCTGAAAGAAATTACATTAATCACAGCAAAACAGTGAGAAAAAGGCACGAAAATCAGATTGGTCAGAGCTGAAACAAATCACAGATCCACAACAACAATCACGACAAGAAACTTACCCGGCGCTGCTGAGTCCGACGCCGCTGGGTTTGCCGTTGCACGGTGGCCACTGAAGTAATGGGGGCGGTGGTTTTCATATTCTAGGGTTTGGGAGGTTAACACAATGGACCCGACGAAATTCCCAAATAAAATCGCACAAAGAGAAGATGATGGAGCTGATGCTTGATGAGCAAAGAAATAGAAGAGAGGGAAGTCCACGGCGGAGCTCAGGGAGGAAGAGACAAACGCGCGACCGTTTTTTTTTTTCACAGGAAGATGAGGAATGAAAAGGAATGAAGAGAATGAATGTGGTATAATTATTTTAACTAGGGGCAAAATGGTCATTGCACATAAGCAAATAATTGCAGGAAAGGCCCAAGGGACTTGATAATTATTTTAGAATGTGTAGGGACCTTCAAGTAATAATTTCCCTTCCCAGGGACTAGAATGCAAATTTCCCTAAAAAAAATCACCCTATCCATCCCTCCCCCAATAGGAACACTACACGCACTTCAATTTTTTAAGCTCGTGTTTTAGCTCAAATGGCATCCATCGAACATAGTCTTGAATCTAATGCATTCCTATAAATAATAAAGTTTAATCAAGGCTATATAAATTAAAATTTTGAGACCAACACTAGAGTCCCGATTCAAACAAAATATGTAAAACAATTGAACATGGTTCAAACAAAATATGTTCCATTTAGTGTTAAAAAACAAAATGGAACATACCTTGGCAAAGAATTTTTTAAAAATTAGGCACCCAAGTTTATGCACTAAGGGAGGTGAAGAACAAAAGCGAAAACAGCAAGCAACGTGGCAGGACATGATTTGTTAAAGATGATCCCCAAAGTTTCGCAAGCAAAAAAAGGCAAGTTAACACAATTGTCTTGCCGACGTAACATGACGTCATCATTTATGTCTTTAGTGATTGGTAATATTCCACTGCGCTCACTCCCACTTGGGTTACTGTTCCCTTGTACCATCCTTTAATCTTATTGGTCAGAACTCAGAAAAAGTCATCGTACTTTCTTCTCTTTCCTCCAAGTGTTGGATGTACAGTACTGCCACTTTCATTAATTTTTAATCAATCATTCAATCATGCCGCGCCGAAAATTCCATTATTAGTAAAATTGCCAACCCTATAGTATCTACCAAAATTATTGTCCTAACAAAAAGAGCATCTAACAAAATTTTTAATCATTATTATTGTTTAACTCACGTTTTAGTAGTACACATTTTTTAAGTTCCTGATTCGAAATTTTGTAAGTATAATCCAAAGAAAATTTGTAAGTTAGCCTTTTAGATAATGATAGTTCATGTGGAAATTTAGTTACAATACAAAAAAAAATTATGTTATTCTAATTTTTATAAGGGAATAATAAACTTAAAGATTACAATGTTAAAAAATTACATTTTCAAAAATTTATTTTAACATGAAAATTAAAAAAAAGTTTAAATTTGGAATATGATCATTTATTGAAATCAACATGGAGTTTTTGAGTTCGAAATGTTGAACTACGAGTGCATCATCATTATGAATTTAGATTCGGTAGCATTTATTTAGAAAAGAACACTATAAATATGAATTTATTAATTTAGATTTGGTGCTTCTAAGGATTCTTCTTTCTCTGTGATTTTTTGCCAATTAAGGATTTTTCTTTTTTAGACGTTCATATATGATTTAAATCAAGTTTTTTTGTGTTGTTTTGCTACGTACGTCTCTTAGAAGCATATAGAAGAATTAATATTTAAGTCCTTATAATTTTAATTAAATTTGAAATCAGGCTTCTCTATTTTTTTCGCTCGATTTTTCAAGGTTCGATTATATGGAAGACTCAGTTTTCATGTAAAGTCTCCTGAGATTGTTGCATTTTCCCATTTTCAATGTTTTTTTAATTGTTGCATTTTCCCATTTTCAATGTTTTGTTGCCACATCTTCCATTTTCAATTTGGTTTATGGTTTTTTATAACAGTTTATGGTTTTCATATATTTTTTAAAAGGCAAAATGATATTAATTAGCAAATAAATTATAAGGTTCTAATAATGTCTCTAAAAGGAAAGTTGAAAACATTACATTCATCAATAGAGAGTAAATAAAGGGAAATATAAGAGAAAGACTTCAACGATGTCGCTAGATATTTGACGAGAACTATAGCTATATTGTGAGTTGATAATTTATTGAAGAATTAAGTACACAGGTCTTGGGTGGAGGATGGACTGGATTGAAAACTGGAAGACGATGATGTTTTTTTAACATCACTTCCACTTCTACTATCACTACTATCAAAAGTTCTTTATTTGTTGATTACAAAAAGCTCTTCTATTATACCATTCGGGTATACTCACATTTTGACGTCATTTTCCCCTGGCATCCAACCCTTAAATATTGGCTAGGTATGAGGTATTTATCACTTGGTATTATTTTTTCGTGTCTAACACCTCATCATGATGCTATTGTTAAGTTACATCTATGACTGATATATTATTATCGATAGTTTTGGGTGTAAGACACACTGTGACCATATTAAAGTGGTCCAAATTAAACACAAGAAAAATACTGTTACAATAAGAAAAGTTGAATTACCTAATAAAATAAGATTAAGATGATGAAACAATTAAAATAATATCAGGATATTTGATGCTACTTTACCCTTAATTCTATTAACATGAATTAGACTTTTAACATTCTTGTAATATTTCTAAACATTTATTGTTGTTGTTGTTGTTGTTTCTTCTTAGATGCTGAAAACAAAATTCAAACTACAACAAAGTGTGTGTTTGGGAGAAGTGGTGGAGAAGCGGCTTTTTTTCAACTTAGTTTTTTCACAAGTAAGTTTATATAAAAGTCAGTTTGTGTGAACATGTTTGGATCTTTAGTTGTAGAAGTGACTTATTTTGAAGCTGACATTTACAAACATGTTTGGATGATTATTTTGAGAAGTCAATTTAGATAGAAACATTATTTTTACTAAATAATACACAATTACAATATTAATATACTTTCAATAATTTAAAATTACAAAAATTTAATAGATTAAATTGCATAAAATTTTCAATAATCGAAAGTAATAAAAATTTAATAGATTAAAGTGCATATAAATTAGAGGTCATGTCACATTACATTTGAATTGTTGAATTACATAATTTGTTTGGTTTGAGGGTAAAGGATAAAGAGAGGGAATTATACCATGTCTTGAACTTGTAACTATTAGAAGCATTCATGACCCCAAGGATGTATCTAGAAAGCCACAAGGGAAACTAGTTGAAATGTTGAATTACATAATTTGTTGTTTTAAAGGGTGAGAGTCATTTGGCTCCAAATTCTTTTATATATGGTGTTGTATGAAGTAGATGAGAAATGTGAGATGCAATGAAAAAGAAAATATACTAATTTGTGATATGATGAGAGATGTGATAGTATAATCATTAATGTTATAATTATCATAAATGCACAAAAGCTCCGTTAGAAAAGCTAGTCATGAACGCCCATAAGCTCCAAATTGTAGCTTCTTAAAATAAGCTTATTTAGCCCAAAAGTTCGGTAAAAAATAAGTAAGACACAAACATACAATAAAAGCTGAAAAAAACTTATCCAGTCTAAACCAGCTTTTTTGGGTCCAAAAGCTGCTCCCAAACACACACAAAGTAAGGGATAACTTGCAAAATCTCACCTCACATTATTTTATACAACAACATATGTCTTCAAGTGTTAAGTATAAGATATTTATGAATTTGAAATTGGTGTTTTTTTTCAATGAATTTGAAATTGGTTATAAACATATGATTTATTTATACTTTTTGTTAATGTTCTCAAATTTAACAAAAGAGGGAAAAAGAGATTGAAAAGAACTCTTAACGAAATTATTAAATAAAATCTTTTGATTAATTATTTATCTTCAAACATGATTATTGATTGAATATAATGATGTCGTGTGATCCATGTAGCCCACTCCACTTACTTGAGATAAGACTTTATTGTTGTTGCTCTTAAATTTATCCCCTTTAACAATAATTAAAGTAAGATAGATGAAAATAATTAAACGGTGTTGTAGAAAAATCATGTACCTCATATAGCTGACACTTTTTTTAGGCAATCCACATATAGCTGATATCATGGTGCTAGACCCACTAAATTCTTTAGTAATTTGATTAAATTAGGAATGTTACATAAATTATATGAAATCACGTGATATTATCAAAACACTATAATATTTTACTTTTATTGTTATTCACTCTCTTATTTATTTATCACTGAAGAATATCAACTATTTTTGGACAACATTAAGAAATTTTTGAAAGATGACTTGTATTTAGAAATAAGTTCACTTATCTAAATATGTCATATATTAGGAATCCAGCAAGCTAAGTAACAAAATGAATTCAACTTACTTGTGAGAAGGGAAGACATGTACAGATCACAAAAGTTGAATAATTAGTTGTTTTTTAAGGTAAAATAACTTTAGAGTGAAAGTGCTACCTACATAGGTATTCCTCTTCATGAGAGTGTACCCGATATTTGAATAATGAATGAATAGACATTCTCATCCTTATAATGTGCGAGTCTACATATTAACTTGACCAACTACTCTTACTCTCTCTAGTAATAATTATTTGGTAATACTTTGTTGCTTTAATATGGTGTACTATATGAGATTAAAAAAATGTGTTGAAGATGTACACTAAAATATACACACACAAAACTACTAAGTTCATTTTTTTGCATAGATTGTTGGATACGTTCGTGTCAACGGACGCCAAAAGGGATTCAAATATAGCAGAATTTCTGAGCACAAGACTAGACAGCGAAACTGAGGGAGAAAAGAAAACATAACACGTATCTTTTAATATTATTTATATTTATTTTCATTTCATATTAACAACATAATTCCCCCTTCTATAATTTCTCTCTCGAGTCCTTATTATAAGTCACCAACTGCCTAAATCTCACATACTAAAGAATAAAAGTTAATGGAAGTTGCATCATCAAATCAGTCATATTTTATTTTCATTTTCCATTTGTACCCCTTTCATCTTTATCACTATGACCCACTATCTTTTCTCTTTTTCATTATACATGTGACTTTTTCATCTTTAATCCTCCAATGTACTCCCTCCGGTTCCTAATATAAGAGCCAAATTTTGAATTTAGTTTTGGTCAATAATATAAGAGTTCATCTCACATTCTCTCATCATTTAATGCGTTTTTTCCTACTTTGCCCTCAACTCTCTTTCATATTTATTGATGTTTATGTCCTCTCTTTTTTAAAAGTATCATAATAAATATGGGCAATATTGGAAAAGTAGCATTAACTCCAGACACCCAACTAATATTCACATGTTTTCTTAAGAAGCGTTTTTTTGGCGGCTAACTCTTATATTAGGGATCGGAGGGAGTAATTAAAAAGATCTCTTTTTCCCATGAATAATGAGGGCATATTGGGAAAAATTTAACAATGAATTAATTAATGGTAGTTTGTGACTTATATTAAGGACCAAAATTTAGAAACCGTAAGGAAAGTAATATATAAATAAACATATAAATGCCACTCTCAACTTTCTTTCCATGAAAACATATAATTGTACAAATAAATTTCCATGAAAAATTCTCTCAACTTTTTCTACTCAATGCTCTCCTCCTCCTTCTTCTTCCCTCCAATCATTTCTATCTCCCTCTGATTTTCTCTCTTGATTGCTGCTCTCTCTTCTTCTTCTTCTTCTTCTTCTTCTTCTTCTTCTTTTCTCTGTGCTGTTTTTTTTGTTTGTTTAATTGTTTGTGTGTCTGGTTTTCCGGCGATGGAGGAGGAAGTAGAAGAGTGAAAGGAAGAAATATCTCTGCTTCTACGAAATCTCTCTACCCAATTCCCTTCCTTCATCAACACAATTCCTTTCTCTCTTCAAATTCCTCACACCATTCACTTCTTCTTCTTTCCTCCATGGACTTCCAAACCTCTCTCTAGCCCCTACTTTCTCCTCTTTTTCTCTCTTTTTCAGGTACCCTTTTGTTTCTTCTCTCCAAATTTTCAACCTTTCTTTCTTATTCTTACTTCCTGCATGTGATCGTGTTATTTAGCAACTGGGTTTTTTTAAATTTTGTAAATTTAGCTTTTTTCTGTCGGTGATGACTGAAAAATTGTGACTTTTTTTTGTATTATCTTATGGGGTCTTCTACTGTTGATTATATTTGGTTGCTGATTTTGGGCTGGAAGTTAATCATGTGTAATCTGTGTGTGGATTGTTTTTGTCTACTACTGGGTTGTTTTGCTGTGTGTCTTTGTTGACTTGGTGAGTATTGTTTGTGAAGTGTTATTTGGCTTCACTGTTATTGTGTTTATCCATTTAATCTGGTGATCTTACTATGTAGGTAACGTTTTTCTTTTGAATTTTGGTTGAGTGGAAATATGCTTTACCCATCTGAGAGTGGATATATTATGATTAAAGAATGATCAGAATGAAGAAAATTATGATTGTTGTTATTATGTATTTGAGGGAAAGCAGGGAAATTGCAGTGCTTCTGTTTGGTAGCTTAAAAGAATTGTGCTTGAACTTTGTGATAACCTACTAGCAATTTTTTGTTTATTTCTTTACTTTATAATTCGGTACACTTTCCACCTACTTAATTCTCCATTCCCTCTCCCTTCTTTTGCCCCTAGAGAAAATTGGTTCCAATGAGAACCATAATCCCTTGGCTTTTGTTTCGACAAAATGCATCCATTATAGAATCATTTGATTTCTAACTGCAATTCCATTTCATTTATTCAACTCCATCTTATAGAAGTGCTGTTGGTCAATATGCTGTTATAGCTATAGCTACTAATTAATTGAGCTCGGCACACCTCATTGGAGGTTGTACTCTTGTACTAATTATCCGATTGGGCGGTATGTCCTTTGTCCCATGTAGTGATATAGAATAACAGGGAAATATTTGCCTCTCTTTAGAGAGGCTTTATCATGACACTATTTCTTTACTTGTGGCAGTATTGTGTGATGATCCATGACAAATTCGTTTCACTATGTCTCTAAATATGTTGTCTTTGCATAGCTGATACATAATATTCACATTTTCTTTATTCTTATTCTGCTTTCAGAAAGTGATTCGATGGAGTCAGAGGACAGTCAATCTCTGGATTTTAAGTCGGCATCTGGGTCAACAGGTGCTTCTTATTTTCTATGTAATGAAGCACTTAGTTTTGAACATATAATTCATGTTTATTACTCAGTTATGCACACTACTTTTATAGGTCCCTCTGGGATTCCTCCGATAAATGTTGCTAAAAAAGTGGAAAGCGGTGCTTGGGGGATACCACATGGGGCTGGTGCACATCACGCATCTAGTGATGCTAGCTTGTTTTCGAGTTCTCTGCCCGTTCTTCCTCATGAAAAGTGTAAGCCTGTGGTTTTCCTATACATGCAATGCTGGAGTGACCTTGTATTTTTTCTGATGCCTATTTTTTTTTGTCCTCTGTATTTTTTTGTCAATATGCAGTGAATTTCCCTGATTCTGTGCGTCATGGTCAACCTTTTGATGATAACATGCCAATGCTTAATAAAGACCATAAAGAAGTTGACGGGTATGATCCACTTGAAGATGTTGAAACCAATGTTATTGGAAGCATACTCCCTGATGATGAAGAAGAGCTATTGGCTGGGATAACGGATGATTTTGATCTGAGTAGGTTGCCCAGCCAACTGGAGGATCTGGACGAAAATGATTTGTTTGGTAGTGGAGGAGGGTTGGAAATGGATTTTGAGCCCCAAGAGAGTCTTAAGATTGGCATGTCAAAGATGAGCATTACTGATGGAGTTGCTTCAAATGGCATTGGCCACTATGTACTTCCAAATGGTGTGGGACCTGTGGCTGGGGAGCATCCCTATGGAGAACATCCATCAAGAACATTATTTGTGAGAAACATTAATAGTAACGTTGAGGATTCTGAATTAAAATCACTATTTGAGGTATTTTACATTAAAACCAGTGCTCCACTGAAGTTTGTCTATCTTTTGATGTGGATGATAATTTTGCTTCTGCCTTTTTGGTTGCATCTCTTTGCTCATTGTAGTTTCTTCCTCTAGTCCTTTATGGTGAATTTATCATATTTAATGGACTGCAGTGCATCTATGATCTATCCCTTAGTAAAACAAATGCATCTCAGCCTACAATAATCAGAGGAAGTTTAATTGCACAAAAATAGCTGGGAAATTTGGAGCTTAGCCTAGAGCTATGTTACTAACACTACATTCCACAATTTTTTTTATGTAATAGTTTCTCTTTCTATGACTTCTTTATTGTCTCTGTGCTACTTTGGTGAGAGGTGCTTTTAATTATGCGCTCTTTTATTGGGTTCTATATTGAAGATGAGTATGATTTTTGTTTCTAATTGTTCAGTTTCAATTTTGTTCCTGTAATTCTTCTTTCTGATATCTTTCTATTTGGATAGCAATATGGGGATATTAGAACTTTGTACACTGCATGCAAGCATAGGGGTTTTGTGATGATATCTTACTACGATATTCGAGATGCTCGAACTGCAATGCGTGCTTTACAAAACAAGCCCTTGAGAAGAAGAAAACTTGACATCCATTTCTCAATTCCTAAGGTTTGTTTTTCTTAAAAAACTACACTTAATATATAATTATGTGATTTCTTTTATTGGCTATTTCAATATTTTATACTACTGTTCAGGACAACCCCTCTGAAAAAGACATCAATCAAGGAACCCTTGTGGTGTTCAATTTGGATCCATCGGTATCAAATGATGATCTTCGTCTAATATTTGGGGCTTATGGGGAGGTTAAAGAGGTACAATTTCTGCGAGTGTGCAAGCTGTCCATATGAAGTTCTTGTTTGGATCTCTTCATGGTTTTTACCTTGTCATGTATTTGCTGTTATCTTTTTACTTGGTGTTAAAAATTGCAGATAAGGGAAACACCACATAAGAGACATCATAAATTTATTGAATTTTACGATGTTAGAGCAGCTGAGGCAGCACTTAAGGCATTAAATCGATGTGATATTGCAGGGAAACGCATCAAACTTGAACCCAGCCGCCCTGGTGGGGCACGGAGAAAGTAAGGTTCCATATTGGTTTTTTACATTCTAAACAGCTTGTCAATGAACATTATCTGACCTGAGTGGTCAATAATTATGTTAATATTATACTTCACTGTTACAATGTTAGTAAAATCAATTTGGTCCTAACACTATTTGATTACTATTAGATGAAATGGCATGTATTAAAATCATGATATATCATTTCAAAACAAAGGTTGTCTATCACAATTTGGTTAATATCATTGTGGTAACTTTTTGTAAATGCAATCTCGAGGTAAAATTTAATCCTGCTTTAAACACGAATTTAGCCAGTTACTACTTTTGCTTATGTAGAGGTAGAATCACACAAATACATGATGGTTAATTAAATTAAAATGCCATTATCATTAGAAGTGGTGGTGTCAATATCACTTGAAGTTTAGTTGAGGGAATTAAGGCTATACTTGATTGATCCAGTATAAAGTTAGCCATGTCTTTTATCTTCACAGTTTGATGCAACAACTGAGTCAAGAGCTGGACCTAGATGAAGCACGGACTTTCAGACATCAAGTAGGTTCACCATTGGCCAATTCTCCTCCTGGTAAGTTTATCTTTCTTTCTCACGTGCAGTTCTATACTATTTTATTCAGAAGCCTTTTTAGTTGGAATCTGAATTTATGGCTAATCTGTGCAGGTAACTGGGCACAATATGGAAGTCCAGTTGAACATAGCTATTTAAGTTCTTTTAGCAAGTCTCCAGTAAATAGCAATCATTCATCTGGATTGGCCGCAATTCTCTCACCTAATGCATCAAACCCTACAAAGATTGCTCCAATTGGCAAGGACTCAGGAAGACTTAATAGTTCAAATCAAACATTTACAAATGGAGTATCAACACAAGGAGTTGGTTTTCAGAATTCACTGTCCTTTCCTGAGCTAAAAGTGAATGCAAGTTCTAGGCCCATTGCTTCTTTCAGTGAATCAAGCTCAGCTTCATCAAGCATTGGAACACTATCCGGTCCTCAATTTCTTTGGGGAAGTCCAACTACTTCTTACACAGAGCATTCAAACACTTCCGCTTGGTCTTCGTCTTCTACTGGGCTCCCTTTTACATCTAGTGGTGAGAAGCAGGGTTTTCCATATGCTACTCGGCCCAGTTCCTTTCTTAGCACGCACTCCCATCATCATGTGGGATCTGCTCCTTCTGGCCTTCCTCTTGATAGGCATTTCAACTATTACCCAGAGTCACCAGAAACTTCTTTCATGAGTCCAGCTTCATATGGGAGTATAAATCACAGTGATGGAAATTTTATGAACATGGGTGCTCGTGCGGCTACTGGGGTTATTGGTCTTTCAGGAAATACCTCTGAAATAAATTCTTCTAGTTTCAGGTTGATGTCTATGGCCAGGCATAGTTCCTTGTTTCTTGGGAATGGTTCTTATTCTGGAGTGGTTGCAAATAGTGACCCATTTACTGATCGAAGTCGGAGTCGGCGACCTGAAAATAGCGTGACCCAAATTGATAGCAAGAAGCAGTATCAACTTGATCTAGACAAAATTATCAGTGGGGAAGATACAAGGACTACTTTAATGATTAAGAACATTCCTAATAAGTATGAATGTCAATCTAGTGATGTGGTTAATGTGTTAGTAATTTGATATGGGTTGCAACTGATATATAATTTGTTTTATGATTTTTGTGATGTTTGCCTTTTAGGTACACTTCAAAGATGTTGCTGTCTGCAATTGATGAGAACCACCGGGGCACTTATGACTTTCTTTATTTGCCCATTGACTTTAAGGTATACTTTTTTTGCAAATTGTTTTATTTGATGAATGATTTTTTAAGAGGGCTTTTTGCTTAAATTTCCTTTTCCCCTGCAGAACAAGTGTAATGTGGGTTACGCCTTCATCAATATGGTGTCTGCTTCGCATATTGTTTCCTTCTATAAGGTTTAAACTTTGATTTTTTCTCATGTTTCAGTTTATATTTTGTTACTGTTATTTCAATTTAGTGTGCTGCGAGGACTTCCGCTGTGATATTTATCATGACATTTTGACAATAAACATATATCAGATACTGCTTTGAAAATTCTTAATTTTATACTGGGCTTAATAAGAATGTAGATGATCCAGAGAAATCTTACCATTGAAATATATGCAGGAATTTAATGGGAAGAAATGGGAAAAATTTAATAGTGAAAAAGTTGCATCACTGGCTTATGCACGGATCCAGGGAAAGGCAGCACTTGTGACACACTTTCAAAATTCAAGCTTGATGAATGAGGATAAGCGATGCAGGCCTATTCTCTTTCATTCAGAGGGCCAAGAGATTGTTGACCAGGTATTATTTTTCAATTGAAGCTCAGGAAATCTATAATTTCAGTGTTGATACTTAGAAAATTTGATCATTAGAAAAATTGATGAGGCAGTTCTGTCCCTTCTTCTAGTTTCAGTGTCCAGGGTTACCTTTATAATTTATTACTTTTGGTCGGAATTGTTTATAAAGGGTTAGGTTCAAATAAACAAAACCTCTGTGTTAGCCTATGTTTCTAAGGAGGGTTGAGCTTGGTTAGCGGAAAGCTAGTTTCCTCCCCTGGGCACAATAGTAGGGAATTGTCTTTGCGTATCAACGCTCTCTGACAACAAACAATTTAAGTGGAAAGCTTGCATTAAGTGTTTGGTTGCCTTTTCTTTCATTGTTGGATTGCGTTCATGACTTTCCATATATGCTCTCATTTTGCATTCAAATGGACATAAATGATATTTTTCCTTTCTTAAAGGAGTATGAGTTGTTAAAAGAAAATGGTTGAGGATGGGCATTCTTCTGGGCTTTTATTCACTCTATCAAAATCATTTAAAAGATGCTTAGGTTAGTTGTTAAAGTAATAAGGGATTTGATGCATACGGTAACACTTATTAACGTATGCATCAAACCCCTTATTGCTTAATTGAAGTATTGAACCCACTAGATTGAAGTAATAAGGGGTTTGATGCATACGTTAACACTTATTAACGTATGCATCAAACCCCTTATTACTTTATTGAAGTATTGAACCCACTTGATTGAAGTAATAAGGGGTTTGATGCCGACGTTAACACTAGATTGAAGTAATAAGGGGTTTGATGACACTAAAACCCCTTAACACTTATTCTCACTTTAGTGTAAAAGCCACATTCATTTATCATCTAATTCTGTATCTGCTGCTTAATCAAAGACAAGACTGACCATTTTCTGTCTACACCATCCAGGAACCTTTCCTATCTAGCAATTTGAATATATGCATCCGTCAACCAGATGGGTCATACTCAGCTGATTTGTTGGAAAGCCCCAAGGGCGATTTGGATGACAAGCTGTAGACAAATTAACTATTTAATGCCATATCTTATTCCTAGTCACAAGAAATGGGTCTAGGAATTCTAACCACTGCACATAATCTTTAGCTGTACAAAGTTTACTCATCCAAAAACCAATGTGCATGACAGTAAAGCACTTTGGTCAAGACTCATTGTGTTAATAGTTCATAATAATCATCAAATCCAAGAGAAGCAGAGGGCAATTTGTGATGCTTGGAGAAACAATTGTTATTTAATCAGCAGGAAAAATAAGTGTGGAGCCTAAGAAAAGGATAGCAACACATCACAACACACGGGCAACATAGCAACACGACGATTTGCAATGTAAACAGTCATGTCATATATGCAAGCCAACTTGTGAAAAGGATAATTTGGTTTGGCACATTTGGCGTATTTCCTCCATCATCAATGTCTCTGGTTCTTATGGTTTATCTACTTGTATCACTTAATGTGCATATGGAAATTCAACACACTCTCAAGTTTGTACAAATGGTATCATTTAGTCTTTGTTCAATGTCTTGTAGCCAAGAAAATGTAATTAATTGATGACAGTACAGTGTTTCTTTCCTTTGTAATTATTTGATCAAGTGGGAACTTCTTCATTGTGTATGTAATGTCTCATTAAATCATGACCAATGAATGTGATTAACTATTCTGAACGTAGTAGATTGATCAATTGACGGTCATCAACTGTGGCAAATGAAACATGAATATGCTTAGGAATATGCCAACTTAGAGTCCATCCAATTTGGGAAGTGGTCGATAAAAGAAGTCATATATGTTTTTAAAATTATTAAATTGTGTAAATGTGAAGTGAATGAGATGATAGAGGATAGAATACAGAATCGATTTGGGATTATTCAATGACAAATATTTTTTTTGGAGAGATAAACAAAGGAAGTTTTAAGTATTTAGCACGACTGAGACTCTTTAATTTATGTAATAGACTCAACTAAAACTGAACAAGGATTAGGTAGGTTGGGGTGTGTCATCACACACACACACACACAAACTCACGTGTCATAATGGGAGAAGGGGTCCATGAGCCCATTAACATATATTATGTAATATTATTTTCTTTTCTTTCCCATATATAGTTAATTATTTTATTTAATAATATATTTAAACCTAAATGGTCACGAATTACAATGATTATATACTTGTATATCTACAAATTTCATTGTTATTTGATTATTACCATTGTTATCATTATTATTATTTTTAATCTCTCCTTTACATATATAAAAAAAAAATTACTACTTATTTTTGAAACCATGCTAGTTAGTTTACCGTTTCTACTTTAGAAGTATGAATGACTTTTTAGGTTGTTGATTGTGGAATCTTTTTTTCTTGGTGAACAAAGGGCTAAGCTCATTAGTGTGAAAATGATTGTGGAATCTTTTTCTACCATCTATTTTGAAGAAATGTCTTTGAGGCCTTTTGTTTAAGAATTACTATGTGGTTATTTCATTGTCTATTTATCGAAAAAGAAAATTACATCCTTGCCAATTACAATTTTTGTTCTCTTGTTAGAATAATGTAATAGTAGTAAGAATTAGGGCCGTTTACAATAATTTTGTCATTTTTTTATTAAAAGGAGCTTTATGGTTTTAAGTTGTTGTCTTTTTATTTTGAGTTGTTGGCTTGCCACAAGCCTTTGAAACGGCCATAACAGAGACAGGAAAGATTGCACTAGTGGCAGTTAAACATCAGCTAAAGCTTTAATTTTGTTTAAGAATTACTATATATGTGGTTATTTCATTTTCTCTTTTTATAAAAAAAATTACATTCTAGAGGATTATAACTTTTTTCTTTCTTGTTATAATAATAATAATAAAACATATACACTATAAAATTGTGTAAATTTATACAAAATTGTCACGATCATATTGCTTTGTTTCTCTTTTTCTAAAAGGTATCTCTACAATCTATTTAGTCTGCTTGATGGTATTTTTGTTGGCCCCAAATTCTCTCCAACAAAATACATAATTCACCAGATGATAGTGATGATGATGAAGAGTTCTTGTGGGTGCTGTTGATCTATAGAATTTCTTATAGAAGAGGCAAAACTGAGAAGCAAAATTTTGAACTGATGAATATAGAATCTTTTTCAGAGAAACTTGGTGGCCAAAAATGAAGTGAGAAGCCATGTAAGAAGATGTATTCTAGAGAAGCCATAGTTTGAATTATGAGCTTGAGAGGCATAAGGGACTGGAACTGAGCCAAACACATTAGCTCCCACTGAATTTGTTGTGTTCAAGATTGATGAGCTTGTGCTGCAAAAAAAAAAAACAATAAGTCATTTAATTTCAGGAGGCTTAACAAAGAATATCAACAAAAGTAAAATCAGTTATAGATAAGGGAGAATAAAGGTCAACCTTATAGATGGAAATTCACATGTGCCTGTACCTGCATGTCAGAAAAAAAATCAGAGAGAATAATATTAGATTTATTTATTTATTTAACAAAACTAGATATAGATAGAATGGCAAGCCGTGAATAGTACCCCTTCCCTTACCATTAGATTACTACCAAATATAAGGTGAGTTTATTTCCAATTATAAGACTTATTTCTATTTGGTTCACATTTTTTAAAATTATCCCTATCAATATTCATCAATAATAAACAAACAAAAATGGAGTAAGAATAAAGGTAACTGATTAAGGTATTTAAGTAATATTATGTGATTTAATTAAATTTTTTGTACATATGAAAACTGGTCCTGGATAAAGTTTTGTAGGGTGTAGGTGTAGGCTGTGTAGCTTTCAACAAAGTTGAAAAGAACTGGGTTTGACTTCTGCTATATATGCATGTACTAACCCACCATGAAGAAAATTCAAGGAAGCAACCTAAGTTCAGTCTTTTTCTCATTGTCTTTGAAAAATGTAACACATGAACACTATATTGGTTTCTGTGCAATTGTAACAACCAAGAGCACTCTTTTTCTATGTAAGGCCCATTAAAATAAAAGTAAGTCTCATTTCCTAATCCCTTTTCACTCTTCTCTGCATTCCTTGATATCTGGAACAACTCTAACTTGGTTTTTGTGTTTCAGTTTTCTTTGGGTGGCCTTTTGGGTTTGATGAAAAGTGAAAATAAAATTTAACCTCATAGGAAAAATTCAGTGAGAAACTCAATTCTGAGGTCCTCAATGAGAAAATGTCACAATGAGAATAAAACTAAATAATCCTCCATAAATGTGTCATGTGTGTGATATTTATATGGCCCACACAAGTTGCACATTCTGTTGCTCTAACAAAGCTTTACTATTTCCCTCACACACACGAATTTGTTTTTCCCTTCAAAGTCAAATTCTTTTCAAGGAAAAAAATAACTGACAGGACTTGAATTCAATTCAATCAACAAACACACAAGACAATGACCCCAAGCCACTTTAATTCTGTACAATGACCCCAAGCCACTTTAATTCTGTCTGGCACCTATTAAATTTTCTAGGTGTTTCTTCTTTTGTGTTCACTCAAAATGCAGGTAATATTACTAAGAAAATGCATGCCACTGTGAAAAATTTAAACCAAAAAAGAAAAGACTTTTTCACTTTACTTACTTGGGTTGGTGTTAGTGATAACAGCAGTACCACCAAAGTTGCAGCTATTAGGCACAGGATTCTTCTGATAATAACTATTGAATGCAAAAGAGGCATGGTCTCTAACAGAATTAGGATTATAACATTTTCCTCCTGCCTGAATTGCAGAACAAGCAGCTCCACCAAAACCACAAGCATAGTCCAAAGCAACCTGCAAAGAAACCTGTGAAGCAGATGGTGTGGCAACACACCAACTAGAGCCTAATGATGAAGAAGTTGGTGGGGCATTAGTAGAAGTGATTGGAATTGTGTTAGCTGGAGAGACTGTGACATCTGGATTAGAATTTGGATTGAAGATTGGAAATTGAGATGTTGGTGTAGTGGGAACTAAGTTTGGAACTGTAGTGATTGGAGTGGTAATGTCTCTATTGGTAGTAGAAAGTTGTCTTTTAGCTTCATGGTTATTTGGTACATACTTCACATGTTCTTCTAGTTGCTTCTTATTCTTCCCTGGCCTACTTGAAGTACCTGTTGTTGTTGTGTTTGAAATATTGAAATGCTGTTACAATTCTGTTCTCTTTTCCAAAAAGCATGTGGAGAAGAGAGAAAAGAAACAGATTTGAAATCCAGAAACTAATCTTTCTATCTTCTCTTTTTTGTATTTTTTGAAAAGGTAAAGAGACATGTTAGCTAGCTAGCTGGCCTTGAATTCATGTTGTGATTGATTATTAGCCCCACAACTTTTTTCACAATAGTTTCTCAAACATCCTTTCAAAATTAAATCCCTTTTGGCTGATAAACTGAGGCATACATATACAAGCTTAAATTTTCATTATCACAATTATCTAAGAGTGTCAAACTGAATCTTTGAAAAAATCTATTTAGTTACTATAATATAATATAATGTATCATACATGTGACTGTGTAATCAATGTTTATTGACTTAATAGATGTTACGGACCTAAATGGACAAATTGAGACATTGAGCATCCTATGCATAGAGTTCACCTAAGAGTCAAAAAAATTGGGCCCTTTGATCTTTTCAAGAAACGGTAAAACTGGAAAACAGTTTAGAGATGTTGAATTCCAGAAAGATGAGTATATAATTGAGACATATAGATATATAACTTCATGAAGGAAATGGGTTAAAAACTTAACCAATGTTTGGAAGAGACAACATATAGAACCAGGAAAGTTGGTTGTCCTATAAAGGAAGATATTCAGGAATAAATAATTAAAAATAAAATAAAAGCAGATGCTCAGTTAAATAAACTTATATTCCAAGGAAAGAACCTAATGTAGACAAATCAGTTCAAAAAAGTCATGCCACCAAACAAAAACTCTTTTTTTCTTTTGGGACAAAACAAAACATAAACACAAATAATAAAAACAAACACTGCCATTAGAATGCCAAAGTTAAGCACAGAAAAATACTATTATATGGTTGGGCTCAGAAACAAGGTTCAGGCTTTCAAAAGGATCATTTAGTGAATCAGAAAAATATGCAAGAAGTACATGAGAAGTAACTAGAAAACAAGATAATAAATGATTAAAACCAAACAAGAGAGAAAGTGAAAGTGAAAGTGAAAGTGAGAGAATTTATTTACCAGAAGAGATTAACAGACCCAGTAAGAGAAACGCAACAAGAAATCTCACACTCCTTCTCATCTTCAAAGATTTCTCTTTCACTTTCTTATGTTTCTTCAGAGCTTCTTGTTCTTTGTTCAATGTGGGGCAGGACTTGACTTATGCTGAAAGACTAAGGAGGGTGGTATATATATGTGTATATTTTTTTTTTGAATAAAATATATGTGTATATAAATATAATGGAGCAGAGAAGAAGAGTGGTGTGAGTTATGGGGTAATGATGAGAAGAGAAAAAAACATAGAAAGGTGGAGAGTTGAGTTGTTGGGGGTGGAAGAAGAAGTGTTGAAATATAAAGTGTAGAAGAAGGATGGGAAATAAGTGTTTAGAAGTATACTAGGGACTGAAACTGAAATGTGTTGGTTGGCTGGCTGGTTAGTGATATGATTGTAATTATGGCTGCTGATGTGTCTTGTTTTAGCTTTCTTCTTTTTCTTTATTTTATATTCTCTAGCTTTTCACTCGGTCACCTTCTTTTTACTGTTCTATAGAACTTGTTCTCTTTTTTTTTTTGATAATTAAATTTTAGGAAGGGTTTGGGCTCAATCCAATCCAAGGGCATGACACCTAACTCATGATCCACTGGGGCCTGTCCCTGTGGGCTCTGGAGCATGACCAGCAAGCACTTTATGTCTGTCCACACAGGTAGGTTACTTCCAGCTTCACTTAGCTACGGAGATGTCTCCCCAAGCGCCGCGATGGAACGTGGTGGTCAACCCGACGCTCATTGTTTAATCTCTTCGCCACTGAACCCACAGACGATGAGTTATAGAAATTGTTCTCTCCTTCATTGTTATATATTTTTCTTCCTCTGCTATTCTCTCTTTTCTTCTCTAGAGGCGGGAGCTTAAAAATAAAACTAGATTTACATTCTGTGAAGCTAGATTTAAATACAACAACAATAAAGCCTTATCGCACTAAGTGAGGTCGGCTACATGGATCATACAATGTTATTATACTTTGTCAAAAGCCATATTTTGTGACAAGTTATTGGTCAAAATATCTGGTTTGATAACTTTATTAAGTGAAGCTAAATCTGAATACATAGTATTATACTCCCTACCTCTCATTCTAAATATAAGGCTTATTTAGGGAGATGAATTTAGTCCTAAATATGAGACCTCTTTCTAATTGTTTCCAATTTTTTTAAAAAAAGCAATTATCCCTATTAAGATCAATAATAAACGAATAAGAGAGTGATGGTGGAGTTAAATGCACTAACACAAATGGTTAAGTTGTATTAGTAATATCATGTGATTTTAATTAGTATAACTAACATTCTTAATCTAATTAAATAAATCATATATTTAGGATTAGAGTAGAGTAAAATGTAAACTTTGAAGGCTTTGTTATGTGTTTAAAATCCCTTGACTTTAATCAATTTTTTTTACTAAAATAATGCAAGTGTAGGTTTATCTCAAATGTTAGCTTTTTGCACATTGGCATAATAACATGATGAGGCAGAAAAAAGAGAGACTAATTGGGAATCATAGAAATTAGTTATGGGGTGAAAAGTCAATTATGGAATTTGCTATTTTTTTGATTCTTTTTCTGTTTTACTACTATATTTCCATCCTACATGAGCATTTTTAACTCCCTTCCATCCTCATGCTGCAAAATTGCGATGGCCATGAACTCCCTTCAAACTTTTGTCCCAAAAGAGATATGTTTAATTAGCCTTTCTTGCTTTGTTCCAAGATCAATATCAAAAGTAGCTTATTCACTCGCCCTCCTTTTGTTTTGCTCTGATTTTTGAAATTTACATTATGTGAGAGGTA
This sequence comes from Mimosa pudica, assembly GCA_029929735.1. Classification (NCBI taxonomy): domain Eukaryota; kingdom Viridiplantae; phylum Streptophyta; class Magnoliopsida; order Fabales; family Fabaceae; genus Mimosa; species Mimosa pudica. Next base: position 2,598,880 of record JAKELP010000040.1, read on the forward strand.
GGTAAAACGAAGACAGGGAATTTGTGAGGGATATGGTGGGATGACAAAAATGATGATATTGAATTTGCAAATTTACAGGTTTAAATTTTTTAGTCTGTTGGTTTTACCTGTTGTTTTTTAATTTTTCTAAAATAATAAATTATTATTATTCGTGATACTATGTGGACTTTTTTATATTTGTATATTTCACTCCATTGGTAACTGAACATTATTAAGGACACACCACCTTCCATGTAAGCATCTAGTCAAAATAGCGGTCAACTTAAGTGAGATTAACGCCATCATTTTTGCTCCACTTTTCAACATTATAGTTACTTATGTACAAAAATGTATATGTTGTCGGTTGCACTTAAGATATAATCTCATATTTTTACACTTTAAGCATTGATGAGTAAATTCAAGATTGATGATTGCGCACAAATTGCATGTCCACATGTATGTGTATTTCTCTTGAAAAAAACTAATGAATTGAGTTTTAATTGCTACTAAGGCCGAACAAGTGCTTATTCACTTTCAAAGTGAGATTTATATTTATATTTATAGTAAAGATTATAGGATATGAGCAGTACCTCGCCAACTGAACTCATTTATTTTTCCAATTCAAATTTAAATTTTATCAGGGTAATCTTTTACGTTTTAACATGAATTTTTTGGTCTCTAAAAGATTGAATCTACAACCTTAATATATATGGATTTCATGTGAATTTATTACTTTATGAAGTGTTGCTTACAATCTTATACATAGGAATTAGACAAGAGCCTACTTGAATCCTGTATCTGCATGTACGACTCAACTAAATTTTTCTTCTGAAGTCATAATTTTATTTAAATTATTCCTATTGATTGAACATATTAATATGGTTTCAACAAGTAGTTTTTACACGTTAGATTTTACAATTATTTTTAAGAAATTAGCACACATTAATTATAAATAATTTTCTCATATAATTAATTATATAACCAATTGTTTTAAGCAGTCAATGGTTAAAATGTATGGCAAATTGAATTTTGGATTGGTGGTTTGTTGAAGGGAAAGGTGAAAAGTAAAACATGAGTTTTGCATTTTGTTTGATCAAATCATGTGAGTCAAAGTTTGTTGGAACTGACTCTGACCCCATTCTAGAAAACTCATTATCTATGATCATGTCCTTGTGTACTACTATTTCGCATTATGATGAATTTGAACAAAAAATAAAAGTTTAATATATAATGATCTAATTAAAGATGAAAAATATTTTTCCATATTATTGAATAAAAATAATTTAAAATGTAATCCTATTATTAACTATTATATACTCCAGTTTATACTCCCACTATTAGTAAGAGATACTCAATGGGTTTGTGTATTTATTTTTAAATATAAATCAAATCATTGACCCATTCATTTATTGTATTGTTCTATTTTACTCCTCTTAATTTAGTTTCATAATGGTTCCAACTTAAAACTTGAAACATATTTAAGAAACTAAACAGTTTTTACCTCATTTATTTTTATAAAACAGAGTAACACACACACACACACACTGACACACACAAATATACCTTCCATTTTGTAAATAGAAAAAAAGACCTTTAATTTACATAAACGATAACCTTATAATGCGCTAAAAAGTAGTATTTAGGAAAGATGTTTGGTCCTAACGGGACATAATTAATGTTAAACTTGGTATAAGAATTTCACATTATTTTTCTAATTTTTATTAAAATATGTTGCACACACATGTTCTGTTGCATTTATAATTGAGGGCCTAGAATTCCATGTGCAATTTTTACTGCCCTGAAACTCTGGCAAAACCCCACCATCTAGTGTCCATCTTTCCTCTCTCTCTTTTTTCAAATACTAATTCATTTTTATCATAAACACTTGATTCAAATGGTAAAAATATTACATCTTGGAGGTCCCATACCTAGTATAATAACTGCGTTCATTTTTCAAAACTTTTTTTGTTGAAAAGTTTGAGGATGTAAAATTGTTTGCACAATTTCTACCACTTGAAACTATTCTAAGAAGAAGAAGCCACTTTTGTTTAGCTTTTGATTGCTATTAATTATAGCTTCTCATGTGGGTGGACCATATCAGCATTGTCCTACCCATGCAAATAATTTTAATTTTTCATGGAAAAATGACTTTGTGAGAATTTACAGATGTTTACTACGGAGTATATAAATATCTTAAATTTGTGGATTCTTATTTCTTATGCCAAGTTTCAACAGTAGTGGATTATATTTTTATTATATTTGTTCATACAAATTATGATAACTTTATAATTTACAGTTTTAATAATAATTTTTGTGTACCGAACAGAACAAATGTGATCAAATCATATTGAAAATTTGACATTTCTTATATTTTGATTCAAAAGATTTTTTGATAAATATTGATTCAAAAGATGTTAAAAATAAAAAAAAAATCAATCGAATCAAATACGTATAATTCGTTTTTTATTTTAGGAAATAATTTTTGTGCCCAAATTTTAGGAAATAATCAAAAACAGACTAAAGATGCAAGTCAAATTGAACATGTGACATCAGAGTTATATATTTGGGAAAATACCATTATGGTAACACTATTTCGACCTAAAATCATGTGAATCATACTTTTATACATTATAATTCTGTAATAAACCTGTTATGTACCAATTTTATCTTTTTCAGTAGTTTTAATTTTTATATTGATCATAACACTGCTTCATTTATCAAATAAGTCTAGTGAAAGTTGATCTACAAAGTTAGCCGACCAAAACCTTATCCCAATGAGCACTTTAGGCCAATGGAGTTTGAAAGATACATTTGGGCATGTTATAATGATGATACTCCCTGTTCTTGTTTGCCTAAAAAACTAGATATCTAATTCACAGCACTAAAACAATTAGTTAATTAGTTATTTATTAAAAAAGTATGGTTCTCCTTGAAACAACATGTTTGATAATTTGTGTTAAAGCTATTTTTGACATAAACCTCTTTAATACATACAAATACAATCAATAGAGATAATTTAATAAAATTATAAATATGAAAAATAAAACAGATTAAGATCTTTTATGAAAAAGCAAAGTAAATCACCAACTCATTGTCCTATTTAATATAGGAAGCAGTAGTAATAATAGTAATGTTAGTGTTGTGAAGTGGGAGAAAACAATCACAATAATTGGAGGCTATCTTCCATCTCATGATTTCCTATAATCCACCTATCATCACAGCTCTAACTTTCTATTAGAAAATGAATAATTTTGTTTGTGGTATATACCAACTTGTCTTATTATTACTTTCTGTTTACCCCGCGCAATGGGTCACATTTGTTGTAACTAGTTTATATGCGATTCTGAGGTATGACTAAGAACAATTCTTGTTTGACTTGTGTACGCATTGGTGTATCTTTACATATACCCAACTTGCATTTTATTTTATGAATTGTTTCATTGAACAATACACTTATTTCGTTGATAAGGAAAAAACATGTCCACCTTATTATGAAAACTATATTTGCATTAATTGCAATTGAAAACCATAAAATAAAGTATCAACTTCAATAATTATTAGTGATAGACTTCTTTGAGTGTTTAATAGTAATGGATAAAAGAAGTAGATAATTAATTTATAGGTATTAAAAATTAGTTAAACTAATTATTGTATCAATTACCTATGTTGGTTTGCCAAAAATCCACTTTATTTTTATCGCTTACGATATCCCAACCTGGTAGGCAAGGACTAATCCACAAAAATCATTTTTTAATCATGTGTACATTGAAGTTATCCAAAATAAAAACCGTTATATATATATAATCACTTATAAGAAAACAACTATAAAGTTGAAAGACAAAATTGATTTATATATTTAGATTTTTTATCATTTATTTTATATATTCTTATATTAGACTACACCAATTGTGCATCTTTTGTACAAGACCAATGGAAGTAGTTGGCAAAAGTGAATATTGAGAAAGACGAGGTCAACTATCTAAATACATAATCCAATAGATAAGTTAGGTTGCACAAGGCCCTTCCCATTGGTGAAGTTCTTAAAAATCATCATGACCCTTTTGAAGACCCCTGTGCCTTATGTGGTGCTACTGATGAATCAGTTGAGCATGTGTCTCTTACTTGTCCAAGGGCATGAGTTTGCTGGCTTGGAATGAAATGGAATGTCAGAATAGAAGAGATGATAGAACATATGGAGGCTTTATTTCATGGATTTCTAGTATTTCGGACCACTTATTACATTTGGGATAATCCGAGTGTTGCAAGGCATGGCAAACAAATTATTTCATTTGAACGAGTATCCCAAATATGTTGAGTTCAAAAGCAGAACCAATGGGTACCAATATCCTTCCAATTACCTAACTCAATTTTATTTTCATCGTGGTCACTTTGTACCAATACATCTTTCAGTATATATTTATTATTTTAGCCGATTCATACAACAATACATTAGTTATTGCTCATAATAAAACACAAATGAGGAAAGAATAAATACTCTAGAATACTTGTTTAGTGGACATGGAGGGGAAAGGTGACCATAATAGCTGAGTGAGTAAGGAAGTGCAAGTCACTGCACCCACTTTCCCCCACTCCTCTTCCTCGTTGAAAGTTTTGAACAAAGGGTCTATATTACATCTCCCTCCATTAGTTGAGAGGTTGCGGGTTCAATAGATAGTTTGATCCCTGTCACCACATCTACTAATATTTTTTTTAAAATGTTTCCATATATACTGTGTAAAACTATTTTATATAATATACTCCAAGGAGAACCTGTTTATATTTTTGTTTTCAATTATAAACTAATTACATAATTTCCGAGCCATTCGTAAAATGGTCAAAAGCAGAAGCAGAATTCCGTGAATAAAGGAGGTGCTTCTTTTATCAGAATATTTTGAACTGTTGTACATTTCGCCGTTGGAAGCTCTCAATCATCCTTTCACTGCATTACTGTTTCACACATCAATTCTTGTCCATCATTATTCATCATTTGATTGATGCCTATTCCCATTTTGGTGAGTCAAAAGTGGTAAAAAGGCATAAAGTTTTATGTGATGGTCTAAAGTACTTGAGAGATGGCAATTACTCCAAAAGTTTATCTAACTTTTTTTCACATTTTTTAAATTTAAGGGCAAACACTGATGACTTGAGACTAGAAGCAGAATCAAACATATACCTTCCCATAGTGGATATACCATGCCACTCCAATACAAGACCTCTAGTCCTTTCATTTTTTTTTATAAAAATAACTTTTAACAATAAAATCCTTTTAGCAATCTGTATACTATATTATTGAAAATTTTCCTGTGTATAAAATTTGTTTTTGAAAAAAAGTAACGGTGCACTTTTTTCTTTCTTAGGAGGGGGAGTTTATCTATGGAAAGTCAGTAGTCACTATAATACCCAAGAAAGAAACAAAATCATTGAAAAGTTCCCTTAAATTTACACACTCCAGCTGGCCAGAGATATGATGACATGACTTAATCATTCCAGCAAGGTCGAACTCTGGACAGCATTTTGGCATCAAAATATTTAACATGGATCACAAGGCAAAAGTAATTTTCTCCAAATTTATCTGTCCAGTGATTACTAACGTGTAATACAACAAAATAATAAATTTTTAGAATAGTATGTAATTGATTATTATAATTCACCATCACATAAATAATTCTTTAAAAATAAATAAAGAAATCTGTTAAATGTTATAGATATATTATACTGCCGATCATGCATAAACACAAACACAAAGTAAAATAAATAGCAAGGAAAACTAAAGGCAAACACAAGTCTTCATTCTCCACTCTGCATAAGTACTTCAATATAATCATAAGGGAAAAAATTAACAATCATGTAAGAAGAGGATATAGTCTCAGCAGACACCTGTACAACATAAACACTCACTCACTCCTGATTCTACTCTGTGGTTATGGTATATCACATTCCTGAATGGCCACATTACATTGAATGGGGGAAAAACTCTTGCTTATATATAAAGGCTTTCTCTAATCTGATTCTTCTCTCAGGTTCATATGGGAGAAAATCAATTTTTGAAGGGACAAACTTGGTAGATATATGATATTGAATAATTACTAGTTTGGATGCAAAGGCAAGTCATATTGTTGTCAGTATTCCTACCCCTCAGTTGTGTCTGGTGCTTGGTTTTCACCCGGTTTCTTTTCTACTTCAGATGAACCAGAAATATCCTTCATGGAATCAATTTCCATGCTGGTAGTGCGGCTCTTTCGATTCCTTCGATCCTGCAAGTAATTAAAATTTGATCAATTAATAATGCCTTTATGGGCAGGTTAACTGACCACACCTACAATTCAAATTTCATGTTCTAAAATACCATTCATACCATTCGCTTGGCCCGACGCAATGTATATGCAGTTCAAAATAATAAACTTAAGAGATCGGAACAAAGATGCAGAAAAAATTGAACAAAGGTCTTCCAAAATAAAATAAGGATGTAAACTAAATAAGGTCTGCATAAAATACATATACAATTTTGTTGAAAAGTACACAACATTGTCTCTGAACATCTAAAGGCATTTCAATAATGAACAAATATACTCCCAGCTCTTCAAGTATAACACACTGACTTGAATATTATCTACCGAAAATCTACAATAGAAACATATCCCCAACATCATAGTATGACTATAGAGGCACAAGACAAACTCCCTTCTCATCTCCAACCAACAATCGTGAGTGCATAAAGCATATTGACCGCAATGTGAGTAGAAAGTAACCATTTAAGGGGAAAATGATGCAAAATTATCAAAACATGATTTTCTTCTAAGAGAATTTTATCCATACGCGGGAAAATGATGATGAAATTCACTTATATTTAAAAGTTGAAAAAAATCCTAAAAGCAGATTGAGAGTTGCAAAGTAAACAATAGAAGTCATATAAGAGGCAGTAAGATTAGTAGTGGAAACCTCTCGGAAGGGATATTCATCAGCTTCAAACATCCTCACAACCTGACTCATTTTAGGTCTCTTTTCTGAATCAGGATCAACACACCTAAGTGCAACCAGAAGGGCACGCTTTAAAGCTCGAGTTGATGGTTTAACTTCAAGGCTTGGATCTACAACTTCATCGGCTCTTTTTGTCCCCACCATCATCTTCAGCCATTCAACAAGATTAACCTGTCATAACAATATGAAATGCTCATCATTTACAGTATGAACAACAATCATGTTGATCAACGACCATCATGAACTATAAAGCTCTAGCTTTAAGGAAAGAAACCCCATGTATAGTTTGTCATAGACAACTATCTCTTCATACAAAAGCCACTTGAGACTTAACTGAAGTACTTAATTAGTTTTAGGCAAGAGAATAGAACATGTAACTCAGGAAACCAATGCAGACCATTTGGTCATGAATGTTCCAATTCTATGAAAAGGATCATCAGAAGCTTAAGCTTCAACTAGCAAGTGCAATACCATGAACAATTATATCACAGTCCAAGTAATTTAAATTGGTAGGCTAGTTGTGAGAGTTCATGAAGATTTGGTACCTCGTTAGCAGGTCGCCCATAGTCTACAGGATCCCTTCCAGTGACTGCTTCCAAGAGGAGCACACCAAAGCTATAAATGTCACTCTTCTCATTTAATAAACCAGTATTCGCATACTCTGGGGCTACATAACTGAAATTCATAACAGAAGTAACAAGTTAGTTCCCAAGTTTGCAACTCCTTTTATTAAGTATAAGGAAAGAGCATGAAATATTCTGGATACCCAAATGTTCCCATTACTCTCGTAGTTATGTGGCTTTCTCCTGAATCCAAGAGTTTGGCTAATCCAAAGTCAGAAACCTTTGCATTAAACTCATCATCAATTAATATGTTGCTAGACTTTATATCACGGTGAACAACTTTCGGTTCAATAGCTTCATGCAAGTAAGCAAGCCTGCCATCAACCACTGAAATATATTAGCTTCCATTATTAACAAAATCCGCTTGGGAGTGATATAATCTCACAAGCAATGAATATTGGAGACAATGTTGAAATCAATTAAAAGATGGAGAGGAATAAAAAACAGTTTAGCATGAAATCTGAACCACATAGCTAGACATGGGATTATATTATCAGTGAAAAACAGTGGTGAAGCTAATTGATAGTGATTATCACTATTGAAAGGCGAGGAACACCTAGACCAAGTAATGGACAAATGAAAATGTTACCATGTCTCATATGCTTGAGTTGCAGGTAGAACTTACGCTTTGGCAGTGCCAAGTACAACTTTCATGCGGGCCTCCCATGTAAGAATTCCATGTTGGCGCAAAGCCCCATGTAACCATTGTTCTAGGTTGCCGTTATTTACATATTCATACACCAAAAGTCTGCAAATCAATAATGAAATGGGTGAAATGTTTTTAAAAAGAGCCAGAAAAATAATTAAGTATTTTTAGTAAATAAGGGATAGTAAGATGGTCTAAACCCCAATTCCGCAACAAGAGTATAAGAAATGTAGTATTCACCTGCATCAAAAAACAATGATATCATACCTGTGAACTCCTTCAACGCAATATCCTAGCAGGCGTACAAGATTTTTATGTCGTACATGGCCTATAGCTTCCACTTCTACCCTGAATTCTTTCTCAGCCTGTCCCCTATAAACTCAATTCAATACACAATTACAGAGAAAGATTAAGCAATATCATTGTTTAGATAAACACAAAGGCAACAAGTTTCACATGACAAAATCAGGCACCGAATGACATTTTAAAGTATCCTTACAAGTTATTAAGAATTTTCTTCACTGCCACCTCAGTTCCATTAATCAGTCTGCCCTTGTAAACAACACCATATCCACCTTCACCTATCACATTCTCAGATGAAAAACGATTTGTTGCTTGTTCCAGATCCCTAAGTGTAAACCAATGGCCCCATCCAAGATGGGAAAATTCAGGCAAGCCAACTAAAGGAGATGCAGTCACAAGCCCTCCATATGACAATGCAGATTGCTTCTTTGCAGTCCCACCAGAGCTTCCTTCTTCTCCTGACATTGAACTAAATCCTCTCTCGTGATGATAAATATAGCTGCACTGACTAATATTGTCATGATCACTGGATTTGTTCATACCTAAGTGGGCAAGCATCTTATCTGAATTCTTATCACTTGCTTTGTCATTAACGTGAATATATACGCTTCCCGGTTGATTATGAGAACTCTGCACCCCAACTTTGTCCACCTTAATATCTTTAGAAATATTCGGTATTTGGGATAAAGAATACCTGTCCAGAGATCTTCTAGACTTCCTCCGAAACATAACCCAAATGGATAATATACAAAGAATCAGAACTATAAATGCGCTTACGCATATCCCAATTAAAATCCATAATTTCACACCCAAAACCTTCTTTGACAATTCTGCTTTTAAAGAACTATTCGATGACATACTGGACGCAACAAATCGATCAACTCATTCACCGGCGACGACAAGAATCAAGATATTCCCACCCGAGTAGAAAAACAATGTATTCCTCTCATACAAGGCTTGAAAAAACACATCTGAGCAGCCTAATTCACAGCTTCAGTAGCTGCAACAAAATCACAATATCACATAAAACACAAACCAACAACAGCAAGTCAACTGATCACGGTTGAAGATAATTTGAGACAGATAACTTTCAATTTAAGCTTATTTGAAATGATTTTGTTATTATTTTAAATAAGGAAGTATAACAATGGGCAGTGTATGCCAAAAAATTAAGAAAAATTAAAGGAATCCAGCTGTTCCAAGACAACAGGAAAGGCAATAAATTAACCATTTTGCAAATCAAAAACCAAGTTGCTTCTAATTCACCCTAACAAGAAAGGCCACATTAAATTCTAAATCCCTTGGTAAAGCAAAGAGCAGCCCACTAACCCATTATTAATAAACTATAATCACAAACACACAAATCTGGCAGAAAAGTAAAACCAGGAAGAGCATCACTTAAGATCCAAGCAAAGGAAAGAAAAAGTGAGATATGAATTGTCCAAAAAGGTGATTCAGTAAGACAAAGCAATATCAATATTGAATAGTATTTACCTTTCTTTGTATTGATCTATGCTAGCCTCCTTGATCTACTACCTTTAGCAACCAAGGAAGCAAAGCAAGAAAGTGCCTTCCTTTTCAACACACAGAGACTCAATGAGCATAGAAAACACACACACACACACAAACAAACAAACCCTACAAAACCCAGAAGAAGATACAGCAAAAGATTGAAACTTTGAGAGTAAAAAATAAGTGGGGATCCAAAGTTGGAATCTTTGTGGGCCAAAACGAAGTGGGGGTGTGATTTGGAGGAAATGGAAGGGAATGAGAGACAAAAAAAATGAAATTTTGATATGAGAAATGCAGAGAGAAGAGAAAAGGAAAGATGGGTTTTGGAGAGAAGGAAAAAAGGAGAGGTGGGTAAAATGTTTGGTGAGTATGTATGTATATATGTGTGTGTGAGAGAGAGGGACCTCTTTGAGAGCTGGAAAGGAAGCTTGGTTTGTAATGGAGGAAAGCAGAGACAGAGAGAGAGAGAGAGAGAGAGAGAGAGAGAGAGAGAGTGAGTAAAGAGAAAGCAATTATGGAAAAGTGAAGAGAAGAGGGATTTATAGGTGAGAGAGATCAAAAGCAGTGATGTATTTGTATGGAATAAGCAACCCAATAGTAAAAGAGACAAGTGAAGTGAGGCCTCAGACTCAAAGCATGCATGTAGTTTAAGAAGTTTTGTTGTTTCAACTTTCAACTTTCAACTTTGTCATGTAAATGTGTTAACTGCTCTAGTTAAGTTTTGTCTAGATAAGTTTTTGTGTGGAGATTGAATTTTAACATATTTTATATATATAATTAAGTTTGGAAAAAATGACAAATAAATAGTTCCGAATTTTCAAAAATACAAGTAAAAAACTCAAACTTCCAAAATGACAAGTAAGTAACTCCGAATTTCAAAAGGACAATTAAGGATTCAGTCAATTGTTAATTTCTATGCTCCAGTTGTTAATCACTATGTTTTAATTGTTAATTTTTATTTAAGTTCCTTACTTGTTTGAGTTCCTGACTTGTCCTTTTTAGACATTTGAAGGTATTTTTTTGTCATTTTCCCATTAAGTTATGTGTCAATTTATAAGTGAAGTTAATTAGTTTTGACAAAATATGATAAATATAAATACTTTATTTTGTATTATTAGTTTCTCTAAAAAGTCAATTTGATCTTATATGTATGATTGGAGAGAGTATTATTTAATTCATGTCGAAAAAAATTAGTTAATGAATATGTTATTTTATTTGAGTTTAATTTAGCATGATGGCAATTCTTTATAACATTTTTTCAAATATTTTTTTAAGAAACAGAAACTTATCATAAATTTTGGTATATACATGTTAAAATGGAACAATTTTAATAAGTTACTATAAAATGGAATAATTTTACTTATGCAACAATAGTGGCTTTAAGATGTGTAGTTATTTGAATATTATGTCTTGTATAAGTGATTTCCCTGACGGTTAAAACTATCATGAGTCATAACATAGATTTTCATTTATGTTTATGTAAAATAAGTTTGTGATGTTAATTTGTTTTTTTTATTTAACATAATGTGATATATGATCAAATATATCAAGGACGTTATTTGTAAGTGATATTTATTAGGTTTGAAGTTAGATCACACGCAAACATAACAAAAGTTTAGAAGTCAATGAATGTTTAATTTGTACACTATAAAGCCTTGTGACCATTGATAAAAACATAGAAATCGTATAAGGGAACTATACTAATTTAGCAATTTGAAAGCTGCTATTAAATACATTTAACCTTTATTTGATATTATTATTTTATGTAAAAATGAAAAAGGGGTTATACTAATTTATTTTTTTATGTAAGGTTATATATTAATTTATTATATTGCAGTGTAGCTATCATATCATATTGTATGCGATGTGTAAATTACAAACTTTGTTTGTGTGTGTGTGTGAGTAGAGATAGAGAGAGAGAGAGAGAGAGAGAGACAGAGAGAGAGGAGAAGAGAATAGGGGAGCGGGTCAACGTCAAACCAACAAGAAGGGCTCGAAATCTAGCTTGCTGATGTTTACTTCCCAAATTGTCCTTTTGTTATAAATGGATAAATATTTGTCAAATTCCCGATTTTCTTTTTTTTTTTATCAGAAATTCCCGATTTTCATTACATCATATTCTATCTCATTTTGATTCACTATTATTTTTTAGCCATAATCTTCTTACAATTTGAAGCACATGTCTTATATACTAACCACCACCTGTGAATACTGAATAGCGACGCTTATTCTATACTCCCTCCGTTCCTAAATATAGGATCTAGATGACTTTTTTGAAAAATCCTAAAAAAACAAAAAATAAGTTAATTATAAATTGATTTACCTAATTTTTTCTCTTAAACTAGTTTATTTTACCTATAAGCTAATGGATAATCTAAAAAGATATCAAATATATCATGATTTAATAACCTATTTCGCAACTTTAATCTTTTAAAAAAAAAGTTATCTAGGTCTTATATTTAGGAACGGAGCGAGTATTTAAAATAAAATATCTATATCATAGCCCTCTGTTGGTGAATTTAACTTAATTAGAAATTAAACTTAAAATATTACATAATTTATCAATTACGACTTATTACTATATAGCTCATGTCTTACCCACGTAACAAGTAAAAATGCAATAAACAATAAAACGAATAACAAATAAGAGGGAAAATAAGCAGGTAAATCTTGTTCATATGTATTGGCAAAAAATACATGGGAAAATTAATTTGAGGTCCCCCACAAGAGACTTAATACTAGAAAAGTCTCAAAAGTTGGGAAAATTAATATAGGGTCCCAAGGGACCTCTCTTTAATATATTTGAAAAGTGAAAAGACAGTTTTGCCCCTAGCCTTAATAAAAAAATACTCTACCCTCCCCTTCTCTCTCCTCTTCCTCTCCCCTTCTTCATCATCTTCACCGACCCCCACCCCCCCAATCATCCGCCGGCCTCCAACCCCCACCACCTCCCTCTTCCCCGATCAAAAGAATCAGATGCCCAAAGAAACCATCACAATGAATAATCCACCGAAAAGAATATCTCTTCTTATCCTCCAAAATTAAGAAAAACACCTCAGTGAGAAAAACAAAAAAAACGAAAATTAAGACAACCCCATCTAGAAAATGTTCTAAACATTGAATCCGAAGAAGAAGAAGAAGAAGAAATATAATTCTAGTCAACTGTGAAAAAACCCAACAATGGAATCATCACTCATTGTAGCTAAGAGTAGAAGAAGAAGAATGGGGCAAGAAAGAAAGAAAGGAAGCTAGAAATGGAGAGGTAGTAGAAGAATGATGAGGAAAAGGAGGTGAGGTGAGAGATGAAGAAAAAGTTGAAATTTTTGTGATGAGAGAAAAGAGGAAAAGTAAAGGAAGGAGATAAAATCTGAAAGTCCGGCCCTTCAATGTCTCTGAGTCCGTACCAGAGGTGAAGTTTGGAGATGTGGTGAGCATGGCGGAGGGAGGATCGGAGGTGGTCAGGGATGAGGGAGGTGGTGGGGGTTGGAGGCCGGCGGATGAATGGGGTGTCGGTGAAGATGATGAAGAAGGGGAGAGGAAGAGGAGAGAGAAGGGGGAGGGTGGGGTATTTTTTTATTAAGGCTAGGGGCAAAACTGTCGTTTCACTTTTCAAATATATTAAAGTGAGGTCCCTTGGGACCCTACATTAATTTTCCCAACTTTTGAGACTTTTCTAGTATTAAGTCCCTTGTGGGGACCTCAAATTAATTTTCCCAAAATATTTTGTTATATATAATTAATTTGACAGTAATAGTATTACATTCATCACTATCTTTGTTTATTATGTCAAAACATTTATCATTTTCGACATCAACATAACCTTTTTTTTTACATAAAAGCAAGATACATTAAAATGATAAAGTATTACATACGTTATAGTAATTTATATTAGGCCCATACAAACTAAATATTACAAAAAGCACTTGAATGGCCAAGAACTAACAGCAACAACATACTGCAATACTAAATATACCAAATGTCCTTTTATTATAGTAAATAAAACACTTTATATAAATGCGCAAATCAAATTTGCATTGTAAGTAGTAAAGATATAAATAAAAGTAATAGACTCCGATCCTGGCAAAAAACTTAATAGACACAATTAATTATGCCATGCTTACTATTATTATAATAGTCCAAAATGTGATCAATTGAGACATAATCTCTCATTTTCATGTTTTAAATTAATAACCATTCGTTATCAAGCATAATCATATTGTCTTTCAGGATGTCGTATAATAAGTCAAAGAGAAACTAAAAAGGATACGTAAGTCGTGTCAAATGTTTTGTATGGAATTTATCTAATAAAAGTACGATGAAGAGTGTACGATTTTTCAATAATAACATAAACATGATCGAGCAGTACTGTTATAAACAAATTTTCGCATTTTTCAAAAAAAAAAAAACAAATTTTCGTTCTCGTATGTCATATTTTCTGCCGATCATATTTGAGTATTAGTATATGTTGGCGTGATGAGCGTCTAAATTTTCATGCAGCACTACTGTAGATATCTCAACTAACTTCTATTACTATGTAGATCCTATTGCAATGCAATAGCACCTGCAAATATTAAAATTGTATAACTCAAGTCACGCGAAGCGCTGTATTTAAGAGACATTCCACAGCCCTTCGGGATTTAAATGAACCCTTCCTGCCTAGAGTAAGGTGACAGAACAATATAAAGATGGGTAATGGACCTAATCTGCCCCCCAAGTAACCACCAAGGAGCGCTGAGCACCCTGAACTAACAACAGACCCGTATCTGCACTCCAAGTAACCAATGTGTTTAAAAACTACTCCGATTGGATGGTCAACAACGTTTGACCGTTACTATGCCTATGTGGCCGCCACGTGAAGACCTGTCTTGCCACCTGGTGCCTTGTCATCGCCACGTAGGATATGTTTATGTGGGTCCCACGTTTAATAAAAAAAATTTCTCCCTCCCTCTTCATCACCAAAGCCGACGCCCCCCTCACCTCCCTCCCCAACCCCCACCGCCTCCCTTACACCTCCACCACAGCCCCCCATCCCCAACACCACCACCTCGCGCCTCCACATCCCTAGGCCGAAAGCCCCCCACCACAGCCCACCACCACCGCAGTCCCCCTGCCCTCCCGCAACCTCCACAGCCCCCCACCCCCAACACCACAGCCCTTCATCCCTCTCTTTCGATTCCTCCCAATCTCCCCCCTGCGTGGTCGCCATCCGGCGAGCTTCCTTTATCATTTCGGTGGATCGATCCTCACATTCTCCAAACCCACAAAAAAAACAGAGGATCCTTCACCTTCCCAGTTTCACTTTCTTCCAATCAAAAAAATTAGATCCACCGGAGAAGAAGAAAAGGAAACTATCTCTATGGCGGCGGCAAGGCGTCTCGGGGATCTTCAAGCGCAAGCGGGGAACAAGATCTGCGTGGATTGCTCTCAGAATAGTCCTCAATGGGCTTCGGTCACCTACGGCGTCTTCATGTACTTAGATTTCTCACTAGCTCCTCCAACTTAGTCAACATAAGTTCTTGATTCGGATTGTTTGAGGTTTCAGGTTTAGAAATAGATTCATGATATGGGTTTTGGTCAGGGTCAGATTTTATTGAACAAGTTTCAGACTTTATAGGAATAGTAGAAGCACGAAGAGAAGATAAAAGGAAGAAGAAAATAAGGAGGGAGAACTTGCCTTGAGAGGAAAACGCCATTGAAGAAGAGGGTTAGAGGGTTAAGTGGAGAGGAAGATGAGTGAAGAAGAAGATGGATCTAGATTCTGGAATAGATTAAGAAGCTTTTTTTTATACAGATAGATTAAGAAGAGGGCTGTGGTGGGGGGCTTCCGGCCTAGGGGTGTGGAGGCGCGAGGTGGTGGTGTTGGGGATGGGGGGCTGTGGTGGAGGTGTAAGGGAGGCGGTGGGGGGCTGGGGAGGGAGGTGAGAGGGGGCGTCGGCTTTGGTGATGAAGAGGGAGGGAGAAATTTTTTTTATTAAATGTGGGACCCACATAAACATATTCTACGTAGCGATGACAAGGCACCTGGTGGCAAGACAGGTCTTCACGTGGCGGCCACATAGGCATAGTAACGGTCAAACGTTGTTGACCGTCTAACCGGGGTAGTTTTTCAACACCTTGGTTACTTGGAGTGCAGATATAGGCCTGTTGTTAGTTCAGGGTGCTCAGCGCTCCTTGATGGTTACTTGGGGGCAGATTAGGTCCATTACCCTATAAAGATAAACTGTATAAATTATAACTCAAAAAAGATAAGAGTAGACCTCCCTGGTTGAGTTCAGAGTTGACTAATCTCAATCCTCACTGATGACCTCGGCCTTTGAGACGTCCCTAGCTAGTTACTCCATCTCACCACTGACCTCACTACACATTAACCTTTTATATAGGAAAAAACATGTAACCATTTGAGACGGTTTAATGAGAGTTGCAAAACCACAAATAATACTAGTTTAATATAATGTAAAACCATTTAATTGTTACTAACCCAACCATTGAAACACGTAAAAGCTCCAAAGGTCAATTTAAATATAATTTAATATGCTAGTACAATCCAAAGGACAATTGTTACTAATATTAGATCAATTGGTTGGGGCTATTCTATATTAACCATGGGTCTCGACTCTTGAGTTTGAGATGTGAGAATACAGTATTTTATGGGCTAGAGGCGACAATATTAATAGTTTTTGTTATGTCTTGATTCGGATTAGTCTAGGGCTATTGATGTGCTTGAAAGATGGTCTGCCCCAGGATATCGAAAGAGTATCACATTTGTTATATATTGGGGCTTTCCCAATCATAAGTTATATGCAATCGTTTCATTTAACACACCCACACACATAATTTTCAACAGTATTTGGGGACGGATCTTTCAGAGATACTTTTCAACATTCACAAGACTCAAATTTAAGACATTGTGTTAATACCAACCAAATTCCTTCCCTAACATGTAAACTTATTGGTTTGACATGAGCATGTTACAAAATTTCTATGTTGATTACGTTTGACTGAAAATAGATATTAATAATTCCTATAAGCAAAAGTAGCTAGATACCGATAGTTAAACACTGCCTTTAAATTTTATCTTGAGCTCCAATTTATTTGGATGTTAACATTTGAACAAATTGATATTAATGGAAATGATATTAATGAAACGAGAATAAATCGCATTCCTTACGACTTACCAATGCTTAAGCTTATTGGTTCAACCACCAAATACAACGTTTCAAATATATGTTTGTATAAATAATTTCTTTTATTTCAAATACGAACTTCTAGAGTCATTTTCCATAAAAATAAATTTATTCCAATAATAAATAGAAATAATTAATAGTACACTATTAATAGCAAATAATAAAATAGTTTCAGTTTTGAATTCTAAATTAATAATAAATGTAATGCATTTTATTTCAAAAACTATAGTTTTAAAATAACTAATAAGTGAATAATTTATTTCTGATCTTTATCAATTATGATGCTTGAATGACTGATATTTATCAAGATCAATATTGGTAGACATGTATATTATGATGCATGAATGACTGGCTATATTTGAAATTTCAAGAAATGAGAATTTTGCATGTGAACGATTATTAGTAAAAGAGTTTATGGAATGACTCATGATGAGGAGGGTAATCATGTCATGATGAAAAGGATGGGGGGTAAATATGTCAACGAAATTTGTCTAAGCAAGTGTTTTAAAAAGGTAATAGAGAAAGAATTTAATTACTGATAATAGTCACAAAATATAGATTATAGAATAAAGAAGCAATGTCTTTTTCTGAGTATAATAATTATAGCTTTGTATTGAGGGGCCACAAAAAGCCACCAATGATGGAAAACATATACTTTGATTTGAAGCATCAATCTTCACCCCTTAGACAAATGACAAATCCTCTCCAACTTTTCTCTTCTTTCCTTTCTTTTTCATTCATTCATATATTCATTATAAATATTATAAGCTTTAATTTTACTTACTATTTATAAACATGAATGCATATACATCGATCTAAAGTTACGTGTCTCGTATTTAATTATTTTTATTTTAAAAAGTCTATTCACATGTTATGAGTAATTTTAATGAAATCTTCATTTCACTAGTTCATAGAATGTGTTTTCTTTCTCCCTATTATTTACGTGGAAAGAAGATTATTTTATGTACTTCAGATAAAGGCTGAGAGATAAGAACATATTAATGTAGTTTATGTTAAAAATTGTATGTGGGTGTGCGGAAGAAAAGATATATTTGATAAGATATCCTTATATATTAAAGTTAATGAATCAAATGTATGATCATAATTGTTGATTGAAAAGATATAGTGGCTTTTATTTTCGATTTATCAAAAAAGATATAGTGGTTCAAGACCACTTTGTGGTAACTTTTCAATGTCTATAAATATCCCAATATTGACACACCATTTAATATAAGTGAAAAACAGAATTTTCGATAAGAAAATACAAATTTTGATATAGGAGAGAACAATGAATTCTCAGTGCCTATCTTGAGAGAGGAGAGAACATAAATCCTCAGTTGTCTTTTACTAAGTTACAAATTTTCCGCCAGTTCTGAAACCATGTATTATTATAGATTAGTTCATTTAATCTTGGAGAGTGCAACAATCTATTCAACTGAGGGGATTACCTAATAACTCGTAAGGACAATGCCATTTTACACGACTTGAACTAGATTCCTTGATTTTTGTAGGATTTTCCCAACAACTTAATTGTCTAATGAGCTTAAATCTACTTGTACTTTGTACCATTAAATTGTAACGGGGTTACGTCAACATTGGTAAATAAAAAAGTATGACAACAGTGAAAATTAAGATTTTAAATGGTGTGGATATATTTGTTACTACCCCTAATATTTGATGAATTACTTGGAGCTCTCTCGGGCTTGAACTGGTCTGGTCTTGGGAGAAAGGGTATAATAAAGTTGCCCTAAGTTTGGTCTCAATAGCCTTCAATTATATCGTGAAAGGGTGTGAGGAAGGTCACCCCTTTAACGATATTATTATTGACGATACCAAACTGAGATTTCAAAGAGATTGGGTTGTTTAGATTAGTCATGCTCATAAAGAAAATAATACAATAACAGACCAGTAAGCTAAACATTGTCATAGTCTGGTAGATAATAATTTTTGTATGTTCTACTAACCTCCTTTCATTGGAGGGGGGATGTTGGTAGAACTTAGTAGGTTGGACTAGCTTTCTTTTTGAGGCGTCTTAGTTGAGATATGATGTCCAGTTTCATTAAAAAAAACAACAATTAGTAAAACATCTAGATCAAATTATTTTTGGTCGTCATCATCTGCAAATGATACTTTGTTCTTTTAAGAAAATAAAATGATTTGTCCCAATATGGTGTGATAAAATAAAATAGGGTAAATGTGTAATTTTACAAATAACATTTGCCGTGATGAACTTTTGACACAAAGAAGTATTTGGATGTCGCTTAATTATCCAACATGTTTTGAAAATCATGTGTATTTAACAAAGTTATCTGATACTCTCTCCGGTCCTAAATATAGGACCTAGTTGACTTTTTTGAAAAATCCTAAAAAAAAAAGCAAAATAAGTTAATTATAAATTGATTTACCTAATTTTTTGCTCTTACACTAGTTTATTTTACTTATAAGCTAATGGATAATCTAAAAAGATATCAAATATGTCATGATTTAATAGCCTATTTTGCAACCTTAATCTCTCAAAAAAAAAAAGTCAATTAAGTCTTATATTTAGGATCGAAGGTAGTATTAAACATCCCTTACTTTCACTCATAGGTCTCACTTGATTCCTTTATCAAAAAATAACTGCAATTTGCGTGTTGATAATGATTTTCTTAAAGTAACATATTTTTAAAACATGTTTAATATTTAAGCACTATCAAATACTTTTTTTTTTGTGTCAGATGCTTATTATGATAAATGTCATTGACAAATTACACGTTTCCTTGTAAAATAAAGTAAAATATAATTTATCAATGGACAGTTGGTTGAGTTGGTAAGTGGACTACAACCCCCGTAAGGATGAGAACACGTGTTTGAATCTCGGGAAGCGCTCTCATTGGGAGAGGGGACAACTTTACCTATGTGGGCAACACTCATATCCCTCGAGTCCAGATTATACGGAGTGGTGATTAACAAAAACTAGTAAAATATATTTTGATTGTTTATTATGAAATGTTAATGAATTAATTAAGGTAGAAGATGAAAGTAAAAGAAAATTGATATTTGACCTTAAAATGGATTGAATGAGATGAGAATTAATGATAGAGAGTTCAGAAACCTTGCAGCAATCATGGCCTTCACATGCATCATGTGCATTTCACGTGATTAAACAGCTTTTTCCTTCTCTACTAACAAATTTAATTCCTTAAATTAATAGGATAAAATTATTCCTAGGACCGATTTCCGGAGTTCTTTATAAAGGGTTT
The DNA here is from genome assembly GCA_029929735.1 of Mimosa pudica. Lineage (NCBI taxonomy): Eukaryota > Viridiplantae > Streptophyta > Magnoliopsida > Fabales > Fabaceae > Mimosa > Mimosa pudica. Next base: position 2,619,347 of record JAKELP010000040.1, read on the forward strand.
ATGTATACATTATACAAAGTTCAACTTATGAATTATAATATTAGCAATTAATAAAGTTGACATATAAGTGCTAAATTTACGATAGTTGAAAACACATAATAACTTTTAAATTTAGTTATTGTGAATAAATTTTCAAGTCGACCCTGTGTAGTGGAATAATGTTTAGTTGTTGTTGTATTGTGAATAAATTTTCAATTAATGAACCATCTTATAAATTGTTATCATTAATTTTTATATCACCCAATGTTTGTAATATATAATTAACTAAAAAACTTTATTCCCAACCTTTTTTTCATGAAGGCAGTTGACTTTGAAAGCACGGCTGAAAAACTGAACCGATCCAGAAAAATTTTGGTATGAGACAAATAAAATGTTATACATTTTCTTTAATCACTAGCTAATGATATGCCTGAAACTTCAAAAAGAATATGAAAAAAAATTCCACATGCTACTAAAGTTTGAATGCGCCACCATCTTCATCTTCGGAATAGTGGCAGTGGCACGTTAGTCATTACCACTTAGGCACTTAACGGCTATTTTGTTGAATAGTAATCTTAATTAATATAAAATATTTCAAACTTACTTTTAAATATTAATACTCATCCTTCAAGATAACTTTTCAAAGTCATTTCCAAAAAGCGTTACTGCATTTTCCACTCTCAAGCTCTCGCTCTCAAGGAATTCACTAAACTATCTTGCATTGTAAGGGAATACCTGTTTTTGATTGTTGCCGTTAGTATTCACTAAATAATATTGAGAGACAACTATTTTTTTTTATATGCACATTATATATGTATCAGTTTATTTTATTTTATTATCAGTGTATGCATATTATTTTATTGGGGACAATAGGTTTTAAATACTCTTATAGTACTAAAAATGAACATATTATTTTAGGATGATGTTAATTTGCTACCTTGGTTTGAGGGGAGGGTGAGACCCATTAAACTTTCTGTTCACTCCCTATAAAAAATTTGAATTCATTCCTTTCAAAAATATCTATATCCTCTGCCCTTCCTCCCCTCCTCTCAAACCAAGCACACCTTCAAACTGCAATATAGTTAAGCTTGAATACAAGTTCCATAGTTCCATTCACTTTACGGTGTTTTAGATTATACTTATCTTAAATATATAGTTTGCATCTACCCCGTAATGTGTCAAAGAGGAATAAAAGCTACCCTCATGCTATGTAAAAGTTGGTTGAGAAATTCATTTTACAGTTAAACATAAAGATTTTCTTTTTTGATTTTTTTCTTTTATTTCTTTAATTTATCATTATTTTCTCAAAGTAATTAATATATAATCTAATCTATTGATGCTTCTCAATATTGAACATGCAAGAGAGGGAGAGAGTGTGAATAAAAGTAGATTGTTATTAGATTGTTATGGTAATCTCTTGTGTTTTTAATTTATTTAATTAACTTCCTTAATTTAATCAATTTAGATAATTAGATCATATATATAGGAACAAAATGAGTACATGATATTAATCTCTTTTATTTCCAATATTCATTCATTCACTTGGGATACTCTAACCTCACAATTGGAGTTTTATATTATAAGCTGTGTTTACTTTACCACAAGCTAGTCCTAAATCTTACTATATTTTATCGTTCATGTAAAAAAAATATTGCCCTTCAAATAACCTCCACCATAAAAATTGTTTTACTAACTCTATAAAGTGCGCATATTAACAAAACTTTTATCGTTGCAAATTAATAAAAATGATTATAGAAAACCACAATACAAATATACAATTTTTATAAAAAAAAATGAACTTAACGATTTTTCTTAATACATACAGATTAGTTACCTTTATAGTAAAGATTGGAATAGGTAGGCTTGGGAGTTGATATGGAAATTAAAGAAAAATCATTTTAATAAAAAAGTGTGTGTGTGTGTAGTTTTGAGAGCTAATTCTTTTTTTTTGATTCAAAGGGGCAAGCACTAACGGCTTGAGGTTACAAGCGGGATCGAACCCGCAACCTCCCACTTAAAGGGGAGATATCATACCACTGGGCTACAAGGCCCTTGGTCTAGAGCTAATTCTACTTTTTATGAAGAAATGAAGGGCCTTTACTTCAATATGAAGAGAAAGGTAAATGGATCGCCCCCAAATCAGCTTTGAGTATTAATGAAGATGTCTTTATCTTCAAAGGATTTGTCCAGTTAATCATAACCTTCTCATAAATACACTTTGACTTCATCCTTAAATTAGACTCTCACTGTCTCACATACCATCATCTTCCATAAATAAAAATCACAATTAAACTTGAATTTGCTGTCATTTTATTTTTCAACTGCAAAGTTAAACGTTGTGATTTCAATCTAAACATCCTAAATTTTAGATTCTTACTAGAGATTGCCCTTCGGATTCTAAGGATAACGTACTCCCTCCGGTCCTTATTATAAGTCACCAATTACTCATTTCTCTCATACCAAGAAATGATAGTTGAGTCTTAAAATTCATGTTAAATTTACTATTTTGTCCAACTTCATCCTTCATTAAAATGATGTGTTTCACATTTTTCAATTTTGAATCTCCATTAATAACATGGGTAAAAGTGGGGGAAAAACATTTAATGTGGCGGTTGGTGCGTTATAGGACCGAAAATTGTGTGCAGTTGATGACTTATAATAAGGACTGAAGAGAGTATGTCTTTGTCACTTATACATGAACAACTTGATATTTTTAATGTTAAAGAATAAAATTCTTATCACTCATGCCAATATGAGTTGTTTGATACTTCTCCCTTTTCTAAATATAATATCTAGTTGACATTTTTTTTGTAAAATTTATGGAAGTTAAATCAAACACTCAATTATAACAAAATTTGTGTATTATTATACTATATGTTAGCTTATATATATTAAAAAACTAGTTTAAAAATTAAAGAAATCAATTCATAAGTAACTCATTTAGTTTTTTTTCAGGGTTATTAAAAAAGTCAATTACATCCTATATTTAGGAATCGACTAGCATATGTTTTGCAAGCCAAACTTATATAACTAAAGAAACTGTGCAAATTTAATATTTAAAAATAAAAATATAATTTCTCAACATTAATATGAACTTCCTTGATTGTTGCAGGATTTTAGTATTCGAATTGAGGGCATTGAGTAAAGAAACGTTTTTACAAATTACTTTTTTTTTATTTCTCAAGGGTATCCCACCCGCGTGTCAAGTGGGACTAATCCTTCGCTGTTCTGAAGTCCCATATAGGGGTAGACAGCTGGCCTGTGAATTTGCTCCATTCGCAAGGGTTAGGGATCGAACCCCCAACCACTTGCTAAGCATGTTAGAATAAATAATTTAAAGGCATAGTCGTTAATAAAGCATAATTACATTGTGCAATCCGTGCAACTTATCTCATTTAATGAAATAAGGCTTATTGTTGTTAGTGTTCATGTCATTCATTTTAAAAAAAAATCTCTGAAGGTTTTTTATTCTAATACAATGAGATTCTACTGACTGTATATGTAACATCCTGAAAATTTAATACAGGATTAAAGAGTGTTTTGAGGAATGATAAGTGGAGAAATTAGGAATTTTGAGAATTTTTAGGAATTTTTTGGGGATATTTGGAAATTTTGAGTAATTAATATGCATATATCTAATTAAGAAATGAAGAGTTTGAAATATGAGGGAATGGTAAAGCTAAAAATATTTTGGAGGTTAAGAAGATTGAAGGCTGATTTAAGTGGTTTTGAATTAAAAAGAGTACATTATGGCAAGTTTGGGCTGCAAATTATCACAAATCTCCCTTATTGCACCAACCAAACACGCCCCTTCTTTCTTCACTTCTTAAATCTTTCGGACTCCTCCTCCTTCCTTGCGCGCGACCGTCCCCCCCTTCACCATTTTCTCATTTTCTCTCTTCACCCACTTACTCCTTCGGCCATTCCTCTCCAAAAAGCTTCCTCATTTTCGTTTCATCTCTCTTCTTCTCCACAAATCCGTGAAGCTTAACCCCGATCTGCTCCTCCTTCTTCTCCGGCGTCGTGTTGCGTTTTTCCGGCGAGGAGACTCGTTTCCGGCGGCGGTTAACGGCGGCTCATAGGTAGGTTGTAATTTCTTTGGGTTTTGCAAGCCATTCCTTCCCTTTTAACTTAATCTTCTTCATTTCTTTATTCTCCTTGCCTTCTAGCCCAATTAGCCACTTGAAGGATGATATCCGGCGTGTTCTCGGCGGCGGCCGGCGGCGGCAAGGTTCTCTTTCTCATCTTTGAACTCCGTAAGTCCTCCGATCATCATATGACTTTAATTTTTGGTTAAAGTTTTCTCTCTTTTAAAGTTAGGGTTTTGAATGTATTGGGATTTTTAGAATTTTAATGCTTAAAAACTGAAATTAGGATATTGATTTTGGGAATTCTTGGGAGAAATTGGAATTTTTGGAAGAAGTGAAGCAATTGAGAATTTTCGAAGTTGGTAGTGGTTCTTTGAAGTTGGGTTTTACACATACTCAATGCCATGGGGCTTTAAACAAGAATTTATGAATGTTGAACTACTTAAATGGAGATGTTTGGAAAGTAATTAAGTTTTTGGTAGTTAGAAATCATTTTGGGAATTTTATGAACATTTTTGGACTCTTTGATGTTGGGATTTGTTAATGATGTTTTGATTTAATTGGTGGGAGGATAATAGCTGTTGAAGTTATTTAATAATTTGGAATGTTGAAACTGTTGGAAATTAAGTGGTTTTTATTTATGCTAGTTGGAGTTGTTTTAGGATAAAGGGTTGATAATCTTTGTGGGATTGGTGTTTGGGAAGAAGTTGGTGATTGAAGTATTGAATGGAAGGAGTTGTTGGGGGTTTAAGAGGTTGTCTAGGTTATGGTGAAATGATAGATGTTATGAAGGTTATTTTAGGATGTTGAAATGTTGAGTTTGATTGGATTAGTGCTTTGGAGAAAGGTCGGTAATCAAAGAGTTAGATTAAGAGGAAATTGATTAGGTAAAGGTAAGTATGGACTGTGGCTAAGGTTGTGAAGTTAGGAAATTACTTTGAGTTGTAAATTTTGATATGAATGAGGTGGTTTTGGTGGTGTTTAGATGGTTGGTTAGTGTTGCCATGTACAATGAGAAATGGTAAAAAGTTGAATGTTTTCAGAATATAATCAAAGGGGTAAGAGAAAAAGAAATGTATGAGGATAGAATTTGAGTAATAAGTATTCCTTGAAGATTTTGGCAAGTTGTTTTGAAATTGTTAGCCTTTAAAGTGCTTTAAAGTTGGAATTTGTAAATGTGAAAGGTTATGACAATGAAATTGGTGGATTGGTAATACTTATGAAAGGGTTACGAAAATATTGAAATAGGTAAATGTGTGTTTGGAAAGGAGTGTGGTTATTAAAGTATTGAAGGAAGAGAAATATGTTATAATATAGAATGTGAGAAGTGTGAAGGAAGTTGTGTGAGATTGAGACCTCCTTAGTGTCAAATTGATATTAATAAGCGTAGTTTGATAGGTTTTGGAAGTGTGTGACGATTTTTGACAAGAAATTGTAAAGTTTAATACTGTAGAATTTAAAATTGGTTAGGGGAATTATAGAGGTTTAAAGGATATAGTTTATTTCTGATATTGGAAGTAATTATTATTTCAATAATTGTTTAGGATTAGTTTGGATTGGTGGTCAAAGTCACTGATCTTGTGTCTTGACCATCAACAGCTCATGGTGCGATTGTAGTCGGCAAAACTTCGGGTGGAGCTCGCAGAAGGGAATGACTAAGGATATATATATATATATAGTGCTGTTTTGGAGCTTGAACAGGTAATCACGCTTAACTGACTGTGATACTGAGGGTGACGGTAGTTGAGGATTTCTAAAGTCCTCTTCTACTTTATATATAAATGAAATGTGTTCCGATTGCTTTATATTTATACGTGGGCTATAGGGTACCTTTCTAAATAAACTGTACTTTATATATATATATATATATATATATATATATATATATATATATATATATATATATATATATATATATATATATATATATATATATTACGTGGTTTATGCAGGTTTTGAAAACTGTGGTACCCTGTAGACACTCCACTACCCCACTTCTGAGTCTCACAGTGAGTTAAGTAGTGATTACTGAGACATAGTTTTGTCTCACCCCATTCCCTTTATTATTTTTACAGGTGATCATGCACTAAGGGAGGCAGAGAGGAAGGGGAAGAGGTCGTCTGGCCTATACTGATGCAGTAAGTAGGCCGAAGGTGATCTTATAGGGATATATATTGCCATTTCACTAGGCTGCATCAGCTTCCGCATTTATGAATGTTAGTTTGAATGAGTTGTATTATTGAATGGTTGTTTTACTTGTTCTGTTGATTTAATCTGAAGTGGTTGATGATTTGTGGTATTGATCCTTATGATGGTTAAGGGACTATTCTAACGAATATGTCCGTTATTGCTGTATTACACTTTGTTCAGTGTAATGATGACTTGTGGAAAGGACATGGATTTATGGTTACAGGTTGACTTGGATGGATTATAGTTAGGAAATCATTTTCCTAACATGATTATGTGATATATTGAAGGTGTATTATTTGATTTTATGTTGTAGCTGTATATAATCATATTAGATGGGCCCCGCTCTAATATGGTTACCTTTTATGTAGCTGGTTTAATTTCTTTTGCTAACTATGTTAGGAGATTCTCTTTTCTAACATAGTTAGATATGTGTTAAGCATGTGGTTGTAATCTCTTCATAGTAGAGAAATTCTTCTGCTAACCATGTTAGGTGAATCTTTTAATAACATGGTTAGGGTATCTAATTTGAAATCATATCGTTTTCCTTTTTCTAACCATGTTAGATGTATTCTTACTAACATGGTTAGACACCATTTGTTTGGGTTATTTTGAATATGTGTTTAATTAGGTGAAAGTTAGTAGATTAATAATGTGTTATTAGGAGGTATGTTTCAACTTGGTATCAGTTTTTATGGTAAACGATACCCTGCCTGTTGCATTGCATATAGAATGTCAATATATATTCCTTTCCCTTCCTGTTGTGCATGATCACTGACCGTTGTTTTCAAGATATGACAGTCGAATTTTGTGGACAAAATTCCTCTGGTGGGGAGACTTGGTATTGCTGGACATAAGCTTTTCAGTCAAAACTTATGAGCGGGATGAGGATTGCTAAAGTAGGTTAAGTTTTAAGTATACCATGCAGAAATGTTTGAAGTAGAAAATTGATTTGGACGTAACTAAAATAAATAGATATGTTGAGGTTGATTTAGAGGTTAAGTGAATTTAGTTGATTATCTTGTTTGAATTAAAAAAGAGTATTGTGAATTTAAGAAATTATTGCAATAAGTTGTTTATCAATTAGTAGAAAGAAGTTAAACCTTATGGTGAAGATTGAGTCGATTATCATGTATTGGTTAGTAACATTGCTGAATTGTGTAATAGTTTGAGTGAGATTAACATAGCTTAGGGAAGGTATGAAACCAAAGACAACATAGGTTTTGGGAACTATGCTGACAGTGCTGAGGATACAAGGATTTATTTGACAAAGCAGTTGATAAAGATTCATTATATTGAGAGATTTATAAGGGATTAGGATGTTAATCGAATAAAGATTCTTCTCGGGGGTCACGATTATGGTTATGAGCCGGCAATAATCATAGTCGAGGCATCATGAGAGACTTTATTTGGTTAGAGGAGGTGGAATTTTGCTAGTTGATTTCATTGAAGATAGAATGATAATATATTTGAATGTCGTTGGAATGAGTTTGATTTATAAAGTTTTGGGAGGATCTAAGTTGATATTGGAACTAATAAGGTAAGGGAGGAATGAAATGAGGTTCATGGGAATTTATTAATGTTGGGAATATTGGAAGTGTATGCGTTTGTGATGCGAGGTAATGAGAATAATTGGTGATTCGTGTGAATTTATTTAGGGTTGTATGATGATATTAAGTCAATTGACATGTGTGGATTCTCAATTTAGAGAATATTTTGATGGGAATGTTGGGAGTGAATTTGATTCAATTAAGTAAAATTTTGATTTTAAGGATTGGAAGTTGGTTGCAAATTTTGGATTTTAGGATGTTATATGAGCTAGATTTTGGAAAGGAGAAAACATATGGCTCGGAGTGTTTTGGAGTGTAGTTTAGTGGTCTTAGTACTTGTTTATAATATTTATAAGATTAAGAGATGATGATGATGATGGGGATAAATTAAAGGATTGAGTAGAATGCATGTAACTATTAATTGTTCTTCAATCTGTGTATGTTACCCTTTCTCTCAAAAATCTTGGAACTAGTCTATTGGCACAAACAACTTTAAATTATAATTGAATAGAGATTTAAAAAAAAAATATTATGGATATTGCATTCTTTTCTTTGGAAGGTGGACATGTTTAAGATGAAGTGCTTAAGATTTGACTTAAAGTTTTTGGGAGGATAGGAAAATTATGGGATGAAACTATTCCTTTTATTTGGTTCATTTCACTCTGATTTAATAATTTAATACCATGTTTTGACTGAAGGATTGGTTGAACAAGGAATGCTTCAATTGTAAACCAATATGTGTTATATGGATGTAAAAGTTCGGTTTGGTTTGGTTAAGTCATGCATAAGTGTAGTGCTCTTTGCAAATGGAGTTTAATAAATGAAAGGCTATGATTATGGTTGGTTATTTTGTGTCCCGTTATGGTTACCCTTTTGTTAAGCTTTGATTCTATTTGTTTAGGGCTTTTAAATTACTACAATGGAATATTTTAGTATGATAACTATAGTGATTATGGAGGGAGTATTACATTATATGACGTGATAAATATCTTTTTAATTGTATAGTTTTGTTGGAATCACACTAGTTGGGATATGTTTGTGTTAAAGTTTAAATTGCCACAAAGACGGCTTTTGATATAAACTATAAATTTGATCACTTAGGTGGGGTCATGCTGGAATTATGGTATGGTTCTAAAGAGTTAAGTATTATGTTGAAAATATAGGACTTGAAACGATTACGATCTATATATGATGATGATATTAATGACTGAATATGGTAGTGAAGTGTAACTTAAATGTATTGATTTAGATGTATGTGGACGAAGTTGTGAATTTGTAGATTGTAGTGTACTAGATTATGGAGGAAATGATTGAGTGGAGAAGTTTGCATAAAAGTGGAAAGGGAAGAAAATTCAGGTTATGAATTAAAGTGACATTAGTAAAGGGATATTGTTGCGATTAAAATAGGTGAAATAACGAGATTAAGGTTACGACTATTTAGCTAGTAGTAATTAAGTTAGATGTAAGTAAAGAGGAGTTGTTATTTTTATGATTGGAGGATACAATAACGACTATGGATTGAAAATTGAATATGGGTTGATAAATTCAGAGTGAAATAGGGAATTATAAGGATGAGGAATGGATGGTTTACTCAAAAGCTTTGATTTAGAGAAATAGAGAAAATTAGGTTTCCGATTAATGGTGACTGAGGGGACTAGTTGAGACTACATTGTGGTTGGATGATTGAAAGTAATGTTTAGGGTATGAATTACTATTTAAGCTTGTGCATGTAACTTAGGTAACTATATATGATATTGATAGACAATTTGTGTATAAAGTGGTTCAAGTAAACTTAACATGAATTCCTGAGTCTTAGAGATAAATGACCCTTTATTCATAATATAAGGACAAAAGACTGAGTTAATATATTAATCATTATTAATATTGGCGACATGGTGATTTATTATGATACTAAGTGGGAAAGCGGTGTTCTGTGATAAGTTGTTGTGATTCTGTTGAGGGATTTATGACAACTCAAGCTTGTGACAGATTTTTGAAATTGCGATCATGGGGAAGTTAAGTGGCTATGGAAACTCTAGTGAACTCGTAATTGATGCATTGGAAATTGAAGACAAATAAGTGATATAGATATAGTGGGACATGTTAAGTTAGAGTCATGAGACAAGTAAAGAATGATTTTCTAAGGAAATATTATCTGGCTATTAAGATGTGATAGTATAGAATAAATTAAAGAAATTACTGTACATGGATTTAGGTTGACTGTAGTGGAAGTGGAACTCTGATTTAAATGACAATTTTGAATAGTGAACATTGTTTAAGTAGCGACCTTAAGACCTTAAAGTGGATAAAAAATGGCAAAAGTATTATTATTTCTGGATCGAATTGAGAAAGCTTAAGTGTTGATGTAGATTGGTGAAGCGTTGTTGGATAGTTAGTGATGATTTTTAATGTGATGGAATTGTGACTATATATGAGATGATACCCTAGAAATTAAACTAAGAAATTGACAATGTACAATTATTTGGTGTGAAATATTTGGTAAAGGAATAAAGCATGAAGCTAGTAGCCTTATATGTCAAGGAAATTAGACAATTAAGGTGTAGAAATGTTAGAATTATGACTTGAAAATCTAGAAGAAGAGAAATGACTTAGAGTAGTTTGACTAAAAATGTAAAATTTTTTCTTTAGTAATGGAAGTTTTCAGCGAGGTATTCACTAGTTTATGCTATATATCTTTCCTAGAGAGGTTTGGTTTGGTGAATTTTGGGGACAAAATTCTAAAAAGGTGGAGAGAATTGTAACATCCTGAAAATTTAATACAGGATTAAAGAGTGTTTTGAGGAATGATAAGTGGAGAAATTAGGAATTTTGAGAATTTTTAGGAATTTTTTGGGGATATTTGGAAATTTTGAGTAATTAATATGCATATATCTAATTAAGAAATGAAGAGTTTGAAATATGAGGGAATGGTAAAGCTAAAAATATTTTGGAGGTTAAGAAGATTGAAGGCTGATTTAAGTGGTTTTGAATTAAAAAGAGTACATTATGGCAAGTTTGGGCTGCAAATTATCACAAATCTCCCTTATTGCACCAACCAAACACGCCCCTTCTTTCTTCACTTCTTAAATCTTTCGGACTCCTCCTCCTTCCTTGCGCGCGACTGTCCCCCCCCCCTTCACCATTTTCTCATTTTCTCTCTTCACCCACTCACTCCTTCGGCCATTCCTCTCCAAAAAGCTTCCTCATTTTCGTTTCATCTCTCTTCTTCTCCACAAATCCGTGAAGCTTAACCCCGATCTGCTCCTCCTTCTTCTCCGGCGTCGTGTTGCGTTTTTCCGGCGAGGAGACTCGTTTCCGGCGGCGGTTAACGGCGGCTCATAGGTAGGTTGTAATTTCTTTGGGTTTTGCAAGTCATTCCTTCCCTTTTAACTTAATCTTCTTCATTTCTTTATTCTCCTTGCCTTCTAGCCCAATTAGCCACTTGAAGGATGATATCCGGCGTGTTCTCGGCGGCGGCCGGCGGCGGCAAGGTTCTCTTTCTCATCTTTGAACTCCGTAAGTCCTCCGATCATCATATGACTTTGATTTTTGGTTAAAGTTTTCTCTCTTTTAAAGTTAGGGTTTTGAATGTATTGGGATTTTTAGAATTTTAATGCTTAAAAACTGAAATTAGGATATTGATTTTGGGAATTCTTGGGAGAAATTGGAATTTTTGGAAGAAGTGAAGCAATTGAGAATTTTCGGAGTTGGTAGTGGTTCTTTGAAGTTGGGTTTTACACATACTCAATGCCATGGGGCTTTAAACAAGAATTTATGAATGTTGAACTACTTAAATGGAGATGTTTGGAAAGTAATTAAGTTTTTGGTAGTTAGAAATCATTTTGGGAATTTTATGAACATTTTTGGACTCTTTGATGTTGGGATTTGTTAATGATGTTTTGATTTAATTGGTGGGAGGATAATAGCTGTTGAAGTTATTTAATAATTTGGAATGTTGAAACTGTTGGAAATTAAGTGGTTTTTATTTATGCTAGTTGGAGTTGTTTTAGGATAAAGGGTTGATAATCTTTGTGGGATTGGTGTTTGGGAAGAAGTTGGTGATTGAAGTATTGAATGGAAGGAGTTGTTGGGGGTTTAAGAGGTTGTCTAGGTTATGGTGAAATGATAGATGTTATGAAGGTTATTTTAGGATGTTGAAATGTTGAGTTTGATTGGATTAGTGCTTTGGAGAAAGGTCGGTAATCAAAGAGTTAGATTAAGAGGAAATTGATTAGGTAAAGGTAAGTATGGACTGTGGCTAAGGTTGTGAAGTTAGGAAATTACTTTGAGTTGTAAATTTTGATATGAATGAGGTGGTTTTGGTGGTGTTTAGATGGTTGGTTAGTGTTGCCATGTACAATGAGAAATGGTAAAAAGTTGAATGTTTTCAGAATATAATCAAAGGGGTAAGAGAAAAAGAAATGTATGAGGATAGAATTTGAGTAATAAGTATTCCTTGAAGATTTTGGCAAGTTGTTTTGAAATTGTTAGCCTTTAAAGTGCTTTAAAGTTGGAATTTGTAAATGTGAAAGGTTATGACAATGAAATTGGTGGATTGGTAATACTTATGAAAGGGTTACGAAAATATTGAAATAGGTAAATGTGTGTTTGGAAAGGAGTGTGGTTATTAAAGTATTGAAGGAAGAGAAATATGTTATAATATAGAATGTGAGAAGTGTGAAGGAAGTTGTGTGAGATTGAGACCTCCTTAGTGTCAAATTGATATTAATAAGCGTAGTTTGATAGGTTTTGGAAGTGTGTGACGATTTTTGACAAGAAATTGTAAAGTTTAATACTGTAGAATTTAAAATTGGTTAGGGGAATTATAGAGGTTTAAAGGATATAGTTTATTTCTGATATTGGAAGTAATTATTATTTCAATAATTGTTTAGGATTAGTTTGGATTGGTGGTCAAAGTCACTGATCTTGTGTCTTGACCATCAACAGCTCATGGTGCGATTGTAGTCGGCAAAACTTCGGGTGGAGCTCGCAGAAGGGAATGACTAAGGATATATATATATAGTGCTGTTTTGGAGCTTGAACAGGTAATCACGCTTAACTGACTGTGATACTGAGGGTGACGGTAGTTGAGGATTTCTAAAGTCCTCTTCTACTTTATATATAAATGAAATGTGTTCCGATTGCATTATATTTATACGTGGGCTATAGGGTACCTTTCTAAATAAACTGTACTTTATATATATATTTATATATAAATCTTTTGTATGTTGCATGACACTGATTATTAGTACCATCGGCCGATGTAACCATCGATTTGCGCAAATCGATAGGTTAATTGTACGGGTTCCTCGGATTGTAAAGGAACCAGGGATTTTTCACATTTTAAAGTGGTCCCTTTTTCATGCTTTCAGATTTGAGACTGTGCACAGTGTCAATCACGTTTATTTTTGTCTATTGAGAGATGGATGTATATGTGCTGTGTATATATATATATATATATATATATATATATATATATATATATATATATATATATATATTACGTGGTTTATGCAGGTTTTAAAAACTGTGGTACCCTGTAGACACTCCACTACCCCACTTCTGAGGGGAAGAGGTCGTCTGGCCTATACTGATGCAGTAAGTAGGCCGGAGGTGATCTTATAGGGATATATATTGCCATTTCACTAGGCTGCATCAGCTTCCGCATTTATGAATGTTAGTTTGAATGAGTTGTATTATTGAATGGTTGTTTTACTTGTTCTGTTGATTTAATCTGAAGTGGTTGATGATTTGTGGTATTGATCCTTATGATGGTTAAGGGACTATTCTAACGAATATGTCCGTTATTGCTGTATTACACTTTGTTCAGTGTAATGATGACTTGTGGAAAGGACATGGATTTATGGTTACAGGTTGACTTGGATGGATTATAGTTAGGAAATCATTTTCCTAACATGATTATGTGATATATTGAAGGTGTATTATTTGATTTTATGTTGTAGCTGTATATAATCATATTAGATGGGCCCCGCTCTAATATGGTTACCTTTTATGTAGCTGGTTTAATTTCTTTTGCTAACTATGTTAGGAGATTCTCTTTTCTAACATAGTTAGATATGTGTTAAGCATGTGGTTGTAATCTCTTCATAGTAGAGAAATTCTTCTGCTAACCATGTTAGGTGAATCTTTTAATAACATGGTTAGGGTATCTAATTTGAAATCATATCGTTTTCCTTTTTCTAACCATGTTAGATGTATTCTTACTAACATGGTTAGACACCATTTGTTTGGGTTATTTTGAATATGTGTTTAATTAGGTGAAAGTTAGTAGATTAATAATGTGTTATTAGGAGGTATGTTTCAGTATATATTGATTTTTCATTTCTATCCTGTCCAACCATTCTGTAAAAAGAAATCAGAAGACACAAGCGTTCTCTGATTTTGACAACTGTTTCCTCTAAAAAAATAAAAAAACCATCAGATGTTCCTTAAATACAATGATTTGTATATATCACAACAAAAAAATTATCATCAATGTAGAAAGTTATTGAATAATCAAAAGTCTAATGAATTAATGAAGCAAAAGTCAACAATGTCATTCTGACTTATCAGTCTCTTTCTTGCCTGCAAGAATCATTGAAATCTGCAAGCCTCTGCTGAATGCCTGGTTGAAGAGTAAACGTGTTTGGAACTCCGAAACGAATGGGAACCATGAAAGAATGGCTATTGGCATGAATAGTAATAATCCCATCACATATTCATATGCTCTGGATAGCTCTTTCACTGAATACCACAGTTTTGCTCCTTTCAAGAATCCCTTGCATGCTTGAGCAATCTTCACAGTAAAAACGAAAAGAGAATCTCAGGTTTTTAATCCGTGAAATACTTACATATAAGGCATCACCTGCATTTGCTACGCAAATATGTGTTGTTTGAGCTGAAAAAAAGATTTTGTGTGTGTGTGTGTGTGTGTTCAAATACATAACTAGAAACTCAAATATCCATATGATAAATGCCACGTGAGGATAGTGATAATCATATCATCAACACATACTTATTAGACACAGACATGTATTAGAAACAGTCTTGTAAGATTTGATCTTTAAACTGATAGGCACTAGTTTTTTGGATAAAAACTAAATGTTGGTACTTTTGAGGGAGGAAAAACTACTAAACTAATATCTAAATATTTTCTGTAGTAGGGTGTCTCCTAATATAACATTATTATCTTTTAGGAATGAACTCAAGCAGATAATAAAACTATAAGCAATATTTCCCTGAATTTTGAATGAGATATGTCAAGTGATAAATAAAGCTGAAATATATTCTTAAATAGTATTTCTCAGTACATGCAGAAGTTTAAACTTACCAGAATAATGGCCCATCCAGAGGGCATGAAGGCGAGAACGGCAGCAAACAAATCTGATATGGTGAGCCCACACACCACAAACAATACAGTCATGACTGACAAGAAGCCAAGAAAGAGGAGTGCCTTAAGAATACGGAACATAAGCTGAAAGTCCGTGCCAAATCTTCGTCTACCCATTGATACCATCTGATGACAAACAAGATTAATATGAAAAACAGAAAATAAAATGCATGTGCAGGGAAGGAAAATAATCTAAGTTGTAAGACGGCTGAATAATGGTGGGCATGGCATTTGAATTTCATTGAAATCAACACGTAAAATTAAACTCGAGAAAATCGATTAATCTAGATGAACTTAATCTTGTAATCAGACAATGCACTATCTCAATGAGTCAATAAAGTAAGGTTTTCAATGCCATCTGTCGAGATCTTTGGGTAGAATTAACATACCTTTAGCACAATAAGAACAGTTATCAAAACTGCCCAAGAAAGTCCAAACACCTAATATGAAAACAGAAAGTAGTAAGATGGTGCCATAAGTCTAGCGATTATTAATGAGACAAGATAACACGGGTGTATTTA
This sequence comes from Mimosa pudica, assembly GCA_029929735.1. Taxonomy (NCBI): domain Eukaryota; kingdom Viridiplantae; phylum Streptophyta; class Magnoliopsida; order Fabales; family Fabaceae; genus Mimosa; species Mimosa pudica. The sequence continues at coordinate 2,635,062 of JAKELP010000040.1, forward strand.
AAGCATAAGTACCATCAAACTCTTGCTGTGATGAGCTATATCCAAGTGATAGACGATTCCATACTGGTACAAAAAGAAGCGAAATGCAAGGATTATCTCCATTGCTTTCCCCCTCCAATTAGAGTATTTCAAGTGCTCATTCTCTTCCTCCCACCAAGATTCCCAACTTTTTTCAGGTGGTATACCAATACCACCACGATTTCCCATCCACCTTTTCCAATCAGTCCAATCATCTACTGTTTTTTGCCAATCAAACCCCGAAGGGTTAAACAAGAAGGGAGCAAACAGCCAGGAAACAGCTAAGAACCACATTGAGATTGTAATGAACATATAAAGATGTGAACTGCGATACGATTGCCCATAAACTTCATAAATAATCAAGAGTATAAGAATTTCCAAGCCCTTCACAAAGTGACTTCGGGAGTACATCCTGTAGTTATCAGCAAACTTGGCATGAAATACCACAAAACCACGACCTGTTGGTCTATACTTTGAGCCTCCATGCAAGAGTGTTCTTCCATAATAATGTGCTTTTGTCCCAAGCTGGAAGGTAAAGAAGACAGAGGCCAGCTGCAGCTGCATGATGACAAAATCGCCCAAGGCAGTGCGAAAACCCTTTTCCAAGCCAATTTCCATAACCATGGGCAGCACAAGAAGTAGGCCCAACTGAACTACTGACTGTGTTGCCAACGCCTCTTCAAGGGCCTTACTCTGTTCAATGTTTGGACTTTGCAGAATTTCCTTCTCAACCCCACTCAAAACCATATATAAACGTCCATACAAGAACACATATACAGTCAGCACAGTTACCTGAAACGAAAATTATCACATTACAATACAGCCATAACCTTAATCCCATTTTAGACAATAAATGCAGGACTCTAAGGTGTCCGACTATCTGGCTCGAAAGAATATTATACTACCTCCGGTCCTAAATATAGGACCTAGATGACTTTTTTTTTGGAGAGGTTAAGGTTGCAAAATACTCTATTAAATCATGACATATTTGATATATTTTTAGATTATCTATTAGTTTATAAGTAAAATAAACTAGTTTAAGGGAAAAAATTAGGTAAATCAATTTATAATTAACTTATTTTGCTTTTTTTTAGGATTTCTCAAAAAAGTCAATTAGGTCTTATATTTAGGACCGGAGGGAGGACTTTGGAAAAAAATTCATATCTCTAATCACAGAAGAGTCCGTTACAAGTCATAATTGGTTTTTTCTACATTTACAAGTCATAAATGCAGGACTCTAAGGTGCAGTGACATTGTCCGACTATCTGGCTCGTAAGAATATTATACTTTGGAAAAAAATTCATATCTCTAATCACAGAAGAGTCCATTACAAGTCATAATTGGTTTTTTGTACATTTTTTCTTATATCAATTTTTCGTCCTGAGAAACTTAAGCCTACTAAGAAAAGAAACCACCTATCATGTAAGGAAGAAAAAACAATATAGTCTAAAATACATAAATTTCATTGTGTGTGTGTGTGAGTGATGACTCCCCATATTTAGTGGTTTTTAGGAAATATTTTGTTGTATTTGGGGAGTCATTAATTAAAGTACTTAAGTGATTTTGTTGTGAAATGGAAAGAAAGTAATTTGATGATTACATGAGTAATTCTTTTAGAAAATCTAAAATTTAATTGAAATAGAAAACTTAGTATATTAAAAGAAATTTTAATGGGAAGTTTCCTATTAATGAGATTATATGATTGAGCTATGGTCATTATTTCCTATTTCCTTTCTTTCTCTTATAATAGGACAATGAAGATTTGGAAACAAAAGAAAAAGGAAAGAATGAGTCTTGGACTTGGGCTGGATCTTTCCTAATTGATTAAGGAGATCAACCATTATAAAAGGGAAGAGAGGAGCTTGTGAAAGGGAGGCTGGTTAAAATTCTTTCCACTTTCTATAGCCTAGACGGGATTCACATTGAAAAAAGAAAAAGAAAGAAGTCACCTTTGGGATTCTAGAATCACACACACGCAGAACTGAGGAGAATAAAAGGCCAAGCAGAAAAGAGGACAAAGCAAGGAGCAGCTTTTGGAAGTCTTGATTATAATACACATACTGACACGTGAGGAGGCACAAAAGACGAAAGAGGAGGCTCATACTGGGTGTTTGCTTCTTTGTTCTAATTTCCCCTATGATTATAGATTTAATTTTGACTATTATTGGGATTGTTTTGAACCCTATGTGTGATTAGTTCTTTTACAACCTAGAGTACTATGAACTTGTTTGTAACTTAGTATTTTATTTCCCACTATTTAGTTATGGTTAATTTGATTTAGTTTATTTAATCTTGCTATTATGGATTAACTTGTTTAATGCTTGATCACCATTAGACATGTTTAGGGAATTTAGAATTGGACTCGAAAGAGGGAATTTTAAATAGACCATGAGATTAAATAGTGTAGGATTGGATTTTTAATCTGATTTGCGACTAGGATAGACATATACCTAGAAACCCTACATAGTCACATTAGAGCGGTACCGGTATAAATTGGCTTAGTAAATTAGTGCAAGACATTGTGTAATTAAACTAGGCAAGGATATAGATGGAAACCGAAAGGCATTTATAGACACTAGCACTCTAGATTAGCTAGTTGGATTAATTCATAATTAATTTAGTGGGAATAAATTCTAGGAAGCAAATAAGGGATTAGTAACTCTAGGTTGTTCTTTTGACTTGTGAATTTCATCTGTGTGAATATTTGTTTTATTTTATTTTCTTAGATGTTAGGTAATTAAAATCAATTTTCTTTTATTTACTCAACTTGAACGAAAATAAGAGATCTAATGCCTAATTATTAATTGTCTGAGTCTCTGTGGGATCGACCTTGATTCACAACTTTACTAAAATACGATCGTATACTTGCGGAATTTTTATCAAAATTTTGGTAGCATCAGTGAGCTAAGGCGGGTGTTGCTGATAACTGCTCTCATTGTCCAAAACTAAAAATGAAAACAGCTATCAACCGTTAAGAAAAAATAAGCGTTAGAATAATTACCATGCTGCTGAAATAGAAACCAACTGTTGTGAAGTAAAATGATAACATCCTGAAGAAATCAAACCGTCTTCCAAGTCGATACACGTCACGGCTTAGTGTCTGTTCTCCATTTCCATTGGCCACCTTAGCCTCAAATTGAGAGATCTGATTCATGCCCACATCACGACCTTTACCAACTTGGATGTACTCATGGTGTGTGATAAATCCATTACGTAGAGTTGAATTGTATCCTATGGATATCAGCAGAGTTAGTCAACAAGTTCTATCAATCAGACGATCATTTTCTGCAAAACCTCAAAGTACCTGCAAATATGTCTTCACTTAAATTTATTACTTTTGAAGCTTTGCTTATGCCACCTCTTGTTATGTGGAAGATTCGGTCAAATATATCAGGATGACCATAGTGGAATCGCACCCTGCAACATTAAGTATCAAGGATAATCATTTAATTTCAGTTGGTAAATAAACTTTTAGTAAGCATACAAGGAAAAAAAAGCAGAGGGTAGGCTGCCTAATATATTCCCTTCCCCAGCACCCTCACCAAGTGGGGACTAGAACTGGGTTGACCCTTTTACAAGGAAGAAAAAGACTAAAACTTGAATTAAAGACAAAAAATAATTTCTAGATTTATTATTAACCATAACCTTAGTTGTTTTTATTTTTACTATGGCTCCGAACTCAATTAATAGCGGGGCGGGGCTAACTGCACCACCTCAAATTAATGTTACAGCTTAACTTGGTACCCTACAACCATTGGACCCCGGACAGCAGCAATATGCACACTAAAGTGGAACAAGGTAAACTGCCCATTCTCAGAGCAATGAAGTGGCCAAAAATGACTTTAACTTGCTAACGTTTCATTTTTATGAAACACTCTGAATGCAAGCAAAAGAAGAGTATTAATATAGGTTCTGGAATGGTTACAGGTATTAGATATGGTAGCTTTCTTTTGCACCAGAAGCGTGAAGTATGGATACAACAATATATATTTAATAAATAATCTTATGATATATACAAAGTCCTGAAGGGCACAAAAAAATCCATGAAACAATAGAAAAAGATAATGAATCTCATGATACATAACAATCAAAATAATAGGCAAGTTTTTTATTATCCTTTTGAAGTTCACATCAACAAAATAAAGGCAGTCACGACCAGATATGAAATCAAAGTATATATTGGTTTGGTTACAGGGGTAGAGATATTGATGTTTAATTTTAAATCTTCTAGATCATCAGTACTGCTATTGGAATACCATAGGATAGGAGGTACATGTACCTCACACACACACTTGACATGAATTACAAGAACAACTGAACAAACTCCCCGACCCCAAAAAAAAAAAAAGAAAGAAAAGAAAAAAGAAAATATAGAGCAAAGGCGGAGAAAAGTACATGGTGAAAAAATCCAAAATATCCAGTGATGATAAATTACACGCATTTTGATTAGATGTTAAAAAATTAATTTAATAACAAACCACTTGGGACTAACCTTAGAGGATTTGCTAAAATTCGTTGGCCAATGGTCACAAAGCTGGTCTCCTGGTTTGACATGAACCAAGCAAGTGACGAAACACTGGAGAACAAGGATTATAAGCTTTCACATAAGGTTCATTACCACATGTAATTTAAAAAATGATCATACAATCAAACCAATTACTTCGATACTGTAACCAGGCTTACCTTCCAGTAACAATACATCCAATCAAACCAATCACTTCAATATTGTAAACAGGCTTACCTTCCAGTAAAGATATGCTCTCTTAGACCCAATATGGTAGGATTTTGTCGCCGACCATGACTTTTATGGAATTCCTCCAGTACATTTCTCATTTTGAAGGCTTCTTCATAGTAATTATCCTAAGAGGGAAAAAGTACAAGAGGAAGAAAAAAAAGGCAAATAAATTAGAGGCAAAAATATTTTAATGGATTCAAATGAATAATGTTTCGTCAAAAACCATCATAGTCACAGTTATAAACAATCCATAGATATGGCCTGAGATCAAAAAAATCTGTGAAGTTACACTAAGTTGTGAAAGCAACAATTTTTTAAAAACATTTGTGAGAGCCACCTGATTCATGTCTATGGCCTGCAGAGCTTCTCCACGAGTAAATATAATGGCATGGTTTTGGTTTTCAGGCTTCCCTTCACCAATTTCTGTTGGAGAACCGGGAAGCTTAATGCGATATATTTCCTAGAAATGCAGCAAAGAATCATTTGCATTAGAAAATCATCCTTCAAAACAAGAACATTCACAAAGTAAGTTGTTTATCAACCCCTGCTGTATTTTGATCTAGATTCGATGCATGCATCCAGCAACATGACCATTGCAATTATTGACTGATTCAACCCAAAGATTATCAGTGTCAACGGGGATATGCTGGGAACTATAATGCATTGGACAAAAAGCCACTAGCACACAACATGCCCATGTCAACATATTGAGATCGTAAAGAAACTATTTCATCAGCTTCATTTCCAATTTTTGTGCTGACTTATCAACAACCAAATATTTATATTTATCAGATTTCACAATAGACTTTCATTAGAGGCAAGTGAATCAAGGAAGGTATTGTAGAAATTATATGGGAAGCAGAAATTCCAATAAAACATTGTACTGGAATTTTGTTTACTTGTTCATACCTCATCATACTTGTCACCTCCCTTGACGAGAACAGAGTAATAAACTTTCTGACTTTTTACTCCAACAGTTTCCTCTTTTTCATCTACGTAAGCAACACGTAGAGCTGGATTCCTGCATGGCATTTTATATCATTGAAGAGGAAGGTGCCTAAGATTTTCACATTATAATAAGATTTGTCTATGGTTCAGCAAATATTAGATTAACTCACGTTAACATCAGATTGAGAATATTAGTGTAACAGCTTCTGTCTCGATTATTCTGCGATTTTTTCTGAGAACCATAGATTTGACAAGAAACAACATAGGTGAACTTTAAATCTGCCAGAGCTTGTGCACGTTCTAAATGGACCTTCTTGTCATTTTCACTGAAATCCAAGGTTTGATAGCCATCAAAGATAGCTGCAAAGTGAACAAATGTAGTTTAATAATGAATGAATAGCCTCTGCCAAATCTGGGATTTAGATTTGAAACACTGAATGGAAAGAAGAAAATGAACCTTTATCTCCTGCATATTCTAGGAAGCATTGAAGGTCCAGAGCTTTCCTGTAGTATAACATTCCTCTCACTAACAAAAAGACAAAAAATGATTATCACAAAGAACTTTATGTATGAAATCTTTCTTAGAGAATATTCACCAAAATATGGACCTGTTCGATAGAGTGTCTGTCCTCTGTATGATGCCCATTGACGAACACACTCCTGCTCATCAATATCATCATATTTACTTTTTAGTTCTTTAAGGCGATCCTTGAAATTGGTCCATTCATCTGCATTTCATTTATATTAGCAAGTTGTCTAAAGAATCCAAAAGTATAAAAGGTGAATAAATTAAAGATATTACCAGGATATATCATCCTTAGGTAGAACAAAATTGATATCCCGTCTTCATTTTCCTTCTGTAGCTCCTCATCAGAATAAAGAACATCTTCTTTGTAATACGGAGTCAGAACACTATAGCAAAACATAGTAAGGCATTGAAATATTGGATGAAAGAAAAAAACAGTGTATAGAAAGAGGTGAGTGATGAAGGTGGAACAAACGTGAGACTTTGACTCATACCAACACATTAATTCACTCACTGGGGAATCATATAAACTGTTCCTGACCTGTGTCAAATTTTGAAATTAAATGTTTCTCTCTAAGCTGTTTGTCATGGGCCTATGTGATGGAGCTCAACAGCTTTGACTGGGAGGAGATGAAGTTGGGAAAGATTTATTTATTTCCATTTTTTTTAAACTTGAAGGACAATCTGGTATTTTTAAATAAAAAGGGCGAAGGCCCAAAAATGATACACAACTATTGGCCAAAGAACAAAACTAGTACATAATTATTCCGAGGTACAAAAATGATACCAAACTTTTACCATGTGATCAAAAATGATATTTTCATTAATATGACAATAATATTAGACATGAAATGTCCAAATGCCCTTATAACTAAATAAACTTTTACCGGGCGGCAATTAATTTATAAGGGCATTTTGGACTTTTCATGTATAATATTATTGTCATATTAATGAAAATATCATTTTTGATCACATGGTAAAAGTTGGGTATCATTTTTGTACCTCGTAATAGTTATGTACTATTTTTGTTCCTTGGCCAATAGTTGTGTATCATTTTTGGGTTTTCGCCCAAATAAAAATCAGGTCTACTTTCCATGACATACCAAACATCCTTTAAATCCATATTTCCATATCCACTTCTATATCCATTTCTAATTACATCAAAATCAATTCCACTATACCAAACAGGCTCTAAGGGATCGTGAATGATTTTTATTAGCATCATCTACTATTTTTCATTCACATAAATTATCCTTTTACAATCACTAACTAACCTGAAGGATAGCATGTCTCGTACTATGGGTGCCTTTGGCATGTTCATAAATAAGGAGTTTGCAAAGAATGTAACACGCCGTCGAGCTTCTATATTTTGTGGTATATTTATGGCAGATTCCTTGACTGTCAAAAGCAAATGTAGCCTAGTAACCTATATAGAAGGAAAAGGACAAAAAGTAAATGTGGAGACGCTCAAGAATGATTTATGTGATTAGGATAAGGTTGTACATGATACCTTCTCCTTCCACGATTTGTCTCTGGTAAGATATGTGTCAATATTAACGAACCTCTGTCCCTTCTTTTCATCATCTCCCATATGCTGAGGAGGCGCCTCTAGGATTCTGGGAAAATCATGATAAAACCCTTGTCAAAAAGCTGCAAGAAAACATTTCACCTAAAAGCAAATCACATATTTTATACCAATAAATGTTCTTTTCAAACTTACAAATGCCCATCAATCATAACATCCTGTATGATGATTTCTACTATATCCTGTAGGACATTGACTATTTGTGGCTTCAATCCCTCAATTTTGTCATCATCAGATGTTAATAGAGTTAAAAATTTATCCAATTTCTCACTAAGTGAAGGCAAGCCACTCATCTTGAAATCCTTCACAAATGTTTTCTGTTGCATGCTCACTTCTACTTCATCACAAATATGCTTTATCGTCCTGTTAATACATGGAAGAGGTCAGGCAGTCATGAGGATTTCAATGCAAAGAATGAACATGTTTTTGTCTTAAGCTTTTCCTCCCTTCTGGAATTTTACTCTGGGGGAGGAGTTGTGATGGTTATACAAACAATTTCTTCCTTACATCTTGTCTTCCTCATCCAGCAGAAGGTTTTGTATGATTTCCCTGAGCGTCTCATAGCATTCAAGGACGGCTGAATACATGTACTCATCAGCCCTGATCTTCCTAAACAAATCATAATCATCCTTCCCCTTAAAATCTTTTGCCATGTCTATTGCTATAGGAATCTGTCATATTTGGAAGAAAGTTAAGAAATATAAGGCACAGTCTAATGGAGTTTAGTTCTAACAGTACGTCTCATCAAAACCACATACCTTGCTAGCAAGCAAGAACGGAGGCCACTGAATGACAGAAACATCACTTGACCGGTAGGGAACAAGTAGAAGATCTCTATCTCTGGACAATTAAAAGTCAATTATATCAGAAGTTTGACCTCACATTTTATGCAAGACATACTGAGCAAGCAGAATTCTGTACCTATTGCTAATGATATCTTCCTCTCTCATTGTATTAATGAACTCATTCCAAACCTGAGAGAAGTATGCAATATTCCTCCGTTCAGATTGGTCCTGCCAAACAAATTGTTTTCTTTAGCTAGTAACAATATTGTGCAATATTTTAGGTATCATATCAAAATCAGTAAGAACTTCTGAAATGTTAAACATAAAATGTAGTACCATGTCCATGTCCTCTGTTACATCTTTAAATCTTCCAGTTAAAAAAACACGACTAAAAGCCCATGGTACAGCTTCAAATCTGGACCGCAGCATTCCAAGAGTCCTTATCTAAAGATGCCAGATGTGACTAGGAGATTAGTCCACAAAAATCCATTATCATCAGAGAATATAACTTTATTAACTTAATTCCTATTTCCCCAGCACTCCTACCAACTGGGGACTCAAACTGGGTTAGCTATTTTATTATAAGAAAATACCAATTTTTACATGTTAAATAAAAATGTAATGATGTGTTTTATATCCAATCTACTCACATACTGAAACAAGTTTTTTCTTTCTGAACAAAAGTAATTAGAAAGAGGATTACAAGTCAAATACTACAGTCTATGCAACTCACCTCACCCAAATGGCTGAAGGCTCCAATAATCCCACCAAATATAGTTGAATAAATGGCATACCATATTTGAGTATCCATAAAATATACCTATATACCAATATAAAACAAATTAAATAAGAGAAGTCCATCAATCTGCAATTTCACTTTCTCTTAACTCACCAGGATAATGGGAGCCCATATTGCAATGACAATACAAACATTGTGAGTTTCTGTAATATTTGAAAAAAATTGAGTTAATGCTACTTAAATCCAATGAATATAGAGGTCAGATAAACATTTGAGAACAAATTGTTACCACTCTCTGGAAAGAATTCATGCCACTGATAGTTATCAATAGGCATCCCCATGATTAACTTTGTTGGCTCAACAAGGGGATATATCTGGGAAAACAAATTCCTCAGTTCTGAGTAAGACTAAACACCATATAAAAACTCAGGTAAGAACCATAGTAAAAAAATTCAATGATAGAATAATCACCTCCACATAGTAGCTGAATGCTAGCTTACTAATCAGCAGCATGATCCAAAACAGGGTATACCTGTTAAACAAGAATTAACGCAACAGCAAAAGGGAAAATCGTAACGGAAGCAGCATATATGTTCCAGACCAATAATCCAAGCTAATGGTTGACACTTGACATAGAAGAAAAGGGAACAAAACAAAAAAGGAAAAATGAAAATTGAACTCTCACTTACTTAATTAGTGATAACATGTTCTCGTGCATGCCCCTTCCAATATACAATTTGGGCTGCAGTATAATCAATTTAAGTCAAAGATCATTCAGATTAAATTTTAACACAAAAGAGATGAAAGAAAAAGCATGGAACATCTATAAATAAGTATTGTCAAGTAAAAGCTCTTTCACCTGAGCCCACCACATGAAAAGAGTGATGATTCGCATATTAGAGCGCTCCAGCTTTCTTGTTAAAGGTGGAAGGAAAAATAGTATAGCAGCCATTACATTTGGCAACAAAAATATTGCTACAAGATAAAAGTAAAGTGACTGGTCCCCCCAGTCACCAGCCCAACTAGTGATGAATTCTATGAGCCATGATGGATTCTGAAGAGCATTAGAATAACTGACTGGCAAGACTACAACCCAAACAGCTGCTACCACAAATTTCAGAAAATATCGTAGCAGTTGGGAAAATTTCATATTCTTCCAGGCACACCAAGTAAGAATGATATCCAGGGTTACTGCACAAGAAGATATGAGACAAATAGGTTAGGAAATGATTAAGTTGAAACTAATACTCCAATTAACAAAAACTAATGCAGTTACAAGGACATTATGGATGACCTTGGGAAAAGTATAACAGTACCAACTACCTAGGCTGAGACAAAAAATATTAGACCCAACCTCTGAAAAGTAAGAAACTGAAAATTTATCTCCATCCCTATTGAATTTCAAAATCGTGGACCAGAACCAATTAAACCAAAGAGACTACAAAAATGTAAATTTTTTAAATCTTAAGACAAGTTGACACAATAAATGCATAGAATCATACAAAATTAAGAAACTCCTACAACTGTTAATATAGTTTGAAACATTCAACCAGAAATATTTTCATTTTTGAAAGGGGTATATTTTATAAATAGAAAATTCACACACATAGTCACTACCGATGTGAGGCAAGGTATCTATAAGACTCCAATACTTCAAACTAAAATGTTTAGAAAATGCTCAGACCCAAACCCATCCATTAACCCAACCAGTTTAAATTTTGCGGGAAGCCATATGGCACGAGAACCTAAACCCATTTATGATAATTCTCTGGCCATAAAACTATTACCTCCAAAAGGAAAGGCCAGCATCATTTTTTGAGTCTTTCTTTTGACATTTAATTTGCAAACCCTCTTGGTAGAAAGTTTCCAAGAAAAAGAATGGATTCTCAATGCTAAAGATTGTATTAAATGGACATTCAACAACATCATGAAAAGAAACAAGCTAAGTTACCTTGAATAAAATTGAGAAAAGCATATGTAATGAAAATGCTCATAGCATTGTATTGCACATCTTCTTCAAAAATTAAACCAAGAGGTCCCGCAGGACTCCATGCAACAATAATCATAACCTGAAATTCAATAACATAGCCAAAAATAAAACACATGAAGTTGCAAAACTATCTGGTAAGCTAAGGCAAAGATTAAGTTTACCTGTAAGGCTAATATAAAGAATATCCACATTCGATCAAAACTTCTATACAGGTGCCAAAATGTGCGGACTTCAACAAAACTTGTTTTGGGCTTCTTCTTTCCTGATCCTGAGCCAGTTTGGTTAGGAACCTATCATAGCAAAGTTCACTTTAATAGAGATTTCGAAGGTGATGTGAATGTATCGTGTCATGTGATACATATGGGAGCAATTATGCTTGATTACAGAATTGTATTAAAATTTAAAAGCACTGAAGGGTAAGCTCAATCACTCAAGTAGGCTAAATAAATACATCTACAGGACATGTAAACAAAGGAAATGTTTTCTTTTGGATGAATGAGTCAAGGACTAGCAAAAGATGCAAAGTTCTGGATTAAGAAATTACAATCATTAGTTTACAAGACAGCCAAACAGGTAAAAGTAGATGCAATTTCTCAAAAGAATTCTCCAATCCTGTTTATATCTGGCAAAGATAAATGGAACTTAGTAATTCATTCAACTTTCCCTAGAACAACCGTCAGGTTGTAAATGGGCTTTAGAGAGGAGAAAAAGAGATGCCGGTGACACAAAAGGAAGATAAAATGGCAGTTTGAACCTGCAGCGAAGCAGACTAATCCCTCTGCTTACTTAAGAGACAAATTTCTCTGGTAGGAAAATGATTGAGGGAATGACAATCGGATGTATATATATGTATTCCTTCACCATATAGATTCCATTGGAGATCAATGAGGCACTGTTTTTTCCAGTCAAAACCCCTTGAAACTTTTTATATTTCTGTTATTTGTGTATGTTCCCGATTTATATAAATTATTAATATCAATTAGTGATCTAATCACTAAGTAGCTTTCTAGATTTTTACTTACTTGTGTGGAGTTGGGAAGCATTGAGAGTATTTGTATAATATCATATGTGAGATTTATCTTTTTAAAATTTTTCAGATTCCAGACAATGTAAGGAGTGGCAAGAGTTTCTAATTTGATTGAAATCTCTCAGTAAGATCCTTGTTCAAAAGTTTCAATTTCAATAATGCATATTCCCCTGAAATGAAAAAAAAATTGAGCCAGGATCTAGATGAGAATAAAAATTGGTAAAGCAGTAGAAGGCACTATACAGTGGACTCTTCCAAAATTTCCTCCTAATGAATTCTTAATTTTTGAACTAATTTGTATATACCTGTAACCCCAGTAAATTAATTAGTAAAAAATACTTCAACTTTATAGTTTTCATATTTTATTTTATAATTTAACTAAATTCATCAGTTTGTTACTACAGAAAAACAATTATATAAAAGCAAATGTTTAACCATGGGGAAGAAAATGGGAATCTACTATGGCCACATAAGGCCACACCTAATAACCATTTTGACAGAGGTGATATTGATGGAGACCAAGGGGTAAGAGATGCATAAAACCCTAATTCAGTGCTACGGGATGTTTTCAACTGATACTCAAGTGCATTAGTTTTCCCACCTTAATACCCCACCGGCCACCGCACTAGAGTGCTCATCAGATATCAATGTTCATTCTTCAGATTTGTTAGATCAGACATTTGGCACATGAAAAATCACACATAAATGTAGAAGGAAACAAGAAAGAAACCTCATATGCTTGATGCTTCTCGTCTGAATGCCTAAAAAAGTCTGCCTTGGGGCTCATTGGCCACCCTAGTTTAAAGCATTTGTCAGACCTACAAAAGAAAAAAATTCAAGCTTTCGGTTAATTAAATAAATAACCCCAAAAAAGGACTTCAAATTCTTCACATCCTTCCAATATTTAAAATTCATTAGTTCAAAAAGAGAAAATGTCTACCAAAAGTATTCATTTAAATCATCATAATTTCTCCACATAGTATGGCTTGCCTTCCCTTTGTTGTTTCTCTTTGATTCCTATACACAAAAATAAAATATTTTGGGCAGAGATATTAATAAATAACGTCATATCAAAATTACTTGAGTTGTTGCCACATGAAAACTACCTTGAGTAAAACTTCATAAATGGGAGAAATAACTTCTCTCAGAAAGCCTTCTTCATCACGTGCTGCTGTTTGGTATGTGTCCCCACTGACCGGATGAACATTGCTATACAAAATCCCGTAGACATCATTGCACATCTTTGGAAATGAAAGTAGAAATGGGTGAATGCCAATAATGAAGTTCCACAACCTAAATAGTATCTAATATTGGAAATCAACCCTTCTCATAATATTTAAAAGGAAATGAGGAGGAACCATTTGCCCTCCGCCTTCCTTTCCCTCCAATTGAGGGATAATGGATGGGAAGAAAATTCCCAGATTATAATAAGTGAGAAGACATTAGAAGTAGAGAAGGAAGGACATCTAAAGAAAGAATCAAAAATCCAATTGCACCAATCGACATAACTCCCTTTTCTGATTACACAACAATAGTTCTTTATTAAGGAATTCTTACAAATTAACCTCCTCAATTATAAGTCCCTTAACAGAACAAATTCAATGATTAAAATGTACACTTAACAGATCATAAAAACTGTTTAATTCACCCTAAACTATTTCATCGTCCAGCTTTAAGTGCAATTTTCCTATAAAAGAGCATGGACTAGCAAAATAAGAATGAATCGTAAGACAGTAAGATCAGAATAACTCACATTATGGAAAATGTAGCAAAGACATTCAGGCATGAAGCGAACATTTGCAGCTTCACCCCATATAAGAAGGTAAAGTGCTATGTAAATCAGCTCTAACTGTTGTCTACTACGACCTTCTTGAAACCTGTAAAGTATTTTGAAAAATAAAAATTCACCCACAAAAATTAATTAAAATGCTCCTGATAAGGTACAATTATAAGAAAGTACATTTAAAAAACCTATTTGACCTCATGTTATGATCTTAAAGCTAAAAATACACTCACCTACGATTGGATTTACAACGCACATAATTACACCATGAATTATAGTTTTTGAAAATTTTATTCGACAACCGCTCCACGGTGTCTTCTTTGAGCTGCAATAAGCTTCTTATCATTAATAATAAGATCATGTAAAAGAGCAACATAAGGTAGCTGAAACAGCAGCAATTGGTAATAAATAATAGTTCACCTCAAGAGATGCAGCATTCTTATTTCTAATATCAATATTAGCAAGTAACAGGATAAGATGCTCCCTCTGATTTGCCACATTTCCTTTCTATGGACCACAAATATTCCAAACAAGATTTGGTCAGATCATTCAAAAGATATATGGCAAAAATATCAAGTATTTGGAGTTGATAGATGAAAATAAAAAAGTTAGAAGAGACTAACTTCAATTCAGTTGGAGTCAAATTCAAACTTCCGGAGACATAAAAGAAATCTCAATAATAACTTAAGGAAGAAATGAAGTTTAATAGCTGTGAAGCAATCATATTGGTTGTCATATTGATTGCCAATGACTTTATAGTGATGACTTAGAGTTGATAATTATTTCACGGATATATTGGAACTTGAGCAATAATCAATTTAGTGTGATTGATTTTGTTTCTTGGTTAACAGGTCTGAGTCCAAACCTTCTTCCACAAAACTAATCAATACAATTATTCATATAATTTTTTATGGATTTGGGGGGAGGTGTTACCTGAAATCCAAAAATGGAGGAGAGCCAATCAAGTATGTCATTTACTTTTATAACCCTCTCCATAGGCATTGTAGAACCATCATTGGAGACAGCTCTCGCATGAATTGTGGGCATTGGAAGATTATCCACCTTACGAAGAGCACTGAGCGCTGCTTTGATCTAAAATTTTGAAGTAGAAAAGACAAGCACATCAAAAGTGAATTTTCAGTTAGAATATTCTATTGGCAGGCGCAAAATGGCCATTACATGTATTTCCAGACACACAAACCTCAGGAACTTCCATGATTGCTGGTTTTACACCGACAGCATATAATGGAAGGATGTTATAATGTTCGTATTGTCCCCTTTTGTTCTCGACATCCATTGCATACATTTTTGTCTGTTGATAAAACAACATCATCACATCCAGTTCTGACTATGTCTAAGAAGTATTCAACATAATCGAGTTAGTAAAACTAAATATGCAAATCAAACCTTTCCATCAATGTTGCCTGCAGGCACCACAGCAGTCAGCACATCATACAGTACAGTTGCAATCTTAATAATTTTAGCCATCTCCTCCCTTCAAAAGCCACATTAAAAAAAGTAAGACCAGGAAAATGATGTAAGCTATAAAACTTGTGAGCATAGAAGTTGAAATGCAAAGGTATGTATTGCAAAACTTCGGGGCCTTTGTTCATTTTTCTCTCCTCTTATTCATTTTATTTTTCAATAACCCAATAATATTCTATAGAAGAGCTTAATTACAAGAAAAACTTTAAAGGATAAAGACAATAAATGACTTAGACTCTCAAAGTAACAACAAAATTCTAACCTACAATATAATCACCACCTTGCAAAGATTTATTCTTGAACATTTAACAAGTTTTTCAACACTCCCTCAAGCTGCAGGTGATTCGAATTTCTTTCTTTTTTTCAAATTGAGATATTCAAATTTCAGCTTGTGGCAAATACACTATATTTGTAAAAAAAACTAAAAAAATAAAAAAGGCATTTTTTGGTAAACAACTGTGGTAATTGGACTTATGAATGAAAACTAAAACAACTCCAGAAGATAAAAACAGAGGCATGTAGAGAACAGGGTGGATGAAATTGCTCTGATATCATGCTGAATTTCAGGGTAATGGTGATTAAGAAAAACAACTCGTACAATTTGTTATATGTTTCTGAAAAAAAAGTTTAATCACAAGATCAACTCCCTGTGATAAATACAAGACTCTAAGAGAATAATTGACTTTTAATTAAAACTAGCCATTAATTTATTGAACTTGTTTTTAAGAGATTAATAAGTTTCTCAACAAAAAGCAAGTCTCACGGTCTCTTTGTAAATTCGCCTTCTCTGACATTTTCTTCATAATATTTTTGGTAGTATGACAGCAGCTCCCTAGTATCACTTTTTGAACTCCAATTTTCAGTGTTTTCCCCTTCCTGCAACCAATAAATACATTGGATGTAAACAGTTAGATATTTTTGGGCAGCACATTTCGTCAACTAAACTTTATCTTAATCAACATATCACTCAAAATACCGTCTGATCTAACTTGATTTTCCCGGTTAAAAGGAGAAGGCACTAACAAAGAGAAATTATATTTAAGGATGACACAAATAATCCATACAGACATCTTCATTGCCATCTCATAGACACCAATGAGAATTAAGAAATGTCACCATTGTGAATGAAAATAACGGTAATGTATGAGACTAACTACCTTTTCAAGTCTGTGCAAAAGATAGGTCTTAAACTGGCGAACACCACGCCCACTTGAATTTGGATCCATTGTGTGAGCCTTCTCAAATGCATGGAAGCGGCCTAATCAGAAAAATAATGCAAGATCTTGATTAAGTTATAATATTATTTCACATGTTCAAGCAAAGAGTACGTCTGACATTTTGAGTTCAACACAGGATATTCAACCATTTAATGCGTTCAAATTAACATAGGATTTGTGCTTATAAGTTCTTGATCAGTTTATTTTAGCTAAAATTCATATACTTGAATTCAAAGCTTGTCCAAATAAGTGCCTAGGAGAGCTCAAAATCAACTGAAGATGCTTTTACAATAGTTTTAACAAAGCCATCCTCCTTAAAATCATTGTAAAAGCATCTTGCGCTTCAGTTGATTTTGAACTCTCCTAGGCACTTATTTTAGCAATAGTTTTACAATAGTTTTAACAAAGTCATCCTCCTTTCGTCCAAAACAAAAAAATAAAGCCATCCTCCTTTCCTTTTTAACATACTTAGGTACTTCTTAAGTGCCCATCAACAAACAAAGTAGACTATTTTAGACTTATAACAGTACACCTAATTTGATAAGTTCTTCTAGCACAAGCTTGTGTTTAGCTACTCTGAATAAATAAGCAGCGATCATTAATTTCATAGGCGTTCCATTCACTCCAATTGGATTATGAGAAAGGGTGGAAGCTCTTGCTTTACGTTTATGTTCTATTCTTGGTTTTTCTTGGGGAAGTTTCATTGACTAACTAGAACATGAAGTAGTCGACACTCTTCATGCATGACTTCCACTATCTTTCCTCCTTTCATGTAATAGATTTTCTAGTTTACAGTAAGATTCATTAAGGACTAAGTAAATATAATCAGCCACCTTTCTCCCTTTATTATTAAAAAAACTCATGAGGTGATAAATGCCAAATCCAACTAAAAAGCAACATTTTATAATCTTCAATCTTTGAAGGCCTCACAAACAAAAATTACAATATGCACCCCTCTCCAAGTGAACTAAACAAAATTAGTTTGTCAACTTGAATAGAAATGTAGTAGTTTAGTTGATTATAACTAATCCAATCCGTGACATTAATTATCCAAGTCTAACATATGAGCACATGATTGTTTAAACTTAAAACCACAGACAATTTCATAACTTCAAGTTCCACCTTTATCCTTAAAGAATTTTATGCCATCAAGAGCCTAGCATTAGGACCAAACTACTCATGTGCCTTAATAAATATAGGACTTAGTTGACTTTTCTAGAAAATCCAAAAAAAAAAAATCTTATAAATTCCCTAAACTATCCTGATTGGTGGCCCTCCAACAATGATCAAGTAAGAGATGACGGAGGCACTAAAGACAAGTGATTGGGATGTTCTAGAAAAAAACACACCATAACTAACATAACTAACATCCTCAATCCAATCAAATTAGTTAAATAGGTCTTATACGTATGACCAGACCGCACGAAGTACTACACAAAACACGTCATGGTTACGATTAAGTGGTTCACCTAGTCAACAAGGTCATACTCCCTCAAGTCCTAAATATAAGACCTAATTGACTTTTTTGGAAAATTCTAAAAAAGCAAAATAAGTCAATTATAAATTGATTTACTTAATTTTTCTTCCTAAACTAGTTTATTTAACCTATTAACTAATGGCTAATCTAGAAATATACTCCCTCCGGTCCTAAATATAAGACTTAGTTAACTTTTTTGGAAAATCCTAAAAAAGCAAAATAAGTTCATTATAAATTGATTTACCTAATGTTTTACCTTAGACTAGTTTATCTACCTATAAACTAATAGATAATCTAAAAATATATCAAATATGTCATAATTTAACAACCTATTTCGCAACCTTAATCTCTCCAAAAAAAGTCAGTTAGGTCTTATATTTAGAACCGGAGGTAGTATCAAATATGTCATAATTTAATACTACCTCCGGTCCTAAATATAGGACCTAATTGACTTTTTTTTGAGAGATTAAGGTTGTGAAATAGGTTATTAAATAATGACATATTTGATATATTTTTATATTATCCATTAGTTTAAAGGTAAAATAAACTAGTTTAAGAGAAAAAAATAGGTAAATCAATTTATAATTAACTTATTTTTCCTTTTTAAGGATTTTCTAGAAAAAGTCAATTAGGTATTATATTTAGTACCGGAGAGAGTATTGAATATTTTGTAACTAGGTTTTATATTTAGGACGGAGGGAGGGAGTATTATAACTAATAACTTGAGTTCCAAATGAGGAAATACTAATAATAATAATAGAGACTCACAAAGATAAGCGACTCTAGGATTCTCCTGCTCAATCTCACTGGCTGCTCGGAGAATGGGGACCACAACGGCAAGAGAGGAAGGCACCATCTCACTATCCACCGTCCCCTCCTCGTTCTGCAGCTCCACGTTCCTGGTCGGCATCCGCGTCATCCGCCGCGACGACAGCCGCGGGATGTTCGGCGGCCCCTTCGCGCCGCTCGTGCTGGCCATGCGGCCAATCCAGGGGTATTTTCGTAATTTGAAAAAATTGGGGGATTTTCGGGGCTAGGGTTTGCGGTTGATGGCAAAAAATGAGGAAGCAGGAAGGGGACATGGTTTTGTAAGGAGGAAGGAGATTCTTTGATTGGGAAGGAGGGCAGAGGAGGAAGCTTTTTGCGATGGGAATTGCTCTGATCACAAGAAAAGAACGAAGAGAGAATGAAGCGAAGAGAAGCATTTGAGGTGAAAGCTTTTGCTTTTTGAATAGAGAAACTAACGAATCAGTTGTCACTCTCTCTCTGCTTTCTCTCAAGGATTTGGCGGCAAAGTGTTTCCTTCACCTGCTTGCTTGGTTACTTTCTCTTTTTCTTTTAAGAAAAAATTATTAATTAATAATTAAATTAAATCATGAAAGAAAGGCTGGTTTGTCTGAGATTAACCTCTTAATGGAATGTTTTCAGGATACTTTCTCGAGACATAATAATCATTGAGTGAGTATAGTTATACTCCCTCCGTTCCTAAATATAAGATCACTTTGGTTAATTTGGGAAGATTAAGGAAGACAATAAAATTACATGATCTTCCCAAAATCCCCTCAATTACTTAACTTTAAAAGGAGGGGGGGTCTTCAATGAAAAGAGGGAGTATAAGGGTAGTTTGGTCAAAACTTGAGCTAAAATAGGAAGTGATCTTATATTTAGGAACTTATTCACTTCCTCAAAGTGATCTTATATTTAGGAACGGAGGGAGTACTTTACTGCTACTACTTTGTTCTCGTTGGCAAAAACAGATTAGTTGAGTAAGTTGAAGTATTGTGATGTTTTGAAAACATCGTAATACATTTCATTATTCTAACCATTTCTTTCTTTTGTATGTTAATTACTCTGCTGGTTCTATTTATAAGTCAATTCATTATAAAAGCACTATAAGTTTACCATTCATTTATTATATGTTGACTTTATTTTTATGTGTATCAAAAAAAAGATATTACTATCTCCGGTCCTAAATATAGGACCTAGTTGACTTTTTCTAGAGAGATTAAGGTTGCGAAATATGTTATTAAATGATGACATATTTAATATATTTTTAGATAATTCATTAGTTTATAGGTAAAATAAACTAGTCTAAGGGAAAAAAATAAGTAAATCAATTTATAATTAACTTATTTTTTTGTTTTTTAGGATTTTCTAAAAAAGTGAACTAGGTCTTATATTTAGGATCGGAGAGTATTAAATATGGGTAGAATGAAAAATTTGTTGAATTTTAGTGGGAAGTTAATCATGTGTAAGGTTTTCCTAAGTTTGTGTGAAATATAAACTCTGATTGAATTCAAAGTTGATAGTTTTTTATTGAAATATTCTATTCAATACTTATCTCAATCATAATCATATTATCATTCATTCAGCAAACATTCAAATATAGATTGATCATACTTGCATAAATTTTAAATATTACAAATACAATAAATTTAATTGAAGTCATATAATCATGAGATTGATTGAAATATGGAATAGCTTGAAGAGCTGTAGTACATAATTGATTATAACATGGGAAAATTTTACATATAGTTTCCTGTAATTTCTTAATTTGTATTTTTATTCATATGAAGCCCTTAATTTATAACTCAACAGTCAGCTCAATTAACTCTTACACAAAGACTAACAGTATTAAGTAATTAACAAAGTAAGGCTGCATGGATGTAATGTGCTGAAAAGAGTAAAATTAAAAGATTCATGAAGAGAAAAAACACGGATACAAAATTAAAAGTTCAAAGAAACTACTAACGAAAAAGAAAGCATTAAAAGAAACTAGAAGAATCTCATTATATTATAATGGTTTAACAGTTGTGACTCATGTTATATCTCTCTTACATTAAGCTAAGAATCATATACATTTCTGTGTTTATAAGCACTGATGACAGTGAACTTTTGATTTTGTTGCTGGAAATTGTATTTCTTAATTGGAATATATACAGAAGCATGCTGCTTATTTACTGCAACTGTGTTTTACTTATTGATGTTTACACATAATCAGCTTTCTTCGTTAGCATGACATTGTGGCAGGTGTTGCATGTTGTTTCAACATTTTTTCCCAACCATACCTTACACGACTACTTCATTCTAACGCATTGCTTAGTTGTTTCGGTTGATATATTTTTCTGCATGTAATCATGTATATTATAATTAATTAATTTGATTGTATTAATATGATTCCAATCTTCCCGTGCATGTCACAAGAGGAAAAGCTCGCTAGACATAAAACAAGGCATCAACCACACAAATAATAATTGTTCAGAAGTTGTATGGTCATAAACAAAAGAGTGATCTTCCAAGTCACGCCCTGTTTTATATATATATATATATATATATATATATATATTGAATTGAACTGTTCTCCGAAATTACAAACACTACAATTTGATTATGCCACTCACATCAACCCTTTCATGAATTAACATCGGACTTGATTCTATGTTGCAAAAGCATGGTACGCAAAGCAAGATATAGACACATATGTATGATGGGACCCACCTAACATGGGACCCCCAATTTGATTATACTATATATATTCAGGACTCATCATCCATGTACAAAAGGTGTTGTCATATACCAAGAGATTACAGATTAGCATAAACTAACGCAATAACCTACATATACAATTCAACACGCTTCATGTACTTCACCTCAAACTCTAAACCCTCCCACCAGACTTAGATCCCCTGTAGCTTGGTTTTCTTATGCATGCCTGAGTGAAGATTACGAGCCGTTGGATTGCTGGAAAATTCGGATGATGTCTCTTATGCAGCGTTCAAGAAATGTGTTTATGATATGTCACACTATCTTGACTCTTCTTATGATCTAATGGCTCCTGTTTTTTTTTTATTTTATGAAAATTTTTAAACCTGAATTGCGCTTTGTCATGTATGACATTTAAATTTTTCTTCAGCCATTCACAAAATCCTCACATAGTTCTAACTCTTGGTTCCTGCAATATAAAATAAGTGATATCTCTGTATTAGAACAAGGCCATCCATTCATAGGGATAATTGAACCACTTCAAATCCAAGATTCAAAAATAAAAAAAAGGCTGGGGTTGCAAGTTGAATTAAGCAAAATTTTTATTTGCCGGAAATCACGAGCAACTATATCAAATCATACAATCAATCTCATCTAATATATAAGGCTGCTACATGGATTACACGAAGATACTATGTTCCATGTCATAAAGATTCAACAAATTTTTACATTGGTGAACTAGATCAAGCATCTCAAATCACAATATTCTAAAAAAAATTCAGGAGTGTCTCCAGATACAAGAAAATAAAATATTTTTTCCACTTTTGATCCTAGACTAACATGCAGAAGCTATTCAATTTGTATCAACAATTTAAACAACAAAATAATATGCACAATAAGTATGACCATTGAGTCAACTATTATATGCAACCTCAATTACCAAATCCTAGTATACCCTCTTCCATGAAATATAAAAACATACAAACAGCTCATAAAAACTTTGCAAACTTCAATTCACAATAGTAAAATTTAAAGGAGGAATCACCAAAAAAAAAAAATTAAAGGAGGAAGCAAAACAATACATAAACCTGATCCGTTGAACTTGCTGCAGTAGTCCAGTACTGAGGTGAATATGAGCTGAAATCCTCTTGGCTAATGTAAGCAAACGAACTTGGTTCTTCTTCTTCACAATCTGAGTTCGGAGGTGGCAATTCTCTGATGACCCATAGCGTATAAGCTGATGGCAAAGAAGTACCTTACAAATTAAGCAGAAAAGTCAACTAAGTGCCAGAGTCCAAAAATCATTTCAAAGCTTGGAAGTATTTTGTATAGCTATCACAATAGTGAACTCTAGAACTATCAAGGATGGTCATGAAAGACTGAGTAACTTACCTACAAAATAGTAGAAGATCAAGAAAACTAAAGCTTTGTCACCATACATGAGCCTCAGATGCTTATGGTAGAAAAGCTGCAAGCATGTCCAAATTGAAGTTAAATCAGCAATAAACCAAAATTTAAAAGGGAAACGCATTATAAAGGGGAAAAGGTTAAATGCAAACACTAAAGGCTAACTGTAAAATGAGTAATTACTTACAGAAATATCACTGAGAAAAGCTATCACTGCACTTGAGAATAAACATATCACAGAAACAACCGCTAAACTGGCAACCTACATGTAGCAGCAAATATGTCAGAACAAATTCTGTTATAAAAAATTATAGAAATACAAATACGCAAAAAGTAGTCTTAATGTGAAGTTTAAAAAGTCATAAAGAGAAAAAAGAAATATGAAATATAGATCAACAAGATTTAATCTAGATAATCCAAATTTGCTAGCAGGTGGAGTTCAATCTCTAGAGTCTATGACTACAATATCAGTAGAGCCAGTGAAGAGTATCATAAAATTATAGAGCAAGTACAAGTTAAATGAAGTTTTTCGATATACATTCCACGTTTCTGATGCTGCATTTTCAGATCGCACATTCCGCAAAATGAGGTATAGTAGGAAGCCTGCAGAGGAAAAATTAAACATAGAAAAGAAAATCAGCTAGATCATTGACATCATAAGCTATAATATGTGGGTAAAGAGGGGAAGATTCTTGCCATAGTATCCCAGTGCTGCAGCCAATACAAGTGTCATTACTGCCATAAGTTTTTCATACACCTGCACAAGTTGCAAATATGGAATGATAGCAACTAGCATAATTTTCATTTCAAACACTATACTAAGACCTCATAAAACTTAACATGGAAGGAATAACACTAAAAAAATATTTAACTTGAAAAGATAAATCTAAGAATCTTCAGTAATGAGAGAAAAAACATCTTATTAAGTATGAGAAGTGTTCCATACCTCAGCAACTATAGAAGGGTTTATCTCATTTTCACCAATGCCAAACCAGATCATCACGGTAAATGCCATCATAAAAAGAAATAACAACACAACAATCTGAAGGAAAGAGAAATTTCAAACTAAAATGAGTTTGCCACCAATTGAACAAACTAGTATTCAGGCATCTGCATATTGTGGGAATTCTTTTCATTACCATGATGACATATTTTTGCCGCTTATCAACTTGAATGCCTTGAAAGCAGCATCTCCTATAAGGTGAACCAGGTTCTCTATTCAGAATCCCCAACAACGCCTGGTTGATGCAATTTTCTACATCTTCTTCCTCCTCCTCCTCATAATCTTCATTTGCCTGATGGCAAATGTCCACCCTATAAAATTGTTATCCACAATAAGCATACACACATCTTATAAATACAGTTTTATATCAGAGATAATTGTATGCTGTATAAGCCAACAATTTTACTTTATACAAGTTATTGATTCTTTTATCACTTTATAAACGTTGTGAAGAAGAGACACACTGCTTGAATAGAAAATTTAAACATGATTTTTGTCACACGACAATGTAAGAATTCTATTGACATGAATTCATCGGTATCGATACTGTTTCAGGAGAATTCCTAAGTAATGAACACTTTTGGAAGAAAATGTAGCATATAAAAGCAGTGTCAGCATGGTATAAAACTGGGCATGATATAATAGAACTGTTTCCAAAGCAAAGCACCAGCAAATAATACAGAGCTTCACCATGCCATTACTTAAATAAATTCTCGAACAATCTTTCTTCCAGCTAGCATTCCAAGTTTTATTCTATCTTTTGAGTTATTTAAATAAAAGCTTCATTATTTCCGGATCCTAATTGCTTTCATGCCCATTTTCTATGTTGTTTAGTTGTCCTAAGTCAGTGGCCACACTTTTATGATAAACCAAAATTTTACTGATAGTTGTAACAATGGAAGATTAAAAGTCCTGCATGGACCCCATGGAGACTCAAAACAGCATGTTCATGCTAAATTTCAAAAAGAGGGAAATAAATGCTGCAAACAAATCTTCTTCTGTAATTGTATAATGACATACCAGAATGACAACAGTAGAAAATATACCGCCAAAAACAGAATTTTTGGAGAGCCTGCGGTAATATTTATCATCAGATATGAGTAGTTGCATTAAGCTCTCAAGAATTAGAAATTTAGGCAGCATGAATGGTTAAAAAAAAGTACCCATAAGTATAAATCCACAAGCATGAGACCAACAGAACCACCCATTACAAGTGGCAATAATATTAAAAACAAAATATATTAAGTACCCTGCAAAGATAAAACATTCGTCAGCTATTGGTTTTAATTCAATTAGTATGATATGAAATACTAATAACATGTGAAGGAGAAGTGTCTCATAAGAAAAATTACATTTATTACAATTAACAGAATACTTATAAAATTATCAGTTTATTTCTCATGGAAGAAAAGTAAAAACCTTAGCCATACCTAAGTTGGAAAATCCAACCATGAGATGGAGTACCTAAAAAATATAAGTCAACAATGTCAATAAGCTGCGTAAAAGCCAAAGAGGCAACAAAACTTAACTGTATAGAGAACAACTTAAATAGCAATTCAATTGCAGATTACAGGGTGGAGATTGAAAAAAGGAAAGCAACATAACTGTGCACACTTGTTACACACAGCTTTATAAGATATTTAATACCAAATAGACAATAAAACAGTAATATTAAGTTTTAACCATGACCAGGATATTAAACTTATCTTGGCAAGGAAGTTACTTCTTAGAAATGACCATACAATTTATAAGCAATTTGATAGCACTTACTTTTGGACGAGTCAAACCATCTTGTTGACTTCTCATGTGAATCCTCATAAGCTGCCAAAAGATAATGTTAAAACTATGTCACAGATGGTAGTAAAAAAGATATGATCACTTTAGAAAAGTAATAATTTTGAAGTGAAATATCGCCATGTAATATTCAACTTGACAAGCATGTTGCAAAATATAGTGGTAACAACAGAAGCAAGACGAAATAGTCCTTCTGCATTTGCTTCATTTAGAGAATGCAAATGAGGACATCAAACAGATAGGCAAAACCATAACATTTAGCGGTCAGTTAAACAAATAATGAGTACCGTTGAAGTGAGAGAGACAAATTGGCACAAGTAAGGGTGTGCATTTCACCCATTCAAGGGATCAAAAATGAAGAATAGAACTAACTCCATTTTTCCTTACCATTTCAAGCTTCACCTTTTATAAGTTACCCTATGAGTATGTTGTGATTAAAAAGAAGGGAGACAAAAGGGAAAGTAAGAAAATTTTAAATTTTGAGAGGTTCTTCAATCTCATTTTTTTTCCGATAATCCGACACCTATTGACAACCGACTAATCCGGACTCGAGGGTAGGAGTGTTGTCTACATATGCAAGGTTTTCCCCTCTCCCAATGAAAGTGTTTCCCATGATTCTAACATGCGTTCTCATCCTTATAGGGTCGTGGCCCACTTACCAACTTAAACAACTACTCATTGGTTTCTTCAATCGCATTTGAAATAAGCAATTTTTCCTTTTTCCCTCCATATCATGAAACTGAATCAATGAAAAGATAGAATCTTGATGAACTACTCCATTTTTTTAGCTCAAATACCAAACCAGCAACAACTTAACGGTCATAGAATCAAGATAGTCAATATTTGACCAAAAAAATCAAGACAGTCAATACTGTAACCAAGAAAAAGCACAAATGACAATACAATGAAGTTAAAAACATCATGAGAAATAGAAATGCAATAAGAAGAGGAAAAGAAAGTGAAACCTGAGCAAATGCAGTGAGGGCTAGAAGTCCATTGATGCAGGCAAGAGTTGCATTGAGGATGTTTAAGTCCAAAGCCAAGCAGTTCTCTGACTCAGTCATAGATTTCAATGCAAAAAGAACCTGAAGGAAAAGAAACACAGAAGAGAAAGTCAAGTTACAGAGACAGACACACTCATGTTACAGAGACTGACACACACCTTTGTCTCCATCTCCTACTAGGAAACAGAATATACAGACAGAGATATTTTGTTTGTTGGTGGATGATGACTCTGTTTCTTTTATGAAGCAGAGGATGCTCTGACTCTCAGTTGATTATGTTATGTGAGAACTGAGAGTGTATGATGATTGCATCTCTGAAAAATAAGAGACCAACAATCTACTATTTATAACCAATGACTGTTGTGATAATTGAATCTTCCTCTGTTCTTTTGTCTTTGGGTATTTTAATAATGCAAAATAAAATCACAATTTTTTTAGTCCAAAACTAAGGACTTCACACACTCACAAATGCATGAAGTGGGAACCTCTTGATTTGATTTTATGTGTATCTATCAAAATATTTTTATTAGAATCAAATTTAGACCGTCTTATTAAGATTTAGATAGTCTAGATTCATCTAACTCTTGTCTAATCTTTATATATATCTTTGATGATTAGATTCATCTAACTCTCTAAATCTTTATACATATTTTTTATGATTAGAGAAACTGATTCTCACAAATGCCAACTTAAACTGACAAATTTATCTTTCAAATTTTGATTTTTCAGCGCCGAGTCACTGGGCCTACTGAGCTATTTAAGCAATAGTTGTCATCAACCATAAATCAAAGCCCTTCAATTAATCAATGGTCTAAAAGATCCACTTTTCCACAATTTCTGCCATTCTGTTACACTCTCGTTCAGTTTCTTTTATTAAATATTAGTTTAAATCACAACCATTCATTCAATCAATGGCTCAAAACATCCACTTTCCCATAATTCACGTGATTCTGTTGCTCTCTCGTTCAGTTTCTTTTAAGTTTGAATCACGACCCTTCATTCAATCAATGGCTCAAAACATCCACTTTCCCATAATTCACGCGATTCGGTGGCTCTCTCGTTCAGTTTCTTTTATGTTTAAATCACGGTCATTCATTCAACACTTTCCCACAATTCCTCTCATTCTATTGTTCTCTCATTCAGTTTCTTTTTTATGTATTAGTTTAAAATCACAAGCATTCATTTAATCAATGATTCAAAACATACACTTTCTCCATAGACAGACAAACAAATAAGTGAACTAATTGGGAATGGTCTTCATTTGATTTTATATTGTGCATCTATCAAAATATTTTTTTTAAAAAAATAAATCTAGACCATCTAATTAAAAGTTAGATAGTTTAGATTCATCTAGCTCTCACTAGTCCTTATTTATTTGTTTGATGAATAGAGACACTAGTTCTCACAAGTATGAACTTAGAGTGATGAATTTATTTTCCAAATTTTGATTTTTCAGTGCTGAGTCACTGAGCCCACTGAGCTGTTTAGGCAACAGTTGTCATTGTCTGCAAATCATAGCCCTTCAATTAACCAATGGCCTGAAACATTTACTTTCCCGCAATTCCTGTTATTCTCTTGCTCTCTTGTTCGGTTTCTTTTATTAAATATTAGTTTTAATCATGACCCTTCATTTAATCAATGGCAAAAAATATCCAATTTCCCATAATTCCCCCGTTTTATTGCTCTCTCATTTAGTTTCTTTTATTTTGTATTAGTTTAAATCGCAGTCCTCGATTTAAACAATGGCTCAAACCGACCACTTATCACACACAAACAAATATGTGAACTAATTAGGAAGGACCTTGATTTAATTTCATATTGCATATCTATCATAATATTTCAATAAAATTAAATCTAGACCATCTTGTTAAGATTTAGATTGTCTAAATTCATCTAGCTTTCTCTAGTCCTTATCCGTTTGATGAGTTGAGAAACTACTTGCCACAAATACCAACTTGGAAAAACGAATTTATCTTCCATGGTTTGATTTTTCACCGTTAAGTCACTGGGTCCACTATGCTATTCAAGCAATAGTTGTCATTGTCCAGAAATCAAAGCCCTTCAATTAATCAATGGTCCAAAACATCCACTTTCCCGCAATTCCCGCCATTCTCTCTTGTTCAGTTTCTTTTATTAAATATTAGTTTAAATCACAACCCTTTATTTAATCAATGACCAAAACATTTACGTTCCCACAATCCCTGCCGTTTTGATGCTCTATCGTTCCGTTTCTTTTATTGTGTATTAGTTTGAATCACACCCCTTCATTTAAACAATGGTTCAAAACATCCACTTCCCACATATGAACAAATATGGGAAATAACTAGGAGTAGTCTTGATATGATTTATTTTGCGTATCTATCATAATATTTTAACAAAATTAAATCTACACCATCTTGTTAAGATTTAGATAATCTAAATTCATCTTGCTTTCTCTAGTCCTTTTCTATCTGTTTGATGAGTAAAGAAACTAGTTCCCACAAATACCAACTTAGAACGACAAACTTATCTTCCAAAATTTTGATTTTTCACCACTAAATCACCGGGTCTATTGAGTTGTTCAAGCAATACCTCTCGTTGTCCAGAAATCAAAACCCTTCAATTAAAAAATAGGCCAAAACATCCAATTTTCCGCAATTCCTGTCATTCTATTGCTCTCACATTCAGTTTCTTTTATTAAATATCAGTTTAAATCATAGCCCTTCATTTAATCAATTGCCCAAAACATATACATTCCCACAATCCCTGTCGTTTTGCTGCTCTATTGTTCAGTTTCTTTTATTATGTATTAGTTTGAATCGCAACCCTTTATTTAATCAATGGTTCAAAACATTTATTTTCCCACATACAAGCAAATACACGAACTAATTAGGAACTAGCATGGACCCCGCGCGTTGCGCGGGACATTCTGCATTTACTTGTTTTACATCTCAGTTCATACACACCTTAGTTTGTCTTGTAAATTGAAAGAGATATCCACACACTTTCATACTCGTCAACTATATATCATTTTGATATGGTATTTCATTTACTTTTTTATTTGTTCATTTTGAATTATATTTCAATTTATTTGCGTGTTTATAATATGTTGTATTCACAATTCGTAAAAATTTATTTCAGGACTATTAAGCACAAATTCTTAACATTTAATTATTTTCTCGAAGCTTTTTAATTATATCAGTGTTAAACAATGAGCTATTCTGAAAATTAGACTTAATGGATAAGATTCACGGTTTTCTCTAAGACTTAGATTTTTTGTTTAATGGACCATTATCCGATGTAAGATTTCTTTAGCTAGCATATTCAAAATTCCTTTGACTTGCCATTGATAAATTCTTTAGCATAAGGAGCATTCTGACATAAGAATGCACGCAGAGGGAGTTCAGATTATTAAATATTTTTCATAAGATTGAAACTCACAAAACTTTGGATAATCCACATTATTCTTATAAAACAACGTTTGATAGAACAAAAAAAAGTAAAAGGGCAGAGGAGACAATATCCCCTTAAGAGAAACTAAAGTGAAATGTAAAACAACCCCTGGAAGTGAAATGTTTTTAAAATTTTTATATTTATAAAGTCTATTTAATTATTTGGATTTGATGTCCTTGGTAGTTGATCTTTTGAAACTCCACCTCAACCTCCTTCATGCAATCGCTAACAAAAAAGTCAAATTTCTCCCGGGCACCTCCATCATTCATTCATTTGGAAGTTTATTTGAACTTAATTTTTTTAGTAGTTGATTTTTCTAAATAATTTCAGTTTAAATTGCATGAGATACTTTAATCTTAGCCAATAATCAAACTCAACCGTGTATGAAAAAAGAAAAGAAAAGTCAAACTTTATCCCTAACCTCCCCCATTCAAACCCTTTAAAAACAAATTTCCCTGCGCACCTCCCATCTTCATTACATTTCGGCTGATATGTTTTGCAGCAAGTTCAAATAAAGCAACACTGCTCCTTGAAAAAAATTAAACTGATGATGGAAAGGTAAAGTTTATTGCTGATTTTGAAGAATTGATCTTTTCTTAGAAAACAATGATCACTTTAAAAACCATACCAGTAAGCAAGCTTTAGTCCTAGCCACTCTATAATATGTATTGAATTTTGTAGTCACTCAGTAAGTTTTGATTTCAAACTTTATATATCTTGGGTCTTTCATGAGTGTTTGACAAGTACGTATCTCAATATCTTGGGTCTTCTACTAGCTCTCTACAAAAAAGTCAGTATAATTAAAAAACTCATTTAGACATATTCTTGCATTAGGTTATATCATAACTGAATGCATTCTTATTAGCATAAGAGCTGCTGATTTTTAGACCAACCAACTTTGGGCATCTCAGCCATCTAAGAAGTGGCTTCACCTGACAAAAAGTTGTTCAATGCATTATGGAAAAGCAATTGAAGTTGATGTAAAAAAACAATCAGATTTTACAAATGCAAAATTTTTCTTTTGTAATGTATAGTCAAATATTGCGAATGCACTAAACACTTCAATTATGCCTTGGTGCTTCAACTTCTTAAGAATGCATAAATGATGCAGGCAATGAAATGATAAGTTGTGAAATAAGAATAAATTATACTCTGCACATAATGATGATAGCCTCACATGTTCAAGCATTCTTTATTGAAGAGATTACAGAGAACCAATGTCCAAAGAAGGACCTCAATATGCCCAAAAAGATATATTCACGCTTCTTCTACCAATCAGTAATCCTATTGCCCAGTGATCAGCTCTGAAAGAACAACCCCAAAAGAGTACTCATCTGCCTTAGTGGAGAACTTTCTACTCTCCAAAGTTCAGGAGCCTCATATCCAATATTCTCGACATTTCTACTCTTGCGCAAATTCTTCAATTCATTTTCTGAGTAGCCAAATCCAAAATCTCCTACCTATAGATTCACATATAATTCCAATATAAATTAAAAGTTGAGGTAATAATATTTCTATTTAGAGTGAAAATAGAGTGTAGAAAAAATGTGCTGCTATCAAGTTTAGTACCAGTACTTCAAAATCATGAGTTAGAAGAATGTTACTCGGTTTTAAACTTCCATGAATTGCATTATTCTCATGCAAATACTAAGACCTCTGGAGAAACCTATAACAATT
Organism: Mimosa pudica; assembly: GCA_029929735.1. Classification (NCBI taxonomy): domain Eukaryota; kingdom Viridiplantae; phylum Streptophyta; class Magnoliopsida; order Fabales; family Fabaceae; genus Mimosa; species Mimosa pudica. Next base: position 2,667,177 of record JAKELP010000040.1, read on the forward strand.
TTCACCTTTTCCATCCATGTTAATAACCTACAATTTTGACCTGCACATGGCAAAAGTTTCTTTCCATATCAATTCCACATCTTCACTAAAAATTATATTTACCTAATAAAAAAGTTATTAACGCAATTACCTGATAAATGATGGTCAAGCAAACCATTGCATGCATTCTCATATACAGTCAGCAACCTTGTTTTGTCTATACATGAACCCAATCAACATCAATACATTTTGGTGTCTAGCATTCAAAAAAGTTATATAAACAACATAAATAAATGAGCAGTAACCGTACCCCAAAAAGTCCAGTCTTGATAACCCAATCAAGAAATGAAAAGTATAATATTAAAATTCAAAATGTAAAGCATTAGCATTAGAATGAAGTCAGAAAGTATAACACTAAATCCTGTTGGTACGTGCTCTCTGGTGCTATGCACCTCTGGCGCTTGCCCGTCGAAGAGGAGTGAGCGGAGAGAAGATGAAGAACGCATATATGACCAGGGAATAAAAGGCCTCTGCCTAGAAAATGAGGAAAAGGTATATGGATGCAATATATAGTGTTTCTAATTCGTGCCGCTTGGGTGGAATAAAAGGTATGCACACAAAATGAAGAAAAACATTAAATGACCGTGTGCATAGGATAGGAACAGAGAAAAATAGTCACTGCATGCAATGTATGTGTGTCAAGCCATTGAGATGAATAATGGCACCTACAAAACCAATGCACTGTGGTGTAAATGATGAGATGCACATTAAATGAGAGGCCCACATGCAACATTACCGAAAGAAATGCACTAACACACGCAAAACACAAAAGGAGGCAACATTATTTTACAAGACAATTTATTATTTTGACAACACAACTTAGGTAAAACCCATTCCAAAACTGGTTCCAGGTGTGAAAAGGCAGGGGTTTTCCCACGGGTAACTACTTGATATATTTGATGGGCTTAATTTGATTTTATGTTGTGTATCTATCAAAATATTTTGAAAATTAAATCTAGACCATCTTGCTTGTTAAGGTTTAGATAGTCTAAATTAATCTCTCCCTCCCTCTAGTCGTATCTATCAATTTAATTAGTAGAGAAACTTGTTCCCTCAAATATTAATTTAAAACGACGAATTTATCTTCCAAATATTGATTTTTTAGCGCTAAATCACTAGGTCCACTAAGCTATTTAAGTAATAGTTGTCATTTTCCGTAAATCAATGCCCTTAAATTAATCAATGGGCCAAAATATTCACTTTCCCGCAATTTCTGCCATTGTGTTGCTCTCTAATATACTCCCTTTGTTTTTAAATATAAAATCACTTTGGGGAAGTGGATAAGTTCCTAAACATAAGATCACTTCCTATTTTATCTCAAGTTTTGCCCAAACTACCCTTATACTCCCTCTTTTCATTGAATACCTCCTCCTTTTAAAGTTAATTAATTGAAGGGATTTTTGGAAGATCATGTAATTTTATTGTCTTCTTTAATCTCCCCAAATTAACCAAAGCGATCTTATATTTAGGAACGGAGGGAGTAGTTTCTTTTATTTAAATCACAGTCCTTCATTTAATTAATGGCCCAAAACATCCACTTTCACGCAATTGATGTTGCTCTCTCATTTAGTTTCTTTTATTATGTATTACTAAAGTTTAAATCGCAACCCTTCATTTAATCAACAACTTAAAACATCCACTTCAACCCCCCCCCCAAAAAAAAAACAAATACTTGAACTAATTGGGAATGGTCTTGATTTCATTTTATATTATGTATATATATATGTCAAAATACTTTTGATAGAATCAAATTTAGATCCTCTTGAAAAGACTAAGATAGTCTAAAATTATCAATTTGTTTGATGAGCACAAAAACTAGTTCCCACAAATACCAACTTAGAACAACGAATTTATTTTCGAAATTTTGATTTTTATGCTCTTCCAAATTTTATTTTTCAACACTGAGTCATTGGGTTCACAAAGCTATTTAAGCAATAGTTGTGATCGTCCATAAATCAAGACCCTTTAATTAATCAATAGCCCAAAACATCCACTTATTTTGTTACTCTTTCGTTGAATTTCTATCATTAAATATTAGTTTAAACCACGACCCTTCATTTAATCAATATCCCAAAACATCCACTTTCCCTCAATTCGTGCCATTTAATTCATTGCCCTGTCATTCAGTTTCTTTTAATATTGATTAGTTTAAATCACAACCCTTCATTTAATAAATGACTCAAAACATTCACTTTTCCACAATTCCTATGTCCATTACTTTCTCATTTTGTTTCTTTTATTATGTATTAGTTTAAAATCGCAACCCTTCATATCAATGTGGCCCAAAAAATTCTTTTTTCCAAAATTCATGTCGTATTGTTGCTCTCTCATTCATTTATTTTCATTATGTATTTGTTTAAATCACCACACTTCATTTGAACAACAGCTCAAAACATCCATTTTCCCACAATTCCTGTCATTTTGTTGCTTTCTCGTGCAACTTCTTTTATTATGTATTAGTTTAAATCATAGCCTTTCATTTAATCAATGACTCAACATTTCCACTATACTTTTCCACAATTCCTGAAGTTTTGTTACTCTCTCATTTTGTTTTTTTTCCATTATATACTAGTTAAAATTGCACCCCTTCAACCTAGGGTGTGTGGTTGAGTGGCAAGGACTCATTCACCCTTAACCAATTGTCTGGGGTTCAATCCTTGGCGTTGGGTATGGAGAAACATTAAATCTCTCAGACCAGCTGTCTCATCCTTTGAGGATCCTACAAATCAGCGGGTCTCTCACTTGTCGAGTGAGGGGTCGAGTGAGGGGATACCTTGATCATGGATAAAAAAAAAATTGCACCCCTTCATTCAATCAATAGCTCAAAATATCAATTTTCCCACCACAATTTCTGTATTTTGTTGTTCTCACGTTCAGTTTCTTTTAATATGTATGTATGTATATATGTATGTATGTATGTATGTATGTATGTATGTATGTATGTATGTATGTATGTATGTGTGTGTGTGTGTGTGTGTGTATGTATGTATGTATGTATGTATGTATGTATGTATGTATGTATGTATGTATGTATGTATGTATGTATGTATGTATGTATGTCATATATTTGGATCAAAAGGATTGTGAAAAGGAAGAGCACAGGACCCAGCATTGTTTACATAAGCGTTTAGTTCATCGTCAATTTCCCGAGAGAATATAAGAAACTAAACTAGAGGGTAGCAAATCAACTTAAATTATGGGGAAGTGAAACGTTTTAGGCCATTGATTAAATGAAATGTTTGATTTAATTAAGGAACTGGATGGAAATAGAAGGGCAAGATATATTAGGCATTCTGTGACACATAATCTTGATTCTTGAATTTCATTTGTCTTTGTTTGTCATCTTCTCCAAACGTAAAAGCAGTAAATTCTTGCTTTTACTTCAACCTCACTTTCCTTTAAAATCTCACTTGCTCGTTGTAATTCAAAGCATGGTCATTTGGGAGTAATGAATGCGTTTTTACTCTCATTCCAATATTAACATGGTCAGACCACATCCCAAAACATAGACTCACAAAAATTGTATCGAATCCAACTAAAATAAGTTTTGATAGGAATAATAACAACACAACTTTTATCCCATTAGGCATGGTTTGCTATGTAGAATGTATGTTGTTATTGTGCTCTATAAATAATTAAATCTTTAGATATATTATTCACTAAGGAATTTCGCTATAAGACTTCACCGAGTCTTCATCTTAGTCTATCTCTTCCTCACTTAATTAACAACAAAATATTAAGTGCACTCTTCTCACTCTGGCGCATTTAATGGTCTTCTTTGGACATATCCAAACCACCTCAAAACGATTTTTTTGTCATTTTCTTCCATTCATATTTGGACCAAGACCATTCGACTTCATAGTGTTTCTTCATTTATCTAATTATTATTATTCTTGTCTCTTGATTGCCAAAAGAACTATATCATCAGCTAAAAGTATGTACTTAAGGACCTCTTCATTTATATGCTCAGTCAAAACATTTGCCACTAAAATTAAATAAATATAGATTCATAAATGCTTCTACATTCGAGCCAATTCTTGTTGGGAAGTCTTGTCTCACATCCATATGTTCTAACCTTATAGTCAATTCTCAACCATACATTAATTTCTTAATATAAATTTATTATATGAAACACTCACTTCTCTCTTTTCCAAAACTTTTCAAAGTATATCTCTTGATATATGATCACGTCTTTTCTAAATCAATAAAAACCATATGTAAGTCTATTCTTCTATTTTGGTACTTTTTCATCATAAATCTTCCTGACATAAAACCAAAATGTCTCTCCAAAATACTAGTATTCAATCTTAACCAAAGCTCAATCACATTTTCCACAGCTCCATTTTATGACTAATAAGCTTAATTATTTACCATAATTTACACAATTCGCCTTTACTTTAATAAATAAATATTAAAGTATTTTTACCTCAATCATTGGGCATCTTCTTAAAATGTAAAATCTCATTAAACAATTTATATAACCATAACAAACGGTATTCACCTAAACATTTTCAAATTTCAATCAATTTACCATATAGTCCAACTCTTTACTATTCTCCATTTCCTTAAGAGATTCCCCTAATCTCCCAAACCCTAAGTTTAAGATAAAACGACCTATTAAATTCATCTTTACTAATTGTCAAATCATCCAACTCACAAAGTAAAACTTCACATTTATCATTAAATAACCTATAATCAAGTCAAATGCTAAGAACATGCTCAATAAATTAGAATAGAAATAAACTATAAATTAGAATAACTAAAAATCAAGTCAAATATTGGAAATGCTGGGAAGCTTCCCGAACCTACCAAACATTTTCAAGTTCTTTAAAGACTGTGTTCAATAAATTAGAATCAAGTCAAATGTTAAGATATTGTTGTCATATACTCCCTCCGGTGCTAAATATAAGACCTAATTGACTTTTTTGAAAAATCCTAAAAAACAGCAAAATAAGTTAATTATAAATTTATTTACCTAATTTTTTCCTTTAAACTAGTTTATTTTACTTATAAACTAATGAATAATCTAAAAATATATCAAATATGTCATGATTTAATAGACTATTTTGTAACCTTAACTTCTCCAAAAAAAAGTTATCTAGGTCCTATATTTAGGACCGGAGGTAGTACTTAATTACATATAAAATAAATAAATTATTTATTTTAAAATGTTTATAAAGAATTATTTAGAAAAGACGTATATATATATGGTTTTCATTATTTAGAAAAGACCATGTTGAAAGTCTTTAGTAATAATTGAATGTGTCAAATGTTATAAATAATTATTTAATACCCTAAATTATCACATTTGACACATATAATTAGAATATAATTTAGTTTATAAGTAAAATATATAAATTAGTTTTAATAAAAATATAATTATAAACAATTTAAAGTAATTAATTTTGCGCCCTTAATTTCTCTAAAAAAGTCAAGGGAATCTTATAATTAGAAATGAATGCTATGATATATAATTAACAAATTCAATTATTGTCATTATCTTATTTTTACCATGTTTCTTTTGACCATGTATTATTGACATTATCAACAATATTCAATACTCTCTCCGGTCCTAAATATAAGACCTAATTGACTTTTTCTAGAAAATCCTTAAAAAAACAAAATAAGATAATTATAAATTGATTTACCTAATTTTTTTCCCCTTAAACTAGTTTATTTTACCTATAAACACTACAAAAAAAGAGGTCCTTATCGGCGTTTTAAAACCCTACGTTTCGGCGTTTTTTACCGGCGAAACAGCTCTACGGCGTTTTGCACAAACGCCGCTGATTTAATGTGGAAAAGTTATTTTTCGGCGTTTCCTGACACGCCGTAGAGAGCCTACAAACGCCGCAAAGCAGGTTCCATATATTAATATAATATTCACGCACACCGGCGTTTGTGAAACGCGCCGGTGTGCAAAAATAATATAATATTCACGCTTACCGGCGTTTGCACCACACGGTAGCCAACGCCGGTATGTTATTCGTAAAGGCAAAAGCATACCGGCGTTGAGCATAAACGCCGGAATGCGATAATAAAATATAATAACACACACCGGCGTTTACGCCCAACGCCGGTGTGTTTTATTATATTTTATTATCTTACCGGCGTGTGGTAAAACGCCGGAAAGCAAATTTAATTGATTAAAAAAAAGCGCCCCAATTTGAAATCAAATTGGGACGGAAATTTAATATTATGGATAGATAATAAATAAAAAATATTGCTATGCAGAGAAAAAAATAATATGATTAAAACAAATTTAATATTATCACACATTAAAAGAAAATCACAAGAATGATAATTTAGAGCATCTAAATGATTGATAAATAAAGTAAACAGAGAGAATAACCATAGAACAAAATTGTATTATATTGAATAATGAAATAAACTGTATTACAATGAATAATTAAATAACTGGACTGAAGCAAAAAAAAAATAAACAAAGAAAAAAAGAATAACAAGAAACCAAGGAAGAAACGATGAAGAAGAAAGAATTAGTGAGAAGGCAGAACGAGTGGGAAGACAAAGTGGAGGGGAGTACCGCTATTTATAGGAGTATGGGAACACACCGGCGTTTCGGAGCTACTCGCCGGTAAGTATAATAAAATAATGCATACCGGCGCTACCGACGAAACGCCGGTATGTGATTTTATTATTTTTATGCATATCGGCGTTTGTCGAAACGCCGATATGCATAAAAAACAATAATTGTACATATCGGCGTTTCTAGAAACGCCGATATGTATATTAACTTATATAATATTGCACACCGGCGTTTCATGGACACGCCGATATGCGATATTTTATTATTACTTTAATTAGAGGCGATTCCCAAAACGCAGGTAAGCCTAAACATCTAACAAAAAACTTTCTGGGCAGTGTTGGCTTTGGTAAACGCGTAAAGGTTAGGGGCAGTGACTATAAATATGCATATATGTAGAATATGTGAGACATGGTAATCTTTCTCAAATCTCTCCCTTCTTATTTCATATTTTCTGTCGTTTTGTTGTGAAACACCTATATCAATAATATAATGGTGGATAAATCGTGGATCTCTTTACCTAGATCGTCACCGCAATACATGGCGGGGTTGAATCAGTTTTTGGAGTTTGCTTTCTTGCACGGTAGTGATGTTCGGGGTAAGATACGGTGTCCGTGTGAAAAGTGTAAGTTCGACAAATGGAAGACTCGAGAGGAGGTATTTGCCCATTGTATGGATAAGCAGTTTCCCAGGTATTACCTCAATTGGGCGTTTCATGGAGAGGGCGAACTACACGACAACGCCGGTGATCTAGAAGTCGGTTCGAGTTCTCACATTGGTATGCAAGTCGAAAGCAGTGACGATGAAGCCGACGGCGGCGAACATGCAAATAATCCGGGTAATAACACTGTGATGGAAGCATTTGGGCAGCATGAAGCAGGAGATGGCGGGGATGTAGTGGTCGATGGACCAGTCGCTGACTACTTACGCCTTGAGGTGGTTAGAGATTTCTTTGAGCTCATGACGGAAGGTGACAAACCGCTATACCCAGGTATAAATAATGCATTAACCATTCTAACTGTTTAAGCGACTGAATAATTATAATTAATATATATGCGATGAAATACATATATTATATATGTACGTGGCATGACAAAATATATATACATGTGTTTGGGCAGGGAATGAAAGATACTCTAAACTGTCATTTCTGACCAAACTGTATAGTATAAAGTGTAAACGTGGCGCCTCCGATGCGACTATGTCAGACGTGATTGAGCTGCTGTCAGACGCCTTCTACAATATTGGAGCCGAGCTACCGTCATCATTCTACGAAGCGAAGAAAACAATCTCAAAGATGGGGTTAGGGTACATAAAAATCGATGCATGCCTGTATGATTGTATGTTGTTTTGGGGCTCTGACGCTGCGTTAGATAAATGCAGACGATGTGGCACTGACCGATACAAGGTGGAGGGTGAGGGGCATAATAATAAGAAGAAGAGACGACGAGCAGTTAAGAGCATGAGATATTTTCCACTCCGTCCAAGGCTCCAAAGACTATTCATGTCCCCGAAGATGACTGAGCAAATGCGGTGGCACGCGACAGAAGCTAACCCAGATGGCAAGATGAGGCATCCTCGAGACGGTGATGCATGGAAAGCTTTTGACGGCGAATTCCCCGATTTTGCCTCGGACCCAAGAAATGTCAGGCTAGGGCTCGCTTCTAATGGTTTTAACCCATTCGGCTCCTTCAACCAACATTACAGCGTTTGGCCAGTTGTGTTGATACCATATAACCTTCCCCCGTGGTTGTGCATGAAATCGACCTCCTTCATTCTATCGACAATTGTTCCAGGGCCTACATCACCTGGAAACGATATCGATGTGTACCTTCAACCGCTGTTACAGGAGCTCAATGAGTTATGGAGCGATGGGGTCGAGACGTTTGACGTCGAATCTAAGATGTTGTTCAGATTGCGCGCCGCTGTGATGTGGACTGTGAGTGATTTTCCCGGACTCGGCATGTTATCCGGCTGGAATACTTATACAGCGATGGCATGTCCGTTCTACAACCTCGACCAAGAGCCCCGTAGATTGCCGCACAGCAGGAAGTCGTGTTTCATGGGTCATCGACGGTTCCTTCCACTTGATCACCAATTCAGGCGGCAGAAGAGCAAATTCGACGGTACACGAGAACGCAGAGATCCCCCTCGACGGGTGTCTGGGTTTGAGATCTTTGACCAGATCTGTGATGTGCAATGTGAATTTGGCAAGGACCCGCCGCTGCCGGATGAAGAGGTCCCTATCTCAAGCCGCGGTGGCAGGCAGGCTCGGCGGAGGCCGCCGCCGGTGGCCCGTAGAACTGGCCCAGCACTTCAATGGAAAAAGAGAAGCATATTTTTTTGTCTGCCATACTGGAAGCACAACTTAATGCGACACTGTTTGGATGTCATGCACATTGAAAAGAACGTCGGGGAGAATGTCTTATACACCATTCTGAATGAGCCAGGAAAGTCAAAGGATCATCTTGGAGCGAGGAAAGATCTAAAGGCCATGGGAATACGTCAAGATGCCTGGCCTGACGTGAACGATAAGTTTGCCCCGGCTCGGTTTGCTTTGACAAAAAAGAATAAGGAAGTGTTCCTGACCACGCTAAAAGGTATCAAGGTTCCTGACGGATATTCAAGTAATATCTCGCGTTGCGTTGACCTATCTTCGAGAGAGCCAAAGATTTCTGGGTTGAAAAGTCATGGCTATCATGTTTTGCTACAGCAATTCCTTCCTCTAGCTGTAAAATACACCCTTCCCGAAGATGTTTCTATGGTTTTGGCCGAACTCAGTTTTATACTTAGGCAGTTGTGCGCAAAGGTGTTGGATAGGCAAGAGCTAGACGACCTGCAGAGTAGAGTTGTTCTGATGCTATGTCGCATGGAGATGATATTTCCTCCATCATTTTTCACCTCACAGGTCCATCTCATTGTCCACCTTGTTGAAGAAGCAAAGATGGGTGGGCCGGTGCACTACCGTTGGATGTATCCCATAGAAAGGTACCTGGGGAAAATGAAGTCGTTCGTTAGGAATAGAGCCGCGTCAGAGGGCTGCATTGCTGAGTGTTACGTGGGGGACGAGGTAGTTGCATTTGTTGAAAGATATTATGGTCAGAACATTCGTAATGAGCGAATACCCCGAGTTGAAGATAACTCGAACTATGTCAATCCCATCTCTGACACGTTGTTTCCCCGCATTGGAAAGCCAGTAGGAGCAGCGCACTTCAACCAGCTGAGTCCCGCCGAGATGTTGCAAGCACACAGACATGTCCTTACACGCTGCACTGCCGTGGACTCCTATCGCGAGTGCGTTTATATTTATTACATTACATTCTAATTAAATATATATTTACCTATAATTTGTGTTTTTAGGGATTATCGGAGATATGTCAAGTGGGAGAATCGAGGACGCTCGGGGATCACTGCAGCTGTGATTGATACAATGGTCCACCGGGGCTTCGCTGATTGGTTCACGAAAAGAATACGCAACGAACCAAATCCGCCACCATCACTAGTGAATCTAGCACATGGGCCTTTTGAGTATGCGCAGAGATACTCTGCCTACAATGTCAACGGCTTTCACTTCCGCACTGTTGCGCGCGATGACTCTCGTCTAACGCAAAACTCGGGTGTGTTTGGTTCATTTGGAACAAGGAGTTATGTTAGTAGAGACGATCCTCAAGCGCGTTTAGGGGAGGTTCAATATTATGGGAAACTTGTTGATATACTTGTGCTCAACTACAACGGTGCATTTCCCGTTCCGCTATTCAAGTGCGATTGGGCAGACACTAGGGGAAAAGGAGGCAAAAAAAGTTGACGTTCTCGGTATTACCTCCGTGAATTTCTCGAGACTCTTCCACACAGGGGCATTACCTGACGACGAGCCATACATCATTGCTGACGAAGCGCAGCAGGTTTATTATGTTCCTGATCCTAAAAACAAAGATTGGCACATGGTGATTCAGGTAAAACCTCGCGATGTATACGATATGGGGGACGAGAATTTAGACGCGACAACTGAAACTGTTCAACTGGTTGCTCCTAATAATTCCGACTACTTAATGCCCGAAGGAGATGAACCAGTACCTTCTGTTAGACACCGTGAAGATGGTGATGATGAATGAAACGATTGTTTTGTTGTTTGTAAGGAATGAAGCGAATGTATGTATATATAAATAAATATTCCCAGTTTTTATCGTATTTAGTTCAATTTTCTTGTAATATTTAGTTAGTAATATATAAATATTTAGTAATTAAATATTTAGTTCAATATAATTACTTATAAAACGGTTGGCAATAATAAAATTGTATTTACAAAAATATAAAAACGTACAATGATTAAAATAAAAGTACAAAACAAAAGTACAATAAACAAAGTCCAAACAAATAAAAAAAACTAATCTACACGATCCTCATCCTCATCCTCATCCTCATCCTCTGCAAAGCGTCGGCGTCGGCGACGAACACGTGATGAGGAGGCTTGACCACGTTCCTCCCACCTCCGCTCCTGCGCCCTAAAGAACTCCTCTTGTTGGCGCTTAAACTCCGCGCGCCAGTTAGCGACCTCTTGCTCATGCGCCTGCCGCCGGGCTTCATACTCGCGGGCCAGCCTATCCTCATCTGCCTTCACCCGGGCTTCACGCTCTGCGACCTCCAGCTCGCGCGCCCGCAGCCTGTCCTCTTGCTGCCGCGCATGTTGAGTCGCCCCAGAGGATGCAGGTGAGTAGCCCTGGGTCCCGCGACTTCCGGAAGAAGTGAAGAGCTAAGTGGGTCTGGCTCCAAAGCCAAGACCTGGCACGCGTCCGGCAGGATCCGGAGTCCCAATCTCCGCGTGGATAGCAGCGACCTCGGCAAAGGGACTCGGGCTCACACTCTCCCCCTTTTGAGAATCGGGGGTCGCCCTGGCTTCCACGCTCGCCTGTGCCTTCGCGACTTTCTTGATATGCTCGGCAGCCTTCTGGGAAACAGGTTTCCCATCCTTCCGGTTGCGCACCTGAACGATATAGTCGCGGTAGACGCCCTTCTTGACGCCCTTTTTCTTGGCCTCCTGCAACTGAAATATTTGAAACGTCAAAAAATAATCGTTATAATATATAGTTAATAATTAAAAATCAAAGACTAGTAGATATTAATATTACCATCTCGTCATAGCTGACAATCATGGGTCTGCTCCCAGTCGTGTGAGCAACCTGTTGCTGTGCCCGCGCCTTCTTGCCCCGCACTGACCTCGCCTGACCCAGGTCGGACATCCTCCAGCCGATGTACCGCCTCCACTGTTCAGGGTCGACTCCGTCGGGCACCATATTCTCCACCTCATCCCTAGACCTCGCCCCCCCCCCTCGGCCCTATCTTTGTACAGCTTAAGTCTCTCGTCCTTTCAAGAATCCCCGATCATAGATATCGTGAATTTCTTTAGCTTCCCGCTGTCGGGGATCCACCACTTCCTCTGCAATAGGAAATTTTGACAATTAATAACAGTAACACTAAATAAATATATTATTTCACGTAATTATAAAATTTGGAAATTCAAATTACCTTCATAATATCCCAGGCCTCTTCTTTCCGCGACCTCGGAACTTTCCTCCAGTCGAACGGGTCGATTGGGAAGCGCCGGAAATCCTTACCGAGCAGGCGGCAGTAGCGGTGATATAGGACGCCGGCATCCTTGGTTGGCTGCCTAGTCTCCTCGAAATATGGCAGCTCAACCCTCTCATTCGCCGGAAGCGAATGCACCTGCTTCTGGTCCAGCCTCTTGGTGGTGACAACGCCATTGATATCTGTAAGGAAAAAACACATTTCAGATAATTGATATAAATATATTAATTACTACATGCATTAAATCAATATAACAAATTAATTACATACCTCTGACGTTTACCACAAATCCACTCCCAGAAGTGGACCTCCTCCCTCTCTTGAGTTCAATAAGAACCTGCGGCACAGGCATATCATCGTCCTCCTCGCCGCCGCCGCCGCCACCACCACCACCGTCACCGTCGCTACTGGAGCTCGAGCTCCCATCCCTCTCCTGCCTCTCCTCCCTCTCCTGCCTCTCCTGTCTTTCCTGCCTCTCCTCCCACTCCTGCCTCTCCTCCTCATTCAAAAACTGGTTCATTTCCTCGTAGCTGATATTGACGTCACTCCCCAAGTCTTCTCAGAGCTCGTCCTGCGTCACTCCTGGGTCCCCACCAAAGCCGAAAGGACTCCACGGTACGGTGATCAGAGGGGGACTGACGTACTGCAACACCGATTGGGGAATAGGTTCCTGCTCTTTCTCTTTCCGCAGAGCTTCTATACGCCTGGCTTCTTCCTCGTTGCGCAGTCGCTGCTGCTCTTCCTCGTCTATGGGATCTTTACCACTACGCTGAGACATATGTATAGGAGAAACACAATATATAAACCGGAAATGGCAGACAGAGATTCGATGGGGCCCTCTGTCGCTTTTTAGAAACGCCCAAATGCAATCCGTCGGTGGTATATATGGACACAAACTTTCCGGCGTTTTTGGGGGTGATTAGCGGCGTTTTAAATGAAGTGCCGAAGAATAATAATATTTTAATGCACATCGGCGTTTCCTTAAACGCCGATGTGTGTATTCATTTAATGTCATTAAATGAAAAACGCACAGCGGCGTTTTGCGAAAACGCCGATGTGCATTTATGATTTTTAAAAAAAAAAGATAAAATGCATATCGGCACAAACCCAAAATGCCGATATGCATTTATGTTAAATTTAAAAAAAAAAAAGCCACGCCTCTTAAAAAAATATTAAAATATACATACCGGCGTTTTGGCCTCCCAAAACGCCGGTATGTAAACGCCATAAATAAAGGCGGGAAAAGCGCGCCAAAATTGGCGGCGTTTTCCATGGGCACTTTTATAAAACGCCGGAAAGTATGATGTTTCCGGCGATTTTCTAGAAAGCGCCGGAACGCATGCGCCGGAAAGTAGCGTTTTTTTTGTAGTGAAACTAATGGATAATTTAAAAATATATCAATTATGTCATAATTTAATAACCTATTTTGCAACCTTAATCTCTCCAAAAAAAAGTCAATTAGGTTCTATATTTAGGACTGGAGGTAGTACGTTGATAGAACTGGAGGCACACATCCATAGATAATAGATTTCCTTTCCTAATAAAAAAAATATGAGTTCATCACTTGTAACATTCTGTTACTTAATCCCTAATTAAATAATGATATCCATTTTAATCCTATAATATACTTACTAACTATGATAGGAAAATGATTTTTCATAACATCAATATACCTATCATAGTTAGAAAAGAACATTCTAATGAATGAGACATTATCCATGATAGAAAAGGATTTCCTGATACAACATAAATACTATCATGGATAATTAAAAGCTAACCATGTTAGAAAGGATTTGACTAACATGGTTAATAAACAAACTAGTTGATATTAAATAATGAATAAATATATATACATGCGGAAACGAATGCAAGCCTATACATATTGGCAATATACAATTCCAAATAAACTTATATAATTACTACTACCTAATTCCCTTTCCTGATGCTCGCGCCTGTGCATGAATACCTGCAAAAATATCAGTAATCGTGGGATGAGACAATTTGTCCCAGTAATCACCACTTAACTCACTATAACAGTGAGACGTGCGGTAGCTAGGGCGTCTAAAGGGTACCACATTTAAAATTTAGTAATATATACATATATCTGTCAAGTCTCCTTCTATTCATCACTCAAATCCCTCTTCTCACATCCAAGTCAACTCAATAGACAAAAATAAACGTGATTGACACTGTGCCCAGTCTCAAATCTGAAAGCATGAAAAAGGGAGCACTTTAAAATGTGAAAACATCCCTGGTTCCTTTACAATCCGAGGAACCTGTACAATTAACCTATCGATTTGCGCAAATCGATAGGTTACATCGGCCGACGGTACTAATAATCAGTGTCATGCAATGCTCACAATCCCTATTCTATATTCCATCAACATACTCCCTAATTTTCTCTACACAACCTACGATACATCCAATCCACTGTACCTCTCAATATCCCTGTCAAAATACCAAGATCCCAATATCTTTACACCCACATACACAGTCCAACAATATCACCAGCCAGAATACTACATATATAATGTGTCAAAATCTTTTATATGAAAATAATCATTTTTGAAAGGCACCCGATAGCCTATTTTGTATAAAAATACCTTTTCAAATATAATATATATATATATAGAGGGTGAGAAAGGATTTTAAAAATCTCCAACTAACATCACCCTCAATGTTATAGTAAGGTAAGTGTGATTACCTGTCGCCCTTTGCACTTTCTTGTTCTTCCTTACCGTATCTTGTATATTTTTCCTTCCAAGCATCTCTCTTACTATATTCTCCTATAATAATATAATACCAAATGACAAATTAATATCATTTTCACTTTATAATATTTTGACGTCTCTCTCATACCCAATGAAGTTATTACCCATCATTTCCCTTTTTCTTAGTTATTTTATTTTCTTGAAAATGTTACATGGTTTCCTAAGTCATATATATACAAATCAAAGCAATTAATCAATTTCAAGAGAGTAAAATCTCTAAATTCCTAGTACATATTCCATGGGTTTATTCTTCACAATTTCAATCAAACTCAATTGAAAGAAATTAGATCAAGCACATATACTACTTTGCAATCAGCTATTTGTAACACCATAACATTTCTACATGATCTCAAGCATCATCCTCATAGATCAATTCACTCACCAAAGCATATCAAATATTGGTGACATATATGCATCAATTCCTTCATGTAAAATAAAACATTGTATACCTCATAAATTCCAAGTAGGCAAGTCCAATTTAGATTCAAGTCACATTGCACTCACATTCAATTATACTACATTCAGCCAAACAAAGGAGAAGGAAAGATAATTCATTTCCTATATTCCAAAGAACCATTCAATACACTTCAAGATGACACATCATGCTTATTTATCACATTCATTCTAATTCTAACATTCTTATACACAACTAGTCAACACCTTCCACTTTCTATAATTACATTACAATTTAAGATGTCTTCAACATTAAACCAATTCAAGCCATATCAGAGAAAAGAAACATAAACTTATTCCATTACTCTATTCCTATTTTCAAGCACACAATATTCTAAGCCTTAATCAAACTCACCCATTTAAAATTCCAGCTTCCATTCAATCTTCCCAAGTTTGATAAAAATCAATTTCTAGCTTTATACTTCTCTTCCCAACAATATTCATAGCAACCATCCAGCAATCATAAGGAGCAATCACAAGAAACTAAGGGAACTAGAACTTCCAAGATCCTAGAGACTCTACAAAATTTGACATACAAGCTTACAAACAACTTTACTCAATCAAATATGCAATGTTGACAAGCAGTACACATATCTTTATATTACAGTATACAATTCAAACAGAATGTCCACATAAAAAGAAACTATTTCAGCCACAACAGATCAATCAACGCTCAAGCAAATAGTAATGGCATCACAAAAACATTATAGTTTTCCAGTCACATTCTGACATGCTAAATCCCATATAATCAATACCTTTTCTTTTCAATAATTCAATGACATTTAAAAGTATTTTTAACACTAATTTATTTCAGCCATACTACTCATTTAAAGGTATTCAAGCAAGAAGGGCAAAACACTTTCAAAACAGAATATAACCAAAATATTATGATAAACTCCCAATATATCCATATTCATCTTTTCTCTTTTGTATTCTTAAGGCAATCAAATAAAATGATGATTAAGGAAACTGAAATTTAAGTATTCAATTCCACATTCAACCATATCAAAGCTCACCACTCTACCAAAACGCAACACCAACAAACACAAGAATGTATATTTAGTCATACCATATCATCAACCAATTAAGACATTCATTCAACTCATTCATTACTGAACCATTTAGCCAAAGATAAAAGAGCAACAACTTTCAAAGCAACATGATTATTATTTAAACCCATGCATTAACATTCATATCATATAAACAAACAAATACCAAAACCAAGCTTTCAAACCAAATCAACTTAAACTTGACAAACAACAGTTCCCATAACTCAAAATTTCTTAAGGGGAATTACACGTCTAAGTTTTAACTTCCATTTATTTAGTTAAAATCACCCAAAAATCAAAACCATTCGAAACCGTAACTCTCAAATCTCGCCCAATCGCAGAAAAGAAGAGAAACAGATTAAATGAAGCTACCTTACTCGTTTTTGACCTCCCAATGTCTCGTCGGAGCTTCGCCGCCGCCGGAAACCCGTCGGAAATCGGCCACCAAGGTGGCTGGCCGAACTGATAGCAAGAGGAGAAGGATAAAGGTAAGAAAAGGAAGTTGAAAGAAGAAATAGCTTGAAGAACAACAAGAAAGGAGAACCTCACCCACTCCCGTCGCCGTCCGCCACGATTTCCGCCGGAAATGATGAAGAAATAGAGGAGAGAAGACGCGAGGGAGTGAGGTAGGAGGTGGGTTTCGGTGAGGAAGAAGAAGGAAATAAGAGGAAAATGATAGCCTTGTGAGGACGGCCGGCGCCGCCGTTCCAAAGGCCGCCGGAAATCGCGAGGCAGAGGAAAACTCGCCGGATCTACAAGGAGAAACAAAGACGGACGAAGGGAAAACAGAGGTAAATAAAGGAGAAGAGTTTAAAGGGAAGGGGAGGCCGCGCCGGTGGCGGCTTGCTCCGCCGTCCCTCGCCGCCGCCGGCGACGGAAACTGAGAAGAGAGGAGAGAAAGAGGGGGCGATCGAAAAATGAAAGAGGGGAGGAGGTTGTAGGAAGTATTTATATATATATATATATATATTAGGGAAAATTACAACAAGCTACCCTATTATTTATTCTTAATTATATTTTTAGCCCAAAAGTTTGCATATATTACTATATCTCTTTCTTTTCACCATACTATGATTTAGATTCCAATTTACTTTTTATGGAAGTTTTTATCCCCAATTAATTCTTTTAACTATATTTATTTAAATTCCAAACTAAATAACATTTATTATTCCTAAATTGCCCAAAACATCCTAAAATTCCTTACTATTACTTTAAATTTTCTAAATGATATTTCAATAATTTCTCATTATCCTTAATCAAAAGTTGGGATGTTACATCACTCGTTATGTTTTCTCTAATTAACCGACCAAATGAATATCAAAGATATTAATGATTCTGTATAAAAAACGATATTACTAAATTTAAAGATTACGTGAAGACCATGGTTCAGGAGTAATTTAGATTTTCTTCAGCGGTGAGAAGGAGGCAAGGGGAAAAGTGTAGCGATGGACTATGACTTATAGATCATTGGGAAAAGTGTAGCGATGGACTATGACTTATAGATCATTTGGGACCATTACTGTCAAACTTTCATTGACACAGATATGCTGGTCTATTTAATTAATGTGACTCCAGAGAGTTTGTTTACACTACTAAAAGGTATGTATTTATTTCTTATATCCTCGAAATTTAACTCATAACCTTATACAGTCCAAAAAAAAGCTCAACCTTATAAATTATAATTATAAACCAACTCTTTATCTGATCAAAAAATATAAACCAACTCTTTATCAACTGGGTCAACTTTAACTTTATTCAAAATTTTATTTGAGGCACTGCAGTACATTTAGCTTTGACAAAAAGCTTGAGTGTTTTGTTGCAAAAATAACAACAAAGCCAGGTTCTTTCAGCCTACTGGTTTTTTTTTTATGTATACAGAGAGCCTACTGGTTTTTCAGGAGAAATAAAATAGATAGCCCAATAAAAACATTATAGTTGGGCTTTCTTAAGATGAATATGTTGTAATCTTATTGAACCATGGATGAAATGAAAATGTTTCGTAACACCACCATAGAGTATCCATCTTTCATGAAATCATGCACAATTTTGTTTTAAGAAAACTACATTAAAGTCCCACCAAAGACTAATAATAATATAACAAATAGCATAACTCACCTATAGTGCTTTTTTACATGTCAATTGTATTTTAGCTCTTTCACTTGCCGTTAACAAATTATGAGACTCATCGAATATTGCTTGGTTTAGGTGAGACTTCTGAGTTTACTTTAGCAAAAAAAGGGGAAAAAAGTTATGACGAACGGGGAAAATAAGATTTTTGCATGATCTGGTGCACGGGGAAGACATAATTTGATAAACAAGCCTAATGCCTTTAAACGCGGAGGTATGCCTAGGTTTTGATGGGTTCTCTGGACCTAAGTCGCGGAGTGAGCTTTTAAATAACAAAAAAAAAAAAGAACAAGCTTAAATATCTTTTTTTTTACCAAAACAAGCTTAAATATCAAATGTGTGAAAAGAAAACAAATATATAAATATATAATGTAACAATTTAGGGAGAGATTCGAGGGCCGTGGGGAGAAAGATGATGAATAGTATAGTACGTATAGGTTTTAACATTGGGGGTTAACAAAAATAAACTAGTAAGATTCTATTGATCTTTTTCTAATATATCAATCAAATCTTCGATGAAATCCCAAATTACATCATCATCATCATCTTGTCATTTCCAATCCATTATTTGTTTAAAATATTTACTTTTCAACGCACGTGCATTATACGTTCGAGTCCTTATAATTACTTCCACTAATTTGAGAACAAAATTTCATTTAACTGTATATTATCCAGAAAAAAGGTTTTACAAAATGAAAAAAATACTACATCACTTCAGGATTGACAAACTACATGGGATTGGAATATGAAATTATCAATATCTAGAAAGGCCTAGTCAGCCCCAGAACCTCTAGATTAAACTAGACAATGACATATATTGCGAAATGCATATATGTGTGTGTGAATTCAGTCCAATATAAACACACACTCACAAATATTCAGTGTAATTTTTGTAAAACAATAAAACAAAACTAAGCTTTTATAAGTTATATAAGAGAGATAATATTGTTAGAGGTGATGTTAACACACACACACACATAAATCCTTTTTTAAACTAATAACCTGTTTATAAATTGATAAAAAATCATATATCATTATTTAACGTTATTATTAAATAATTTTATTTAACTTTTTAAATTTTACTGAAAGAGAGCAAAATTAAATCTTGTATTACGGACAATAGAAAGTGCTAAATATAGATATCTCTCTTTAACAAAACCTTGATCCTAGTTTGCCACTTTACAAGATACAAGCCTTTTTATTTAGAGCCAACATCTTGGTTATATATGCACTGTACTTTGATATGTATTGCTCGTAATCATTAATGGCAGTGAAATAAATGTTTATGCCAAATTTCTTTCCCAAAAGTTAACTAAAAATGTTTAATAAATGTGCAATAACAATATAGAAGGGATATTTGGAATTTTGAAGTGAGAGTGGTCTCTTTCAGGGGTTGCATTCATTTTTCTTTTGTTAAACATGGCCAGGTAATCTACCGCCTATTGACAACCGACTAATTCAGACTTAAAGGGTGGGAGTGCTGCCCACATAGGCAAAGTTGTCTTCTTCTCTCCCAATGAGAGTATTTCCTGAAATTCGAAAATATGTTCTCATCCTTACGGGGGTTGAAGATCACATATACCAACTCAACCAATTACCCACTGATAGGAGCTTCTTTCATTACGTAGGAAGATACTTTGAGCTTTTGGGTCTCCCTGATGAACAGATATTCCTTCTTTCATATTCAATATCAATAGGCCCACCCCCATTTAGCCATGTTTCTTGTGTTTTGTCGGATGGTGACACTTGATGATCCATCTTACATTGACATGTTATGCATTATTGGAATTAAGATAATTCGGTCTTATTTTTTTAATAAAAAAAATCTTTGTTTCATGATGAGTGCATTATGTCGAGTTTAATTTGAAAGATGTTTTGAGAGTAGAGCCAAAAAATGTTTTGAGAGGTTTACTCGAGTTATTTGGGTTGTAAAACTTTACAGTTTGATTCAGAGCCAATCTTTCTGGTGCTTGATGTAAGAATTATTTAATGCTAGTCTTGATTTTTAATGTATAAGATTTCTAATTTTTGTCATTATCCAAATTACTTCCATCATTTACTTCTCAACAATAATAAAATAAAATAATGCTGGATAACTGAATCAAGATGTTTAAATTATTTTTTAAAAAATATTATATTAATTAGTAGCTTAATTATAGTCAAATTACATAAATAAATCACGCAATATTAGATACAAACCCATTTCAAGTGCACATCATTATGATGAAGTATAGCTTCAATAGTCAGAATTTTGCATTTTCAAATTAAAACTCTATTTTTGGATAGATTGACAAGTAAAACATTGTCTTTGTAATAAAAAAATATTGTCTTTGTTTTAAATTTTATACACATTAAACTAATTTGAACAAATAAAACAAATAATCCTAAAATGTTTAGATCTATGTGCTTGTCAAAAGTGATGAGGTGCCAAACTCGTTTGATTTAATCATACAGACCAATTTCCTTTTGAAAAGAGAAAAGAGAGTTAGGTGGAAATTCTGAAGGAATATATACCTATCTCTCTTTACATTCTTTCTAGAGGAATGGTGAATGATCTCCAGCTCTCATTCAACTTTTAAAAAGCAAGAAGAGTAGTGATCAGTGATGAATCGGTATATTTTCAGAGAGAAGTGATCGAAGAACCTCATAAAAGCCACCCCCACTCTCTTTCATGGATTCTTCAGGTAACGCCGTTATAGAAATTTAGGCTCAAACCTAAGTTTTAAAATCAGGACAGACAAATACTCATAGTTTTTTCAACTTTTTTCCTACAAAACCTAGGTTTCAGTTAAGTCAGACAAACACCAACAACTTTTTCAGGATAGCTTTTTTAACTGAAAACCTAGGTTTGAGACAGAAAACGTCGCTTTTGCCAAAAACTATTTTTTCAGTTCTTTCAGAAGCTATTTTCCAGAATTTATTTTTTAAAAGAGTTTTTTTCAACATTTTTCTCAGAAGTTATTCTCCAAAAGCTATATCCAAATAGTAGGCCCTAATGCTGTTAGTCAAACCATGCATTCAATATATACAATCAACCTTAATCTCATTTAATCTGAAAGATGCATGCCTCAACATTATGCTCTTTCTTTTTCTTTTCTTTATCAAAATTTAGCTTAATTTGATCATGAGGAATTTTTTTATTAATAGAACAGGCAATAGGCCTCAGTACTTGACAGCTTAAAAACAATTATTCCTATATTAGTCTTTCCAGCAAGTTTATGTACTCTATTATAAGATGTGGTCAACCAAATCATATTAATCAAGCAAGCATGGATAAGTGAAATAGAGAAGGAGGTGAACATGATTTTTGAACGCAAAGGGAGGACTAACCAAGATAAACTTAAAGTAATTTTATCAATCTTAAGTTTTTTTACAAATATTTGTCAACCTGAACTGAAAATTTTGCAAACAGCTACTACTCTAATACTCCCTCCGTTCCTAAATATAAGATCACTTTGGTTAATTTGAGAAGATTAAGGAAGACAATAAAATTACATGATCTTCCCAAAATCCCCTCAATTACTTAACTTTAAAAGGAGGAGGGGTTTTCAATGAAAAGATAAAGTATAAGGGTAGTTTGGGCAAAACTTGAGATAAAATAGGAAGTGATCTTATATTTAGAAACTTATCCACTTCCCCAAAGTGATCTTATATTTAGGAACGGAGGGAGTAGTATACTATAAATTCAAACATTATGAATATTGGCAATGAGCTCGATGTTGGGATCGGAGTATACTATAAATTGCAACTTCACTTGTTCAACAATTCATCGGGACTAAACATAGTTGAAAATGAGAAAACACTACTTTATGATGGGCTTAAGTGGTAGTATCTTCCTTGTCAAACTTCTTTCTACCTGGTCATTTAACAGAATTTATTCTCTTCAATATAATATACTCCCTCCGGTCCTAAATATAAGACCTAATTGACTTTTTCTAGAAAATCTTTAAAAAAGCAAAATAAGTTAATTATAAATTGATTTACCTAATTTTTTCTCTTAAACTAGTTTATTTTATCTATAAACTAATGGATAATCTAAAAATATATCAAATATGTTATCATTTAATAACCTATTTCACAACCTTAATCTCTCCAAAAAAAAGTCAATTAGGTCCTATATTTAGAACCGGAGGTAGTATTAATTATATAAATAATATATACAAGGTTTGGATTCACACTCCAAATCAATACTTGTACTTAAGAGGTTTGTTTCACTTGTACATCACGCTTGAACTTTAAATATGGATAAAAGATCTACTAATTGATAGAGAAAGCAACTAGTAAGGAAAGTATTAATAATCTAGTGTTGAAATAGTATGATACTCTTTCCGTACTAAGTGTAATACTCTCTTCAGTCTATAAGAGTCTAATAGCTAAAACATTTTTCTTAAGAAAATATGTAAAAGTTCGTTGAGTATCCGAAATTAATTATTTTATCCAAATTTCACCACTATCTATTATGATACTTTTAAGAGGGAAAACTATGTAAGAATCAATAAATATGAAAGAGAGTTAAGAGTAAAGTTGAAAAAACGCATTAAATGACGAGAGAATGTAAGAGTGAACTCTTATATTTTGGACTAAAATCGTACAAATTCTGAGATTTATGTTACATACTGGAGGGAGTACATATTTAATTTGGGGAGATGGATGTGGTCCTAAATGTAAGACCTATTTCTAATTTTTATAAATTTTCCCCATATTATCCTTATAATGCTCTCCAATAGTAGACAAATAAGCTAAATTAATTTGCAATATCATACATTATATTAATTTGCAACATCATACATTAAATTCTTACTTGAAAAAAACATTTAAGGTACAACTTTCCTATTCTGCTGTTTTATTAAAGACATCGAAGAGTGGCACATACATAATATTATCTTTAATAGTATATAATATAGATAATTAACGATATTCAGAAAACTAATTTAATTAATATTTTATTTACATACACCATCTCTTTAAAAAAATGATGAGTATATATGATGAACTACCTTAGAGACAACACAAAATAAACAGCCTAGACATAACTAGATCGAGTCATATGCGGTTTTCTCATCACTATATCATGAAAGAATATTGCCCCTGCTAAAAATTTTGAGATCCGTAAAGGATATGTGTGATCCCCTCCGATCCCCTATAGCATCTTTGATAGTGTATATGTGAATTACTTTTTGATAAAAAAACCCTTAATACATATAATCAACAAAGATATTTTCAAATGTATAAAAAAATAAAGATATTTTCAGAGAAAGTTGGATTGCAAGTTAAAAAGGCGATATTTATATTTTATATCTAGGATCAAAATAATCTTCACATATATATATATTTAACTCATAAATTTAGGGTTGGAGTACGTATAGTTGTGAATATAAAAATCGCAACCTAACGTTATCTCCATTGTGCTTGCAAGTTCGTTCCAAATGTTCCAACTCCAACAACTTGGCAATTATGTGTTATGAGTTGTCTAAACTCCAAAGTTCCAACGGAAGTCCAATATATGTGAGTGTGTGTGTGTGTGTTTTCAAAATATGTGAGGATATATTATCTGTTTATTAGCTAAAAATGATACTACATACTATTATTTTATAGCGATAAGTTAGCCGTTGTGGAAAATGACGTTAAGCGTGGAGAACAACACGATGATTTAGCTTTAGGTAACGTCTAAGGAGTAAAAGATATTATGCACTTAAGGGACCACTTGACCAGCTTTTGAGCGACCCAGTCAAAGCGATCTCAACATGCAAGGTTAGTTTTGTCATTTCCCGAACACCTACAGTTCATATTCTTTAATTTTTATGTCGATAAATTAATATTATGACTAATCAAGATTTGAGCATTATCATGTACAAGTAAAGGTAATTTAATCGGGCAAGAAAATGGTAATTTACACTTTTTGGTGAACACTACTGAGCAATTTGGCACCTATATATTAGTAACCAAGTAATCTAAACTTGAGGGATATGAGTGTTGCCTATATAATAAGTAGGGTTATCCCCTCTCTCGATGAAAAACCTATAAATGAGTTTTTTTCAAATGATAAATGAAAAACCTATAAATGAGTTTTTTCCAAATGATAAATGAAAAATCTATAAATTAATGAGTTTGAGCCCTTATCATTTGGCATATTTAATTTTAGCTGAAAATATATTTATATTTGAATCTTGACCGGGACTAACTTCTTGTAAGATAAATAAAAATTCAGATAAAACACTTGTCTTTGAGGAAAATTCTTCATTCTTAAACATCCATTTGGCACCGTGGGATCGGAGTTGACACCATGCCCATCGGAGTTGACACCATGCCCTCAGTCATTAAACAATGGTATTCGCGTGTGAAATCAAATGGTAATTAAAAAATTATTTTGAAAATTTTCCATCAAAACGTTGTTGGATAGTTTTATTGATTAACAAGTAGTAGTTTTATTATTCATGAGAGTGTATGTCTACAATGGAAAGTCTCGTTCCTCCAAAATCTAATTTACTATCGTGACTCTTTTACACTTAATACTTGGATGTGATCTATACTATTGTGTAACAACTCACAACCTATTATTATCCAAACACTTGATGGTATAGCTAAACACCTTTTTACTTTCCAAATTGAGGGTTAGTCTAAACGTTTGGTTTGAATTAAGACAAAAACAATGAGAACAAGAAATTGAAATTATTTAATAACAAACGGAACGAAAATGCTTAGCTTTTATGTATATATGAAACGCTGGATGAATTAGAAAAAATAGCATAGCAAGTTTACTCATGAAACAAGATATTACTACCTCCGGTCCTAAATATAAGATCTAATTGACTTTTTTTTGGAGAAATTAAAATTGCAAAATAGGTTATTAAATCATGACATATTTGATATCTTTTTAAATTATCTATTAGTTTATAGGTAAAATAAACTAGTGTAAGAGAAAAAATTAGGTAAATAAATTTATAATTAACTTATTTTGCTTTTTTTAGGATTTTCAAAAAAATCAACTAGGTTCTATATTTAGGACCGGAAGGAGTATTACTTTTTTTAAGTGACTGGTTTGATATTGTTTTCTTAATTTATTCCCATCCAAATGTTTGACACTTAAACTATTGATTTTTCTAGAAACAAGATAGTAAAACTATATTGAAAGAGACGAAAGCAAATGCATAGAACGAGATACAAGGAAGTTGCAACAAAAGAAGAAGCAAGTACATAACTTTTTATGAGTTGTGTTGTCTAATTTGCTAGTGAATATTGCCTGGTATATAATTAAGTGGCACGCATGTCCTAATGTAACATTAATTAATAACAAGCATTGATTCAAGTATTTAGTAGTCTCCTTAAACTTCATTATGTATGTACTATCCTCCTCGTACGCGACAAAAACGCGGAAATCCTGCTCAAATGTAATCCGCTTCACCATACATACATGTGCACCACTTCTATAGATATACCCTGATAATATTAAGAAGTAGAAAATGAATTTTAAATGCTAAGCATTTTTAAAGTTGGATTTTTTTTATCCTTTTTTCACTTTAATAGTTTAATCGCTTGTGAATATTCCAATTTCATTTCATTTTTTTTCATAATACTTTTTTTATTACATTTATTTTCATAGTACTTGCTTAGCTTGCTCTTTTAGAAAAAAATATTGTATCATACTTGAATAAGTTACATCTTTTAAATATTGGTTAATGGCCCTAAGTCTATATATATAAAGGGTTCTATTCTAATATGAATTGATGTAAGATTAAGCGAATTTACACCACAAAGAAGAAGAGTTAACTTGGCCTTTCACCTCAAAATCCTAGAGTTTGAGGGTGTAAATACATTTTGATAAAAAAAAGGTTGTAAATACATCACTTCAAGTGAGGGGATGATCATCACCCCATTTGAAGGATGACTAATCTGATCTAATTAATCCAGTGGGTTAGATAGTTTGTTGTATAAAATTCATCATCAATGTTAATATTATTCATTATTATTCATCTTATATTCCTCTCCTCAATTTTCTTAACATGCTCAACAAATTTTAAATAATAAATACCAACCCTCCTATCATAATATCATCCATTTTGTTCGAAACACTAATTTTTCACCTGTTATAATCATAAGTTATGTACTCTTATTGAGAGTAAATTTTGAAATTTTAGAAGAAATAATTACTCTTAGTTAACCACATTATTAGCTTATACAAAGTTGTTATTATGTGGTTATAAATCATCATATGGAAATCATGCACAGTCCAAATGTGACAATACTATCATAACGAAACAATTATCAATTTGGACCTGTTTATTATAGGTCACTTCCAACATGTTTTACACATACCAAGGAAAATTTTAAACCTTATTAGTTCTCCCTTAAAATCAAACAATTTCTTTTAATTGCCCCCTATTTGATATGTATATCTATTGTAGTATAATATAAAAATACAGTCAACACTTAATTAATGAAGGATACAATTTCACATTCGCAATAAAAAGTTAAAGAGACATATGTATGATCAAATAAAATATTCTCTATTTATAAATACTCTCAATTCTAAACAATTCACTATGGGGTATGACAAGTAAAAATACATCTCTTTCAACGTGACAATAATTGGTTACTTTCCATTGCTATTGTTATTGTGTGAGGAATTGTCTAGAACTTCATCTAAAAATACATCACTTTCAACGTGTCTATTAAATGTAACAGTTATACTTATACCTCACCAAAAAAATAATAAAAAATAAATGTAACAGATATAGAGAGTGAAAAAAGTACGGAACAACTTTAAGAGTGAAATACAATTAAGATTAAAATAAAGGGAAAATTAATTTGAGGTCCCCAACAAGGGAGTTAATACTAAAAAAGTCCCAAAAGTTGAAATAATTAATGTAGGGTCCCAAGGGACCTCACCTTAATATATTTAAAAATTGAAAAGACACTTTTGTCCCTGCCCTTTTATTGCCCAAACTCTGTTAAGTTAATGGGAAAAACCTGACAACTTAATGGGCAGCCGTGACAACTCGATGTGCATAACTTGACAACTGAATGGGCAAATGTGACAACGTTTTTCCCATTAACTTAACAGAGTTTGGGCAATTAATTTAAAGCACATGTCCAACAAGTTGTCACATTTGCCCATTCAATTGTCAAGTTATGCCCATCGAGTTGTCACGACTGCCCATTAAGTTGTCAGGTTTTTCCCATTAACTTAACTGAGTTTGGGCAATTAACTTAAAGCACATGCCCAACACGTTGTCACATTTGCCCATTTAGTTGTCAAGTTATGCTCATCGAGTTGTCACGGCTGCCCATTAAGTTGTCAGGTTTTTTCCATTAACTTAACTGAGTTTGGGCAATTAACTTATAGCACATGTCCAACACGTTGTCACATTTGCCCATTCAGTTGTCAAGTTATGCCCATCGAGTTGTCACGGCTGCCCATTAAGTTGTCAGGTTTTTCCCATTAACTTAACAGAGTTTCGGCAATAAAAGGGCAGAGACAAAAGTGTCTTTTCAATTTTCAAATATATTAAGGTGAGGTCCCTTGGGACCCTACATTAATTATTTCAACTTTTGGGACTTTTCTAGTATTAAATCCCTTGTTGGGGACCTCAAATTAATTTTCCCTAAAATAAATCACTCAACCACTTCTTATCCCCTTTTTTATTGGAAGCGCTAATTACTATTACTACTCATATAACACGACTCTATTGATGATTCTTGTCCGTGCCAACCAACTCATCTAACAAACTAAAATATTGATAAACTCTTTTACTTTCCAACCATTTACAATAACCATTAAGACAAAATTACCCTTGACACATCACAAAAATGACAAAAGTACCCTCCAAATATTAAACCCCTATCATCTTCGGCCAGCAAAAGCCAGCAACTCACTCTTCTCTTTCAAGCATCCAAAGCATCCCATCTCCCAATATAAAACGCACCCCACCTTCCATATTCTTCTCTGCAAGCTCCCCACAACGACACTAACACATAGAGAGAGAGAGAGAGAGAGAGAGAGATGATGATGATGGGGAAGAAGAAAACGACAACGTCGTCCACTACTACCACAACGAAGGCGATGTGGCTGAAGAAGATGATGAGGAAGGAGCTATGGAGGCCATGGAGGTTGTCGTCGTTTAGATGGAAGAGATTGGATCTCCAAACGACAATTATGGACACTGTCGTGTTTAAGATACTCTCTGTAGTTGAAGGGGTCGTACTTGTTTCTACTCTTTGCTTCTTCTTTCTCTGTTGTGGTTGTCACTTCTGAGTTATGTTCTCATGATCATATATATATATATATATATGCTTTTATTTTTTGTTTTGGCTAATTTCATTCATTCAATTTTCATATAGATAGATGATGCACTTCAATAAGTGGTTCATAATTGTATTGATTTTAATTTATGTTGAATTCCCTTTTTGTGTATACTTAATTGAAATTAACGATCAATGAAAGCTAATCCTTGTAGTTTCTGCTTTACTGCTCATATTCTTTTTTAATCGTTTTTCTCCTCGTATTTAACTTAAGCCTTCTTAATTACTATCATAATCGGTTATTATGAATCACAGGATACTTCCTCATAAAAAAATCACATGATACTTATTTTATAAAGACACGCATGTAAATTATTAGGCTCTCGTTTCAAGTTTTTCTTGTTTGTCCATACACGCTGGTTTCTTGATATGATCCAAGAGTACCACGTTACTTATCTTTGTTAATACATACCGGGTGGAATTTAAATTAACAAAGTGCCCATATCTTATATATTTAGATTATGGATGTATATTAATTTAAATAAAATTGTCCGACATTTTCTCAAAATATGCTTCCTCGCTTCTTTAATAAGGGTTACACAATGGGTTTATATTGATCTAAATACGAGACTAAAAATTCATAATTATTATCCAAAACATCCATATTAATCAAGGGGTCTTTACTAAGATTTAGTTCCAATGCACTGCATGATTAAACATATCAGTAAGAAAACTCATACACGCCATGTCATGTATGTGTAGCATCAGTTTGCTAGTTATGAAAACATATACTTTATTTTTATTACAGTTATGAAACATATACTACTGTATTAGATAAAGTTGGGGCTGATTTTTTTTTAAATATAATAAATCAGTCTACTTTATCCCCCACGTTTTTCATTCTATTCTAAATTATCACGATTGTGTATGTTCAGAGAATTTACATGACAATTTAAACGCAAACGATTTAATATAATACTCGCAAATTAAAAACTAACACCGACAAATATAGAATTTGAGTACTCTCTGGTGCAAAATATTTAATTTCTTTAACTAATTGTTTGATAAATAAAAAATTTAACTATCCTTTTGCTCCTAATTTAACAGAAATTCTTTACATAATTTGTTTAAATAAATATATTGTTAAGTTAGTTGAAATGATATGTTTTAAACACCCTATTCATTATTGAAAATATCAATATTGCATTTAAAGAGATATTTTTTTAAAAAAAATATACCCTAATTATTTAAGAGAATTTTTGAATATTTGGTGTGGTATTACAACTAGTCCTCTAGTGATCCTTTTCTTTTTTGGGGTGGGAGGGGTGTTCTTCCGTTAACGCTAAACTAACAGCAGATATAGTTTGATGGTTAGTCCAATTTTTTCCCTCTAGGAAAACTTGTTTTATAGCAGAATTGAAGAAAGGACTGAACCAGCTATTTCCGGTTCATCTAAATAAAAGTGAAAACTGTAATGAGGTAGGATTGTGCATTTAAGCCTGCTTAGGTGCAGGACAATCTATATCTATATATAGCAAAGACCCTCTTTAACATACCCAAGATTACTGTTCATTAGGAGTTACACACTCTTGACTTGCCTGTGGGACCCATTCCTCTGATTGCCTTTTACTTCTTGGAGAAGCTTTCTCCTCATATTTTTCACTCACATGCCAATATCTATTTTCAATCCCGCCCAAACATTTCCTTCTCAGACATCATTTTGAATTTTGAATTCACCCAAAAAAAAAAGATAAACATTACAGAAAAATTATTATTTTCTCTCACATGCCTTTTACTATCAAACCCAAGTCCGCTTCTTCTTCTCTAAATTTCTCTTTGATTTCTTTCTCACTTCTTCCATGATCCCATCTTGCAAAATCTGTCTCACCCTTTCGATTTCCGTCTTCCCCTTTCACCACAATAACCATTCTTAATCACCACATTGCTTAATCTTCTTCTCTAAATTGCAATGATTTGGGGAAGGCTTTAGGGTTCATAGGTTGGGAGATTTTGTACTCTGTCAAGTTCATATTTCTCTAAGGTATTTTTTATCTCTTCATTTTTTTCTCTTCTTCTTCAGAGTAGACGATGCTCACCATGTTTTGTTCTTCTTCTTCTTTGATTTCTTATTTTCTCTTCTTCCTATTCAGATTATGATTTGTTCATGGATTTCTCCTACTTTGTTTTTGGTGATCTGTTTGATTTTTTTAGGGAAAATTTCAGCAAGATGTTGAATTATAAATCTTGGTAATATCTAACTGTGGAGGTTTAGTGTTATTGTTGCCCATGGTATTATCTTTTTATGGACTTAGCCAGTAGTGATTACGGTTCTAAATTGCACTTATAAAAAAGGTTGTATTTGATTTTTTACTTTGATGATTATGTTAGATCTGAAAAAGGTTGTGCTTTGTGAAACAAAGATATACCATTTTAATTCGTCTGCTCTGCATTATGGACTATTTAGGCAGCCAATCCAAGTTTATTTTAGTTTTTTATAGAGGTTTATTTTAATTTTTCTGCTCTGCATTATGGACTATTTCTTAAGTTCATAAGCAATCAATCAGGCTTGTGGTGCTTAGTATTTGTGACTTCCTGAAATTCTTGAAATGTTTGCCCATAAATTTTGTTGAT
Organism: Mimosa pudica; assembly: GCA_029929735.1. NCBI lineage: Eukaryota > Viridiplantae > Streptophyta > Magnoliopsida > Fabales > Fabaceae > Mimosa > Mimosa pudica. The sequence goes on from JAKELP010000040.1 coordinate 2,698,613, forward strand.
TGTACTTCTGTGGTTTGTACTCTACAATTGGTAATGATATACTAATGGATTCCTCAAGAGTTATATCATAAATTCTTTTGGATCATTTCAGTATGCTGTATGTGCACAAACAATGTTATGGTAAATTTTACACTTTTCCTTTACCGAGCTCAAGGTGTGATTTCCAACATGGAGTAAGTCTTCAGTCCAAAAAAAACATGGAGTAAGTAGATCATTTTGCAAATGAAATTGTGAGTTTTACTATTTTGTTAATTGTGCACGTGGATAAGGACTCAATGTATAGAATTCTGATATTGTGTTTCTTTTTATGATTGGCTCAGGTCTGTACAATTTCACCCTACTGCATTAGCTGATGAGGGCCTCCCTCTCAAATCAACCGATCCTTGGGACAATGCTTTTCTGATATCTGAAGCTGTAAGGTGTCATGGGGGCATCCTGTATAATTTAGCCATGGAGAGGTTCATGCCTTGATTGAAGATTCTTACTCTATTATGGGAGTTTTAGGTTTCAAAGGTATGTTGTTTATTGGAAAATTGTTTAAAAATGCTTCAATTTTTTTATTTTTGAGTTGTTGATGGAAAGAGTTTAGAGCTAGAGTAGGTGGTTTTTACTGTGTAATTGGAAAAAAAGTTATCTTGGTCTTTTTTACTTGGGAAGATTCAGATTAGTTTTCTTCTTTTTTGAGAGAAGCAATATATAGATCTTGCTTTAAATGCTGGTGATATTTTGTGTTACTAATTTGATGATCATTGTCTTCAAATTAAAAGATATTATAGGCAAAAATTCTGCTATCAAAACTTCTGACTTATGGTTGGATAATTCAGATTTGTTGGTTCAAAAAAGTGTTATTCAATGCAAATATTGAAAAGCTTGAACACTTGCTTTCAGCAAACGTATGTTCCTTTCTAATTACTTCCAAGGCTTTGACTAATGTGACACATCTAAATATGGTAAGAATGATGCTGATTTACACTGTTACTTTTGATTCTATGATTTTGTAGCCAATTATGATTTCTTCCTGACATTGATTATATGCAAATGAACTTTTTTGTGGAATTAGTTTCTAAATTGCATATTTGTGCTCAGATGAACCTTGATGCAGAGGGAGCATTGATGGAACCAATATGGGATGTTGCTCAATGTCTTTTATTACACCTTAAGGAATCCACACTACAAGGATTCCGAAGAAGCCATTCACAAATTGAAAGGTACATGTTGGAGAATGCAAGATTTCTGATGTCCCATGTTCATCTGCTATTGTAATATTTATCCTTATGATGGTGATATTGATGAGTTATTCTCATGTCCTAGAGGCACTGTGCATTGCAGTCTTCATGTTCAATGAAGTCTTCATTATTGTTAAAGTAGTCAACATACTTTATCACGTGTTTTATTATTTTTAGGTCTCTTGGTTTACTTTTTGTCTCTTATGAACTATCTTTTGGACTGACATTTTTTAATATATGTATGAAAAAAATTGTTTCTGTTGTTCTTTTCTTTTCTTTGAATCAAACTTCTTTGTTTTTTCTCTTGCTGTCAATATCTGCTAGACCAGTGATTTTTCCCTATTTTCTGCAAATCTAGGTGCTTTTTTCCTTCTTTAATAAGCTGAGTGATCTTGTCATTTTTAAAATGGCAAGGTGACTTCATGTAAATTCTGTAGCAAACTGAAATTTTTGCTCATTTTACAAATCATTACCAATCATCTCAAAAGAAGTCCAAAAGGAAGGTATGAGTGAGGCCTACATTTTAGCGTATTTATTGTTTAGTGACAGTATTTTTCACGCCCTTTTTTGTAGGATTGATTTTTAGTATCATGTCAAAAGATTTCTTGCAAGTTTTGTCTTAGTTGCATATTTTACCTTATGATGTCCATTAATTTGTTTAGAATATATTTATGCAGCATTGCTATAGGTTTTATTTATATTTAGGTAATGAATTTTCCCCATAATCAAGTTGTCGATTTGTTCTTTGATCTTATAATGTTGTAACTCTAGGATGGATGGATTTGATTTAGATTTCAAAAGAATATTATAATTTTAGTCCCATTTGCACTCTTATAGCCAATGTTACCTTTGCAGAAATGGGGATTAAGAAACTTGAAGTTTAATGTGATGCAGAAACGCTGATACAAATGTTCTCAAAAGAACAACCAAGAAGGACACTTTTAGAGCCTTGGGTAAATATCTGGCAGATAAGGAAGAGGATGAAGCAACTCAGCTTTTAAAATTGTGTGCAGAGAAGGCAACAGAAGTGCATATGCTTTAGCAGCTTTGAGCAAGAAGCAACAAGTGGATATAATATGGATAAAACCACCTAGAGAAATTGAGCAAGTGTTAATGGAAGATGTCATAGGAAGGGAACAAGAACGTTTCTTGTGGTCTGTAGTGTAATTGGGCCTTGGCCCCTGCTCTTACCTAAAAAATAATGTTACCTTTGTAGAGTGCTAGCATTAACATATGTGCTTATCAGTTTTGTGCTTATTTAGATCCTTCCATCTTATCTTCAATAACTTAATATTCTTTCAATTGCACTAATTTAATAATCTCATTAAACCACTATCTTTAATTATTGCTATTGACTAACCAATTTGTTTGTTGTACCTTTTTTAGTCGTGTATTTTCTCAAATGTGGTTTTTTCACGTTTCTTAGAGAATTGCAGATTTTAAGAAATGTACTCTTCAATTTTCATCTGTATAAATATTAAAATATTGATAGATTATTTTAATGATTTATCTCATATTACTCTATAACTTTAAAGCTATCATATACTACTCAAATATCAAAATGTCCTACTATCAATCAACCACGCGAAGCGTGAGAAACATAATGTATTATTTCACTTATGTTATATATGATTTGTCACTTCTTAATTTTGTTTAGAATTTGTTTGGCTTTTTAGATTAATGTTGTTTCTTAATGCTATTGCTTTCATCATATTTTTACGTTGTTATGGTTTTCTTTTGAATTATTACTTTGGTATTTGCTATACATGTAACACCAGTCTTGGTTGATTTTTTTGTTCTTTATGGTTGCCAAATATAATTTCATACAAGCCTATCTCCCCGTGCAATGCACGGGAGGAAAAACTCGTTTGGAAAATTTTAAATGACACTGGGCTCAAATATGTTTAGTCCTTTAGGGCCCAAAAATAAAAGGGTCAAGCCCATTTAGTGCTGCCTTCTGGAAGCTCTCTCTTTTTTTAAAAAAAAAATAACAACAATTTATCACCAAGTTTTTTAAAAATAAGAAAATTATTTACATACAAGTCAATGTCTAAGAGAGTTGCATATGAGTTAAATAAAAAAAATGAGTTGGGAGAACCATTTTGTTTGGAAGAAATACGATGGCAATAATGTGTGTGTATCTCGAAGAAATACAATGGCAGTAATAGCTTGCTGATCCTGCTGTTAGATTGTTGAAGATGGGTTAACCAAAGTTATGTTAATACAATGGCACCCAAAGGGAAAATGCCATTTAAATCCCTCCGAATATACAAAAGGACAATTCAGGAACTCAAACTTCCAAAAGAACCATGAAGGAACTAGGATCTAGTTGACATTTTAAAATTGTGTGAAAAGACAAAATTGCCCTAATCATAAAACAGAAATTGGTAAATTTCTGTTTTATGATTAGGGCAATTTTGTCTTTTCACACAATTTTAAAATGTCAACTAGATCCTAGTTCCTTCATGGTTCTTTTGGAAGTTTGAGTTCCTGAATTGTCCTTTATATTCGGAGGGATTTAAATGGCATTTTCTCAAAGAACTTTTAGGCATGAATTTAATAAAGGACGTAAACATAAACATGCCACTCATCTTTTGATAAAAAAAACATGCCACTCATCTATTTGTCCTTTGTAAATTGAAAGAAAATGATAAAAAAGCTCATTGTAGTAAAAGATTACACAGTTTAATAACTCTAAAAATCATATCTTTTGTCTCCCACATTTCTACCATTTCCTTAAAAATTTACAAACGAGAATTAGATCAATATCATATTTTTGGATTTATCCATTAGTATTCACCAATATTAATAACTATATCAATAACTGACTAATTTGATTTGCAGAAACCAGTTTCACTACCTTCAAGTAATTATTGCGTCTGCATACCCATGCTTGAACTCTGGAGACAATAGATTAAGTTAGAACAACTCCGCCAATTGATCTAAGCACTTGGTTGTACTTATAGGTGGGAATAGCTCAACCCGACTATTAGAGTCCTATGACTTAGATTGTTAAAGGTTTGGATCGATCTCTTTATTTCCTTGTCAGACACAAGTATATACTTTTGGGGAATTTGCACTTTAGTCCCTGGTAAGGGAAATTAATACTGGAAGGTCCCAACACATTCCAAAATAATTATAAAGTCCCAGGGGCCCTTTCCTGCAATTGTTTGCTTATCTTCAATGACCATTTTGCCCTCATTAAAGATGGTTGTCATCTCACTGGTCCCTACAGGGGACTATGCTTTCATCTTATGAGGGCAAAATGGTCATTGAAGATAAGCAAACAATTGCAGGAAAGGGCCTCTGTGACTTTATAATTATTTTGGAATGTATTGGGACCTTCCAGTATTAATTTCCCTTACTAGGGACTACAGTGCAAATTCCCCTATACTTTTTCTTTTGACTTGTTTTACTTAATGGGTTAGATTCAGACTTCCTCATGCGTCCATCCAATTTCAACAGACCACAACCAATGGGTAGTTAATTGAGCTGGTTAGTGAATCACAACCCCAAAAAGATGAGAACACGTGTTCAAATACCGAAAAGTACTCTCATCAAGAGATGTGACAACCTTGCCTATGTGCGCAACACTCCTACTCTCGAGTCCCGATTAAATCCCGCTATATGATAAAAAAAAGGGCGAAGACCCAAAAATGATACACAACAATTGACCAATGAACAAAAATAGTACATAACTATTACGAGGTACAAAAATGATACCAACTTTTACCATCTGATCAAAAATGATATTTTTCATTAATATGTCAATAATATTAGACATGAAAAGTCCAAAATGCCCTTATAAATTAATCGTCGTCCGGTAAAAGTTTATTTAATTATAAGGGCATTTTGGAGGACATTTCATGTCTAATATTATTGTCATATTAGTGAAAATATCATTTTTGATCACATGTTAAAAGTTTGGTATCATTTTTGTACCTCGGAATAGTTATGTACTATTTTTGTTCCTTGGCCAATAATTGTGTATCATTTTTGGGCCTTCGCCCTAAAAAAATACACATGCCACATGCCACATTGATTATGTTGTGAACCGGCCTTAGACTATTCCCAGTCTGCATCAAACTGTACATTGTCTTTTTTTTTTATTTTCATTACGCCATGGAAATGGACAGCAAGTAACGTAAAAAAAGAAACAACGGTAGACTAGCCATCGGAGAAGAAGAAGATAGATCAGATCTGCATAGATCTGCATAGATCTCCGATTCCGATCAACAATGGCCACACCAACCTCCCTCCAAAGATCCCCTGTCTCCCCCTCTCCCTCCTCCCCCCTCCAACGCCTCTCCACCTTCACCAAAACCCCAATTTCAACAGAATCCAAAAACCCTAACCCTAACCCTAACCCTAATCCCCTCGATTCCTTCGCCGTCGACCCAATCTTCTCGGCCTTCCTCTCCCCCTCCTTCTCCTCCGCCGCCTTCTCCTCCGCCGCCCTCTCCGCCGGCTCCCCCGCCTCCACGGCGGAGCGCCTCCAGGCCGCCATCCGCCTCCTCGACCAACACCTCCGCCACCACGTGCTCTCCCACCACCCCGACCTCCTCCGCCACCTCTCCTCCCTCCACCTCGCCGACCACTCCCTCTCCTCCCTCCGCTCCTCCCTCCACTCCCTCCACTCCTCCCTCCGCCGCCTCCGCCACGACCTCTCCCTCCCCCACCGCTCCATCGCCGCCCAAACCCTCCACCTCTCCCACCTCCACCGCACCATCCACCTCCTCCAGCACTCCATCAGATGCCTCAGATTATCCAAAAAACTCAAAGACGTCATCGGAATCGGTGAATTCAGTGAATTGAGTGAAAGGATTGATCTTTCCAAGGCTGCGCAGCTGCATTCGGAGATTTTGAGTGTTTACAGCGAGTATGAGCTTGTGGGGGTTGATGTGGTGGATGAGGAGGTGAAGTGGGTGAAGGGGATTGGGGAGAGATTGAGGGAGGAGGGTATGAGGGTGTTGGAGAGAGGGATGGAGGGGTTGAATCAGGCCGAGGTGGGGACCGGATTGCAGGTGTTTTATAATCTTGGTGAGTTGAGGGTGACTGTGGAGAGGGTGGTTGGGAGGTATGTGAGTTTGGGGGGGAAGAGTATTGGTGGGGCGTTGGATATGAAGGCGATTTCGGGGAGTCATGGTGGTGGTGGTGGGTTTGGTCCTGGTGGGATTAGAGGGAGTGGGATGCCGCAGATTGGAGGAGGGGGGAAGGCTAAGGAGGCTTTGTGGCAGAGGATGGGGAGTTGTATGGATCAGTTGCATTCTATTGTTGTTGCTGTGTGGCATTTGCAGAGGGTGTTGTCCAAGAAACGGGATCCTTTTACCCATGTTTTGCTGCTTGATGAGGTCATTCAGGTGAGACTGATTAAGATTTTTAAAATTTTCAGACATTTCTATATATATAATTGTTTAGTTAGAATGAGTATTGATGCTTGAATGTTACTATGCCTAGGCCATGATAGTTGTTTCCTTTGGTGGTAAAGCCTTAATAGAATTGTTTGTGTCAGATTGTTAGGTCTTGTTATGATCTTAATGGTGAACATTCGGTAAACATACAGAATGAGATCTATTGATAATAGTAGTATATGCATAAATTTGGTTATCAGTAGAGGACAATGGTGTTGTATCAATCCAAAAATTTGGATTGGTACGGGTTGATGAGGTCGTTCAGGTAAAGAATGATTAAGAGCTTTAAAATTTTACAGGCATTTGTTTACATAGAATAGTTGAGTCCCCTTTGGTGGTAGGGGCCTTGATACAATTGTTTGTGTCAGGTTGTTAAGTTTAATTAGTCTGTTTCAAATAACAGATGCAGATAATTCTCAGCTTCTGTTGACATGAAAAAATCCTTACAGAGTAACAAGGAGTGTAGCTAGCTACCTTTGTTTTTTTAATATTGTTAGCCCTCTTTTAAGTTGTTAGCTTGTGATTACTTTATTTTGTTTCCCTAACTTGAGCTACTAATGAGTAGGAAGGTGATCCCATGTTAACTGATCGAGTCTGGGAAGCTATTGGAAAGGCTTTTACTAGTCAAATGAAGTCCACTTTCACCGCATCAAGTTTTGTTAAAGAGATTTTTACGTTGGGGTACCCAAAGCTTTACTCCATGATTGAGAGTCTCCTTGAAAGAATTTCACGTGACACAGATATTAAAGGAGTTTTACCAGCTATCACCTCAAAAGGAAAAGAACAGATGGCTTCAGCTATTGAAATATACCAGACTGCTTTCCTGGCCCTTTGCTTGGGACGCCTTTCAGATCTAGTGAATTCTGTGTTTCCAGTCTCCAGTCGAGGAAGTATCCCCTCTAAAGAGCAGATCTCAAGAATCGTTCTACGCATTCACGAAGAGATAGAGGCTGTTCAGGCGGATGCACGCTTGACTCTCCTTGTTTTACGTGAAATTGGCAAGGTCTTGCTTCTTCTTGCAGAGCGGGCTGAATACCAGGTATTACTCCAAATCAGGCATTTCTTTTATATTTTGTTAAGCTGTTTTGATATGTCCACCCTTGTACTTTATAAGCTTATATTAGTGTGAGGAAGAATGAGTCCAAACGTCAACAATATTCTTAATCTCAATAGTACATCGGCAGAATAAAGCCTGCGATCCCCTTTCATCTTGGATGGATTGGAGGCTGTTACTTGAGAGAAGTCAAAGAGATTCTTCTATTGCATATGCTTTTCCTCTGACATGAGCATTCAAAATATTGCAAGATTAGAATATATCTCATTGAAATTTTCCTCCACCTAAATTATTCCGTTTGCATTTCAGTGTCCTAAGGAAACTCATTCAATACTGACCATATGATTGGAAACCCATTCTGTTCAGTTCTTGTTCATCATCTTTTTGGGTTTTATACATGGGCACAATGCTCCAATCTTTGGATATTTTTTAACAATCAAACAACTGAATCTCAGCACCCTCTCCAAGTGGGGACTAGAATTGGGTTGGCCTAAAGTACTGAATCCACTTGCAATTTTCTTACCTCTAGAAATATTAATGATGTAGATCTTGACGATCGTACTTTATTGTTAGAAATCCTTGCATATATCTTGGTTTCTTTTTTGCTCTGCTGGAGAATTTAGAGTTTGGGTGTACAGGGTTTTGACCTGATAAGTTGATATCATTAACACAGATCATTAACCTTTCTACTTGAAGGCCAAATACATTTATTTCTCTGGATGCTTTTCTTGTGTGACTTGGAAGTTAAGAACCAATAATATTGTGCTTGGCACATTTGGGCAGTAAATCAGAGTTAGGCCTGTCCAACTGACATAGAAGCATGTTTTCCTTAATGCGCTATTGGAAATTCGTTAGATACTACAGGAAACATATTTGGTTCAACTGCTATATTTTTTGTTGAACATAAAACTTTTGCGATTGGCAATGTTACTCAATTAATGATTACTGGCCCTGTTTCCATCCATTCCAATAAAAGATTAAACGAAAAGAAGTGGTGGACAATTTGTCCCTTCCCTATTGTAAAAAATGAAGGGGGCATTTATTTGGGTAGAAATTTCTGTTTTTCTTCCTTTTCCCTTGTCACTAGTTGATTTAATGGAGATAGTCCATGTTTTAAAAATAATGCTCTCATTTTGCTTGACTACTGGTGAGGCCAGAGATAAATGTCTGGTTTGGTTATTGGGGATATCACGGTCTCTGCTAACCTGAAGGACTTGCTATTCTTTAGAATAGCTATTTGTTTCTAGTTTTATGACGCAGTTAATTTTCATTGATGGCAGATATCCACTGGACCTGAATCACGTCAAGTAAGTGGTGCTGCAACACCTGCACAGCTCAGAAACTTTGCTCTGTGTCAGCATCTCCAAGAAATTCATGCTCGGATATCATCTATACTTAAAGGATTACCCAGTATTGCTTCAGAAGTGTTGTCAGCATCATTGGGTGCCATATATGGTGTTGCTTGTGACTCAGTGACATCCTTATTTCAGGCTATGCTTGATCGGCTGGAATCTTGCATATTGCAAATGCATGATCAGAACTTTGGAGTTCTTGGAATGGATGCTGCTATGGACAACAGTGCATCACCTTACATGGAGGAGCTGCAGAAGTGTATCATTCACTTCCGTGGCGAATTCCTATCTAGGTTGTTGCCTTCTGCTACTACTGCTTCTGGGACAGAAAACATATGCACCAGACTGGTCCGGAGTATGGCCTCTCGTGTTCTAGTATTCTTCATCAGGCATGCTTCTCTTGTCAGGCCTCTGTCAGAATCAGGCAAGTTGAGGATGGCTAGGGATATGGCCGAATTAGAGTTAGCTGTGGGCCAAAATTTATTCCCAGTAGAGCAACTCGGTGCACCATATCGAGCACTTAGAGCATTTAGGCCCCTTGTTTTCTTGGAAACATCTCAGCTTCCATCTTCTCCACTTCTTCAAGATCTGCCACCAAATGTCATACTACACCATCTATACTCTCGTGGTCCTGATGAATTGCAGTCACCTCTGCAGAGGAACAAGCTAACATATTTGCAGTATTCGTTGTGGCTTGATTCTCAAGGGGAAGATCAGATCTGGAAAGGCATCAAAGCAACACTTGATGATTATGCTGCAAATGTGAGGGCCAGGGGTGACAAAGAGTTTAGCCCCATATATCCCCTTATGCTACAATTGGGTTCATCCTTGACTGGAAATCTCAAGGAATCCCAGAAATCTTGATCTGGTAAAAATCCCTTTGCATTTATAGAAATTTAAATATTTCCCGGGTTCTCTTGATAAGCTTGAGGGACAATTCTTTTACGAGCATATATTTGATAGGCTGATTGTGGAATTATTTTATTGGCTGCTTGAGTTCAATCAATTTTTGTTATTTCATTGTAGAGAAAATTACCCTTACCGAGTCAGAAACCAGTCATGTAGTATATTACCCAAAATTAATAATAGTTCTTTTTTTTTGATTGAAAAATTAATAATAGTCTCTTTTTGTGAAATCTGCTGTTTCATTGCTCTTATCTATGGCAATATTATCCTCAAGTTTTTTGTTTGATGTACTGTAGCTTCTTAATTATCCTTTCAGCTCAATTATTTTGTGCATGTGACTTTGCATTCAATCACGCTTGCTGGGGCAAGTTGGTTTTGAGTAACATTCTCTGTTATCAAATGACAATCAGAAGAGTTTGAAGTAATATTTAAATCATCGTGTTGATATTGAATTAGGCAGAAAGATCCATTGTAAAGTTAAGTACTAGTAGTTAAGTACTAGTAGTTTAGACAATAGCTTTCATTTTCAACAAATATGAAACAGAAACGTTTGAAAATGACCCGAAACTGGACGGAATATTCATAATTTGTCCCCTCGCATTATTTATCTGCTAGCCATGAAATGGAAGGATCCCTGTTTGTTTAATCTTTGATTAAATAATTATTAATTAGTTGATGTTAATCAATCAGGAGGTCCATTTTGTTGGGAATCAAGGGGGGCCTCTCAATTATGATATGTACAGCCAATGCCAAAATTACAGATTTAAATGTGAACATCAGATTGAGAGTGACATGGTGTGCGTGTGCGTTCATACATGTTAATATTATATAACTCATTTCTTCCTTTTCAAGCTCAGATGCTTGGAAAACAAGCAATCATTTCCATTCTAATTTTTCAGCTGGAGCTAACGGTGTTCTAGTCTTTGTTAAGTGATATATTAATAGAAGGGTGAAGGGGCAAAACTAGCCACCGTAATTTTCCAAATGGACAACTCTGTCACCCGTAAATTGGATGGGGCAAAACCATACATTGTAAATAAAAATGGGACAAATTCAACCCCGTTGTTAAGTAGAGGCAAACAGTGTTAGTTTAAGTGTGGGTCTCACCATTAATGACGTGGCAAGACACAGATTCAGATATCCTAGAAGAAGATTTTCGCCTATTCTCTCAGAAGCATTATCTGGACCATCCACAAAATCATAAGGCTCCTATTTCATCTAAGATGTGGGTCCCACGACCAATAAAAAATTCACACCCCACTCCCCTCCTCTCCTCCTTCCCTTCCCTCCATCGCTTAAATAAGCATCCACGCCCGAAAGAAACACTTCAAAGCCTCTATGCAAAAATGAAGCTAATCAAGAAGACATGGTTTCATCACCAAAGAGCAACAAACAAAACAATATGAAAAGTGATCTGTGAATAGAAGCTAGCAGTGCATCAAATTCAGAAAAATCATAGGGAACAATGTTTCAGTTAAGGGTTAATCACTTAATTTTAACCAATGAACTATTGCCTAAGTACTACTTCTATTCCTAAATATATATATATATATATATATATATATATATATATGTGATCTAATTGATTTTTATAGAGAATCCTAAGAAAAATAAATATGTTGCTTAAAAATTGATTTTCCTAAATTTTTTCTCTAAACTAGTTTATTTACATATGAGTTAACATTTTATCTAATAATATGCAAAATATATTATGATTAATTATTTAATTGGTTCATTTCACTTAATTAATTTGTCCAAAAAATCAATTAATTCTTATATTTTAGAATGTATTGAATATAATCTAACACAAGTATTAATAGTTGACATTATTTTGGCCAACAAATTTTAAAATTGAGCAAAATAGCCAACACATTAGATGGTGTCAAATAGTTGTTATGTCCATGCGATGTGTTGACATGTCCCCAGTCCACGTCATATGTTTAACATGGACTGGTGACGTGTTGACATGTGGCATGGAACATAACAACATATGTTTGACGATGATTGCCATTTTTTTCAATTTTAAAATTTAGTTCATTAAAATGATGACATTTATTACTACATGTGTCAAATGATACTAATGTAATAGTTCATTTATTAAAATAATATTTATCCCTTCAATTTAACAGAAATGGTTATTAAAGTAAGAAGAAATAAGCAATCAAAGATGATCCAAATAATTGAGTTCGATCACCATTATTGATGCTTGATCTACAACACTTTTGACAATTTAGGTAATTTCACCAATTAGAATTGTTATCTGTCTATACCTTTTGGTTATTAAGATAAGATAGCAAATTGCGTCGTTGTAATAATGAAGCCTTATCTCATAGAGAGAGATAAGATGAGGTTAATTACACACATTATGTAACTTCATGAATTAGTAAATTTTGCTTAAATATTTGATAGAAAAAATGTCATTCTATAATTTCAATGTTTCACCGCCCCTTTTCAACGGATTTCATATTGTACCAAAAAGACTTATAATTTAGTGGTATGACATCTTCTAAATAAGTAAGAGGTTGCAGAGTCAATATGGTTATAACCTCATTAGTGTTACCCCTTTATGCATGTTAAAATCATTTTAAAAGATTTTCTACTGATCACCCTTTCATGAGAGTTACACATTTTTCCTCATGTTTGATCAATTCCAAATCTACCTCTTTTCTTGTAATGTAAGTTAGCTGTTTAAGTTTGTATATTATCCAACACACCATACTTGAGCATTCTGTGCACTTTAAAGCCTATAACAAACTTTACACAAATTATAAAGAAATTCCAGACTGAAAAATACTTTATTATATATACCATATCAAAATCCTTATTTTATACTATAACAGGGTCCCTGCTTCCTTCACTAAAGCTACTTTGGTCCACCACTTTATCAAATATCAATGGTTTATGCAATAGATATATTATATTAATTCTCATGAAAACCATCCAAATGAATTGACTAACATCTACATCTCCACATGAAATACAAAACACAGCATTTTCACCTCTTAATAGATTAATATTGGGTTGGCAAGTGGACATGGAATATGAAGCTCCTTAAAAAAGAAATCATTTTCTATGTTATATTAATTACTCATTTTTAATGGATCAACATCAACTTAAGCTACGTAGTCTGATAATTATCTTTAAACCTATCTCTCTATAAAATGATTATTTATACACATAGCTTCCTTGGACTTCTCTGTAGGAGATTGGAGCTAATATCAAAGGAAGAGCCAGCTGCATATCATTGGAATCACCATCATATTAGTCTTCATGGGGAAAAAACTAAGTGAAGCATCACTTAAAATATCTAAGAATCATCAAACACAACAACAAATGAGCAGCATGATCAAAGCTTTGAGACCAAAAGTCTATATCACACACAGTTCCAGATTCAAGAAGCTTGTTCAAGACCTGACTGGCAATAATATTACTGTAAGATCCTCAAAAACAACAACCATGTCATCTTCATCATCACCTACTTCGGTACCACCAAAAGACGATGTTCATATTACAGACAACCTTGAAACCAGTTTTGATTCTTCAGAGGTTTCAGCATCATCTTCTGCCACTTCTTATTCATCTTCTTCTGAGTTCTGCTGCTACAACAACCAGACATGTCTGAAGAATGAAATCTTTACCTTAGGAAGCTCAGAGGCAAACCAATGGATGATGGATAATGGTATGTTGGAATATCAGAATAATCTGGAATCACTGTTTTTTGATGCAGAGGTTGAGGGAAACTTCTTGTATGATTATGGTTATGCACAGCCAGAACAAGAGGTGAGCACATATGAGTGTAACTTGTGGGGACTTCTATGAAATGAAAGTGTCCTTTTATAATGGCAGATCAACCAAATGGTTCAGTGATGGACTCTTTTTCTTTGTTGGTTTACTTTTAATGTTCTGTATGGTCTGTACAGTTATTCTGCAGAAAAAATTGAGTCAATGGCTAATTGCTCCAATGGCTGTGCCGCCCACCATGTTTGGATGAGGTCCCAGGAGACTGGCCTTGACATGTTTGTGTATGTATATATATATGTGTGTGCATGTGGTTAAATTGTAGAAAAGGAAAATGAAATCAATCAAAAAGTGTATACTTTTGTGAAAGTCTAGTGTTCCCTTCAATATTATTGCTTACTTTGATGGACATCGTCTTTTAGTTAATCTAGATATAATTTAGCAATTTTGTAAAACCTAAAGGATCAATATAGCCTTCTAAACTTCTTGTATAAGGAGCTTGTAATTTAAACTGAATTAATCATTAATTTTGTTAGTTTGGAGAACTGGTAGTGGTCGGACTAAGTAATAATATTTGGGTACAGAAAGATTAAGTAATAGTATATCCAGCGTTTTCAAGTAAGGTTTTGTCTTGTAGATGGAGAAAATCACATTAGAAGAGTAATCCCCAAGTATAACCTCACATGGCTTGAATTCAAAATAATTGATTATATAGATATTAAAAAAATATATACAAAAACTCCTGTAACTTAATATCCAACTCTTTTTTGTCCTAGATATAAAATCAAATTGTTTTTTTTGTGGAAATGAGAATTGAGAATAGATATTTGATATCAATACTATTACATTATTAGTTTTATCCATTATTATTTGCAATTTATACCAAAAAAATCATATTATTAGTTTTATTCATTATTCATTTGCAAATGGCTTAAAGGTTAAGGAGTCTATCGGCATATAATCTAAAGCTTGAAAAGGTTATGTGGATAAAACATATAAAGTTTATTGAGATATTAAAAGGATACACGCATTTAAATAGTTGTGGGAGTGAGTTTTTAACTAATCTTTGAAGTTTAAGAAGAGTCTTTGTAATCGGGTAGCATGAAGCATGTTAAAACTCATAGCCAGTTGTCCTACTAATTAAAGTGCCTATAATCAGTGATTCAGATTAGTTTGAATTCATTGATATGCCTAAAAGATAACATACATGGGGGACTAAAATATACATGAAAAAGAAGAGTATTTGAGCATGGTTTCAGGTTCTTATAGGAATTAAGGAATTAGGAGAGAATTTGTAGAAGTCAATTACCTTATTAACTCGAGATGAAACAAAATACGGCTAAACCTTCCAATATTCAATCACTTCTGACTGCCTGTATCAACCCAAGAGAAGAGTTGGCCAAAAAACAAATCGAAGAGATGAAATTTCATTGGTTTTCTGTTTAATATTTGAACTTTCAATCTCCCAAATAAAGTACGGAAATAAGGTGGACAATTTTTACGTTACAACTTTGTTTACTTGAGATAAAGTTGGCATTTCCTCTAAGCATTTACCCTAGGCAGAAGCTTCCCACTAAAATACGCCCAAATTTTATGGTTCATTCATAGGTTTAAGTTCCCACATGTTCCTAATGCTTCACCTCTTCTAATATACTATTTAACAACTCTACTTATATATTGACCAGAATGGGGATTTTGAGTAGTAAATATTGATACTTCACTAATTAATCTTGCTATTCAACTAGTTAAAATGATTTTGAAATTCAGCCGCCCCTTATTTGGGATTTGCCCTTGTAATTTTATCTCATAATTTTGACTATATGCGAATTTTGTCTTACTACAACCTATCATTCTCTACAATTTTAAGTTTTTAACCATTTACTGTAAGACTTTATTCCCTAACTTTCATGAAGAGTTTTGTTTACTAAAACATAAGAAATGCATAAGAAATATCAAGATTGTTCACAAGCAACCCAAACAAGTCAAATCAAACAGAGTGAAAATAAACCCATTTCTTCTCATGCATTCCCAAATGTTAATAATTATGAAGCTGCAACTGTATATAAAGATCTAAGCTGCCTGCTTATGAGCTTACTATTTTGAATTGCAACCTGAAGTTCTGCATCACTTGACCACCATTGTGCCAAGCCATGAGCCTCCAGGAACTTCTGTTTCTCCTTGGAAGCCACAAACATTTTTGCCAACACCTGTCCATTTGAAATTCCCATACTGCCCTTGCTTCCATCATCAGGACTAGTATAATAACAACAGATATAGTCACTGTTGTTCACATACAAATATGGAATCCATTTTCCCATCCCAGGGCCAGAATTAGCCAATCCAGCTGGTTGAGGAGGTGATGATCCTTCCCTCAAAGTTTTGTCTTCAACAACACTACTTGAAGGAAGCATGGATTTCAGTCTCTTCCAAATCAATTCTGCCCTTTTCCCCATGTAACTTAAACTTGCTGCTAGTGAAACAGAAGGTGGATTGAATAAATGTGTCTCCACATATATCCCTTCTTTTGCTAATGCTTTCCCTACTTGAAGTGCAAACCCAGCTCCTAAAGAATGCCCTGCAATACACACATTGCTGCTACCGTGTTTCTTCGAGACAGATTTGAGTACCTCAATAGATAACTTGAACCTAGAAGATCCTTTCAAGCTTTCCCAAGCAAGAAAGCGAAGGTCATCTTCGATGTCTCTTCGGATTGTTGAGGTTTTGAGTAATGTTCCCCTAAGAGCTAAAACTACTCTAGGTGCACCACTAGGCTTAACTAATATTAAGTCAGCCATTGCTGCACGTTTATCCCATTCAAATACAGCTCCAAAGATTGATCCATCTCTTTCATCAATCAGTGTTTGAGTGAGCTTGTACTTAAAGGGGATCCACCAATTCGGAGCTAAAGCATTTTCTTTCGTTCGGTTCTCTTGCTTGTCAAGTTCAAGCAAGTAAACCGCCTGTATTAAGCAGGCAATGACAATCCGCTTGTAGCTCTCATCCTTCCTGTACGTGTAAGAAATACATATCAGCATGCACATAAACTAAATTATCAAAAGATGTCAGTAGTGGCAATGAATGAAGAGGATATGGATCCTGCTAAGGTTATCAGCAACATATAGTACTAGTCAGGTTCAAATGCATAAAGTAAATAAAATGAAGTAATTTAACAGAACAAGCAGTTGGGGAAAGACAAACAAACAAAGAAAGTGTTTGATGGTAACAGAATATCATACAATTATATTTCCTTGTGCAAACTATTCCTGAAAACAGAATAAATTAGACAAACTTCTTTCAAATTCTGACGAAATTACAGAAAGATATTTTCTATTTTGAGGGGAAGCTTGTGCCTATTTGGAAAATATACAAGTTTGTGTATACTCTTTATATTTTGTCACGCAAGCTCTACTGAATTATAAACTAAAATGAAATTATATTTGCCAATTTTTGTACGGAAGCATACCCAAAATTATTGAGTCTGCAGAACTTCAAGAAATATTTCTCCATACAAAAAAAAAAAGATTCAAGAAACAAAAATCCAGATCAGCAAGGATTCACTAACTGATTGTGAAATGTGTAACGTCTATCTCAATCCAAAGTCCAAACAGATTCATAAAAAACATCATTCCCACACGTCTTTTCTATAGTTCCTTCCATCATAAGCAACAAGCAAAATCAATCCCCTTTGGTAAAGCATTTCGCTTCACTACATTCACACATTCAATATTTCAAACACATTTCACCAACAAATTCAAATATGATATATTCAAATTCTGAGATTTCCCACATGAAATTCCAAATACCATACAACATAACAATTAATAACTTAAATGTGGTTGACAACTGATCAAACCCATAATCAAAAGTGGAAAATTGATGTGCAATATAATTTTTATTGATTAAAGTATTAAGCTTTCATTATGAGAAGGTGGAAGACAATGAAGGGCATGAGAAAAGAAGGTAACTTTGATCTGGGTTTTTTCAGTAAGATTGAACAGAATGGGGTTTGATAAAGGCAGGGAGAATTTACCAAGTAGAATTGAGAATGTCCCTCCAAGTAAGAGAAGCGAAATTACGAGGACCAGAGACATGAAAGGCGTAAGGATGATGAGGGTTGGCCATTAATTAATGTAGGAGAGATATGTGCATGGTGATGAATGTAAATACTAATAGAGAAAGAGAGAAGTTAGCGTAAGGCTTCATTTATGGAAGAAGAAGAAGAAAGATAGATGCTTACTTTTATTTTCATGTTTGTTTGTGCACTAGTAATAGTGTAATGTAATACTCCCTCCGGTCCCTCATGTAAGAGCTCAAAATTTAAATGGTTTTGGTCCCTAATGTAAGAGCTCACCCCATATTCTCTCCTCATTTAATGCATTTTTTCCTACTTTACCCCTAACTCTCTTTCATATTTATTAATGCTTATGTATTTCTCTCTCTTAAAAGTACCATAACAAATATGGGTAATTTTGGAAAAGAAGCATTAACTCCAGACACCCAACTAACATTCACATGTTTTCTTAAGAAGCGTTTTTTTTACGGCTAGCTCTTACATTAGGGACCGGAGGGAGTACCACTATGCTCAAAAACTGTGCATGTGCTTCGGATTCTTCAATCCTCACCGCCCCTTTGTTAGCTTCACACACAAGCTTCACCTTCACCCCACAAAGGGATTGTAAAATAAATTAAATGTCCATGCCCTTCATCGGATTCTCTCCTTAAATGTTGAGCGTTCTCATTCTTATCGGTGCAGGGCACTTAACAGCTCAACTAACTACTCATCTTATAGGTGTAACACACTTAACAGCTCAATTAACTATCTTACTTGCTAACTATCTTATGTGGTGTCATTTGGTGCCTTTTTGAGAGAGAATATACACGCAGAAAGCATTTAATTTGTACACTTCATTTATAGATAGGTGTGACACCAGTCTTGACTTTCTTTGGAAATGAGGCTCGTGAGCAAGGTTGTCAAACTCGTGAGTTTAAGTAAACTCGTGGAGATAAGGTAAACTCGGATCGGTAGACTCGAATCGTAAACTCGTAAGAGTTTACATTTATAAAAAAATATGTATTTCTTTTATATAATTAAATAAGAATACAAACAATAATAATAAATTGACTTGAATTTATTTTAAATAGAGATAGTAGATTTAAATATATCAATATTCATATTATATCAACCTTGATAGATAAATTTCTATGAAATCCATATTTAAATTCATTGAATTTTGTCAATTAAAAATAATTAAAATGAGTTTAGCAGCAAGTTAGCACAATTTTCTGTAAGGTAGAAACGTAAAAACGGTGAATTCACAATGTAAATACGTAAGTTTCTACCGAATTTTTAAAGACTGAAAATTTAGGTGACTCGTGACACGTTTTGTATAGGTAGTGTCGTAAAAACGGTAAAATCGGAGAGTCAACTCGCGAATTTGACAACAATGCTCGTGAGACATCCCATTTGCCCATAATTCAATGTTGTAGGCTTGTAGTTGTAGCCGCGTTTTGCTATTCATATGTAGGTCAAGGAAGACATGCAACTGGGCTTAAGTAATGCTCATAAAGCCCAAGCCCAATCCTAAGCCCAAGCCTATTTAAAATATATAAGTGATAGGTATCCATCCATGTAGGGCTTTACATGTAACATAGTATTCCATAATATAAGTAATGTATTTAATCGATTAACTTTTTAAAAAAGATCAAGAATGTTAAATAAGATATTTAATTATAATATATGTCATATATTGTTAGATTATATATTAATTTATAAGTCAAACAAATTGATTTAAATAAAAATTGAGATCATCAATTTATATAAGTAACTTGATGAGTTATTTTTTAAGAAAATAAAAAAAATAATTTTGTCTTATGTTAAGAATGATTAGAATATTTTTGTCAAAAGCAGTCTTACCGGTGTATCTATCAATAGCAACAGATTCTAGTCTTCATCGTGAGAAAGATCTCTATCTCTAGTACTAGCAGACAATGATCAGATGCAGTTTTTATCACTCCATATAATGAATGTTGTTTGAAGTTGACAATCCACTCCAAGAAAATGAATGTTATTTGAAGTTGGCTAAGTTGCTCATTCAAATCCAAAATATATATTAGAAAAAAGAATTAACTCACAGACATGTAACTTTCTATATCTTGATTCAAAGATATCCACATAATTTCAAAACCTATAATAACAAAAGTTTCTATCAAAAGGACTCAGCCTTCATCAATTCCCTCAGCTTGATATCTGAACAAGTTTCTGGACACTCATTTCCCAAAATCACTCCTCTTTGCTTCCTTTGCAAGTAAGCCCGTTTGTCTTGAAGAAGGTAGAAGAAGACAATGATAACAATCTGAACCGTGAAGAGTATGTTCCATATTCTTGTGCTTTTAGAGGTCTTCTCTTGGTAGGCTTGCAAGCCTAAATATACATTCAGAATTCCTAAGAAGGAAATCACAGTTCCAACTATCCAATGCACAAAGAACCATACAGTCCTCCTTGTAGACCCCCTGAAAAAAATAATCACTTCTTATTGTCATCTTCTATGAGAAGGAAACTGGGAACAAAAACCTGATATATTGATGATTAAGTATCTAATCCAATAGTTTAAATTCGTTAGTCAATGAGATATATAAGGATAGGTATTCTCCCACTTGCCTCAACATTTAACCACTAGTTCTAAGAGGGTTTCTTATCATACTTAAGTGTAATTGTTTGGTATCAAAGTTGAAAGTCAATTGCTCTATTAAAAAACTCCTGTAGAGATCTTTAACTAATAGAACGTATATTTCTTCTTTTGTGTTTGTGTATAACCACCCAATGGCCACTGAGGCCTCTAAGACTCAAAAAAAGAGTACAAGCTCAAGAAAAGAAAAACAAATGTATAAAAAAGAATAAAAAAGAATAGTAGGGTGAATATTAGATATAGCACACAACTCCCACACATTGAAATAATCATAGGTGGATTATTAGAGATATATAATGATGGGATGAGTCCTATCACTTTGACTGAAGTTTTTGTGATGGATTCACGTTTCCCAATGTTATGTGCTATTGATCCAAACTCTGACAAAATTGAGTTCAGAGCTATTATCTGGCCTAAACTAAGTGGTAGCTCTTCAAATCAAGAAATTAATCTTTCAAGGGCAGCAAATTGATAGAAATCAAGTTAATAGAAGATGTTTAAGTTTCACATTTTGTAGTAGGAACTACTCTATGATTTGCTCATTCAAAATATTTCTCTCCCTAAACAACCCATTAGGAAATCTTTCGTTTTGCTCAAGTTTGTACCATTTGCTGAATTAATCTTATACATTCTCTTGGAACTGTTGAAGTGGTCATTAACGTACTATCAAAGTCCTCTCACTGAAGGATAAGGATCAATGTAGATGAAGTTTCAGCTATAAATGTGTGTGATCTTTCTTGAGTTGAGTGGATCACTGAAATAAGTGACAATTCATTATTAGTTTACCTTCGAGGCCTAAAAATACCAAGAATGGCTTGAAGCCAGATAATTCCATAGAGTGCCACTCCTACTCTTTGATGATTATTGTTGAAAGCATTGTTGAAGTTTTTTATAGACATAATTGCTCCAACTGTGGCCACAAGTACAGCAACTTTCTGTTTAATACAAAGAAAAATTGTATCAAACATAATCAGTGCAAAAAGAGGTTTGAAGATATAGTTATTTCTGTCAATAATACTACCTCCGGTCCTAAATATAGGATCTAATTGACTTTTTTTGGTGAGATTAAGGTTGCGAAATAGATTATTAAATGATGATATATTTGATATATTTTTAGATTATCCATTAGTTTAAAGGTAAAATAAACTAGTTTAAGGGAAAAAATTAGGTAAATCAATTTATAATTAACTTATTTTGCTTTTTTAAGGATTTTCTAGAAAAAGTCAATTAGATCTTATATTTAGGACAGGAGGGAGTAATTCATAGGGATGTTTTCTTTTTTGGCTTAAATTATTCTAGAGCTATGACTTTGTGTACATACGACTACAGTAACAGATAAATTGTGTTCCCTTCATTTCAAACCATCTTTTCCAAAACCAAATCAAGAAACACCAAAGCTTTTAATCATGTAGACAAATATTATAAGAAAATAACTCCCTTGTCTTTTTAAGCATTCATTACAGCCCTATTAACAAACTTGAAGACTTAAGTCCTTGCTTGACTTTACTTTAATAAACATAGGCTCAACAAATACTTGAGTATGAGGAATTATCCACCCTTGAGGATATATCCTTGAGGATATATTTGGTGTTCCCTCCATCCTTTCTTCAATATGAAAGCAAGTCATTTAGTTTACTTTCGTATTAAATACAATACCCCCAATCCACTTTGTTTCCAAAATTTGCAAAATTTTGCTCAAACTATGTCTATATCCCCATTTAGAGCTTATATTAAGGGAGTTTTTATCAAATGTACAAGTTACTATCAATATTATGATTGAAGAGGGTATTTTAGAAAATTAATAAATGTTTTAACAGAAAATCATTTTTAATAATTTATTAATATCTAGAAATTAGTTACTTATCTTCTTTGTTAAGAACAGGAGCGAAGAAAACAACACATGTATGAAATAATAATAATTATTATTATTAATAATAGTTTAATATGCAATTTTTCTTCTCTTCTTTGCAAACCTGCTGCCATTAGACCTCTTTAATCACTGTCATTGATGAATTTCAAAGTCCTCATCTGGAAAACTTAGTCTAGTAAAGTAATAATTGAAAGTCGTATATAATCCTTAGCTTCTCCATTTCTCCTTCAAAGTAAATTAGTTACAAGATAAAATAAATATAAGCTTTTTAACTTAAAAGTGAGTTTTATATTGAACAGGAGAATTTTTAAATCTGAAAAATAGATGGAAGTGACAATGAAGGGTTAAAACAGAGAAAAAAAATCAGAAAGACTTGCCTGCAAAATGGCATGAACATAGAAAATAATTCTGAGCCTTGTTTGGTTAGCCTCACCATTAGACATCCTTATTGCAAGTATACCCACAGGCATCAAGAACCCCATTGAAGCCCACAGAAGAAATCCATGTAATGTAATCTTAAACACAAGCCTCGGGTTCATCTTCATATATAAAACCAAGAATGCTAAAAAGATGTCAGATTCAAAATCAAGAAGAAAGTGCAGTAAACATAGATTTGAACTTTTGCATGAACCTCAATGTTGTTGCCTTTGCTGCTAGAAGTACTGTCTATAACGTCCATGTTCTTTGTGGATGAGCTCACAGAAGGAAGAAACATCAAAGAAACAAGACTAAGAATGAACAACAAAGGATTATTGAACTTTTGGAGAAATTCCATTTCTTCTCTCTTTTGTTAAACCTTAATAATTATCATGGCTGCATTACTTATGAGAATTCAACCTTCTATATAGGTAAGTACTTAACGAGGAAAGTGAAATGTGGGGGGTTTGGTATGGAATGGAATTTCAAACTTGTGGGTTCAACGTCTAATTAATAAACTTTTTTTTTTTTTGGAGATTATGGAGGATAAGGTGGACTTTCAGAGAAAAACTGTGTCAGATTTTCCAATGGAGGGTAAAAACATTTGTAGAGAGTAAGAGAATGATAATAAAGCGGATCTCTTTCTTGATGGTAGATTTTTGGTACTAATAAACATCATCTTCTGCTTCCCACCACTTCACCATGATTGGTCATAACATGCTTGGACAGACTCCACCATAGCCATATACATAGAAAATACCCCTTTTTTCTTTTGGAAAGTGGTCAATAAATCAGATTTTGTACAAAAACAAACAAATGATTTCTTTTTCTTTTGTTAAGCACCACCTGTGATCCAATGCTCATTGGCAACGTCTAATTCGGACTCAAAAGGTAGGAGTGTTGCCCACTTAGACAATTTTGTCCCCTCTCTCAATAAGAGAGTTTCCCGGTATTCAAACACACGTTCTCATCCTTACGGGGTTGTAGTTCACTTATCAGCTCAACTAACTACCTATTGGTATACAAATGATTACTTTATTGCGAGTTCAATCCCACTTTGAACTTCAAGTCATTAGTGTTTGCCTTATTTAATACTTTCTCTGTCCCATAATATAAGTTATTGTGTTTGATGGTTGTCCATAATATACGCTAATGTTCCTTTTTGTCTAACAATTAAATATTTTTTTCCAATTTCACCCTTTATTAACAACACTCTCTCTCATCTTCCTTGTACGCACTCTCATTTTTTTTATCTTCCAATCATTATCCCACTTAAGATGGAGAAAAAAATATATTCCAAGCACATTAATTTTTGGAACAACTTTTTAACAATTTTCTCAAATATAAATGATAAGGATCGGAGTGGGAGGGAGGGAGTAGAAAAGCAAGTAAATTGTACTGTGGCTATTAGAATTTGACTTCATCAACTTTCTGCATGATACCCAAACCTGGAAAAATAATGTTTTATTAATAATTTCAAAGCTCATCAATGTGTCTCTTTTATGTTGGGTCATACTTGTATGAGTGTGGCAGATCAGAGAAACGATGATTGATTATGGAGACAGAGCAGACAGTCGCGTCTATATTATGATTGTGCGTCACAAGGTTATCCTACTTGCACTGATACCTGTATATATTATACATGTTTTATAAATAACTTATCTTCCTTACAGTTTGATTAAATTTATTATGTAATGTTTCAAATTGTTGGTGCTAATTCATATTAGTTTTATAAGGAGTCAATCAGAATCTTACTATGGGAGCCATAATCAAAACTTTGTTTGTGATATAAGAATCAATGTGATTTGAATTCTAGTCCCGAAATTTAAAAGTGGAGGTTTGACCCTTCTAGTTAATTTTGTTTTTAGTCCTTATATTTCTAAAGATGTTTTAGTTCAACTTCATTTTGTTTAAACATGGTCCCGTAGTTTGATAAGAACGTTAAATAAGCTGACATGTTAGTCTTAGTTGTGACGATGTGAATCAATGAGTATGCAAGCTTACGCTTATGTAGAAAACAAAATTATGAATATATATTTAAAAATAATAAACTTTTTTAAAAAATAAAAACGAATCAAACAAAATTTTCTTCACCGCCTTGGCCTCACCTTCCTTCACTGCCTCCTCGAATATGGTCTCTTTGATTGTCTCCATTCTTTAATATAAATCCTTATTTTCACACCAATTTATGTGGTTGTACAATTTTTCATGTTCACATATAGTTAGATAGGTTGAGACTTAACCAATCTCCATTACAGCTGTTTGGTCAGACACATCCCTATAGAGTTATAGTCATGGATGCTTCCAGTGGTTACACGTTCGAGGTTTGATATGCTTCTTCACTCTCTCCTACCTCAAAACCAAAAAAAAGATAGATTGAGACGCATGAGACAATTGAAAAGGCGAATGCTTTATTAGACCCTACCATATAAGTCGGATTTTCTCAATAATCATCTTTATAAATTACTATCTCATGTCTTAAATATAAATATAAAACTTATTTATCTAATTTAACTTGATTAAATATATTAATTAACTTGGTTAGAATCTCATGACATTACTAATGCATCTTAAGATTTACATTTACCCATACCTCCCTCTTACTTATTATTGAGGGGTAATAAAGATAATTCAGGGAAAATTGATAATAAATAAAAATGTGTCTTATATTCATAACCATATTCTACCCATGAATAATAGGTCTTATATTATTTAAGAACAGGGAGAGCATTTATACTCCTCCAAAAGAATTTAAGTTTGATTTATATTGGTAATTTTTCTGTTAATTAATTACGTCAGCTTATAGCTTATAAATAGCTTGTGATATACTATCAAGTTCTCATCAGTTACGTCCTTTGTCAACTTTGTTATCATTATTTGAGACGATAAAATCTAATAAGAAGAGATAAGTTTTTATATTCAATGAAGATACACAACATGTATCCATGTGACATGGCTTTGCTCTTGTTTGGTGCATGAGGGAATAAAATAAGTCGAGAAAGGGCCATGAAGGGCCTTGTACAGGCATGTTCACAGTGGACCAGTACTGATTAGCCAATGCAACTTTTGCAGAAACCACTATAATTTCTAGTGGTCCTCTTTTGTTTTTAGGATTTTTTAACATGAAAATCAAAAGAATATTTCTATTATATAAAAAAAGTACTACTATAATTTATTATAATAAATTTCTGTAATTTACTCAATTTCTCAAGCAGAGCATTTATAAGCAAAGTATACTTATTAATAAATACTCCCTACAACTGAAAATAAAAAAACACCAATCTACATTGTCTAAAAAATATATCTATTCCGACCGAAAAAATGGCATGTGGTAAAGAGATTTTTGTCATGATAGTTATACATATTTAAAAAGTTCTTTCCAAAAAAAATCAACACACATTTTTTTTTATAAATTATAAGCTTAACTAATTTTTTTTTTAAATAGAAAAATTAGTTGTCTTACGACTCCTATATAAATGATGGGAGAGCCTCCCTCCATTTAGAATTCAATAATGTTTATGATCTAGTGGTGTCACAATATAAGATATTGTATACAAAATTTGAAGGGTAATGGAAATCAAGAAATATCCATAAAATGAACAATTTTTTTTTAAGAAAATAAGTGGACAAATACCCTTGTGTGGGTGGCACATAGCTCAGAAGAAACAAAGTTGTGAATTCTAAAACTATAGTTTGGTAAAAAAGAAAATCTATAGGTTCAATGGTAAAATTATTGAAAGATTAGTTGCAAATCATTTATAAATTGGAAATAGCTTTAAATGTCAGAAGCTAGCTAGGTAATAAATCATGGAATATTATTTACAAGACAAATTCTTAACAATTTTAAGCACTTGCATTGGATCCATAGTTTGCAACTGGCTTACAACTAGTCTTTCAATATTCACAACTTAACTTTTTTTGGTCAACATGAAACTTTAATGATGACCTGAAAGAAATTTACTTCTCATAATCCTAAGTCCTAACAAACATAAGTTGTCAATATATATATGAACAAGTGATTGTAAGATACAACACAATATATTGTATTTGTATCTATGATATTTTATATCTTTCATTTCAAAATATATTTGCACGATCCAGTCTTATCTTACAAACTTGTTGATGAATTTCAAAATTATATGTTCCTAGAGTGCTATTTGTCTGACGACATTCAACCTATACATATATTTTGTGCAGCTTTATAAGGGAGAGATAGATTTTTTTTTAAAAAAAAGTTAATTAGAATAATTATGAGATTGAGGGTGTTACACAAAGCAATTTTTTTCATATTATTCCTTGTAAGAGGATATGATCCAATTTAAATAAATTTGTTTTTACAAGCGATGCACCACACACACACACACACTTACAAATATATTCACGTACATCAAACACCTTCATAATGATTGATTAGACTGATTTGTTTAACTGAATTAATTAGACTGAGTAGAGCGACTGAGAATTTATACTTAGCATCATTTGGGGAAATTCAATTAAAAACCCTATAAAGTAAGAAGCATGATTAGATCAAGAGTTCAAGTCACCAAAGTGAGCTTTTTCATAATGACGTTTAACTAAAACAACTAATAATTTAGTTTAGTTTACTAATTATAGACATGATTATATTAATCAATCCAGCTTATCTTTGTGCGTTGATTTAACGTTTTTGTCAAGGCTAGCTTTAGCCTTTATGTCTTATCCAAGAATTAGAATTATAGCCGCAACTACCATTAGATGATTGTAAGCTTGATGGACCCATGGGCCAGATACGCAACACACATGGGCTCCATCATAATTGTTCTATGTTTGTTAAGATGTCCACTTACCAGCATTTCTTTGAAACTGTCTTCAACTTTGGTTTGAATCTATAAGAGTTTAAGCTTAATCAAGTCATGAGTTGTAAATTTGAACTGTATACAAATATCCAACCCAACAGATGTGTGTGTGTGTGTGTGTGTGTGTGTGTGTGTGTTTTCTTTGAATTTCGGAAAATGACTCAAATATTCTTTCATTTTCATCGCACAAATTCAAATAAAATATTCAGGCTGTTAACGTAGCACAACTTTATGAGTGATTTCTATTATTTACTTTGGGGTTTGGGCAGCCTTTGTGTGGGTTTCAGAAATAAATTTAAATTAAGATCCAAAAATAAATAAAGTTTATGTAATTTTATTAAGAATTTGAAAATGCTTTTATAATTTTTCTAGTTGAGCTATGCAAATGAACAATAATTTTTACCACGCGATGATGAGATGATGACACGTTTTGAAGATTACGAGATTTAATACTATAAGATTAATACAGTCCGTTGTCAAACTAATTACCCCACAGACTAATAGCAAAGGGGAAATTTCAGAAAAGTTGTGACTGATTTGAAACCTATAACAACATATGTTTTCCTTTTAATCATTGGTTCTTTATGTCTTTATCATTCCATAGTCCTAGTCAATGTTTTATAAAGTTGATTAGCTTGAGTTTATATTTAACGACATGCCACAACTTTCGTTTCTCACTTGGAAACGTAATTTTTAAACAAACTAACTGCCTCGTTAAATAATCTCCATTTCAAGTAAGTAGATGATTTGTCCAAAAAAAAGTAAGTAGATGGGAAAATTTGAGCTAAAACTTCAACCCAAAATCTCCCTATTGATGTATGTATCAAAAATCTCCCTATTGATCAAAAGTAGATTTTGCAATGCCATGAATTAAAATAGTACTTAATTTTTAATTCAAGTTCTTTATATCCATTTCATCCCGTCCTTAAACAACAGAAAGAAATGTGTAATATATTTCACATGAGTTTGTGATAAATGACAATATTTCAAAAATAACACATGTAACTATATGTGATTAGAGCACTTGATGAAATGGGCACACACACATATTATAGAAACTTGACCTATGTATTCTCCAAATTTTATGTAGTTTATATGTGGCATAAAAACATATATGTGTGATTCACAGAAGTTTGTGTATATAGAGTAGTATTGATTAAAATGATGAAAAGTTCCTCTAATTTTATTTTATGTCCAGGTAAATTCATGAGAAACTAATAAAAATTAGAGGCATGATTAACTATCAGATAAACTACAGAAAAGTGCCAATCATTTTTTTCTTGAAACAAATTGGTATTTTATGCAGAATAAAAATATATAAAATTTATAGAATGTTTTTGTCAACTATGGGTTACAATTTGAAGACTCGGGAACAAATATATTTAGGCTCAAATAATCAAAGAGCGACCCAAAATATGTTGTGTTGGTGGGAGTGGGGATGATATATGCTTTTTTATTTATCTATTTAACTAGGATATTAATGAGATTTACATTGTAATGATTAGTGGGCTTAAGGGAGAATGAGATTTTTTAATCAGAAAAAAATATATTTTTATGTAAAAGTTCTAAATATCGATGAAGCAAAAGCAATAGGGAGAATGAGATTGATGACCCTATAAGGAAGATAATAGCATTAAAACCATATAATTGTTAAATTATTTTGCAAGCTCATCGAGTTGATATAAACATATGTTTTCATGTAAAATTTCTAAATATGGATAAAGAAAAAGCAAGAGGTTTTTGTGTTATTTATACGTATGTGCCCATAAGTTATGGAAATCCCAAATAAATGATTTTGAGTAGTACATGTCGATTCTCTATTAGTTAATCTTGATACTTAACTAGTTAAAATGATTTTAAAATTCAACTGTCACCTTCACCTATATATTTTGGATTTCCCCTTGTTCAAATCATAACAAGTAAAACTTATATGAGTCGTCATTTATTCAAAATTGCAATACCCCAAATTTTTAATTTTTCAAAAGAAGTTAAAAAGTTGGGGTATCATCCCAACTAACACTAAAAGAAAATTGTACGCTAGTCGCGCATGAAAATTGGACATAGTCGCGTTTAAATTCGTGACAAGGTAGGTTTGTCGCGTTTCATGCAAACGCGAATTAACCTGTCGTAGTAATCGTGAAGAATCGTGAATAGAGGAACCAAACGCGACAAACATAAAAGAATGAGGAGAATATAATATTAATTCATTTGTCGCGTATGTACTGGCTCAAACGCGACATACATAAAACGTGACAATCATATTTTCATGAGAGAGTGTGCCCATACACGACATAATATGTTAGTATCAATTTTTTTTACACTATACTGGCAGGAACTTCAAATTTTTAACTGAACCAAATTTTCCTTTTATTTTGTTGCATGTAAAATGTTTTTATTTTAATATGTATAATTTTTTTGGGGTCCTTTTTTGTAATTTGGCACTTTAATGTGTGACTAAATAGTAAAGGAGTCTTTTGTCCCAAATTTAGCTACCCAAATATTTAAAGCAACCTACAAAATTAAAGAACAAAATTAGCATAATTCATATAACAATAGACTAATAACATTAAGTAGTAGAGTAAAGAAAGTTAAAGAAGAATAGATGAAATAAGTGCATATTTAATAAATTGTGCAAATGCAAGTAGGCCATGACAAAATAATAGAGGAATGTAAGTGAAGAATTAATGATAGTGGGTAGGAAGAAAGATGGAGATGGTGAAAGAAATAAATGAAGTGAGATGAAATATGGAGATTTTAGAAGTGAGTTTATATAGGAGGGGGATTGGCGGGAATTTTTTTAATTTCATATATGTCGCGTATGTGTATGTATAGCAAATTCCTTTGTCGAGCTTGGAGTTGAATTATTGTCGCGTATGGACATGAAATGAGTGCCTTTGTCACGCATGAGTTTACATAGCAAATTCATTTGTAGCGCATGGAGTTGAATTATTGTCGCGTATGGACATGGACATACGCGACATATATTAAAAGTTCCTAAAAATGCTGGTACTTCTGTCAGGAGGGAAACGCGACAAAGGTATATCTATATATATTGGGAAACGCGACATGTATTAAAAGTTATATTAAAAAAAGTGTTTAAATGCATGGTGTCCAATCTTTTTATTTTGCTATGTGACAAACGATTTAAACAAAAAAAGAAATAAAAAACAAATACATATATATATATTGTTGTCACGCATAACCATCAACCAAACGCGACAACAATAAAAAAAGGATTATTTCCCCACACTCACTCCCGTTTGGGAAGAAGAAACCGCGACAAACAATTTTTTTTGTCACTCTGCTCCATGCGCGACAAACCTGACGCGACTACCAGCCAATTTTCTTTTAGTGTAACTGCTACTTGGATAGCAACTTGTCAAAATTTGAACACCTTGTTAATTAGCAAGGTCTAAGCAGCTAACTGCTACTGCCTACCGGTAAATTATAGAGCATATCTTTTGTTTATATTTGGAATATTTTAAACTTTTTGCATTAAATTATATTTTTAATTTAATTCTATAAGACTTCAGAAGTCTTTTTTTAATTATATAGGCCTAAATTGTGATTACAGGCATGATTATAAAATTTCTTTTGATCGAATTCAAATTGATCATCTTTTTAATATTTAATAAAAATTCAACAAACTCTTGAATACATTTGGATTGTTTCATAATCTTTTCTTATCATATTCTTCCTATAATCCTTTTTTGTATAACTCGACAAAATATTACTATGAAAATACTTGCACAATAGTCTCTAGTTCAGGGCATGAATTTAAAGCCGCTAAACAGGTATCAGAAATCACATTACAGTAAGATACATTAAATGCATTGAAATTTTCCTTTCGAGTTAGTAAGTCTCTACTGAGTACTATGTCGTTTGATGCCATCAAGAAGCTTCTTCGTGAAAATACCATCCAAAAAAAAACAAAAGAAGAACAAGAAGAAGCTTCTTGAAAATATGTTACCTTCCTGATAAACCATATAGGTTGTAGCGCTGAGTTTTGCCTACTTGAAAATGATTTTTGATGATCCATGAAAATGAAATTCTGATGCATTTTAAAGTGAACAATTGATCTTGGTGCAATCCTCTCTTGATAAACGGATGATTGATTGTTTCTGATAACATATTCAAACATGCTTTAAGTGTATTCTCTAACACTGGCTATTTACTGCTACAGTTAAATATGGACTGAGTTTAATATTTGACGGGAGGCCTGGACCGTGGAGTATGAAGGCCCAGTTTTGAAGCGCATGAAGTTGTCCTCTAATAAATTATCTACTCTTATCTAACTTTTTCCTAATTTTGTGAGTTGGAAAAGATTTATACACTCCATCTCCGTTTTTTTTTACCTCTTAATTACAATTCTTAAGAAATGGTTAAAAGTGAGTTAGAATCATGTCTTATAGAACTCTTTACTTTATTTCCCTTATTTATATACTGTTATCCTTTCATTTAAGATATTCTTTCTACCCCTCCTTCAATATACCCAAGATTTATTTAATGTAATATTTCAAATTAAATAGGAGTAAAATAGAAAAAGTCTATTTCATAATGGAACATAATTCAAGATAAACTCGTATATTTTATACCAAGGTAATCATTTAGAATTTGGACTCTGATAATAAAAATCAAAGAGAGTACTCCCTCCATTTCTAATTATAATATGCCAAACTTTAAATAGTTTTGTCTATTAATTTAAGAGTCTGTATATTATTATAAAGATGTCAGAATATTTGATGACATTTTCCCTCATTTTGACCGGGCCCTCATTATTTCTTAATATATTTCATGCTACACCAATCATAAATAAATAAGTGTAAGTCTGAGAAGATAATAAATTCATCATTACACATATATTCATCTCTCTTGAAATACACTTGCATGGAATGGTAGCATGTGAATTGAAAATATTTTGTGGTACAAAAGATCAAATGAGAGTTTACAAGCATATAAAATTTTTAATGTTTAAAAATATATTCAATTTTTACAATGTTTAAAAAATATTGAAAACTTAATTATAAATTTCTATTAAATTTTTTTCGCACTCCTCAAAAACTCTTGTTCAACATTTTGAAATTGCCCTTCCAAAACCTTTTTATGATCTTTAAACTAAATTTTATAAATAATAAATATATACAATCTGTTGTCAATATATACAGCCCTGAGTTGATTGCCCAATTGGACCGAATAGTGTGCCTGTTCGGCCATCCACCGGCCTAACCGCCCGGTCCGAACCGAGTTTTCAAACACTTCTTTTAAATTTACACACATATAAGTGGTGATTTGTAAAAAGTGGGGAAAATTGACTAATGACTAGTGAGGAGTGATATTAGATTAGTTTCTGAAATCTTAATCTTCTTGTCCAAGATTCTTTCTTTGTATAACTGAAACCATTAAACCTCTCCTTGGAGGCTTGGAGAAAATCCCATCATTACCATCATCATCATCATCATCACCATCATCATCACCATCATCATCATCATCATGGCTAGGAGAAAACGGAAACGTTCACCTTCTCCTACGCCCTCCGACAATGAAAGATCTGAGGACGATTCTCTCATGCAGACGGGAGAAACCTCTTTAACTCCTTCAAACCCTCTCGCCGGAGAAAATCCCACCACCAGGTCTCCGCCAAAACGTGAACCTTCACCTTCTCCTAGGCCAGATGCCATTGAAAGAGCCGTTAATTCTCTCTTGCAAACGAGAAAAACCAGTGGCTTTGAAAATTTAATTAACAATTGCTTTAACGAATAACATACCGGCGTTTTCTGGCTTGTGGTGCAAACGCCGGTACGCGTGAATATTTTATTATTTTTGCACACCGGCGCGACTCACAAACGCCGGTGTGCTTGAATATTATAATAATATATGGAACCTGCTTTGCGGCGTTTCCTGGTTCTCTACGGCGTTTCAGAAAACGCCGGAAAAAAACTTTTCCACATTAAATCAGCGGCGATTGTGTAAAACGCCGTAGAGCTGTTTCGCCGGTAAAAAACGCCGAAACGTAGGGTTTTAAAACGCCGATAAGGCCTTCTTTTTTTGTAGTGTTTGATGAGTTTGATATATTGTTTGCAGACCGGGGTTTGATTCCTTTATTGGATGACATGTTTAGGCACAGGGATAATCTTCCTGTTTGGTTGGATTTGTTGAATAATGGGGATTGGAAAGGCCAGTTTGAGAGCGCTTGTTGTTCTACATGGCTGCGTTTGATGTATTCAGATTGTAGTTATGACATGAAAGTGGGGAGAATTTCAATGAATATGCAAGAAATTTTTGAGAATGTTGCTGCTGTTTATAAAGGTGTTGCTGATTTTCTGCCTCATCGTTGGGGGAATATTCATTCCATTCATTTGAAGCTCTCCAACTCTCATCTAATGCAACTTTATTAACAAGATCTAACTGATAGGTGGTTGCATTAATTGCATGTTACATGAGGTCTGTGTTCAAAAATGTATATGTTCTGTTATAGTAGTTCAGATTCTGCTTGTTAGCTTATAGGTACTTGTGATTGTTGTTGTATATATGTACTTGCATTTTGTTTAGGATTTAAGAACATCCCAAAAATTGGAACATGAATGTTGGTTGCGTCCCTTTAGCTGCACACAGTGCCTGGTGAACAGTGAACACCAAAAGCAACCTTTAGCTGTATATTCTGTTTTAGTTCAGATGTGTACATGAAGTGTAAATATCATTGTCTGGATTCGTTTGTAGAGTAGAGTGTATTACCTACCATGCTTCATGTGTTTAGTTCTGTCTCTTACTTGCAATGTGTTAGTAGTCATTTTTGGATTAGGAATTGAAGCAAGTTATAGGTATCTGCTGTTATAACTCAAATAAAAATGCTTCAGTTTTTGAAGATTAAAAAAAGCTTTTGATATTTGACCATAGAAACTGGAACTTTGAAGGTTAATATGATATATTTGATTGGTGATATTCAAAAATAAATTAGGTAATAATTTTGATTTTATAGCAACATTTAAAGAAAGATCAAGATCTTCATGTGTTTTAAAATAAATTAGTTTTCAAGGAGAAAGATAATACAAACATTTTAAAGTGATTAATTTTGCATTTTTAATTTCTCTTAAAAAATTAAATGAGTCTCAAATATTTAGATGCGGGAGTGATTGTTTGGACAAAATGACTACAGCACGGTGCACCACTTCTAATAAATGCCCCAAACCCCCTTACTTACCTAAATATATCTTTTTAGAACGCTTACATATGGTGAACATTTACTCTTATAATTGGAAGGAGTAATAGTTATGTTTAGAAATGTCAAGATTGAGCATATCACACCAACAATAATGCATATTCAATGTTTAGATTGAAAATGAAATTAAGTATTTAAATTTTGAAATTAAATCGAAATTTAATCTTATTGTCATCAATTTTTATTTAATTTTTGATGGAAAAGTAAATGAAATTATAGTTTGTTAATTTGTTTTAGACAGTATTGACAATAACTAAGGTGCTGCACATAATTTTTGAATTCACTCCCATGATCCACACACCAATTTACCTAGGTAACGATCAAAATCGGTCGAGTTTGTCATTCATATGCATATGTTTACACCATTTTTTTTACCATACATATGTTTACACCATAAACATATATAATTAACTATAGAACAATATACGAAAAATACCTCTTGGCATGATGCATCATAGGAGGATAAAAATATATTACCTTTAATAATGAGAATATTTGTTGGTAAAAAAATAATGAAAATAGTATTTACATCATAGTCGAGTTTTGAGACCAAACAATCACATTTCAAGTTTTGGAGAGAGAAAGAGAGTTGTGTGTATTTTTTTTTGTTTTTCTGTTTTTTCAGTTGTAACCGATTTCAACCGAAATGACCCTCACTCCCAGCCACTTCCATCACCTTCTCTCTTCACTTCTTTTCTATTTTTCCCTTTCCGTTTCTTTGTTTCGTTTTCATTCTTCTCTTTTTCTTCAGCTGAAGCTTCTTTTTGTTTTAATTTTTTACTTCCAAACTAAAATTCCCAATTTGCCCTTTCTATTAATTGTCAATTACAATTCTGTCTCTGGCTTCATTATTCCGATTCTGCCCTTATAGAAATATGAAGGGAAACAAATAAAATGGACAAATATGGAATTATACTATTAATACACAATTTCACCCACTTAATGCTCATTCTAGATAAATCAAATTCCACTAATTGAATGAAAACCAAGAATGTGCCGTCAAGTAGTTAATTTGAGAATTGTGATTTATCAATCATCTTGTCCAAGTTTCTTTGAGTAATTGAAAACCGTTAAACCTCTCTCCCTCATACAAACCCTCTCACCGGAGAAAATCCCATCATCATGTCTCCCGGAAAAAGGAAACGTTCGCCTTCTCCTCCACGGAGGGACATTGAAAGAGCCGTGAATTCTCTCCTACAATGGAGAAACACCATTGGTTATCAAATGTATCCATCGGTTGATCTACAAAACCCTTTCTTGTACCTCATTTTCTACTTCAAAAACATTCCCTATTATAATAATCATCTCATTAATAACCCCGGCCCAATTCGTCTCCCTAACTCCATTCTTCCTCAATCTCCCAAACTTGGTCTAATCATCAATGACACAACAACAGACGACGAAGAACTCAACATCAAGCATGAGGCACATGAAAAGATCCAATCTTTGAACATTTCAGTTTCACAGATCTTATTCTCGAATCTTCCGGATGATCACTCTCCATCTTCTTTGAGGCGGAGTTGCTTTGATGAGTTTGATATGATCTTTGCAGACCAGGGTATGATTCCTTTATTGAATGATGACATGTTTGGGGACAACAAGGTTCCTCATTTTTGGTTGGATTTGAAAAATAATGAGGATTGGAAAGGCCAGATTGAGAGCGCTTGTCTTTCTACAATGTTGTGTTTGAGTAAAGGTAATACTAATACGTATGAGATGAAAGTGGGGAGAATTTCGATGAATGTGCAAGAGATTGTTGAGAATGTTGCTGCTGTTTATGAAGGCATTGTTGATTTTTTGCCTGATCGTTGGGGGAATATTGGGTCCATTCAATTGAAGCTATTCGAGTCTAACCCAATAGCCATTTATTAACAAGATCCAACTAATAAGTAGTTGCGTTAATTGCATGTTACATGAGCTTTGTGCTCAAAATGTATGTTCTATTTTAGTAGTTCAGATTCTGATTGTCGTTGTATAGGTACTTGATTGTTGTTGTATATAGATACTTGAATTTTGTTTAGGATTTAAGAGTATCCTAAAAATTGGAATATGAATGTTGGTTGCCTCCCTTTAGCTGCTCACGGAGGCCGGTGAACACCAAAAATAGCCTTTTGTTGTATATTCTGTTTTAGTTCAGCTGAGTACATGAAGTATATAATAAAGATATTGCATTGTCTCTATTCGTTTGTAGAGTAAAGTCTATTATCTACGATGCTTCTTGTATTTAGTTCTTTAGTTCTTTTTCTCACTTTCAATCTCTTACAAGTCATTTTTGGATTAGAAATTGAAGCAAATCATAAGTATCT
This sequence comes from Mimosa pudica, assembly GCA_029929735.1. Classification (NCBI taxonomy): domain Eukaryota; kingdom Viridiplantae; phylum Streptophyta; class Magnoliopsida; order Fabales; family Fabaceae; genus Mimosa; species Mimosa pudica. Next base: position 2,735,630 of record JAKELP010000040.1, read on the forward strand.
TGAGAATTAAGGATGAAAAATTAGTCAATTTAAATGATCTATAATATAATTTATTTCTCAAAACTAATTTATTCTACTTATAAACCAATCTATAATATTATTAAAAATGACATATATTATAATTAGTTGTCTAATTTGCTTCATTCATAACTTCTTTAACTGTCCACAAAAATCAAATGAGTCTTCTATTTTGGACCTAAACAGTATTGTATCATACTACTATTATGTTTCTTTTTTTTTATTAGAACTACTGTTACGTTTCTATTAGTAAAGAAAAGAGAAAAGAGTTTTGGTCATGTATGAAAGTTATTTTATTGAATATTTAATATAAGTATGAATGTGCATTTAGTTTAAATTTTTTTATATTAGTGTATATTAAATATATAATATTTCATATTCATAGATTTTTAATATAATTTTTTTATCAAAAAAAAAAGATTTTTAATATCATTTAGCACTCTAAAGAGTTAATTAACTCATAATCGTTTTTTTTTTGATAAAAAGGAAGGAAAATACAAACAAAAAATAACCTACATCCTTAAATTGGGCAAGACAGATTTCGCCCTATGCATACATCTAATAATGCCTTTGATCTCTGCTATGGCTTCATACACACTTGAACATTCATTATTATGGGTCACTTCATTCCTTCTTCTCCAAATCAACCAGCAAGACACACAAAAAACTTTATTCCAGTTATCCATCCCATACCCTCTACGCATCTTCACATTCTTCCTTAACCAATCATGTAAATTACTTTCCCAAAATTCTTTATTTGCAAAAGAGATTCCCAAGTTAAGCCAAACCTCTTTAGCATTACCACATTCTCTTATCACATGTATCGTTGATTCCAACTGCGAATTACACGACGCGCAAGAACCATCTGGATGAATTCTCCATTCAAGCAACCTCTCATTAGTAGGAAGTCTATCATGCATAAAAAACCACATCTGCATTTTACATCTCTGAGGGACCTTGAGCCTCCAAATGTTCCTCCAACATTGATCCTCCTGAGCATTAAAATCAGCAACTTTCGTATATGCTGATCTGACAGAGAACATCCCACTCCTCTCAAGCTTCCATCTAACTTTATACTCCTCATTCCTGTGAACAACCTCAATCTCATTCTTAACATTCTCCCAAACAGCTTTAATTCCACTCCACACTCTTGACCCCGGCTTCTTTGCTCGTATAATAGGGATCAAATCTTGACCACAATTATATTTACTTCTAATTACTCGGGCCCACAATGCATCCTTGTTATTCACCAACCCCCATCCCACTTTCATCATAAAAGCCTTATTCTGAAGAGAAGCATGACGAAGACCCAATCCACCACACACTTTAGGATAACAAACTTTGTCCCACGCCACCAAATGAGCTTTCTTCTTATCACTTGTTGAACCCCATAAAAAATTCCGGGCATTCCTCTCAATCTCATCGCAACAAGCAACAGGAATAATAGACGTTTGCATCACATGATTAGGAATAGACAAAGCCACTGAATTAATAAGAGTATTCCTCCCTGCCAGAGACAAAGAATGACACTTCCAGCTAGCCAATCTTTGTTTTACCTTATCCACCGTAAATTGATACATTGACTTAGAAACCCTCTCATGATGAAGAGGAACCCCAAGATATCTACCCAAATCAGCAGACATATTAAATCCCAAACTATGACTTAGTTGAGATTTAATATTATGATTAATATTGCGAGAAAAGAAAACTCTTGTCTTTCCTTCATTTATCTTTTGACCCGAAGCATCACAAAACGCATTAAGACAATCTTTAATCACTTGTACCTGGTCTAAACGAGCTTCAGCAAAAATAATCAAATCATCAGCAAAAAACAAATGAGATAATGGTGGTCCCCCTTTATTAAGACGAATTGGTCTCCAGTTTCCAGATGAAATATTTGACTGAATCAAATGAGCCAACTTCTCCATACAAATCACAAATAAAAACGGAGACAAAGGATCACCTTGTCTAATACCTCGGGAAGGATTAAAAACATTTGACTTACTACCATTCCACAATAGTTGCATAGAGGGAGAAGATATACACTCCTGAATCAAGAAGATCAAGCTCTCCGGAATTCCCACCTCCCTTAAACAATTAATAGCGAATTCCCAATTAATTCTATCATACGCCTTCTCCAAATCAATTTTTACAGCCATAAAACCTTTCTTTCCCTTCATAGTTTTCATGGTATGGATCACCTCTTGAGCAACAATAATATTGTCTGAGCTCAAACGTCCCGGAACAAAACTACACTGATTAGGGGAAATAATAGTCGACATAACAGGCTTAATCCGATTAACTATGATTTTCGTTATCAATTTATAAATCACATTACAAAGGCTAATCGGACGAAAATCTCTTATAAATTCTGGGTTAGGGACTTTAGGAATAAGCACAAGAAAAGTCTGATTAACCTCCCTAATCAAACAAGGATTCTCAAACACTTTTCGCACAAAATCAATAACATTTCCACTAACCTGTTTCCATTGAGCTTGAAAGAATAAAGGATTAAAACCATCAGGACCTGGAGCTTTAAGAGAGCCCATACTCTTCAAAGCAGTCTCAACTTCCACCTCTTTCACATCAATATTCATATTACTAATAACACCCTCCGTAAGCATAGGATAAGATACATCAACATTCAACACATCCCTATGCGCACGATCTTCAGAAAAAAGCATATGATAAAAATTCACAGCTACATTCTTTATCTGATCCACATCAAATATCCACTCTTCATCCTCACCCTTGAGAGCTTCAATACGATTTATCCTCCTCCTTGCATTCGCCCTTCGATGAAAATATTTCGAATTTTTATCCCCTAAATAAAACCACTCACACCTTGCCTTTTGAGCCCACATAATATCTTCCTGCAAAATTAGTGTCTCTAGTTCTTGCCATAGTTCTTTCTGAAGCTGAGAGAGAGAAGACCAAGAACCTTGATTCTTTAAACTTCTACTAATACCATCAAGCCTAGCAAGAATTTGTTTCTTTCTTCTTCCCACATGACCATATACCTCCGTCTTCCACACCTCCACTTGCTGGGTAAAAACATTCACATTTTGGGACCATGACAAATTCTTATCCCATACCCGCTTCATAAATTCATTAAAGTCATTATGTAACAACCATGAAGCCACAAACCTAAAAGGACGTTCAAAAGCAACCGAACAATGAGACACCTCCATCGTCAATAACAAAGCCTTATGATCCGACTTGAAACTATATAAAACTGTTGTTTTAGCTTCAGTGAATCTATCCATAAACATATCATTTGCTAGAATACGATCCAGTCTGCTCTCACAACCCTCTCTACTCCAAGTAAAAAAAGATCCCATAGTATGAATATGAGATAGACCGGACTCCCCATACCAATTAGAAAAATCCTTATCCACCAAAGAATACTCCTTCCTAGTAGACCGTCGTTCATTCTCAAATAAAATAGCATTAAAATCTCCTCCTACACACCACGGACCTTCCACCTCATTACCAAACTCCTCCAACTCTCTCCATAAACTCCTTCTTTTCACATAATAAGGGCTTGCGTACACCGCAGAAACTAAGCATTTCTCCCCATTATGATCAAAACTCAAATGAACACATTGCTCAGATGAACCAATTATACTAACAGTCCAACTCTCATCACGCCATAACACCCACAGACCTCCACTAAACCCTTGAGCGTCAACAACATATGAGCCATTAAATCCCATCTTAGAGATTATCTTCTTTGCTTTCATACCTCCACAACGAGTCTCAAACAATAAAACAATGTCTACTTTATACTTATACTGTAATTCTCTTATTAATCCTGGGAAAGATCTTGCTCCCACCCCTCTACAATTCCAGAAAATAACATTCATTGGGGAATCATTGAATTGAGATTGTGGTTCTCACAACCACCATTAACATTTTCTAAAGAACCACTCACCTGAGCATGTAGAATATTATCAACATTAGAAGATGAAGACAACAAACTCTCATTACGAGATAATAATATGAATCTTTCTCCCTCATTATTCGATTCCTCCTCCAAATCCATTAAAACTCCAAAAGCATTCTTGGTCTCATTCATATCATTAGTGACCACTGAATTAGATGTTGAATTTAACTTCTTACAAGACAAAGAATATAATTTTCTCTTATACACATGCCTCCATTCCTCCTTTCTTTCACTATATGATCTTGGGACCCACTCTTTTTTATCATTTAATTCTTGAGCATTTTTAACGGGATTGGTGGTTGAAGAGTCAAACATTTGTAAATCAATAACTGACTCCCTTAAACGCCCATTATTGCCATCAGATTTCAAATTATTCCTTCGCTGAGAAATAGGAATATTCTCCCCATCATTAGCTCTCCAATTTCTAACTGAACTCATGATCTTCGCTCTATCCATAACAATCGACGCAGATCTCTTCTTCTTCGTATCTTTCGAAGCATTGGTTTTAACTTTTTATGTACTAGTCAATTTCTCTTAGGATAACCATTGCATAATGAAAATTTCAAAGTAGTATTCTCCTTAGTCATAAATATAAATCTTGTTTGATTTTTTGTGGAACTAATGGAAATAAATTAAACCATTATATTATAATATAAGTCTTGTTTGATTTTTAGGAAAAAGACAATAAATAAACATTTTAAAATGATTAATTTTAGAACTTTACATTATAAAAATGTAATCTCTCTTAAAAATTTAAATTAGTCTTAAATATTTAGATTAAGCGAGTAAGTTTTTGGACAAAATGACAACAACACGGTGCAATTGGGCTTTTCTGAAAAAGGATTAGAATTAGATGAATTCAGCTTTACAGACATCATTCCAAACTCTACAATTAATTCACTCTGATGTTTTTCTTTTAAATTTCTCTCAATTATTTTTTTAAAATTATTTGTATTTCTATTTTTAATATTAAACAAATAAGAGAGATAATGAGAATTAAAGTAAATTGTTAGGTTGTTTTATTGATATCATTAGATTTAACCTAAATGTATGTGACATGATATATGAGATGAAATAAAAAGGGGGAATTACATTATAGTCTCAAAGAAAGAAATTTATTTACCATAAAGTCCCTATGACTCTTAATTATAAGCAAGTTACAAAGAACCTAATAGCAATATAATCAAGTTATGAAAAGACTTTCTCACCCTAAATTTAAACACAATATTGTGTGTCCATTGTCCAACAAAAAAATAGCACACCTCTCTTTCTGGCCAAAGTTCTCATCTTTCTCACTTCCCTGTCTCTCTCCGACAGCCTGGTACCAAATCAACGCCACCCTTTTAGTTTAGTCTTTAGTTCTAAAAATTCAATTCAAAGATTTTCACTCTGTTTTCTCCATCCTTCCCTTTTCTCTCTCTTAAACAACACTGACACAACTCTTCATATATCTTCTTTGCATTACCATCATCTTCAGTTTCATTATCAGAGTCAATAGCCTCTTCCAGTCTGAACTTGTAGTAGGCCCCCAAAAGTCCCTAAAGGCGGCATATTCATTATTTATTCGGGTTAGTGAATATCTATTATCCGGGGAAGTAAAAGTCAGAAGGAAAAAAAGGGAGAATATTTTGATTTACTATAGGAATAATATAAATGAACAACTTTATAGAGGAAGTTCATGTTTCCACATGCACAACATACACATACACATAGAGAAGACGTGGTCACTCTTATTTGTGTTATTTCCCAAACAGGTGTCTACATGGCCGAAGGAGAAGATGTCATGTTTTGTGGATATAACAGTAATAGAGGTGGTGAATTGACGGCGATGTGGTGTCTGGATCTGGTGGTCAGGGGAGCACTGAAGTCATCCGTGTGACGTCACCCTTTTACCATACTTCTACTTTCCTGTCGCCTTCTTCTTCTTCTTGCACTGCTTTACGCTCTGCCCCTGCTTCTTCTACCTCTTCCTCCTCGTGGGTTGGACATAAATGAGCACGTGATCAACAACAACAAAGTCCTAGATCAATGTTATTTTCAAGGATAATTGCAGCTAGGTCTCAATCAGAATACTCCCTCCATTTTTAAAAAGTGCATTTTCTAATGGAAAAATCGATCACGATGAACTTTTATATTTTAAATCAAGATACTGATAACCATTTAAAATTCGGACTATCATAATAAGAACCAAAGAGAGCACTCCATCCTCTCCCCCATTCCTAATTATAATATCTCAAAATTTCAATAGTCTTGCCTCTTATTTTAAAAGTCTGTATAGTACTTTTGCTACACCAATCATAAATAAATAAGTGTAAGTCTGAGAAGATAAATTCATTTCATACATATTCTCGCTTCATTATTTTCTTTAAGGACATATGTGTGATTTTCCTATTTTAAGTTTTTATAATATATATGGAAGGAGGGAATATATATTCAGCAATTGTTTTGGCCATGGTAGTCAAGTCACTTAGACAGACTACAAACTATCTACACATATAACAAGTTGGTTGTTATTAGTTACAAGTGGAGGAATATTGACTTAGTGAGTAGTGAGAATAGACTATTTTTTGAAATCTCTATTATTGATATATCTTGTCGTCAGGTTATCACAATAACTATAATTAACTACTATAGTATAGTACTCAACATAGGTTGATCTCTTGGAAATTGACTTGAGTAAAATTTGATATAATTGATTCTTTCTATGAATTAAAGGCAAAAACATATTTGAGTCTCAACTATTCCTCATCTAATGAAATGAGTTATGAAAACGAGTATGAAGTGAATTTCTCCCCTAAATATCCACTAGATCTTCTCTGTTCTCCTCAACAAATAGTAGAGTTTCAACAAATCAAACTTCACATTAATTAGGAGAGAAACAAGCTCAGGCTCATGTTCGAAGTAGATAAACTTTAGTTTTGTTTTATTTTGCTTTTAATTTTGTTTCTTTATTACTTCCTTATGTATAAAAAAAGGAGGGAAAATCTCCAACTTCCTTCTATTTTTCAATTTCTCCTTTTTCTTTTCTCAATCAGTTGTAATCGATTTCAACCGAAATGGCCCTCACTCTGAACAACTTCCATCTCCCGCCTTTGCTCTCTCTTTGCTTCTTTTATGTTTTTCCTTCCTTTTTTTTGATAAAAAAGAAACAAAACAAAATAACTAAAATACTAACTAACCAACTACATCTATAACTTATTTTCTTTTCTTTTTCTTCAACTGAAGTTTTTTTTTTAATTTTTATATCCAAACTAAAATTCCAATTTTGCCCTTTAGTTTCTTTTAATTATGTTTTACAACTCTTTCCTTGATTTCATTATTCCAATTCAGTAAAAAAAAATAAAATGGACAAATCTGGAATTGTACAATTAACACACTCAAAACACATTTGACTCACAATTTCGCCCATTTAATGCTCATTCCACTAATTGAAAACCAAGAATGTGCAATTAAGTAGTTTAATTTGTGATTTATCAATCCTCTTGTCCAAACTCCATTGTGTAACTGAAAATCGTTAAACCTCTCTCCCTCCTTCAACCCCTCTCACCCAAGAAAATCCCATAATCATGTTGCCGGGAAAACGGAAACGTTCACCTTCTCCTGCACCCTCCGACATCCAAAAGCACGTGAGTTCTCTCTTGCACTGGAGAAAAAATGTCGGTTATAAGAATTATCCATCGGAAAATCTACAAGACCCTTTCTTGTACCTCGTTTTCTACTTCAAACACTTTGCCTCTCACAATCATCATATCATTAGTAACCCCGCTCCTATTTGTCTCCCTCATTCTCTTCTTCCTCAACATCCCAAACTTGCTCTAATCATCAATGACACAACAATAGAAAACGAAGAACTCAACATCATGCACGTGGCACATGAAAAGATCCAATCTTTGAACTTTCCCATTTCACAGATCTTGTTCTCGAATCTTCAGGCTGAAAACTCTTCATTATCCCCTTTCAGGCGAAGCCTATTTGATGGGTTTGATATGATCTTTGCGGACCAGAGTATGACTACTTTATTGAATGACATGTTTAGGGAGAAGGTTCCTCATGTTGATTGGTTGGATTTGAAAAATAATGGGGATTGGAAAGGCCAGATTGAGAATGCTTGTTGTTCTACATTGTTGTGTTTAGTTGAAGGTAATAGGTATGAGATGAAAGTGGGGAGAATTTCGATAAATACAGAAGAGATTGTTGGGAATATTGTTGTTGCTTATAAATCTGTTGCTGATCTTCTGCCTGATCGTTGGGGGAACATTGGATCCATTCAATTGAAGCTCCTCGAATCTAATCCAATACAAATTTATTAACAAGATCCAACGGATACGTGGTTGCATTGATTACCTGTTACACGAGCTATGTGCCTAAAATGTATGTTCTCTTATAGTAGTTCAGATTTTGATTATTGTTGTATAAATATTTGATTGTGTTGTATAGGTACTTGCATTTTTTTTAGGATTTAAGACTATCCTAAGAATTGGAACATGAATGTTGGTTGTTTCCCTTTAGCTGCCTAGTGAACAGTGAAGAGTGAAGTTTAGACATTGCATTGTCTCTATTGGTTTGTAGAGTAGAGTGTTTTACCTACAATGCTTCCTTTGTTTAGTTTTGTTAGTTCTATCTCTTACTTTCAATGTGTTTGCAGTCATTTTTGGATTAGAACTTGAAGCAAATCATAGATATCTTGAGGATGGTTTTCGACTTTTCTCTTTCAATATTGCGTGCTTACACCAATCCACGTCTATTTTACATATCAATTGTGATACAATATAAAGAGAGAAATTATTCTATATTTATCCAATGTTAAACTCCATTTATTCAAAATATAAGATCATTTTAGCTTTCTTTGTGTAAGTTTATTTATGAGTTAGAGGAATTAGTATATAGCTAGAAATTCAGAGTTCTTCATAAACCTGGTGCATTACATTATTTATAGTCTTAGTAAACACAAGTAACATATAAGGTCAGACATAATATTTTCAATCTCATTTATTAGCAACTTAAAAACATCAACTAACCTTTTTTTAAGTTGTTAAATTGATAAGATATTAATTTTTTTTCATTGTATTAGGCAATAGGCAATTTATTAGGATATCATTATTTATAGTTCCACGTAATTTGAGACAAACGCCGGTAAATATCATCAACTAACCCGCATTTTTCCTTACCACATTGTGGCATTTGCTTATTAAACGCGGGCACATATGTTGTTTCCGGCGTTTATGAGACAAACGCCAGATCGAATGTTTGCGCCGGTAAACATCAAAATTTTTGTAGTGTAAAAAGACTGTATAATATTTTGGAGAAAATGGGGATACATAATAAATCAACTAATTTGTATATGTTTCCCTTTGACTCTCCAAATAACACATAATGAAAACACTGTACCACCATCAATACAGTACCATTTTTCAAATATCTAATTGAGATTATTTAATTTTTGGAAAATTAGGGACAAATCATAAATCCTAAATTTCTATTAATTTGTGTATATTTCCCTTTAAACTCACCAAATAACACAGTAAAAACACTTTACCACAGCTTTCATTTTATTAACAATAGCCATGTTATGATATAGTATTCCAATGAATTGAATTGAAGAAACTTGCATTTTTAAAATAATATTATTGAGGAAATAAATATTTACTGGAATCACCTGATAGTATTACCAAGTGGTAAGCAGTTAAATCAAAAGAAAGTGATGCACATTAGGTTAAATATATGACTCATACTTGTCTGCATCAATTCTTATAGGGTAAAAGCGCTGATCTGATAATTAACTATTTCAGTTTGGGCAAAACTAATAAATGACTATTTTGTGGTGCATAAATAATATCTAACTTTGTGACCCGGTGCAAAAATGATAAAACCGGTCCTGAATGTTAATTTGTAGTTATGTGGAACATTTCTGATATTATTTTCAAAGTGAAAAATACATTTTTAACCCTCCCATTAAAACCTTTATATGTGTTTCATCTTCCATGCATTTGTGCAACATGCATTCCAGTTCGTATTTAACAACATAATTGCCAGCCAAGGCCACAATTGGTTCACTGGTTAATTATTCATGATATAATTATAACTTGATTCATTCCTAGGGTCCTAGTCTCCTACACAAACGGGCATAATTGATTTGAAATTTAATTACCTACATTTTATATATATATTAAAATAATTAAATTTGTAGTTAAGATATATATTAGAAATTCAGCACAATATTTTTCACAAAATATTCAGATATTAATATAAAATTAGCGTTTCAACAGGAAGAAGAAACTAGCATAATGTCCTTTAAGAGAGAATTAATATTTCATATATTCATTCATTCATATAGTTGGAGGGTGGGTAAATATAATCCCACAAAAGTCCCTAGAGGCGGCATATTCATTATTTATTCGGGTTAGTGATTATCTATTTTCCGGTCAGGGAAGGAAAAGTCAGAAGGAAAAAGGAAGAATATTTTGATTTACTATAGGAATAATATAAAATGAACAACTTAAGTGAGAGGAAGTTCATGTTTGCATGTTTGTGTCAACTCAACACAGTGCTATTTTAATTGAGTCATAAACTCGTGCTTAAATTCTCCTTCCACATACACAACATACACATACACATAGACAAGCCCTAGTCACTCTTATTTGTGTTATTTCCCTAACAGGTGTCTACATGGACGAAGGAGACGATGACATGTTTTGTGGATATAACAGTAATAGAGGTGGTGAATTGACGGCAATCTGGTGTTTGGATCTGGTGGTCAAGGGCACACTGAAGGCATCCCTGTGACCTCACCTATTTCCCATATATACTTCTCCTTTCCTGTCGCCTTCTTCTTCTTGCATTGCTTTACGCTCTGCCCCTGCTTCTTTTTCCTCTTCCTCCTCGTGGGTTGGCCATAAACGAGCACAATAAAGTCTTAGAATCAATGTTATTTTCAAGGATATATAAGTGCAACTATGTGCCAATCAAATTACTCCCTCCATTTTTAAAAAGTGCATTCGGTAATGGAAAAATTCAAGATTAACTTTTATATTTTAACCATTTAAAATTCGGACTCTCATAATAAGAACCAAAAAGAGCACTCCCTCTTTTCCCCCATTCCTTAATTATAAGATCTCAAAATTTGAATATTTTTGCCTCTTATTTTATGAGCATGTATAGTATAAAAATGTCAGAATATTTGATGACATTTCCCCCATTTTGACCTTCATTATTTCTAAATATATTTCATGCTACACCAATCATAAATAAGTGTAAGTCTGAGAAGATAAATTCATTTCATACATATTCTCGCTTAATTATTTTCTTTAAGGACACATGTGTGATTTTCCTATTTTAAGTTTTTATAAAATGGAAAGAGGGAATATATATTCGGCAATTGTTTTGGCCATGGTAGTCAAGTCACTTAGACATACTACAAACTATCTACACATATAACAAGTTGGTTGTGATTAGTTACAAGTCGATGAATATTGACTTAAAGAGTAGTGAGAATAGACTATTTTTTTGAAATCTTTATTGTTGATATATCTTGTTGTCAGTTTATCAAATAACTATAATTAACTACTATATAGTATAGACGTTAATAACCTAAATCGATCTCTTGCAAAACAACTTGTGTAAGATTTAATTTAATTTATTCTTCCTACAAATTAAAGACAAACATATTTGACTCTCAACTATTCCTCATCTAACCAAATGAGTATGAAGTGAACTTCTCCCCTGAAATATCCACTAGATCTTCTTTGTTCTCCTCAACATATCAAACTTCACATTAATCACATAAATTTCAACCACAAAGTAGAAGTTCATCCAACTAATAGAATTTGATTTGCTAATATTTAGGTTCATTTAAGCCACAAACAATCTCCAACTATGATCATATATAAATCATTCATCCAGACTCTACAATCTAAACAACTAGATAGGTAAATGAAATTAGAAATTACAAAGAATTACAAACAATCTAAACAAATCCAAATATCACAGTCTCCTTTTCACAAATTTAGAACACCACTATTGGTCTACAAAGTACATTGAATTAATTAGAATCAAATGAGAAAACAAAGACTCAAGAGGTTAATGGAGAGAAACTACCTTTAAGAACAATGGAACTCCAATCTAACTTCAACCTTGGAGAGAAATGGAGAACTCCAATCTTCGTGTGTGTGTTTTCTGTTTTTCTTCACGAGAGAGAAAAGGAGAGAAACAAGTTCATGATGCTGTAGGACGTAGTTAATCTTTAGTTTTATCTTATTTTGCTTTTAATTTTGTTTCTTTATTACTTCCTTATGTATCAAAAAAAAGGAGGGAAAATCTCCAACTTCCTTCTGTTTTTTCAGTTTCTCTTTTTTCTTTTCTCAGTCAGTTGTAACCGATATCAACCAAAATGGCCCTCACTCCCAACAACTTCCATCTCCCGCCTTCGCTCTCTCTTTGCTTCTTTTCTGTTTGTCCCTTCTCCTCGTTTCTCAGCTTGGTTTTCCTTCTTTTCTTTTTCTTCAGCTGAAGATTCTTTTTTTTTATTTTTATATCCAAACTAGAATTCCCATTTTGCCCTTTCTTTCAATTATCATTTACAATTCTGTCCCTGATTACATTATTCCAATTCAGTAAAAAAATAAAATGGGCAAATATGGAATTGTACAATTAACACACTCAAAAACACATTTGATTCACAATTTTGCCTATTTAATGCTCATTCCCCTAAATGAAAACCAAGAATTTGCAATTAAGTTGTTTACTTTGTGATTTATCAATCCTCTTGTCCAAGCTCCTTTGTGTAACTGAAAACCGTTAAACCTCTCTCCCTCCTTCAACCCCTCTCGCTGGAGAAAATCCCATCATCATGTTGTCCGGAAAACGAAAACGTTCACCTTCTCCTGAGCCTTCTGACATTGGAAAACACGTGAGTTCTCTCTTGCACTGGAGAAAAAATGTCGGTTATAAGCATTATCCATCGGAAGATCTACAAGACCCTTTCTTGTACCTCGTTTTCTACTTCAAAAACTTTGCCTATTTTAATCATCATCATCTCATTAATAACATCACCCGAATTCGTATCCCTCATTCTCTTCTTCCTCAACATCCCAAACTTGCTCTAATCATCAATGACACAACAATAGACAATGAAGAACTCAGAATCATGCACATGGCACATGAAAAGATCCAATCTTTGAACATTCCCATTTCACAGATCTTGTTATCGAATCTTCAGGCTGAAAAATCTTCATTATCCCCTTGCAGGCTAAGCCTGTTTTATGAGTTTAATATGATCTTTGCGGACAAGAGTATGATTCCTTTATTTAATGACACGTTTAGGGACTTGGCTCCTTTTATTGATTGGTTGGATTTGAAAAATAATGGGGATTGGAAAGGCCAGATTGAGAGCGCTTGTTTTTCTACAATGTTGTATTTTATTGAAGATAATAGGTATGAGATGAAAGTGGGGAGAATTTCGACGAATACGGAAGAGATAGTAGGGAATATTAAAGTTGCTTATAAATGTGTTGTTGATCTTCTGCCTGATCGTTGGGGGAATATTGGATCCATTCAATTGAAACTCCTCGAATCTGATCCAATACAAATTTATTAACAAGATCCAACTGATACGTGATTCGTTGCATCAATTGCCTGTTACATGAGCTCTGTGCCCAAAATGTATGTTCTCTTATAGTAGTTCAGATTTTGATTATTGTTGTATAAATACTTGATTGTGTTGTATAGGTACTTGCATTTTGTTTAGGATTTAAGACTATCCTAAGAATTGGAACATGAATGTTGGTTGTTTCCTTTTAGCTGCCTAGTGAACAGTGATGAGTGAAGTATAGACATTGCATTGTCTCTCTTGATTTGTAGAGTAGAGTGGTTAACCTACCATGCTTCCTGTGTTTAGTTTTTTTTAGTTCTATTTCTTACTTTCAATGTTTTTGCAGTCATTTTTGGATTAGAATTTGAAGCAAATCATAGTTATCTTGAGAATGGTTTTCGACTTTTTTCTTTTAATATTGCGCACGCACACCAATTCACATCTATTTTACATATCAATTGTTGTGATACAAACCAGAGAGGGAAATTATGCTATATATATCCAATGTTATACTCCATTTATTCAAAATACAAGATCATTTTAGCTTTCTTTGTGTAAGTAATTTATGAGCTAGAGGAATTAGTATAGCTAGAAATTCAAAACTCTTTATAACCCAGTGCATCACTTTATTTATATTTATAGTCTTAGTAAACACAAGTAACATATAAGGTCAGACATAAAATTTTCAATCACATTTAGCAACCTAACAACATCAACTAAAACCCTAATAGGCAATTTATTAGTAAATTAACCATTTATAATTTATAATTAATTCCACGTAAAAATGTATAATATTTTGGAGAAATTAGGGATACATAAAAAATTTCAATTAATTTGTATATATTTCCCTTTTGCCTCTCCAAATAACACAGAATGAAAACACTTAACCACCATTAATACAGTACCATTTTTTAAATGTTTAATTAAGATGATTTATTTGGAAAATTGGGGACAAATAATAAATCCTAAATTTCTATCAATTTGTATATATTTCCCTCTTTACTCACCAAATCACACAGAGTAAAAGTACTTTACCACAGTTTTCATTATATTAACATTAGCAATATTATAATATATAGTGTTCCAATGAATTGAATTGAAGAAACTTGAATTTTTTAAATAACATATTTGAGGAAATAAATATTTACTAGAATTACCTGATAGTATTACCAAGTGGTAAACCGTAAATAAAAAGGAAGTAATGCTTATTATTAGGTTAAATATATGGACTCATACTTGTCTGTGTCAATTCTTTGATGAATTTTATGTGTTTCATCTTTCATGCATTTCTGCAACATGCATTCCTGTTCGTATTTAACAACATAATTGCCAGCCAAGGCCGCAATTGGTTCACTGGCTAATTATTCATGATATAATTATAACTTGATTCACACCTAGAGTCCTCGTCTCCTGCACAAACGGGCATAATTGATTTTAAATTTGATTACCTACATTTTATACATTAAAAATAATTAAATTTGTAGTTCAGATATATATTAGAAATTAAGCACAGTATTTTTCACAAAATATTCAGATATTAATATAAAATTAGAGTTTCAATTAGGATGAAGAAACTAGGATAATGTCCTTTAAGAGAGAATTAAGATTGCATATATATATATATATATTCATTCATGTAGTTGGAGGGTGGGCAAATAACCTATCATCTCTACACGTTCTTTTTGCTGAAAACAGGTATTTTGTGGGTGCATAAGTTAAATTACCTTATAAGTTATGAGCTCAATGGCGCATAGTGGCACACAATAAAAACAGTGTCAGCAGCACAATTCAGCCCAATAACATTTACTATGCAGAATTCTTTATTCGTTTTGTCCGTGATAAATCAACAAATTTTACTAGTGTTTGTGTGAATTAACAATATAATTAATAAATTGTATTACTTTTCGGTGAAAGTAACTCTTATAAATGCCATGGTCTATGGACTAATTTGATGATATTGGATAATTATAATTTTCTTTTCATATGTTTTTGAGAAATTTGATAATGTTTAAATTTTTATTTATTGAATTATTATGGATGTATATGAAAATAAAAGTATTTGGAATCAATTATACAAAAATTGAAGATTGTGAAATTAATAGTGATGTTAATATGGAGAAAAGATATGGTGTTATATGTGATTATTATAAAATTCAAGATAAAGTAAAAGGAAAGTTTAATATAGAACAACTATTAGATCGACAATGTTATATATATGATTTTACCTTGGTAAAGAAACCCTCCTTTTCATATGCTCTAAGCTCCGCATAAACCGAAACTGCATTTGATAGAACAATTCTGAAAAAAATGTCCAAATGGTGTAAAATGAGTTTCAAAATCATTTTTCGAGTATTGCTAATATTGAATAATCAGTCATTTTTAAATAAATTAAAGGGCAATTTTAATTTTTCAAATTTGGGGAAATGCTTTTATCCCAATCTTTTAACATTCTTCATTCAATTCTAATATAATGCTCCATTTGTTCCTAAATATAAGATCACTTTCCCTAATTTGAGTAGATTAAGAAAGTTAGTTAAGTTAGTTATTTATACATGATATTACCAATTTGTTCTAACTATATAACTTTATTCTCACTTTTTTTTGCTTGTTATTATAGATAAACATTTTGAGGTTGATTTGAAAAAAAAAATTGGGAAAAGTTAGAAATTGATCTTATAATTAGAAATAAGTTGAATTTCATAAGTGATTTTATATTTAAGAACGGAAGTAATTAATCAAGCAGTTCGCTTTACTCTCTAACTTAGAGATATCCATTCAATCTTACATGGATAGCTTTCAAACTTATAAGTTTTTTTATTAACCGTCATTATTATTTGGACATATATGAGGCATATCTGCGATAATTTCAATGTAAATGAGGAAAAAGTAATATAAGAAAACCAACACATAATAGTTATATATATTACTTAAATATCTTTTAAATTAAGATCTATAAATTAATTATTTAACTCCAAATTAATAATCATGCGATAGGCATTAGGCAACATGGCTGGTAGCTAGGACCAAGCATTCCTATAAAATTCCTACCATTTTTTATCCTGAAAAAATCAGACTATTGTGAACCTAATCCACGTGCCCCCGCCAGTTGTTACCTTCTTTTTTTTCTATCTATCCCCAAGTTAATGCTAATCCATCCGATTCATCCACTTGTAATCTAACCCGTAGCTCCTCGCATATTCTGTACATATTTTTCATCACACTTATATATAGCCTTAATTTATTACTACTAAATAATCATGAGTTAATCTTAGTTATGCTCGGAAGCTTACCCCAAATTAAATCATCACACGCAAACTTCGCCATGTCGGTATACACAGAATAAGAAAACCAATGAAAAACCAAAACTAAAATAAAAATGAAAACAGCCAACTCGGCTGCTTTTTATTAGTTTAATCTCTAATTCTAAAAATTCAATTCAAAGATTATCACTCTGTTTTCTCCATCCTTCCTTTTTCTCTCCCTTAAACAACACCAACGAACCAAGTCTCCATATCTTCTTTGCTTTACCATCATCTTCAGTTTTAATATCAGAGTCAATAAGCCTCTTCAATTCTGAACGTGTAGTAGGCCCACAAAAGTTCCTAGAGGCGGCGTATTCATATTTATTCGGGTTAGTGATTATATATTATCCCGGGAAATAAAAGTCGAAGGCAAAAAAGGAAGAATATTTTGATTTAGTATAGGAATAATATAAATGACCAACTTTAGTTTGTGTCATCTCAACACAGTACTATATATATTTTAATTAATTGAGTCGTAAACTCGTGCTTAAATTCTCCTTCCACATACACATATAAGCCGTGGTCACTCCTATTAGTGTTATTTCCCAAACAGGTGTGTATATGGAGGAGGGAGACGATGGCATGTTTTGTGGATATAACAGTAATAGAGGTGGTGAACTGACGGCCATGGTTTCGGAGCTGACGCATGTGGTGTCTGGATCTGGTGGTCAGGGGCGCACTGTAGGCATCCCTATGACGTCATCTGTTTCCCATACTTCTCCTTTCTTGTCGCCTTCTTCTTCTTCTTCTTCTTGCCAAGCTTTAAGCTCTGCCTCTGCTTCTTCTTCCTCTTCCTCCTTGTGGGTTGGCCATAAACGAGCACGTGACCAACAACAACAAAGCTCTGTCTCTGGATCTTTCACTAATATCAGAGCTTCTCCTCAGGGACCATCCTCTTCAGGTATATTCATGAAAATTGCCAAAATGTCTTCTTTTTTAATCATACTTGTTTGACTTAGTAGTAAGCTTGCTTACCGGGCTTGAACTCATGTGTTTAAATCAGCTTCTCTGTATAAATTAGAGGTAAAACTGTCTAATATTTTCCATTCTCTATTTGTATCCTATCAAGGACCTGTTTGGATTCAGCTTCTGGATAATAGTTTATGGGAAAATAGCTTTTTGAGAATAGCTTTTGAATAGAATAGCTTTTCTGAAAAATAGCTTTTGATGAAATGAGAGTGTTTGAATTAAGCTTTTTGAGAATAACTTTTAATAATAACTTTTGAGTAGAATATAACTTTTCTGCAAAAAAGTTAGGATGAATAACTTTTCATGTTTCTTTTATTTGAAATAAGTGTTTTTCCTAAATAAGAGATCGAAGTTTTCAGCTGGAAAATGAGAAAAATGTAGTTTTTCTCAAAATAGCTTTTGGAAACTCAAACTAGCTTTTCTTCTCAAAATAGCTTATCCAAAAAAATTGAGTGTTTAGATGTCTTTGTGTGAAACCTAGGTTTGGGAGTCAGAATAGCTTTTAGAAATGTATCCAAACAGGCACCAAGTGGGATAGAATTGGGTTGATCTTTCTGTATGGTCAACCCAACATGTCATTTCTTTAATTTAAGAAAAGACTTATTTTAAGCTCTCCCTTGCTTCTTCTTCCTCTTCCTCCTTGTGAGTTGATCATAAACTAGCACATGACGAATAACAACAACATCAAAGCTCTGTCTCTAATTTCACTAATTTCAGAGCTTATCCTTCTTATTGACAAGCATCTTCAGGTAGATTTGTACATGCATGAAAAATCCTAGACTGTCACTTTTTTACTATGGTTACGTTGCCCAACATTTAGTTGATAATAAAGCACAATGTCATCTTATAATCTATCTAGCCCACTCCATGTAGTGGCGTAAGATTTTTGTTGTTGTAATTTTGGTCAACCCCCAACATTTGGTTGCTGATAGAGCACAATGAAGCTATAATCTACTCCCAACGTTCCTAAATATAAGATCACTTTGAGTAAGTGAATAAGTTCCTAAATATAAGATCACTTTCTATTTTATCTCAATTTTGATCAAATTACCCCTATACTTCTTAGCTTCCCCACTTCTCTCTCAAATCCTTATTTGTCTGTTAAATTTAAGAAAGGGGTATTTTGGGAAGATCATGTAATCCTAATTCATTGGAAAGTCTTCCTTAATCTCTTCAAATTAGCCAAAGTGATCTTATATTTAGGAACTGATGAAGTATTTAGCTGACTCCACATAGTTGGATAAAAATTTTGTTTTGTTGTTATTGTGGTCAACCCAACATGTCATTTGTTTAACTTAGGAAAATATTTAATGATTGAATATTTTTCCCATGGCAGAGGAAGGTGAGGAAAAGAGGAGGAGGTACAGGGGTGTGAGGCAGAGGCCGTGGGGAAAATGGGCAGCGGAGATTCGGGACCCACACAAGGCGGCAAGGGTTTGGCTTGGGACATTTGACACGGCGGAGGCTGCAGCCAGAGCCTACGACGAAGCCGCATTGAGATTCAGGGGAAACAGAGCAAAACTCAATTTCCCTGAAAATGTGAGAGTAATACCCTCACAATTCACTACCAATCTTCCTCCTCCACCGCCGCCTCCGCCTCCGCCACGTCAGCCGCCACAATTTCTTCAGGCCCATTCTTCCCAACTGTCCTCTGATTTTATTAGAGACTATTGGGAATACTCTCAGTTGCTTCAGAATTCACATGATTTTGGGCTTCAACCATCTTCTTTGTTATTATCTTCTTCTCCTCTGTTTACACCTTCTTCATCAACGGCATTTTCTAGTCAACAAGCAGGAAATTATTTCCGACCACCTGAACCTCAACATCGTGGTGGCAACGTCGACGGAGGTTCAGTTTTTCCGGCATCAACATGGTCTGATAGTAGTGGCTACCTCCCACATAATACAGGCTGATGTTTTTTTTAATTATATTCATATGGAACTTTTATACTTAGGTTCTAACAAAACCCAGAGTTTCTATTATAGTTATTGTTTCTTTAAATTTAAAAGTGGATGTAGATTTTAGCTTTTTTATTTTTTATTAAAGGTTGTGGTTTTAGGTTGGGAGAATTGCACTCAAATCTTAAATAAAAGATTTAATATGAGACAACTCTATTTACAATTTTCTCATTAATTACTAACTAAAACTTTTTTGGTTGTCAAATTGACAACTTCTTGGAATCTTACTAAATTAAATCCCTTACTTTAGGTCTGAGTGCAATAGTTGTCCATTTTAAGTTTCAATGGTGTTGAATTATGCATTATGTTAATGTAATACTCCCTTCAATCATGAATAAAAGAACAAATTAACTTTTTGGATATAAAGGAAGCAAAATGAACTTCTTAATGTTAATATATGTTACAAGTAATAATTTGATTATAAGTTATTAATTCATAAGTATAAAATAAATTATTTTTAAAATATAAATAAAGATTAACATTTTAAAGAAATTTGTTGAATCCTTAATTTCTTAAAAAAATCAGATAAATAGTATAATTAAAACCAATTGAGTAAGAAATTTATTATAAAAAAGGTCAATTCTCAAGATCTTTATCTTGAGAATAGAGGAAAGGACAAAGAAGCCATTAAGGTTAAGAGTTTTACGAATTTAATAACATGTTTACTCATTCTACAGACTTAATTAGCATTCGGTTTTTTTACCAAAGTGGTCTCCTATCAGCTTGACAGCCACAGATTTTTCACTATGACGACAAATTGCATATTCTTAAATTTTTCCTCGATAGATCATCTTCTTTTTTACTCCCTCCTATATCCAAATAGGAGATCCTTTGAATTTACCGGTTAAGTTAAAAAGCCAAATTACATTATTAAATTATATAACACATATCATATATAATTAGATGATATATTAGTTTATAAGTAGAATACAATATTTTCGAATAAAAAACAACCATAAACACTCTAAATTCTAAAGTGATTGATTTTATATCCTTAATTTCTAAAAAAGTCAAAATAGTCATTTTATTAGGACTAAAGGAGGTATTATTCAATAATAAAGTATAACGATGATGGCTATGAGGACAATGATGATGATCCTTCATTTCTATTTACACACCCTCATCGATCGCCTCCAAAATACACAATTCAATGAGCTTTGGATTAAACCTAGTTTTGTAGGTATATATGTGAATCTTCTAACATATCACTATACTTTCTCTCAATTTTTGTATGATATTGTTGAGTAAGATATACTAAATCTTTTGAGGTAGAGAGAAACCTCAAAATATAAGTAGTTGGTTGTTCAAATATTTGATTTGATCGTAAAGTTCAGAAAAGATGTTGATTATCAGTTGATATATCAAATAAAATAGAAAAGATATGAATTTTAGTTTCCTTTGTATGCTTGGTCACTGGTATAGTGGGTAGTTAAAATTCCTTTGGAGATACATGTGGTTTTTTTTAAAAGAACTTAGAACATTGAGTAGATCAGTCAAAGCATTTGAAAGATTCTCTATGTTTTTCATGTGACGTTTCTGAGAATTAAAGGTAGTTGAATAGATGAATATAGATAATTTTGAATGGTCTAAAGATAAGTTTTGAATGTAACATTTTAAAATAAATATATTGTTCAATTTTTTCAAAAAAGCATCTTTAATTTTTAATAAGTTTGACAAATTTTGAAACTCTAGCTAAAGTTGAGTTGAAACTTCTCTCTGAAGTATTTTCCAAAAGTTACATGTACACTTAATTTGCTTAATTATTTTATTCAAATCATAAATAGTTAGTTTTGCCTTACTTAATTTCTTGGAGATTTCTAATGTTTTTTGGAACATGTAAGATAAAAGAGATTTTTGTTTTTTCGTTGTAAATGCAGTTTACCGGTGATTTTCACGTCAATACGAGATGATGAATTACCAGCGTAAAGTTCACCGTAAAGTTCACATTACACAGACACACACACACAGCTGGCAAAACACGGCCACATTATTTTAAACATTTTATCAAGTTAAACATGATCTCAAACACCACTTTAATGGAATTACACCATATTTGTTTTTAGTACTGCTTAGGTATCTTTATTCACGTGTATAAAAAATGGGTATCCTTAATCATCATAACTCAAAGCTCGAAGACATGTCTATCGATACTTCCATTTCAAAATGAATTTATGTGTGTGTGTGTGTACGTACCTACGTACGTATGTATCTGTGAGTAATACAAATTGTTTATGACCAACGATAACACAACGTGCACAATGTCTAGATATAATTATCTTAGTTAATCATGATTTACGTTTTTGTTAGGCATAAAGGCCAAAAATACCCCAGAAGTTTTCACTAAGGAGCACTGGGTATATGGAAGTATTTTAAGGGGCAAATTTACACGGGAAGCTGCAAAAATGGGGCAATATTGCCCTTCATGGATGGAAACCAATGTTGACTGTTAAATGAAAAAGTTTGACTACAGGTGACATATTATGTGGCACTTAAAATTCCAAATCATCTCCACCTCATCATAACCTTATCATCCTCTTTCTCCCCACTCTCTTCCTTTACAGTCACCACGGAGAGGTTGAGGATAGCAAACCCAGCAACAACACAACCTTACACAGCGGCGGCAACGCGAGGCGGCGGCAACGGCAATGGGCACCACCCTACGTCGTCGTCAACCTCTAAAAGGCTACCTTCCACCATTTTCCACCAGATCCATTAGGAGACCAAGCTCTTCCGGTAAGTAACCGTCTCTTCGGTTAAGAGACCAAGCTCTTCGGCGGCAACGGCGATTGGCCGTAAGTTTTGTGGATCGGAGAGGATGGCTTGTTTCGAAGCTTTTAAGGCTATTTAGGCGTTTTTTATTCTGGGCTTTTGGAAGACTAGGGAGGGAGGGATGGTGATTTGCTCGCCTCTGTCGCCGTACTTGTCTCTGTAGTAGAGAAGCTGGCGTTGGCGGATGTTCATGGCTTCGGCGTCCGTGAGGGATCCATGGATGGAAATGGGGAAAGATGTGGAGAGAGAAATAGATAAGTTAATGAAGAGAAGAAGAAGGGGGTAATGGGTCTTCTTCATCATCTCACATGAGAAACCAAATGGTATATGGTATGGTATGGTAGTGGTTACTAGTTGCTGGACTGTGTTGAGGTGTGAATGTGGGCAGTTTGTGAGGATTTGATTTGGTATGCGTGTTTGTTTGGTTTGGTGAGGTGGAGGTGGACATTTGAGGTGGAGGCGGAGGTGGAGGAGAGAAAGAAGGTTATGATGAGGTGGAGATGATTTGGAATTTTAAGTGCCACATAATAATATGCCACCTGTAGTCAAACTTTTTCATTTAACGGTCAACTACTGGTTTCCATCCATAAAAGACAATATTGCCCCATTTTTGCAGCATCCTATGTAAATTTACCCCTTAAAATACTTCCATATACCCAGTGCTCCTTAGTGAAAACTTCCGGGGTATTTTTGGGCTTTATCCCTTTTTATTACATTGTTGCTAGTGATCGATTTGTGTGCGCACCTTTTTGTGTTCATATTGGTATATGCATGTTTAAAACCCTAGAGTTTCCATTAGAAGCAATCATTTCGGCCCGTGTACATGGTTGACTGGCACCTTTGAATAATATTAAAATAGTTACAAACCTTATTTACTTTTCAGACCTAAGAGAACATTCAAAAGAAAATCGTAGGGAGCCAGTTTCCTATATATACTCCTACTAAATTATTAAAAGGAACAAAAACAGAACTTCAGTTAGGTACACAAATATATGCCTCTTCATGTTTTTATGTGTTTTTTATTTACTAAATCATTTAGTTTATCAGAAGAGTGTAGTAGAATCCAAGTATCCAACGATACCCGTGTTGGTAATTTAATACTATCGTCTACGCATCTGATGAAAGGTCGACAATAATGAATATTAAATGAGTTTTGATCTGCATTGTGGCTCTGTGATTCCCCTTTAATATCATTAAATAAGCTACTCCCTCCGGTCCCTAATGTAAGAGCTAGCCGTAAAAAAAACGCTTCTTAAGAAAAGAAAACATGTGAATGTTAGTTGGGTGTCTGGAGTTAATGCTTCTTTTCCAAAATTGCCCATATTTATTATGGTACTTTTAAGAGAGAGAAATACATAAGCATTAATAAATATGAAAAAGAGTTAGGGGTGAAGTAGGAAAAAATGTATTAAATGAGGAGAAAATATGAGGTGAGCTCTTACATTAGGGACCAAAACCATTCAAATTTTGGGCTCTTACATTAGGGACCGGAGGGAGTAATAATCAATGTTAATTAGGATAGATTACGTGAGATTGATGTTCACGTCGTCTCATTAAATCTACTAAATGTCATTGTCTTTTATCATCCACAAGGTAACTTCACCTAGAAAATGAAAAGCAAAGTCGTGTTTCTTACCTCTAGTCTCCTCTAGATATTTGTGTTAGATGTAAACAATCCTTTATGTTGTTTAGTGTGTGAATTAATAATACTCCCTTCAGTCCTAAATATAAGACCTACTTTACTTTTTTAGAAAATATTAAATAAACAAAATAAATTCATTATAAATTGATTTACCTAATTTTCCTCCTTAAATTAGTTTATTTCACCTATAAACAAATGAATACTCTAAAAATATATCAAATATGTCATAATTTAATAACATATTTCGCAATCTTAATCTCTCCAAGAAAAAATCAATTAAGTCTTATATTTAGTAACAAAGGTAGTATTTGATAAGAGTTTATTAGTGATTATGAAAATATTGTGTGTATACTGTGTTTTATTTGTATTCATTTAATTTGTTTTGATTAAAAGTTGTGCAATTTACTTAAGTATAGTATAATAATACATTAATTCTGACCAAATAAATATATTACTTATACAGAAATTATTTATATATGATATACAAATTAAATTTTAACTCATGTACCCATTACATTTTCTATTCACACAATTAAAAATTCATTCTTGAGATAAATTATTTTTTTAACCATATGGTATTATTCACATGTAAATGGTTTCCAAGTTTATAAAGAAAGACAAAAGGACTGATATGATAATTAACTATTTCAATTTGGGCAAAACTAATAAATGACTATTTCGTGGTGCATAAATAATACTCCCTCCGGTCCTAAATATAAGACCTAATTGACTTTTTTTAAAAATTCTAAAAAACAGCAAAATAAATTAATTATAAATTGATTTACCTAATTTTTTCCTTTAAACTAGTTTATTTTACTTATAAACTAATGGATAATCTAAAAATATATCAAATATGTCATGATTTAATAGACTATTTTGCAACTTTAACTTCTCCAAAAAAAAGTTATCTAAGTCCTATATTTAGGACCGGAGGTAGTATCTAACTTTGTGACCCGATGCAAAAATGATAAAACCGGTGTTAGATGTTAATTTGTAGTTATGTGGAACCTTTCTAATATTATTTCAAAGTGAAAAATACATTTTTGCCCCTCCCAATTAAAACCTTGCTAATACTTGTTAGCATGGGAAGATGATGGGCGAAAAGAAGAAGGATTGAGTTTTTATTTTGAGGGAGTAAAACGGTATTTTTACTTAAGAAATAATATCAATAATTTTTCAAGTGAGGAAACCCAAAAATACCAATAATTTTAAAGTTTTTCTTTAAAGACTGCTTTCATACTTTCCTACTACCGATCTTATTATATATTTTATTGTTATTATCTTTATTCATTATTACTTTCTAACACTAAAATTATCTCACATAACCATTTTTTTTCTGTCATAGTTTAGTCTCCCTATATTTACAAATTTACAAAAGCTTGCAAGTTGTACACTTGCTTTAGTTTGCCTATCTACATCAAAATGATTGGGTATGTACATATCCAAAATATCTATCTACAAGGTACATGTCCCCCTAGCACTGCGACGCATTCCAAAATGCCTACCTTACTTACACCTTCTCACCAGCTCCCACAACCTAAAAACAGCAGCAATCAATGCAGTTTATATCACATCTACTTTATATACATCTCATCATGTGTCAATTTATATATATAAACAAAATGATAAACCATAAACCTGGATAGCAATGATATTATCCTTTTACAAAATAAGTCTCACCCACTACTAATAACAATATATTCGTTATATAGTAGTGGTCTCCTCAAACCTGCAGGATTTATGAATTAGTCTCTGGCATAGGGGTAGCTAGCCGCCTAGCCAAGGAGTACTCCAGAATATAGTCTCAAGGATTTCTATCATTTACTAAAAACAGATATTACAGTTTATAATTATAGATGTGAAATAAACTGCTACCTGGTTGTGGCTTTCACTCTTGAACTGACTCCTTCCCTTTGTTATACCCCGAGGATTCTACTCCACTATCGTTTCCTATAAAATATGTTTATATAATGAATTAATTAATAACTCTACTTATGAATATTTATTTTGCGTCTCTCACATCCTTATTAAACTAGTAATACTTTTACCCTTCCCATCTCTAACAAACACTCTCATTATAAAAAGACCACATATGAGACACATACAAATATCACATATCCATGCAATACTTCTCATCCAATGAAATCCAACGAAGTCAATTCAATTCTTATTAATTCAAAACATAACACATAGAATGAAACCAATTTCAATTTCTCATTTTACTTCCCTGCGTTTTCATGACCAAGAGATCAAAATAAATAAAAGAATCAGACTTCTCATGCTTCATATTTAGCCCAGCAAAACAAAAGTGAATCAAAGCATATAAACACACAGGCATGCATATATAAACTCAACCATGTCTCATTACTCAATACAAAATAACCTAAGTCTACCATTTTCTTTTAATTACATTTAATCTTAAGGCAATAGCAGCAAAACCATTTCCATATCTTAATCAAATATATAACAAAACACTTTTTTTTTTTTGATCAAAATATAACAAAACACTTTGACCCATGTAGATTTCTAATTTTACTTTCTTGCCACCGATTCAGCACTTCTTCATGCATACCTTATGACCACATATATACAGAGCAACCTTTACAATTTAAAACTATATTCTTCAAAAGATCAGATTCTAAAGTCTCCAAAATCTTCTATATTCTCTTCGCAAGAGTGAGAATAAGACAAGCAAAACATACACACAAGTACTTGTATATTTAAGAACATATAGGTATCCTTGTTGGAATTTAATTATTAACATACTCAATTCTCAGCCAACATCTTTAATAAATTTAGAAATCAGGGCCATGAACAAAATAGGAAAATATCAACTCTCAAAATCCTTGCACACCAATTAAATATCATTTCAATTTAACAAACCTATTCAAGCTCTAATTCATGTTTAAGACAAACAAATACTTCCCTCCAAGTACTCAACCAAACTGAACAGCAGCCAAAGAAACAAAAGAACAGAAATTCTTCAAATCCTTAGCTTCAAAACACCCAAATCTTGGTAAAATCCCATGCATATTATACTTTTTTATCTTATTGTTTTATCCATGCTATCATCAATCTCAGCTTTCCCAAGCATAGAAATCAATTAAAACAGTACAAGAAATCACCACCAATATAATCCAAACAAACATAAACAGGGCAACCCAAGCACAAACAATCATTTTCAATATACTCATAAAAGCTTTCAACTTTATGAATCTAATCTTAGTTTCTATCAATTTAATCTATTCAAGACTCTCAATTCCAAACTCAAAGTGATTTCCCCTCCCCCACACCTTCTCAATTCGGACAGAGAAAGAGAAAAGAGAAAGGGAAAGCTCACCTAAAGTATGCCACGCGTGGAACTCACTCCAATTGCCCCCACTGTCACCGTTGCCGTTGATGGCTCTCACCGTCACTGGTGGTGGCTGACCGCGAGAAACCAGAAAAAAAATGGAAGAAAGTAGAGAGAAGAGTGAGAAGTGAAGGTGACGAGAGAGATGGAGAGTGATATGTTGATGGGGAAATGAGAAATTGAGAACAAAGTGAGGTGAGAATGGTGTGGCGGTGATGAAGTGATGAAGAAATGAGAGTGAAGCAGAGAAGGGAGTGAAGTGAGATTGATGATGTTGATGGTAAAAATGAAGAAGAGAAGGCAGTGATAAGATGATGATAATGACGGTGGAGGAGGGAATTTTAATTTATTAAATAAAATGGATGGAGGAGAGTGATTAGAGGAAAGGATAAAGATGGTTAAAATGAGTGGATAAGATTAATAAGATGGAGTGATAAGGATGAAGGAAAATAAGAAGATATTTTGGAGTGAGATTAATGGTGGTGAAGATATTTGAGAGCGAGAGGGATGATTTGAATGAGGGTGAGTTGGTGAGAATGATAAGAGGAGGTAAATATTAAATATTAAATGAGTTAAATGAATGGTTTATATTTATTTAGAGGGATAAGGATGGTTAGGAAGATGAGAAGATATTTTTTAAATGAATGGATGCCATTATTTAAGAATAAGGAAGGATTGAAAAGATAAATATAAGTTTAGGGAAGATATTTTAGTCCTTATATAATTTATCTAGATATGTTTTAATTCTCAAATTTATTCCTAAAATTTCTTAAATACAAAATCATACATCAAGATTTTAAATATTGTCTTATTTATTCTATTCTATTTTAAAATTTGGGGTGTTACAGAACCCAACACCACAAACTTTTTTTGGATTTAAAAATGCTCATGAACTTTCAAAAATGGTGCAAAACTACACATCAACAAACTTTCGTTACTTTGCAATTTATTAGTTGGTGTCACACTATAATATGTTTATTTTAATAAAAAAAATCACTCTTTACTTCTCACCCAACAATACTCGATCTTAACCTCACCACAAATCCAGCATTCTCCAGATTCATGAACTCTTCATCACATCATCACCATCCCTTTCTTCCACAACCATTCTCAGGATGAACTAATTGCACTCGCATAGTCCACTATCTATTGAAAGTTGCTGCTTGATGAGCATCATCTCATGCCGTGTCAGTAAATGAGATAGATATCGCCGGAGACCTTGCTGCCACTGTAGTTGTTAGCACCATTGTAGCTGCTGCCGTCACTATTGTCTAGAAATATGGTGTGAATCAGGGAATTGGATGCTTCGGTTTCTTCTCACGCTCAAAATAGACCGTGCATGCTTTGTGCACACTTAACAATGCATGCTATTGAAGAATGTTGTAGTCCGAAATACACTCACACACATACACACACACAAAACAACTTAAAAGGCACTATTTATTGAAAGAGAAAATTTTCATAGTTTATATTACAACACACACATAATGTTAACTCGAAACACACACACTAACAGCGAATTGCTACAAAATGTTCACTCAAGACAATACACCGAAATTTAAGATCACAAAAGGAAATTCAACAGGCAGCGTCATAGTCTTTGAACAAGTGTCACTGCAGCAAAGCTCTTTATTTCTTGAAGAAGAGGAACGTAACGATGAGAGTAATAATACCTACTTCACTTGCATCCCACAGGAAAGCTATGTATATATTGAAAAATAAACGAGATAAAACAGTCAGCTAAGTACAACAACAAAGGAAATTGAAATAAATTATTTTAAATAAGAAGAATACTTCTGAGAAATATAAAAGGCAAATTGTTACCTCAATAGAAACCTTGTAATTGACATTCAGCTGGAGCTTTTGAAGCAAAGAGCAAAGAAAACATAAAGTTGATCAAACAGGTGATTGAACCATCGAAAAAAATTGTGTCTCCAAGCTCTGACAAGGAAGAGAGAACCACAAACTCCCCAGAAACCCACTGCAAATCCAACACCCATGCCGAGATACAATGACTTTAGAAAGTCATCTTCTACTTCTTCATCTATCTTTAAATTGACAGTTTCTTCTTTTTTGTTGCATTTCTTATGAAGGGGAGATCCACATAAGTCAGGATTGCCAACAAAACTCCAGGACTCAAAAGTGTCAATTTGAGTTCCTAGTGGAATTTGTCCAGTGAAATCGTTGTATGAAAGGTTCAAATAGGCAAGAAAAGACAAATAAGAGATGGTTGAAGGGATTTCTCCAGTAAGTTTGTTGTAACTGAGATCAAGGCACTCCAAATTTTTCAGGCCTCCAATTTGTTTAGGAATTTCTCCAGTCAAATGGTTTCGAGACAAGTTCAAGAACTGCATTTTACTGATCATAAATAATTCTTTGGGAACTTCTCCAGACAAGATATTGGCAGAAAGATCTATGAGGAAACTTCCATGAGCTACAAGACTATAAGCTTTGTAGTCTAATTCTGTCCCTTTAGTGAATAGTTCTATCATTTCATCATACAATAGAAAACTAGATGCTGACGTGATGTTGTAGAGGCAATGAGGTATGGATCCTGAAAGCTTATTTTCAGCTAGATCAAGAATGACCAATGAAGAAACATTGCACAATTGTGATGGAATATTGCCAGTAAACTTATTGCCCCTCATTGTAATAACTAGCAACTGTTGTGCCATAAAAGGAAACTTCGGCAAACCTCCGGAAAATTCATTTCCATCTAGAAGAAGATATTCCAAATTCGTCCAGTTTGATAGGTCCAATGAAAATTCCCCAAAGAAATTGTTATCACGCAAATCTAATACCACAAGATTCTTTAATGAGGCCATGGAGTGATGGACCTTACCAGTTAGCTTATTACTCTGCAACTCAAGGGTAGTCAATTCATTCCAATTGGCCCAACAATCAGGAAGAACCCCACTTAGATTATTGTGTGATAAGTCCAACTTATTCATGTTTTTCCCATTACCTTGTGGATGACACAGTAAAGGGAGAACAGATCCTGAAAAGGAGTTGTGAGATGCGGAAAATCTAGAGACATTTGGAGATATGTGTGGGAGATATCCTGTAAAATTATTATACTCTAAATTCACAACTCTGCTGTAGAATGTCACATTGGATATATCTCCACTTATAAAGTTGTTTGAGATATCGACATTATCAATTCCTGCTATGAAGCTCCAAAATACATTTGCATCAATTGTTGAAATGCTTGATCTACAAATATCTAGATGTCTTATCGACCGCTGTGTATATAGCCATGTTGGAACATTAGGACCTAGGCTTGTGTTACCCAAATCCAAATATTCAAGTTGAAATGGTGGGACCCATTTGGGATCAATGTCAAATTCAAAATCCGTGGAACTTAAATCCAGTGATTTTAAATTTGAGAACTTTGAGAAATTGTTTTCCATCAAAACACCCACCAAGTGATTTCCCCCAACACCTAAATGATTCAAATTATAGAGTTGTCCTAAGGTTTCTGGAAGATTGCCAATCAATTGATTGTAGGACAAGTCTAATTGGGAAAGGGAAGATATGTTTCCAAGAGATGGTGGAATAACTCCATGTAACAAATTATATTCGACACTTAAGTATTGCAACTGCTCATACTGGCCTAACCAATCAGGAATTGAACCTTTAAGGTTATTAAAACTCAAATCTAAATACTTCAGGTTTTGAAGATTAAGAAAGGCTTTTGATATTTGACCATAGAAACTGCAACGTCCAAGGTCAAGATGATATATATGATTGGTGATATTCAGAAATGAATTTGGCAATAATTTTGACTTCATAGCAAAATTTAAAGAAAGATCAAGAACTTCAAGTGCTGTAAAATTTCCATAATCAAGGGATGGAAAATCTCTCAATTCACATTCTCTCAAGTGTAACTCAGAGAGTGACGGAAGCATGGCTATATAGTGGAGCCATTTGGTTTCATCTCCAATATAAGCAGAGCTGAGGTCAAGATACTTTAAAGAAGTAAGTTGGGAAAGCCAATGAAGGTCTTTTATGACTAGATAGTTATTTGAAAAGTCAAGAGAACACAGAACAGTAGAAAAACTTGATGACTTATTAGAATGAACAGCAAGTGACAGGTTTTTAAATTTGTGCGTATGAATAGAAGATTTGGAGATTTGGGATGGTGGCATACTCACAGTTTTGAAGTTATTGCAACTCAAGTTTAAGTGGTTGAGATGTTCAAGTTGAAGAACACTTAAATTTATCTCACCTTCTAATGTGTGATTGGAAAGAGAAAGCTCTGTCACTCTTCCGGTAATGTTGTTGCAGTAAACTCCTTCCCATGAACAACAATCTTCATCAATAGTCCAAGAAAAGAGTCGGTTGTCTGGATCAACCACTCCTTGTTTGAAGGTTAAAAGCAGCCTTTGATCATCAGAGGTGACCATCAGAGGGTCACATAATGTTGTATTTATATTGTAGGGTAAATACAATTACATGTGGTCCCCAATACTACAGCTGTGAGGGAAATTGTTATGCTAGAGGACAAACACAAAGAATAAATATGCATTTACACATTTGCTAATTGTAAAACTGATTATGTTCTAACATCCCCCCTCAAACGAGAGGGTGTAATTGTAACCCCGAGTTTGCTTCTGAATAATCTGAATTTTGTGTGAGTGAGAGGTTTGGTTAGGCAATCTGCAATTTGATGCTGAGAAGGAGTGAATTGAACATTGAGAAACCCATTCAATACCAGATCACGCACAAAATGCTGGTCAATCTCAATGTATTTGGTTCTAGCATGTTGGACTGGATTGGCTGCTAGAGCTTTAGCACTGATATTGTCACACCACATTGTGGCTGGCTTTCTTGCCCACAATCCAAGTTCAAGAAGCAGTGAATGTAGCCACTTAATTTCTGCTGCGCCGTCTGCTAAAGATCGATACTCAGATTCAGTAGATGACCTGGAAACCACCTTTTGTTTTCTAGAGGCCCATGATACTAGAGAATTTCCTAAGTAAACACAGCAGCCACCAATAGACCTTCGATCATCAACATCTGCTGCCCAATCTGCATCGGTAAAGGCAGTGATCTTTGGCACTTGAAAGGGTTGGAGATGCAGGCCATAATTATAAGTGCCTTTGACATATCTTAGAATTCTTTTGACTCCTTGGTAGTGCACATCTGTTGGCTGAGACAAATATTGACTCAGTTTGTTAACCGAGTAAGAGATGTCTAGACGTGTGGTTGTCAAGTATTGTAGAGAGCCAATTGCTCTTCTATACAGAGATGGATCTTTCATGGGCGTGCCTATATACTTAGAGAAATGTCTATCAGCAACCATTGGAGTGGGTACTGGAGCACAATCAAGCATATCAAACTTCTTTAGCAAATCAAGAATATACTTCCCTTGATTTAAGTAAAAGCCTGAGGAATCTCTATAAATTTCTAGGCCAAGAAAATAATATACAGGACCCAAGTCTTTGAGAGAAAACAAGATATTCAGTCTTTGAATAAGGCTCTTCACATATTTGGAACAATTACCAGTTACCAAGATATCATCTACATATATGAGGATGTAAATTGTCAAGTATGGAGTTATAAAAAGGAACAGTGAGGTATCACTCCGAGAATTCTTGAAGCCCCATTTCAACAGTATCTTCCGAAGTCTATCAAACCAAGCTCTTGGAGCTTGTTTCAAACCATAGAGAGCTTTGACCAATTTGCACACAAAGTTTGGTCTATGAGGATCTTTGAAACCTTCTGGTTGATTCATAAACACATTTTCTATTAGAAAACCATTGAGAAAAGCATTGTTCACATCAAGCTGTCTTACCTCCCAATTAAAAGTTGCCGCAATGGAGAGAACTACTCGAATGGTTGTCGGTTTGATAACTGGGCTGAAAGTTTCGCCATAATCCACTCCTTCTTGTTGTTGAAATCCCTTTGCAACTAAACGTGCTTTGGGTTTAAGTAACGAACCATCTGCTTTGAATTTATTCTTGAAAATCCATTTACAATCAACAATGGAAGTAGCATGATGCCGAGGAACAAGAACCCATGTTCGATTTCGGATGAGAGCTTGATACTCTTCCTCCATTGCCTTTTTCCAGTAAGAGGATGAAAGTGCTTCACGAATGGTTTTAGGTTCTGAAATGAGGGAAAGAGTTTTTGGATCTTCTGACTTCATGAGGCCAACAAAGGGATGGTTGGGTTTAAAAATACCTACTTTGGATCGAGTAACCATAGGATGTTTTTGTTGTGGTGGGTGAGGCTCATTTGATTTTGGAGACATGAATTGTGGGCTGGAGTGGTTAAATATATGTTGAGGTTGTGTGTTTTCATGTGGGCTATGTTGGGTTTGAGGAGAGGAGGTAATATTCTGGGTTTGTGTATTGGCGTATGGGCTGGATGTATTAGATGTGTGAGGATTGTGATGTGTTTGTGTATTGGTTTGTAGGCTGGATGTGTTGGAGTTGTGTGGGTTGTGAGGTGTATGGGTTTGAGGAGAGTGAGTTGGGCTCATGGTTTGTGAACTTTCGATGACTGGGCTTTCTTCTTGAGGAATAATGTTCAATGGTTTACATGACAAGTCATAATTAATAACTGGACCATCTATAGAGACAGCAACATCAGAAGAATTTTTATGTCGATTCAAGAAGCCACCTGCAAATGGAAAATTGGAAGCATCAAAGACTACATGCCTTGAAATATATATTTTACCAGTGGTGCTCAAGCATTTGTGGCCTTTGTGTTGAGGAGCTGGTCCCAAATATACACATTGTTGACTGTGAAACTGAAATTTATGCACATTATATGGTTTTAGGCATGGATAGCAAGCACATCCAAAGGGTTGTATCTCCTTGTAGTCTGGCTCCTTTTGAAATAGACAAGATAAGGGAGTTGACCCTTGCAAGGTGGGAGTTGGCAATCTGTTGATTAAATATGTAGCTGTTTGAAAACTTTCAGTCCAGTAAGTCAGAGGCATATGAGCCTGAGCTAGCAAGGTCAGTCCCATTTCCACCACATGCCGGTGTTTTCTCTCGGCACGTCCGTTTTGAACAGAGGTGTATGGGCAAGTATAGCGTATCAGCATTCAGGAACTCTGTGCAATGGGAATTAAAGGCTTATACTCAGCACCATTATTACACTGGATAACTTTGATCTTGGTGTTGAATTGATTCTCAACCTGCTTTTGAAAAACCTGGAATACAGAGGAAGTTTCACTCTTGAACTTAAGAGGAAATAGCCAAGTAAATCTACTATAATCATCAACAAATAATATATAGAAACGATGACCACTCCGTGATTGTACTGGTGAAGGGCCCCATATATCAGTATGAATTAAATCTAGAGGTGCTTTGGCACGAGAATTGGATGGAGAAAATGGTAAAAACTTAGACTTGCCATGTTGACATGCTTCACAAACATAACTTTCATTAATTTCAACTCTTTCATTACAAGACTTTAATACTTGCTTTAAAATACGATTACTAGGATGTCCTAACTTGTGATGCCACCTAAGATAGGCATCACTTCTTTGAGAAATAAAATTGGCAGATGCAACATAAGCTGAAGATGGTCCTCCATCCGGTCTACTTTTCATGGGGTACATTCCTTGGCTTTCCTTCCCCAGCATCAAAATTCTCCCAGTGTTCTTGTCCTTCACAATACAACAGTTGTCAGTAAAATAAATATCAACACAATTATCCTTCAATAACTTGTTCACACTCATAAGATTTTTAGTTGCTGTGGGAACTAGAAGCACATCATTTAACTTAATGTTAGAGCCAGTGATTGATTTAGAGCCTACACCTTTAATTTCGGCTCTCTCTCCAGTACAAGTTGACAAGTAAGAATTACCTGCAGGCGCTATCTGATCCAGATTATCCAAACAAGGGGTCACATGATAGTTTGCTCCAGAATCCATATACCAAGAAGGGTCATTCACAGTGCTTGAGTTTGCATAAAAAGCATTTGAGTTGTATCCACCACGATGCGAGGGAGGTTTGAAGCTTCGGTCAAAACGACGAAAGCATTCAGCCACTTCATGTCCAGGTTTCTCACAGAGATAACAGAAACTGTGACTACGCCCAGGATTTGAGCCACCGGAGTGAAAGCCTCCGCCAGAGAAGTTTTGGCGGCCTCTGCCGCGACGTCCACTGCCACGAAAGTTGCCTCGATGGCCACCCCTCCAAGGAGGCCGAGTGGGCTCTGAGTTGCGATTAGGGAAGCTTCCATGTCTTTCTTCTCTTTTGGCCACATTAACAGATGGGTTGATACTGAGACGTGAAAGACGATTTCTTTGCTCAAGCCGACTTTCCCAGGTCAGTAGAGATGCCTGGGCTTCTATCCAAGAGATATTCTGATCATAAAGTTTTCCAACAATAGTGTCATAGGGTTCGCCTAAACCCCTTAATGTTTGTTGAATAAGTTCATCTGTCGTGATTGGCGCACCAGCAAGAGCCAATTGATCATACAAGGACTTCATCCGATTCAAATAATCCTCCATAGACATGTTTTCCTTTTCAAGTGATCCAAGTTCAGCCTTGTACATCATTACTCGGGCTCGATTGGAAGCACTTGTAAGGTCTTTGGCACCAACCCAAAGCTCACGTGCCCACCGACAGTGAATGAGTTGAGCTGATATTTCAGGAGTGAAGTTGCTCCTGAGCCAGCTTACTAGGAGCTTATCAGCAGCCACCCACTCTTCATACTCAGGGTTAGTAATCACACCTGAACCTGTGGGGTTTGTAATAAGACGAGGAGGAATGATTCCAGTACCGTCAATGTGTGATTGGAGACGATGACCCTCAATGAACGGGAGAACAACAGACTCCCAAATCAGATAATTACTTCTGTCAAGTTTGATGCTGGTTGCTTGATTAGAAGAGCTAAAAAGTCCAGATCCCTTTGATAAAGAACCTGTTGAGGCAGAGCTGGCCGAAGAGTTTGTAGAAGGATTTGTGGAGGAAATGCTTTCAGGTGTAGATGCCATTGGGATTCGCACGGCTCTGGTACCAAGAAAAGTAAAGAAAGGAAGGGTCCTGTAGGTGCGGCGCTAAAGGTGACCATCAGAGGGTCACATAATGTTGTATTTATATTGTAGGGTAAATACAATTACATGTGGTCCCCAATACTACAGCTGTGAGGGAAATTGTTATGCTAGAGGACAAACACAAAGAATAAATATGCATTTACACATTTGCTAATTGTAAAACTGATTATGTTCTAACAATTTTCATTGCAACGGATCATTCTGGTTGATGAGTTAACCACGCTTTTGTTGAATGTTGGTGCAAATATCATAAACAACAAAAGAGAGGATATTTGTGAAGCAAAGCTGGCCATTGTGATTTTATGTTTGAGTTTATTGGTCGCAATGAGATCTATCCTTGATATATATGGAGAGAAATCTTGAGCAAACAAGAATTTAAACGACTTGAAAATTTAATAATAATGTGATTTTCCTCATTCTCAAGTCTGTGCAATATTTTAAAGTCTTCCTGTCTTTTACGATATGTTGAATGAATGCATGCATCCCCACATGGTACATGCATCCCCATATGGTACATGCATCATTCTTGTCTTTTTCAATACCCAGCACAATGTGCTGCATATTATCAATGGATATTTACAACTACACCTCTTTTAGCATGATAATAGAGTAAGAAAATGCTCAGAGAAGCAAGCTCTATGGTTCTCCATTTCCCACGTGTGGGGCCATCTCGTGTTTCACATTAGTATCTACAGTAGCATAAAAAGTTTGAAGCTGAGAAGACCATAAAGGGATTTGAGTTTGTTACAAAAATATAGGAAATATATCTAATTTTTCTCAATTTTACCCTAATATATCCCTATTGATACTCCTTAATAAAAAAGCAAGTAAGTCAGGGAGGGTGGAAATGCAGATGAGAGGTTAAAGTGTTTTGATAATATCATTTAATTTTAACTAATATCATTAATTCATCAAATAATAAGCTCTTATTTATAACAAAGAACAAAGGAATGTATCCAATTTGATGAATTTTAACTAGTATAACCAACTGTTAAGTTTTCTCCCTCCATGTCCTCACTAAAGAATATTCAAATATTAGATTTGCGTGATAACAGTTTCTTTGGAAACAATTCATTAGACCTATCTAACTGGACACATTTGGAATACCATCTTCTCGGCGAAAATGAATTTTTAGGCAGTTTACTTATTTTTCCTTTAATTTAACTAATATTTTTAAGTTTCTCCTGAAATGGCAATGAGCTCTTTTAACAAAGAATAGATGAAGTATTAACTAAAATATTTTACGTATGGCAAGGCATAAAGGTGTAAAGTCCGTCCTTAACAAAATAGGTATGGTAGGTCTTTGATCCATTTACACAATTGAGCCTTTAAATAGGTCTTGCGTGAGTTTTTTTGAAAAATAAGTCAACACAAGTAAAGCACCAAATAGACCAAGTTGTAGGTTGTCTGATATGGATTTGACCTATTCCTATCTATAAATAGAACAAGTTTTTTTTGAAGATATTAAATTTCCAAAACAAATTAAATTACTTTAGAACACACACACATTTATGATCTTTTTAAAAAACTGAGCTGTCTTACTTATATGATATTCCCTCCTTTCCTAAAATTAGAGTAATGAAATTATTTAAAATAACATATTACTGAAATACATTAAATACATTCCTTTATTCGTATCATTCCACTCTTACTTGTTTAATATTTATACCATGAATAGGGATGATTTTGGGGGGCGGGGAATGATGAGAATAAGAAATAAGTAATATATAGGAAAAAACTTCCCTCTCTAAATATAAAGTTCTATATTTAGGAACATGATAGTTTTATAAGATGCTATCCCATGTTATGTTTGGTAAGTTAAGAAAATAATGGGATGAAAAATCATGATTAAAATTATATGAAAATTGTGCAATTATTATTTTGCCACTCGCCAATGAAAGAATTAAGTATCTTTTCTTGTTTACAAAAATCAGGTACCTGGCCTCTTCGATTCCTTTTCCTCCATTAAAATGTTCGCACATTTTTTGAAGATATTAATAAAGTTCAATTCCTTCACCGAAAATCCAAATCCAATAAAAATTATTTAAAAACACGCAATCTTGTTTGGTCATTTTTGTATTCTTATTGTGCAATGCATATGTACATAGAAAGTGCGTCTTGAAAATCAAGCTCTCCCTTTTCCTCTGCATTATTATTACTACCCGTTTGGTTGCCCATAATTGAGAAATGGAAATGAAATCAGGAAATGAAAATAGTAATTTATTTATATATAGGGTTAAGGGTCAAATCTAGCACTCTACTATTGTCAAAAGTTCACCCAACATAAACAAGAATTCGATGGCTCAAATGTAGCACACATCTTTTCAAAAATGGTTCAAATCTAGCATTTCCGTCAACTTTAACGGGATTGACCGTTAAGGTTGACTTGACCATGGCACGTCACCCGCCACCTCACTCAGTTTTGCCACGTGGCCTGCCACGTCACCCAATAATGGATAGTAAGTGGGCCCATTGGGTGACGTGGCAGACCACGTGGCAAAACGGAGTGACGTGGCAGGTGGCGTGGAATGGTCAAGTCAAACTTAACGGTCAAACCCGTTAAAGTTGACGGAAATGCTAGATTTGAGTCATTTTTGAAAAGATGTGTGCTACATTTGAGCCATTGAAATCTTGTTTATGTTGGGTGAACTTTTGCAATAGTAGAGTGCTAGATTTGACCTTTAACCCTTATATATATCTCGGGCCCACAAGTTTTCTCTCCTCATCTCACATTTTTCCTGAGACACACAAACTTTACCACTACAAAAAATGGGCAGATCTGCGGC
Source organism: Mimosa pudica (assembly GCA_029929735.1). Lineage (NCBI taxonomy): Eukaryota > Viridiplantae > Streptophyta > Magnoliopsida > Fabales > Fabaceae > Mimosa > Mimosa pudica. The sequence continues at coordinate 2,774,978 of JAKELP010000040.1, forward strand.
GGGTATTTTCCCAGCGTAGGGGCGGTTCTAACCGCCCCCATGGCGCTCCGGCGGTCAAATTTACCGCCGGCGATTTTAACGAGGGAACGCTGCGTGGGGGCGGAACGAGGGAACGCTGTAGCTCCCTTGGAACCGCCGCTACGCGTTGGGGCGGATGTAGGGGCGGACCTACCCGCCGCCACAATTTTTTATTTTTTAAAAAAAAAGGCATGGGGGCGGTTACGACCGCCGCCATGTGATTTTTTTTGAAAAAAAATCAAATAGTGCCGGCGTATCGAACCGCCGGCATGCTGTTATATTTACTAAAAAAAAATTGTTTCATGCGAACAATTTAATGATAATGACTTAAATTGAAGACCGAAAAAGGAATAAAAACAAGAAAAAAAACAAAACAAATGCAGCAAAAATTAATTTTATTGTAATATATATGAAATAAATATATACTAAATCATCAAGCACAAAAAGATCATGTCCAAAATCCATAAGATAAATTGTAACGAAACAAAGAATAAGAGAAAATATCTGAAAAATAAATAAGATATATTACGAAAACAAAATAATAAGAAATAAAAACAATCAGATATAATAAAATAAAAAAGAAAAAATAAACAATACCTATACCAAAAGTAAGACAAACTTTTAGACATCATGTGTGCACCAACGATGAAAACAGCAAGAAACACAAAAGGGAGAAAGTGAGAAAGAAGAGATTGTGCGCGCGGTAGAAATGGGGGGAGGTTATTTATAGGGAGAGATAGCAACGTGGGGGCGGGCGACCGCCCCAACGTGATTTTTTTTTTTTTAAAGTTCTTTTTATTCGCGTTGGGGCGATCGACCACCCCCACGCGACATTAAATGCGCACAAATCTCTGTGCGCCGTGGGGGCGGGTGACCGCCCCAACGTGATTTTATTTTTTTTTAAATTTTTTTTATTCGCGTTGGGGCGGTCGACCGCCCCCACGCGACATTAAATGCGCACAAATCTCTGTGCGCCTTGGGGGCGGGTGACCGCCCCAACATGATTTTATTTTTTAAAAAATTTTTTTATTCGCGTTGGGGCGGTCGACCGCCCCCACGCGACATTAAATGCGCACAAATCTCTGTGCGCCGTGGGGGCGGGTGACCGCCCCAACGTGATTTTATTTTTTTTTAAATTTTTTTTATTCGCGTTGGGTCGGTCGACCGCCCCCACGCACCGCGGCAATGAAAATTTTTTTTTTAAGTATTTTTTTTATGCTGCGTTGGGGCGGGTATTATTTTTGTGACCGCCGCAACGAATGCACCACAAACAAAAAAAAACTTTTCCCTCGCAACTCGCCCTCGGATGGCTTAGACCGCCGGAACGCGTTTTCGCGGGGGCGGTTTTTGGCGTTCCGCCGGGATGCGTGCGCGGCTAATCGCCGCTTCTTTTGTAGTGTACTTTTTCATCATTACTTAATTTACCTCAATTTTCCATCTTTACCACTTCCATTATTTCTATTATATTATTGTGCAATGCATATGTACGTACAGTGTTTTGATTCAATATATCCTTGCGCTTTTAATTTTGTCCAAAACAAAGAAATCAATACTTTAATTGATCTCTTAACATGATTTTTTAAGAATAACTAATGAAGGACGGGCAAGTGAAAGAAAGAAATTAAAGAAAATGAGATGAAATTTGAGAAAGAGTAGTTAATAACATTAATATAAACCACTGCAAACAAATTCAATCTTATTAGAGGGTCACATTCAATACTTGCAATTGATCTTTTAATACGAAGTTAAAGAATAAAGTAAGGGAAAATGACAAAAAAATGACACTTGAATTTGAGTTGGATAAAATGGGGTCTCCAATTCCAGCTTGGACAAATAAGGGATAGTCCCCAATTTGTCCTAAATGAAATTTGTGACTTTGTGGCAAAAAAGTAGTGAATGGCGATTTCAGAGTAGTTATCGGTGATACTTAATTAAGTAGTTATTGAGAATGGTAGTTAATAGCGATACAAGGGTAGTAGTTAACTGCTATACATGAATAGTTATCCATTAACCACTCTAAAAAAAAGAAGCGATCGTCAGCAAGGAAGTTGGTGAAAAGGTAGAAGATAAGCAAAGACGTGATGTTTTAGAGAGGTTAATTATTCTCCAACGAACCTTTCTGGAAGAATCTGAATGTGCTTTGGAATGTGATTGCAAGTCTGGAGCAGTGCTTAGAAATTGCGAGGGAGTAAACAGTATTCCATCAGTTGAAGAGAGTAATCTGTTTTGTCAAGGGAGTAAAGGGCAAAATGGGAAAATATTGTGATAAATTAGAAAGTGATCTTATATTTAGGAACAAACTCACTTGGCCAAAGTGATCTTATATTTAAGAACAGAGGGAGTATAATTAAAACCAATTGAGTAAAAAATTTATTATAAAAAAGGTCAATTCTCAAGATCTTTATCTTGAGAATAGAGGAAAGGACAAAGAAACCATTAAGGTTAAGAGTTTGACGAATTCAATAACATGTTTACTCATTCTACAGACTAAGTATTCGGTTTTTACCAAAGTGGTCTGCTATCAGCTTGACAGCCACATATTTTTCACGATGACGACAAATTGCATATTCTTAAATCTTTCCTCGATAGATCATCTTCTTTTTTACTCCCTCCTACATCCAAATAGGGGTTTTTTTACACATATGCTACAGGAAAAAAAAATATTTACCAATATACTACAAGAAAAAAATTATTTACCAATATACTATAAATTTGAAAATCGTTCTTGGGAAGAACGACTTCTAAAGTCGTTCTTGCCAAGAACGACTTTAGAAGTCGTTCTTGCCAAGAACGACTTTCCTTGTACACGTATCCCGATGCCTAGTGTGAGCTTAAAAATGTTACTTCTTTTAGTCTTCTACTCGTGTCCTTATTTTAAGTCACTAACCGCTTCTAAATTTTGATCCTTAACGTAAGTCACAAACTGTCATTAACTAAATAATTTATTAAAATTTTCCCAATATACCCTTATCATTGGAAAAAAAGATTTCTTTGATTTTCCCAAGAAGAAAGAGAAAATGAAAAAAGACACATGTATAGTATACTCATAAAGATAGAGAGTTAATGAAGAAAGAAAAAAGGTAGTGAGCCATAATGATAAAAGTGAGAGCGGCAAAAATGGAAAAGACAAAAAAGTAAAACCAATTTAATTATACAGCTTCCATTAACCTCTATTCCTTGGTATGTACAATTTGGAGAAAATTTAAGTATAAGTATATTAAGATAACTTAAGTAATTAAATGAGTTAGTTAATTAAAATTAAGCATATTAAACATATATATTCTTTAATTTTCTCCATTTACGTTGCATCATTAAATTGATCTTATTTGGTCTTTTCCATTTTTACTCCTCTCACCTTATCACTATGGGCCCACTACCTTTTTTTCTCTTAATTAACCCTCTATCTTTATGAGTATATATGTGTCTTTTTCATCCCCTCTCTCTTTTTGGGAAAATTAAAGAAATCTCTTTTTCCGATGATAAGGGTATATTAGGAAAATTTTAATAAATGAGTTAGTTAATGGCAGTTTGTGACTTATATTAAAGATCAAAATTTAGAGGCGGTTGATGACTTATAATAAGGACCGGATGGAGTATAAAACTAGAGGAAATAATATTTTTAAGTTCACACATAGACATCGGGATACGTGCATAGAGAAAGTCGTTCTTGGCAAGAACGACTTCTAAAGTCGTTCTTGGCATGAACGACTTTAGAAGTCGTTCTTGCCAAGAACGATTTTCAAATTTATAGTATATTAGTAAATAATTTTTTTCTTGTAGCATATTGGTAAATTATTTTTTGTCCTGTTGCATATGGGTAAAAAAAACCTCCAAATAGGAGAACCTTTGAATTTTCCGGTTGAGTTAAAAAGCCAACTTACACTATCAAATTATAACACATACCATATATAATTAGATGATATATTAGTTTATAAGTAGAATAAAATATTTTTGAATAAAAAACAACTATAGCACTCTAAATTTTAAAGTGATTGATTTTATATCCTTAATTTCTAAAAAAGTTAAAATAGTCATATTATTAGGAGTAGAGGAGGTATTATTCAATAATAAAGTATAACGATGATGGCTATGAGGACAATGATGATGATCCTTCCTTTCTATTTACACACCCTCATCGCCTCCAAAATACACAATTCAATGAGCTTTGGATTGAACCTAGTTTTGTAGGTATGTGAATCTTCGTTCTAACATATCACTTATTATACTTTCTCTCAATTTTTGAATGATATTATTTGAGTAAGGTTTACTAAATCTTTTGAGGTAGCTAGTCAGAAACCTCAAAATATAAGTAATTGGTTGTTCAAATATTTGATTTGATCATAGTTCAGAAAAGATGTTGATTATCAGTTGATATATCAAAATAGAAAAGATATGAATTTTAGTTTCCTTTGTATGCTTGGTCACTGGTATAGGTAGTTAAAATTCCTTTGGAGATACATGTGCTTTTTTTTAAAAGAACTTAGAACATTGAGTAGATCAGTCAAAGCATTTGAAAGCTTCTCTATGTTTTTAATGTGACATTTCTGAGTATTAAAGGTAGTTGAATAGACGAATATAGATAATTTCAAATGGTCTAAAGATAAGTTTTGAATGTAACATTTTGAAATAAATATATTGCTCATTTTTTTTCAAAAAAGCATCTTTAATTTTTAATAAGTTTGACAAATTGTGAAACTCTAGCTAAAGTTGAGTGGAAACTTCTCTCTGAAGTATTTTCCAAAAGTTACATGTACACTTAATTTGCTTAATTATTATATTCAAATCATAAATAGTTAGTTTTGCCTTACTTAATTTCTTGGAGATTTCTAATGTTTTTTGAACATGTAAGATAAAAGAGATTTTTGTTTTTTCGTTGTAAATGCAGTTTACCGGTGATTTTCACGTCATGTGAGATGATGAATCACCAGCGTAAAGTTCACATTACACAGACACAGCTGGCAAAACACGGCCACACTTTAAACATTTTATCAAAGTAAACATGATCTCAAACATCACTTTAATGAAATTAAACCATATTTGTTTTTTAGTACTGCACTAGTACAAAAAAAACTTTTTAAACCTCATAAAAAAAGCTTTTTAAACCACATTTAAAAGTGGTTTAGAAAAAGGGGTTAGAAAGTATGACTTTTTTAAACCACATAAAAAAGTGGTTTAAAAAACATACTTTTTAGACTACTTTTCTAAAAATGTGGTTTAAAAAAATATTTTTTTAAGACCTCTTCTTATGTAAATATAGTCTAAAAACATATACTATTCAAATATATATATATATATATATATATATATATATATATATATATATCAATTGATAACCAATGGAAAGAAAACTAACAAACCATAATAACATAACACATTCGAAAAATTAAAATCATTCTAGTTACAATTTGAAAACTATGTTTTCCAACAATGTGAATTTAAAAGTCTACATGATTCTAACAATAAAGTGAACAAAGAGAAATTCATGAGCTCAATAATAATGTAAACTCACTATCAATTTACATTGTCAACAAAAAAAAATCACTCCAGCCCTCTTGAATGTAGTCAATATCTTCTTTAGCACTCTTGAATAGAAGCAACCACTGTTTATGCACTCTAGAAATTCTGAGGCTTGGGAAACTTGAGATTTCAAGTTTAACACATGTGTCTGAAAATTCCCAAACAAATTCTGAAATGGTCTGCTTTAATTCTGACTCTGGAATAAACCTGTAGTATAAACAGCCAAAACTCTCTCCAAAAGCATAAGAAACAACAATGAACCTTAGATTTCTTAATCCATCACATTGAGTCAAGTTCAAAATTTTGATCAAGAACAAGTTCGGTGAAGAATGAAAATGGAAATGCATTTACTCCATACCTTTATCTTCTTTTGTATCAGCAGCATTTTCAGTGTTAGTCCTTCCACTTCAGCAACACTATTTACAATATCATATTATTGCCTACTTGCATTCATTCAATAGTCATTACAAGTAAACATGTTAATATAACAAACCTCAATTACAGAAGGTTTTCCACTTCAGCAACACTATTTACAATATCACAGTGTTGCATACTTGCATTCATTCATTAGTCATTACAAGTAAACATGTTAATATAACAAACCTCAATTATAGAAGGTTTGTTATCAACTATGCATGGCAAGCCTTGAAGTCCAAAGATTTGAAAAATATTTGACACACCAGTCACAAGTTAACAATTGTTTGAATCTCATAATCAAGGCAATAACTTCATACAATCAGTCTTGAAGTCCAAAGGTTTACACTTTATAAATAATAGATGCAAACAAAGAGTATTAAACTAAGGCTCCCCCTTTCCGCAAGCCATTTTATAAAATTAATGGGAGAAGGAGAGAGAACAAGACAAGGGACAGAACTATTTATCATACAAATATTAACAAGTCAGTCCCTTCACCCAATATCTTTTAAACAGTCCTTAAATGCTTCTTTAGACACAGCACAATAGCAGCTTTATAAATAAAATTCATGGCAAACAAGAAGCATACCTCGTCAACACAAAGGCGTGATGGCTCCTTTGCCATTTCAAGAACGCCTTTAATCAAGGACCTCAACCCTTTTTCTGGAGAAATAAGATAATTAGGTTGATATCCATCTGCTTCTAGGACAATCTAACATAATTTTAAACAGAAATATAAATATCAAGCAAACCTGAAGAGAACAAAAGGAGTTAAGAATTTAACTCAGACAATAAAGTGAAATTTTCAGAAGAGATTTTACCCTTTTAACATTGTTTATGTCAAAGTGACTGTCTATAGGAAGCTGTTTGATTCGGTCGGGAAAATTGCCTTCAAAACTGGTGACAACTTTCCAACCATTACCCTGGAAAGGATTGAGGGACTGAAGTTAGAAACAGATACATACCAGTACAATAAGTAATAATTATTCAACTGATAGCTTATGATCAAGGAGCTGACTGAGGGTTAATTAGTTGACATCTCTACAATTACAATTGTGTCCCTAAATTTCCTCTCCGCCCCCCCCCCTTTTCTCTCTCTCTCACACGAGCGCGCAGAAGCCCTCTTTCCTGCCATTCATTTTTACTCTCTAACAGCGCTATGAGAATGTTTAGCATAGTTGCAGCTGAATTCCTTCAGTATTGGAGGTTCATGAGAACAACTTAACTGAAGCTTACTATACAAAATATATCTATTCCAAGACACAAGAACTAACCTCACCACCAGCAAGATGTTGGAGGAACTTGTCTTCAAATTCACGGCATAATTGTAAAGCTAGTGCTCTTGTGCCTTCAGGACTACTAACCATTTGTTCACCAAGCTTCATCAACTCCTCCTGAACAATTTGAGACTTCCCCTGAAGACTGCAGCATTTCATTTCAATAAAAAGAATGAAGTCAAAGAAATATTATGGAATCTTATAAATGAAATTTGAGAAAATTGAACTCAGCTCTCAAATCATAGAATTCACTATGCTTGCTTAGTCAGTTTTGAGTCGGAATCAAAATTAAATAAATAAAGCAAAAGGAATCCACGCTAGAATCTTCAAAATCAAAATTTCAAAGGCGAAAAAAAAGATAATCATAATAATATAAATCAATAACGTACCTAATGAACGAGGTCCAAACAGGAAATGAGGAAACTGTGTAATTGCAGAGGCCAAACCAAAACACGAGGTGGAAAAAGCAGATTCACCGACTGTTTGTTTGGTAGGATATTTGAGCTACAGTGAAAGAATCTTTTGAGTAATGTGTAGGGCAAAATTGAGAGAGAGAGAAACGGAGATGAGAGAGAAGAGAAAATGTTGAAGTTGAAGGAGAAATTAAAAAAAGAAGCAAACTATAATTAAATTAAACAGAGAATTTAATTTAATTAAGTAAAATAATTACCTCAGGCACACATCCTCATTAACGAGACCAATTGAGTCTACAACTCGCACTTTTCGAAAAAAAAAAATAGAGCGATAATTTTGGAGAGAAAAAGGAATAAAGAAGTGGTTGATGGATTGGGAAGTCCATTGAATTAAATGAAGGTATATAATCAACATGAACAATCAACAGCAATTGAATATGTATATAAACTCTTAACAAAATTCAAGCCACAAAAATTAAGATGACAAAATGTCCGAATTAAGGCAGATCAATAAACCGCTTACGAACTTCCATTAGATGCAATACAGATCATAGGCCAACAAATGCAATTGACACAAATCAATATAAAAACAAGAAAATTAACACCAAAATCCAACATATTACGCAATTGATTTGAATGTCAATAAATCACCAATATATAACCTAAATTCAAATCAAGGCACACAATGCAATAGTATGGCCATAAACTACGAAATCAGCAAAACGTATAATATAGTGCATTTAACAGTACAAGCTCAAAGAATAACAGATCGAGGAAATTAGAAATTAAACGAAGGTGTACCATCTTGTAAAGCAGGCAGAAATTGAGGAATCTGCAAAAGGAAAAAAAACAAATCGAGAAAAATGTGAGCTAGGAGTTGAGTACGGATTTGTGAATGAAGAAGAGGATTTATGTAATTTGAACGTGGATTTAAAAAAGAGAAGAATTGGAGAAATGTGGAGAGAGATGAAGGCGTACTTTGGAAGGATCTGAGAAAATGTGGAGAGTGAATCGAAGAATGGAAGGAGACTTTCGATCTACTGGGCCACTCTTCTCCCTCTCTCTCTCTCAATGACAAAGAGAAAGAGGAAGCGAATGAAATGATTTCACTATTTTGTGGAAAGCTAGAGAGAGTAAATTGTCACTCCTTATATTTTTTAAACCACATTTATAAACAAGTGGTTTAAACCTATTTCTTAATATTTAAATAACTGTCATTAATCACATTTTTTAAACCACATATGTTATAATCTGTTACTAAATCCCTAATTAACCTGTGACATCTCTTTTAGTTCAATAATATCTTTACTAACTATGATAGAAAAAGGAATTTCAATAATATCAATATATCTCTATCATAGTTAGAAAAAGAATATCCTAATGATTAACATATTATCCATGATAGAAAAGAATAAACTAATACAATACAGCTTCTATCATGGATAATTTATTCCTAACCATGTTAGAAAGGATTTGTCTAACATGGTTAATAAACAAAACTAGTTGATATTAAACAATAAATAAATATAAATACATGCGGAAACGAATGCAGGCCTATACAAATTGGCAATATACAATTCAAAATAGTCTATATAGCTTCTAATACCTACTTCCCTTTCCTGTTGTCTGCGTCTGTGCATAAATACCTGCAAAAATGTCAGTAATCGTGGGATGAGACAATTTGTCCCAGTAATCACCGCTTAACTCACTATAACAGTGAGATGTGCGGTAGTGATGGCGTCTAAAGGGTACCACAGTTTTAAAAACAATAATAATATATATAACCAGATATTCTTTCATTCCTTACTCAAGACCCTCCATCATATCCAAATCAACTCAAATTCATCATCTCTACTTTTCCAATTCAACCATCCTACTGCCCCAAACTCTCACACTCACCTATAGATGCATTGTGCCACACGGTGCATTCAAGCATCTATTCTTCACTATATGATTTGACATTGTGTCCCTCTCCATAATGAGGGGACAATTTCCCTCTCTGGCAATCTCCAGAGAGGAAACCCCAATTCTGTTTCCATTACAGAACGGGAACGGTTGGACTCTTCAATGCCAAACAACCGTAGGGGCGGTTGGGCTCTTCAATGCCAAACAACCGTAGGTCACTTCTCTCACTAAGTCGACCTATGATCCCCGATCCAATCAATCTGAAAAGGATCCTCAATACAAATAACTGTCGATTGGTCAATCGACAGTTATCATCGCGCGATGGTACATATAACTCAGTGTCATGCAATGCTTACCATATCTCTATCAATATCTCATCCATGATAATCAACACCAACATCAATATCAACATCCACATCATCTCACATCACCTTCCAATCTATTATCCACAATACTTTCCTCAACATAACTCTCCAAAGATCTCAACTCATATATAATTCCTTTTCTATACTCACAACCTCTCAAATAACTACTATAACACTACACCTGCAACCATGTCACAATCATTCCAAGATACTCAGCACTACAAGACAGGATACTACATATATAATGTGTCAAAATCTTTATATGAAAGTAATCGTGTTTGAAAGGCACCCGATAGCCTGTTTTGTATAAAAATACCATTTTAAAGATAATATATATATATAGAGGGTGAAAAGGGATTTTACAAAATCCCTAACTAACGTCACCCTCAATGTTATAGCAAGGTTAAGTGTGATTACCTGTCGCCCAACAATTTACGCGATTCTCATCCTTTCTTTCTTGATGCCACATAAGCCACATCACAGTCGATCCTATAATGATGTAGTACAGAATGATAAATTAGTATCTTTTCTACTTCGTAATGTTGAACGTCTCTCTCTCGTATCCGAATTACTACCCAATCCCTTCATCTATGTAATTCACAGGTCCTTTTTCAAATTAACAAGTCACTAATACAATCCTACAATTAACACAATTTTACAATACAATAAGCCTCTACGTGTAACCATATACTAAAAAAATAAGAAACACTCACACCAAAACAAAATTAGCATAACAATGCTTAACTCATCCATTAGTCATCATAACCCTACCATTTCAATAAATTAACCCGAGAATATGGTAATCATCACCAACAAAATGGTCAACCTACAATGAACTTGATATCACCATTAGCAATCAAGGTACCATACCTATAATCAATCAATCATCATAGAGAATTATGATTAAGAAGAAAAAGGAAATCAAACACTTCCACAAAACTTTAAGAAATTACTCCTACTTAAACATACATTCACATACATTTTGCGCACTCACTTATACCCCTACTTCAACCAAATCTCAAGAAAAGACAAAGAAAAGTTTATGCTTTATCCAAACTTACATTCAAGCATACCAGACTTAAAGTAAAAATAAGAACGAGGTGAACACCAACATTAAACTTTCTCTTCTGTAGCCTTCATTCAGCCAAAGTAACAGAGAAAACGAGGAAATTCCAATTTCTTATTCAATTCACATTAAACCTCCAAAAACCAAACTAGCAAGAAACCATGCAAGAATGTAAAATCAACAACTTCAAGTATCAAACATCCACCAACTCAAACTTTTACACTATAGACCGAAAATTACCTATAATTATTAGGTTTCTTGATAAATCCTTTAATAACTTGATCAATATTTGTCACACGGATCAAAAGAAACATTAAATCTTGTTTGCACTTGGAAATCGAAAAATAAAAATAAAAAGTCAGATTTAAAATTTGATTTCAATCTTAAAGGCACATCCAAAAATCAGTCTGCCCAACCTTGATTAAAACAATTGTTACTTCCTAAATCCTCTCAACCATAGCAGTAAAAGAAAATGTACAACATTCATAATCACATACCACATCCTTATTGAGCTACGTCCATGTTTATACACACAAGCATCACCATTACTTTTACTTCTTTATATACTCGCACAATAATCAAAAACAGAAATGTAAGAAGCTTCCCAATGATTACCCGCCAGTTTAGACATCTATCACACATACAAGAATCATTTCAACAACATCCCTTCATTCAACACAAATGCATTCGCATCAGTTATTGTCATTCTTTGCAACCCCAGAACAACAATGTCAAAGCACAACCAAAGTAGGGATAAATAAAAATTTATAACCTATCATGCTCAATCAAACTCACACATACATATCCAGCCATATTAGAATTCAAATAAAATTCTACAACAACTTCATTACAGCTTTGGAACCCCAAGTCTTAGAAGAATCTGTCGGGTTGGAAAAATCCCACTTGAGGATTATGATAAACATCACCTAACCCTTTAATCTACAATCAAAATACCACTTAGGTTACCCTTGTTCCTTTCATCATTTATAAACCATAAACCTTAGACCCCAATTCGGATTCACACTTAAACTCGCCCAAAAACACAATGAACCAGGTGTAGAAAGAAAGAAAGGCTTCACCTTTTCTATGATTTCGAACTTGCATGACAGTGGCGGCCTCTGTCGTCCGGAAATCTCGCCGGAAACCACTGGCTCGCCGGATTTTGAAAAGAAAACAAACAGAGTAAGGATTGGTGAAAACAAAAAGGAAGAGAAAGAAGATTGAAGAAAAAGATGTTTACTCCAACCACGGGTCGACCACCATATGCTTCCGCCGTCGCCGATTGCCGCTGGCTCGCCGGCGATGAGGAAGAACGAAAACAAAAATGGAAAGGGCAGAGAGGGTGAATACGGTTAGGAAAAGGAACGAGAGAAGTGTTTGGGAAGGAGAAGGACGATGGCATCGTACAAATGCTGCCACCGGCCGCCGCCGTTGTCCGGCCATGGAGGAGAGAGGTCGACGGTGATGGGAGGAACGATGAAGAAGGATGGAGGGGGAAGATAGGCCGACGGCTGGGGTTCGAATGAAGAAGAAAATGGAAGGAGGTGGGTATTTATATATATAGTTTAGGGAAAATTACAACTAAATACCCTATTATTTATTCTTAATTATAATTTTAGCCAAAAAGTTTATACATATTATTTTACCCCTCTCTTTCTATCATACAATTTTTTAGGTTTCAAAAATACTTGTTCATAGAAGTTTATGACTCCAATTAATCCTTTTAACTATATTTCTTCAAATTCTAAACTAACTAAGATTTAATATTCATAAATTGCTCAGAATATCCTACAATTCTTCCTCGAACCCTTAAATTTCCTTAAGGACACCTCAATAATCTCGTATTATTTTTAATTTAAAAACTGGGATGTTACAATTTACCCCACCTTTTAGGAATTTTGTCCCCAAAATTCGCTATACATACCACCTAACATATAGAAATGCCCAATTCACTCTTGCATTCCTCCTACAAACTCTAACTATTTATAAAACTCTCACTATTAACCCACAATTTAATGCACTCAACATCATTCATCATCTTGCAATATACAAATCATCCATCAATCCTCATCCTATTTTCCTTAGCTATCCTTCACTTACTAGCCATCTAAACTTCAAATCACTTGCATTAAAGTCCATTATAACTGATAACAACATCCTTCTCAACTCCAATGGTCTCCTCAATCATATATATACAACTCTAAAATTCATCATTAACTCAAATCACCCCAATCTCATCCATAAAAACCTAGTGATAACCTATTACTAAGTCAAAATAGTTTACAACATCAATATACACTCTAAGTCATCACCCCACAGTGTAATCTCAAGTAATCATCCTAACTTTAATTCAAGCACAATTCCCTAAATCTCACTCTGCAAACCATAATATCTAGTCACTCCTCGGTTCATAGCCAATATATAGTATTTTCATCCTTAAAGTCAAAACTCCTCTCAATTATAGCTATGTCAATTCATTCAAGCTAAACAACTGTAACTTTAACCCGTCATTTCACCATTCACTACAACTTCAAACAAGGGTTCTACGTCCATAAATTCCAGACAAAATTTCAAAATAGCATCCAACCTGAGTTCTTCACATCTCATATATTCAATTGATCCTTATATAGTCTATGAGTCCATCCGGCTAAACACTAAAACCAACTTTAGCCTTAACAGTTCAATACTCACTACCACAACTTAACGAATTGTTCATTATCATTACTTAGAGTACTAAACTTATTCCATAGATATTAGTCAAGACCTGAGAAATCATCTATTTTTTCACTTCAGTCATCCCTTCCCAGGCCAAAACAACAATGATTGCAGAAAGCATGTATTTACACCTCCCATACACCATTACAAACACTTAAAATCCCATTTATCATGTATTCATACCTCAACCACATATTTTGTAAGTCACAGAAAAATTTGACAATCATACAAAAGCTTTAACCCTCATTGAAAATAATGATAATTTCATATGTTCCCAAAACAACCCTTTTTATCCTCTTATTATCTTAAAAATTCTGCTATACTAACAAATAAATGAACAAATCTGTCAAAAATCACAATACAACCGCAATAACACAATCAATTTCACTGCAAAAATCTGATGCAACAGAGCATAAATAATGCATGCATCTAACACACAATTAGATCCCACATGCACAACAAGTCCAATGCAATTAAATCGGTAATGAACTCTTCAATTTATGATTAGTAATTAACTCAATATTTTAGGAACAATGGTTCAAGTCATAGAAAAAAAAATGAAAGCAAGTCCAAAACCCACTACTAATGTGCATTGCAGCAACCAAGCATCAAATTTCCTAACTCATGTATAGCCCAATCAATTTCAGCAACCATCAAAACCAGAAAACAAATCACATTTAACATTGCATTTCACAAAGGACAAACAAAACATCAAACTCCGTAATTTTCCCGCCCTCATATCCAATAAAACAATTTTCATACTTTCATGGTAACCCAATCATCAGCTTTAACCAGAAACCAAGGAAAGGACACAAAAATTCAACCAAATAGGGCACTATTCCTCATAATATATAAATATCAAAATCAGAGAAAGGTTATGTTTTTCAACCAAATTCCAACATGAATATTCATCAACAGTTACTATCTTCCACTTAATATGATTAAAGAAGTACTTCCATCACAAGAATTCATTCAACCAAAAAGAGAAAAATAGAGAACCCAAAAGCCTTCATACAACAATATTTACTACCAATATACTAGCATTCCAGCAGCATTCTAAACCAAGAGGGAAGAAATTTCTTAAAGAATCATCATATTGGAGTGATATTTGAAACATTGAAACCTTCTAACTTTTAAGAAACTAAATCCAAACTCAAATCATCATTTCATTAAATAATTTTTAAGAATATGACAATAAACAAAAAGTTATGCTAATATATTCGCAAAAATCCAATTCAATCAATTGTTAAGACAAAGAAATGAGTAACAATCAGTTTTAACAACTTCAGTCCTTTCAACATACATCAACAACACCTTTGCGATCGATCAACCAAAATTCACTCAAACTGAACTTAACTTACAACTATAACTACAATTCACAATTTCACTAATAATTTTCAACTATAAGTTTCTCATTCACATAGTATTAACAATCAAATCCTTCCAATTACATAAGATTAACTTGCAAAACCCTTTTCAATAAACTATAAAAATTTAACCAATAATTACTTTTAAACAAATAACTTACCGTTATTTCGTTTAGTAATGGTTGAGAAACATCCTCTCATGAAGTAGTGAGGGCTACCAACATCCATAATTAAGGGGGCTGCTTCCAGTCACCAAATATAGTGAGGAAGCCTCCAGCCGCTTAATATAAATGGGCAACAACCTCTTACTACCCATGATGATGTACTCTCCAACCATTACTAGGTGATAGATAATCAAAACAAATTCAAAACAATAGCATACCTCAAGTTGAAGCTTTATAAAAACAAACAGTTTCAAGAGAATTCTATTACAAACAATCAAATAGCACAAGTTAAATCATCAACGAAGCAAACAATTTATCAAATAATAAGCAAATAAACGCAAGGTCAACAGTTCTTATCTCATGTTTTATTCATTATTAATTGTCATTTTCGATTTTTCTTAGTCCCTTAACCCAATAAGGTATCTCATGATGCCTCGACTATGATTATGGCCGACACATAACTATAATCGAGACCCCAGAGAAACATCCTTATTTCGTCATTCTTATGAAATTCTTATCAATATCATCACTTATTTCATTATTCTTCTTATATTCTTCTCAACCTCTCCACAATACCTATTCAATTGCGCTTATCACTCTCTCCCCACCACGGGATGAGTGATATTCCTCTCAAAAGGCAGATATTCATGCACATAAGGAAGGGAAGCTACAATATGTATATTGCCAATCTATATGCAATGCAGCACAGTCCAGGGTTATCGTATACCAAATACTGATAACCAAGTTGTCATAATCTGTTACTAAATCCCTAATTAACCTGTGACATCTCTTTTAGTTCAATAATATCTTTACTAACTATGATAGAAAAAGGAATTTCAATAATATCAATATATCTCTATCATAGTTAGAAAAAGAATATCCTAATGATTAACATATTATCCATGATAGAAAAGAATAAACTAATACAATACAGCTGCTATCATGGATAATTTATTCCTAACCATGTTAGAAAGGATTTGTCTAACATGGTTAATAAACAAAACTAGTTGATATTAAACAATAAATAAATATAAATACATGCGGAAACGAATGCAGGCCTATACAAATTGGCAATATACAATTCAAAATAGTCTATATAGCTTCTAATACCTACTTCCCTTTCCTGTTGTCTGCGTCTGTGCATAAATACCTGCAAAAATGTCAGTAATCGTGGGATGAGACAATTTGTCCTAGTAATCACCGCTTAACTCACTATAACAGTGAGATGTGCGGTAGTGAGGGCGTCTAAAGGGTACCACAGTTTTAAAAACAATAATAATATATATAACCAGATATTCTTTCATTCCTTACTCAAGACCCTCCATCATATCCAAATCAACTCAAATTCATCATCTCTACTTTTCCAATTCAACCATCCTACTGCCCCAAACTCTCACACTCACCTATAGATGCATTGTGCCACACGGTGCATTCAAGCATCTATTCTTCACTATATGATTTGACACTGTGTCCCTCTCCATAATGAGGGGACAATTTCCCTCTCTGGCAATCTCCAGAGAGGAAACCCTAATTCTGTTTCCATTACAGAACGGGAACGGTTGGACTCTTCAATGCCAAACAACCGTAGGGGCGGTTGGGCTCTTCAATGCCAAACAACCGTAGGTCACTTCTCTCACTAAGTCGACCTATGATCCCCGATCCAATCAATCTGAAAAGGATCCTCAGTACAAATAACTGTCGATTGGCCAATCGACAGTTATCATCGCGCGATGGTACATATAACTCAGTGTCATGCAATGCTTACCATATCTCTATCAATATCTCATCCATGATAATCAACACCAACATCAATATCAACATCCACATCATCTCACATCACCTTCCAATCTATTATCCACAATACTTTCCTCAACATAACTCTCCAAAGATCTCAACTCATATATAATTCCTTTTCTATACTCACAACCTCTCAAATAACTACTATAACACTACACCTGCAACCATGTCACAATCATTCCAAGATACTCAGCACTACAAGACAGGATACTATATATATAATGTGTCAAAATCTTTATATGAAAGTAATCGTGTTTGAAAGGCACCCGATAGCCTGTTTTGTATAAAAATACCATTTTAAAGATAATATATATATAGAGGGTGAAAAGGGATTTTACAAAATCCCTAACTAACGTCACCCTCAATGTTATAGCAAGGTTAAGTGTGATTACCTGTCGCCCAACAATTTACGCGATTCTCATCCTTTCTTTCTTGATGCCACATAAGCCACATCACAGTCGATCCTATAATGATGTAGTACAGAATGATAAATTAGTATCTTTTCTACTTCGTAATGTTGAACGTCTCTCTCTCGTATCCGAATTACTACCCAATCCCTTCATCTATGTAATTCACAGGTCCTTTTTCAAATTAACTAGTCACTAATACAATCCTACAATTAACACAATTTTACAATACAATAAGCCTCTACGTGTAACCATATACTAAAAAAATAAGAAACACTCACACCAAAACAAAATTAGCATAACAATGCTTAACTCATCCATTAGTCATCATAACCCTACCATTTCAATAAATTAACCCGAGAATATGGTAATCATCACCAACAAAATGGTCAACCTACAATGAACTTGATATCACCATTAGCAATCAAGGTACCATACCTATAATCAATCAATCATCATAGAGAATTATGATTAAGAAGAAAAAGGAAATCAAACACTTCCACAAAACTTTAAGAAATTATCCTACTTAAACATACATTCACATACATTTTGCGCACTCACTTATACCCCTACTTCAACCAAATCTCAAGAAAAGACAAAGAAAAGTTTATGCTTTATCCAAACTTATTACATTCAAGCATACCAGACTTAAAGTAAAAATAAGAACGAGGTGAACACCAACATTAAACTTTCTCTTCTGTAGCCTTCATTCAGCCAAAGTAACAGAGAAAACGAGGAAATTCCAATTTCTTATTCAATTCACATTAAACCTCCAAAAACCAAACTAGCAAGAAACCATGCAAGAATGTAAAATCAACAACTTCAAGTATCAAACATCCACCAACTCAAACTTTTACACTATAGACCGAAAATTACCTATAATTATTAGGTTTCTTGATAAATCCTTTAATAACTTGATCAATATTTGTCACACGGATCAAAAGAAACATTAAATCTTGTTTGCACTTGGAAATCGAAAAATAAAAATAAAAAGTCAGATTTAAAATTTGATTTCAATCTTAAAGGCACATCCAAAAATCAGTCTGCCCAACCTTGATTAAAACAATTGTTACTTCCTAAATCCTCTCAACCATAGCAGTAAAAGAAAATGTACAACATTCATAATCACATACCACATCCTTATTGAGCTACGTCCATGTTTATACACACAAGCATCACCATTACTTTTACTTCTTTATATACTCGCACAATAATCAAAAACAGAAATGTAAGAAGCTTCCCAATGATTACCCGCCAGTTTAGACATCTATCACACATACAAGAATCATTTCAACAACATCCCTTCATTCAACACAAATGCATTCGCATCAGTTATTGTCATTCTTTGCAACCCCAGAACAACAATGTCAAAGCACAACCAAAGTAGGGATAAATAAAAATTTATAACCTATCATGCTCAATCAAACTCACACATACATATCCAGCCATATTAGAATTCAAATAAAATTCTACAACAACTTCATTACAGCTTTGGAACCCCAAGTCTTAGAAGAATCTGTCGGGTTGGAAAAATCCCACTTGAGGATTATGATAAACATCACCTAACCCTTTAATCTACAATCAAAATACCACTTAGGTTACCCTTGTTCCTTTCATCATTTATAAACCATAAACCTTAGACCCCAATTCGGATTCACACTTAAACTCGCCCAAAAACACAATGAACCAGGTGTAGAAAGAAAGAAAGGCTTCACCTTTTCTATGATTTCGAACTTGCATGACAGTGGCGGCCTCTGTCGTCCGGAAATCTCGCTGGAAACCACTGGCTCGCCGGATTTTGAAAAGAAAACAAACAGAGTAAGGATTGGTGAAAACAAAAAGGAAGAGAAAGAAGATTGAAGAAAAAGATGCTTACTCCAACCACGGGTCGACCACCATATGCTTCCGCCGTCGCCGATTGCCGCTGGCTCGCCGGCGATGAGGAAGAACGAAAACAAAAATGGAAAGGGCAGAGAGGGTGAATACGGTTAGGAAAAGGAACGAGAGAAGTGTTTGGGAAGGAGAAGGACGATGGCATCGTACAAATGCTGCCACCGGCCGCCGCCGTTGTCCGGCCATGGAGGAGAGAGGTCGACGGTGATGGGAGGAACGATGAAGAAGGATGGAGGGGGAAGATAGGCCGACGGCTGGGGTTCGAATGAAGAAGAAAATGGAAGGAGGTGGGTATTTATATATATAGTTTAGGGAAAATTACAACTAAATACCCTATTATTTATTCTTAATTATAATTTTAGCCCAAAAGTTTATACATATTATTTTACCCCTCTCTTTCTATCATACAATTTTTTAGGTTTCAAAAATACTTGTTCATAGAAGTTTATGGCTCCAATTAATCCTTTTAACTATATTTCTTCAAATTCTAAACTAACTAAGATTTAATATTCATAAATTGCTCAGAATATCCTACAATTCTTCCTCGAACCCTTAAATTTCCTTAAGGACACCTCAGATTTAAATAAGTTTTTTAAACCACATGTTATATAAGTGGTCTAAATATGATGGTTTAAATTGCTATTTTTGTAGTAGTGCTGCTTAATTATCTTTATCTAAGTGTATAAAAAATAGGTATCCTTATCTACGTTGCTTACTCAATCATCATAACTCAAAGCTCGAAAACATGTCTATCGATACTTCCATTTCAAAATTAATATTATATACATACATATATGCATGTACGTACGTATGTGTGCGTAATACAAATTGTTTATGACCAACGATAACACAATCTATGCACAATGTCTAGATATAATTATCTTAGATAATCATGATTTACGCTTTTGTTATGTTGTTGCTAGTGATCGATTTGTGTGCGCACCTTTTTGTATGTGTTCATATTGGTATATATATGCATGTTTAAAACCCTAGAGTTTGCATTAAAAGCAATTATTTAGGCCCATGTACATGGTTGACTGGCACTTTTGAATAATATTAAAATACTTAAAAAGCTAACCTGACAGGTTGACATGAGTGGTAAGTCGTCTCTTAGACAAGTGGTTGAGGTCTGATCCCTAACTCTTGCGAATGTAGCAAATTCACAGGCCAGCTGTCTATCCCCTATATAGGACTTCAGAATAGCGATGGATTAGTCCCACTTGACACGCGGATGAGATATCCTTGAGTAACAATAAACAAGAGTTAAAAACCTTATTTACTTTTCAGACCTAAGAGAACATTCAAAAGAAAATCGCAGGGAGCCAGTTTCATATATATATACTAAATTATTAAAAGGAACAAAAACAGAACTTCAGTTAGGTACACATATATATATACCTCTTCATGTTTTTATGTGTTTTTTATTTACTAAATCATGTTGTTTATCAGAAGAGTGTAGTAGAATCCAAGTATCCAACGATACCTGTGTTGGTAATTTAATACTATCGTCTATGCATGTGAAAGGTTGACAATAATGTATATTAAATATGTTTTGATTTGCATTGTGGCTATGTGATTCCCTTTAATATCATTAAATAAGATAATAATCAATGTTAATGTTAATTACGATAGATTACGTGAGATTGATGTTCACGTCGTCGTCTCATTAAATCTACCAAATGTCATTGTCTTTTATCATCCACAAGGTAACTTCACCTAGAAAATGAAAAGCAAAGTCATGTTTCATACCTCTAGTCTCCTCTAGATATTTGGTTATATATAAACAATCCTTTATGTTGTTCGGTGTGTGGAATTAACACTAGTCTCTCAGGTCCTAAATATAAGACTTACTTGACTATTTTAGAAAATCCCAAAAAAACAAAATAAGTTAATTATAAATTGATTTACTTAATTTCCCCCTTAAATTAGTTTATTTCAACCTATAATCAAATGAATACTCTAAAAATATATCAAATATGTCATAAGTTAATAACATATTTCGCAATCTTAATCTCTTTAAGAAAAAGTCAATTAGGTCTTATATTTAGGACTAGAAGTAGTATTTGATAAGAGTTCATTAGTAATTATGAAAATATTGTGCGTAGCTTATTTCATTTGTATTCATCATTTAATTTGTTTTCATTAAAAGAACAAACTTATGCAATTTACTAAAGTATAGTATAATAATATATTAGTTCTGATAAAAGAAATATATTACTTATGATGAAATTATTTATATATGATATACAAATTAAATTTTAACTCATGTACCATTACATTTTCTATTCACACAATTTCAAATTCATTCTTGTGATAAATTATTTTTCTAACCATATGGCATTATTCACATGTAAATGGTTTCCAAGTTTATAAAGAAAATAGAGCATGGTACAAGAAAAGGATACAACAAATAGAAGTGTAGCGCCGATCAAGATTATCATTTACTCTCTTATAAAAAAAAAAGATTATCATTTACTCTGATATGATGTATTATAATTATAATTCTAGTAAATATTATTTGGAGAAAGAGAAATATTGTGTGCTTCTTATATATTATAAGGGTAGGAGATCTTCCTCTCACAATTGTGCAAGACAAGAAGAGCTAAACCACTCTTAAGATCAAGATAATACTCCTATCATCCTATGCTTCAAATGCTTCTTTATGACTTTATAAACAATGATGGTTGGACCATTTTTCTTCACTGAGTCAAGAGTTTTTGTAATATGCTTGGACAATATGCCAATAGTGCGTCCAAACATTACAACATTTTGAATGGATTCGAAAACAGCAAGGCATCACTTGTTTAATTATAAATGTCTTCATTCATCTCTCTCTTGGATTGCAAAATTTTCTTAAGCAAAGGTAGGAGCACCCAACACCACAAACTTTTTTTGGATTCAAAAATGCTCATGAACTTTCAAAAATGGTGCAAAACTGCCCACTCGGTTAACATTAACAAACTTTCGTTAATTACTTTGCAATTAGGTGAGTGTCACGCTATATTTTCATATGTTTATTTTAATAAAAAAATCGCTCTTTACTGCTCGCACAAACCCGGCAACCCTCTCCCTGATTCTCAGTTCTCACCATCATTGATCACTTCTCACCCAACAATAATTACTCTTAACCTCACTACAAATCCAGCATCCTCCAGATTCATTAACTCTTCATCATCATCAACATCCCTTTCTTCCACAAGCCTCAACTCTTGTTGCCAAACAATCATAATTTTATCCCCCACCTCCAATCAAATCGACCACTTCATGTGATAACCTGTCCATCTATTCTATAAAAAAATTGCTTCACCTCATCACATATATATAGGGTGCTCAATGTCAACCACAACCATTCTCAGGATGAACTAATTGCACTCGCAGTCCACTATTATATTGAATGTTGCTTGTGGACCATCATCTCATGCCGTGTCAGTAAATGAGATAGATGTCGTTGGAGACCTTGCTACCACCGTAGTTGTTAGCACCACTTTAAGTGCTGTCGTCACTATATTATCGAGAAATATGGAGTGAAGTAGGGAATTGGATGCTTGGGTTTCTTCTGACGCTCAAAATAGAGGTGTGTGCTTTGTGCCCACTTAACAATGTTTTGTCCAAAATCCAAATATATAAATGGAGCACATATATATGGGGGAGATGGAGGGAAAGGGAAGAGAAGAAGTGAGCGGTGGAAGGAGAGAGAGTCTGAGAGAGGGTAGCAACAGTGAGGAGTGAACTTTTCCTTTATTAAAATAATCATATAAAAATATAGCATAGATAGCAAAGAAACGGAAATGTGTTAATGTAAAGAGTGGGTAGTTTTGAGCTGGAGGTCTACCTGACTCTGCCAAGCTCTATTACTCAACTCATCTAAACTCTTTTTCATAAAATAAAATAAAAAAAGAGTGAATAGTTTTGCACCATTTTTAAAAGTTTATGGGTATTTTTGAACCCAAAAAAGGTTCATGGTACTAGCTGCCCATGTGAGAAACGTTGATCGGTATTTTTGACACTTAACCCTTATTCAAATATTTGCAAAAAATTATTATTGTATTTTAAATACATGTATAAAATTAATTTGATATTATAATATCTCTATTTAATTATTGAATAATTTTTATCAAGAAGATGAGGAATCAGACTTATGCGTGCGATTGAAAAAAGAGAGGGGGAAAGGATCACGTGGATGGAATATTTATTATTGGTTAAAGGAATATTTATTAGGGCAAAGGGGCAAAAATAGCCACCGTAATTTCCCAAATGGACAACTTTGACACCCGTAATTTCGATGGTGCAAAACCAGACATTATAAATCAAAATGGGACAATTCTATCCACGTCGTTAAGTTGAAGCTAACAGACGTGTGTGTTGGCATGGGGCCCACATTCATTAACCTACGTGGCATGACAATCAGCAAGTGAAGTAGATCCACGTTGGCTTTCCCTGCCAAATCACCAACTCATTAAATCTCTACCCTCCATCTGTTATAATCTCAACCATTCATTTAGAACCCAATTCTTCTTCCTTTTGATGCCTATCCAGAACCCACCTCCACAAAAACGTTCGTTCTCCTCGTCAGCCACCGTCGCCGTCGAATGCTAACTGTAGAGCAACGAAGTGCGAGAGCTACCATTATGCATTCCTTCCTCTCTTCAAAATATCACTCCTTAACCAATCAACATGCAATTATTGATGAAGCCATTCGCATGCTAGACGTCAGACAACCAGAAAAATTAACAAAAAAGAAGAGAAAAACAACTTAACTCAATACAACATATTTCTTGCATGCATATCAATGGGTGACCAAGTTGTTCACGATTTTTATCAACAACATCCTTCTACATCTTCTTCTTCCTCTATCCTTCAATCTCTTCCTCTTCATGTGGTTGTTTATTTATTTTCATTCTCTCAATTCACCCAAGGAAAAAAATTATTCTTTTCCTAAACCCACTAATAAATTCTTTAATTATTGACTCCCGTGAATTTGGTTGACGAAATTTGGGGTGTGTGCATTGGAATTTATGGATGTAACTTGACTTGTTTGTTTTTATTTCCCTTGTTTATTTGGTTTGGTGTTATACGATT
Source organism: Mimosa pudica (assembly GCA_029929735.1). Lineage (NCBI taxonomy): Eukaryota > Viridiplantae > Streptophyta > Magnoliopsida > Fabales > Fabaceae > Mimosa > Mimosa pudica. Next base: position 2,799,375 of record JAKELP010000040.1, read on the forward strand.
TTTGCATTGTTGTTTCTTAGAATATTTTGGCCATTCGCGACGGCATTCGGTGGTGGTGGCCGTCTGGCCGATAATGAGAATTGCCGTCTTTGTATTTGTAGAGGGTGAGATCTGAAATTTGGGATCTGAATGAATGGTTGGGATTATGACAGATGGAGAGTAGAGATTTAATTTTAAAAGGTGCATGATGTGGGTCTTTTTTCAGCCCTTTGATTGAATGGATGGACGGACAAGATTGTCATGCCACGTAGGTTAATGAATGTGGGCCCCGTGCCAACACACACGTATGTTAGCTTCAACTTAACGGCGTGACTAGAATTGTCCCATTTTGATTTATAATGTCCGGTTTTGCACCATCGAAATTACGGGTGCCAAAGTTGTCCATTTGGGAAATTACGGTGGCTATTTTTGCCCCTTCACCCTATTTATTAACTTGGTTGGAAATGAGAAAGCTTTGTGAATAAAGTAAAGGGAGCCTACCATAAACCAAGAGAAAGCAGATATTCTCTGTTTTGAAGATTAAATGCATTCTTTTATTATCACTTTCATTGCAAAATTCATCCTACTTGTGCTAATCACACTTTTATTGAATATTGTTGCCTACATAAAGAATGTGACGCTTTCAAATCTTATTATTGGTACTGTTATGCTTGTATAAGATTTGTTTCTGATGATATTCATTCAAAGTTTTTTTTTTGGTCTGAAGATATTCATTCAAAGCTTTCGCAACATACATATGAACAAATAATATAACATAAGGTGTGCCTATGAATTAATCACTTCCAGTAGTACACTATTTTGTTTTTTTGCATAAATATGAATTACTATATACACAAAAAAACACAACTTAAAAGGCACTATTTATTGAAAGAGAAAATGATCATAGTTAATAGGGCAATGGACCTATTTTGCCCTTCAAGTAACCACCCTGCACCACTGGGCACCCTAAACTAACACTGGGTACAATTTTACCCCTGAAGTAACCAAAGTGGTCCAATTTTACCCTCTGAGGAATGTAATGTTGTCACGTAGGATGTAATGTTGACATGTGGATGACATGTGTCAACATTACATTCGTCAGAGGATAAAATTGAACCACTTTGGTTACTTCAGGGGTAAAATTGGACCATTTTGGTTACTTCAGGGGTAAAATTGTACCTAATGTTAGTTTAGGGTGCCCAGTGGTCCAGGGTGGTTACTTGAAGGGTAAAATAGGGTCATTGCCCTAGTTTATATTACAACACACATACACATCAAATGTTAACTCGAAACACACGCACTAATAAAAGCGAATTGCTACAAAATGTTGACTCATGACAATTCACCAAAATCTAAGATCATAAAAGGAAATTCAACAGGAAGCATCGCAGTCTTTGACCAAGTGCCACAGCAGCAAAGCTCTTTATTTCTTGAAGAAGAGGAACGATGAGAGTAATAACACCTACTTCACTTGCATCCCATAGGAAAACTATGTATATAATGAAAAATAAACGAGATAAAACAGTCAGCTAAGTACAACAACAAACGAAATTGAAACCTCAATTATTCTAAATAAGAAGAAACTTCTGAGAAATATAAAAGGTAAATTGTACGTCACCTCAATAGAAGATTTGTAATTGACATTCTCAACTAGAACTTTTGAAGCAAAGAGCAAAGAAAACATAAAGTTGATCAAACAGGTGATTGAACCATCGAAAAAAATTGTGTCTCCAAGCTCTGACAAGGAAGAGAGAACCACAAACTCCCCAGAAACCCACTGCAAATCCAACACCCATGCCGAGATACAATGACTTTAGAAAGTCATCTTCTACTTCTTCATCTATCTTTAAATTGACAGTTTCTTCTTTTTTGTTGCATTTCTTATGAAGGGGAGATCCACATAAGTCAGGATTGCCAACAAAACTCCAGGACTCAAAAGTGTCAATTTGAGTTCCTAGTGGAATTTGTCCAGTGAAATCGTTGTATGAAAGGTTCAAATAGGCAAGAAAAGACAAATAAGAGATGGTTGAAGGGATTTCTCCAGTAAGTTTGTTGTAACTGAGATCAAGGCACTCCAAATTTTTCAGGCCTCCAATTTGTTTAGGAATTTCTCCAGTCAAATGGTTTCGAGACAAGTTCAAGAACTGCATTTTACTGATCATAAATAATTCTTTGGGAACTTCTCCAGACAAGATATTGGCAGAAAGATCTATGAGGAAACTTCCATGAGCTACAAGACTATAAGCTTTGTAGTCTAATTCTGTCCCTTTAGTGAATAGTTCTATCATTTCATCATACAATAGAAAACTAGATGCTGACGTGATGTTGTAGAGGCAATGAGGTATGGATCCTGAAAGCTTATTTTCAGCTAGATCAAGAATGACCAATGAAGAAACATTGCACAATTGTGATGGAATATTGCCAGTAAACTTATTGCCCCTCATTGTAATAACTAGCAACTGTTGTGCCATAAAAGGAAACTTCGGCAAACCTCCGGAAAATTCATTTCCATCTAGAAGAAGATATTCCAAATTTGTCCAGTTTGATAGGTCCAATGAAAATTCCCCAATGAAATTGTTATCACGCAAATCTAATGTCACAAGATATTTTAATGAGGCCATGGAGGGATGAACCTTACCAATTAGCTTATTACTCTGCAACTCAAGGAAAGTCAAATCTTCCCAATTGGCCCAACAATCAGGAAGAACCCCACTTAGATTATTGTGTGATAAGTCCAACTCAATCATGTTTTTTCCATTAACCTGTGAATGACAAAATAAAGGGAGAATAGATCCTAAAAAGGAGTTGTGAGATGCGTGAAAGCTAGAGACATTTGGAGATAAGTGTGGGAGATATCCTGTAAAATTATTATACTCTAAAATTACTTCTTCGTTGTAGAATGTCACATTGGATATATCTCCACTCATATAGTTGTTTGAGATATCAACCTTTTCATCAATTCCTGCTATAAAGCTCCAAAATACATTTGCATCAATTGTGGAAATCCTTGATCTAGAAATATCTAGATGTTTTAACGACCGCTGTGTATATAGCCATGTTGGAACATTTGGACCTAGGCTTATGTTACCCAAATCCAAATACTCAAGTTGAAATGGTGGGACCCAATTGGGATCAATGTCAAATTCAAAATTTGTGGAACTTAAGGCCAGTGATTTTAAATTTGAGAGCTTTGAGAAATGTTTTTCTGTCAAAACACCTACCATAAGAGTTCCCCCAACATCTAAATAATTTTAGTTATAGAGTTGTCCTAAGGTTTCTGGAAGATTGCCACTCAATTGATTGTAGGACAAGTCTAAGTGGGAAAGGGAAGATATGCTTCCAAGACATGGTGGAATAACACCATGGAACAAATTATTTACCACGCTCAAGTATTGCAATTGTTCATACTGGCCAAACCAATCCGGAATTGAACCTTGAAGGTTATTAGAACTCAAATCTAAATGCTTCAGGTTTTGAAGATTAAGAAAGGCTTTTGATATTTGACCATACAAACTGCAACTTTGAAGTTCAAGATGATATACCTGATTGGTGATATTCAAAAATGAATTAGGCAATAATTTTGGCATATCATTGGAAGAAAGATCGAGGACTTCAAGTGTTGTAAAATTTCCATAATCAAGGGATGGAAAATCCCTCAATCCACAATGGCTCAAGTGTAACTCAGAGAGTGAGGGAAGCATGGCTATATTGTGGAGCCATGTGGTTTCATTTCCAATATAAGCAGAGCTGAGGTCAAGATACTTTAAGGAAGTAAGTTGGGAAAGCCAACGAAGGTCTTTTATGACTAAATGATAGTTATATGAAAAGTCAAGAGAACACAGAGCAGTAGAAAAATTCGATGACTTATTAGAATGAACAGCAAGTGACAGGTTGTGAAATTTGTGTGTATGAATAGAAGATTTGGAGATTTGAGATGGTGGCATACTCACAGTTTCAAAGTTATTGAAACTCAAGTTTAAGTGGCTGAGATATTTAAGTTGAAGAATACTTTTAAATTTATCTCACCTTCTAATTTGTAATCGAAAAGAGAAAGCTCTGTCACTCTTCTCGTAATGTTGTTGCAATAAACTCCCTCCCATAAACAACAATCTTTATCAATAGTCCAAGAAAAGAGTCGGTTGTTTGGATCAACCACTCCTTGTTTGAAGGTTAAAAGTAGCATTTGATCATTTTCATTGCAATGGATCATTCTGGTTGATGAGTTAACCACGCTTTTGTTGAATGTTGTTGCAAATAGCATAAACAACAAAAGAAAGGATTTTTGTGAAGCAAAGCTGGCCATTGTGATTGATTTTATGTTTGAGTTTGTTTGCCACAATGAGATCTATCCTTGATATATATGGAGAAAAATCTTGAGCAAACAAGAATTTAAACGACTTGAAAATTTAATAACCATGTGATATTTTTTTCTCATTCTCAAGTCAGCGCACTATTTTCAAGTCTTCCCGTCTTTAATATATGTTGAATGAATGCATGCATCTCCACATGGTATGCATCATTCTTATCTTTTTCAATACCCAGCACGATGTACTGCATATCAATGGATATTTACAACTACACCTCTTTTAGCATGATAATAAACAGAGTAAGAAAATGCCACAGACATATCAGAGAAGCAAGCTCTATGGTTCTCCATTTCCACGTGTGGGGCCATCTCGTGTTTCACATTAGCATCTACAGTAGCATGAAAAGTTTGAAACTGATTCGAGTTTATTACAAAATATAGGACATATATCTAATTTTTCTCAATTTTACCCTAATTCATTCAATTCATTCTTATTGATACTCCTTAATAATAAGGGGTATTTGCAGTTTAGTCCCTGGTAAGGGAAATTAATACTGGAATGTCCCAATACATTCCAAAATAATTATAAAGTCCCAGGAGCCCTTTCCTGCAATTGTTTGCTTATCTTCAATGACCATTTTGCCCTCATTAAAGATGATTGTCATCTCACTGGTCCCTACAGGGGGACTATGCTTTCATCTTATGAGGGCAAAATGGTCATTGAAGATAAGCAAACAATTGCAGGAAAGGGCTCCTGGGACTTTATAATTATTTTGGAATGTATTGGGACCTTCCAGTATTAATTTCCCTTACCATGGACTAAACTGCAAATCCCCCTAATAATAAAGCAAGTAAGTCAGCGAGGGTGGAAATGAAGATGAGTGGTTAAAGTGTTTTGATAATATCATTTAATTTTAATTAATATCATTAATTCATCAAATAATAAGCTCTTATAACAAAGAACAAAGGAATGTATGAAATTTTATGAATTTTAACTGGAATAACCAATGTTGTTAGAACCGGACCGAGCCGGACGGTCCAACCGGTTGTTTTATTATTAAGGAGTTGAGCCATGTGCATAAGATAATCCTGAATGCCTAAAAGGACAAATGTGATGCCTAAATTCCCAAGAATAAGGAACATCACAGACACCTAATTGACATTAGTAAATATGGGCAAATGACTCAAAAAAGTCAAACAAGATTATAAATCATAACTGTTCAAAACTGTTATGAAGTAGGTAAGTCTTTTTAAGGACATTTTGAGTCGTTTGCCCACATTTGCTAATGTCAATTAGGTGTTTATTATGACCTTCCTTGTCCTTTTGGGAATTTAAACATCCTATTTATCCTTTTAGGCATTCGGAAGTCTTTATCTGTTTTTCCCCTTAATAAAATTATTTAAAATAACATAATATTACCGAAGGATATATATTATACACATTCCTTTATTCGTATTCTTCCTCTCTTACTTATTTAATATTGATATTATCAGTAGCCTTCATTTTGAAGGGAATGAGGAGAAAAAGAAATCAGTACTCCCTCGATTCCTAAATATAAGATCACATTGGTTAATTTGGGAGATTAAGGAAGACAATAAAATTACATGATCTTCCCAAAATCCCCTCAATTACATAACTTTAAAAGAAGGAGGGGTTTTCAATGAAAAGAGGGAGTATAAGGGTAATTTGGGCAAAACTTGAGATAAAATAGGAAGTGATCTTATATTTAGGAACTTATCCACTTCCCCAAAGTGATCTTATATTTAGGAACAGAGGGAGTATTTTATAGGAAAAGACTCACCTCTCCAACGTTTTACAAGGGCCACAACCAATTAGGGCCCGTTTGGTTGCCATGGGTAAGTGAGAAGGAAAAGGAAAGTGGAGAAAGTAAGGGTCATTTTTGTAATTTACATATATCCCCGGCCCACAAGTTTTCTCTCTCCATCTCACATTTTTTATGGACACAACAAACTCGCTCTACTTTCTCATCATTACTTAATTTACCTCTACTTTCCATCTTCACCCTTTCACTTTCCATTTCTCCACTTTCTTTCCTATAGCCAAACGGACCCTTATAGAATGGCAACATGACGACAAGTTTCACATCCAACATGTCAATGGAAAAGTGCTCGTTTGATCTGGTAGAGAAAAAGCTACTCTCTGTTCCCAAATATAAATATAAGATCACTTTTAAAATTCAATTTATTCCTAATTATAATATTACTTTGTAACTTTTTCCAACCTTTTTCTTTTTTTTTTAATTACAAATTTCCCGACTTTTTCTACATTAACCCTAAATGCTTATCTATAATAACAAGTAAAAGAGGGAGAGTGAAGATAAATGCATATAGTTGAGATAATTTAGTAATATCTTGTGTAAATAACTAACTTAACTAACTTCTTTAATCCACTCAAATTAAAGAAACTGATCTTATATTTAGGAACAGATGAAGTATTTAACAATTTTGAGATGAGGGTAATTTAGTCTTTTTATTAAATTTAATAATATCAATTTAGTGCTTACTTTAACCAAAAAACAAGTGTGAGACCTAAACTTCCAAAAGGACTATGAAGGAACCAGCACCTACCTGTCATTTTAAAATTTTGCGAAAAGACAAAATTGCCCCATTCTAACGTTTTGTCTTTTCGCAAAATTTTAAAATGACAGGTATGAGGTGCTGGTTCCTTCATATTCCTTTTAGAAGTTTATGTTCTTCACTTGTCTTTTTCAGTATTGGGAGAGATTTATTTGGGATTTTAAAAAAAAAAAGAATTCAAGCATTTCTAAACGAGCTGGACAACAAAGAATTAATTTTGATCATCTTCTTCCTTAATTGTCCTTTAAGTATTTTCACAACAATTACAAAAGTGAAGTAAGTGTCTATTTCCTTAATTGTCCTTTTAAATGTTTGAGTTTCTTACTTGTCCTTTTCACGTTCTCGAGGGGATTTATTTGTAATTTTACAAAAAGAAACTCAACTTTACTTAAACAAAAACAAAAAAAAAAAGAATTCTAAGGATTCTAAACGAGCTGAACAACAATGAATTAATTCCGATCATCTTCTTCCTTTGATCCATTCCTTCCAATGGCGACCGTCTCCGTCGCCGCCGAATGGCAGCTTCTGTACAACCGCTTCTACCGGAAGCCCCAACTCTACCCAATGCTCTGGAAACACATCGACCTCTCGCGCAACAAGGTCGCCTGCGCCCCCTTCGGTGGGCCCATCGCCATAATCCGCGACGACTCAAAAATCGTCCAACTCTACGCCGAATCCGCCCTCCGCAAACTCCGCATCTTCTCCTCCGCCGGAGCCCTAATCTCCGACACCGTCTGGAAAAACCCCGGCGGCCGCCTCATCTCCCTCGCCTGGACCGACGACCAAACCCTAATCTGCCTCGTCCAAGACGGCACCATCTACCGCTACAACATCCACTGCGAAATCATCGAGCCGAATCTCTCCATGGGAAAAGAATGCTTCGAACAAAACGTAGCGGATTGTGTGTTTTGGGGGAATGGTGTTGTGTGTATAACGGAGGAGAATAGTTTGTTTTGTATATCGGATTTGAAGAACCCTAGTGTGGTGAGGCTGGGGGATGCGGGAATTGAGGAGTTGCCGTGTTGTATGGCGGTGATTGAGCCGCAGTATACGATGTCGGGGAACGTGGAGGTGTTGTTGGGGGTGGGAGGGGAGGGGGGGGAGGAGGGAGGGTGGGTGGTGTGTGTGGAGGAGGATGGGGTGCAGAGATTGGGAGGGGAGGTGTTGAGAGGGCCTTTGCAGAAGATGGTGGTGTCTAGGGATGGGAAGTGGTTGGCTTCTTTTACTCATGATGGCAGGCTTTTGGTTACTACTTCTGATTTGAGTGGGGTTATCATTGAGAGGGAGTGTGAGGTTGGTTCTCTTACATTGTCTCCTGCTAAATTATAACATATGTCATACTATTTTGTAAACACGAAGTGTAAATGTTAGACCTAGTTGACTTTATTTTTCTTTAGAGTAGTTAAGGAAGTTGAACGAGGTAGTTAAGTATTTTATGTATGATTAGATTATATGTTAATTTATAAGTCAAATGAAAAAGGGTCGCTTGGCTCAATGGTAAGCTCGCCTGCCGTGGGGTTTGAGTTTGTGGGTTTGAACCGGCTACTCTGCAAAAAGCAAGGGTTAGGCTGCCTAGTATATTTCCGTCCCCAGCACCCTCACCAAGTGTGGATTATAAATGGGTTGACCCTTTTTTTATAAGTCAAATGAACTACAACAACAACAATAAAGCCTTATAAGTTAAATGAACTAAGGGTTAACCCAGTTCTAGTCCCCATTTGATGAGGGTTAAGTTAAATGGACTAATTTGAAGAAAAACTTTAGGTTCAGATTGAGTATATTAGTAGATTATGTGTTACTGGTTTATAAGTCAAACAAACTAGTTTAGTTTAGAGAAAAAATATAGGTAAATCGATTTATAAATGACTTATTTAGCTTTCCTGAGCACCCTCAATGAGTGAGGACTAAAACTGGGTTGACTCTTTTATTTTCTTAGGATTTTTCTGAAATGTCAACCTGGTTTTATGTTTAGGATGGGAGGAAGTGATTTAGTTTTCATGGAGCTGAAATAGGGGAGATGGTGTCAGTAAGTCGGATTCTTGGGGTTTTTTTCCATAGAATCTATTGCAGTGAGGTAGCTATAGGATGCTGTAGAATTAGAGAATCACAAGAAAGTCATGAAAAGTTGAGAGTGGCGCACATAGAGGCAGTTAGTGATTGTTTGCTTGTAGCAGAAGTTTGGACTTATAATCTATTTTCTGTTTATAATTATCTTCTGAGCGGCATTGCGATCTAGGTGTCACTTGTTCTTAAATGTTACTGATAAGGAAGTGACAGGCAGGACCTTGTAAATTTGAACAAGGCATTTACGATGGTTCTCATATTTACTCTATATGATAGTTTGTTTTCCTTGTTTATCATTGATAGTGTTCTTTAGGATTGGAGCTTCTTGTTGGATGCCTGTAGCTTAATGTCTATTTTCATGCATGCAGTCAGCGCTGCCTCCCGAGCAGATTGGTTGGTGTGGAATGGATGCTGTGCTGCTTTACTGGGATGACATGCTTTTAATGATGGGTCCAGAAGGAGATCCAGTTCGTTACTTTTATGATGAACCTATAACTCTCATACCTGAGTGTGATGGGGTGAGGATATTGTCCAACACCAGTATGGAGTTCCTTCAGCGTGTCCCTGATTCCACTGTTTCAATATTTACAATTGGAAGCACATCACCTGCAGCTTTACTATATGATGCCCTGGATCATTTTGATAAACGAAGCGCTAAGGTAGGGAGGGACTTTATGTGGGATGGTGATGCATATTTAATCTAGCTATACAGAAGGGGGAAGTAAAAAATGAAGCTAGCTGTTTATTTGCAACTCAATTATGGCATAACTTTTAGACAAGATTCTCATATTCTTACCTTTCACCAGGCTGATGAAAATTTGAGATTGATAAAATCGGCCCTTCCTGAGGCTGTTGAAGCATGTGTAGATGCTTCTGGTCATGAGTTTGATGTTTCGCGGCAGCGGACTCTCTTAAGAGCAGCCAGCTATGGCCAAGCTTTCTGCAGGTGAGTTATAAAATCTCGGTATCCTGTTGTTTTAAGATTGTTGCTCCCAATAGTCAAGGACTTTGAAAAGGATAAGCATATTTTTCTGATTTTTGCTCTCGATAATGATATCCAGTTGACTTTGGCAGCAATTTTCAACGCGATCGCATTCCAGAGATGTGTAAAATTCTGCGGGTTCTGAATGCAGTTCGCAACCCTGAGATTGGCATTCCTCTCAGTATTCAGCAGTATAAGGTCTTTAAAGCTTAATTGTCTTGTTCCCCCCTCCCCACCAAAAAGTTGTCACAAGTTGAACTTTTACTGAATTATCTCTTACCTCAGCTGCTCACACCATCTGTTCTGATTGGGCGCTTGATTAATGCTTATCAACATCTCCTTGCATTGCGGATATCCGAATATCTTGGAATGAATCAAGTAAGTTTATATATATCTTGTGAGGATTTGAGTATTATCTGGATCTGCATTTTGTTTTGACCACTGTGTTCCTTGCCTTTGGGTCTAAGACTAAAACTGGAACTGTTCCCTCATTTATGTGAGTCAGATTTTTTTTTCATTCTGTGCACTTGGGCTGGGGCACATTGGTGTCACCATGTCCTTATCTCTCCTGAATTTATGATAAGCTGTGGCCCTCAGCTATTTGTTGCATTGCAGTTAATAAGGTTGCGTAGATATTTGCCTTTTAAATTATTTATTAATGACTAAATTATGAGCCTACATATGATTATATCACTGCAAATTTTACATATAAGAGAAAAGTTTCAAATGCTCACAAAAATGCAGTTCAGATATGTGGGAAAATACAATGAGAATAGATATGTGATGATGTTGGATCATTCCTTCTAGTTGTACTCAGCATCATTTCTTATATTGGAGAAGGGGAAAGATATTGATTGAAGAATAAAAAAATATTTTAATGAATTTTTCTTGATTTGATCTTTTTTTAATTGTGATGGTTTAAAAAAAGTATAAAAGAAGGAAACAAGGGGAGTGAGGGAAAAGTTGAATATTGGGAAGTTCTTAATTCCTGGTTTCTCATTATTTGTTATGGGAATCATTAGCACTTAGCTATCTTCTATTATGCGTGCAAATTTGATGTTGTCTTGCTGCTTTTTTGTAGGAAGTGGTGATAATGCACTGGGCATGTTCAAAAATATCATCGTCATTGAATATTCCAGATGCCACACTTCTTGAAATTCTGCTCGATAAGGTTTTTTTTTTAAAAACAAGATGGAGTTATTTAGTGTCATTCAGTCTGTCTATGTCAAAAGAAATACTCATGAAATCATGTATTTTTTTTTATTTTTAGTTAAAAATGTGCAAAGGCATATCCTATGCTGCAGTTGCTGCCCATGCAGACAAGAATGGCCGTCGCAAGTTAGCAGCCATGCTTGTTGAACATGAACCACGCTCTTCGAAACAGGTATAATGTTTCACTGGATTTTCTACAAATATTTGTGGGATAAAATTTCTATTAAAATGTTAAATAAAATGTGGCTTATTCTATTATAGATTTTATCTTCATACTCTGTAACTCTTTTGTTTAGGTTCCTCTCTTGTTAAGCATAGGAGAAGAAGATATAGCCTTGATGAAGGCGACTGAAAGTGGTGACACAGACCTTGTTTATCTTGTCCTCTTTCACATATGGCAAAAGGTCTTACTCTAGAAATTTCTAAATTTAAGTAAATAATTATGTTTGGAGAAAGGTAAGTTTATCTTTCATGCATGAATTCTATTTTTGATGCAGAGGCAACCTTTGGAATTCTTTGGAACAATTCAAGCCAAACCATTAGCACGTGACTTGTTTATAACTTATGCACAGTAAGTGACTTAGAAAAATGCAATACAACTACGCAAGGCACTTCCCTTTGCCTGAAAGATAACTCTAACCAAATGTGAATCATTGTAGCAATAGTAATTATTTTTTTCGTCCAGGTATTATAAACAGGAGTTTCTGAAGACCTTCTACTCTACTACAGGACAAGCTCAAGTGAGTCATAATCTCTTTAATTATATGAATATGCCATATGATGTAAAAGGGAACATCATGCTTTTGTCACAAGTTCTGCTGCTTAGAGGATTTCTCCCCAAAAAAATCATGAAATTTTGATCTTGTCTGTTATTCATACAATCTGGCAAACCTTGTATATGTGGAGTTGACTACCTGTATGGCATAATTTTCTCATTGTTGACTAGTTTCTGTCAGAAGTTTTATAGTCATTGTTGTTTGTCTTGTCATATGTGTATTGCTAGGGAAGCATATCCTTCTATTGCAATATCTAGTTGACTTAAGGATTTCCATATAAATACTATAAGTTTATCTGTAAGTCCATCCTTGTAGGATTTGGCTCTTATGCTGTGGAAAGAATCATGGGAACTAGAGAAAAACCCCATGGCGAGCAAAGGGTCACCACTTCATGGCCCTCGTATAAAACTTATTGAGAAGGCACAGAATATCTTTGCAGAAACAAAGGAACATGTTTTTGAATCAAAGGCAGCTGAAGAGCACGCAAAACTTTTGAGGTCTGATGATTCTTCTCAATCTGCTTCAATACTGCATATGCTGGTGTTTTATGATTTGTATTTTATCTTCAGACAGTGATTTATATTTACTAGGGTATGTGCCCTCGTTACGTGGCTAAAAATGTGTGGAAACAAAGATGACTGAATAGTCCAATGAATATTTCATTGATGTGATATCGTATATAGAATACAAAAGTTTTCGAAAAGATAATAAACTTCTCCTACAAGTTTACCTAATATGGTTCACTACTAACTTAATGTTATTCTACAATAACTATTTCCTAATACTATAATTTACAATTATGACTAAGATGTTACAAATATTCTACAAATACAAAATAGGAAATAACAATATTAACAATATTATTTTCATAATTTCCCACAAGATGTTTGTGTGATAAAATTGAAATTGAGGTTCTGATGTTGTTATTGCACTGCAGAATACAGCATGAATTGGAAATAAGCACAAAGCAGGCCATTTTCGTAGATTCAAGTATAAGTGATACAATCCGTACTTGTATTGTATTGGGAAATCATCGAGCTGCACTCAGAGTGAAAACAGAATTTAAGGTGAGGTTTTATCTAATTTCTTTACCGTCTTTTCTTGAACGGAAAGCAATGTTATTTTTTGTGATTCGTTTCTTCTATGTCTTGTATGTTGTACCTAGAGGATTTGCATTATTCGCTTTATACACACCCCATTCCACATTTTATCACTTGAATTAGCCTTAGGTGGTTCTTTTGATCTATATTCTAATGACAAATCAATTGAATAGTAAATGAAATGCAAGTAATTATTATTTTCTCATAATTGTGGGGATATATTTTCGGTTTTTAAGACAAGTTTTATTGTTAATATGCAAATTATTAGGCTTATGTGTCAAGTGTGTGCACGTGGTCAGCAGTTTATTATTTCTTTTATTAATTATGTAACAGCTAGTTAGTTGCTAGATATTAGGAGACTTTTTCCCAGGACTATTATTTCTTTTATTAATTATGTAACAGCTACTTAGTTGCTAGATATTAGGAGACTAAATCAACGTGTTCCTAGGGCTGCTTACAACAGCTTATGTATCTGCCGTTTATATATTCGGCTATCACCCATCAATAAAGTTATCGGTGTTTTATGCTCAATATTCTACATGGTATCAGAGCAAATCATCTAGCTTCCGTACCCGATCATATTTTTTTTTTCTAGAACCCTAATTCTGAAAAAACGAGATGTCAAACTCGCAAGAAGGGGTATCTACGGCTTCTTCAAAGAATGGAGAAGATTCTTCGTTACTTCCCGTTATTGAAGGAGGTTCATCTCTCCTTATTGTTTCTGAAAAGCTTACCCTCACCAATTACCGTGATTGGGCTCAAGCTGTCCTACTTGCTGTTGAAGGACGCGGCAAGAAAGGTTTTCTAACAGGAGAAACACCGGCTCCTGCAGATCCTAAATCTAAAGCCATGGCACAATGGAAGATTGATAATGCTCTTGTGTCATCATGGCTAATTAATGCCATGTCTACTTCAATTAAACGCACCTTTATGTATCTCCCTTCTGCACGAGATATTTGGGTGGCTGTTCGTGAATCCTATGTTGATGGGAAGGATATGTCTCACTTGTTTTCTCTTCAACGTCAGTGTTGGAAGTCTTCTCAGGGAACGAGGACTGTTACTGAATATTGGTTTGAGCTTTGTGCTCTCTGGCAAGAGATTGATCTTCTCACAGATGAAGAATGGGCATGCCCACAAGATGCAGCCCGTAATAAGAAGAACAAAGATGTTGATCGTGTTCTTCTGTTTCTTGATGGGTTAAACCCTTCGTTTGATGATGTTAGTGGAAGAATTCTGGGCTCCTCCACTCTTCCATCTCCTAGAGAAGTCTATTCTAAGATTCACAGGGAGGAAACAAGGAAAGAAGTGATGTTGTCTAGCCCTATATTGCCAACTCCAGATCTTTCTGCTATGGTAAGTAATAGATCCAGCAATAACCCTTCCCTTGATAAGGGAAAACTATTTTGTGATCACTGCAAAAAAACCGGTCATACGCGTGATAGGTGTTGGGAAATTCATGGGAAGCCATCTAACTGGAAACCGAGAAAATTTAAGTCTAAAGCACATCAAGTGAATACAGACGTTTCTCATACAGCAGGTGCAGAAGTTGATACCTCTCCCTTGTCTCAGGAAAATGTGTCTCAATTACTGGACCTCCTTAAAAAACTTCAAGTCCAGCCAACACCACCTACAGCAGCTGTAGCGCACCAAGGTAACTTATCCACTACTCTACAAAATCCTTCCTCTTTCACTTGAATTGTAAATAGCGGAGCATCTGATCATATGACCTCTGAATCAAATATGTTTATATCATATTTTCCCTCTGCTGGAAATCAAAAGATTCAGACAGCCACAGGTTCTTCTGCTACTGTAGCTGGTCATGGTACCATTAAAATTTCTGATATGCTACATATTGACTCAGTACTGCATGTCCCTCATCTTGCTTGCAATTTATTGTCCATAAGCAAACTGACTAAGCAGGCTAACTGTTGTGCCCATTTTTTTTCTACTCATTGTATATTTCAGGATCTCTCCTCGGGGAAGATGATTGGCTCAGCTAAGGAGTGTAATGGCCTCTACTACCTCAATTTCTCTTCCGTTACTGCATTATGTTCTAGGATTTCTAGTTTTGTTTCTGTTTCTGAAGATTTATTGTTATGGCATAAAAGGATGGGTCATCCTAACCTTACTTATTTAAAAAAGTTGTTTCCTCAGTTTTCATCTAATAAATTGCTTCATTGTGATGTTTGTGAGTTAGCTAAGCATCATCGTACTACTTTTCCTTCAAGTCCTTATAAACCCTCTCGTGCTTTTTCTATTATTCATAGTGATGTTTGGGGGCCAACTCATATTTCTAACAGAACACGCTCAAAATATTTTGTCACATTCATAGATGAACATACACGTATGTGTTGGTTATACTTGCTAAAAGAAAAATCTGAAGTGAGTTCTATCTTCATTGAGTTTGCTACCTACATTAAAAATCAGTTTCAAAGTAATATTCAAGTTCTTCACACTGATAATGGCACAGAATATTGTAATTCGTCCCTTATTAATTATCTGAAGTCAAACGGCATTTGTCATAGGACAAGCTGCCCTCAAACACCTCAGCAAAATGGAATTGCTGAGCGGAAAAATAGACATCTGCTTGAGGTTGCTCGAGCTCTCTTGTTTACATGTAATGTACCTAAATATTTTTGGGGAGATGCAATCCTTACTGCAACTCATTTGATAAATAGGATGCCAAATCGTATTATTGGTTTTAAAACACCACTTGAAAAGCTAACTGAGACACATATTGTATCTCACATTGATTCTTGCCTCCCTATTAAAGTTTTTGGTTGCTCAGCATTTGTCCATGTACATCACCCTCCTTCTAAATTGGATGCACGAGCTGTAAAGTGCATATTTTTGGGTTATTCAAACTCTCAAAAGGGTTATAAATGTTTTGATCCAGTTTTAAAACGCCTATATGTTAGTAAAGATGTTACCTTCTTTGAAAATGAGGTTTTTTATAAAAATTCAAGTAAGGGGGAGTCATTTAATGATTTTCTATCTTCAAAACGTGTTCCTGAACCTTTACCACCTTCTGAACCAATTATTTTATGCCATAATAATGAAGAGTCAGGGACAGGGAAGGACAATACTAGATTTAACAGGCATAATGTGTATGTGCGGAGGGGGAAAAGAGTGAGAGATCAACATGCTCCTGAACCTGTTCCATTATTTACAACCGAGGGGGTTCCTGAACCCTTACAAGATACTATGCCTCCTATTGCTGAAGTTGAAGAGATAGATCTTCCTATAGCTCAGCGTAAGCAGCCTAGGATGTGTACTAAACATCCTATTCAAAAGTTTTTATCATATACTGCTCTCTCTCCAAGTTATTACAATTTTGTAACTCATTTAGACAAAGTTTCTATTCCCAAAGATGTTCATGAAGCATTACAGCAACCAGAATGGAAGGGGGCAGTTTTGGAGGAGATGAGGGCTTTAGAGAAAAACCATACTTGGGATATTACTACTCTTCCCAAGGGTAAAAAACCGGTTGGTTGTAAGTGGGTTTTCTCACCTAAATACAATGCAGATGGTAGTCTAAACAAGTATAAAGCAAGGTTAGTTGCCAAGGGGTTTACTCAAACCTATGGTCTTGACTATAAGGAAACTTTTGCCCCGGTAGCTAAATTAGATACTATTCGTATTCTACTTTCTCTTGCTGTAAATCTGGATTGGTCCTTGCAGCAACTTGATATAAAAAATGCCTTTCTAAATGGTGAATTGAAAGAGGAAGTGTACATGAAAATTCCTCCAGGATTTGAGAAGGGCAGAAATGGACAGGTATGCAAACTAAACAAGTCAATTTATGGCTTGAAACAATCTCCCAGAGCATGGTTTGATAGATTCTCTACTGTCCTTAAAGAAGAAGGGTATATACAATGTTTGTCAGATCACACCATGTTTGTATTGAAGAAGGGTGATCTTATCACCATTCTCATTGTCTATGTAGATGACATTATCCTTGCAGGTAATAATATGAATGAAATGACTCGCATAAAGGCTGCTCTGAACAAAGAGTTTGAAGTAAAGGACCTAGGGAACCTTAAATATTTCCTAGGAATGGAGGTAGCTAGATCACGTGATGGTATTTGTGTTTCTCAACGAAAATATGTACTTGACTTGTTGACTGAGACGGGTATGCTTGGATGCAAGCCAAGTAAAGTTCCAATTAGTACCCAATCAAACAAGAAGAAAGTAAAACAGAAAGATGGTAAGGTGGATGCTGTCGAACAAAAGAGGCAGCAGCGTGATGAAGCTCCAGTAGACAAAGGAAGGTATCAACGCTTAGTGGGAAGACTCATTTATCTCTCTCATACCAGACCGGATATTGCATTTGCTGTAAGTGTAGCCAGCCAAAGTATGCATGATCCTAGGCAGAAACATATGGATGGTGTGTTCAAGATATTGAGGTATCTTAAAGGGACACCTGGTAGGGGTTTATTCTTCAAAAAGAGCACTCTTAGAACTATTGAAGTTTTCACTGATGCTGATTGGGCAGGTGACAAAGAGAATAGCAGGTCTACCACAGGTTATTGCACTTTTGTGTGGGGCAACCTAGTCACATGGAAAAGTCAGAAGCAGAAAGTTGTATCAAAGAGCAGTGCTGAGTCAGAACTTCGAGCCTTATCTCAAGGACTTATGGAAGGTTTGTGGTTTAAGAGAGTATCTGATGAAGTTCATGTCACTAGTACTTCTCCCCTTCGTTTGTATTGTGACAACAAGTCAGCGCTGAGCATGGCACTGAATCCTGTCCAACATGGCAGAACTAAACACGTGGAGGTGGATAGACATTTTATTAGGGAGAAAGTTGAAGGTGGCATCATATGTCTTGCTTATGTGCCTACACGTCATCAACTGGCTGATATTCTCACTAAAGGATTATCTGAAGAGTTATTTGCTTATTTTGTACGCAAGTTGAACATGTTTACTATTCATGGTTCAACTTGAGGGGGAGTATTGTTAATATGCAAATTATTAGGCTTATGTGTCAAGTGTGTGCACGTGGTCAGCAGTTTATTATTTCTTTTATTAATTATGTAACAGCTAGTTAGTTGCTAGATATTAGGAGACTTTTTCCCAGGACTATTATTTCTTTTATTAATTATGTAACAGCTACTTAGTTGCTAGATATTAGGAGACTAAATCAACGTGTTCCTAGGGCTGCTTACAACAGCTTATGTATCTGCCGTTTATATATTCGGCTATCACCCATCAATAAAGTTATCGGTGTTTTATGCTCAATATTCTACAAGTTTGTTAAACTTTTGTTGTTTCATCACCTCAGGTGTTTATTAAACTTTTTTTTTTCATCACCTCAGGTGTCTGAGAAGAGATGGTATTGGCTGAAAGTTTTTGCTTTAGCTACCATCAAAGATTGGGCTGCGCTGGAAAAGTTTTCGAAGGAGAAGAAACCTCCAATTGGTAGGGGTTTTTGTACTATTAGTTAATAGTTAATTTTGAAGAACATTCAAAAAACTTAATATGTGAACATTATCTCAAGATATGTATTACCTTTGTGTGTGAATTTCTTAATTTGAATGGGATAGATGGTGAGGATCATTTCAGATCCATGTTCACAATTATCTCCTGGAGGATTTCTTATCCAGTGTTATAGTTCACCGTTCTGACTCCCATTTCTGCTCTCATTCCTCTGTTTGCAAGTGTGAAAATGTTAATGTACTGAAATGCTACAAGTGAAGAAACCAAAATTGTTCTCTATCCCGCAATATTCTTCAGCTTATGCTTTGTTTATCTTCTTGTTCCGAGTTCTTGCTGGTGACCCAACAGATCTGTTGGAAGATTTTCTAATTTTTATTGTACTCGTATTATATTTATATTACTTTAGTCTTTAAAGGTCTCTTGTTTGTGATGTCTTTTCTTCAGAATCATTTTAAAGTAATCGTTGCATGGATTTTTTCTACTGGATATTGCATGATTACTGCTATGAAGTTCACATGATTTGGGTTGGAATCTGTAGGTTTTAAGCCATTTGTGGAGGCATGCATTGAAGCAGAGGAAAAGGCAGAAGCTTTGAAATATATCCCAAAACTTGCAGATCCTCGAGAAAGAGCTGAGGTATTTATCATAGATGTGTTGAATGTTTTTTATATATATAATAGAGTCTGGGCTACAACAATTCAGATGCCAAAATCCATTACTAGGCACAAATATAGCCTTTGCTTGCAATTATCTAGAGTTTATTTTAATTTTGCCCATAAGCAAGTCATGTACTTAGCATTTTTGCTTAATCTTTTCTGGTAATCTTGGATAGTCATATGCACGAATTGGCATGGCAAAGGAAGCTGCAGATGCTGCATCCCAGGCTAAAGATGGTGAATTACTAGGTCGTTTGAAATTGACTTTTTCACAAAATGCGGCAGCATCATCAATCTTTGATACTCTCCGAGATCGATTGTCCTTTCAAGGCGTCTCATAATTTTTTCCTCCCAGGTTTTTCTGTTTTGTACTTTTATTTATGTCCAGTCCTCGGTTTGAGTTTCATTGTGTGTATATTCCGTTTGAAGATGATATCATCTGAAAATAGTAGGAGGCAAATGAGGTGTAACGATATGTGTTGTTTTATAAGCCTCTACCTGTAGATGTTCCAAGAATTCATTCTGTAAATTTGTTGATTTGATTACCGGCAGGCGGTAGCCTAACAGGCAATGCAATTTGTGAATGAGAAGTGATAATGGTTGAGGTTGTGATCAGTGGCTACTGGCTTGCACGTTATAGCATCGTTTTGGTTTATTTACTTCCTTTCCAAATGGACAATAACTTGCCCCGTACTAGCTTTTTCAATGTGAAAAACTACTTTTGATTTGAGAGTTATGTTTTCCTTTTTTTCCGGGCCCGGGGGTGGTTGTGGTGGTTATGTTTGGGATAGCTTTTATAATCTAAGTCTGAGCTCCAATGACCATTTTTTCCAAACCTTTTTATTTTGATTTTTTTTTTTGTTAAAGATAACCACAAAAGGGCTCAGTATCTAGAAGTAATTGAAGGAGTATTTTTAGCAACCGTTTCAAAAGGTTAACCCTTCCATTCAACGCATCTATTCTGACGTGACTTTTTTTTTTTGATGAAAAATGGAATACAATAATATATCTCATATATGAAAGTAATTTTACTAAGGAGTATTTTTGCTTTGAAAACATAAATAATTGCAAGTTTGCTGGTCTGTTATTCAAAGTTGAGTTTGCTTATTGAATGAAATGACATTGCATATTGGTGCCAATAATATATCTCATAACCACAAGTTCCTTAAATTAAATCTTAAAAATTAAGAGAAAACAAAAGGCAAAAAAATTAAAACATCAACTACTTTGCATTATCCCCCTCTTCACAAAGGGTAGCTTAATTATTATCATCCTGCTCTTTCACTAGCATAGAAAGGACAAGAATAGATATTAACCCTTTATTTCATTTATATAATTATAATAAAAATGTCAATCTTGCACAATCAAATAATTCGAATCTTTTCAATAACATTTCATCATTTAAACAACTTGTGATAATGAGATGTGTGATGAGATATATTATAGATTGTAATGAAGAGTGTGGTTAAACTTAACTATGAATAATGGTTGGAACACTTATGATTTGGATATTTTCAGGCTAAAACACTTCTTGGTGGTTACTTTCGAGGCAAAAATGAACCTTAAAATGATAATTTGCAAATAGTGATAAAGTCATGTCAACAAAAGTGAGCCAAAAAAGAATAGTGTAGTGGTCACAATAATATTCAAAATCAATGTTTTAAAAGTTTCGGATAAATATGGTAAGATTTGAACATTTTTTGGGCAACAATACTCCTCAAGTTACTTCCACATACTCAATGCTCTATTGTGTTTATTTCCGGGGTAAAAGTGGACTTAACCTCTTTAATATTCAACCATTTTAAAACTTCTAATATTGATTTTTTGGTGTATTATCAGCGCAATTTTACTAATTTTTTATAAGAAATCACACTAATATAGTTTACCTTATGAATTTCTAACTTCAACTTTAGCGTTTCCAAAATCAGTTACAATACAAATCATTTTTGCCAATGTTAATCGAACAAGTCCTGAGGCAGTAGGGATGTGATAGCCAGAGGGTAAAAGATTGAAAGGTTAAAGTTAATGTTTAACGCTTAAACATGATTGATCATATTTGCTTTTCTCCTTTAAAGCTTCATTGAGTATATAGAATTGAAATTTTTAAATTTCAAGACATGTAACGAGTGAACTATTGTTTCTTGGGTCATTGAGATGATGGAAAGTAATTGCTTCATTGAGATTAAAATGATTGATGGATAATCTTACCTCGCTACCAACTTTAAGGTGGGTAGTTCATCATGACACATGAACCAGTCATTTTATCATAATTCTAAAAATACATAAAGGCATCAACCATGAACTACTAGACTAGCCATGATGGATACACACCATGGAGCTTTCAATTTCCGTAGTAATCTAACTCTTCAAGGAAGAAGCAAGCATTTAAGGTCAAAGGGAAGAAACATGCATTTAACCAGAGAATATATAATTCTCTTATCTTAGGCTGCATAAGCAGAATTCTCATATTTACCTTCCCACCTGTTTC
Organism: Mimosa pudica; assembly: GCA_029929735.1. Taxonomy (NCBI): domain Eukaryota; kingdom Viridiplantae; phylum Streptophyta; class Magnoliopsida; order Fabales; family Fabaceae; genus Mimosa; species Mimosa pudica. The sequence continues at coordinate 2,820,972 of JAKELP010000040.1, forward strand.
AAAATAAGAAAAAGACATTTCATTATATTACTTGAATAAAAGCTACAGAATCATATCTAATGGATTATCATTCAAAATATATCCAACCTGCATTCATCCTTTTCTGGAATATTTAGCTCCAAATCCTTTTCAAATTGCTGAAAGACCAAGTCCACCTTGCCATCTTCTACTGTGTCAAGTGCTGGAGGTTGCCACTGAAAGAAGTTGACAATTTTTGATCAAATAACAAAGGCAGGATACAACTGCTTTACTATTTGACTTTGATGTGCCATGTGATAAGTTTGTCTATAAGAGAATATCAGTTTAGCATATTAACTGTGAGATGAAACTCCAAAAATACTTTACTTACTCCACATCTTCATCTTTGAATATAAGTAAACTCTAGAACAATTTCATGCACAACACAGAAAAAAAACAGTTTTCCACCAGTTTCAACATCAAATATCAACTTAAACTGAATCCAAAAAGCAGCCAAGGACCATTATTGTGTGTTTAGAAGGGGAACGATACACACCAAACTGGGAGAAGTAGAAAATAATACCTTTGGAGCATTATCCTTGTCAATGGTGAGAGATCTAATGCCCTGTTCATCAAGAGACAAGTTAAGTTTGCATACATTTAGAAGGCGCTTCAATTAGCAATTTTTTTCATGAAAATGAACTGAGCAGAGCTGCCTTTTGCCATTTATAGTGAGAAATGAGAACAAGTATTACCTCGTACATATCCTCAGATATTGTGGTTCTTAGGATATTCATTGTTACTCTAAATTCCTTTTTTAGACATTCTGATAGTGTCTGATTCCTGCCTTCACTAATCTACAAAATGTGTTAAAACCGAAGAGACATTAAAAAAACTACCTGAAGCTTCCCATTTCGCTCATAATTTACAAAACTCAATATAGTCCTAGACCACAAATCTCAGATCTTATTATTTTAACAACATAATCCTTACCGATCTTAACGTTATTTTCAATGCAGTAGGTGATGACCTTTTCATTCCTTTAAGTATGGCACCAATCCATCCATTTCCTTCTTTGCTGGCTTCAGCTTCCTTCAGAAAGTGCAAACCATCTTTATAATGAACAAGAGTATGCAATATTCTATATAATCAAGCAGAACAAGAGATAACTGTGGAAGAAACTCACTAATGATTTAATAATTTCTTCAACAGTATTCTTTGAGAAGCACTCATCAATTATTGACTGCCTGAAAATATCATAGTTTAACTGGCATGAATATGATGCAAAGTGCTGGCATCAACAGTGAAATCAAATAAGAAAAACTACACATCATCAGTAAAATATTACTTTTGGCCAAACAAATTAAAAGAAAAATTATTACTTGTTTAAGATGCTGTCTTGATCAAGCTTAACTTCTGAAGAAAATTCTTCAATTACTGATCTTACAGCATTCTCATCACCAGAATTTAAGCTAATCAAGCGCTTCTCTAAGTCAGCAAGTTTCTGGTGCAAAGTAAATATTGGCATCATTGACTTTAGTCAAACCAATTCATGACAAACCAATAAATTGATAAATTACAATTACAAGTGTATATTTTGCATTCTTGTTTCTATTGACTTTAGCAAATAGCAATACAGCCATAAATATACATTCAGCGGTCAAGAACTTAATCATCCATCAAGAAAATAGAGGCTATTGAATGCTTCCTAACTTGGTTGAACAGAACACTGAAACCATGTTACACAGGACTTGAGAAAATTACATGTGACTGTTGTACATCAACTAGCATGTGACTAATTGATGTTGTACATCAACAAGACTTGAGAGAGATTCCATGTAACTGTTGAACATCAATTTCCATGATTGCATGAAAGAGGAGAACATATTAAAGATCAACTGACCTCAGAAGGGACAAAATGGGTTGCTAGTCCAGCCTTGACTAATTCCTTACCGTTCAACCGTCCTCCAGTCAATGCCAAGAATTCCCCTGCAAATTTACATTTATAATTTCATCTCTGCTCTTAGTCTTACTTCTCCAAATAGTATATACTAATTCAATAAAATAGATGATAGGGGAGAACAAGGTAAAGGAATTAGTAGCCTTTTGAAAAAGTTACCTAATCGCCCAGGCAGATGAGAATGCACATAAGAGAAGCTACAATCAGTATGAAACCCAAAACTTGCTTCAGGAGTGGCAAACACCTATGTGAAATCATTTATTTAAAGATGTCACAAGTTTTATCATGACACCATGCCATTTGACAATGAAATCATGAAACCAGTATGGGCAAAGTTTTAGAATAATGTAAAACAAGGATTAAGCACCCACAGTTTTTTCTGTCACAACTGAAAATTTCATTGGCACCATGAATGATGCACCTCCACCCATCGAAATTCCATGAACAAGGGAAACCTATTATAACATAACACCATTATACAAGACATGAAACTTTGCAAAAATAAAAATTTTCAGAAATCTTGAAGGATAGAGTGGGATGAAGCTGAAGATTCTGAAAGGGACCTGTGTTTTCTTATAGGTATGAATGTGATAGCACAGCCAGTACATTCTGTAGACCACCTCAAGGCATGAATCCTCTGTTCAATAAGGAACTCATTAGAAGGAACTCATTAGTATTAGCAGCTATACTGAACTTTCACTCAAAGACTTTAATAAAGCACTTACTTGACTTTTTGCCATCATAAAACACTTTCAAATCCCCACCAGCTGAAAAAGCTCGACCAGCTCCCTGAACAAGTTTTTGGACTAATTTAGTGATTATACACAAGTAAAGCATCACAACTAAGAGAAAGAGAATCATAAAGGTACAATTTTGGGAACGAACTATTACTATTACACCAGGAGCCATGAGCGGAACAAAGTGTTTTCAGTCTCAATTTTGGGCATGAAAAATAAAATTTGGTGCAAAATTGATAATGCCATTAAATTTGACCGTTAGTTTAACTAAAATGCTGTCATGTACCATCATAAATTGCTAGAATGATATTGGTACTTATAATTGATTAATCATCACTCAATAGTGACATTGCATAATAACTGAAGAGGCCATGTGAATCAGAAAAACCTTGAAGATAATAAGCTCAGCATTATCATCTTTCTCCCACTTTTCTAGATATGCTGCCACTAGAGAAACCTGATAACATAAGAAGTAAAGGAAGGCTCAAACAACCTAAGCAACTAGAAACTATTAGGAAAATATTTGGTTAAAAGAATTACATTTCAGACCAAAATCAGTAAAAAGAACGTAGTAGCTTGACTTACAAGTTCAGGTGAAATAGCATTCAATTGACGAGGCCTGTTTAAGGTGATCAACCTCACATGATCACTCTTTTCTCCAAGAACAACCTTAACATTAAAAAATCACAAACACTTAATCAGCCATACATCATTCACAGTAATCCCAGAATCTTATTTCAAACATACCCCAGAAAAGCACAAAATGGGAGACCGCAAGGAAAGTCAATATTTAGAAGCCAAATAGAACACTTAATTTTTACATATATATTATATATATTATACGTAACCTATAAAACGTGACCTATTGGTGAATAATATATCAAATAGTTGTTGATTACCAATAGAGCACAATCACGTCGTGGTATTAACCATGTAGTCGACAAAAGAAGAGAAAAATATAGATATTCTAAAGGGATCATGTTTTCATCTAAGTTTCTATTTTGGAAAAAAAAGTCAAAGTCAACTCCGTCTTATATCTACAAATATAAACATAATTAACAAACTAACAAACGCTCACCTGTTCATCTGGATTCAAAGCATTGACCGCCATGTCAATTCCCAGTCAAAAGTTACACTGAAGAGCAAAACGATTAGGGGAATGGAAATGAAAGCAATAAATAGAAGGAGTGAATTAACAACTAACGTGGAAGAGAAAGAAGGTAAGTAAATAGCTTTGAGTAAAAAAGAGGAGAGAAGGAATGAATATATGTGTGTGTGTGTGTGTGTGTGATGAAGAAACATGAAGGGTGGGTCATGCATGAGTTGGTCCACCTACCACCATGTGTACAAATGTTGTAAAAGCTTATATGACAACTACCACACTCCCCACCGGTTAGTTAGTTCGGTTTTGTTTTCAATGCATAGCTCTTAGACTGACAACTTTGACTTCATTATACTGTCAGTCGTTTTTTTAAAGGGACCGGAGAATTATTTCAAGGGCAATGGAAGAAACATAATTAAACTGAGGTCTCGCGAGTTGTTATGTGAGACCAATAAGTTGTTATTGTTAGCTCTAAAAGTTGTAATTTATAATTTGTGGGACCTCATCGTAATCATCTTTCTCTCATACGACCTCTAGTTACTTCTACAATATGAATAGTAGGAAGAGGAGGATGCATTGAAAGGACATGACATATACCTATTTTCATATATTATAAAAGAAATTATTAATATATGCTTATGTGAGTTTCAAGATTTTACCAGCCTTTTATAAGAATTTAAAATCTTCATCTAAAAACTTAGCTAACCTTTTGTATTAAGTTTACCAACTCTTCTTTTCAATTTGTGTTTACCAATTTCTTTTCTCATAGTATTAGTATTTACCAACTCTAGTTCTATTGAAGGGTGATTTAGTACTTCTTTACATCGACCATGAATTTGTGTGTGTGTGTGTGAGTATATAAGTAGGTTCGCACTTCAGCTTACCAACCACGTTAGTTGATTTTACTGTTGTGTTTGGTCCGAAAATGTGTTAAAAAAAGGGTGATTTAGTACTTCCAAAAGATATTTCATTCTATGCCATCTAAACTTTTAATCGATATTATTTTTAATATTTGAACAATTGAAATTTATTTTTGATATAATTATTATCCTTTTTTGCCAGATTGATATAATTATTGTCCAGATATTATATCATGACAATAAATGATTAAATCAAAAGCTTAAAAGTTTTGTGTGACAATTTAAAACTACAATGAAAACCAATAAAATAAAAGTTGAATCTACAATATTATATATTTTTGAGTTTATGATTAATAAAAGGAAGTGATTAAGAAACAAAAATGAGAAAAGAAACAAATTCTCAAATTTTTAATCAAGTTTTAGTTTTATTTTTCAATAATTATGAAGTTGTAGTTAGGTGAAACATGTTAAGTCAAATGGGCAAGTTGATACTCCTTTGAACTTCAATTCTAACTATAGATATTTTTTTATTATAGGAATATCTTTTATATTGATTTTTCAAAACTAATTTACATTACTTATAAAATGATAAAAATACACCACTCAAATATTTACAAAACTTTGTATAATCTTATAAATATTCTTCGGTCTTCAATTTTCCTTAATCTCTAAATATGTTGGCTCAATATTCAATATGTTTATTTTGTTTTATTTATAAAAAATTTAAAAATGAAAACAAAAATCATCCCAAAAAAAGGATGACTTGACTTTTTCACACTAATGATTTCATTCTTTTTTTTTTTGGAAAAATGAAACATATATATTAAAATGAGATAAGTCTTACAGAGACAACTAACGAAGTACGTGGATTAGAATAGAAATCTATAAAAGAGGAGCACTTGCAAAATTTAAAGGAGATAGGTGAGAATAGATCTAGCATTTCACAGCAATCCCTTAGTACTATATCAGCAATGACATAAGATTGAGACTGCAGCGATGGAAAGCAAGTGTAGCTAAAAGACCAAAATTTGCTCCTCATTCCTTGTTCAGGGTAGAAAAAAAAACCAATACATAAGAAAAAAAAATCAAAATGTGCAAATTAAGAAAAAGCTTAAACCCTTCTCCGTTCCATCGCACCAAAGTTGGCATAAAAAATCATAAGATATTTCCTTCCAATAAGTTACGTTGACCTAGAAATAATGTCATCAATACCTGAGTGTTTTGATAGAAATGAAAGTGGAAGTTGAAGTAGAAATGTGAGTGGACGGGGAAGTGAAAGTGAGGTTAAAAGTATATTTAGTGTGCCTTCAAAGTAAAGTATTATTTTTTTGGCCAAAAAAAAAGAAAGTGAAGTATTATTTTTAATTAATAAATTTATTTTTAAAATAAAAGTACCAAAATAAAAAATCCTTCAGCATCTTCCCTTCTTCATCATCCATCCACCGCTGTCGGCCTCGTCATTCAACACTATCAACCTCAATTCATCATCCTTATGGGATTCAAGGTTGTTTCAAGGAGGGAGAGGGGCAAATTTGTCAAGGGCCCACTTCCACAGGAAGTGTAGTGAGTTCTCACACACCAAAATAGCCCAATCTCATGACTCCACTTCCACTTCTCTAGTCCCATTTAAACTGAACCAAAGGTGACATTCATAATATAAACTTCTGAGGAAATCCAATTATTTAACATGAAGGTAAACGTCATGTGAGAAATGTAATTCTGAGAACCCAGCAAACCAAAATTAGTTACTTAATTCAAAACCAACCTATAATAAATTGATTCGGATCAGCCAAATATCAAAATCAACTCTCCAAAACTAAATGCCCAAAACTTGAAAGCTCTCAGATTAGTTCTCTAGCTCTTCCAAAATTCACTAATAAATAAAACAACTTCTCAACGATATGCAAGGAATGTGATTTTATCTGAATCACATAAACAAGTTGGGCCTTGATGCCTTGAAAGTAGTCTTAAGCTTCCTGCTTGGCGGCCTAATCTTCTTGAACACCAATGGGAACTTGATTTTAGAATTGTGGAACTGCTTGGTGCTCTCCCTTTTGCACAGCTTTGCAGGGATGGTGGCAGTCTTGATGATCTGGATGCAAGGAAACCTCACCCGATGACGTGAAGCCATTTCATTGTACATTTGTTCAACAGCGCCATTGAGAGTGGTATCTCGGTATTCCTTGTACATGTTATGGTAACCAGTCCTACTTTGATATCGCAGCCAAATTCCATAGTTGTCAATCTTGGTAGGGTTTTTCTCAAAAATCTGCAATCATCACATATTAAGAGCATGTTATCCCATTTGAGGAGATGGTAAGTGCCCAAAATAAACTCAAAGCTAAGAAATTGGAAACAAACCCACCACTCCACCCCGCACCTTAAAGAAAAGTATGAAGATTCTAAGGTGTGCCAAATCTTATAAATGAATAGCACGGCTGAACAAATCATGGAGACATGCAAGCATGTCAAGGGTGTGTCATGGCCTCCCCTAAAACGTGCACGAAATATTCAAGTGTTTCTTCATGATTAGCTTAAACTACACATATCTTTTGCAAATTGACTCTGATTAGACATTTGTAGAATCTTCTGTTCCCATTATGCATGTACTCATTATTCATGATGCGTGAGTTTAAATAGATGAGCATGCAAGACTACCCGATGACAAAAAAAAATAGATATTCATCCATTGTACTGAATTCCAGCTTCAAATTCGTGAACCTTCTGTGTCCACAGCCTACATTTTCCTATAGCTGGTTAACTCATTCAATTTCTCATTAAAAGAAAACATGAAAAGCATCAATTTCTCATACAATATGTTTATACCAAGTCCAAGCCTGAAATTCCTCTATACACAAATTCGTACAACTTAATATCTCTTCCATTGATTCACCCCCACCCCCCACCCCGAAATGCATATTTCATTGTTAAGCATCAACAATCATAGTCACTCCTCATAATCACAGAATACTCGAACAAGTCACGCAGTGTCAAAAAGAGCGTAGTAAAATCCTAGAAGTATATTTCCTACCTCGTTAATAGCTAGGACTTGCCCATTGCTTTTCTTCACCTTCTTCAGCTTTCTCAGGAAATACCTAACAAAAAACAAAAGCAAAAGAACAACACCTGATGTTATTTTTAAAGACATCAAGTTCATGCAATGATTTAATTGTCTGTATAAAGAACAACTTCCTTGTTTCATCCAAAGCGATTATTCACGAGAGTTGTAGGGGACCGAAAATCCCACACAGTCCAAAACACTCAATTCAAACTACACTACTCAAGTATCCATAAATTAAATGCAGCAGCTATGATTTAACATATTGACATGTACATCCTAAAATTAAGCGCACCACTTTCCCTTAGGTCTTTGTCCTAAATACAAGAACTAATTCTAACTTTTTTCCTAAACCTTTTATCAAATTATCCCTATTAGTCCTCAAACAATAAAATAATCAAGGTATAATTACAAGATTACTTTCCCTAATTCAAGCTTTGTTATTATCACATGATATTACTAATCTACCCTAACCATATACATTTATTTCCACTCTCCAATCTCCATGTTTTATCATAAATAAGCTATTAGGGTTTATTTGGGAAAAGGCTTGGAAAAATAAGAAAGTGGTTTTAGAAACAAATTGTGAAATTTGAAAGTGATTTTACATTTAGGAAGGGAGGGAATACATAATTTAATAAAATTAGTTAAAACATATGAACGCACCAGAACTTGGATTTGGCGCGAACCTCATTGGTGGCCCAAAGCTTCATGCGATAGATCTTGGGATGCTCATCGCGCTCTGTGGGAAGAGCTCTTCCCACCACCTGGTACTGATGAAACTGTTTCCACAACATTCAACCAATTAATCAAAATTCAAAAGCATCTAATCAAATCAACATGCTGCATCATTCATTACTTTCAACGAAACCATTTGATTCGATTCGAGAGACTATGGAAAAACCAGGTCCAACCAGAAGGAACTAAAACCCTAGACACTTTTTGCTTTTGTTAATAGCACTGTTGAGTTGTTCGGTTGGGCCGGGCCATCTAAACCCACGGCCCAATAGTTTTCTTTTATGCCCCTCTTATCTTAATTGTAATATACTAATATTTCACTCATTTATTTCTAACATATTTAAATTTGTTAGTTTATAAAAAAATAAATTATTTTTTAGAAATAAAGCAAATAGAGTCAACATAAAGTTTTTGATAAAAAAAACATAAAGTGATGTGTTTTGCATCCTTAATTAATTGACTATTATGATTATGGTTTGTAATGTTTATTTGTTATTTTTCATTCTGATTAAAGTTATTTATCTGGTAATGGTTAGTAAGTAGTCATATGGTATGTTAAGAAAAGAGATATGATTCAACTTTTGAAAGGTATGATTCTTGAGATATTGTGTCTTTATTCAAGACTCATATGGAACCATAAGAAAAATGTACAAGTTATTTGTTGTACTTTTCAATTGGAATAATATACTGCGATATAAAATTTAATATAAAACATTATGGGAGATATTTGAATTTAGATTGTAATATTTAAATTAATTTCATATTGGTTATTTGGTGGTATTACTTTCTGAATATTATGGCGAGCTATAATAGCCTTATCTGACTTCCCAGTTTCATCTAATACAAAATGAAATTGGGACATAGGACACATCTTTTAAGTTTTTACCATTGTAGGAAACTTCAACATTGCTCAATTAGGACCCTACACATCTTTTTCAGTAGTGGCTCATATTAAGTTAATAACAATAGAATGTTGGCTTGTTTTTTTCTGATACTTACTGATGACACTAAAAAACAAATGGTTACTTGTGGTTCATGATGACATCATGAGGAAAGTCCCCTTTTCCATTTGTATTTTTCCCCACCCTTAATTACAGTTAGCTTCTGGATAAAACGTACAGTTAACTGAAAATACGTACAACAAATAGTAAATGAAAATGAAAAATGCATTCATTCCTTATAAACAAGCAAACAAAAATTAGGAAACCATAAGAACTCTATAGAGTTCTTTGACAACTTTAGGTAGTTGTTTGTTTGGTTCGGCCAGCTTATGATCCAGCCCAATACAAAGGCCCATAAAAAATGTAATTTACTTACAAAAAGAAAGAGGTTTTGAAAAGTAACATTCCTGAATCATACATTTATCTATTGTATTTTTATTAAAAACAGAGATGATACAGTAAAAAATATAAGTCATTTGTTGAATATTATTCCATTGGAATAGTATATGACAAAAGGGAAATATAAAATCTTTTGGTAGATATCATAACATGATATTGGATTAAATTTCATTGTAATTATTAAATTAATATGATATTAGTAGTATTACTTTTCACATTTTAGCAACATAATGATTTATAAGATTTCAATATGACTATAAAGTTACATCAAGTTGTCAAAAGAATTTGGATCCGGCCACTCAATATGCACAATAATTTTATGCCTCTCTGTTTATTTTTATTTTGAATGCTTTTTTTGGACTGAACTTTTATTTTGAATACTTCGTAACTCTTATTATACGGAAACCGGTTGACCAATGTCTTTTTTAATCAGAGTTGACCAATGTCATAACACATAGTCATAAGAGTAACTCATAATCTGATTTATTTCTTAAATGAAATGTAATAACAAAACTACACATAGTATATATATAATATCCCACAAAAAGACTATCCCCTAAAGGTTCAGATACTACTCACAAGTCTGAGTAACTCATATTATAGAAACCGGTTGGCTAATGCCATAATCTGGTTATTCTTAAGCCAAAGGAGAACGGTAACAGCAAAATTATAGTATTATTATATTATATTTGTGTCATTGTCTGTATCCCACAAAAAGGTTATTGATCATATACTATTCACAAGTCTGAGTGACATGAGGCTTCACATCTTCCTTCTTTTCTTATCTCATTTTTTCAACGCCCCTAAGCAGACCTACCTAACCATGATACACACTTCAATTCTTCAAACAAGATATCAATCTTTTGTTCTGCGCTTATCTCATTACAAATTGACAATGAAATCACCAAGTCTTTATGATCTTATTTGTGCAATTGCTTAAAGCTTACTTCTACAATCGCCTGGTAGACAATGCCTGTTTTTTTCATAACATTTATATCTATCATTTTCTATCAGAAAAACAAAGACAAAAATTTCACACCTCCTGAATTAGATTTTAGATCACTAGCAGAAGGCAGAAGCTGAGCTTCTTATAAAACAAGAGTAAAATGAGACAAAGCTAAAAGTGGGACCCACCTCTATCTCAACAGATAAGTCCCACAGCTAGATCTCTCCCTCTCTCAATTTTCTTTTCATCTTAAGTGACATGAACCAATCAATGATTTTCAGCTAAACATCAGCACAATTAACTGGTGCATAACCAAGTCTAGAATTCTTGAGATCATAAAGAATGTGAAAGTTCTGCTGCTGATAGTTCCCAATTATGGATAGAGCTGAATGAGGAGTACCCAAAATTGCCAAACAAGCAACACCACCTGGCTCAATCTCAATGAAGTAATTCTCCACTGGAAAATCCCAAACAGCTCCATCTTCAAACATTATCCCAAAATCAGGCAACTCAATAGCCTCAAAACCAGACACATTATAACATAGCTTCAATGGAACAAGTCCCTCTTCTTCTACTTCCACCATTGGATATCCCTTGATCTTCTTCTTGAAAGCCTCCTTGATAATCTCATAAGCAGGCTCAGCAAAATAAGTCAGAGTAGTGCCTGAATCAATGATGGTTCCACCACCACCTTCTTCTGCAGATACAACCCAAGTTTCCTTTGGTATCTTCAGTACTTCACCACCAACTATAACAGATTTTATCTGCACATAGTAAAATGTATCAACTGGATTTTGATTCCCACCAATAAAAGAAGTGAAATTCAAGTTTGGATTGCTCATAAGCTTCTTGTCTTCCCCAAATATCAGCTTGCTACTAATGTTGCTGTTCCTATCCACAAGGCAATAGGAAAATGAATGACCATAAAGAGATTGAAGCTGAGAAGCAAATGATAATGGTCCTCTTCCTAATCCTAGCAATCCAGAAGCACCATGAAACAGGCCTCTATTCCAATGTCCACAACCAAACATCACATTCTCCACACGCCGAAACTCCGATTTCCCATTAAATGAAGTGAGATTAACTGAGAAAGTCTCAGTAGCAAAATCACCAGTTGTATTAGACCTATCTCCATACCAATAAAAGTAAGGACAGTTCTGATTCTCAGCCTTGCAAGCCTGAGGAGGATCTGGAGATGACACTAATTGACATCTCTTATCATGGCAGCTTATGTTCCTAAAAGAGGTTGAATCTTTAGGATCATAGTAAGGTCCATTTTGCTCAAAACAAACATGACAAGGAACACATTGAATCCAATTCAAATCACTTCCTGTATCAATTATCAAAGAGAAATGTCTTGGAGGTGTCCCCACAAACACATCCATGAAATACTCTCCTGACCCAAGATTCACCCCAGACTCCAATGTTGCCACTAGCCTCCCCGGGTATCCAATCGATAAATACTCCGGTACAGCCACCGGAGCCGGTGCTGGCGCCGGAGTAACAACATGGTTGTGATATTTGGGATTTGATTTGAGCTGTATTTTCTGCAGCCTTGACACTGTGTTCTGATTCTTCTTCTCAAGAACTCTTCTATGAAGGGTTTGGATTCTGATCAAATCCCGGGTTGTGAAATCGCTAGCCGTTGTCATTGGCTGGTGTTCCAGGTCAAGCTTTAGCAATTTCTTGTGAGGTATTTCTTCATATGATGTGGTTACTCCTGAATGACCAAATTTCTCAGAGTTTGAGAAGTTACAATCAGTATTGTGGCTTGGATGATCAGGCATTTCAATGGCAGCCAAAGAAGAGCCATTGTTGTTTCTGGAAGTAGCCTCAACATTGTAGGAACATATTACAAGTAGAACAAGGACAATAGAAATCTTCAAAGCCATAGTGATGGTATCTTCTTTCTTGAACACACAGGAAAAAAATCACCTTGAAGATATTAGTACAAAAATCTCAATGAAGAAAAGAGGAAAACTTTAAAAAAGTTTTAAACTTTTTGAGTACAGAGATTTCCCAGAAACAAACAAACTCAAAAATGGAGAAAGAATAAGAGAGAATCAAGAATAATCTCGAAAACCCATAAAGCAAAATCTATTTAAAACCGAAAGTTAATAAGTTGACTAAAGATGAATGGAGAAAAAGACAGAAATGAAGTACAATGTGAAATATGAAGGCCAAAATGTGTGCATGAATGAGATAGAGTAGGAAAATTCTGAGACTTGGAGGCCAAGTGAGAAAAACGCGTTTTCAAGAAACATGGGTGGTATTAAATATTGAAGTCGTCGCATATATTACTATCAGTTATAGAACATAGTAATGAATTTCTATGATCTCAGTGACATCAATGAGAGAGAGAGAGAGAGAGAGAGAGAGAGAGAGAGATGATGATGATGATGTTCATACCTGGTGTGTTTTCTGAGAAGAAAGTGTACGGAACTTTCAAAGGTGGAAACTTGTTTTGTAGTACTTTATACTGCAGAGTGATGACAGAGTTTAACTTTTAAGAGGAACTAGCCTGCAACTTTTAGAATGAAGTGAAAATGGAATAGTTGGAGAGGAAGAAGAAGATGTTTATGTGTTGAGTGGTCAGAGTTTTTGAATCTGTCTTCTTTTGTGTGGGGGACAAGAGAGAGAGAGAGTGAGTTGAAGAAAGGAAAAAAGACATGAGAGAGTGTTGAACTATGATGATAGGTACGCGCTGAAAAATGGAAATAGGATTTAAGAATGTCAAGCCTTGCTTGTATAACTCATGAAGCAATCCTCCTTGTAAAGACATTTTCTTCAACCCTATTAGTTTTTTAAGAAAAACAATTTACTAGTGATCACCCATGTAATCCTCTATATAATATAAAAGTTGCTGAAGAATTTGTATTTCATAGCTTATTACCTTTGGCCAAAAAAAAATATAGCTTATTACTCAAATTTATTTAAGAATAGAGTTATTGTATATATCTCAACTCTCAACTGGTATCTAGTTATTCCTTGTAGAAGACTTAATTTTGTTTCAGTTGCATGCAATATGTACTTGGATATTGACGAATGTATTCTAGTTTGTGTACAGCTAGAAATTACATGCAAACTAGTAACGAACGATTGCATTGTGTCCGTTAAAGATAGGTTGCATTATGTCTTTAATTAAATTTATGGTGGTTTTAAATTTTACCCATAAATTTTGTCATGGATGATCTTTTCAACTGTTCTCATGTAAAATACATCAAATTATGTTATCATTGTCGTTGTAATTAATTATAAAATATGTTCTCTTTGATCCTAAATATAAGACCTAGTTGACTTTTTTTGGGAGAGATTAAGGTTACAAAATAAGTTATTAAAATTATGACATATTTGATATATTTTTAGATTATTCATTAGTTTATAGGTCAAATAAACTAGTTTAAGGGGAAAAATCAGGTAAATCAATTTATAATTAGCTTATTTTACTTTTTTATGATTTTTTTAAAAAAAATCAACTAGGTTTTATATTTAGGACCGGAGAAAAAGTCAAATTATGTTACTATTATTGTTGTTATTCATTGGATTATAAAATGAATAGCTTAATTCCTAGACGTCTTGTGTATAATAAAGACATAGTAACAATGCAATAATAATGGTATGTGAGAAAATTTCAAAGTCAGCATTGAGCGTTGTGATTGAATAAACTGTCTTTATTTTGTAAGATTTTTTGGGGCTTGAAAGATTTTTAGTTTTTCTATTTTGTTTTGTCATAACTTAGCCTTTTCTATTTATTTGAATGAACTTGAGTTGAGTCCAAAGGTTTGAGCTTCCTGTGCAATTACAGGGTAAGACATGCTAGTGATGTTTAATGTAAAATGTTGCCATGAGTTTATTCACTTTTCCCTACTTTAGAGTGATATCTTCTTTCCCCCCCTCAAAAGTGATATCTTCATTACTATGAAATTTTCAAGATAAATAAATTATTATGAAATTGTAAACGAGGTTTGAAAAATCAAGCATATAACCATTAAATTATTTGAAAGCTTGTCCATCATAGTTTTATACAGTTATGTACGCATTCTATAATAATGAAGAGTTTATTTCTTCTACTACTTTGATGTATAGATAACCTCTTATTGGAGTCAAGACAAATCATATTCGAGTTATAGATTAGACATTAAATGTAAGCCCCTCTCTTGAAAGGATTAGAAGGTATCCATGATGAATTGGTCTCTTCCATTATACACAACACTATTGATTTGAGAGTTTATTTTTTGAAAAAAAAACAAAAGACTTATTTAAAAGAACAACATTCACTTATTATTTTTTAACGGGAAAAAAATTAATTTTTTGGTGCATGAAATGCTAATTGATTAATTATTACATGTGAATTCAATTGGAAAAACCATTATAATTAAGAAAACGCTTTCCCCTATTTTATTGAATTCAGACACACTCAATTATTCAATTAACTTACCAGTTACCAATGAATAATTGGTTTGACCGGTAACTTGACGTGCCCCCGTAATAATTAGAATGCATGTTCGAATCTCAGGATGCGTTTTCAATGAGAGAGGGGACAACCCCGCCTATAAGTACAATACTTTACCCAGTACAGATTAATCAATTGTAAATAGACAACAAATTATTAGACGGTATTTAACAATAAAAGTATTCAATAACTTGAGAGTTGAGATTATGTGCCAAAAAATTAAATAATAGTGAGATTATTTAACAATAAAAGTTTTAAATAATTTGAGAGTTGAGATTATGTGCCAAAAAATTAAATAATAGTGAGATTCACACATTTGCACTCACTTGACACAATAGCATTGTCATTCTAACAAAGATAATATACTTTATAACTAATTAACATAACATTGACTTTTTGGGTTTCAAGTATTAAGTTTTTTTTAACCAACATCAATTGGGGGAAAACACACCTAACTCCTGGATAAACTTACTTTATTTTTTTTTAATTTCTTAAACAATATTTAAAGGACTAATTAACTCCAACTATTTAGAATGTGAGTGGTAAAAAATGCATTATCATATTTAAAAAGTAAAGATGATGTAATTAGATTTGACTTTGAGACTTATGTTTGATTAGAGAAACATTATTCTTGGACTGGGTTAAGAGATTTATTAATGAGTCAAACCTCATACAAATTATTAAATGTAATTGTTTTATCACCATTCTTTTTATCCCTATACCCGACCAACCTCACTATCATTTGACAGCTTCAAGAACTCACATTATTGATAATCATAAGCTGGTAAGGTTCAAAATAATACAGCATGTACTGTATTCCCCTTATCCAATGCGTAAGGTAGAGAAAGGATACTTTATTTGATCCTAATTACATTTTGTGTTTTGATGTGTGTGTGTATTATCCTTCAATTCATTCTTTATGTGTTGACTTTTTTCTAGTGGAATTATGTGGTTAAGTAGATATTACATAGGTTTAACATTGGAAATTTATCAAATTTCAAAATAAAATTGATGGGATTTAAGGTTTTGTTAGTTTGTGTGGAATATGTTGGAAGTGTCATATAAATATGATGAGAGAAGTAAGAAGTGACATAAAAATTGTTTTGGTCCATCCTATTAATAGGGATATACTCCCTTTGGTACTAATATGAGAGGTGACATTGCAATTTTTTGTCAAAAATATAGGAGGTAATATGTAAAAGTCAAAGTTATAAATGTTTATTTCTCATTTTTGCCTACATATTAGTTAATGCAAGTTGGAAGAGAAAGTGTGTGTAATAAATTAGTAACGGTAAAAATGCAAAATTTTCTTAAACATACCTTTCACAAATGGTTTCAACATGTTTTTATTGGTATGTGTAAAAAGGTTGGCTAGATCAATATGGACTAGAGGGTATATAACATGTAAAAGTCAATATATTGAATATTTGATTCACATTTTTCCCCTGTATATTTAAAATAAAGATGGAAAAGGGAATTATACTCCCTCCTGTCCTTATTATAAAAGAACTAAAATTTGAATTGTTTTTGTCTATAATATAAAAGCCAACAACATAACATCATTTAATTCATTTTTCTATTTTACCCTTACTTATTAACATCATCTTTCATAGCAATCAACTAATCAATGATAATTCTACTTATGTTTCTTTTTAATCGGAAGAACTTCTACTTATATTTCTCTCTAGTCTAATAATAATTAAGAATAACATGGAAATAAGTTATATATTTAAAACATATTTATAACTTTTTAATTGTTTTCATAAGATGCGTGACTGCCAAGTTTTACAATGAGATCCAAAGGGAGTAATTAAATGAAAAGTGGGTAAAGTTGGAAAATAAATTATTTTTACTCATAATAAATGATTCTAACTATGTTTCATTTGTTTATGTAAGATGATTGACCACACTATAATGTTAGAGTTAGAGAATATTTAGTAAGCATATATTCTTTTTAATTCTATTCATAAGTTACTTCTAACTTCCAACACATTTCGTACTAATAAAAATAGAAAGAATATTTATTTTTGGAAAAAAAGTAGACTTGTTAATTAAATATAAATATTAATATTGAATACTACGTATATCATAAATATTAGACTTGTAGAAGTTTTTGAATAGGTTGATTTGGGTTTACGTTCTGCCTACTAAACTTTAAGTGTTCTCCTTTTTCACTCAGTATAAATGTCTACTATATATAAAAAAAAGTTATGAAACGACCATTTCCAAACTGTAAAAGTTGTGCCCTGTTATAGTTTAATTTTTAATTTCTACACATTCATAATAGGAATATTTTTAACTGAGTAAATTTAGGATATCTGTGCGGAGGGTGGTGGAGAAAATTGTCATATAAGTTGAGAAAATGATTAAAGAAAATAAAATTGGAAATGGTGTGAGGAGGGGTGGTGATTAACAATAACCCCGCTAATAAAAAATTAACAATTACCCCCCCCCCCCAATTTTAAAAAAATTAATGGCCCATCATGTACAGTCAACTAAAAAGTCAATCATTTCTATAAGTCAATGAATAATTCTCAATTAATAAGAATTTTATACATTTAAAATAGTTAATTACTAATAGCACTAGATATCAATAGATAAATAAATATATGTTATAGTAAAAACTAAACTTAGTGAAATACAACATGACCCATTAATTAGTACTAGTATATTGATTAATTGGTGATTATTGATCGATAATAGTAATATAGAGATAGAAGTGTGTGTATATAGTTCCTAGCTAGCTATGGATGTACAATTCTGATAAAAAAAAGGTATGGATGTACAAGGTATACTAATAATTAATAATTGTACACCTAACCAACGGAAACCATAGTCAATTAATATTTAGTCATATGAAATCGGTTTCAGCAGTATATGGCAAAGATTGCATGTGACAATTGGCCAAAAAAAAAAAAAAGATTGCATGTGACCACATCAATTACTTTTACTTTTATTCTTCTTTGCAACAATAATATTTTTTATTCATTGAATAAGGCATGCTAAAATGTCACAAATAAAAAAGCATCTGTAAACTAGATCTTTTTTTTCTATTATATTCTTTATGGTATATGAATAATACGTTTTTTCTATATAAATTATATTAAAATATTAATGAAAATTTCTTCTTATTATATTTTTCTATATAAGTTATATTAAAATATTAATGAAATTTTCTTCTTATTATATTTATTAGTCACTTCTATCATGTTTGATACATATCAATAAAAACTTTAAACTTCGGAAAAAAGTAAATAACTGAAACTTGATTGTCCATGCTAAAAACATTTTCAGCTTTGCCCCTTGTTTAATGCACAATATAGCTCTTAAACATATTCAACATAATAATTGAAAAATTGATAATTTAATCAGACACTCATATGAAAAATGTATCCCTTCCCCTAATGATAAGACCAAAATAAACATTATTTCTTTGTCATATAAATAATAGTTCCACAGGAATAATTTACTTATTAACACAAAGCTAAGGATATATAGAGAGACAACAAAAGGCATATGCCTTTATTGAAATCATAGAACCCTTAAGTCCCAGTCAGAGCGAGGAAAAGGGGTAGAGGAGCTTTGGTATGTAGAAAGAATAAAACGAAAGGTAGCGTTGAAGTTTGATGCCATGAGACATGCCAACCAATCTAAAAGTGGCAGCCTTAGCTTGAATATAAAAGTTAATAGTGGAAATCACAACTACCACTGTATATGCTTGCTTGCTTGCTTGCAGTACTATGTTTAACTTCTATTCTAATATTTCTATTCTATAGAGGACTCTCTGCTTAGAGAAAGTATTAGTCAGGAACTAAAATTTATTATCTTGAACCACAAAATTGATAAAAATATAAAGACCCTGACGAGTATTAATGTAGATTAACCAATTAATTAATTGGCGAAGTAAGATTTGGTACGATCATGTAAATCATGTGGGATCATCGGATCGGATGGTCATTGGAGATTACTAAATAGCCCATTTCTTTGATAAGAAACTAAATAGCCAATTTCATTGATGATAAGCAACTAAATATATAGTCAATTTCAATGAGGACGGTTTGCAAAGCAAATCGATGTTTTAAGCATTATTATTTTGCAACATAATTATTATTCATCTGATCTTATTTATAAGCTACATAATTTATTTTTTTTTGTACAAGAATTTCACCCTAAATTTATTATTACATAGGTTTTTTCTCATGGATTGGTTCTGCTGAGTTTGCACTTCGCAAAGCGTTTTAGGTTTCGGCCTGCCACTAAGTATATACTATTAAATAGGATTTGATTAAATTGTAAAGTTTTTTATTTTTGAGGTAGAATTAATGGTCTTTAATAAAGATTTTTCTTAGTTACAGATGAGATATTAAAAGTCACTAATACATATAATTAAACAATATATATAATGATAATATTATATGAAATGCATTACTACATATATATACACAATTAAATGTTACTCTCTTTAGTCCGTAATATAAGAGTTTAGCCGTCAAAACATGTTTCTTAAGAAACATGCGAAAGTTATTTGAGTGTCAGGAGCTAATGATTTCTTCTCAATATTACTCATATTTATTATGATACTAGTAAGATATATAAATACATAAATATTAATAAATATGAAAGAGTGTTAGGAGTAAAGTATGAAAAAATGCATCAAATGAGAAGAGAAAATGTATACTCTTGTATTTTGAACCAAAATCATTCAAATTTTGGGTTTTTATATTATAGACTGAATGAAGTATGTTGGAGAGATCCTTAGAGAAGCGACGCAGAGAATAATTTTTCAGACACAATGACTCTTAAAGAGAGGGAGAGACCAAGAAGCTAAGGGAATGTAAAGTGAATTGATTATGTATTCCAAGTTAGTGAGGGAGAATATTAATAATATTCTAACCAAAGTCATTTGCTTTGAAATATGGGAAAGAAGAGTTGATACGATTTCCAAGTATTTGAAGAAATGAGGATGTTTCAAATTTTTTAGGCAATGTGACCAACTTTCACATTACTTTTGATCAATTCTCATGACCACTCTTACTACATGGTCTTCCTCTTATTGGTCTTCGGGTTTATTTCATTCAACTTTTGCTTTAGCTTTACAACCAAAAGGGGAGCATCTTTTGTGTATTAAGTCATGTTTTGGTGAGCAAGAAAAGAGTGTTCTTGAATACCACCCCGGCTTTTGTATAACCACAATAACATTGAGGTTATTAGAGCCACGAAGGGTCAAATCCCTACAAGAAAACGGACCTAAACAAAGTTGTTCCATCGGGTCACGGGCCTAAACAGGTCGGTTGAACAGTGGGTCAGAACGTTTAGGCTCTCCTATTTTCACCCTTTCACTGTATAATCATATTGTTAATTAATACCCTTTCACTGTATTTTCATATTGTTAAAAAAAATATTGTTAATTAATACTTACTTTCTTTAGTTCAAATAATAAGATTACTTTAACTTTTTTAAAAAACAAATAATGTAAAATTAATCACTTTAATTTGTATATAGTTAATCTTTTTTCCTCAAATTAATTTATTTTATTTATAAAATAACTAATAATCTAATTACATGTTGCATATGCTATACTTTAATGGTCTAATTTACTTCCTTAACTGTCCCAAAAAATTTCAAAGCAATCTCATATTGAGGACTAGGGGGGAGTATGAAAAAACAAAAAGAAATAGGAAAATTTTGATTTTACTACATAAAAAGTGGAGTCTACTCATATTGAATCACAATCAATTATCCTTAATGTTAATGATAGTGAATAGTGATGATGGAGAAGAAAATGACAATATCATTAATTCATCAATGTTAAAGTAGTTTGTTACTTTTACTTTTCTTTTTTTATAATGACCCTATTTTACTTTTCAAGTAACTACTCTAGAACACTGGACACCCTAAATTATCATCAGATACAATTTCATTGAAGTAACCAAAGTTGTTCAATTTTACCCTCTAACAAATGTAATATTAACATGTGGACGATACCCATTAGTAGATCTGTCTAGTCAGGGAAAATACCTCCAAAACATGAAATTTGCTAAAAATAAGTTGTGCATTGCTTTTCAATTGTAGGTAGTCTTTACCTTGGCTTATATTGTAGGCAACAATCTGAGAAAAGATTTTGCAATTTTTAACCTCTCTTTTTGTCATTCTCCCAGTTATAAGATTAAATGATTAATTTAGAATATCTCGTACGCGATTACAAGTGTAATTGTAGTTTGAGATTCCAAAACTTCTCTTTCAGAAGTTCTATTTGAATATACAAAAAATAGGCCTAGAAATACGGGAAACATTTTCAAAGACGCAATTTGTTTGGTAGCGGCTGAAATTGAAAACATAGAGTTTAATTGCAACAAGTTAAACTAAAACAAACGTTCCAAGTTAAACAAGTCATATCCCTAGTTCCTTTTTCAACTTTACTTCTACATTTTTCTTATTTTAGTTTCTGTGGAATGAATGTTTTTGGGAAAAATTGTAATAGATTTTGTAATACTCATAAAAAATTATTTGAAAAATCATAAAAGTGCTTTACATGACACTATGAAGTTATAATTACTTGTTCATCAAGCCATTCCAAATGTATGATATAAAATCTACATAGTAAATATTATTCTAATATGGCTAGGATCATTACATCTTTATATTATTTATGATATTCACAATATATATAGGTTGCAATATAGGTTGCAACAACCGTTTTTCCTCTCAGCTGAGAGCGAAATAACCACCCAATGTGGTTTTTGAGTGTTCGGTTACCACCCCATTGTAGTAATTTGTTCTTCATAGTTTATTGGAATAAAATAGTTAATCTGTGATTTGTTTTCGTGAGTTTGTGCGAGTGTTAGTATTTAGGAATATATTTTGTGTTTGAGATGAATGAACGAAGAGAGATGAATGTCGAATCTGACATTATTGAGAGATTGAGATTTGGTGGGTGTGAGAGGGAGAGAGTGCTGGAGAAAAGATGATGACGTGACATGTGAAAAGATGATGACGTGACATGTGATGTGGCTTAATAATTAGATCAAAATTAACGAACAAACTCATCAAAATTGATGGGTTGCTACATATACACTACTTTGTAATTGATGTATGTTACATCTGAGAATCGAAATTGTTATTTATGTTCAGTATACTCTTACTAATAGTTGAGTGCTAGACTTGTACCATAACCCTATAATAAATTATCTTAGTAAAATTAAAGATAGATAATGATACAGTAGATGATACTAGATGAATAGACGATGGATACTGGACGAGTTTGATATATATTCTCCGGAAGTAAACTTTGTTCCCTCACACAACAAACATATATAGTATATTTGCCGGAGTCGATATGGAAAGGATAGTTAAGTTAAAAACAAAATATAACTTGAAAATGTGAAAGTTCGTTTCGAGTTCTATGTATGATTGTTAGCTAGTAACATGTATAAGAGTGCCAACACATAATAGCTAAAACATTTGTGGACTGCAAAATAAAAGCAAGCAAATTGAAAAGCAACAAAAGCATAAAATCACTAATACATCATCAATTTATGGTTCAACTGGTGAAAAGATTGGACATTTGACTATCTTGACACAGGTGTTTGATTCCTGGTGTGTACAACTTAGTTGTGGTTCTAGTCACGGTTCTTGGGAAAACATCTTCACTGCTAAGTGAATTAAGCTTGGCGAAATTTACTTTTCTAGAAAAAAAAATAAATTATTTGTCATACTTTAGAGCTCATAGAGATAGACCCCAGCGGATCATGAGTTAGAGGGCCCTACTCTTGGATTGCGGGTGAAACAAACCCTTTCCTAAAATTCAAGTATAAGAAAAAGCATAAAATCACTAACTAGTTTTAATTTTATTTACTCCATTGACTTAAACAACAAAAGTTGAAATCAAATTATCAATAGTGACCAATAACAGTAAACGATATAATTGACCAAGAATTTATGCACTACACTATTCACTATTTTCATCGTGGTCTTCATCATACAAGTTGCAATAAAATTTAACAATTTTGAATGCTAACAATATATACACTCGCATAAAAAATGTTAGGTAGGTAGGAAAAAGGTTAGCTAGATATTAAAAGTTTTGTACTTTAAGTGTACACACTTGTAGGGTTAAAGAAGAGCAACACACAATTTTATTCTGCATTCGGTTCAATCCACGTGATATGCATACCATCAATTAAACCCATATAAAACTTCTACTATACATAAGTTCTATCATATTGGTACCTGTAAAGCGACCAAACAACAATACTGTATCAAACATGCATCTATAGTCTGCATAAGCTTGCAAGTTATGAGAAAGAAAGAAAGAATTAATGAAGAAGGTAGAAAAAAAAGTCTTCTTTGAAGGTAGGCGAGCTTGCACTTGCATGTGCTGCTGTTGTCTCAGGATATGACAACAACCAAACTCATATTAGTCAACATTTTCAACTATATATACACACGCGCGAATATAATTTAATGGGATATACATGCTAATGGAATTTATTAGTTGGAAAAAAATCATTATTGATGCTTCAATTTTTTTATTTGATATTAGTGTGTATTTTTTCTTTACCAAAAATTCATATTACCTTTTTAGTACCACTAGACTTGATTGATTAAAAAATCATAACTAATTTACAGCATATATGGATCACTCGTTTGTCTTAATTTGCAAGAAACATAGTTGACTTAATTTGCAAGTAATATCGAATTAATTATGTTTTTGAAGATGAATTACTAGCCATTATTCATTGTAAATGTTTTATATCACATGTATGAGGCAGTTATCTCATAATTTTTAGCTAACACGTCTTCCAAACCTCCCTGCCTTCCTGACTTCACCATATTATGTGCACTTAGTTCTTCATCTTTTTCCTCAATTTTTTATCTCGAAAATGTAATGCTAATCAACTATGATGTATGAAAGTCGGCATGATTGTAGCCAGTGTAAGTAGGTTTGTGATTCACACTTTTTTACATATCGAGATTAGGATTTATGTGTTATTGTATTAAAGTAGTTCTATTCTTCATGAAGGGCTATATGATTTAGAATTAAGATTATTTTTCAAGCTTCCTTAAAAGTGACATAAATAACAACAATGGTTGGAGAAATATGAGTGAGCAACACGAGAGAGCAAAATAAATGGCCGACTTCAAATCATATTGATATATACTTCACCGTGCAACGTATGGGAACCATTATTTGTTTCATGTAAAACTCCTATGCACACCATGTGCAGTGTGGCTTTTGAATAATCAATTGCCTTTCTAGGAAGGAACAAGTGGGACATTCTTCGACGTTTATTTAGGAATGAAACACTACATTCAACTTTCAACGCTCTTCCGTTATAATATTCCAATAACTGTTGTTCATCATATTGAATTAATTAAACACAAAAAAATGTGATATTTTTTATGATTTGATGATTATTACTATTTTGTTATAAAACACTTTATATAAACATCATGTTAACTATAAACTACGGATATACATATATATACACACGCGCACGCACACAAAATTCTACTGATGTACTTACGCAAAAACATAAATGAAGTTAAGAAACCATCAAACTGATCGAATAATCGGTTAGATACTTAGATTTAATTTATATATGGGCTGACTTGCATTTGCATGTACTTTTGTTCATGTTAAACATTGGGCTTCTTATAACCGTTACATTGGGCTTCCATTTGCCGGATGAATAGCCATGACATTGATATTCTTATTTGATGTTTTCAGCCCAAAAGTATTAAGTGTGACGAGGGAAAATCAATCTCTGGTCCTTAAGTTTTGACTTAACTAGTTTAACCAGTCTGTATATTTTGACTTAATGAAACATAGACTTAATAATTTTCACTGTGTTACAACTTAGTCCCTTGCTTTTGGTTTCACTACAACCCAAAATATAAGATTACTTTCCCTAATTTGATTAAATTAAAACTTTTAGTTAAGTTAATCATTAACACATAATATAACCATTTCACCCTTACCATATACATTTATCTCCCACTCTCACTCTCTTGCCTGTTTATTATAGATAAACATTACTGAGGTTAGTTTGGGAAAAAGTTGGGAACGATTAGAAAATGATTACATTTAGAAACAAATTGAAATTTAAAACTAGTCTTATATTTAAGAACGAAAGAAGTAGATATTATTATTGCATAATTTAGTACGTGATCTCTATTCTAAAATATATAGGAGCTGAATTATAAATAATCAAAAATTTTAGGAATTGAGTTGTAGTAAGTCAAACTTTAGAAATTTACAACCAAGTGAAATACTAACAATTGAACTGCTTTTGAGTCAAACTGTGGTGCTCCAATTAATAAGTCAAAACTTTATAGTCTCAAAGAGTAACTTTCATGAAAAAGTATCATCAAGTGCTAAACAAGCTAAGCATCACGATTCTAACTGGACATTGTCCACGCCTAACCTCGTATAATATCTTGAAGGGGAAATACCAAATAAGAAACAATTAAATTTCTAAATTATTTTAACTAGTTGAATAGTAAAATTAACTAGTAGATTAGCGACATTAACCACTCAAAATTCTTTTAAGGGACGGGCCCACCGGTCAGCTCTAGTCTCCAATAAAAGAATCCCTCAATTGAAAAATAAAAGCAGCAGTAGTACTCACTCCGGTCCTAAATATAAATCACGGTTGACTATTTTGAAAAATCTTAGAAAACCTAAATAAATCAATTATAAATTGATTTAACTAATTTTTCCCTCGAATTAGTTTGTTTAACCTATAAACTAATGATTAATCTAAAATTTATCAAATATGTCATAATTTAATAACGTAGAAGTATTTTGTGACCTTAACATCAACCGTGACTTATATTTAGGACATGAGTAAGTACTTAGGTTTTGAACTAGTTAACATTTATGGTATATTGGTATTGTTTCCGACACTAACTAACTAGTACTATACAGAACATGCTTATGTTACGTAAAAAGCAAAAACATGTGTTGCGTTGTTCACTTGTTTTGAATGAAGAAAGGGAGGGACTTTCTCCTGAAAACCCTTCTCACTTGCAGAAGCCGCCAAATTTCCAATCTTGCCCCTCTCTCCCCCATGGAACATTCTTCAGAATCACATCGCTTTTCTTTCAACCCTTCTCTCCAATGGAACCCCCTCGTTCACGACTACTTCCTCCGCGCCTATGGGCCCCACCACTTCTCTCTCATCTCCAAAGCCTTAACGTACTCTCTCTATTTCACAATGCATTATTCCTTTCTTTTTCATTTTTGTTTGAAAAGTTCAGTTTTTGACACATGCCCTCGTGCCTTCTTCGTGTTTCAAGACACCCCTTTTAGTATCTTTTCATGATCATGCTGATATGCCCTCCATTGATGTTGTTATGTCATTTTAGAGCTATTTTTTTATTGGCCAAAACGTGATTGTGTTAATAAAGTTTTACTAAATATAAGACCACTTTCCATAATTTGATTAAATTAAGGATGTTAGTTAAGTTAGTTATTAACATATGATGTTACTGATTTATCCTAATTATATACCTTTATCATCCCTTTTTGTCTCTTTATCTCGTGTTTGTTTATTATAGATAAGTATTATTAAGGTTAATGTGGGAAAAAGTTGGGAAAATTAGAAAGGTGATC
Organism: Mimosa pudica; assembly: GCA_029929735.1. Lineage (NCBI taxonomy): Eukaryota > Viridiplantae > Streptophyta > Magnoliopsida > Fabales > Fabaceae > Mimosa > Mimosa pudica. The sequence goes on from JAKELP010000040.1 coordinate 2,847,741, forward strand.
TTATATTTTGGAACAAATTGAAATTTGAAAGTGATGTTATATTTAGGAACAGAGGGAGTATATGATTGTGTCTGGTTTGGATGGTAATTGCCTGATTGGAGTTGCATATTTTTCTTTTAGGCGTCCATCTTGCTACTCTTGTATTCGTGTGAATACGATAAGGTCTACAAGTGATGATGTTATTGAGAAGCTGCAAGAAGTAATGAGTGATCTGGACTCTGAGCATTGTTCAAGTGAATCTAATTACATCAGAGATTCAGAATTAAGTGGAGATATTACTCCAGGGCAAACTGAAGATAAGGACAAAGACAAACCTTTGAAGGCGTGTTTACGGCGTGCTCAAGTTTCGAAGTGTCAGATACCTGGCTTGGATTATGTGTTATTTGTTCATGGTTCAGGACCTCACAATATTAATTATGATTATGCACCTGATAGACCTCCTAAGGAAGTCCTTGTTAGCAGGAAATGTGCCGAGGCAGTTCTACGGGGTGCTCAGGTTATCAATTTCCCTTGTGTAAAAGTAGTAACTCCCTACAATTTGCCTCATTAATGTGGTTTTTTCTGACCTCTTGTTGTTGTCCACTGCCACTATCATATGTCTTTCTTTTGTAAGCATCATGAACAACACAGCTTTTCTGTCTCAAGTTTTTTTTTTTAATCACATCTTCTGTTGCAAATGCCTGTACTATAGACAGTTTTCAGCATGATTGCTATAGAAAGAAAAAGTGGGAATACTTCCTGTACTTTACGTTCTGTGATGATGGATTGTTAGTCTTTGATTTGTTCCTGATGATGTTAGTTTTCCTCCAGGTATATGTTCCTGGTGTAATGGCTTGCAGTGCTCATGTTGAAACAGGAGATACAGTTGCAGTCTCAGTTGCTGTGGAGCAGCCTGGTGTTAGTGGGGGATGGGGTATTGGGATGACACGTGGTACTGTGCTACAAGGGACACAAGCAGGTAGGGGGTGTATCTCTATCTCAATTCTTAACATTATTTGGCAGACCTATTCCTTACTCGACCTCAAGTACTAGATCAAATAAGTTGCATTAGTATTACATTGTAGTCAATGTAGGTCCTGTGTGCTTGTTGAAGATAATATATTCAATTGAAGTAAAACTAAATTCTCTTATAAAATAAGAATGAAATTTTAATGTCTTGTCATCCTACAGATCCTTATTATTTTGAACGGAGTGGGCTCTATATTGGCCAAGGAACAACAATGATGTCGAGAGCTGGGATGTTTCGTGTCTGTAAAGGAGTAGCAGTCGAAATGAAGGATAGAGTATATGAACTTCCATCTTTTCATAGTAAAACTCACCTCTTCTCTATACTGAATATTGTATTGTATTGTATTAGTTTTTTGGTAATTTTCTCGTGCTGCTTCACATATTCCAATTCATGTTTTTCACCAGTATTGCAGCATTTTGGCATGCTTAAGTTTTGATATTCTTTTCCCCCACTTCTTTTCTTTCACAAAAAATTCTTTGGCATTTTAAGTGCGCATGTGCGCTTGTTGCAAATAGACCTTGCTTAATGCTTGCAGTATTGACTGTATGTGGATAGCTGCATTATCATTTACTATTGGTTTTGCAGATGTACTTGAGGGAGACATATTTCTTCAAAACCTGCCAAGTATTATTGCTGCTCATGCTTTAGGTACATATTGTACAGCCTAGAGCTCATCCACCCTCACCCTTTGGCTTATCTGATCTCTGTCTGGAATTCATTTCTTTCTGCATTGTTTTCTATTAGATCCACAAAAGGGAGAGCGCATACTAGACATGTGTGCTGCACCAGGAGGGAAAACAACTGCAATTGCTATACTTATGAAGGATAACGGAGAGATCATTGCAGCTGATAGATCTCATAACAAGGTGATAATTTTGTACTTTTGATCAATCTCAAAAGCCAAACAATTTTGATTTGTTAGTGATCAAGATAGCGTTGCATATTTTATGTGTAAACTTTTGGTAATGTGTTACAAGATTGATATCTTGTAATAAAGAAATTATTTTAGAAGGGAAGAACAGAAATTTAGAGGGTATCAAGAAGAACAAACATAGAGAAGAGGCTTTAAAGGGAAGAAGGGGGGATTAGAGAAAGAGACCGGCCATCGGCCGTCACAAACAAGACATTCAAATTATATTCATAATGCAAGACTATTACAAATAACCTTAATTTCAGGTTATATAGTGACTGACCTAATTAGTAATGAGCCTCTCACTAAACCTAAATCCCAAATAAACCTAAAGCCCAAAACATAATAGTAAAACTACTAATAACCCTAGAGCCCTAACGAGCTAATTAAGTAACTCTATTCTTAATTATATTATCATAACTTAATGACTGGCAGTGAATATTTCAGTAGTCTGGGTTCTTAGTTAATAATAATTTAATCATTATTCTGTGATTGATCATGCATAATTTGATATTCCAAAATTATCATGGGGCTTGTAATCTAATTCAGAACTCTGTTAGGAATTAGGATTTCACATGTTGAGCATTGTTAAGAAATTTATTTTGCTTGATATTAAAATTTGTCTATGGAATCACTTAATTCATAAAAGGAATTTAGGTTTATCATGTTATATCTGCATGATTTATTTTAGAAAATTGAGGCAGCTTTAGAGAAAGTCCAGGTGCTTCCAACTTCCAAGACACTTAAACTTGAGTTCCATAGCAGCAGTTGCATGGCCTACTACTTAGCTAGTTGGGCTTTCAATATAGGGTGTGAGTTGCATGCATCGATATTTATTGTTCAAATAAGATATTCCAATAACTGTATATCCTCATATTAACTAGCGCGCACGCATTTGTTTGTGTGATGAATGAATTCTTTTAAACATTATAAATTGCCAATAAGTAATTCTTGAGAAAAGTTAGTTTTAATTCATAATTTAGTAATGATGGACACAAATTGTCCTTGCTTAGATCCTTATAAATATTATTTTAAAATAAATTCTTGTGACATCATTTTTTTAGTGAGGCACTTAGTTCAATAACTATAAGCAGAGTTACAACTCAAGATTCAACAGGGAAAAACATAAATTGAAGAGGGTGTCCTTACCTTATAGAAAGTGAAAACACAAATTTCCCTTGTCAAAACATGTTACAATAGTATTTACTCGTGCACATTACTGCTCTCTCTATTGACTGCAGTTAAAACTAGAAATGTCATTTACGTGTTCAATTTAGAATTTTTCAATTTACTATTTATGTTTGATGCTGTCTAGGTGATGGATATTCAGAAGTTGGCAGCTGAAATGGGATTGAGTTGCATAAAGACCTATAAATTAGATGCTCTTAAAGCTGTTTGTCGAAGAAATGAACCAGATAATTTGAGTGGTTCACATTGTGATAATACTGACAATGGTGTGACAGAGCAAGTGTCTGATTCATCAACTGTAAATGCTGAAAGAACGTCATCAATTGATATAAATAGGTTAAATATTGACAAGACCGTGGAGGAAAATGGTAGGTAGTCTTTCCTCTATTGCTTTTTTCTGCCCATTTATGGGGTTTGTTTGGTAATTTCATTCAATATAATCTTCTTCTCTACATTCTGCTGGTTAGGTTAGAAGTTGGAGTCATGCATGTGTTTGAACATAAAACAGAAAATTAGTGACATAGGGTGCAACTCACGTGAGCATGCGTGCACAATGTGAGCAGGGGTATTAGGGTGAATTGTATGTGACAGTTAGGAAGAGAGAATGGCTATATAAGAAGGGTCCTATTGTAAAGAGACGAGCGAAGAGAATTGAATGAATTGTGGGAGGGTAGGAGTACCTCTCGAATGCACAAAACCTATCTGTTCTTCTTTATTTTCTGTATTGTTTTTGTTCCTTCTTGTGTTTAGAATCCCTCCATCAGACCTACACTGTGTGTGGAAGGATTGTTTCACATTGATTAATACAGAATTATCCTGTGTTTTTCCATCAGCATGGTGCTCTTGGAATTTTTTATGCACTTAACCAATAGAACCCCCCCCCCCAAAAAAAAAAAGGGAAAAAAATATCATGTGCACACTCGCTCATCTCCCATCCTTTTCTTAGTTTTCCCCCTTTTGGCAAGGCTCAGTTTGTTAGAGACATGGCAATCATATTAACATTCTAAACTGAAACATTTTTATGTTTGATATTCTTATTGATACTGTGTGATACTTCTTTTCTCTTTCTTTCATGGTTGTTATTGATATGAATGTTATTTTTCTTTCAACCATCCTCTTATAATTTGTTGTAAATAATTCTGCAGTTGATAAACAAAAAAGGGAAACCAAAGGAACATATGTTAGCAAAGCTGAAATTCGGAAGATCCAGCGGCAAGAGCGAAATGGACCTGGAAGAAATCAGGGCCTGGGTGGGAGGGTTGAGAAGTCAAAAGGTTTTCCTCCTAACAGTTTTGATAGAGTTCTTCTTGATGCTCCTTGTTCTGCCCTTGGATTAAGGCCTCGATTGTTTGCTGGAGAGGTAGGAATGAAGTTGTGGACTGAAGTCCTGTGTTTTCATGTATCTGGATATGTATTCATGCATAGAGACTGGTTGAAATTTATAGATGAATATGTCCATTGGGTTGCTTTTTTCTTGTATGAGTTTGACTGCTTGATTCTTTACCTTTTATTTTCTTAACTAAAGTTTTATTTGTCAGTGCTTGGATTGTTGTTGGGCGTATGGTTATGCAACGATAAAGCTGAAACTATTTGGAGGATAATGTAGAAGTCATGAATGTTTGTATGCGATTGTGATAATGCCTGTGCAGTTCAATTATTCTTAGGTACCCAGTAAATGCTTTGGGCTGTTATTCAAAGTTCATCTTTCTTTCTTTCTTTACACACACACACACACACACAAAACATCTTTGATTCTACAATGGAATAACAAATTCATTAAATAAACACTTGAGGCATTTAATATTTCTAGTTCAATATGTTTTTTGGTCTGTATTCAATATGTTATGTTCGGTGACTGAATTTTTAGATCATAATGTTTGTGACCTCTTTACTTTTTATTTTAATTCATTAGGACCTTGAAGCTTTTTTATTTCTCATTTAGTTTGTCTTTATATACTTAAAATCCATAAATGATGTTTGTGAGCCCTCATTCACATTATTAAATTAACTTAGTTGTATGTAGTGAAAACTATTGGCAAAAAGGTTAACTAGAGATTTGTATCTTATCAACATTGCATGCCATTGATTCTTTATGCTAGCATTATGTTTTGACGTTTTTAATCACCACAATGAATATTAAATATCAAAAGACTTGGTAATCACCGCAACTCTTTGTTTATGGCAGGAAACAATTGAATCCTTAAGAAAACACGCAAAATATCAAAGGAAGATGTTTGACCAGGCTGTTCGATTAGCTCGTCCTGGTGGAGTAATTGTGTATTCCACGTAAGTCTGGACACATGATTGTCTTAATCATATTGCTTTATAGATGTTAAACCCCATTGTCACTACTTTTACATCTCTTTGTGATTCTATGTTTTTCTAGATTTTCAATCATATTGATTCGGCTATATTAGTGGCATAATTTTGCCAGGCACTAGTATTAGTGATAAGTATAATGAATTGGAGTGTCAATCTACCCGGTACAGTTCTGCATTTTTGTAGGTTTTTGTTATGAAATATTAAATAAAGGCAAGAGTTAGTTAGAAGTTAGTGACAATAGAGACATTAGTGTTAGTTTACACTCTAAGCCTATAAATAGGACCCTCACTCTCAATTGTAATGTGTGTTGTATATTGTAATTCTTTGGCATAATGTGATGGCCTAAGACCCTTTTCTCTTCTCCCTCACCCTCTCTCTCTCTCTCTCTCTTTCTCTCTCTCAAATCTATTCTTCTCTCTTCTTCCTCCTAATTCTCTCAATCTTTATCGATTTTTACCAATCTTTCTAAGAATCCCATAACAGTGGTATCAGAGCGCATCTTTCCTCGGCTGTGTTTCTCAGTTTTCTTGTGCAAATCTGAAGCAAAATGGGTCCTAAGCCTCAATCTCAGTCTTCAACCACCAGTTCTGTTTCTGTGGAAGACTTAGTGAAAGATTGAGATGAACGGTTCAAGGAACAAGCTTCTAAAACGGACACACTTCAAGAACAAATTCAGGTGATGATGGAGCAAATGAGGGTAATCTTGGACAATGAAGAAAAGATCAAAGAAATATACTTGCAGAGGCAAGCCAAGGAGTCAAGAAAGGCCTCAGAAGTTCATGAAGTAAATCAGCCTTTCCAAGAAAAGATCCAAGAATTTATCGTAGTGCAAGAAGCTCCAATCATTCAAGAAAATAATGGGTCTTCTCTACCCTGGACCCTAGAAGTTCAAGAAAAACCTTTTGTATTTCAAGAAAGTGGTGGGGTTGGTTTGACCAACACTCAAGAAAGGTCTAGTTTTCTTGAAGACATTGCAGGTGAAGTTACCAAAGTTTTAGAACCAAAAGTTCTTGGTTTGGGTTTGATGTGGCTAGATAAAAGGCGGTCAAAGGCACAACTGGCAGCAACCAAGAAATACAATGGTGTAATGTGTTCTGGAAATACAGAACTTTTATTTCAAGAAAATGCTCCTACAAGATGCTTAACTCATATTTGGTTTAAAGGAAATTTAATGAAAATGCTTGTGGGTTCCAGTTTGCTCCAATGGGTAATGTATTTGATTGAGGAATACCCATAGTGCAATTGTTTCTTCAATTTTCTCTTAGCAAGAACTCTGGTGATTTAGTTTATGGGGGGAGACATTTGCAATGTTTTTGGGAGATTTTGGCTCTAAACAGTATGGACAAAAGGAGAAGCATGTGCAGCAAACTGAAGTGAATGTGAAGAACTCAATTTAAAGATCCAAGCCACAAATATCTACAATGTTTAAGAGATTTGTTTTTACCAGCATTGAATTGTTTGTTTTTAGTTCGGTTTTAGATTTGTATGTCAAATATTACTTGATCCTTGAGGACAAGGATCTCATTAGGAAGGGGGTATTGTTATGAAATATTAAATAAAGGCAAGAGTTAGTTAGAAGTTAGTGACAATAGAGACATTAGTGTTAGTTTACACTCTAAGCCTATAAATAGGACCCTCACTCTCAATTGTAATGTGTGTTGTATATTGTAATTCTTTGGCATAATGTGATGGCCTAAGACCCTTTTCTCTTCTCCCTCGCCCTCTCTCTCTCTCTCTCTTTCTCTCTCTCAAATCTATTCTTCTCTCTTCTTCCTCCTAATTCTCTCAATCTTTATCGATTTTTATCAATCTTTCTAAGAATCCCATAACAGTTTTCAGACGCATTTTTTTGTTAGTATACGATTCCCTCTACAAGCATGCAAGATATTTACAAAAGGTATATGAAATTCCTTTTCTTACTACTGTGTTAGACATTTTATAAAGACATGTACATGCTAGGAAGATAAAATGTCCCAGAAAATACAAAAATTTGACATGCAATGATTCAATCCAGTATATTCAGTATGGACAGCATCTATTTTTATCATAGTATGCATCTAATAACCATAAAATAGAATAATCAGGCAATTTATCGAAATTAGATTAGCAGGACCCTGATAACGTTAACCTCTCAACCATAGGATTCTGGATTTAAATATTTGTTTGTCAGCTTTCTAAGGGTTTGTTGCCGCCTTTGCTTATGTTTATAAAATTCAGTTTTCTAACATGTATTTCTTTTGTTATTCTATCTTTTATTTTATGTCAAACTGTACTATTCAATTTTTTTCATGTTAGTTGTACAATAAATCCTGGTGAGAATGAAGCCCTGGTTCGATATGCTTTGGACACATACAAATTTCTGTCATTGGCCCCACAGGTTTGAAACGATGTGTACCTTTTTAATTTCTTTCACCTTCATGTCAGTGATAAGGGTCTTGAAACCTAAAGCTAAATCATCAAAGCTTTAGGATTAATTGATATACTTCCTTCATTAAAAAAATTGATAAATATTTTGAAAGACAGATCTTCAAAAATTGAATGGTAATCCCTTCAGTCCTAAATAGAGGGCCTGATTGGGGATGAGTTTGGTTTTGAATATAAGACTTCTTTCTAATATTTGTTTATACCAGAACCCTAGAGTTGGAGGACCTGGACTGGTTGGACGTTGTGAATTTCCTGATGGATATGTAGAGTAAGTGCCTTCATTGATTTTTAAATAATTAGGTTTGTCTCATTTTGTGCTATTGTTTGCTTGGTTTAAATTATTACTTGCTTGAATTGTTTACTACCCTGTTTGTGGTTTTCCTACACTTTTATTGAGGAGGAAAGATATATTCGGAAAACATTGCATCTCAAAATCTTGTGTTATAGCTATTTGAATATACTCTCTCCTCCCTTCCACAATATAAGCTAATGTATACCAAATCGATATATTCGATAAAATTATTTAAAAATTATTGAAGCAATCAATATTTCTTTAATATATTTTTTTTTCAACTTTGCCCCTATTTAGGAGAGGATAAATGAGATGGTGATTGGATGTGAAAAAAATGAGAGTGTGTATGGGGAATATGAGTGTTGTCAACAAAGGGTAAAACTGGAAAAAAAACATTCTATGGTCAAACAAAAAGCAACATTAGCTTATATTATGAGACAGACCCTCTCTCAAAACATTAGCTTATATTGTGGGACGGAGGGGGTATAACTTAATGAACAAGGCAAGAAAGTTATGAAGTAGACTTTTATTGGTCTTAACTCTTAAACCATAGAGATGAGTTAGAAACGTTAGGCCCAAGATTGAATATTGATTGAAGTTGAGTAATAGACATGTTACTATCTCTAGTTCTTTTATGTTTATGCATTTGGCTTTGTTTACGAAGTCTCATCTCCTTAAATTTGTCAGTCCGTTGCTCCCTTGATTTCTCTGCCTTCCCTTTGCATGTCCCTTTCTATGTAATTTTCAAAGTCAAACTCTATCCTTGTAAAGCGTTGGGAAAATATTGAGAATAAATTAGGGAGGAGTGAATAAATGAGACAACATATATTTTCCCTGTAATTGTTTCCTCGTAAATATTGAAATATAGAGCTTAATTCTATATTTAGATGGAGGAGCTCTTCTTTCTTGCATCATTTAGCTCGAAGTTGTGGTCATGGTTAGCAAGTTCTCCCTAGTATTTTTCTAGTATTTCCAGTGCAATATGATGTTAAATTGTTGTTGAACCTGATGATTAGGCCACCTCATGGTGTTATATCAGTCCTTTCTCTGGGAATTTCATAAGTGTAATGTTTTTAATTATAATTCTTTAATAGCTTCATTTTATCAGATATCTACCTATATATTATTTCCGTGCCATTTTTGTTGTAGGTTTTTTTGTTGGTTTGTAAATTGTAATGAAACCTTAGGACCAAAAAAAAAATTGTAATGAAACCCGGTATCTACTTGACTAACAGTTACACTATACAATTAACGATCAAACTTAACAATGCAGTAAAATGCTGATATTTTCTTTTTTTTTTCTTGTGTAGGGAGTGGTTAAGACCTGGTGAGGAAGAACTTGTGCAGAGGTTTGATCCATCAGCTGCACTTGATACAATTGGGTTTTTCATTGCTAAATTTGTTGTTGGATCTAAAGAGACCGTGTGACTTTTGAGTGCCATAGCCTTGAAAGCTGATCCATCTCACTTCAGAATTCCCACTGGAGGTGGTCCTCTACCTTTGCTAATGTCTTAATTATGATGCTCTGGGAGTGTAATGGAAGAGGTGCAGTTAAAACTTAAAAGAGAGATGGGTGAGATTCTCTCCTCTATGGGTCCCACCCCTCATTTATTTATTTATTTATTTTAATCTCCACTAGATCCTCTCTCATTTTTTTATTTCGAGAGGATTCAGATTACATATGCCCCATGTTGTTAGTTAAGGGATACTATCATTGGGTCTATTATTAGTAATGTCATTTTATCTTTGTTTAAAAAAAGAAAAAAAAAGGAAAAAACGGATACTATCCTTGCAACTTGTAAGCAGTTGATGAAATGATTAGACACAAGTCCTGTTCAAAGCTGTTCCAGTTTCATTCACCAAAAAAGCTGTATGAATGATGTCTCCAATTATGAATCTCAATATTGATGCTATTTTTTTAAATGATTTATAATACACACCATACACATTTATATTAGAATATTTATTTTAAGGCATCTGTAAAAGTTAGTCTTAGGCGTTACCAAATGGAAAAGAGTGTTATAAGTATGATCCATTTGGTTATTTATTTAGATTTACATTTTGAATTGAACATGCTAAGAATATTTCAAGACTTGTGAAATGGTCGTAGATAATACAAGGAAAAGAGGATCGACCAAAGGAGATGTTAGATAGGGAACAACAAGTGACAAGTGAGTGTGTGGATGTGGTATTTTGCGCATCCTATCCACAGTTTGTCCCTTTATTCCAACATTCCCTTCAGGCGTTCATGGTCCCTTCTTTTTGAAGATAAATAGAGAGTGAAATTACAATGGATGATGTACACTAAACGCAATCATGTATCACTAACTTATTATATCAACAGAAAATAAGAACTTGTCTATAGAAACATCAAAATATGTTCAAAATGTTGACAACCCATCATGATATGACTTGATATTCTTCCAACAAACGGACAATCTCAAATGGCGCCCATGGTCCTTTTGTTATCGCTATCCCTTAACATTCCACTACAATCAAGTGTTTAGATCGAATATTAATTAAAAAAAGATAACATCTAAAATACTAAATTGAATTAGATATGGTTCACTCCAATTATTGGAAACAATTGTTACTATTTTGACTGCCAATTTATTACAATTTTCAAATTTCACAGATTGCTTTATTTAGGGTGGTGGGAACCTTGCCATGATGTAATCCATACATAAATTGGTATATTTCATGCATTATTCACACGGATTTGGATAAAATAAGACTTCATCAATAGTCAAGCTTAGCTTTGAAGAGCAAGGAGGCTGCAATAAAATAAAGAAAATCCTGTTTGAATGATTTCCAAAAAAAAAGAAATGATTTATAGTCTTAATATCGCTATCATCACAATAATTTATTTCCATGTTCCACTTTCGGTCTTCTAAATAATATACCTTGATATTATACATAGAATGATAGAACAAAACAGATATTCCTGCAAACTCTTTTTTGGCATTGTTAAACCTATTAGTTGATTGATTAAGTAGTAGTAGTTGAAGTCTAGAAGACACTATAAATCATGCCATAGACAGCCATAACTCGTCTCATAGCTGATAATTCCTTCAGAGACTTGAGAACCAAATTCTTCATTATTATTAATGAATCCAAAATTCACCATCATCCCAACCATATCATCATCAGGATACCAATTCATATTCATATTATTGTTGTTGTTGTAGTTGTTGGTATTATTATTCATCCACTGATCAAAATGAAAATCAATAGTGGAGCCTTCAAGTTGCTGCTTTTGATCTTGTTGCTTTATGTCCATCATTTTGTTATCCTTCTTCTGTACAGTTTCTTCCAAAAATTCTACTACACCATCATCAACTTGATCTTCTAGCAGTTCTCTTAGAAGAGCTTCATCAATTTCAATAGCCTCAAATTCCTCCAACTCCACTAGCTCCACATGACTAACTTCATCAGTTTCTAAGGCCATAAAGGAAACAATAAGTGAAGAAGATAAATCAAATATGGAAGCAGAAAGAAGGATAAAGAAGGAAGAGGATAAGGGTTTATATGATCTAAAACACTTGATGGTGGATTTATATAGATGGATGTGAGATAAAAGGGTCATGTCATGAAAACTACGTGCACCTAATGTTGCCAAAAGTAATACAAATGTACACAAACTTAGAAACGTGAGAGACTAAATAAAAGGTTTTTGAGAAAATGCGAGAAGATCCTTTTTACTATATGCTGCTATTTATCTGCTTGGATACGGCATTTAATTATCACAAATGGCTTGCAAGTAATATTGAGAGGTACACGTTTTTCCAGCCCTTTTTTAAAAGAAAAAAGGGTTCATGATCCAGATGAATCTTCATCCTTCTTGTTCTTTTTTTTTTTGGATTTTTGGCATGAAGATCTAGTGGAATCTTTAGCTATACATAATAGAAAGTGGATCAAATATACGAATTACTTATTGGTTAACTCTAGTCTTAAATATAATACTTCAATTCACTTTTTTTTTTTTGAGTTTATAACTTAAGTTTCCCTTTAACTATCCATTTTTGTTCAGGCCAAAATAAACTATCCATTTTTGTGCACAACGTTAATAGTTAACAGGAGTTTTTTTATTAAGAGTAATTTAAATATAAATGATTTGCATATATTTTAGATAACTCAACCCATTTTTTTTTTTAAAAAAAACATATAACTTCGTTTTTACTTTTTGTAAATTAGGTATCTGCCGGTAAGATTTGGAAAGCCGGTAAGATTTGGAAATGGAGGGAGTAGGTTTATAGGGTAAAGGATTAGTACTCTTCAATAAATCCTAATCTTGCCATAATAGTAGCAATTCTATCTTACCAGTATCAATGATTTGAATGGTTTGTTTATTACATGAGTAGCTAAATTCACATAAGAAAACCATTCCCATTGATATTAAATATAGTAGCTGCATGTTGGGCTACTTAAAACCTATACATATGATCTAAATTTACTCTATACCTAAAAACTAAAAATTATTTCTAAACAATCTTTATTAATTGCATATATTAAAAAGTGTTTTCTAAAATTAGAATAATGATTGAAATGGTCGTTTTAAGATAAGTCGTATATAGATTATATGTGAACTATTTTTTTAATATCTAAAAATTATCTTTTGGATACTTGGACTTAGTTAATGAGCCAAGATGATCTTTCACCCCAATTCAAATTAGAGGGAATTATATAAAACACAAAAGTATGCACCCTATTAGCCCCTTGAAAAATAGAGAAGCTTGAATATGAGGTCGATTATAAATTGTTATATATCCAATTCCGGTTAAATTATCAGTCCAACTTTCAAAAGCATGGTTAGTAGCATGCCTATGCTAGGCTTAGTAGTTTTCTTTTCTCTCTTAACTTGTCACATCCTTCACATAGGACTTGGAGAATAGAGGCTTGCACTGGGAGGATGAGGTGATAGGCTAATAATTAAAAGATTGAAATGCCAAAGAATTACAATAATCAATATTATCTGTTAATTAGTTGAGAAGTGATGTTGAGTGTTTGTATACCACTCTAAGTCTTTCTCGCTAGTTATCATACAAAATCAAGTTGATGAAAATGCTCCGTGGACGCACATTAATTTTCTACTTTTGACATATTGTCCATACCATAGATATTACATTCACACCTGTTGCAATGTCTCATTTTCATATTTGGTTCTTCATGCCCATTGCAGTTGTTCCCTCCCTTTAATCATGTTTTGTAATTTTTATATAATTTTCACATCAACTCCCACCAACTCATTTTCATGCATTCCCATTCATCCCCTTCAATGCCTCCATCTCAATCAACATATAATCCACAACAATTCACGCTCCCTCCGGTCTCTATATATTTTATAATAATAACAATAATCAAATCATGATTTTCTTATAAAGATAGCTAGTTAAAATGAGTTAAAAGTAATATCAGTGTAAAAAAAAAATTTGTACGAAGTGTGGTTAATATGATCAAAATAGGTAAACACACCATATATCTTATATCTGAAGGACTATATTGATTTATAAGTTTAGTTAATTAATTTTGATTCATACCTGAGATGTGAAGGATTATATTGATTTATAAGTTCAGTAAATTAATTTTGGAGAAAAGTTATAAACACACACATACACAGTGAAGCAGTTTATTGTGCATTCTTGACCCATAAAAAATATCAATTTAATGTCACAGGAAGAACGGCAGGAGAGAAAAATCACTCAAATGCTGGAAAAAAATTATAAATTATCTACAATGGAGTCATATACTTGTTTATTTCATTAATCAACAATGCAATCTTTAGCTATCAATATAGGTTGCCTCAAGCAAAATACAGCTGTGAGATTTTATTTTGTATGTAAATAGTCCTGCGGTCTGCTCAGAGACAGGAACACATTGACCATTGGACGAGAAAAACCCAGGAAATGGAAGAGATGTATCAACTAGACAAGTCCATGACATCCCTTCTGGAAGTGGGGATAATAACACAGTTTCTGATTGATCAGCTGCATTGAAAGCCATAAATATATCACCTGCTGATAAATTAGAAGTTTCAGAGCTCACTAGGAGCGAGTCTCTTTCAACCTTCAAAGTCATGGCCAAAAACTTGCAGGATGGGTCATCCCATTTTGGTGGAGCTTGATCACTTCCACGCCATTCTATGTTTTCTTCTTTCCAGAAGCTTCGTCTCTCGAAAAGATCGCTTCGCCTGTTTCTAAGTGCTGTCAAAAACGAAACGAATTGCGAGACTTGCTTGCCAAAACCTGTATTCATGGCACTCCAATCTAAAGGCTTCATGTCTCCATATGCAGGAGAACCTCCCCTAGACAGACCACATTCGTCCCCAATGTTCAGAACAGGCACTCCTAGTGACACAAACAAGATGAACAGGAAATTACGGATTTGTTTCAATCTTCTTTCAAGGACAATCCTATTATTAGTAGGCCCTTCTTCTCCACAATTCCAACTTAATTCTGAAGCTAGTTCCTCACTACTGAAGCTGACCAAGTCCACAAGAGAAAGTCCAAAGTTGCTGGCAATATAATTAAGAGAAAATGCAGGGCCTCGTCCATCTGAAAACTTGTTCCCACTCCCACAAAGTCTAGTTGCAAGGTCGCTAATGAGACCCTCACCCCTCAAAAAATTCCTCACATCACTACAGAAATTTGAGTTCATTTCTGCCCATCTCATCCAATGAGGAAAACGAGTTTGCCTCACAACCAAGTCATATGGATCCCAGAAATCTGCAATGATCTTGGTCTTGGATAATAATGGATCAAAAGTAATTGCTTCAACCAATGGAGGTCGAGACAAGTGTTCTCCATGAACCCCCCTTAACAGATGTGAAGCATTTATGAAAGTGAAGCCATCAATGTGAAACTCAGTCACCCAATATCGAAGACTATCCAAAATCAGATGTTGCACTACTGGATGGTTACAATTCAGGGATCTCTGACCCTTTGAATCACCAACTTCATTTTCATAATAGTAAGTTGAGTCATCAATTCCTTGCAGTGCTCCAGCCTCAGAAGTATGGCTCATAACAACTTCCATAAGAACTTCAATTCCATTAGCATGAAAATGTTTCACCATCTCTTTCAAAGAGTTTAATGTAGATATGGGACCACCAGACCGTCCAAAAATATGGGTTGGGGAAAAGAAGTGACAAGGAAAATACGGTCCTTTTTGTTCATCAAATGTGAGGATTGGCTCCAAAAGAATTGCATTAATGCCAAGGTCCTTAAAATGCTGCACCTTCTCAGTCAAACCAGCAAAAGTCCCAGCTAGGCTAGAAGGTAGCTGGCTAGATTTATGCCGAGTGAAGTGCTCCACATTCAATCTATAGATCACTAGTTTTTCAAATGGTATATTTGGATGAAAATCATCACCCCAATCGAAATCCGGTTCCTCGCACAATCTCCCAAGAAACTTTGCAGTTAAACCTGATTCAGAATCATTAGGAAAAGAATTCCCAATAATTTTTGCATATGGATCTAGAATAACATGCTTACTAAAATCATCATCCTTGTTCTGCTGAACAAGAGACCCTTTACAACGATAACCATAGCTCACAAATGTCCAAGCACTTTCGAACGAAATATGCCAAATGTCACCAGATCGATTGACATAAGGATCTAGATCAAGCTGTAAGGCAGGTTTCTCAAGATTGGCATCGTCATACAAGCATAAAACCATACCTTTTGCTTCCCTTGAGAAAATAGCGAAATTCATAGAACCATCAGGAGAAAAAGAGAGACCCAGAGGAGCTGGATGCCCCCTAAGAGAACCAACAGGCACACAGAAATTTGTTTTTAAATGACTTCTAACATCAGATGCACTTGACTCATCATTCAACAATGATCTCAGTATAAATGAAAAATAAAAGGGAGCTTGCTTTGCATCAAATTCCAACTCAATCATAAAATTTCCTGTCGATGACCGTTGGAATGTGCTCATATTCATCCCAGTACTTGCATCTATAGCTGAACTTCTAAAATCTAAAGGCTCAAAACATGATGAATTAGCTCTATACACGCCCCAACACATCATCAGTCCTTCAACAAGCACTTCCAAGGAAGAGACCTCAATATAAACAGAATATTTGACATTTCTCTTGATGACATAAACTTTAACCAGACCACCATTTTCTGTCCTAAACAAATAACTCAACGCCTTTCTCAAATCTTCATCTTCAGCAAAGGAATAGGCTTTCTTTTTACCTACCTCGATGGATGCTCGAGATGTAGCATACAACTTTGTAGCAAACTTCTGGTAAAATCTTCCTTCAAAATCTGACTTGTCAAATCTAAACAATCTACTTCCATATTTACAGTCACTTAACTGAGATGTTTCAATGGCCTTTGGTTTTTGAAAGCATGCTTGAATTGAAAATGACAGAGGAAGATTTGACATTTTTTTTTGTACTAGAGAACAGTGAACCCCAACAAGCAAGCAGGAGGGAGGTCCTAAATTAACATGGGAAGCACTTTGGTCTTGAAAATAGTAACTATAGGATTGGATGGGCAACAAGTGATAGACAATTGTTCCTGCAAGAAAGCCAAATATTATTGGAATTGAACCACATAAGCACATACAGAAGTAGTAATGTAGTATCACAATCTAAAGTAATAAGAAAAGAAAGATCATACAGAGCGATGAGCGGTTCATGGTGGCACATGTGGCTGGGCTAATAAAATGTGACCTCTTCGATATCTGGGGAGACTGCAATGGCATGCTTCACTTTCTTTATCTTAATCCTTTGCTTGCTGTCACACCTAACTTTTTCCTACAATATTTATAGCAATTTAATAAATTTATAACCACTATTATAATATTAGAAGTCCAAAATTGTGAATAAATTAACAATTTTTATTTTTGAAAGATAATTGAAAGATTTTCTCTTTGAAAGTGAGTTGGACTTCTATAACAGTTTGTAAAACTATAGACTGATGATTTAAAATTCAAGAGGTTACATATCTATTAAATGGCTAAGTTAACAACTAAGATTTTATCCTATTGAAGAGATGTTGATCATTTACTCTAAATCTAATCTTATTGTAATCGGAAAGATACAACTAATACTAGAATGACTATCACAAACGATAGCTTCCTATTATGTATTTCACAAGTTATTCACTTGATACATAATATTATGGCTAAGAACAATTTACTACAAGATTTTATAAACTTTAATCTACATAGAGCACAACAAGTATTCCTGTTGTTATTCCTACCGTAGTTTATTTCATGCACTCTAAATCATGCATTAGCCTATATCATTCTAATTCCATTCTTAACCTGTTCAGAGAATAATAGCATGTATCCTTATATTGCGTCTATAACGCCTCCACTTCAGGCCAGTAATATATTCACCACTCCATGAAGCTTCTTCTCTCAATCACTCATGGGTGCTATGTGCACCAACCAACTCTTTACATTATCACATGTTTATCATAATTAGCTGGTTTAAACCTGCAGAAATTTCACCTCACCAAACAGAATTTTAAATTGACAAAGAGGGAGCGACCCTACAATGTTTGGAGTACTCCTTTTTCAAATTTCATATATATGTATATAAAGGGATATGAGGACAATATGCTATTGACTCACCTGCAACAGTTATATTAGTAATGGCAATAAATAAACAAACAACCCTATGTGCATGGAACAAACTGTCACCTGGACTCCAGCCATTAGCAGTACATCAACACTTATTTTCCTTTATGATGCCTTGAGAATTTCACACCATGGTTATCCTTGATTTTACCTAATGCAAAACAAGAGGTTTGATAACTATGTTTGTATATATTTAATTTTGGCCTCTCACGAATCCTAACAAGTTTAATACTACCCAGCCCTTCTGTAATTATTCTATTCTTTGAAATCATTATAATCCTTAAAGTTTATTTAATAAACCTTCAAAGGTTTCTTGCATGTTTCAAGAATGCTCCAATCATTCAACAAGCATGAGTCAAGTAGCAACTAATGATATAATTTCCAAATAGAGTAATACAAAACCATGACAATTACACCTTCACAACGTCCTTCACAAAAAGTCATAACATCATTCCATTAGCAATAAATCATGTATCAAATAGAAAGCAATCAATATACCAATTTAGAAATCAATTTTCACATCAATTATTGCTCATATAATTCAACATTAACTATAGCAATCAACATTTAACATTGGTTTTACATACAACATATTCTAGCGACATACACATTGTCCAAAGACACATGTATTGCTATATTTGTAATTTCTCAATCTAATTCATAGCAGCCAATACCAAAAGGCAAAAGGGTTGTGCAACAATCCTTCAAGCAACAAAAACATACCTCAAACACACATTTGCATGGCTATTCTTGTGAAGATTCAATCCATTTCACCACAATCAGCTCACTCAAGTCATCAGCCACTGTTATAACAGAATCGCAGAAATTCGCTAAGCAATTTACAGCACTACATGAGTTATTCCTAATTGTCAACACTTACTTTAATACTCCCTTCAGTCCTAAATATAAGATCTAGTTGACTTTTTTTGGAGATGTTAAGGTTACAAAATATGTTATTAAATTATGACATATTTGATATATTTTCATATTAGTCATTAGTTTATAGGTTAAATAAACTAGTTTAAGGGAAAAAATTAGGTAAATCAATTTATAATCGACTTATTTTGCTTATTTAGGATTTTCCAAAAAAGTCAACTAGTTCTTATATTTAGGAGTGGAGGGAGTACTTGTGAACACTTATTTATGTCCAGAATCTTAGTTCAGCCTATGCACCCAATAATGGCAGCAAAACAGGGGAAAATCCTTAACCAACTCACTATAATCAGCTCTACATCAACAGAAAGTTTTTAGTTTCAACAAAACAGTGTTTATGCAAATCAATACCTTCCTAACTTTCCAAATGGCGAAGTTTACCTTCTTCCGCCGTCGTCCACCGCCCAGACCACCGGAGGACGAAGGAAAAGGAAGTTGACAGCGGAGAGTAGTGAGAGAAAGAGAGTTTGTGATGAATGCTGTGAGGTTGGGAGAGAGAGAACAAGAATATTCGGGTTGTTTTTTATTTTATTTCAAATTACTTACTGTACACTACATACAAATAATATGGGTCCACAATTTTTCTCAATGTTTTTGTCTTTTCTTTTTTTTATTACATTACATTTGGAAAAATTAATTTGTAGTCCCTCAAAAGGGATTTAATAGTAGAAAAGTCTCATAAACTCCACATATTAAAATAGGGTCCTAGGGACCTTACTTTAATATAGATCAAATAAAAAAGATCAGATTGTCCCTTCTTTCCTGTCCATGAACTTGTTATACGTGTGCATGACATTGTCATTTCTGCTCATGACCTTGTCAATGCTTGCCTATTAACTTGTCACAGAGTGGGTCATGACCTTATTAGAGTTGCTCACGATCTTGTTATATGTGTGTATGACCTCGGCATTCCTGCTCATGACCTTATCACAGGATGGGACAATCTGGTCTTTGCATTTGAAGTATATTAAAGTAAGGTCCCTATGGACCTTACTTTAATATGGAGAGTTTATGTAACTTTCTACTATTAAGTACCTTGTGAGGATTACAAATAAATTTTCCCTTTACATTTTAGCCGAATTTCTCTGCTAATTTCAATTTCTCCATTCGATTTCCAAAAACACCAGTATAATGTTCTTTGTTCTAAATTAGATTAAATGACTTTTCTAATAAAATTTTCGGGATGTTACACTTGCCAAGTTATGGTCTCTTTGTCCCCATTAATCACTTGATTATCAGAATTTTCTCATGCTTTCACACTTCAAAATATAACACTCTTTCAAAAGTATACTTATAAGAAAACTGCTGGGCCCGTTTGCTATGTACATTGGGCTTGTGGAAATGGAAATGAGGTCCATTTCCATACATTGGAGATGTTTCAAAAATGTATAAGTTGTTTGGAAATGGAGTCTGTTTCCATACATCGGTTGTGCCCGTTAACAATTATGTCTGTGTATACGTATATATCAGGTTATCATTAAAAAAAAGCTCCTTGGTGCTGGATTTTTTTTAATTAATTTTGCCTACATTGTGTTGATGCAAGTAATTTACCACTGTCATAGATTGAAGAATGAAGAAGATCGTGATCATTAGGTGCATTTTGTGTTGAACTAGTGACTAGTTTTTTAGTACAAGTATATTAGTTATTCTAGCAATTCACATATGGATAATGGACATTTGCTCCGTGATGTAATTTGAGATGCTTAATGTTTTGCATTTTGACTTGATACACTCTCTATTTTTATTACATATTGAACAATTAATTTTTGCACAAAAAAATTCTTCGACTTTGTTATTTTTATTCACACTCTCTAATTTGAGATGTTCAACTAATTTTTATTCTTAAGAAAAAATCCCAACATCTAATCTTTATGTAATGGGAAAATACTCAAGGAAATTTTTTTCACATTACTGTAAGGTCAGCAATTTGCTATATAGCACTGAATGATGTGTCTTGAAGGAACGACATGAAGATAAAATTGGGGTAACTCAAATAGGAAGTTGAGATAGATAGATGTGTGATCATACTAGAAAATATATGATTCGTAATAATCATACAAGTGAATGAGTTGAAGTGACACCTATTACTAATGAGAAAATGATAGAAAACCATTTGAAGTAATTTGACCACTTTTTTTCATTAAACAATGAGGAGGTTAATCGTATAGAGTAGAGTCCTACTAAGAGAGAGAAAGGCAGAGTGAAAAAAACACTCAATAAAACTGTAGAGCTAGATATTTGCTAACAATTTTTGCCCAAAAATGTGCAATGTACATCATAGTATTTGCCTTTTACCATTAAAAAAACTCACATTGACTATTCAAAAGATTGACATTGACTTTTAGTAATTTAATAGTAAAGGGCAGATATGATACATGTCTTATATACTTTTGAGGTAAAATTGGACCGAAAAGCACTCGTGAGCCTAGGCAAATACTCCCTCTGGTCCCTAATATAAGAGCCCAAAATTTGAATGATTTTGGTCCTAATATAAGAGCTCATCTCACATTCTCTTCTCTTTTAATGTGTTTTTTCCTACTTTGCCTCCAACTCTCTTTCATATTTATTAATACTTATGTATTTCTCTCTCTTAAAAGTATCATAATAAATATGGGCAATATTGGAAAAAAAACATTAATTGCAGACACCCAACTAACATTCACATGTTTTCTTAAGAAGCGTTTTATTTTTGAGGCTGGCTCTTATATTACGGACCAGAAGGAGTATATTGGAAGATGAAGTATATTACTTTGTTCATTAATTGTTTTTTATCAGAATTTGTTCATTGTTGAAAGCACAGCCTTCCATGTTTTTCAAAAAAAATAAGCTTCATCCAGCCTTTCTATATTCCAACTGTTTTATATTCCAAGATGGGTTGTAATGAATCCTTATTAATCACTCTTATCTTACCAATGACCTGCCTAATTATTTCTTCTCGCCGGGCGTGCTGCTCTATGTATAATCACCTACTCCTATCATTATTTAATACTCCCTCCGGTCCCTAATATAAGAGGTAGCCGCCAAAAAAACACTTCTTAAGAAAACATGTCAATGTTAGTTGGATGTCTGGAGTTAATGCTTCTTTTCCAATATTGCCCATATTTATTTTGATACGTTTTAGAGAAAGAAATGTATAAACATTAATAAATATGAAAGAGAGTTAGGGGTAAAGTAGGAAAAAACGCAATAAATGAGGAGAGAATGTGATATGGACTCATATTAAAGACCAAAATCATTCAAATTTTGGCTTTTATATTAGGGACAAGAGGGAGTACCCCGTTTATATTCCAAGATGGGTTTTCCCACTGCCTATACCCTTATTTAATAACGGTAGACTGGCGTTGCCCATTCAAATTAAAAATTAATCAAAAATTAATCACATCATATATCACCAACAATTTTCTTCTTCATGCTCTATAAATAAGACGATAAGGTCAGATAGATGAATAGATTACAAAACTCTCTCTTGGTCTCTCTCTCCCTGTGTTTGTTTTGTGGATGTCTGAAATGAGGTCCGCAGAAGATGTTTATTACATATACCATGAGAATCAACCAAGTGAGTTGGTTCCCGATACTTCTAAATTTCCCTCCCCTGATCCTTCCTATGTGGACTACTTAGTTCGCAATAACATCCTTGGTTTTGAGCGCCTGCCAAATTCTAGAGTCCCAACTCCATGGTATTACACTCTCAATCTCAATGCTTTTCGCGGAGCTATTCTCAACACCGCAAGCAGATATCTCAGGTTACGCTTAACCGAGCCAAACATTCTCACCAAAGAAGCCATCGATGAAAAAATGGACAAAATGGTTCCATTAATAGTTAATGCATGTGTTTCTGCTCTTTATGCAAAACTCTACGCCATTCATCAAGCCTTTAACACTTACACAAATCGCTTCCTAACCACTCCAACATACCATGATGGAATGGAGTTACCTCTTCCTTTTGCTGATGCCATTGCTAACATTGGTGTTTACACTCCTGGTGGTTCTGTGGATTTGTACAACCTTGTTCCTGTTTATCCTGAGAATATCCATAATGAAGGTAGAATTGTAAAAGATGGTGATGATGATGATGATGGGAAGTATGACTATGAATGGTGCATGAATGTTATGAAGGATTTGGGTGTTCCTGTGAAGTGTGTTGACACTGAAGTTAAGTCTGGCTCACCATGGTGGACTATGCGACCTGTTCAGTTTCGTGAAGAAGTGGATTTCCAATGTGTGTTCTCGGCTAGTAATTACTCTGATGATGCTGTTTTGACAGCTGTTATGTTTCTTTATAAGGATGAGGAAGGGGTTGCCAAGGGGGTTGTTGATCCTCGTGATGATGATTTGGAATATGGGTTTCGTTGTTGGGAGATGACAGATATGGACCCTCATCTAGTGTTTGCTGCTCGCTGCAATGCTCCTATGATAGAATGGAGTCAGTGATTTTTAAGTTGTATTTTGTTCATTGTGTTTCATGTTTACAAGATATTTTCTTGTTTTGAGGAACATGTTAGCTTGTGTTTGATCTATATGCAATGTTGTTTCGACTTGGAAGGAAGAGAGATGTTGTTTTTGTTGGAATATTTTGTGCTTTTCGTCGTCGTCGGTAATGTGTAGGGAGGAGAAAGAAAACTATGAATCTATTACGAGGAATATTGTATTTGAAAGAACTAGTCCAGACAAAACTTTGTGATTAAGATATGCTTTAATGTAGAGTTAGGGATGGAACCTATATCTTATAAGGCCCCGTTTCAAAGTAGCCCTACTATATATATAAATACAACAGTAGTAGCTTGATGGACCGTCATTATCTGTCGATTGCATTTTGTTGCAAGATTTTGAACACAAAAAATCAAAGAGTGAACGAGACATACAACCAGTTCCTAACAAACATTTAGTATATATTTTGAGTTCTGTGTCCTTTCGTGTGATTCTATGTTGGTGGTACTTAAAAATGTCTCGTATGTATTCTGATATACATATACTGCTTGTGATTTTAAACACATCTATCCTTTGCTTGTCAATGATTTGTGAATACTTCGGTAAATCGATCTGCATATGATCCTTTGCTTGTCAATGATTTGTGAATACTTCGGTAAATCGATCTGCATATGATTTTCTTTTAAGTATTCTAAGCTTAGTAAGTTTCTGGAACAATCAAGTTGAATCTTGCCGAGTCAAATGAAAGATAAATCATCCATCCACTTTTAGCATGAATTTTTACTTTTATATATATATATGTGTGTGTGTGTGTGTGTGTGTTTTTCTTGTCCTCTTAAAAGTTTCACTTATGCTGTGCATGTCCTACTTATTTATACAACTTGGGGGAATTTGTGGTTGATTAGTTGATATAGGTGGTATAGTTGTTGCACTCATCTTTATGCACATATATATAAATTAGTTATATCTGGCAAAAAAAAATAGTTTTAACTCCAATTATGTCTGAATAACTTGTCTTCTTGAAGATTATGGTGAATTGCTTGTTGATCTGTTGATTTATTTCTGCTGTTGACATTAAGTAGTTTGGATGACTTTGAGAAGAAAAAGGACGCCAAAACATAAAGAAATCATGGATAGATGTAAAAAGTTCTGAAATTGCGTGTTGGTATTATATCTACCATTTTTCACTTAACATGCTCCGATTTCTGACTTGATCTAACATAGAAAAATACACAGTCCTGGACGCTCATAGTTATGCTTGTTATATGCTTAATTATATATATTAGCTCAACTCATGCACACAATCAATCAAGATTATGCTAATTAGTATGTAAATTAAAACTACATATCTTCCCAAAAGCAGCCATGATATGCTTCATAGGACACAAGATCTTCACAGATTTGAGAGCAAGGGTCTCCAATTGCAAACCCAAAATCTGCCATCATCCCAATGGTATCATCTGGGTACCAATTCAGTATAATTTCATTTTGTGAAGCTGGCTCCAAGATCTCCATCATATCATTCACCCCTTTGTTGCCTTCATGTTTCTCTGAGTAATTCTCTACCTTCTTATTATTTTCTTCCTTTTCTTCCACAATTTTGTTACCATTCTCCACAGATTGTACTAGACATTCTCCTTCAGCTCTAACGTCACCTTTTTCTTCTAGAAATTCTCTCAGCAAAGCTTCATCGATTTCCATGACCTCCAACTCCTCTAATTCAACTAACCCCACATGACCATTCTCATTATCCGAGGCCATGGAAGAAGAGAAACAAAAAAGATGAAAAAGATGGAATGTAAATAGAACTATAGAAAATTTTGAACACTTGCATGTGGTTGAATGAAGAGGATGTGTTCGATTTATATGCATGCAGATGTAGCTATATGGTAGAAGGGCCATGTCTTGAAAGCTACATGCACCTAATGTTACTGAAAGGAGCACATGCACTAACTTGGGAACGTGAAAAACCAAACAAAAAGGTCATTGATTAAAAGTGAGAAGGCCCCTTTTTCTATTTGCAGGTATATATCTGCTTGAATACGGCATAACTCAGTGACGGTAAGTGACAATGAGATGTGAGAGGGACGGATTTCTCTTGGATTAATGACCCGAAATTTTTGTTTTATAAATTAATCTCGCCATGAAATTACATAAGATAAGGAACAATTTGAGATATTAGCTTTTTTAAAATGAATATGATAATACATTCAAAAAGAATAGGGTTAGTGTATATATATGAAGAGCAAGTCACATTGTTTCTTAAAATTGGTTTTTTTGTGCTGGGGGACTTGACGCGCTGGTTGAAAGAGGAGAGCTAGATGCTGAGTACCTGCCAGGTCTTGAATGCGTTTGAACCTTGGGAAGTCTTAAAATGAAGGAGTGACTCCGGATTAGTCTTTATTCATTCTCCTCATTAATGCATGTCCATGTGACTTTAGAAAAAGAGAACTAATGTAGAGTAAACTTTTAACAAGTCAGTTTTATCAAGAATATGTTATAGATGAGAACGGGAAATTTTTATCGGAATATTACTCAGAAACTCAATTGGAGATAATATACTCCCTCCGAGCCATTGGACAAATTAAAATATGTGGAGTCAAGCTTCAAATGTTCAAAGTTAGTGAGAGAATCTATGCTAATGCAAATAACGTCCTTCGAATGTCTATCTCTTCAAATCAGCTCAAAAATGTTGAAATTTGACCACATATCTTTATAAAAATATTAGATGGAGAAACCTCCGATTATTTTTTATCAATTGATTAAATACCTAAATATTAGACATATTTACCTAATTTGATTAAATCAATAAGATTAATTAAGTTAATTAAAATCATAAGATATTATCCAAATTAATTTATTATTCTTACACTCCTTTTACTTGTTTATTATTGAGGAGCATCAGTAGAGATAATTTAGGGGAAAGTTAAGAAAAGTTAGAAAGATGTCTTATATTTAGGAGTAATTTAATCTCACCTCACCAAATATATCATAATATGTCATATATATTAGAATGGAGGGATTACTCCCTTTGTTCCCAAATACTTCTACAAGACTTGTTGAGAGATAAGTTTATTCCTAAACACATGACCTTTCTAATTTTTCTTCATATTTCCCCAAATTTTCATTATTGATGCCCCTCAATAATATATATCAAAAGAGACAGTATATCTATAAAAAAAACGCGCACACATAGAGGGGCTAGTGATTGTAGTGTTTTGGTAATATCATGTGACTTTAAATGAACACATGATGTACCAAACACTCTAACATGTTATGAACGGTCAAGTGAAATGATTGAGACGTAAAAAACGATCAAGTGGATATGGTATCTTGCCATCCAAATCTGGCACCTCTCTTTAATTCCCAATCTTGCCATAACTTCCCCATATTGCTCTTTTAAGGACGTTGGCCATTTACTCTGATGTAACCTATATATTCATATTTTGGTCTTTCTCAAGCACACTCACATGCGTCCAAATTGTCTTTTTTCCCTTTTCCCTTTTACTACAGAGAAGAGGGGGTAACGCATTCTCACAATTTAGTTGACATAACTGAAATTTAAATTAATGAGGGAAATCGGTATTTTGGGACCGCTTTAGTAAATTAATTATATATAGAAATAACCATTTTTTGAAATCACAACAAATGCTTAAATTCTTTTTTCTTAAAAAATGAAAACATGAAATGGATCAAGTTCAAATGTCTTTCAAGCATTAGACTAATAGCATGGGATTAAATGCATGATCAAATTTGCCACCTCTAACTTTTAGAAAAACTTTTTATCTCATCAGACTACAAGATAGATAGCCAATTTAAACCCTGAGGAAAATTACATTCAATGGAAGAGAGTTAATTATAACTAGATCCCATGACATCATTAAATTTCATTGACATCCAAAAAGATTTGATTAATATCAAATCGAATATTTCTTGAGAAGTTATTGACAAGTGAAAATAGTTGGGATACAATTAGCAATTCCTAACACATTCATTTTATTACTGATGTTCTTAAAGACTTCGATATATATATGACTGAATAATTCCAAGGGACTTGAATATGACTAATTCTTTTCCTTGAGATCTAGGTGTAAGTTTTTATCAATCCTTTATGATTTGCTTTAAGCATAACATATTAAGCGTCTTTGTAGCACTTTACACCTTACAACTTGCCATAAGCCTTTTATAACTCGCCAATAGTGGGGCCGTTATTGAACAAGTTATAACCAGTAGCGGGTGTTTGGCTTTATCGATTTCGTATTTTAAAATAAAATGATTGAAAAAGGTTGCAAAGTTTAACTAAAAAAAGAAAACTTACATGAGAACCAATGGCCCATATAGGAGTTATGTAATAGTTAAGTGGCGATTATTCAAGGTTTTATCAGGAAAAGCTCTCATATTTAGTGCGTAACAATGTTCAGACAGAATCGCTTCTAATAACAAGTATCCATCAACTAATGGATTTTATCATATTCAACAACAAATAGAACGGGATAGCGCTGAAGTTATTGTTTTGGACCACAAAGAAGTAGATCTCATCTCAAATATACAAAAGATTGGCGTTCACAAAATTGAAATTATATAGGTGTATCTAAAGTAAGCTTATACTCCTATAAGCCCATTGGGATAAGGAATGAATATCGTTAAAAAAGGAGAGTGTAAGGTGATTAACAGAACAACAAGAGCTTGTTAAATTTGAGTGATGCACATCATTGTTTCCCAATATCCAAACTTGGAATATTTATTACGTCCTGTTATATCTTGTTCATCTTCATTTTCAGTGATCAACACCAGTCCCATACCCTTGACGCGCGCTCAAGCTAGAGTATATTAAATTGATATATATAAGAATGGGCATCTAGAAGTTAGTGGGGCTCAATTTATTTTACCAAACAACATGCTCCCTTCCATTTACAATAAAAAGTTCAATGATTTGGTCAGTGATATATATATGTAAGTCATTTTTTAAATAGTAAATAGTGCTTTTATATTCATCATCAATTTTGTCTGTATAATAAAGTTACTCTTTATTTTTTCCCTCTCATTCAATATTTCATTTAACATGAGTAAAGTTAAAATTATTTTATTTTAAAACAAATATAACTCGTTACCTATCATTTTCTTAGTTCCGATGCTTACTTGAATAACTCCTATCACATTATAAATTTAAGGGTTAAGGGTTAAATCTATCACTCTACTATTGACAAAAGTTCACTAAACATAAATAAGAATTTTGGATCTTAAATGTAGCACACATCTATTACAGAATATGTCAAATCTAACAAATCCGTCAATTTTGACGGGTTTGACTGTTAAGTTTGACCCAATTAGGTCATGTCATCTGTCACGTCACCCAATTAGCTCATGTCACATGTCACGTCACCCAATTAGATCATGTCACCACCACATCATCACCACATATATAAAAAGATTTAAAGTTCAAATCTAGTATCAAGTAGTAGTAAAGTTAACGCAACATTAAATAACAATTTCGGTCTCAAATCTAGCACCCATCAATTACAAATGGTTCATATGTAGCAATTACATCAATTTTTATGAGTTTGAATGTTAATTTTGATCTGATTTGGTCATGAAACTTGCCACATCGCCCTATTAAGCCATGTCAATTGCCACTAGGCCCTTTTTCTAAATAAATTATTATTTAATTAATAAATAAATTATGCATTATAAATATTACCAAAAATTAAAATATACATATATACACATGGTCCTAGATATAAATATATTGTAAATCTAATTTGAAATCTTATTAAATATATATTTTTATGAATAAATATTATTCAAAATCAAAAGTAATCATAATACAATAATATATAATCAAATAATAATGGAAAATATAAAGTAAGGAATAATATAATAA
This sequence comes from Mimosa pudica, assembly GCA_029929735.1. Classification (NCBI taxonomy): domain Eukaryota; kingdom Viridiplantae; phylum Streptophyta; class Magnoliopsida; order Fabales; family Fabaceae; genus Mimosa; species Mimosa pudica. Next base: position 2,876,722 of record JAKELP010000040.1, read on the forward strand.
ATTTAAGATTGAAATACAAAATATAATGTAAAGTATATAATTATAAAAGTTGTTTATAGAAGTATGTAATTTTAAATATATAAATTACTGCCTCCGGTCCTAAATATAGGACCTAATTGACTTTTTTTTTGGAGAGATTAAGGTTGCGAAATATGTTATTAAATGATGACATATTTGATATATTTTTAAATTATCCATTAGTTTATAGGTAAAATAAACTAGTTTAAGGGAAAGAAAATTAGGTAAATCAATTTATAATTAACTTATTTTGCTTTTTTAAGGATTTTCCAGAAAAAGTCAATTAGGTCTTATATTTAGGACCGGAGGGAGTATATAATTTTTAATATAGAAATTTCACGTTAATAATTAGTAAATATTTTATAATATATTAAGTTAAGTGTGTATATAGGATCAAATATTATCATATCAATGAGAATTCATATACTATAAATATAATATTTTGCAAATAATATTATAAAGTTGTCATAATACAATTAGTTCATGCATCGACACACGCTAGGACAATATTTTGAGGGTTTGAGTATCAAATTGGCAACAATTTAAAAAATTGTAGTGACAAGTGGTATATATAATTTTACAAATTTTGGAATTAAAAAATTTCCAGAATTCTGTTGATAATTTATGACCAAAATTAAAATCCCATCGCCAAATTAGTAATGATACAATTTATTAGTGACAAAATGAATTCTACTGGTAATTCCGTCGATAAATTCTATCATATAGAATTTTTTGGTGAAAGCATTTTTGTATCTTTATCATGTAGACATTTCATAGTATCTTAAATTTGGATACTTAATTCGTCAATTTTTATAAATACTGTCATATATACTATGTGAAATGATATAACAATGTGAGTTAAAGTACAATTTCATTTCATTGATTCATTCCCTCTCAAAATCCCATCAGCACTACTCGTTGATATGAGTAAAAGAATAGATAATACTGAAATGTTGAGAGGATCATAGGAGCCAGGAGATATATGTGTAAAGTTATAATTTTGGTGGTTCAAGAATTGAATGCTGCTGTCTCAATAAATCAAGAAGAGTGAGAAACTTTTTAGGGAATTGGCTACTTCAAATAATTTACCAGTACGAAATGATTCAAGAAGTGTCCCCATTCATAGCTGTCTCTCTCTCATACACACATATCTAGCATAGTACAATCTCACTCCATCTTATCATTTCATATTTAGAAGCTCACCTATCTATGCGGCTATGCCTTCTATGATTCTCCCTAACTACTCCCTCAGTGCCCCTTTTCTTTTTTAATTTTGTGTGAAAATGGAATAGTGCTGATTAAGTAGTACATGGTTCCATAACTAGATTAGCTTGACAATAGATCACCTGTTTAATCACGCATGTTACCTCTTCTTGCAAAAAAAATAAAGTATGTCTCCACTAAGGCGGGTTTGGTTGGATGGAAAGTGGATAATGAAAATGAATGTAAGGGGTAAAAATGCAAGGTATAGGTAAGGTAATCATGAGAAAATAAAGTTTGTGGGCCCAGGAAAAATGTGAGATGGAGAGAGAAAACTTGTGGGCCCGTATATATGGAAATTACATTTTTCATTTCCATTTTTAATTCCTTTTCAATTTTCCTTACATCCAAACATGCCCAACAGTTTTAATAAGGCGTGTTTGATTTTCATGAAATGCAAAGTAATTTAAGTGTTTTTTTTACTTACAACTAAATACTTTTTAAAAAACAATGTTACAAGTTTTTATGTTTTTTTTATCCTAATAGACTAGTATTTTCAATTTTGATGAATGGAAAGCATCTTTATATAATTACTATTTAAAAAATTAATTTAATGTCAGAATCAATTGAGAATGTACAAGGAAAATGACAAATAAATACCTTCAAATGTCCAAAAAAACAAATAAATAACTCAAACTTTCAAAAGGACAAGTAAGGAACTCAATTTTTCAAATCGAAAAAATAACAACTGGAACATACTGATTAACAATTGTCTGATTCCTTAATCGTCATTTTGAAATTTGGAGTTCCTTACTTATACTTTTGGAAGTTTGAGTTCCTTATTTGTCCATTTGAACATTTAGAGATATTTATTTGTCATTTTCTCGAATGTAAATTATTCCTATGTAAGAATCAATGTTGTATAAGCTGGACCGGAGAGCAAGTTGGAAAAGGCTTTGGGTCATGGTTCAACACGGTCTAACCGCTCAAACCGATGGTTGGACCGGATAACCGTTGAGACGGAATGTGAAGCGGTCGACGGTTGGACCGATCCAACCGTCCGGTTCTTACAACACTGATAAGAATAATAAATTGACAGTGTAAACTCGTTGTTTCAGTCTTTCCAATTTCCAAGGAAGCCGAGGGGTAAATTGTAAACATCCAAGAAAGAATTGTTCACAAGAAAGAAAGCCCAACCATTTATTTGATCTCTTTCCGAAATTTTTCTTCACAATTTAATGATTTATTTATGCATTCATTTTCGCAGTTGGCAATTAATTAAGCTGATATATTAATCATCCTCGTCAATGCCCAAACTTCCATCGAATTTCGTCCAAAATATCCCTACTCTCTCTTTTTCAGATTTGAATTTTCTAAGCTGCCTTTTTTCTAAGAATCTCTAAGCGTCTCAATCATGGCCGTCCAAAATGATCCAACCGCTCAAAACAGGAGATACATGTTTACACTCACCTCACCCCATCATATCTCTCTCCCTCATTCCTAACTACTTCCTCATTATTTTCTCTCTCTCCTGTTGAGATCTGAACTTCAACACCCAACCAGGACGGCAAGAACAGCCATACCGCTGACCATGACGACAAGACAGCCACCACCGGCCACGTCCTCGACGGTTACCACGATGGCAAGATCAGCCACCATTGACCACGTCCCCGGCGACCTCCAAAAACTCTACACAGCTGCTGCCGCCTCCTCCGGATGTCGGCGTCATCATTGACTTTAATAAGAACAATGATTACGGTGGCGGACACAGACAATGACAGATTCATGGAGTACGTTGAGTTGGAGGGAGTGTTGGGCCGTCAACATCGATGAAGATGTCAGCTGGAGTGTACGACGACGACGCTATTGGAGGTGATGGAGCGGGAGTAGATGTAGACGTCCGGGGGTGGAGGAGAGTGGTGTTGGAGGTGGAGGAGGCGAGAGATGTTGGGGGGAAGAGAGAGTGTTGCTGAGATAGTGATGGAAAATGAGGACTCATTGAGGGGAGGGATTGAGTGTGGGCGGGATATGTGTGGTGATTAATTGGATGAATCGGACGGCCTACATGAAGGTAGCTAGCTTAGGGATGCTTAGAAAAAGACAGCTTAGAAAATTCAGATCCCTCTTTTTCAACTTCAAATCATGAACAACCATTTCAGTAGTGCATTACTTAAATAGTCATGGGCGTTATCAATGATTTTTTTCTTCATTTCAGTTTACATTTTCTCATTAATTTATGTTTCAAGTCTCCCATATCATTTTAATATTTTAAAACACAATTCTTATAAAAAATACTCTATTTTAAAACACAATAAAGATGAAACCAAGTCTCTTATCATGATTTGTTTCAAGTCTCCCACATCATTTTCTCATTAATTTCTGTTTCAATCTCCAATATCATTTTAATATTTTAACATAGAGCATCTCTTAATTTTAAAATCGTGAGTTGAAAATTTTTAAATTTATATCGGTTAATTTCTATTTAATTAAGCTGTGCATATCTCCCACAACAACTTAAACTTCTTAGTCCTCATTATTGCAACTAATAGTGAAACTAGCTAGTTTCCAGTAAATAGATTAAACTGAAAAAAAACAATTGCCAGATAAATTGCTTAAAACTTAAAAAATTGATAATTATAAATCTCTATATGATGAAAAATAATTGAAACAAGACCTACTATATCATGCACGCACTGATAAATTTATTCCTTTTTTCACAGCACAATAAATTTCTTTAAGAGAGGACACTATTTCTAGTTCAACAATATTTTGGATCTGTACGTTCTAATGGTTCCATACATACATTTTCTCTTTTGCCCACCTAATGTTTCCACACATTGATGCATAAAAAGATGTTGACTAATTTGAACCCTGGTACACCTAAATTCAATGCCATTTTAAAACAGTGAAAAAGTAAATGAGTATAATTTGTTCGTGCTCCACATACAAAGAACAATTATCTTAGTTGGTTCCCTGGTAAGACTTTATCATTTAAAGGTATTTCACGACCACTAATTAACAAGATAAAACATGACTTTCCCAGGGTTAAACGAGTCATTCTACAGAGTTTCTAGGAAAACATCTTTTTAGATAGTAATAATGACACATTATGTGGTTACAAAGTAGTCTGAAAAACAATCTCTGGGGAGGAAATAGTATGAAAATTTATAGTTGGAGTGTCTGGACCTTATGTAGATTCTACCTTTAATAGGAGGTGAGACTATATAAATGTTAGACTATAATAATGACACATTAATATGTGGTTACAAAGTTTTTACAATTAGCTACAATAGTTTTTGAACTTATTGTCAACAAATATGAACGTAAACATATATAGAAATCCACCAAAAGAAAAATATGAATGCATTATGTCTCATGAACCACATATTTGAGATTTAAGGGCAATCAAAAATTGAAACCTCAAAATATAAGGTTCTTGGGTAAGCCTTAAAATTATTATCAAAATCTATATTTTTCATAAAACGAACAAGTAAAAATGTATCACTTTCGTATTTAATACGAGGATAATCTTTGGATTTCTAACTACGTTTATTTCAAGGTGGTCCAACCTTATGTGTAGACCCACTCCTCCTCTAACCTTGTTACTTGAACTAGGACACACAAGGTGTATCCTTGAGTTCTCTCACTTCTAAGTAAAGCGTGAGACTTCTCTATTCAAGACAGTAGATACTCACATTTTCATTGTAAAAGCTCCAAGATAATGTATTCAGTGAAGTAGTTGATAGATACTTAAACATTATGGTTTTACTCTGAGAGGAAAAGACTGTATATTATTGCTTCTCCCAATGCAACGTCTCTCTCTCTCAACCTTCATTTTCACTTCAACACACACACCAGTCTTAAAATACAAAGTGGATTTAATGGGAAAATTCCACACTTGTACCATTCTCTTTGTATGTTTCATAATTCAAGTCTTATTATTCTTCATCTCTTCATCATCAGCGAGAGGAATTAGTGGAAAGAAAGTTCCAGCTATTATTGTGTTTGGTGACTCTTCTGTGGATTCTGGGAATAACAATTTTATACCCACCATAGCCAGAAGCAACTTTGAGCCTTATGGACGTGATTTCTTTGGCGGGAATCCAACTGGAAGATTCTCTAATGGAAGAATCCCTCCTGATTTCATTTCTGAAGCCTTTGGCCTTAAACCTTTCGTTCCTGCTTACTTGGATCCTTCTTATAATATCTCTGATTTTGCTGTTGGTGTTTGCTTTGCTTCTGCCGGTACTGGCTATGACAATGCCACTTCTAATGTTGCTGTATGTAATATCTACCCTTCTTCTTTCTCACACTTTTCTTAACTAACACATCTTTGGCCCATTATTACTTTTCTTTATGTGAGCTATCTCTCTCATTTCATCATATGACATGCATGGATCACAAGCACACTGAGACACTGAATCTCAAGTGTCCATTTGTTAGTATCAAAATTATATGTGTAGGCCTAGTAGCTTAGTAGCATGAAAAGTCCCTTTGAAATGCCATGTTTCAAGTATAAATCTAGTTTGTAACTATGTCACAATGTTATACTTAATAGCATGAGGTTAGCGGCAAAATCAAATCCGAAAAAACTCACTTGAAAGTTCTTATGCTACTAAATCACAATGCCATATTTGCTGTATCTTGAAGAAGAGATTTAAAATCAAGAACAAACAACTGCCATTGGCATACATGTAACTTATTGTGTTATTATTCCTTGTAATAGATCTAGCTTTTTCACTATTATTATATGTAACTTGAGGTATATATGGTTTGAAGATCTAGCCTGATAAATGATTTAGTTATTATTATTTCACACAGGATGTGATACCACTATGGAAGGAAGTGGAGTACTACAAGGAGTATCAGAAGAAGCTAAGATCACATCTTGGAAATGACAAGGCAAACGAGATAATAAGAGAAGCGCTTTATCTAGTGAGTGCAGGAACAAACGATTTTCTGGAAAACTACTACACATTACCAACAAGACAACTTGAATTCACAATTGAGGAGTACCAGAATTTTGTGATTGGTTTAGCAGATAATTTCCTTAGAGGGTTATATGACCTTGGAGCTAGGAAGATATCTCTTACACACTACAAAAAAACATGAAATTAGTGACGGAATGTTAGCGACGGAATATTTTCTGTCATAAATCCGTGCATAATGCGTCTAAGATTCTGTCACAAATTTCAGGGACGGAATTATAGATGGATTTGTGACAAAAATTTGAGACGAGACTTTTTCATCACTATTTTCCGTCGCAAAAGATAATCAGTAACGGATAAGTGATAGAATAAGTTCCGTCACAAACTTTTGTCACAAAGACGTGAAAAATGCGTCCCAAATATCCGTCACAAAATTACGTCAAAGAGTTAAGCCTAGTTTCAGTGCAAATGCGTCTCAAATTCCGTCATTAATTTTGGACATAAATAATGTGCCTAATTTCCGTCTCTATTCTGTTACAAACATGTTAATAAAAATGTGTGATTAAGTTGTAAAACGGAAGTTTGTGACAGAAATATGTGACGGAAATCATTCTGTCACTAATTTCTCCTTCACAAATTATTTTCATTTCCACATATTTTAGTTTTAAATATTTTTATTCTTCCTTTAGAAGGGAAACTTTATCTTTTGTTTAAGACTAATTAAAAATTATAATATAATTATGCTCACTAAGTTTTTCAATAAGTGTATTCTATCTCTGATTTTGATTCTAAATATCTCAACTCTATTTCCAAAAAAAATTCTGGTATAAAATAATAAAAAATATTTTTTCACAATTGTTTAATACTTTAATACATTAAAACCAGTTATATTCTTATCAAAAAAACTAGATGTGTCAGTTTTTTTTATCTGTGATGTATCAGTTAGGTTATGTAACTCTTGTGGCATAGTTCTATGTCTCGTTTGTGAAAGAGAAGGATATCAATTGTGAAACTCATCCTCTATATCCTTCTTATTTTCGATGGTTGTTGATTATCTACTATGGTTGTTCTTCATATTAGCTATTGTTGTTATTGACTTCATGCTTATTTGCTTTCTTTTATGTTTGTCCATGAGTCCTGATGGCTCTTGCTTTTATGCAGGTGCCTTAACGTAATTTCTTTTTTACTTGATATAATTGTCATTTTATCGAAAAAGGGTTATGTTACTCTTGTTTAAAAACAAAAAACAATTGCCCTCATTTTACCGATCAAAAAATTGCCCCCATTTTTTTTACCAAAATACGATTGTCATCATTAGAATTGAAAATTATATAATAAAAAAATGAACTAAATAAAATCAGTTATCTAGGCCTTGTTTCCACGCAAAGTCCAAGGAAACATGCAATGAAAAAGGTCAATAATTACTTAATTTATCATATGAAGTTGAGTCAAAAAGGAAAATAAAAAATATGGGCATTTCAATTTAGGAAATAAAGATTTTTTTTATAAATAGCAAATAAAGAAACAAGTGTTTTGTGACTCATTGACCTAAAAAATGCTATTTTTCTCCTAAACTTTCCTAATCCTTTTGTATCAAATCTGAAGGTATATAAAAAAGAACTTTTTTTCTCCTTTTTTTTTAAAAAAATAAATGCCTATTCCTATTTTACAACCACATGATGATGCTGATAAAAACAAATCACGTGAGGCAGGTAAATAAATCACTGTTTGATAAAAAAAAATTTGACAATCACAATCCAAAATACCGTAAACCCTCAGAACTAAAAAGTCCTCTTTCAAAAACTGCGCACCATACAAAAAATTTCATCTTTGCCGCCATTCAGTCTGCTCTTGCCGCCACTCAATCTCTTCTGCACCTTTCAACCCTCAAAAACACAAACCTTGCCATTTTAAAACAGTAAGTTCTGTTGGAAGCACTTCAAGAAAGCAAAGGGTAATGTTTCCTCTTTATTCTTTTCATTGTTTTTTTTTATCGAGATTATTCTTTTCATTCTTTGCTTGTATATATATGGGCATGTCATGCAGTACCGGTTTTCCTCGGAAATGATTGGTAGCGTCATTATTAATTTATTGATTATTGATTATTGATTATTAAATAATCAATGAATGGGAATTTTAAACCTTGATATGAAACAATGGAATTTTAAACCTTGATTTAGTTTATGTAACGTGCAAACTTAAACAATGGATCTGCAAAAACTTGGAAGAAACAATGAGACTCATAGATGTAGTCCTTCCCTAGGAGTAGTATACTAGGTAGATAATCATTATCTCAAATGGCCAAATATTATTAGGATTTCCATTAGGCTTTTTTTATGGCCGAAATATACCATCAATCAATATATCATATAATACTTTTGCTTTAGGCTTTAGGCGCTCCATCTTTATTTTTCTGTTCATTCGATCCCTTGTATATGTATAGTGTTTTGCTTTTAGTTCTCTGATGCATATTTGTTTTTATTTTTGTAAGACAACCATGACTTAATCTTGCTCAGAATTTGGTTGGGATTTGAAGCTAAAAAAACTCAAAGTTGATTCATCCAGGTTAGTATCCTTGGCCTCATCTTATTTATCTGTAACAGTTTTCTAATTTTATTTATTTGTGTTAGTTTTCTCATTTTATAAATTTAGTGACTTTAAAAATAAAATGGTTATATTCTATAGGTCTATGGATGTATAATAACATGCTTGTATGATTTTTTTTGCTTCGTCCATATATTTTAGCATGGAAGTCCCACAAAATAGGGTATGGATGTATAATAGAGTTGATCCAACAACAAAGTGGTATACACAAGATTTCGTTCAAGACGTCCAACATTTTCTTAGTCATGCATTAGAAGCATCATCTTATTCAAAAACATCAAAAAATATACGATGTCCATGTGTCAAATGTAAATGTAAGCCATATCTTAATGCCGAAGAGGTCAAAACACATATCTATAAATTTGGATTTATGCCAAACTATTATATATGGAATAGTCATGGTGAGATAGAAATTGACTATCATTCAACCATTTCTCCTACTCTAGATGGCCAACAAGAAAATCAACCAAGTCAATATGTGGACATGGTATTAGATATAGCAGGGCCAAGTTTTAGGCATAACTATAATAACGGTGTTGAAGAGATGCCAAATCCTAGTGCAAGAGAATTTTATGACATTTTACAAGCTGCTCAACAACCTTTGTGGGAAGGTTGCAAAGAGGTTTCTAAAGTCAAGGCTCGTAGCATAATTGATTGTCCTACGTCCATAACAAATACGTGGGCATTTCAAGTTGATGCACTTGAAGTCGTACTTCCAGCAATTGACCATGAATTTGAATTGAATGATCAAACAGACTTTGAAATTCACTATGAAGAAGTTGATATGCCAACCAATTCCATTGAATGTGAAGGGGAAGAGGAAGATGAAGGGGAAGAGGAAGATGAAGAGGAGGGTGAGGAGGAAGATGGTGACGATTATGAAGATTCCGATATAGAAGATGAAGATGAAGATCAAGATGATGATGATGACGACGACGACGATGACAGCGATGATGCATAAATTCTAATTTATATTTCATTACAATAAATGTTATTTTTTAATATAACTTGGTATACATTTTTTCTATTGTATGTGTTGATTTATATATTATCTATTTAATCTTGTGTTGATTTATATAATATCTATTTCTATTATATATTAAGCTGAGTTGGGAAGAGAGCCTACTCCATTTGAATTGTTCACAAAGACACATTTTGATAATAAGAAAGGAGAATTTGTTGATCAGAGGTCGACTCAAGTACATGTATGTATTGATTTTTGATGTCTTATTTTATTTCATATATATTAAGTTTTTCTAATTATATTGTCTTTATATTAGGATAATTACATGAGGATCAAGACATCACGAACTGCTGATATGGATTCTACTATGGAATCAAATGAGTTAGAGGAAGAAACCAGAATATTTTTAGAGGCTACAGGTGGTAAGAATAAGAAATGTCGTTTTTATGGATTAGGATCCGAGACCCCTACTGTCACACCTTACTCTTATAGGACTTTTCCTCAGTCCAACACAGTGCATGAAGTTGATATACAAAATGTTGTCATACAGCTCCAAGAAGAGAATGAAAATCTTAGGCGACAAAATGAAACTATCTCATCAAGAATGGATGCACTAGAGCAAAAATTATCTGGTGATGTCAACAACTCAGACATTGAAACTAATGAAGACACATCTTGAGATATGATAGTTACTTGTTAGAATTTTTGACTACATTATTTTTATCAGAACTATATAATATTGCTTGTATGATACATTTTGAATTTAGCATTTGTTTAATACATTTTGAATTCAGCTTATAGATAAATTATTATTATAATTTGTTCTTCATTTAAATTTATGTTAAATCGTTAGCTTATAGAAATTTTTTATTTTTCAAAAATGTGTATTAAATTTAAAATTGATTTACAATAAAATTAAAGACATATTAGTGACGGAACTTCTGTCACTAAATTTCAAATATTGTCACAAATTTGTGACAGAAAGTGCAGCGCAAATATTTGTAAGCGAAAAATAGAGACGGAATTTTCTGTCACTAACCTGTGGCAAAACAACTTATTCCAATAATTAGTGACATACATTTCCGTCACTGATTTGTCTCAGACACACGATGAGTAAACTCATTTCTTAGCGACGGAATTTACAGTTAGGGACAGATTTTTCGTCACAAAGTTGGGACGGCCACAGCTGTCGCTAATCTGTCACACGTTTGTGACGGACGCTTATATTCCGTCACAAACAGAAAATTAGTAACGAGGTTTTTGGAGACGGACCAATTTCCGTCACTAATGCGTCTCTAACGTGTTTGTGACGAGATCAGTGACAGAATTTCCGTCCCTAATCTGTTAATGACGGAAATTCCGTCTCAGAATTTCCATCACTAATTTCATGTTTTTTTGTAGTGACAGGTGTCCCTCCAATGGGGTGCTTACCCTTAGAAAGGGCCATGAACATTTTGGATTACCATGGATGTGTTGAGAAATATAACAATGTGGCTTTGGAGTTTAATGGAAAGTTAGGTCAGTTGGTTAAGAAGTTGAATAAGGAGCTTCCTGGGTTTCAAGTGATGGATGCAAATGCTTATGACTTCATTCTTCAAATTATTACGCAGCCCTCTCGTTTTGGTAAGATCACTTATCTATTTTTTTAAGTAGTGCTTTTGTTTCAACTCTTTTAGTAGATCTGTTTTTTTGGGGTCTGATCACGTTTGTTGATTTTGTCTAGTTATTTTAATGAATGGCTTGAGATGAGAATGAAATTCCGTTTCTAGTTCCATTTATGTTCTTTTTGCCATGTAACTATTTATGTTCTACTTGGTAGTACTAGATATCCTAACAAGAGTGTTGAAAATAAGTAACACACACATATAGTAGATTGCCATGAAGGTAGTTAAGTTTAGACAAGAATTTTAATTCTTGGGGTGATAAGGGCCCACTTCTTGGCTCAGAAATATCATGCTATAAATGTTGAAATGATTAATGTCACCCTGGCTTTGTAAAAGAAAATTAACGACTAAACGTTTGTTTGTTAAATGTTAACTGTACTATGTTAGTTTTTGACGTTAGAGTGGAACTGCTCCCTTTTAAACATTTTAGGATTTTAGGATCACATTGAATCTAAAAAAACATACCGCCCAGTTAATTTTCCCAAGAATTATGAAAAGCATCTCCAAAAAGTACGGATTTCTTTGACCAAATTCTTAGAATGAACTTAATCAAGTTCCTTATATTTTTATTATATCAAATTACAAAGTTGTGTTCTATTTATTTCATGTGAACGAAAAGTTAGATATCAATATTAAAATGTAATAAGACAAATGGTGGCATGTGATTATTGACAGTTGATGAAATGGATATGAGGCAATTAACTTGAGTATTTTCCTTTTGTTTGAAATAATTTAATAATGCTTAAATAAATTTTATAGAATGTATCCAAAAACTAACAAAACCGAAACTTTTTTACTCGGGGGAGCATAAGAATAAAAGGGAAAATCACAATGAGATCTCTCATAAGGTAATTAATTACATTTAGTTTTCAAAGAAAGATAAAATTGAATTGAAGTGGCAAGAAACCTGGATAACATTAAATGACTTGTCATTGAATTGTTAATATCAGTCTTTTGAGTTGTCAATGTTAAAGCTACATTGACAACTCAAGAGGCTACTACATTGACAATTTAGCGACAAGTTATTTAATACTACCTCCGGTCCTAAATATAAGACCTAATTGACTTTTTTTGGAGACATTAAGGTTGCAAAATAAGTTATTAAATGATGACATATTTAATAGATTTTTAGATTATCTATTAGCTTATAGGTAAAATAAACTAGTGTAAGAGAAACAATTAGGTAAATCAATTTATAATTAACCTATTTTGGTTTTTGTTATGATTTTTCAAAAAAGTCAACTAGGTCCTATATTTAGGACCGATGTAATTTGATGATTTTTCGGGGACATAAATATGATTCCCTCATTGTGATTATCCCAAGAATAAAAGTGTAATGGTGCATGGTGCAGTAGTTTTGATCAGTCGTTCAAATTTCTTTAATTTTTCTTCAAAATTATTGAGGACTAATCTCCTGTTTCAAATATAAAGCAAAGTTAATTAATCAATTCCTTTGTGTGAATAATGAAAGATACTGTGCATTCTTAATCTGATCAGATTTTTATAGTTTTGTCCTTCAATGGCAACAAATTTGTCTTTTATGATGTTAAATTCTCTGGGAAAGAAATTGATGGAGCTTTAAGAGCACACCAAACAAGAAAGACAGAAATAAATTAATAAAAGGTGCTATTTGTTTGGGCAGGTTATGAAGATGCAAGAGAGGGGTGCTGTGGAACAGGCAGATTTGAGATGGGTTTCCTGTGCGATCCAAACAGCCCCTTCACTTGCCCTGACGCCAATAAATATGTTTTCTGGGACGCCTTCCACCCTTCTGCCAAAACCAGTCAACTTGTCTCTGATTATTTAATTCAAACTCATCTTTCCAAGTTTCTTTGAAATTTCACATTATCATTATTTCTTTGACGCCAATAAATATATGCGTTCATAAATATTGATGACCAAAATCACATTATCATTAGGCCAAAGGTGCAAGGTGCAAAAATATGACTAAACTTTACCCTAAGTTGCATTTCTATGACTAAAGTTTCGCAAGGAGCAAAAATACTACTAAACTTGGGATCGAGGTACAAAACTATGATTTCCGTCAACTATGATGGTGTTGACCGTTAGTTTTCGACTTGTAGGATGCTGAGTGTGCAATAATGACTATGTGGCATGCTGAATAGACTCTTTATTGGTGTTATGTGGATAAGGGGTAAATGTATTTAAAATAATGCAAAAATATGATTATTTTATTCTAACAACAGACCCAAGATGATCAACAGACCCAATATGACTTTGTAAGGGTTAACGCTAAAAACCCATTAGTGCTATATTTTAGGAATCAGGCAATCCTCAAGATGATCAAGTGTTTAATCCTTTGTGTGTTTTTTAATTTTTTTTTACTATAGATTGTTTTTGCTTAAGTTTGTGCCAATTTGAGTTTTAATCCTCAAATTTTAAATTTAAATATTTTTATAGTTCATGTTTCATTTTGTTGGTCCCATTAGTCTGAAAATTTCTTATGGCTTAAACAATTCATTTAAAACCAAGTTGTAAACGCTCTCACCATAGTTAAAATCCCATATAAGAAACAGTTAAATGACAGCTCAATCTCATTCGGGTTAGTATAAGACTCAAACAACGGTTAACCGTGTCGTAGGTGGTTAAATAAAAAAATGAAACCTTATAAAAATACCATGGAGGTTGAATTAGTCATTTCCTTCTAAAAGTTACTTTTTTTTTTATATAAAGAGAAAATAAGACTAAAAAAAATACTAAGAACCAACTACATCTTTCAGAAGATGCACCGCACTTTGGACATCACGTGAATGCTATAACATCTCTCCATTAAATTGCACTTCCTTCAATTTAGAAACCACATATAAGACCAAGGGCCTTGTAGCTCAATTCTATAACATCTCTCCATTAAGTGAGAGGTTGCGTGTTCGATCCCACTTGTAACCTCAAACCGTTAGTGCTTGACTGCTTGCCCCTATAATTAAAAAAAACCACATATAAACCATGAAATCAATGATTATTCTAAATGCTACTTTACTTGAATATGTTTAATATTTATATGCTGTTTTTATTATTTTATTCGTATTTTAATGTGTATGTAAATTTTAATATTTACTTTTGTCTTAAAGTTCACTGTTGATTCAGAATTTTTGCGTCAGGGTCACAATAGCTTTGAAAGTTTTTTAGACTCAAATTAGACTTGAAGAGTATTTTTAAGCTCAAATTAGCCTCTGAAGTCATAAAATGAGATCAAGATAATCTTTTTGGCCGACCCACTATGCACTAACAGTACTTCTAGGGTTATTTTGATTCAAAAAGGACATTCTTGAGCCTATTTTATGACTTAAGAGATTAATTTGAGTCTAAAAATACTTACAATCTATTGTGTGATACTTATTTAATTTTTTTGTTGCCAACTATTGTGTGATACTTAAACAAAACTTACTGGTGAATGGTGATAAAGTTTTGTTATTAGTGATTTATTATTAACGTTATTATCAATATTTAATTAATTAATGACTAAAATATACTTTTGTTCCCTTATGTTTGCATCAAGTTTGAATTTAGTCCTTTATGTTTGTAAAGTGCACTTTTAGTCCTTTTTGCTAATACCGTTAGTTCAACTTAACGGAAAATGCTAACTGAACAATTTTAAATGACTATTTTATAATTAAATTGTACCAAAAATGATAAATTTTGAAAATATAAGAATATTTACACTCAAATATTTTAATCTAAACATTTTTTTAATATTTAATAATCATTTAAAATTGTTGAGTTAGCATTTTCTGTTCAGTTAAATTAACAGTGTTAATAAAAAAGGACTAAAAATGTACTTTCTAAACATAAAGGACTAAATTGAAACTTGATGCAAACATAAGGGACCAAAAGTATACTTAAGCCATTAATTAATTAACCACCACCAGTCTCTAAAATTTAAATCTAAAATAAAATACATATTGATAATATAATCACCTTCCCCTTCCTCACTGTGATTTATCTAGGGTTTATCCATACACACCACCAAGCTTCCCTCCAATTCTCGCGCCATCTCCCAGTAATCTCCATGGGCAAGAAGAAATTCATCGACAAGAAGAAGGCCGCCACCTTCCAATTACTCGCTCGCGATTCTTCAGATCCAACATACGACGGATCCCTAGCTAACGATCGTGTGTTCGTTCGCGTAGACAATAACGACCTTTCTACTGAGACCTTCGCTGCCTCCGATGAAGCCTATGGCGAAAACGACCCTAATTCGATTTTCGCCGACGCTCCTGAGGAGGATGAAGGAGGTGATGTGAATGGTTTTGGTGGCGGTGGGGTTTTGCCTGAGAATGTGAGGAGGGAGATTTTGGAATTAGGGTTTCCGGATGATGGCTATAACTATTTGCTTCATTTGTGGGAGATTAAGAATGCTGGTGGTGGCTCTGCTTTTTATCATAACCCTAAGTTTAGAGCTGATCTTCTTCCCCATGATGTCAAGGTTCATGCTTTTTCTTGTTGGTTGTGTGTTTATATGAATGGTGTTGCTGATTTTGTCAAGGTTCATGTTTTATAGACATTTAAATTAGGGTAGATTAGTAATATCATGTGCTAATGACTAACTTTACTAGCATCCTTAATCTAATCAAATTGGGAAAAGTGCTCTTATATTTAGGAACTAAGGGAGTAATATAGAAATTTATGTAGGATTGTATGTTTCAAAGGATTTGATCTTGCATTTGATGGAATATGTTTGATAGAGGTATGGGAATTCGATGATTTTCTTGTACTCATTGGATAGAAATTTTTTCCTATTTTCTTTAGAGAATGGACTTTTTTTTTGTTCTTGGGTGTTTTTTGATTTGTGAGAAGTTGGATGCCAATGATGTGGGTGTTTAATGATTTGTTAATAACTTAATAATATAGATATTTATGGAGGATTGTATGTTTCAAAGGATTTGATTTTGCATTTGATGGAATATGTTTGATGGAGATATGGGAATTTGATGATTTCCTTGTATTCATTGGATAGAAATTTTTCCTCTTTTCTTTAGAGAATGAACTTTTTTTTTGTTCGTGGGTGTTTTTTTATTTGTGAGAAGTTGGATGCCAATGATGTGGGCTTGCCTCAATTTTTGATGTCTTCTCATTGAGCATGAGTAGATTAAGAATGCTGGTGGCGGCTCTGCGTTTTGCCATAAACCTAAGTTTAGAGTTGTTCTTGCTCCTCATGTAAAAGGTTGATTGTTTTTCTTGTTAAGTATGTGTTGTTTATGCCTTTGATTTTGGACGCACAAGACGGTGTTTTAGACATTTAAATAGGTTTGCATGTTTTTTTGGCTTTATGTTATCATCAAGATGAGCTTATATTTGACAGAATAGATTCAATGGAAAAATGAAACTAAATTATTGTGTTCTACTCATTGGATTGCAATTTTCTTCTATTTCCTTTAAATCATGAGCTTTTGGTTCATGGGCGTGTGATTTTTGAGAAGTTGGATGCCAATGATGTGGGTCTCTCTCAATTTGAGATTGGTTTCTTCACCACATTGAGCACGTATGGACTGTGCTAAAATTTTAACTTTTGTGGTTCTATAATGTGCCGAAGATGATTGATTTCTCTCTCTTTCTCTTGTATTTAGGCCTATGATGCATCTCGGTTGCGAATTTCTGAAGTGAATGAGGAGTACAACGACAAGTCCATCTACAGAGTTGCATCCAGGACTAAGAATGTGAATACTCAGAAGGGCGTGGATCCTGATGTGGCTGCATTGCTTGATGATAGTGATTTGTCACGGTTTGGCTCTGATGTTGAAGACTTTGAAGAAGACTTTGTTGTCCAGGCAAACCTTGCTGAAGATGAGGAGGCCCAGATATGTAATGTAACAAATTCTACTGATGAATGTGTTGTAGATAGAGACACTGTGGAAGTATTGCATGCCTCTGCTAGTCACAGAGTTTCAAACAATCTTGAGCCTCAGGATGGAGCTACAGAAGGTATTTCGGAAGTCAATTGTGTCAATGAAAAACCAAGAGTTCGACGGCTTTTGGATGAACAGTTTGATTTAGTGAGTTCTCATTTTGTTGATTGACTTTGCGCTCATTCCATCTCTTTACGACGAGTTGCCAATCATATTATTAAATGACTGCCTATGCTGATTTTCTTCAATTCCAATGATAAAGACATTTTCCTCACTTTGTTTCGTTTTTATGTTGCTTGAAAAAATTGGTCTGTATTATCCTCTTTTGCTTAATTTTAATTCTAGATCCCCATTCTCATTGTATTTTAATTTCTGTAGCTGGAACTTCAAGAGTATGGGACCGATGAAGATGATGGTTATGATTATGATCGTTATCAAGATGAAGATATTACTCTTGCCGATAAGCTCAAACATACTCTTAATGGCCATGTGATGGATGACTTAGAGCTTGATGATGACAACTATAAGGCTCCTGCTGATTTAATGAAGGATAAAGAAGCATTGAAAAGTGATGAGCAAGATGTCTCTGCTGCTGATTTAATTCAGCGCTGCAAGGAATATGCTCATAAGTATGAAAATGAAGATGAAGAAGACAAGGAAGTTATTTTGGAGGAAAGTAGTGATGAATCAGAAGTTTGGGATTGTGAGACAATTGTTTCTACATACTCAAATTTAGATAATCATCCTGGGAAAATTGGAGCGCCTGAAGCAACAAGGAAGAAGAAATTGGCTCAAACTGTGTCTGCAGCCTTGAGTAGCTCTACTCATAAAATATCCCTTAAAGGGAAAGAGAAAATCCCTTTGGACTTCTTGGCTGGCATAAGAACACCTGCGGTAGAAAAGGAGAAAGACCTCAACACTTTGAAAACTGACCAGCACAAGAACAAACAGATTGGGCACGAGTCAAAGGAGGAGAAAAAGGAACGGAAGGTATGTGTTGATGCTATTTTGACTTTACATATGTGCTTTCAATACTCAGTAACACTTGACTTTTAATGAACAATAACTGTCTGAAGTTGCAATTCAATGAGCATAGTCCTTTTTATGTATCCTTCTCTATGTATTTCGGTCTTAGTGCTGCTGCTCTGACAAAAACTGTATTTGTGCTGCTGTTAGTCTGCTGTGAAGGAGGAAAGGCGGGAGGCACGCCGCCTGAAAAAGGAAATGAAAGGGCTTTACAAGTATGAAGCACATCGAGGACAAAAAGCTGCTGCTGTATCGGGCCCTTCTACCATTCCTCTTCTGTAAGTTTTCAAATTTTTGAAATTAGAATTTTCTCTCCCATGCACACGTTCTTTTGCCTTTGTTCTTATTTAGTCCTGACATTTTGCCAAGTTAAATTAACACTTGGTCTGCCCCGTTGCAGTTCTGGATGGATTTGATTAATCCGTGATGTGCAAGTTAGAGCGCAATATGTTGATATTAGTTATTAGGGGAAAATTAATTAGAGGTCCCATGGAAGAAATATAAATAAAATGAGGTCTCCCACGAGTTGTTATGTGAGTCCAATAAGTTGTTATTATTAGCCCTAGAAGTTGTAATTTACGACACGTGGGACTTCATCTTAATTATGTTTCTTCCATAAGACCTCTAATTAATTCTTCCTATTAGTTATTAAGCCCTCAACTACGGTTATAATGATAACTTAATTGGTTGTGTCAATTGAAACTATGGCCCTGTTTACCAATTTAATTTATGGATGACTTGTGTTTGCTCTATAATTCCCTGATCATTGACAACCTTTTCTTGTTCTATCCTCTTGGCAGGTAAGTTGCTTTATGTGCTTTCATACATGAGTGGGTCTTCCATTCCATTGTCACGAATTGAGGTTTTATCAATCATTACTATTTCATACCATAAGAATAGGAGTGGGTGCATGGGTATTTTGGTAAACAGGTAGTGATAGTTTAACTACCTATCCTCAAGCTGAATGGGCTTGCGGGTTTTTTGATATTTAGTGTTTGTTCACTAGACTCAGTTATGGAAAGTTTTCCATTTTTGGGATTTGGAGGTTGAGTGGACATGATTTGTAGAGTTTTGCCAATCAATGAGATCATTAGTGATATTTTTTAACGAATATGACTGATGGAAGTTTTGAGGTGGACCTTTTTTGATTGATGAAAGCAATCATGGATCTATATGCTGGTGTTTTAATATACATACATTAAGATGAGTGATTTGGAATTCGGGTTTGTAATTATTATTCCAGTAAAGAAGTTGTTGCAAAGTTATATAGGATATGCGAGTTGCTCTTGCAAGATTTTTTTGATCAGATGCCCTTGCAAGATTAGACATTGAGGAACAATGTATTCTTCTTCTCTTTTTTTTTTTTACCAATAGGAACAATGTATTCCTAGAGTAACAGTATAATAACTGTCCTAAATCTCACATCATAATCAAACTGGGAACAACCTCGTTACAAAACAACATCAAAGTCTGTACCTATAAATTTTAAGGTATTCTTTGATAATGAATTCGAATTCCAAATATTTTTAACAAGAAATTCTTGTATGAAAAGAAGTTTAGAGCATATAACCAGGAGATTTAAGTGCATGAGTATCACCGAGATATGACTTGCAACCTAAAAATAAAAATGTATTCAATGTCCATTCGCCACTAATCGGCTAATCGCTTACTTTTTGTTTCTTGGGTTAAAGTGCAAAAATGCCCACATAATTTTATGAAGGAGCAAAAATACCAATGTAAAATATTTTGGAGCAAAACTGCCGATCAAATTTCAAAATTGGGGCAAAAATGTCCGTCGCAGTTAAAATTTTGACTTTTTGACACATTATTTTTTGTCGATTCATCTCACAAAAATATGTGGAAAGTTTATGTATTTATTTGCCCATGTATGATGATGACAGGACCAAATATGATGAGTGAAAAAGTAAAAAAAAAAATTAACTGTGATGGACATTTTGCCCCAGTTTTGAAATTTGATAGCAGTTTTACTCTAAAAAATTTTACGTGGGCATTTTTGCCCATTCGTGACAATTACGTGGACACATTTGCACTTTAAACCTGTTTTTTTTTTTGTCAATCTCACATTTCTTGAATTCTAGAGGTATTTCTGTGATTCAGGTAAAAAAATCGAGGCCAGTGTGAAATCAATATATACCACGTAATTTGTAGCACGATCAATCATAAGTAAACGCTTCAAACATATTTGAATTAACATATTAGATATTAAGTTCTCACATTGTTGCAAGTTATAACATTAACATCATCCAAGTGTAGGGATGCACAAAAACCCAATGATCTATCCGGACAGACATGAAGTCAGTTTGATTCTAGGAAAAATTGACATGATAAAAGCTTAAGCTGTAGGATGGCTGGTCTATCCCAGGAATATAATTCTTTATAAAAAAAATCAATCATCATCAATCATCATCAATATATAATATAAATGGGTTCCACTCTGAATTTACGAAGGGACTGTAGCTGTAGACACAGATCACTGTTGCAGCTGATGGTTTGGTGCGGCTTCAGACACATCTTTCCTGTTCATTAGCTGTTTAAGTCACATCCCAAGCCGATTATTATATTGTGCTATATTATTGTATTATTATATTATATATTATTATATATTATTATATTATTATTTCTTTGTTCTTATCGGCTCTGTAGGCTAGGCAGTAGACTTTTTTTTCTATTTTTAATTATTATTAATTAATTTCTGCTGCCTCTTCCTTCTTCCTTATTTTCCCTACGGAAAAAATTTACCTCAAGTACTTGACCTAAATTACATCCATTACCCAATAAGAATTTGACACATGTCCAACTAACCCCATACACAACTGACACATGGAGGAGAGAGAAAAGGAGGAGAAAGTGGTGTAGGTTAGTTGGACATGTGTCAAATTCTTATTGGCTTAGAGGTAAGTTTTTTCCTTTCCCTACTGAGATAAAATTTGTACATCTATCTAGATTCTTCCTCTTCTCTTTCTTTCTCTCTCATGACCCAATCCTTACCGTCCTCAGCCTCTCATCTCTCTATACCCATCATCGTTTGAAACTCTCAGCTTTCTCTCAGTCTCTTACCGACCTAGAACTCACCGACGTCATCGCCGTCACCATTGCGTCCCTCCCTCAAGCAAATCGACAAACAAACTCTTTCTTTATCTAGGGTTTGGAAGTTTTTTATTCCACTTTCGCTCTCCCTCTGTTGAATATACTGTTGAGTTTTTAGTTATAGTATAGATACTTTTAAGATTCGTGTCCTCATTTGACAGGAATCCAGATGAGGATAGCTATGTTAAAAGCATGATCAAGAAACCGTCTAAGCTTTAGGTTAGGTTTCGAAGGTATGTTATTTATTGCATATATATGTGTGTTTAGGGATTATATCCAATAGATCTTGCTTTGGGGATTTTTCAACCCAACTGTTATACCATTCATTATATGGCTATTGAAATCTGTATCAGTTTATTAATAATGGTGGTTTGTGCCTTGTGTAGCAATATTATTTCTGTTTAGTATTTTTCAAAGGAAAATCAAATGAAGCTTGCTGATTTTTTTTTCATATTTTAAACCAGAATGATTCGTACCTGGGCAGCTATATCAGTACAATCGGAGTTAACTTTGTAAGAATATATATCATCAAAGGTTAAGTTCCAGTTATTGAAGATTTGAAGATATATGACTAACTATTTGCCATGCTCTTTTCTGCAGAAAAATCGAATGGTGGACCAAGATGACAAGACTATGAGACTTCAAATAGTAAGTCCATGATATTTTATAGGTTAATTAGATGCTTATATTTGTTTTGGTGGAAACTTTTGCCTTATTTAGCATTAATCTTTGTGCTGCCTTGGAACTGTCTGAATTTTGTTTATGAAATTTTGTTTCAATTAAAACTTAATGTTTTAAAGCTATGCAATCAACCTCCAGTGGTGTTTCTCAATTTCGGTTCCAATGGTAGCTGTATAGATGGCAACAGCTATATGCTTATTGGCATTTCAATTTTTTTAGAAGAAGGATCTTTGTTCAATCATAGGCTAGGGAAGACCTAATCACTACAGAGCTTGCCCCAAGGTAGGTAGAGAGGAAAGAGCATGGTGTGGATACAGGTGAAAGGCTCTATCCTTGCTGATGTGCTCCTTAAATAAAGAGCTAAAAGTTTGGGCTAATATGGTCAGCTATGATTCGATTATTACATATTGATTAGGCTCAATCTTATTGCTTCATTTCTCTTCTTCAGTGTTTCTGATGCAATACATCTACATCCTTTATTTGTTTTTTTTTATGATCAAAATTGTTGGTATGCTGTGTATAGGAGAGCCATTGCTTAAGCAAAGACTTTGTCATTGGCCATGAAGACTAAAACTCCACAACCACAGCTGTATCATGTTTCTTCATGAGTTGTCAGCGCGGGAGACATAAACATAACATCTCATTAATGTATGTGTAATTCTGAACATTTGTAAAGTTTAAATTATTTGTTTCTTAGTTTTACTTTTGTATTTATCATAACTTATATCCTTTGTCTTAACTCATAAACACATTTATTTCCAAGAAAAGTCCTATTCTTATGCATCTCTCTTTTTTCATTAATTTGTTTAGGGATTTTCAGAAACACATTTATCTACAAAATTTTTATTTGCATCTTTATCATCAGTAATTGAACACTTAAAAGGACAGTATAACAATTATTCATGTCTTGAAGATTTGCTCATCTGTCATCTCAAAAGGAAGGTATGGGTGAAGCCAACATTTTGATGTTATTTTTGCTTTGTGTCACCATTTTTCATACCCTTCTCTTTCTGTTGGATTGGATTTTAGTATTATGTTGTTATGTTTCATGCTATGGCTACATAGTTAATTTGCAGCTTGGTATTAGGCACTGATCATAATTGTGCTCCTGTCTGCCACCCATTTTTGTGCTTGAAGTTCAGTTTTTTCCTTCTTTTTCCTTATATTTTTCATATGAAGTGATTCTTGATCTACAATCAGATTTCTATTGTTTAGATGCATGATTGGTTTAGTTCAACTGGCTTTCATATGCTTGATCACTAATAATAGATTGTGCTTATTATTCTGACTTGCAATTATAGTCGTCTTCTTTAATTTAGTTGGGAAATTTGACCTGCTGGTATTTATAATGGAGAAATTGGGCAAATTAAAGTATAGCTTTCTTTCAATATGCTTCTTTTGTTTTTGGCCCTTTTTAGTCCTAGGTATAAAGTGTCATATAGAGATTTTAAGTGATGTTACTGAAAATTAAGTTATATTGATAAGATTTCTTTTTTTGCGCAATGTCAAACACTTCTTTACATCAACCAATTTTGCCTAATAAGCATTTCACTTAATCACCAAGTCAAACCACAAAAATTTAGACTCTGCACAAATAAGCTCCCTGTAAATGTTTCTGCAGAATTTGGCTTAACCTTATTAGTTAAATTCATTAAGTTACATGTTACTAGACTTTACTTCTTGGTTAAATTATTATATACTATTATTACTACTAAGTATATAATAATTTAAAATATAATTTTGTCCAAACATTCATTTCTTTTTTTTATAATAACAAACATTCATTTCTGAAGAGTTAGCATTAATCACACCAAATCATTTAAAATTCGTTCAATTATCTTTTAACTTAACATACCCGGCCAGTCGGACCTAAGCCGAACTAGGTTGCAGGAATACTACATCAGCTATTTCAATAATTATGTGAGTTGAAAAATATATACATGATGTTTCTATTCTAGTTGTAATATTACTTAGGGTTAAAGATCATATATGGGCCAATAAACTATTTTCAATGTATCAATTTGACCAACAAACAATAAATGGTCTCATTCTGGCCAATGAACAAATAAAAAGGTTCATTTTGGCCAATGAGCAGCAGGAAAGTACTAAAATACCCTTATAAAATAAAAAATCTAAACTTTTATCTTTAAGTAATTATTTTTTTCAAAAAAAAAAAAGAAATGACATCATCTTCATCTTCTTCCTTCCCTCTTCCCCACTGCAACAACGCAAGAACGGCGTCGGTTCGGTGGAGGCGGGTGGCGGCTTAAAGTTCTCACCGTTGCCGGCATGTTGGCGGTGGAATGAGAGGGGAGGAGTGATAAGTGGTTGTTCATGCGTTGTTGCAGTGGGGAAGAGGGAAGGAAGAAGATGAAGATGATGTCATTTCTTTTTTTTTTGAAAAAAAAATAATTACTTAAAGATAAAAGTTTAGATTTTTTATTTTATAAGGGTATTTTAGTATTTTCCTGCTGCTCATTGGCTAAAATGAACCTTTTTATTTGTTCATTGGTCAGAATGAGACCATTTATTATTTGTTGGTCAAATTGATACATTGAAAATAGTTTATTGGCCCATATGATCTTTAACCCTATTACTTATTATACAAAAAATCAAATAAATTAATAAATACTCCCTACGGTCCCTAATATAAGAGCTCAAAATTTGAATGATTTTGGTCCTTAATATAAGAGCTCACATCACATTCTCTCCTCATTTAATGTGTTTTTTCCTACTTTACCTCTAACTCTCTTTCATATTTATTAATGCTTATGTGTTCCTCTCTCTTAAAAGTAATATAATAAATATGGGCAATATTAGAAAAGAAATAT
This sequence comes from Mimosa pudica, assembly GCA_029929735.1. NCBI lineage: Eukaryota > Viridiplantae > Streptophyta > Magnoliopsida > Fabales > Fabaceae > Mimosa > Mimosa pudica. The sequence goes on from JAKELP010000040.1 coordinate 2,901,610, forward strand.
TAACTCCAGACACTCAACTAACATTCACATGTTTTCTTAAGAAGCGTTTTTTTGGCGGCTAGCTCTTATATTAAGGCCCGGAGGGAGTACTAAATTATTAAAATAAAAGAAACGGTGCTGCATATTTCTAGTTGGTACTACATTATATGTACCTGAAGGTACAAAATATCTCAACAGTACTCACCACGTGTACTTGAAACAAAAAAGGAGAAAAAGAGCCGTGCAGAACTATAATCAAAAGTTCAAAACGGTTGTTTCTGTGTTCACACGTGCAGAAGGATGATCTCAAATTATCTCTAACGTGTGATGCCACAAGTCCACAACAGCTTACGTAACATAGATATAGTTGATTTTTTAAGAATTTTTGTGAAATAAATCATTTGCAAAATTGATTTTGCTGGACTATTTTCTCTAATTCAATTTATTTGATTTAATTTATAACCTAATGTATAATACAGTATATAGTAATATACTACATGGTACATATGGTGTGATTGAACAAACTTAATTATTCTTTTGTCTCTGTTAATCTCTAAGAAATCAAATAAGTTTTTATATTAAGTACATGAGGGATTAATTAGTATAGATAATTTGAGGAAATGTTATAAATGGGAAAGGCAAAACACATAAGCTCTTATATTTAGTATAAAAATAAACCCTTATATTCAATTAATGTATTTAGAAACATGAATGATAGTATTTTGCTTAATAATTCCAAATATATTTTGTTGCAAAAACTTACCGAAAAATCAAAAACTCTGTTTATTTGATAGAAGAATACAATTTATTTGGCAAAAAAAAAACACATACACTCTCTAAAAAATATAAATTTTTTCTTTTCTTTCATCCCAAAGAATCCATCGTTTTATTTGCACACACATTATACGCAAAAGTTGATTGTGTTGTTTGAATCTAATGTATCAAAGTGCGAAAATTCAAGATAAAGAAGACAAAGATAGATCGTGTGAATTGAACTTGTATAATTCGATTGGTCGACTTTTAAAGATGTGAAAGCCAACAAGCTTCATAGCATTGAGAGACTTTAGTAGTCCCCCTCTGTATGTACATTCATGAATGAAGTTTCTTTGTTACTTCCAGAATTTTATCTGAAATCTCATTTTCCATTATTCCATATATACATATTAAATTAAATTGTGTCGTATTGATTTTGGGGCATTCATTAGAGTAGTTTCCGTTATATTTTCAATGTCATACTATCACCATCTTTAATTAATTTCTTTAAAGCTACGTTGTTGTTTTTCTTCTCCCCTTATTTTCCTTCACATACACGAACACGCGCACAACTTTAATCTGAAGTGCATCTATCATCTTTGTTTTCCTTGCAGTTCCGCACTTTTTTGGTACCTTATCATTTGCTATTTTGGTTATTTTGATTTTTCTCCAATCCCCTTATCCTCCATTAACAGTGAGAATAAAATTTGAGCGGTAAAAAATTATATAAAATTATCAACAAAACATTAAAGTACTAAAAATCTTGAATTTTAATTGGGACAGTTTAAAGATGCAACAAAAAGATGTTTAAAATTTATTTTATAAGATATTAAATTTGTACCTAAATCGCAATTTAGATGGGAGGTGAGGATGAAAAGGAGCAGAAAGGGCAGTGGACATAAACCAAATAAAGCTCATTTTAATCACTGTAATTAGTGTAACTCGTTTGGAATTGCCACCATATCTGATTCATTTTTTTTAGGGAAAAACTTACATCATGTTCCTTTCTCCAGGTTCTCAAGTTCTTTCAATATAGGCCATTAAATTGAATGGATGATTGTTATAAAAGGACACATGTCACTCCCATATTAAAATAACTTGAGAACCTGGAGAAAGGAACATGACGTAAGTAAGGTCCTTTTTTTTATAACAACCATATCTGATTCATTTTATTTTCGGGTAAAGGTGTATCTAATAGTCTAAAATTGTTTTTTGAGGTGTATTCATCAACTTAGTAAAATAGTTAGTAGTGCAATTTCGTCTTTTCTATTTTTAATATATTAAGGACAAAAGTTTATTAAGAAGCATGGGTCAGATTGACGGTTAAGAAAACATATTGAACTTTGTTCGCTAGATGGTGAGAATTCCTCTTTTTAATTTCAATATATTATGAATAAAATTATACCACTAAATAGTTTAACAAATGGATGCATCTAAAAAATAATATTTCAGGCTACTATTTCCTCTTTAACTTTTCTAAACTAATTAGAATCATATAGTATATGTAATAAAAAAAAGAATTATATAGAATAAATCTGTGAATGAGTAAGTAAAGGGATGAATTTTTTTTAAGAAAAAAAGAACGAATATTCTACGTTTATCACACTAATATATTTTTCTCACTTATTTTTTTTGGACTGAAATATATTTTTCTCAGTTAAGTTGTAAATTCAATTGTTAGATTGAAAATTTGTAGTTGCAAATTAAAGGTGATATAAAACAAAAAATTGTGAATTTAAATCTTTATGTGGTGAATATTTTGCTGATTATGATCTATAAATATCACTATAAAGTAACTTTTGAATTTAGTGACTATCTTAACTCTGATAAATATAAAGACCAACCAATGGATAGTTGATTGAGCTGGTAAGTGGGCTACAACCCCCGTAAGGATGAGAACACGTGTTCGATTTCCGGGAAGCGCTCTTATTGGGAGAGGGGACAACCTTGCCTATGTGGCCAACACTCCTACCCCTCGAGTCCGGATTAAACCGGGCGGTAATTAACAAAAAAAAAATCTAAAGACCATACTCACCACCTAAACATTATTGTTATATAAAAGATAAACTCAACCCATTGGAATATTGGATCATGAAATAAAACATTACGAGATTCCAAAACTAATTTCTTTCTTAGCTGATCATCATAACAATGTTGAATGATAATTCAATCAATCAACATATTATTTTCCATTTTCATCAGTGTACTGTATTTTATTGAATATTGATGCTGGGCACACCTATTTTCGAGGAAACAAACAGAAACAAAAAAGAAAAGATTGATCATTCACGCGCCAATTCTTTAATGTTACATTATAAATTGGAAAAAATAGCTTACCTACCCATAATTCTAACAACTCAATTGACCCAAAATACATTGAACATTATCTTTTGGACCAAAACAGAAGAAAATAATTTGAGAAGACCAAAAACGTTTTAAAAGGTTTTTTTTAATTGATATTCCCTCCTTTTCTAAATATAGTTAAGAGCTTTTGGAGAGAGCTTTATTCCAAAATATAATACCTCAATATATTTGTCTCCAACTTTTTCCTAAACTATCTCTATTGATGATGCACTTCAATTATAAATAAATAAGAGAGGGATGATAGGAATGAAAAAAATATAGTTAAGGTTTTTGATAACATTATATAATTTCAACTAACATCTTTCATCTAATTAAATTAAGTATTTATTTCTTATATTTAGAAATAAAGGGAATATATAGAAAAATGAAAGTAACAATAGTGTCGTGATGACCTCACCGAGCCAACTTAATAAGTTACCAAATGATGTCAAATATGATGTATGGATGGCATGACACATGTAGAATCTTCTATTCTATGTCAGGCCATAAGTATTGTTTAAGTTGGTGTCAAACATTAAATAAAAGTATATATTTTAGGGTAAAGATGCAAAAATGGGTCCAAACTATTACGCTAGAAGCACATAGGGGTAACACGTATTTTCGGACTCAATTTTGGGACTGAAGAATAAATATTGGTGCAATATAGGGAACGCTGTTTATGTTGACCGACGTTGACCATTAAACGCTGACGTGACGTGGGAAATGAATTTTTTTTGCTGACGTGGCACACTTATTTGACAATTTTGCTGACGTGACGTTTTTATGTGGCAATTTTTGCTGACGTGGCGTGCTTATGTGGCACTTTTTGCTGACGTGGCGCACTTATGTAGCGTGCCAACTAACACGTCAGCAGAAAAAAAAAATTCATTTCCCCCCGACACGTCAGCTTTTAACGGTCAACATCGGTCAACATAAACGGTGTTCCCTATATTGCATCAATATTTATTCTTCACTCCCAGAATTGAGCCCGGAAATACTTGTTACCCCTATGTGCTCCTGGCGTAATAGTTTGAACCCATTTTTACACCATTACCCTATATTTTATTGAGGATTGAAAATCTGATATAATATGTTCTGCTTTTTTTACTTACATAATACAGTAAGAAAAGTATTTCCGAAATTATCATTAAAGTGTAAGGTTCAAGGTAAATTCCACATTATCTTTTTCCGATTGCACAACTAGAGTTAAATAAGTCAATATTCAAAAACTATGACTCAAGACTGACTAAGTCTAAGAAGTAATCTTAAGACAAGATAAGCTGCTGGAATCTTCCTTTTTTAAAAATACCCAGCTTTTTCCTCTTCATATGAATATAACGTGAAGCAAATATAAAGATTTAAAGATGTATATATTCTAAGAGTTTCTTTCACATTTTTGGCCAGAGGTTTGTTTTAATTTCATACATGTATTTTTTTAACAGGGTATTATATGCAAAACGAATGAAAACAAAATAACAGGGGGCAAATAGTGCTTTTACCATACAACTCCAATTAATTAACTTCAAACTAAATTTATACTTTAGTTTTTTATATTTCATTTTAATCATTATATTTATATTTAGAAAGTATACTCTTAATCCATTTCTGTTAACAATATTAATTTCACCTAATAGAGAACTATGTCTCATCAAATCTAAAGGATTACATTATAATTTATAAGTAATAAAATGCGAATAAAAAATGGCTAATTTTAAATATAAGAACAATTACACCAAAATATTTTAATTTTAAGCATATTTCATCAACATCTAATCATAAATTCATCATTTAATTAATTTTGTGATCTAGCATTTTCTGTTCGATTAAACTAACTATTATGTTGTTAAAAGAAGTTTTAAAAGTGTACTTTTAAACATAAATGATTAAAATGAGGGGCGAAGGCCCAAATATGATACATAACTATTGGCCAAGGAACATAAATAGTACATGACTATTTCGAGGTACAAAAATGATACCCAATTTTACATGTGATCAAAAATGATATTTTCACTAATATGACAATAATATTAGATATGAAATGTCCAAAATGCCCTTATTATTAAATAAACTTTTACCGGCCGTCGATTAATTTAGAGTGAAGGCCCAAAAATGATACATAATTATTGGTCAAGGAACAAAAATGATACATAACTATTGCAAGGTACACCAATGGTACCCAACTTTTAACATGAGATCAAAAATGATATTTTCACTAATATGACAATTAGATTACACATGAAAAGTGCAAAATGCGCTTATAAATTAAATAAATTTTCTTCCTCGCTCTCCCTTCTTTAGCTTCTTTCTTCTACCAACACTTCCTTCAATAAATAATTCGTCCACCGGCGGCTTCAACTCTCAGCAACTCGTTAGGGCGATCAAGCTGCAAAAACATGAAAACAGAGCTCAGCAAAAACTCGTTAAACAATCTGAAAGAAGAGGTAAAGAAGGAAAATAAACACAACAAAGTACCCCAACATCGCTATTTGCTAAGGCTGAACCGGCGATCAGGAAGTGTTGGAAGAAGAAAGAAGCTAAGGAAGAAGAGGGTGAGGAAGAAAATTTATTTAATTTATAAGCGCATTTTGGACTTTTCATGTGTAATTTTATTGTCATATTATTAATGAAAATATCATTTTTGATCTCATGTTAAAAGTTGGGTACCATTGGTGTACCTTGCAATAGTTATGTATCATTTTTGTTCCTTGGCCAATAATTATGTATCATTTTTGGGCCTTCGCCCTAAATTAATCGCCGGCCGGTAAAAAATTTATTTAATAATAAGGGCATTTTGGACATTTCATGTCTAATATTATTGTCATATTAGTGAAAATATCATTTTTGATCACATGTAAATGTTGGGTATCATTTTTGCACCTCGAAATAGTTATGTACTATTTCTATTTCTTGGCCAATAGTTATGTATCATTTTTGGGTCTTCGCCCTAAAATGAAGGTAGTTCCACATTTTTTATTAGTAGACTTAAACAGTATTGTTGCATTTATAGATGACAAACCCACATTCACAATAAAAAGTTCCTTCACAATCCAGAACTTTAGTTGGTTACATAAATAATAACCTTCTCTCTAAATCTTACTGGCTTCCCTCACGATACACATATTGACATGCTTATCTTTGGAGGCAATCATATTTAAACATACATTGGTCATTGGCCATATAATGAGAGCTGATTTCATCCCCTAAAACCATCCCTCTTTATTTAACACAAATTTATTCTACACCCTCATATATATAACTGTTGTAACAAACATAATAACCTTATATAGGAGCTTTGCAATGCTCCAGAACCTTCTTCCATGAAGCTCTATTGCTGATATCATCCCACCAGCCCCTGACATGCTTCCTCTTGTTAAACAAATGTTCCTTCCCCGCATTATTCACCAAATACTCAATGAAAGGAATATGGCTCATATCAGCTAGGCTGAAAAAGTCACCAGCTAAATACTTGCTCTTTGACAGCCTCTCCTCATAAATGTTGAGCACCTTATCAAGCTTAGCTTCACTCTCTTCAATCACCTTTGGATCTGATGTGACCCCAACTAATGGAGCAAACAGAATATGAATAACTAGTTATAAGCATAAGGGTGAAAGTTATGTGCCTCAACATCTAACCATTGTTCCACTAGACCCCTCTCTTCTATAGTCTTCCCCAGCAAGTCAACTCCTTGAGATTTGTATTTTTCTGCATAATATCTCATTATTGCCCTGGATTCTGCAGATGTACAGACAGGATTGAACCAAGAAGAAAGAAATAATTAGTATGCACAAAATCAAGGTGGTAAAAATCAGACAGGTCAATAAATCAGTTGAAAGGTGATTTCATTGGCCAGTGATTCAAATCTAAGTCATCACGGACACAAATCAGTCATGATTAAAAAAAATATGCATATAAGAATCAGTAATCCACAAGTTTTTAGAATATTCTTGTATAAAACAACAGACAGACCAATAAAACAAATTCACTATAGCACAAATATGATGAACCACTATTGGTTTTCCAAATTCAAAATGATACCGCTTCATACTCAATAAAGAAAGCAAAAAAGAAAACAAAATCCAACACAGTCAACCCATTCAAAACTCTTGACTTAACTAGGTGAAATACTGGTTAAAGATTCATTAGTAGAGAGGCTGAGTTGATAATTAAATTGATATGCTTCAAGAGTTCATCAGGACATGGAAGAGGCTAACCATATAATGTATAGTCGCCATCTTGAATCACTGGAACTACTCCAAAGGGCTGTTCAAACAATAAACAAAGAGTACAAGTCAGAAACTCAATAGTATTAAAAAAAAATCAATATCTAGCCAAACTATGTATGGATTACAGGAGCCAAAAGAAAGAGAGATGAACCTGTAATTTGAGGAACTCAGGTTGTCTGTGTTCACCCTTGCCTATATCAACATTGACAGTTTCAAATTCAATGCCCTTTTCAACAAGAACAAGGAGCACACGTTTTGTGGCAGCACAAGTTGGGCCATACACCTTCACCACCATTATGTTACTTGTTTCTATTAGAAACAGATATCTAACTCTTTCTTTTACCCTTTGGTTTTAGGCTCACAGAACACTCTAGCCTAGTTCTTATAGTGAATAGTGATGTACAGCTGAGAGGTTACTCTCAAGAGGTCAAATCCAAGCCAATCGAGTGATTGTTGAGTACACTTAAAAAATAGTTGTTGATGATGACTCCAATAAGAAAAATAACCAGGCCAGAATATTTTTATATAAAACCATGTCTCTTTTGATAAATTATAAGGAATCTTTGTCTTTATTTTTTGGTGGCAATTGAATTAGACTCTTGTTGATTGGCCTGATTTTTTAGTGTTTCGTTGTTTATAAAGAATATGTTATGGTTGGTTTCCACATGTCATTTTGAAGGACAAATTTTTCTTGGGCATATAGAGACACACACACAAACACAAACACGTATGTATGCATACATGTGTATTGACATCTGCAAGCTGAATTATTGCAATTGAAGTATTGAACCAATCGAGATGAGATTTAGAGGCTCGAAGTTGATGGAAACATACATTGGAATTGCGTAGCCGGACACTTTAAAGTTCAAACCATCAAATCAATTAGTCTTTGCTTATTTTCCTATCTTTCCTGCTCTGGTTGTTGTTCAAATTTCTAAAACTGGAGGTCCCACTTTGTCAATAAATATTAATCCATAGAAACATAGCAGATAAGTCTCAGACTCTCAGCAACTTTTCATACTAGTTAGAATTATGTGATTATGAAAATGGGTAACACAAGACGTGTGAAAGAGCATTATAATGGTTAGCAGATAAGATTATTATGAAAATGTCACATGAGATGGCCCATTTATTTAGAAAAAAAAATTATTCCACAATCTTCTCTAGCTATACAACAGAGAAGAGCAACATATAAGATCAGTCTCCCGGCACCTTTTCATACTTATCTGAATCATGTGATTCTGAATACATTAATCACAAAACGTGTGAAAAAAATGTGAACTTGTCAGACAAGCCACATGAGAACGATCCTCTATGGAATGGCAGACTCAACTAAGTTGCCAAACCAGCAATCACGTTCTAGCCACTTGGTCATGTGTCATCAACCAAGCTGTGGTTCTTGTCTCCTTGAAGCTCAAGGACACAGTGGTACGAGCCTATAGAACAGATCCTGTGATCCTGTTCAAGTAAGGTCTTGTCCCTCTATGGAATGGCAGACTCAACTAAGTTGCCAAACCAGCAATCACGTTCTAGTTCTAGCCACTTAGTTGCCAAACCAGCATACACGTTCTAGTTCTAGCCACTTGGTGGTGTGTCATCAACCAAGCTGTGGTTCTTGTCTCCTTGAAGCTCAAGGACACAGTGGTACGAGCCTATAGAACAGATCCTATTCAAGTAAGGTCTTGTCCTTCTATGCTGCTTGCCTCTATTTTATACCTTAGTCTTTCATGTGATGCTTCCGATGTGGGACTTCAGCTCCTTCTTTAATCTTGCGAAATTAATAAAAAAAAAAGTGAAGGGCACTTATACTGTAGGAAAGTCGGGAGGGAATTCGGACTGCTAATGACTCTCTTCTTTAATTTGACACTATACACATCAGTACCCGTAGACTTGTGGCAAGAAGGTGAAGAATGTTATAGGTTAAAAGTATGATGAATTTTATCTTTTCTTTTTTACCATAGATGAATTTTATCTTATGGACATAGGATATTAAGTTATTTGGATGATATTTAATAAGTTTATATTGATTTAAGGGCGAAGGCCTAAAAAATGATACATAACTATTGACAAGGAAAAAAAAAAGTACATAACCATTCTAATGTAAAAAAAATGATATCAACTTTTACCATGAGATCAAAAATGATATTTTCACTAATATGACCAAGCGGCGATTAATTTATAAGGGCATTTTGGACTTTTCATGTCTAATATTGTTGTCATTTTAGTGGAAATATCATTTTTGTACATTGAATAGTTATGTACTATTTTTGTTCCTTAGCCAATAGTTATGTACTCCCTCCGTTTCTAAATATAAGATCACTTTAGCAAATTTGGAGAGATTAAGGAAAACATTCCAATAAGTTAGGATTACATGAAATTTCTAAAATACCCCTCACCTAAGTTTTAAAAATATCACATTCTTCAAATCACTATTTTTTATGTGAAGGGAGTATAGGGGTAATTTGGGGAAAACTTAAATCAAATTAAAAAGTGATCTTATATTTATGAACAAATCATCCTCTCTAAAGTGATTTATATTTAGGAATGGAGGGAGTATCATTTTTTTTTTTTGCCTTCGCCCTTAATTTAATATTTATCTATATATCTGTCAGTAAAGGCCAGATATATAACCCGAGGAAAACAACTCATAACTTGGTAAAAGAATTATGGAAAAAGATGGGAGCCTACCTGTCAGAACCCAAGCCTGGCCTATCCCATGGTCGGCTCCATGAGCATCGTCGATCCTCTCTATGTAAACAACCACAAATCACGCTTCCACAGCTTGGGTATAATTCATAATCCGAGTAGGCTCATTTGAACAAATACAGTTCAAATAAAGTCGGATACCAAAGCTTGATGTACTCTTTTTTATACCTTAGCTCTCCATATGACACTTCCGATGTGGGACTTTGACTTCTCCTTTTGCCTGGCGAACTTAAATGTAGTGGAGGGCACTTGTGGTATTTGACCATAGCAAAGCCGGCAAAATAGGTAATACTCCCATTGTCCTTATTATAAGTCACCAACTACCTCTAATTTTTTTGTTCTTAATATAAGTCATTGACCGCCACAATAAATTTTTTTTCCCACTTTACCCTTGTTATTAATGAAAATTCGAATTTGAAAATGTGAAACACATTATTTAATGAAGGGTGAAATTGGAAAAAGTGGAAAATGTAGCATGAATTTTAAGACTCAACTATCATTCCTTGATAATTGAGAAAAATTTAGTTAATATCTTAATGACTTATAATAAAGATAAGAGGAAGTAATATCTAAAGGTAGGAAAGTCGGCTCAATGACCTTCAAACTAAAGTTATACTTTAATTTTTTATATTTCGTTTTAATTTTTTATATTTTGAAAACACACTTTTAATCAATTTCCATTAACAATATTAATTTCACTTGATAGAGAACTATGACTCATCAAATCAAAAGGATTATATTATAGTAATGAAAGGAAAATAAAAATGACTAATTTGTAAATATAAGAATAATTAAAATAAAATATTTTAATTTAAGCATATTTCATAAACATCAAATCATAAATTCATCATTTAATTTTGTTGATCTAACATTGTCTGTTCGATTAAACTAACGATTATGTTGTTAAAAGAAGTTTTAAAAGTATGCTTCCAAACATAAATGATTAAAATGAAGTTAGTTCCACATTTTTCATGAGAAGACTTAAACATTATTGTTGAATTTATGGATTACAACCCCACATTCACAATAAAAAGTTTACAAACATGATGTCTCCTTCACATTGCAGAACTTTAGTTGGTTACATAAATAATAACCTTTTCTCTAAATCTTACTAGCTTTCCTTATGATTGTTATGAATATAAACATGAGAAGAGAATATAAGAGAGACAAGAAGAGAGTGAGAGAATATCTTATTCAAATGGGTTGGTCATATACAATGGTGAGCCCCTATTTATAGAGGACAACATTAGGGTTACATTATGTATCAATATGGAATAGCCCAAACACAAGGAGGAATATAGGGACATCCACAATTAGAGGGATTTCATAACACTCCCCCTTGGATGTCCAAGACTAAACATATGCCTCATTAAAAAAAACTCCAACTAAGTAAAATCCAATGGGACAAAAACTTAATGGAAGAAAAAAAGAGTACAATGCTTAGTGATACACTTATTGGTGCTGCCTCATTAAAAACCTTGCTAGGAAAACCCAGTGGGAAAAAACCATAGACAAGGGAAAAAGAGTACAGCGTGTATCATCTCCCCCTCTTGACCACTTCAGTTGATATCTCTAAGTCGGCGAAGTTCAATGCCATAAGTAAGCTTCTCAAGTGTTGCATCAGGAAGTAAACATATCTGTTAGATTTCCATTTGACCGGATTTGGTGGCTATCAATTTCACCATCTTTCTGGAGATCTTGAGTGAAGAAGAACTTTGGTGAAATGTGCTTAGTTCTGTCTCCTTTGATGCAGCTTTCTTTGAGTTGGGAAATACATGCAGTATTATCCTCGTATATGACCAGTGGGGCTCATTTTACTAAAAGATAAACCACAAGTACATCGTACATGTTGTATTGATGATCTTAGCCAGAAACACTCTTGGCTTGCTTCATTTCATATCAAATTTTTTCTTCAGACAATTTATTGTCTCATCTAACTCTTCAGGAGTTTCGATGATATTTATATCATTAACATATACAGAAATTATAGCAAACTCATTTCCAGATCTTTTCATGAATATACATGGGCATATTGGATCATTTTATATCCTTCTTTCAAGAGAATATTCATTAAGTCAATTGTACCACATACGCCCAAATTGCTTTAATTTATACAAAGACTTTAGCCTTATCGAGTATTGTTCTCGTGAATTCAAAGTGCATGCTTCTGACAGCTGGAATCCTTCAGGGATTTTCATGTTTATATATAAATCTATACATATATGTAATCATTTTTCATAATACTTCTAGTATTTGAAATCCTTTAAGGATTCAACTCACAATATCTACCCATGGTTTATAATCGTATTATCTAGACGCACTTCAAAATTTCATATATTGCCAGACTACCAAATCAAAACATGAATGTTCATTCCACCATGAGACAACATCTATCATTATTATATTGAACTACTGCGAAAATCATTCTAATCATACTTCTCCCCCTTTTTCGCATTAGTGTTCTCATTCAAATAGCACTTCAGGTGCATAGATTCATGTTGTCACATTTCATATTGCGTCTTTTGTTTTCTACTAGCTAGTCATTTTATGTCTACTCATGACATATTTATATGTCGGATCCTCATTTATCACGTGATATTATTGTCGACAAATTTATCCTTTCACGGTTCCTTTTCCTTATGACATAACATATTGAGCTCTCTTTTATTTCTTTCAGGTACCTGAGCCACTTATGGGGTCTTACAAATAGTTATGTCTCAAGTAAAGCCTCCTCAAAATGATCACCATAATTATTTGCTCCATTTTCATTTTCTTTTGGAACCGATCATTTTCTCATGCTTCAAACATGTTTCATTCTCATATATAATTATTGGAGCATTCTTCAACTGGAACATGAGATATAAAAATCCTTATTTGGTCAGTGATAGTGTCTGGCAAATATTTTGCAACATTTGATGAACTTCTAGTTCACATTACTAATATTTGAGGATCCATATTTGTTGCATACAACATATATCTCTTCCAGTTATTCATTTCTCCCCCTCATATTGGGAACACCAATATTTATCTCCAAATTTCATTTGATATCCATCTATTTGCATTATTGTGGTGGAACGATATGAGTACATATTTCAAAACATCAGATGGAAAATATTTGGCTACTGACCAAGAGCCAATGGGAGAATTCATTCTCTTTTATTGACATGATGCAATTATAGTTGTTGTACATTTTACTCAACTCTAATATTGAAAATTTTGTTCTCACAAATATTGATCTAGCTATTTACTAATTATGGAGGCTTTGCTAGATATGGATATGCTCTCACATGACATATAAACATCAAAAACATAATTAACAATCACTAGTGATTTCAGTGATAATCATATGACTAATGTACTTATAACAAATTTGCAAACTTTAGGTTGCAAGTTGATCATGTAACATGGACAGCCAATGTGACCATTTCACAGATGCATCTAATATTTATAAAGTATAATTTAGTCCATATGATATCTGTATGGGCCCATATATAATTCATACAATACACATCTACATGTGTAAATTTCAATCAAAACTAGTGATGTTTCATATTTCATATTTCATATTTCATTCTTTTGAGAACAAGTAATTGAATCTTCTGGTTCATTAGTGAGTATTGATGTTATTTTGCATCATTATGATCCGGGATGATCCAACCGGTCATTGCCAAACATTACATTTATAAACTTCAGGTTTATTGTAATATTAATTCATCATCGATAACTTCTGGTTATCGTGCCAAATTATTAATTTGACCTTAATACGGAGATTATACGAGATTTAGGAAATTATAAAAGTGAAATTTCATCCAATGAAACTCATACATGTATTCCAATAATTTCTCCTCAATTGAGTCATGCAAAATACTTTCCACTCGCAAATAAATTATTAGTTCTTCAGGAATTAATATCATTGTATCTAATGCATATAGTTCTTCAGGAACCAATATCGTTGTATCTAATGTATGTAGTTCTTCAGGAACCAATTTCATTACTTGCTATGCACATAAGTTTATGTGGCTTTATGTCATTGAATGCTTGAGTAGAATATAAGTGTTTATAACTATTAGTCATAAAAATAAAGTTTTTATGGCTTCAGGCCATAAAATTAAATTTTGTATTTGGCTTCTTGCCACTTTATATGACTTTTGGTCACAAAAATAGAAGTGTCATTGCTTCAGGTCAATATATGATGACTATAAATCATTGGGCTCTGAGCACTTAATACATAATTAGAAAATTATTTTATGTGACTTCTGGTCATAAAAATAAAATCTTTATTGCTTCGGGCTATTGAGTTTTGCCCATTTAACAATTAAGCAGAACATTTATAAAATTTATATGACTTCTGGTCATAAAATCGAACTTTTTATAGTTTCATGCCGTGAGGATTTGACCACTCGATCATGTAAAAACTTACTTTTTATGACTACAGGTCATAATAATACAATCTTTATAGTGGTTAGACTCTGAGTATTTAATAATTAAATACAAAACTTAACTTTTATGACTACAGGTCATAAAAATAAGATCTTCATGGCTTCAAGTCATGGTGCTCTAGCCATTTTAAACAAAAATGTTATATGACTACAGGTCATACAAATATAATATTTATTGTTTCGGGTCGTTAGCTCTAAACATAAAATTGGTATATTTATGTAATGGAACTCCAGGTTCCATCAAGTATTTCTTCAGGCCGTTATGTGATAAAATTTCAGGTTCCATCAAATAAGACTTCGGACATAAAATGAATTATATATGTGATGAAACTTGAGGTTTCATCAAATATGGTTTTAGGCCGTTAGGCTCTCACCATAAAAACGAAATCTTGAACCGGTGGAACTGTAGGTTCCATCAAATATGACTTCAGGCCATAAAAAAAATGAAATTATTTAGTAGATGGAACTTCGGGTTCCAACAAATTCAAATCCAACTTCACACCGTAATTAAAAAAATATTTTTTTTTCTTCAGATTACAACTATATTTTAGGCACATCATAATACTAAATATCTCAATTATATTTAGCAATCACAATTCCAATTGAATTAGAATCTTACTATATAATATCATTTATGATAAAATTACAAAATTTCAAACTTTATTTCACAAATAAAGATATTCAAAACACTCATAAATGTGAGCAATATAAAATGGTCTATTACCATTCATAAACACATAAATACACATTTTCCTATTTAATCAAAATATTATTATCATTTGCAAAACAATTTGCATGAAAACAATATATGAATGTTACCCCCTCTCATGACAATAAGTTTATTGATTTAAAAATAATTATATGAAAACATCAAACATCAAACAGTTTGATTGTGGTAATTAATTGCATGCTTTGGAAATAAAGTCCTTTAAAGACACCAATGTTTAATATAATTTTTATGACATTGCAAAGTAATCAAGACGTTGGATCAATTACAAAATAATATGCATATATTTGAACCCAAAATATTCAATCATTTTGATCCATAATGTGAGTGATTTCTCATAACTTAATTACTTTAAATGGAAGGAAAACAATGTCTCTTTGTATAAAACTCTATTTTCATTCTAAAATGAATAGGAGAAAACTCAAGAAATTATAAATAAGCTTGTTGTCTACAACCTAGATTAGAGAAATAAATACACATTAGCCTCAAAAATATTTCAAAGTTATAATATAAATTGCATAGTTTCTTTAAACACATATATTGTGTCAACTATTTCTTCATAATTGCACGTCACCCATGATTCAGATTTTCCATCCAAAGATGCATCATATTATTGTGTCAATTATTTCTTCATAATTGCACATCACCCATGATTGGGATTTTCCATCCAAAGATTCATCATAGTAATACTATTGTGTCAATTATTTCTTTATAATTGCACATACATCACCCATTTCTTTATAATTGCACATACATCACCCATTTCTTTTTTAGCAGATGGAACTTCTGGTTCCATCAACATGGCTTCAGGCCAAATTTTTACTACATGGAACTTCAGGTCCATCAAACATGGCTTCAGGCCAAATTTTTACTAGATGGAACTTCAGGTCCATCAAATATGACTTCAAGCCAAATCTTTACTTGATGGAACTTCTGGTCCATCAAACATGGCTTCAGGCCATTAAAAAAATGACATATTTAATTGATGAAACTTCAGGTTCCATCAAAATCAAATACGGCTTCAGGCCGTAAAGATAAATTGGAATTACAGATTCCAAAGAGATGACTTCAGGTCATCATTATATTAGAACAACAGGTTCCACAAATTACAAAATATAAGAGATAATAACAAAATGAAAATAAATCATATTATTACCATAATACTACCTCATGCTCGGTTAGAGCTTCGTGCTGATAACGTGTTATGAATATAAACATGAGAAGAGAATATAAGAGAGACAAGAAGAGAGTGAGAGAATATCTTATTCAAATGGGTTGGTCATATACACATATTGGCTCACTTATCTTTAGAGACAATCATATTTTAAACTTACATTGGCCATATTATGAGAGCCTGATTTCATCCCCTAAAACTATCCCTCTTAAGTTAACATAAATTTATTCCACACACTCATATAACTGATAACTGTTATAATTTATAACAAACATATATAATAATCTCATATAGGGCTCTGTAATGCTCCAAAACCTTATTCCATGAAGCTCTATTGCTGTTATAATCCCACCAGCCCCAGACATGCTTCCTCTTGTTAATCAGATGTTCCATCCCCGCATTATTCACCAAATAATCAATGAAAGGAATATGGCTTATATCAGCTACTTTCTCTTTGACAGCCTCTCCTCACAAATGTTGAGCACTTTGTCCAACTTAGCTTCACTCTCTTCAATAACCTTTGGATCTGGTGTGGCCCCACTTGATGGCCCAAATAGTAGTATATATTAAGTTATAAGCACATGGGTGAAAGCTCAGAGCCTCAATTTCCAACGATTGTTCCACCAGATCCCTCTCTTCTATCTATGGTCTTCCCCAACAAGTCCATTCCTTGTGATTTGTATTTCTCTGCATAATATCTCATCATTGCCCTGGATTCTGCAGATGTATACGTGATTGGACCAATTAAAGAAACCATTAGTTTGTGAAAATTAAGGCACAAAATATGGGACTGCTCAATAAATCAGTTGAAACGGTGGGGGTTCAGTGATTCAAACCAAGGTCAACACGGATACAGACCAGCAGTGACTAAGATAATACTCCCTCTTGTCCTAAATATAAGACCTAGTTGACTTTTTTTGAAAATCCTAAAAGAGCAAAATAAGTCCATTATAAATTGAGTTACCTAATTTTTCCCCTTAAACTAGTTTGTTTAACCTATAAACTAATGACTAATCTAAAAATATATTAAATATGTCATAATTTAATACTCCCTCCGTCCCTAAATATAAGAGCACTTTGACTTTTTGGAGAATCCAAAGAAAGCAAAATATGGTAATTAAATATTGATTTTCCCAAATTTTTTCACTAAACTAGTTTATTTGACTTATGAACTTAGATATGATATAATAATATTTAAAATATGTTATGATTAAATTGTTCATTTTGCTTTCTTAGGATTCTCCAAAAAAGTCAAAGTGCTCTTATATTTAGGAACGGAGGGAGTAACATATTTTGTAACCTTAACATCTCCAAAAAAAAGTCAATTAGGTCTTATATTTAGGACCAAATGAAGTATTTAAATAAAAAGCACTAACCCATAAGTATACGGAATATTCATGTATAAATCCTCACGTAGCCCAATCAAACAAAGATATCATAGCACAAATATGATGCAGTACTATTTTTTGTTTCAAGTTCAAAACGATTCCCCAAACTCATTTAGAAAAGAAAAGAAAAATAAAATTTAAACCAGCTCTGTCAACCATCCAAACTCTTGATTGGACTCTAGTCGCCAACTCAAATCACAGGAGCCACTCCAAAGGGCTACTTAAGCATGAAAATGAGTACAAGTCATAAACTCAGAGGTTTCAAAGATATCAATAACTTCACTGAAACCATAAAGAATGGAAGCTGAACCTGTAATTTGAGATCAACATGGACAGTTTCAAAATCAATGCCTTTCTCAACAAGAACAAAAGGCACACGTTTTGTGGAAACATCACCAGCAAATCAATTATAGCCACACTACTCTGATTCTTGTTGACAATTTCACAAGAGAGCCCATTTTTTTAGAAAGAAAAAAACTACTCCACAATCTTCTCTTGCTATACAACAGAAAAAAGCAACATAGAAGATAAGTCTCCCAGCAACTTTTCATACTTATCTGAATTATGTATTCTGAGTACATTAATCACAAGACGTGTGAAAAACCACTATATCTCGTCTAGAAGCTCGATTAGAACGGTTAATAGAAAAGATGAGAACTTGTCAGACAACCAAGTGGCCATCTCATATGGCAAGCCACATGAGAACGATCCTCTATGGCATGGCAGACTCAACAAAGTTGGTCAGCCAAACCATGTCTCCTTGAAACTCAAGACACAGTGGTACGAGCCCATGACATGCTTCCTCTTGTTAATCACATATTCCTTCCCCATATTATTCACTATATAATCCATGAAAGGTATATGGCTCAGATCAGCCAAGCTGAAGAAATCACCAGCTAAATACTTGCTCTTTGAAAGCCTCTCCTCATAAATGTTGAGCACCTTATCAAGCTTAGCTTCACTCTCTTCAATCACCTTTGGATCTGGTGTGACACCAAGTAATGGACCAAACAGTATATGAACCGCCAAGTTATAAGCATAAGGGTGAAAGTTATGTGCCTCAACTTCTAACCATTGTTCCACTAGACCCCTCTCTTCTATGGTCTTCCCCAGCAAGTCAACTCCTTGGGATTTGTATTTCTCTGCATAATATCTCATTATTGCCCTGGATTCTGCATGCAGGATTGAACCAAAAATAAAGAAACCATTCTAATGCAGAAATCAAAGTACTAAAAATCGGACAAGTCAATAAATCAGTTGAGACAATGATTCAAGGTGAGAGGTTCAAATTAAGGCCAACATGGAAACAGGTTGGTCATGATTAACGTGATAGTATTAAATTAAAAGCACTAATCCACATAGAATATTCATGATAAACTCACACATATTGCAATAAAAAAAAGTTACTGTAGCACATTATGATGAATGAACTATTGTCTCTGTTTCTAAAGATAATCATATTTTTCTAATTTAATTAAAGTAAAAATGTTAGTTAAGTTACTTAAATTCACATAATTATAATACCAAATCATCTTAATCATGTTCATTTATCCCTGCCCTCCATCTCCTTTTAATTTTTTATTGAGCAAGATTAATAAAGATAATATTTTTGAGAAAATATGAGAAAAACAATAAAAAAGATGTCATATATATAGGAATAAACTCACTTCCCCAAATATTTAATATATTTAGGGACAGAGAAAGAATTATTTTTCCAAATTCAAAAGGATGTCATTTCATACCCTGTAAGGAAAGCAAAAGAAACTAAAATCCAACCCAGTCAACCCATTGAAAACTCTTAACTGAACTGGATCATCGATTCATTAGTATTAATGGTTGACGTAGTTTGGGTTTTATACAATGTTGTAAAAGCCGGACCGGCAAACGAGCCTGAAAAGGCTTCGGGTCATGATTCAATATGGTCGAACCAGATAACTGTTGATCCGAAATGTGAAGCGGTCGATGGTTAGACTGGTCCGACCGTCCGGTTCGGTCCAGTTCTTACAACACTGGTTTTATACCATGGGAGAAATTTATATGCTTCAAGAGTTAAGGACATGGAAGAGGCTAACCATATAAGGTATAATCTCCATCTTGAATCACAGGAAGTACTCCAAAGGGCTGCTCAACCATGAACAATGAGTACAGTTAGAAACTCAGAAGTTTCAATATATGGACTACAGAAACCAAAAGAAAGAGAGCTGAACCTGTAACTTGAGGAAGTCAGGCTGTTTGTGTTCACCTTTAAGGAGATCAACAAGTACAGTTTCAAATTCAATGCCCTTCTCAACAAGAACAAGTAGCACACGTTTTGTGGCAGCACAAGTTGGACCATATACCTTTACCACCATTATGGTCTTTCTATCAGAAACATAAAGGATCAGTTGCTTACTCTCTTTTACTCTTGGGTTTTAGGCTAACACTCTAGCCTGGTTCTTATAGAAATAGTAGATAATAGATGAGAGGTTGCTATCAATTGATAAAGGCAATGATTGATTGGGTTGTTGTTGTTGTTGAGTGCCTGAATGACTAATTTGTTTCGATTATAATCCCTCCGGTCCTAAATATAAGACCTAGTTGATTTTTTTGGAAAATCCTAAAAAAGCAAAATAGGTCAATTATAAATAGATTTATTACCTAATTTTTTCTCTTACACTAGTTTATTTTATCTATAAACTAATCAATAATCTAAAAATATATCAAATATGTCATAATTTAATAACTTACTCCCTCCGTTCCTAAATGTAAGATCACTTTCCATAATTTGGGGAGAATAAGGAAGGTGGTCAAATTACCTGATGTTCCAAAAATACCCTTCAATTAAATTGAAAACACAAATATACCTCTTCATGCTTCCAACTCAACCCCACAACTCAATTGTATAAGGAGTATGGGGGTATTTTGGGTAAAACTTGGGAAAAAAGAGAAAGTATTCTTACATTTAGGAACTTATCCATATCCCCAAAGTGATCTTACATTTAGGAACGGAGGGAGTATTTCACAACCTTAATCTCTTCAAAAAAAGTCAACTAGGCCTTATATTTAAGACCGGAGGTAGTACTTGTTAGTTAACTTAGTTAAAATCACATGATAATATGATATATTATTGGACATCTTGACCACCTACCTTTATTTCTACCCTCCCTCTCTCGGTAATATAATTATTAGGAGCATCTTTAGCGATAATTTGTATTAGTAAAAATATTGACTCAAAAATACAAACATTTGTGATCCAATGCGAAGATTATTATTAATTAAATAAAAATAATAGAATGGGGTCTTATATTTAAGTAAAAGTTTAGGTAAAAGTTTGCTTACTAATGAAATATACTTTATTAATTAGCAATTAGTAGAGTATTTATTGAATATGACTCCATGACAAAATTAAACCAAGCCAGGATATTTTTTTGTATAAAACGCAATCTCTTATTATAGTAACTAGATGACAAGGATCCTTTATCTTTTTCTTATTTTGGCCATTAAATTGGACTCTTGAATATGCATTGGTTTGTTTTCACGCATCATTTTCAAGGTCAAATTTTCCTTGAGCATATATAATTATGAGCAATGTACCAAATCTGTCCTCCAAGTAACCACCCAGGAGCACTGAGCACCCTAAACTAACAATAGGCCCGTATTTGCACTCCAAGTAACTAAGGTGTTTAAAAACTATCCCGGGTGAACGGTCAACAACATTTGACCGTTACTATGCCTATGTAGCTGCCACACGAAGACCTGTTTTGCCGCCTCTGCTTTCCACGTGTGTATTTATTGTGTATTCAAAATAAACACCTGTTTTCCCATTAAAAAATGTGTTGTCCATTTTAAGAAATTAAAAAAAACATGTGGGCCATAAAATTATTAAAAAATGTGTGGTCCATTTTGTCGGTGGTACATTTCAAAGTCTTCACCAACGGTCTAGGGTTCTTACCACACATTTTTTACCCTTCGATTCGTTGTTGTCCTAATGTTTTGTCCCACCAACAGTATAAATGCTGCATAGACTATTTAACTCAAGGAAAAAAAAAGGGTGCACAGGCTCTCAAGAATAAATCAATATCTATATGGGTTAAATGTCGCTATTGCCCTGGAAAGTTCATAGAAATAATCATATTTGCGCTCTAAGTTTTTGAAAGATCATATTTTCCCCGAAAGTATGAAATTGTGTTCACATTTGCCCTTTTTAGATGGAAAATTTAACACCGTTTGACATATCACCAACATATACACATAGTTGCTTAATCATTGGACATGTCGCCCAAATTGTCTAGTTGGCCAAAAAACATAAAAGACACAAAATAAGTCAAAGTGATTTTAATATTGAGGAAATGAGTGAGTATATTTATATTAATTTATTGAGTATTTGCATGTTTATAACTAGAAATATTGAACTGAGCTTAGGCATAAATGATGTTTTTTAGGATGATTTATTTAAAGCTATCATGTTCTTCTCTGCTGAGTTATTCGGTAAGTGCAGATGCCAACATTTATTTAAGGCTTATATATCTGATAACGATTACTATTTAAAAGCTAACGTATTGCTGTGAGATTGACAAGTTTGGTTTTCTTAAGTCCAGCTATGGATGAAATAGTTCTCTCACAGCTTGATGACTGATTTTCCTAGTGGTATAGAGGAAGAAAATACCCAAAATTAATTAAGTGCTGGGATTGATCCATGCGTATCAAACACTAACGAATCCGTTTTTTTACTTACAATTATTCAATATCCAACATTTTTTCTGCACTATCAATCATTTGAGCAGCCAACCAATCTAGATTGCAGTTTATGGGAGCTCTTACCAATATAAGCATCTTATCTGGAAGTCAAACTTGAAATATCAACTGATCTAATGGGGCATTACACTACTAAACCAATTCAAACAATATCCTTTATGAAGTAAGAAACAAAAAAAAAAATCATAATCTTGAAGGCTAAATTTGACTAGCTTTCATAAAGACTCAGTGTGACTCAACTTATAGGCTGAGAAAGGCAATTATCCTTTCATGTGAATGGCCTGATTAGCAGATTACCATTGAAATAGATTGCAATGAACTATTATTTTAGTCATTACTAAAAAGAATTCGAATGCTTGTGGTTGTATGTACCATATCTTTTCTCCAATACTGTCAGATTTTTACATTTCTTCTCCATGGCTATGCTTGCTATTGATGCATTAGCCTTGTCTTGTTTCATTTTGTTTATTTCCCTTGTTTATTATTTGTTTGGAACATTTCAAGCTTCTTTAATTAATTTAATAAAAGTTCTTTTCTTCTGGTGAAACAAAATAAGAGCCTTAAATGCTTAATGCTCAAGCCTCAATAAGCCAGAGTAATACCAGGTTTTACAGTAATGGCTTTCTTAACACCAGTTAGAGAACCTACTCTTCTATATCAAAGTCCATTTTCAACTAACTCACCCCCCCCCCCACCCCCCCCCCCCCCAAAAAAAAAAAACACATTATATAAACAACAATACACTGCAAGTTTTCTTGGCACAAGTTTCCTCATCATATGAGGCAAATAATTCACCACATATCTTGTAACAATTTTTTGATGAGTGCTTTCTATTGCTTTCATGCACAATCTCCAATCTCCAATTCATGTTGAATGTAAAAGGTCAACCCATTTCTAAATACAGTTTATTTTATGTAAATAGACTGGTACGAAAAAGCAACCCCCATGACACGCGACCTTCTTATGTTGAATGTAGTTCAAGCTTATATATAAGCTGAAACACAATCCAATTTTCTCATTCACAAAGACCTCCTCTAATGATTGTTTAACCACATTCCAGTATCAACAAGTGCATGAAAACAAAAACCCAAACCAAAATACCAAAATAAACACAAACAAAACCCTGCTAGCTACATGGTTTTTCAACAAAGTTAAATCTATCACGCAGCATGCCAACAAGCAAATCAGAATTCCACAACACGATTCATCAAAGACCCTGTCAGGCTTCGTTCAGCTAAAAATATAAACTTAACAAAAAATCTCTAGTTTCCAAGTTTCACATCATGTGACACAAATTCACAGACACTCCTTGTTCCTGCTGAATATAGTTCTAGCTTATATAACCAGAAACACACACCAAAGCCTCATCAAGAACATGGGGGGGGGGGGGGGGGAATACTCCATTGGGGTCATAATTATTAGATCAAATTGACTTTTTGTGGAGATTAAGGAAGCAAATTTGAGCACTAAACAACAAAAGCACATTATATGTGAGTTGATAAGTAAAACAAAATATTTTAGAAGAAAAAAGATAAAAATAGATAATTTAAAAACTAAGGATGGATGTTAGAAACAAAAAAAAAAGTGTTTTTTCATGAAAATTATTTAAATCCACCCCAAAGCACACCAACAGAACAAAATAAGTGAAATTGGAACCTTCAGGCTTCAGAAGCGAAGCGAATCATCACGAGGTCCAAGATGTGAGGTGTGATGGAAGGAAGGAAGGGAAAGAGGGAAGAATGGGAGCAACAAAAGAGATAACAATTAACAATTCAGATTGAAAACTATTATTGAACAAAGAGAGCATCATGATCCCCTCAGATGAATGTTGTTTTCTTATCCACATGTATGTATGTATGTATGTATGTATCTCTTTTGCCGCTTCCTACCATTCTCTTTCCCTCTCTAAACCCTAAACCACTTCCTCCTCACATCTTCCTCTTCACCGTGCCTTCTTCCTTTATTTATACCTTCTTTTTTCCTTGGGAAAATGACAAAAAAATGACACTTGAATTTGAGTTGGACAAAATGGGTCTCCAATTCCAACTTGGACAAATAAGGGAAAGTCCCCAATTTGTCCCAAATGAAATTTGTGACTTTTGTCAAAAAAGTAGTTAATAGCGATACTTGGGTAGTTAATTGCGATACATGAGTAGTTAATCATTAACTTGTCAAGTATCGCAATTAACTACCCAAGTATCGCTATTAACTACCCGTTTTATTAACTAGTCAAGTATCGCAATTCAGTACCCATTGTATCGTTATTAACTACTTTTTGACACAAAGTCACAAATTTCATTTAGGACAAATTGGGGACTGTCCCTTATTTGTCCAAGTTGGAATTGGAGACCATTTTATCCAAATCAAATTCAAGTGTCATTTTTTTGTCATTTCCCATTTTTCCTTCCCTTATTTGCTTTTTTATTTATTTTAGAACTAGTTGAATATTATGATTAACTAGTGAAGTAGTGACATTAATTATCCAAAATCTCGGATTTTAAATTTCCCATGGATTCTTGCATACATTTATTTTTCTAATAAACAAGGCATGTTTTATTTTTTGTCAATATTTTCATTTTTATCAAGTCAATATTTTTCTATAATATCCATAATCCTCTCTCATAAATACGGGTGCGGATAAAGCACATAATAAAAAAGAAGTTCCATGAAATTTGGAAATTAATCTGAAGTCCCTTGGGGTCTAAGGTTTTTTTTAGAGAGAGAGAGAGCTAGAAACGGTTCAAAAATAAGAGAGCTAGAGAGGTATGGTGGAGGGAGCTAGGGAGTTTTTTCGTATTTCATGTGGGAGCCACTCCTTGAGAAATAATATAACCAAAGACCTAAGGGGACTTGAGAGTTGAGATTAATTTTCACATTAATGGGATCCACTCTTAATCAAATGTTGTTCTTAATCTATGACTCGCGTGGTCTCGTAAATTTTATATTTAATGTTGTCAATGACAATAGTGATTAGTAATAAAAAAATAATCATAAGTCATGAATTAATACTCACATCATCACTAAATATAAGATTAATTTCAAATTTCAATTTATTCCTAAACTTTCTAATTTTTTCCAACCATTTCTAAATTAAACCTAACAATACTTATCTATGATTAATCGGAAACTAGAGTTATGGAGGATGACTTTAGAGTCAAAAGGTTTTCGACTTAGTACTAAGTAGGGGTAAAACGAATATATGCACTATAGTTTTGGTAATATACAAACTCATGAGGATATAAAAATTACATTGGGAGACCATGTTGTATATCAGGTGAACAAGTTCAAATATTTGGTATCAATTATACAAGAAAATTGTAAAGTTGATGGCAACATTAATAATATAATTCAGGCTAATTGGTTTAAATGGAGAAAAACAACTGAGGTTATATGTGATCATAAGGTTCAAGATAAGGCAAAAGGGAAGTTTTAACGAAGAGCCATTTGACCAACAATGTTATGTATTAGTGAATGTTGGGCTCTTAAAATACAACACGAACGTAAGATGGAGGTGACATAGATGAAAATGTTGAGATGAATGTATGATTATACAATAAAAGATAGGATCTATAATGATCATATTCGAGAAAGAGTTGGGGTAGCATCAATTGCGGAGAAAATTGTAGAAAGTCGTTTAAAGTGATTTAGGTATGTTCAAAGAAGAGAATTAGATGAGCGAGTAAAAATAATTAATCAAATGGATAGAGTCTTCACAAAAAAAAAAAAGAGACCGAAGAAATTTTATAACGAAATCATTTAAAGAGATCTGTTGATGAAGATTTATCTCCAAACATGACTATCGATAGAGCACAATAGTGTGGTGATCCATGTATCCGACCCAACTTAGTTGGAATAAAGCTTTGTTGTTATTGTTGTATAATAAATGGAAATAAAGTTATATGTTTAGAGTGGATTAGTAATATTTTATGTTAATAACTAACTTAGCTAACATCTTTAATCTAATCAAATTATGGAAATTGATCTTATTATATTGAGGAACAGAGCGAGTAAGAATGATAATTTCTGATAAGACAATAATAATGATAATAACTTGAAAAAAACATTATTCATCCTGCACATTCATGCTTTATGTGTGGTGGATGACGATGAAATCCATAATAGAATCATGACCACCTTTTTCTAATTTTTTCTTAATGAAGAATTACTATTGCATAACAATGTCATCAAGTTGGACACCTTATTCCTCTGAAGTTTAAACTTTGCATTGGCAACTGCACAATACCTCATGCACTGGTGACTTTGCATTTATTTTGCCGTCATTTAGAGAGATTCTTTTGTGCTTGACTGCTTGTTATAACTCTTTGATAACAAACATGAAAGAAATAAATTAAAGTCCACAGGACATGAGTTCCGGTAACCCCAATACCGATTACCTCAATTCTCCTTACTTTTGTACAATGCAACTGTCACCAAAGTGTTCATAATCGGATAGGTGATTCTATTGCTATCACCCCATTACAAACCAACCAATCTTTTAAAGGACATGCAGCACAAATGATTGACCAAATGATACATTTTTCAAAATGAAACTACAGATCGTGGTTGACCAGAGGTGTGCATATTAGATACAGCTGTATCACTTTCTTCATTGTCATCAAAAGCAATGGGCTTTCCACATACATTCTTCCTGTTAACAAAAGTCACCAATCTATGTTTGTTGAGGTGTCTGATGAGATAAGAAATAAAAATACATCTCATATTTGAGAGACATGGCAGTTCTCTGACTATGTAGTATTTTGTTTTTAAGAATTAGATCCAACCCACAACCTTCAGTTTCTACAGACGGTTGGTGTAACATGGTAACGTTGACCACTATAATTTTCACATATTACTAGAGTTCAATCTTTCATGCTTTCACTTCCAAATTACTATTATTTGAATTTAAGCAGGATATTGCTGATGTTATTACAACTAAGTTGGGTTGCATGGTACCGTTATGCTTACTTAAAAACTAACTGGTCATATAATTCAAAAGAACAAGCCGTTAGGAGGCATAGCTTACCTTTGAGGAACAATGCTATCCTCAGACAGTGCCTTCTCCAACCTCTCTTCAAATGGTGTTGCATGCCAACTTACTTTCTGATCCTGAAACACCAACCCCTTTCATTAATTTCAGTATTTTGAATTTTGAATTCTTGCACCATCAATAAAGATATGAAGACATACTTCCTTGTACTTATTTGTTGAATTTGGTATACCATTGCCGTCCCACCATTTTGGAGGTTGAGTATCAGATCCATCTTCTTCACTCCAGTGAGCTGCAACCATCCCAATGATAGGCCTATCTGCAGGAGTTTTACCAGAAGGCGGAATCTGACCATAAGCGGCCTCCATTCTCCTCCTTCTCTCTTCCTCAATGACTGCTGCAGGCTTCAACCAAGCAGATAAACTTTCTTCCACTTTAGTGTCATCTTCAGATGACTGTTGCTTTGACTGCTCTGATGTAGGAGTTGCGTCTCGAAGAGAAGATCTCACATCATTTGAATCTTGCTCAGAGTTTGACTCTTCCTCCTCAGGAATCTTGAACTGAGAGACATTCCCACTTGTTCCTTGAAATGAGTACACAAACTGAGACCTAACTCTAGGCTTACTATTTGGAAAATCTTCTAGTGTTGCAGGGTACACAGTTCCTGGTGTTTGCATATCATCAGATAGTTTCCTCGGGGTAGCATAGGGTGATGATTTGTATGCACTTTGATTGTTTGGTGATCTTGTTTTCTCCATATGACCTCCACCATATGCAGAAGAACTCCCACAGGAAGAATCAGTTTCACATTCAAAACGTACAGACTTATTCTTCCTCTGAGTGTCTGCAACAGTTGGCCATGGAGAAGCTAAGGCTGCATTTTGTTCAGATCGATCATCAGGAGTCTTAACTTCAGAAGATATGCTCTTTGCTCTACTATCTTCAGTTGAGTTAACAGAGTCACTTTGAGCGTATTGTGCATTGGAAATGCAGCTGCAAGATTAAAAAAGTTTATCGTTACATTGTACTCAAGAAATATGTTTTCTTTTAGCCAAAAATGCTATGTAACTTTAGGAAAGGACAAGGTACATGTCTTCTATGAGAAGACGACTTAATAGGCAGCAAAAAGAGAAGAGGGCAAGAGACTCAGAATTTTTTATTGGGTTAACCGAAGCTTTTTGGGTTTCAAAATTGCCCTGAAAATTTTAAAATGTCGCAGGTTATGCCTATTCCATTGAAAAGTTCACATTGATGGTTAAAAAGTTGAAATTGACTTCCATAATGATGAAGATGAATTGAGTTAAGTACTAATTAACTTTCAGGGCACAATTGATCCTAAGTTAAACCTTTTCAAGGAAAAATTGATCATTGACCCTTTTTCATTTTCTGAATCAACCCTCAAGGAATAATATTCTACAGAGCTTCTGTGGTAGTGTGATAAGCCACAGCCAATTCTTAACGTGGTCATCTTCCAAATATATCAAATCAACTGGTATGGAAAGAAAGATACAATGTTCTATTTTATAAGAAAGACTAAACATTACTCCTACTTCTTAAAATTCGTTATCTATCATTATCAAGAAAAGTTAAAAAAAAAAAAAGCAAAGAAGAGGGATATGCAAGACAGAGACAGATAACCTGCTTGGAGTGAGGTCTGAAGAGTTTCTGCAATTTCTCCATTCTCCACCAGATTCTGTGGGAGTTTGGGGATCAATAGGCTGAATACCCAATTGAAGCTTCTCAACAGGAGCATTAGGAAGCCAGGAATGAAACTTTGAAGATTCAGAATCTTTGCTACAAGAAGGTGACATTTTCAGTTTCCCAGATGCTTTCCGGATCTCAGCAGGAGTTCCAGCTAAAGTGCCGCATGCTTTAAGAAACTTGGCCTGCATAAAAATACAACTCACTTAAGCAGAAAGGCAACTTTAAAGTAACAATACATAAACGAATTTTATGACACCTACTTAACATTAAATACTAAGGAAATCAAATAGTGAGTAATAAATTATTTGAGCACAAAATTCATTGAATGTCTTAGAAGCGTTGCTACCAATAAAATCTGAATCTGAAATATTTGTTTTAAATGAAATAAGAGTATACTTCTTATGATTAGTAATGTTGCTTATTCATAAACTGCATTGCACAATACAAGCAACTACATTTCGGAGGAGCCAGGAGATATATCAATGGGTGAATTACAAAAAAGTAACAGTTTAAAAGACTGTGACACATTTAAAGAATGCCACATATAAACAGCTTGAGTTATCAGAAAATTCATTGGCAAAGACTCAATATCATACTATTGTGTATTTCAAACATTTTTCAAATTCCTAATCTTGAAATTCATACAGAAATAAATAGTATTCGTCTCAAAATGAATAATGGCAATAACTATGTGAAAGCATCAACAAATAAAGGAGCTGAAAAGAACTAACTAGCTAGTGGACTCAAGATTGTAAGAAATGCACACGCTTAATTGGTATATTTTTTAACACAAATGACTCACCAAAAGCCACAATATTAAGAAATGGATGACTTCTGTAACTAAAAAATTATCACATTACAAGTTATTAAAGTTGAGTCACCACACAAAAAATCAGGTAAGGATAAAAGAGAAATCACAGAACAGTATAAATGAAAGAGACACATTCCCTAAGGTAGATGTACAATTGAAATAAAATTCCTCTGCCAATTACAATTACCAACCAAAAAATGGAAAATTCAAAACAACTTATTTCATTGAAGGATAAAAATTAAAAAGTACCTCATCCTTGAGAGCCTTGTCATCCATGTGATATCCCATTCCCACTTTTACCCTCTCATTTCGTGAAGATTCTTCATTCCCTATAAAAAAAAACACAAAAAGTAAGCAACCTGAAAAAGATTTCAAAAAAACGAAAAGCAGGAACAAAAGAGAGATACCTTCAGATAAAAACAAAGAAGACAAACGATTCCGAGATTCCAAAGATTCCTGCTTTTGAAAACCCCACAACAAAAAAACGAATACCCAATACAGAAATCAACAAAATAAGAAACCCCAGAAAGAAAAGTTCACATTTTGAGGCAATTTCGTGAAAGAACGAAAGGATCAAGAAAATTACGGCGGGCTTTGATCGGAGACGGTGGTCGGCGGCGAGGTGAGAGGAGGTGGGGAGGCGGCGATCGTTTTTGAATCGGAAGCAACCGAAGAAACAACCCATGGCTTTGGAGAATGATCGGAGGAGAAAGCGAAGTATCAATCTGAGCATATCAAAGAAGAAGAAGAAGAAAGAGGAGGCTTCGTATTCAAAACCTCAAATCAAACCTTTATTTTTTTTAAAAAAAAAAAAGGATTTTTATTTGTTAAAAGAAAAGATTTTAATAGGTTTGAAATTGAAAATCAAATCAGAGAGTGTATTTGTGTGTGACTGTTGAGTGTGAGCTGAATTGAGGTGAAGGGTCGTTTTTAAAATTTGAACTAATGGGAGGGAGGGAATGAATATTGTATACGCTTCTCTCTCTCTATAGGATTTTTTATTTTATGGTCTTAACTCTTAATTGGAAATGTACGTTATTATTTTCCTAGTTTGGCAATAATTACTTTTATTCCTATTGTTAATATGTCATTACTCAATTTGGTCAGTGTTCAGAAACAGAACTAATATTTATTTCGCTCACAAAGCAAAGAACGAATATGTATTCTTTATTTTTTTTATAAAATTTTGTTTGTTTATTTTTCTAATATAGGTTAAATATTATATCTGCCCCTAAAGTATGCATGGAAAATCATATATGTGCCAAAGTATTTGTTGGCCCAAATTTGTCCTGAAAATATGCACAAAGATCATATTCGCCCTTGAATTATATATGAAGGGTCATATATGCCCTAGAGGTATAAATATGATGAGTCATATTCAGCCCTAAACAATTCAGAAAATCATATTTGACCGTTAAAATTTTAACTGTAAAGGACGAATATGATTTCTCCTGAATACTTTATGGCAAATATGAGCAAAAAAATACTTTAGGGTAGATATGATCTTTCATGTATGCTTCAAAGGCATATATGACCTTTAACCCTTTTTAATATACTCCCTCCGGTCCTAAATATAAGACATATTTACCTAATTTAATTAGATTAAGGATGTTAGTTAAGTTAGTTAAAATGACAGGATAATACCAATATACCCTAACTATCCACCTTCACCCTCATCCTCCTTCTCTTCTTGTCTACTATTAGGGAACATTGACTACCCTCCCTCTCCTTTTGTCTACCATTAGGGAACATTGACTCCACCCTCCCTCTCCTCATGGCTACCATTAGGGAACATTGACTCCACTTTCCCTCTCTCTTCTTATCTATTATTAGGGGGCATTGATAAGGATATTTTGGGAAAAATGTTGGTAAAAATTAGAAATAAGTCTTATATTAACAAGTAACCAAGTAATCTTTTTCAGCACCCTATTATCAATTATTTTAACAATCAACCACCCTAGTTTTGGGATTCATAAGTTCCACTCTAAACAAAAGTGTTTTCTCCAATAGGAGGACTTAATACTCTTAGGGATATAAACCTGGCGGGTTGGCGTGAGTGGTAAGTACTCTCGTCCCTTAAGCAAGTGGTTGGAGGTTCGATCCCTAGCCCTTGCGAATGGAGCAAATTCACAAGCCAGCTGTTTACCCCCTATATGGGACTTCAGAACAGCGAAGGATTAGTCCCACTTGACACGCGGATGAGATACCCTTGGGAAATCAAAAAAAATACTCTTAGGGATATAATGTGGCCTTATACCCGTATATATTTGTGTTGATAATTTTTTGATTATGTATAAACTTATTATTTTCTTCATTTAATGAATGATATCTCAAAATATTTTAGAAATCTTACTTGGTTTGAAGAATTGAGTGTCCCTTATGCGTTACATAAAATTTCAAAAAATGGATGACAGTATCATTTTGTTTGAATTGAGTATTATAGTAAGTACCATATACAAATTTCAAATCGGGTGCTGTATTCACTAGTAT
The DNA here is from genome assembly GCA_029929735.1 of Mimosa pudica. Lineage (NCBI taxonomy): Eukaryota > Viridiplantae > Streptophyta > Magnoliopsida > Fabales > Fabaceae > Mimosa > Mimosa pudica. Next base: position 2,934,069 of record JAKELP010000040.1, read on the forward strand.
TTCACTCGTACTATATTATTCAATTCTTTCTTCATATTTGTATAATGCACAAAATCGTGTTCGTTTCCAATTATATAATTGTACTATATATCAAGATTAAGAAAATAAAGTATATGTATGTAAATGTTTCATTGCAAATATTTAATAAGTTTCATCATTGAATTGAATTTAGTAGATTGATATGCGTGTGTGTGTATGAGGTTTTTTGTTAAAAAAAACATATGAGCTTTTGTTTTGTTTTTGTATGCATATAAGCTTTTGTTTTATTAAGAGATAATTAAACATAATCCAACGGTAAAAATTTGACTCACTAGTCATGTAAGCGCACGGTCATGTTATCAAAAAAAAAAAAAAGAAGCGCACGGTCAATATCAACGGCTATTCTTTTTTTGATTACATATCAACGGCTATTCTTATTCATAATTCTTAAACATATATTGACTCTTAAAAATAATCAAATAATTTTTTAAATAAGGTTGATAATCTCTTTACACTATATTGAAGAGCCCTTATTGATGCTTAAAGAGGATTGAAAGTCAACAAAATCACCACAAATTACTCGTCATTGTAACCTTTCCTTGTATATTTATTTCATCCTTGAACAATCGAAATATATGCCACAACAAATAGGAATCTATTTCATAACTAATATCTCGACTGTTAAATTGGTGAGACTTGAGAGAGTGTTTAAAATCTGGGTTAATACAAATTTTTGTCCTTCAAATTTTCAATTAATTTTAATTTGGCTTTGAATTTTTGAAATTGGTAATTTTTGTCTTTGAACTTTTGGTCCATTTTTGTCCAAGTTTAACCATTTTAAAATCGATAATTTTTTTTATCATAATTTTAAAATCAATAATTTAGTCTTTAAACATTCAGTCGATTTTAATCTGGACCCTTGAACTTTAATAAACGCTTGAAAAATTAAGGGCCGACAACTATAAATAGCATAAATTTGGGGATCAAAACCATCAATTTATTGTTCAAAAACTAGTACCAAAATCGATGTAAAATTCATGAGACAAAACCACCACGAATTTAAAGTTTAGAAATTCATATACCTAAACAATAATGGTGTTTAAATTCAAAGACCGAATTTGATAGTAATTCCAATTTTATTTACAAAACCATTATAAAAAGCAATATAAACTAAAATACTCCTAGATGTTAAAAGTTTACTCTCTCACACTTTGTTATTTGCCCCACTTGTCTAACATGGATTCATAGTTTATGTTAATGGCACGTTTGGTAGATTATAAGAATTAAAATCACATACCATTCTATTACAAATGCATTGTTCAAATATTTGTTTCTACTTTTTTTAAGGGGCGAAGACCAAAAAATGATACATAACTATTGGCACTACAAAAGAGGCGAAGATTAGCCGCGCACGCGTCCCGGCGGAACGCCAAAAACCGCCCCCGCGAAAACGCGTTCCGGCGGTCTAAGGCCTCCGAGGGCGAGTTGCGAGGGAAAAATTTTTTGTGTGGTGCATTCGTTGCGGCGGTCACAAAAATAATACCCGCCCCAACGCAGCATAAAAAAATACTTAAAAAAAAATTTCATTTGGCGCGGTGCGTTGGGGCGGTCGCGACCGCCCCAACGCGAATAAAAAAATTTTAAAAAAAATAAAATCACGTTGGGGCGGTCACCCGCCCCCACGGCGCACAGAGATTTGTGCGCATTTAATGTCGCGTGGGGGCGGTCGACCGCCCCAACGCGAATAAAAAAAATTAAAAAAAAAATAAAATCACGTTGGGGCGGTCACCCGCCCCCACGGCGCACAGAGATTTGTGCGCATTTAATGTCGCGTGGGGGCGGTCGACTGCCCCAACACGAATAAAAAAAATTTAAAAAAAAAATAAAATCACGTTGGGGCGGTCACCCGCCCCCACTGCGCACAGAGATTTGTGCGCATTTCATGTCGCGTGGGGGCGATCGACCGCCCCAACGCGAATAAAAAAAATTTAAAAAAAAATAAAATCCCGTTGGGGCGGTCACCCGCCCCCACTGCGCACAGAGATTTGTGCGCATTTCATGTCGCGTGGGGGCGGTCGACCGCCCCAACGCGAATAAAAAGAATTCTAAAAAAAAATAAAATCAAGTTGGGGCGGGCAACCGCCCCCAAGGCGCACAGAGTTTTGTGTGCATTTACTTTCGACCGCCCCCACGTTGCTATCTCTCCCTATAAATAACCTCCCCCCCCATTTCTACCGCGCGCACAATCTCTTCTTTCTCACTTTCTCCCTTTTGTGTTTCTTGTTGTTTTCATTGTTGGTGCACACATGATGTCTAAAAGTTTGTCTTGCTTTTGGTATAGGTATTGTTTATTTTTTCTTTTTTTTTTATTATATCTTATTGTTGTTATTTCTTATTATTTTGTTTTCGTAATATATCTTATGGATTTTGGACATGATCTTTTTGTGCTTGATGGTTTAGTATATATTTATTTCATATATATTACAATAAAATTAATTTTTGCTGCATTTGTTTTGTTTTTTTTCTTGTTTTTATTCCTTTTTCGGTCTTCAATTTAAGTCATTATCATTAAATTGTTCGCATGAAGCAATTTTTTTTTAGTAAATATAACAGCATGCCGGCGGTTTGATACGCCGGCACTATTTGATTTTTTTAAAAAATAAAAATCACATGGCGGCGGTCGTAACCGCCCCCATGCCTTTTTTTTAAAAAAAATAAAAAATTGTGGCGGCGGGTAGGTCCGCCCCTACGTCCGCCCCAACGCGTAGCGGCGGTTCCAAGGGAGCTACAGCGTAAATCTTTCCGCCCCCACGCAGCGTCCCCTCGTTAAAATCGCCGGCGATAAATTTGACCGCCGGAGCGCCATGGGGGCGGTTAGAACCGCCCCTACGCTGGGAAAATACCCGCCGCAGATCTGCCCTTTTTTTGTAGTGTGGCCAAGGAACAAAAATAGTACATAATTATTCCAAGGTACAAAATTAATACCCAACTTTTACCATGGGATCAAAAATGATATTTTCACTAATATGACAATAATATTAGACATGAAATGTCCAAAATGCCCTTATAAATTAATCGCCGTCTGGTAAAATTTTATTTAATTATAAGGGCATTTTGTACATTTCATGTCTAATATTATTGACATATTAGTGAATATATCATTTTTTATATCATGGTAAAAGTTGTGTATCATTTTTGTACCTTGGAATAATTATATACTATTTTTATTCCTTGACCAATAGTTATGTATCATTTTTGGACCTTCACCCTTTTTTAAGAAAAAAAGTTACCAAAATGTGCTAATCAAATGGAAGATGCTTTGACTACTGTTACAACAGGAGTCATGATTACTTGACTTAAAATCCATCATGCAAATACAGAAATTGTATAATTGGATCCTACAATCTTGAAATATGATATAGTCATGTAGTATTATAAAGAAGAAAGGGAAAAATATATTACCAACAGGTGTTAGTCCTAATGAAAGAGATTTTGACCACTTCAACATGATGTCTCAACTTCAAATGAATGTGATTTGAGAGAACGTCCCACTTGATGTCATAGATTTTCTCAAAAACTAAACAGCTAAAATACTCATATTAATAAAAGGAAAGGAAAACAACATCGTTGTCTCCACTCTGCTTATAGATTGCTTGGAGAGAGGTCGCTGGTGCTTACAGACTCAACATCTTGCCGCAGAATCTGATCTTCATCCATGAGATAAGTCATTGTTTTCTTCTATTTCCCTCTTCCTTCTTATGACTTCATTGCTTCTAATTTCATCTCTTTGCTTTACTTTTCTGTTTCCCCAATTTCCAGAAAGATAAACAACAAAACGCACGTTGGTTTGAGTGTTTGGTTAGAACATAGTAGTAATAATATCACGAAGAATGGGATGGTTGGTATCATTTGGACCTCAGCCTAATGATAAGCAAGTCATTGGGTCAAAACTCAATATTATAGCAGATATTGGGCTTCCTCCCAATATAAATTTAATGGACCATCTATACTACCATTTATGGAAATGGAGCTTTTAAAATGCATTTTGCGGAAGGTATTACTGTAGAAAAAGATTTTGGCAAAATATGCTTTCTGAAAGAGTAAAAAAAGTATTATATCCTAAATATAAGATTTATCTATCTAACTTAAAAATATTATGATGCTGATTAAAATAGTTAAAAATATAATATTACCAAATCACCATTACTGAACACAAAACGAACAAAATTGAGTTTAATGACTTGAGCACACATGCTAACAAGCACATGATACCATGCAATGGGAGGGGATAGTTTTAAATCTGATAAACTCAACTTTCTTTCTAGAGTTAAATTGATAATGACTCAACTGCAGATGATGATTAAAATTGTATTCCCTACTATTAGTTAAAATATAATCCTTCACAAATATAATGTCATTAATCTTAGGGTTAATATAACTTTTGGTCCCTCAAGTTTCACGCAAGTTTGCTTTTAGTCCCTTAAATTTAAAACACGTGGTTTTAGTCCCTCAAGTTTACACCGTTTGTACAGTTAGTCCCCCAACTTTGAAAAGGAGCTGAAACTGAGTTAACACCGTTAAGTTGTCCTACTTGGCACTAACACTGTTAAATACAATGACTTGGCACCTTATTTTGAATGTGACTGGATATTTAATTAATAAAATGAAAAATAAAAACAAAAACCAAATCTGGGTAGAAATTCATAACACTGAATGTTGTTCAAGGTTTGGTTCTGATTGTTTAGCGTATTTCGTGGGAAAGCTTTGCGAAGAACATGGTTTTAGCTTTCGGCCACCACAGATTTGAACGTTTATATATTAGTTCACTGTTTTGAATCATGTGTATATGCTTTGAACTGCATTTTCATGGACCGAGAGGAGTTTAAATTTCGGTCAGATGTTAAGCTTTGATTTTTAATTTTCTGCAAAATTGTGTTAAAAAGTTTCGATTTTTACATATTGATTCATATCAAAAAGTAAGGGTATGAGTTTGTTATGAAATTTTGGAAAAGAACTTACCTTTTTTTCCTGGACGAGAGCAGCTTCATTGGCCGCCGTTCATGGTTTCTCCGTTAACGGCGACGGCGGCTGGAGCATGGAGGAAGAAGATGAAATTGGACCTTAATTTTTCAAGGTTTTGTACTGATTGTTTATTTCGTGTTTGATCCAAATCTGAGCAGAAATTCATAGAACCACAAGCTTTGTACTCTTGCTTTCCTTCATCATCATCACCAAACTATTGCTCTTCCGTGTCCATGAATTCAGAGTCGGCAACTGAACTTCGCACAGATTTTTTTTTTCATTTTATTAATTAAATATCCAGTCAGACTCAAAATAAGGTGCCAAGTCATTGTATTTAACGGTGTTAGTGACATGTAGGACAACTTAACGGTGTTAACTCAATTTCAGGTCCTTTTTAAAGTTGGGGGACTAACTGTACAAACTGTGTAAACTTGAGGGACCAAAACCACGTGTTTTAAATTTGAGGGACTAAAAGCAAACTTAGGTGAAACTTGAAGGACCAAAAGTTATGTTAACCCTTAATCTTAATTATATAACAAGAAACGTTCTTAACAAAATTATTTATTTGATCCCATAAAGGAGATGGAGATTTTGTCACATTTATAAATCATATCATCATTATTTAATTTTATATAGGAATGTACACATAGACTTGCATTCTAAATAGAATATATATTGAGTAAGACTAGAGTTGAGAAGTCATTAAATTCTTAAGACGGATATTTTTTCTTAATTCCATTAAAATATGTTTAAAGTAATTATAACTAAGATGGATTTAGATAATTAACCGAATAATGTCATAAACTAATAAGTCACGACCTGGTAACAAAAACTGAATGGAGGGAATGAGGAATGGAGAGCAATTGGACTTCTCGTATTGTATTGAAACGTATTGTATTTTATATTAATAAAGAGAATGACTATTTAGTTACGAATTAAGCCCCCAATTGAGAAATGTATGTGTGTGCACGTGTGAGTGTGTGATTCTTTATCTTGGTCACCACATCAAGAAAATGAGAGTTCAGTTCAGCGTAGGCCCTCACAATCGCATCACAATCATGAAAAAGATAAGATATCCTAGAAAGTTTGGTTTAACAATTAACATATGCTAAAATGAGAACCATGTTTATGAATTGCCTTACTTCTTGTTCTTGATCCCACCACCATTGTCATGATGGTGAATGCTGAGACACTACCGTACCATTATTTATTACGAAATGTTTAGCCCTGCAGGAATCTTCCAAGATTAGAAAGAAATTTCCAAAGTCCGGACTCCCTAGTGGAAGTTCACATGGATTGTGAGGCATATATTGTTTAATACTCCCCATCTTATATATAAAATTATTTTGAATTCTTTTTTGTAAAATTTAAATAAACAAATTTTTTATCAGCATTAAATAAACAAATTACACTACAAAATTATAATATAAGTAGAATAAAATAAGTTGAGTAAAAAAATATAATTCATTTTAAATTTAAATAATTGATTTTTTATCCTTAATTTCTTTATATGTCTTATAATTAAGACATGAGAGTACCAAAGGATACCAAGATGAAGAAGATTGTGAGTGGCAAAGTTTAGAGGTGATGGAAGAGGTCCTCAAGCTTTTGGGGTTGGTGAAGGAAGTGACTTTTTCCCTTGTTTCAATTGTTTCAAGGCAAGGTAAAAAGGGTATGGATACTCTCAACGGACTTGCCCAGCTGCACCTCAGCATCTCTCTCAGCGGGGATTGTGACGCAAGATAGTTGAAACAAATCTAGATAGTTGAAATTAGTAGGTCTAGATAGTTGAAAATTTTTATGTTAAAAAATTTTTAAAATTAAAAGTTCTTAATTTATTTTATATTATAATACAGTTTTTTTTATTTTTAATGATATGATGATGTAATATGAACTCTTGGATCAATCTAATAGGAATATATATAAAGGGATTATGAGGGATGGGCCGCTAAGGCAATCCGAACCCATAATTCTTTATGCAAGATTTTAGTCAATGAATCTGCAGGCAATGCAAGAAGAATCCAATGACTATAGAATCCAATGACTATTTGCTCACGGACTTTGAGAAATTAGACATTCTTTGAGGGATTGTTTAGTGAAGTTTGGTTGTACTTCTACTCCATGTCTTTAAAATGGTTGTCAGTAATTAATTACAGTTCCCTTCGAAGAGACATAATATAAGAAAATGTTAAAGATCATATTTGCGCTGGAAATCTCAAACAATGATTATATTTGTCCTGTAAGTTTTTTTTATCAAGTTTGCCAGCAATGAGTTTACGAAATGGATCGATTTTGCTCTAACATCCTACATGTATTGTCACTTCATGATCCATGTGAAGCCTCATGTCACCTTATCATCTCCTCCTTCTTTCAATCCTCCCCTTCCCCTCCCTCCACCACCCCCTCTCTCCTTCCACCATCGCCTCCCCCTTCCCCCTCCTCTCAGGACCCCCTCCTTAACCAAAGTACAGTGATTAGCTTACCCTTGATTTTCAGAACCAATACATACACGGGAGAGAGAAGCTCTTGCTTCTCTCCACCAAACCCACCAAACACATCGTCTCCTTTATTCTAATCCCACAATTTCTGACCAAAATCGTCCTCCTCTCTAAATCAGTACGGTTTTCCATTGATTAAGGAATGTACATGAATAACCTTCTTAAATAATTTTAGTGACAAAACGAAAGAGGGTGGGTGAGGGTGGGTTTAGGGTGGGGTAGTAATTTGTGTAAGGCAAATTTATGACCATTGAGTAAGGCAAATTCTAGGAATACACTCAACCATTTGATTAAGGAATATACACAAATTGCGAGAAGAGGGTGGGTGTTAGGGTGAGTTTAGGGTGGGGTAGTAATTTGTGTTTTAGGATGGGAAAATTTTGTCTTTTCGCGAAATTTTAAAATTACATGTAGGTGCTAGTTCCTTCATAGTCCTTTTGAAAGTCCAGGTTCCTCACTTGTCCTTTTGGATATTGGGAGGGATTTATTTGGGATTTTCCCAAACCAAAATCTCCTCACTGATTCAAACCCACGTGTACCAGAATCCAAACCCTTCACAATGGGGAAAAAGCAAAGATAAAGTATTGAATAATCAAAATAGTGAATTGGTTAATAGCTTTCAAATCTAACATTCCAGTTTACAGAAAAGCGAATTTCTTTTCGAATAACATTAGTGTTCAAAAATACCCGAATGGAAAAAATGCCTGTTTCTCAAGAGTACTGACCATTAAAAAAAAACAATGACAGCCCTTCTAAACTACTGGGGTTACTGTTTCTTTTAAAAGTCATCTTAATTAAAGTTAAAGCTAACTTCTTTTTTTCTTACATTTTGATTATTATTTTTATTCAGATTTCAACATTTTAAAACTAAGATGATAAATGTGCAAATATTCTAATACTAAACTTTGACTCCAGAGTGGAAGTTGACATGGACTGTGAGGCGTGAAAAATGAGAATGCGTGTTCGAATCACGGGAAGCACTCTCATTGGGAGAGGGGTGTCACCTTACCTATGTGGGCAACACTCCTTCCCTTCGAGTTCGGATTAAACCAAATGGTAATTAACCTAAAAATGAGCTTAAATAAACAAATCACTGTACTTTGGTTGAGGAGGGGGTCCTGGGAGGAGGGGGAAGGGGGGAGGCGGTGGTGGAAGGAGGGAGGGTGGTGGAGGATTGAAGGAAGGAGGAGATGATGAGGTGGCGTGAGGCTTGACATGGATCATAAGGTGGCAATACATGTAGGATGTGAGGGCAAAATTGATCCATTTTGAAAACTTTAGGGGCAAACTTGATAAAAAAAAACTTTCATGATAAATTTGATAATTACCTAAAACTTCCAGGGTAAATATGATCTTTAACTCATATAAGAAAGGTCTCATTAATTAGAGAAATTAAAATAGAGTCCCTTAAAATTTAATCAATATAATTTCTGAATACATGACTCTCACTTTTAATAATAAAAAATTACTCACCTCATTCTACCCTCTCTCTTTCCTCCCTTTTTCCCTCCCTCACCACCACATACACTCCTCTCTCTCTCTAACTCACCCACCATCCCCTCTCTCGCCACCTTCCGCTTCCGCTACCACAACAACAACAAATCCACTCTTTCATATTCATGTCTGCCACCACAACAAACTAGAATTTTTTTGAAATATAAAATTCACACCCTTTGATCTTATGTATTTCTCATACTTAACATGTGCAAAGTAATGTCATGGATACTGACTACTGAGGAAACCATTTTAATAACTAGGTAGGCAATTTTAGGCAAAAATAAAGAACTTCACAATGTTGATATACTTCAAACTAAACTTCATGAGTATTTTTTCACATTTTATTTTTCCTAACTTTGAAAAACCCAACACCATTAATTAGCGTATTTATTGACGACATAGCGTATTTATTGACGACATACACACTTTTAATCTTTTTTATTTGCTTAGAGCCTCTGGTATTCGGCACTCTTTAAGTACCGACTAATCCGGAGTTTGCCCGGAAAGGGTGTGCCAAGTATTGAACCCAGGACCTTGAAAGCGGAGAGATGTCCTATCTCTCCTTTTCTAACCATCAGGTCACTCGTCCCTTGACAGACACTTTTAATCCATTTTGATAACTGCATTGGTACTTTTAAACTAAAAGTACTTCATATTATTAAGTGCATCTTAGACCAAATTCTATGGTCATTTATGAAAATTGGCCCTAATAGAAAACTAGTTCAATCCATTTGCATGTTAAAAGAAGATATCAACATGAAAAATACGGAAAAATAGCAAGTGAATAATGCTTCACCTGGTTTGTCACTAAAGGTTATTTAAGAAGTTGATCTTAATCTCAAATTTAGTATATATTTCTAATTTTTGCCTAATTTTAATGCTTTATATATACAAAAATAATCAAGTAAGAAAGATAGGAGGAGTTGAAGAAGATCATTACATTTTTTTAAAGAAAACATGCCAAATTGTTTCAAATAAAAATCCTTCATCGCTTGCTTCATCGAATCGATCAATAATGCAGCGGCCTCTAAACACCACAGCTGCACTTGGAAGTTTACTGTTTTCAAAAATTCTGGCATTCATTCTCTGCCAATTAAATTGCCTGCATTAGCAGCAAACCGGTCGCCTCCAGCCTGGATTCTTCCAAACTCCTTTAATCGGAATATTACTTCGCAACCATTCAGTGATACTCCCTCCGGTCCTAAATATAAGATCTAATTGACTTTTTCTAGAAAATCCTTAAAAAACAAAATAAGTTAATTATAAATTGATTTACCTAATTTTTTCCCTTAAACTAATTTATTTTACCTCTAAACTAATGCATAATCTAAAAATATATCAAATATGTCATCATTTAATAACCTATTTTGCAACCTTAATCTCTCAAAAAAAAGTCAATTAGGTCCTATATTTAGGACCGGAGGTAGTATTACAGTAGAATATAAGTCTATAATATTTAATGTACGACTCTTCTATTTTTACTAATGAAAAATTAAAAGCATACTAACCCACTTTTTCCAATTTATATGTCACATAAACTAATTTTAAAAGTTGTAATAAAAAAACTAATTCTTAAAAATTATAAAAACGTAGAGGAAAAAAATGTCCATCCATGACATATAGTGATATTATAACCATTATTAGTGAGTAGAGAGACATTAAATGTAACTGATGATTGATGTGTATTAAATAATTGACATAGTAATGTAATCGCTATTGATGTAACGGTTACCAATATATAATAACCACTACTAATATACGTACATTACGCAAAATATTTGATATAGGGTTGGCCTTCATTTGTGAACTGAATCAAATAAGAAATCATTTTCATTGTATTTAAGTGTACCACTGCCAGAAATACAACTCTTCAAAGATTGTAACTTAAACCTAATTAATTTTCAATGTTTAGGCCAAAATGTCATCGTTCACCAGTACAATAATGATTTTTGTTTTATCATAAATAGAGCCTTCATTAATGTGTAGCAAAAACCATTACATCGAAGATAAAGAACTAATGTCCAGAGAATACTGACAAAACAACAGAGCTGAGAACACGAAAGCAACAGAGGACTAATAAAAGTAACAGCAAAATCCTAGATGAAGGCTGAAGTCATCCCACACCCCTTCGCTGGTTGGAAGCCGGAGAAGAAGAATCACCCACCATTACAATGATGACTTCAATCAAAAAATAAAAGTACCAGTGACGAAGTGATTGTCAACTTTTATAATATATTCACAAAAGTTTTCTATTCAGCCTATAAATTTTATTTTTACAATACAGATTTTTCATTTTACTTAAATATTTATTTAGGACCAGTTTGGGTATATTCTTTAATGTCTGATCAATTTTTTTTTGTTTGTGTTGTATTATTTTTTTATATGTGTCATTTACTTTAAAATAGTGTTGGAATATCAATCAGTATTTTACGTAATGTGTGGTACCATTTGGTCTTAAAGTATTTATCCTTGAAAAATTTTACCTTCACAATTTCAAAAGTGTAATATTTGTATCATAATTAAATCCATGAAAAGTTTGTTATGCGAGGCTCAAGAATTCATGATAATGTGTATCAAGCACCTTAAGTATTTTTTTAGTAACACTTTCATTCTAAAGTAACTTTTCTTGATACAATTTTTCCTATGAAATATTTTTAGAGTACTGTTCATCCTCTTTAATTTACATATATTAAGTATGCATCTTCCTTGTTTTTAGTCCTCCTATCTTTAACATTTTTAATAATTAGCTTTTCAATTTTTATCAAGTAGCCACCTTGGCATGTTTTTTTCAGACTTATCTTTTATTTTTTTCAACTCTATATCCTTTAATCAATCAATACAAAAGTTACAGGTAGATAAATATTTAAAACCTTTAAGATGGATATTGAAAAAATGGGTATTAAATGAGAAAACATGGGTAATAAAGTTTACTATGAATTATCAAACCAAAAAATATATTCATATATTGTATGTCATTTTTATTTCACACATTTTATAATTGCTAACAAATTATTACTACAAGAAAATAAGCTCTAGTCTCGGGTAAACTAGCCATGTTGTCGCATCTTTAACCGTGACATATGCACTATATCGCAGTCCGAGATATAAGGTAGTGAAATAAGGCTACATGTCACGGTTAAATTAATCAAAAACATACATAATAAATCTCGACATGTGTAAATTTGTCACAATTTACGGAGCAACATGTGTAAATATGCAACATGATATAAAGAAATGCACCATGTAGTGCGAAAATTTTAAAAAATATATTTACATCTTATCATGGTTGATTAACTGCGACATTAAGATTAAATAATAAAAAATACATTATTAGCAAATATATATATATATATATATATTATCTTATTATTGAAAATGTTTTTTGAATATATTTATTATTTCTTAATTATTACTTTAATGTGTATGTATAAGTTTAAACTTAAGAGAAAAATCATACTGCAAGAGTAGAGGCAAAACATGCGTATTTGTGGATAAAATAATAGAATAATAATGAAGAATAGATTGTGAATAGTAGGAAAGAAAGGAAAAGGGAATGAATATAACATACAACAAGCGACGCCAAATAGGCTATTAAATCATGACACATTTGATATATTTTTAGATTATCCATTAGTTTATAGGTAAAATAAACTAGTTTAAAGGGAAAAATTAGATAAATCAATTTATAATTAACCTATTTTGTTTTTTTTGGATTTTCCAAAAAAAAATCAACTATGTCTTATATTTAAGACTGGAGGGAGTATGTCATTTAATTTATAAACACGTTTATGTTAAGCAGCAAGAACACATGTGGAAATGAATGGAAGGGAGATTCCCAATTCCCAACATTATATTTTTGGACCTCAAACTTATGATAATGCATACTTTTATGATAAAGAACTCTCCTTTTATTTTTAATTAATTTATAATAATATAACACAATACAAGCATGACCTCAAACGTTATATTAAAAGTGTATTCCCATTCCTCAACCACACATGCATACACATGTATCAATCACAATTCAATAATACACTCCTCTCCATACATGTGGCGAAGTGCCTATATAAATCCATGAAAACTTGAATCACTTCAATTCAAACCCATAAAATTAAACCAAGATAATGGGTAGCACCACAGAAGCTTTTAAAAAAGAGAATAAATTCAAAGTGATGGTAACAAAGCAAGAAGTAGTGACTGCAATGTTGCCATTACAAGAGCATAGGCTTCCACTCTCCAACCTTGACCTCCTACTCCCACCAATCGATGTAGGCATCTTCTTGTGCTACGATAAGCCACCCTTTTCCACGTCCATCGTGGTGGGGACTCTTAGGAAGAGCTTGTCTGAGGCTCTAGTCTCCTTCTATGCTTTAGCCGGAGAAGTGGTGGTTAACACCGCCGGAGAACCGGAGATACTTTGCAACAACCGTGGGGTTGATTTTATGGTGGCGGTGGCGGATGTGGAGCTAAGAGGCCTAGACTTGCACAATCCTGATGATTCCATTGAAGGCAAGCTTGTTCCTAAAAAGAAACATGGTGTCCTTGCTGTTCAGGTTATTTTGCTTTATATGGATATTTTTGGGATAATTAATTAGAGGTCCCCCACAAGGGAGTTAATACTGGAAAAATCCCAAAAGTTGAAAATATTAATGTAGGGTCCCAAGGGACCTCACATTAATATATTTGAAAAGTGAAAAGACAGTTTTGCCCCAAGCCTTAAAAAAAATTTACCCCCCCACCCCCACCCTCCTCCCCCACCCCCACCCTCCACCCTTCTCCTTCAGCCCGCCACCCTCCTCCCCCCACCCCAGCCACCCTGCGCCCCCCCACCCCCAGCCGCCACCCTCCTCCCCCACCCCAGCCTCCACCCTCCTCCCTCCTCCCCCCACCCTAGCCTCCACCCTCCTCCCTCCTCCCCCCACCCCCAGCCGCCACCCTCCTCCCCTCCCTCCACGCCCCCACCCTTCTCCCGCCTCTCCCTCCCTCCCTCACGCCCCCCACCCCCCACCCTCCTCCCTCCCTCCTCCGAACGCCCCCACCCCCACCCTCCTCCCTCCTCGCCCCCTCACCCCCTCCTCCTCCCTCCCCCTGGGGGAGGAGGGTGGGGGTGGGGGGGTAAATTTTTTTTAAGGCTAGGGGCAAAACTGTCTTTTCACTTTTCAAATATATTAATGTGAGGTCCTTTGGGACCCTACATTAATATTTTCAACTTTTGGGATTTTTCCAGTATTAACTCCCTTGTGGGGGACCTCTAATTAATTATCCCGATATTTTTCTCAATTAAAAAAAGGACAAAATACTTTACAAATGCACATACATACGAAAATAAATATAGTAACAAAATTAATTAAATACCGAATCATGACAATAATTAAAAAAGAGAGAATTTAATTTAATTATCGAATCAAGACAAATTGACAATAACTAAAATATATAGTGGCAACTAGATTCACAAATTTTTTTAGCTAAATATATATCAATGAGAACAGCAGTTTGTGAATTTAGCTTTTCGAAAAGATAATTATTGAGATATTGACAGCTAACTTCTTTTTTTCTATGGATATCGACAACTAACTTCAATTAGAACAATGGAGTAATTCCAAAAAAAAATCTGAAATAGTCCACAATTTTTTGTTATTTTTATCAAACCTAAATTTTTGTTCAAGTTAGGGTGTGTAATTTTTTCCGTCCCGTGGCTTTTTGGGACGGGATAAATACATCTTCAGGATGGGACACGGAACATGGTCGTCCCAATCTAGTCCTGTCCCGAATATATATATGTGTGTTTTTATATAATTTTTTTTAAAAGATACATGTGTCATTTATATCGTGTATGAGTATACATGACATTTTTTTATGAAAAATACGAGCTTATAAAATGTTACCTCATAATGTAGTATGAAATGTATTGTAGAAGCACTATTGAACCACTTTAATTGTTTGCTACAGATATAAAGTGTTATAAGAAGTAGATATTTTTAATAAAAAAATTTCAAAAAAATCAAGATTTTCCTGTTCCATCCAGATCAAGACATAGGACGGAAACCCCGCCCTGAACCTTTTCCCGAGACAGAATATGGGACGAGATGTCCCAATCCGTCCCGTGAACACCTCTAATTAAATTAAAGCAATCATAGTTTAGCGAATCCAGACTGCCACATGATGAGATGCTCAAAATTGATTACACTTGTTTCTCAGTCAAACCACTAATTTGGAAAAAAATCAAATCATCAAGGTTTTTTGGCCAAACACGTCATCAAATTATAAATACTAATCCCATCATTAAATCATTCCGCAGGCAACATTTCTCAAGTGTGGAGGTATAGTAGTTGCATGCACATTCGATCATCGCATAGCCGATGCCTACTCAGCCAACATGTTCCTCGTATATTGGGCCCAATCGGCCCAGCCCAACAGGCCCACAAATGAGCCTCCCCCGCCACCACCATGTTTCCTACGATCTCTCCTCAGCCCACGGCGGCTCCGTGGCACCCACCCATCCATCCACCAAATGTACGTTCCCTTCTCCAACCTACCTCCCCCAAATAAGCCCATACCCGGATCCGAAGC
The DNA here is from genome assembly GCA_029929735.1 of Mimosa pudica. Taxonomy (NCBI): domain Eukaryota; kingdom Viridiplantae; phylum Streptophyta; class Magnoliopsida; order Fabales; family Fabaceae; genus Mimosa; species Mimosa pudica. The sequence goes on from JAKELP010000040.1 coordinate 2,949,635, forward strand.
AGAACCCAACCCACCAATTAATCGGATCTACTACATAACCGCAGACCAAATTTACAACATCCAATCACTTGCAAACTCAAATGATGGTCCCATTAATAATGGGGTGAACAAGAAAAGGACAAAACGGACAAAACTTGAGTCCTTTTGTGCATTCTTATGGAAATTGATTGCTACTACTGCTGAGGACAAAAGGGTAATTTCAAAAATGGGGATTGTGGTTGATGGAAGAAATAGACTAATCAGCAAAGATAATATAGAGTCACATTTTTTAACCTCATATTTTGGTAACGTTGTTTCAATACCATATGGTGGAAAGACAGCAGGGGAGTTGACTAATAAGTCGTTGACTTGGGTAGCGGATGAAGTTCATGAGTTTTTAAAGGTGGCAACTACGGGGGAGCATTTCCTTGGGCTCATAGATTGGGTCGAGGCCCACCGGCCCGAGGCCGGATTGGCTAGGATATATTGTAGTGGGGCCCACTGTAGCGGGGGAGGAGATGGTGATGATGTTGATGGGCCGGCGATTGTGGTGTCTTCTGGGCTAAGGTTCCCGGAGAAGAGGGTGGATTTCGGGTGGGGGAGGCCGGTGTTCTGGTCGTACCATTTTCCATGGGGCGAGGACGTCGGATATGTGATGCCCATGCCAAGCCCGGCAGAGAATGGTGACTGAGTTGTATTCATGCACGTAAAGAAGGGACTCTTGAAGATGATAGAATGTGAGGCTAAAAATTTTATTAAGCCCTTCACTTGGGATTTCCTTAAGTAATTCTTTATCTGCCTCCACTAGTATAATGAAAGGGAGAACCAAATAATTATAAATAATTATTGGACAGTGTTTTTTTTTGGTCGAAAAAAAAACAGTCCAAAATCCACCTTATGTGAAAAAGACGAGAATAAAAAAGACGAGAGTTATGTGAAAACTCCAACGAATGCTTTATTATTGTTGGCCAAGAATATTTAGAATTGGTCTCGTGCATGGCTGCTTCGTTTGTGGTGGAGAACATATTCTTCTCACCATTAGATCAAACAATTAGATGGTTTATATTCAATATTTTATTAATTATTAATCAAAATGTTAAATTATAAAAATAAAAATATATAGTTAATTATTATGTGCAACCTCGCAAATATTAATACAAATAACGTTATACTCCCTCCGGTCCTAAATATAAGACCTAATTGACTTTTTTGGAAAATCCTAAAAAAGCAAAATAAGTTAATTATAAATTGATGATTTACCTAATTTTTCCCTTAGACTAGTATATTTTGCCTATAAACTAATGGATAATCTAAAAATATATCAAATATGTTATAATTTAATAACCGATTTCTTAACTTTAATCTCTGCAAGAAAAAGTCATCTACATCTTATATTTAGGATCGGAGGTAGTACTATATATAATAAAAAACATACAATACATTATTTAATATAGAGCTAAATGTTGACAATTCAATCGTTGATTAGTTATAACAAGGGAGAGTAAGGAAAAGTAGGGGTTTCTCTACCTTGTGGGCTTATTAGGAAGACAGAGGAGGAGAGAGTACATGCAATGAGAGAAATTTTTAGCAAACTCTATTAAGAAGAAGTGGAGAAGTAGATTAAAAACATTTAATTATTCTTTTTGTCTTAGCTAACAATAATTTTATAAATATTTTAGAAGCTTACTTGTTCTACTCTGAAAATTCAAACATTTAAAATGAAATCCCACTGAAGTTTTTAATACCTTCCCCTCACCGGCCTTCATATCTAACAGATCTTAATGGCGCTACGTTTCAAACATGATTAAATAGAATTACAATTAATCTGAGCTATTTAGATTTGTAAATAATTATTAAAATATTTTATAGAATATATTTCTTCTACTACTTCAGTTATAATTTATAAATTGATCAGAGTGAAATTCTAATTACATCAAATGAGACATTCAAACTTAGATATCCTAAAAACAAATGTTGTGATGATGTAATCACGTGCACAATTTCTTCATCACGTTATTGTCGGTAGAAACATGCCATTGTTGTTGAGAACACAGGTCCACCATTCCTGTTGAGGGTACTACACTGACGCCTACGTTACTTGTTTAGATGAATTTATTTATGCAAGCTATTTTATTTGTGGTATTCAATTAAGTAGATTCCGTATATGTAGGATAAAATAAAAGAAAGAAGAGATGTTAGCTGAGAAAGAAGAAAGACTGAATTGGAGAAAGAGAGGTGACAATGTGAATAAGTAAGAGAGCGAAGAAAAAAGAATTATACGATAAGAAAGGAAATAGCACATGAGGAGAAATGATTAAAGGAAGGAAGAAGAAGAGAGTAATGAGAAGTTAATTAATAAGGTCCAGTTTTTATAAAATTGATTTTCGGGTACGTAGGAATTATTGATATTCAAAAGTTTGTTAAGATCAATATTTTGATCTCTAGGTCACACAATTTAAGTTGATTTTTACCAAATCACTATATATATTCGAGAAAATTGTTAAAAATTGTTGAAAGTAATAATATGTTTGGAACATACTGTTCAATGCATGCCATTGCAGAAATTAAATATTCCCTAGTATTATATTCTGTTTCTTAAAACTACACCTTCGTGGTCAATATGTTTAATTTAATTTAAGTTCTGTGGAATTATAAATATATAATATCATTTCCAATCACCCACCTAAAAAAATATTGAGGACAACTTCTTCAAGATGATAATTGACTTAAAAATAAACTAACTTAAAAATAAATCATTTTCCACAAGTCGAGCCAAACACACCTCCTAGAGTATATTGTTGAAAAATGAGCAATGTCTCGATAAAAAAAAATGAGCAATGTCACTGGTGAGTACTGACCATTAAAAAATAACAACCAGCACTTTTAAACTCATGGGTGATAATAACAACCAGCACTTTAAAACTCATGGGTGATTGTTTAATTATATTTCTCTTTTAAAGGTCATCTGGAAGTACAGTTAACTTTTTTCTTACATTTGATTTTTCATTAATATTTAAACAACCATTAGACCAACAATGCTATATGGTAGTGAATGTTTGGATATTAAAAGACAACAGGAATATAAGATAGATGTGGCAGAGATGAGAATGTTGAGATGGATGTGTGATCATACAATCAAAGATAGGATTCACAATGAGCATATTCGAGAAAGAGTTGGGGTAGCATCAATTGCAGAGAAAATGGTAGAAAGTCGCTTGAGGTGGTTTGGGCATGTTCAACGAAGAGAATTAGATGAGCCAGTAAGAATAGTTGATCAAATGGTATGTAGTCCTTACAAAAGAGGGAGAGGGAGACTAAAGAGAACCCTTCACGAAATTATTCAACGAGATCTTTTAATCAATAATTTATCTCCAAGTATGACTACTGATCGATCGGAATGACGTCGTATGATCCATGTAGCCGACCCCACTTAACTGGAATTAAGGCTTTGTTATTATTGTTGTTGTATTCTTGTATTTAAACATCTTAAAACTAACATTTCATCATTATAGATGTAATCACGTCTATGTTAAGACTTTTTGAAAACTCGGAAGAGCGCATGAGAAATTGAATGGAAGGACGAATCCGACCATCCCTGACCTCTCAAACTTCTCAAAGTATGCGTTAATAATGCAGGCGTGTATGATAAAGAATTCTCCTTTTATTTTTAATTAATTCTGTGTGTGTGTGTAACACAATATAAGCATGGCCTCAAAGATATTGTATTAAAAATGTGTCATTTTCCTTTTCCCTCTTATCCGCTTGAATCACTTAAATTCAATTATGCCATAAAACCAAAATAATGGGTAGCCCTGCAGAAGCTTCTAGAAAAGAGAATAACTTTTAAATGATGGTAATAAAGCTAGAGTTAGTGAGTAGTGAGTAGTGAGTAGTGACTGCAATTATAAGAGAATGGCGTGCATCCCATTGGCAAGCATCCACACTGAAATCCTTTTAAGATGACACAAATGGTGCCAACTTCCAGTTTGTCTTCTCCAATCCTTCTCTTGTTGCCCAGTCATCTGCATTCCATGTGCTTGAGAACAAGTACATTGTTTCTCAGTTGGGAAGAAGTTGTTTGGCTTAATTCCCATTTCTTGAACACTGATATTATTGGTACTATGTCCACAAAGAACTTGCCAAACCAAAATCCCACAATCACTTTACTTGTATTAGAAATTTTGAATATTGAGATTCCTAAACGAATCAATTATAAGAAAAAGGATTGAATTTATGTAATAAAAGGAAATTCACATCAAATTGGTTAGATTATTGTGATTTTTTGATGCAGAGACATACATTATATATGTATTTTTATTATCCAAAAATCGAATATGGTGACAAACTCATTCTGTATGAGACGCCAAAAAAAAGGAAAAAATAGAATATTGTGGAGATGAGACATCTTTTACTTAAAAAGAAGGTAAAAAACCAGGCATGGGAAAATAATGAATTTAAGTGATTCATTAAAAAAGAGGTAGTGAGTATTGTGTAGTGGTCACAGGCTGACAAATTTCAGGGAATGATGGTTATCTTTTGTCAAATCCCACTCAATGTAGACAAGCAATTGGCTCACTCCTACACATTAAAAAAGTTGAGCCAATATCTTGCTCAACCAAAGGACCACCCACTTTCAAGCTGTCAAGAGGGTATTCAGATATTTGAAAGGCACCTTCAGCCTTGGTATTCTTATCAAACCCTTTCATCACCTCAGATAAACGCTTATACTTATGCGGACTGGGCAACTGACTTCGATGATAGACGATCAACGACAGGAATGTGTGTTTATATTGAAGATACATTGGTGTCTTGGTCATCTTGCAAGCAAAAGCTAAGATTGTATCTCGTTCAAGTACATACATAGTCTGAGTATCGATCATTGGCGGATGGTGCTGCTGAGGTTCAATGGTTAAAATTATTGATTTGAGCTTGGGCTGTCTCTTTGAAAGCCTTCTATTCCGTGGTGTGATAATCTAAGTGCCTGAGCACTTGCTTCTAATCCAGTACAGCATGCTCAAAGATAAGATATTGATATCGATGTTCATTTCATCAGGGATTTAGTAATGTCTAGACAAATTAATGTTAAAAAGTTAAATAGCAAATCCTTGAAAGTTTTTTTAGAGGAGCATCCCCTGGAAGTTTTTTTAAGTGCAATCAAGTCCATGAAGTTTTTAAAGAGCAAATCAACACAATTTTGATGATGTGAAAAACTTTATATTACACATGTAAATATATGTTGACATGTGATTTTTTCTATTGTGACTGTATTTTTATAAAATCATTCTTTTTTCTACCAATTTTTAAAAAAGTCATTTAACCATTAAACAACCATTTAAAACAGTCATTTAAAACCTAAAGTTCCCAAATTCAAAACCATAGAAACCTCATCTCACACTTTCTCTCCTTCAAGTTTCAATCTTGAATCATGGCATGGGAAATACAGTAGAGAAGCTAATATAAATCAAATCACTGAAAGAATCCAATTCATAATAATCCTAATAAGCACATCTCAAATTGGACAAACCACTGAAAGAAGGTAAAGGCCTGTTGATTTTGTTATTCTCAAACGCTCGTCCATGTTCATCTAAAACATTGCATTCTATTGCTTCATTTAACTATAAAAGCATCTATTCAAATTGGTGGAGAAATGAAATAATACATGTGGGGGACGAAGAATCCATGAAGTAGAAATGTGGGGTGTGGTCAAGTTTTAATCTTATTTTTTGGAGAGAAGGGTATGTTGTTTAGCTTCTTCTTCTTCATAGAGAGGAGGAAGGTCAGATCCATTTATGTTGTTTAGGCGTCGGAGGTCTCCTCTGGGGAGCCCATCGTGATCAGTGGCCTTGGGAAGTATATTTAAATGGTTAAATGATTGTTTAATTGTTAAATACTTAAATGGCTGTTTTTAAAAATTGGTGAAATAAGAATGTTTTTATAAAAGTACATGTTAGCATAGAAAAAAAAACACATGTCAACATATATTTATAATTTTATGTGTAATATAAAGTTTTCACATCATCAAAATTGAGTTGATTTGCTCCTTAAAAAAACTTCAGGGCTTAATTGCACTTGAAAAAACTTCTAGAGGGCATGTTCCGCTCTAAAAAAAACTTCCAAGAGGATTTGTTATTTAACCTTTAATGTTAAATACATACCCTCCAATTGTCTGATTTCATATTATCTCACAAAGATGTTGACACAAATGTATTTTGAGTGATTCAGAGGCAAACTCGGGCTAGTTACTATTACACCCTCTTGTTTGAGGGAGAATATTAGAAAATAATGTATTTACTTTAATATTTACTATATAGATGTTGATGTAGATATTAAAGCTATAAATCTGTAATCATTGACATGTGTCTTCATTTGTGTAGGTTGTTATAATAAAGTAGTGTGTAGAATGATCTATTGTGCCAATATAAAAACAATACAGTGAGAGACCCATAATCAAGGGCTCTCATTTTCATTTCATATTCTGCCTGATTTCTATATATCTTGTGAATTTAATTTTTTCGAAAAGATCAGACAACTATTAAGATATTGACAACGATAACATCAATTTGAGCAATATGGACTCATTCAAAAAAAATAATTCTAAAGTTGTCCCTAAACTTCTGCTAAAGTAAGCAATTCCAAGAAAGTATTTCAAAACTATCATGGTTCTCAATTATATTTTCTTTGTTTTTGATTTTATTCACTTCGACTTTAGCAAAGGAAGCCTACTTTAGCGAATCCAACCTACCACATGACGTGATGCTTAAAATTGATTATAGTCGTTTCTCAGTTATACCACTAATGTGAGGAAAAATTCAAATCATCAATTCTTTTTGGCCAAACATATCATTTAAAGTCAAAAGCTATTAATCCCATGGTCAAATCATCGTCACATTTCTCAACTGTGGAGGTATAGTAGTGTCATGCACGTTCGATCATCGCATAGTGGATGCCTACTAAGCGAACATGCTCCTCGCATATTGGGCCCAATTGACCCAGCCCAACAGGCCCACAACCGACCCACTCCCATCACCACCATGTTTCAGGTGATCTCTCCTCAGCCCACGGCAGCTCCGTCGCATCCAACCTTCCATCCACCAAGTTTACGTTCCCTTCTCCAGCATACCTCCCCCAAAGAAGCTCATACCCGGATCCGGACCTGAACCCGGCCCACTAATTAGTCGGATCTACTACATAGCTTCTGACCATGTTTACAACATTCAATCACTTGCAAACTAAGTAATGGTGTCATTAATAATGGGGTGATGAATAATAGACAAAGGGCAATTCAAGTAACCACTCTGGACCATTGGACACCTAAACTAATATCGAGCACAATTTTACTCTTGAAGTAACTAAAGTGGTCCAATTTTACCCTCTGGCCAATGTAATGTTGACACGTGGACGACACATGTCAACACTACATTAGCTAGAGGGTAAAATTGAACCATTTTGGTTATTTCAAGGGTAAAAATTGTACTCGGTGTTAGTTTAGGGTGCCCAATGGTATAAAGTGGTTACTTGAAGGGCAAAATAGAGTCATTACCCTAGGACAAAGCTTGAGTCTTTTGTGCAATCTTGTGGAAATTGGTTGCTACTAGTGCTGATGACAAAAGGGTAATTTCAAAATGGGGATTGTGGTTGATGGAAGAAATAGACTAATCAACAAGATAAAGAATCACATTTTTTAAGTACATATTTTGGTAACGTTCTTTCAATACCATACGCTGGAAAGACAGTAGGGGGAGTTGACTAAGAAGCCGTTGACCTGGGTGGCAGATGAAGTCCATGAATTTTTAAAGGTGGCAACTACGGAGGAGCATTTCCTTGTACTCTCATAGATTGGGCCGAGGCCCACCAGCCAGGTGCAAGGTTGGCGAGGATATATTGTGGTGGGGCCACTTGGTGGAGGAGGAGATGGTGTTGATGGGTCAATGATTGTGGTATCTTCGGGGCCAAGATTCCCCGAGGTGAATGTAGAATTTGATAAGAGGATTGTAGGACTCGAGATGAAAGTAAAAGGGGTAATTAATTAGAGGTCCCCCACAGGGGAGTTAATACTGGAAAAGTCCCAAAAGTTGAAAATATTAATGCAGGGTCCCAAGGGACCTCACATTAATATATTTGAAATGTGAAAAGACAGTTTTGCCCCTAACCTTAAAAAAAATTTACCCCTCCCTCACCACCCCCTCCCCCCACCCTCCCCCTCCAGGCCGCCCCCCACCCCCACTCCAGCCCCCCACCTTCCCTCCATGGCCCCCCACCTACATCTGCCCCCACCCCACCCCCTCCCCACATCGGCCCCCACCCCCCACCCAACCCACATCGGCCCCCACCCCCACCCCTCCCCCCTCCCCACACCCCCTCCCCCCACCCAGTTCGGCCCCCCACCCCCTCCCCCCTCCCAGTTCGGCCCCCCACCCCCACCCCCTCCCCCCTCCCTCTTCGGCCCCCCACCCCCACCCCCTCCCCCTCCCCCCTCCCTCCTCGGCCCTCCCTCCTCGCACCATTTTTTGGGAGGGGGGAGGGGGTGGGGGGCCGAAGAGGGAGGGGGAGGGGTGGGGGTGGGGGGCTGAAGAGGGAGGGGGGAGGGGGTGGGGGTGGGGGCCGAACTGGGAGGGGGGAGGGGGAGGGGGTGGGGGGCCGAACTGGGAGGGGGGAGGGGGTGGGTGTGGGGGGCCGAACTGGGTGGGGGGAGGGGGTGGGGGGCCGAACTGGGTGGGGGGAGGGGGTGTGGGGAGGGGGGAGGGGTGGGGGTGGGGGCCGATGTGGGGAGGGGGTGGGGTGGGGGGTGGGGGCCGATGTGGGGAGGGGGGTGGGGTGGGGGCAGATGGAGGTGGGGGGCCATGGAGGGAAGGTGGGGGGCTGGAGTGGGGGTGGGGGCGGCCTGGAGGAGGAGGAGGGGGGAGGGGGTGGTGAGGGAGGGGTAAATTTTTTTTAAGGCTAGGGGCAAAACTGTCTTTTCACATTTCAAATATATTAATGTGAGGTCCCTTGGGACCCTGCATTAATATTTTCAACTTTTGGGACTTTTCCAGTATTAACTCCCTTGTGGGGGACTTCTAATTAAATTTCCCAAAGTAAAATGGGAGAAAAGTGGAGAGTTATGGTTTTGGAAGAGCTCCCAAGATTCAAAAATAAGTTTCTAAACCTAAATTTCATCTAATAAATGGAAAGTTGGGTCAAACTGATTTAGTTTGAGTTTGGATTCAAATTGAAGCTAAAAGCATAAAAATATGTGAAAAACAAATCTGTTTGCATCAGTTTTACAAGTTTTATAGAATGGAATTTATGAAATTCGAATACTACTATTTATATTATTATATTATGATATTTTGTAATAAACTATGTAGATTAAATTTTGGTATCTTAAATTTATTTATTTTTATAAAGTATTTATCTCAGTTTTAGTTATTTTTAAATTTCAACTGTGAATTATGTCAGTTAAACTGTGGTGATGCGATGATGACAGATGAGCACAAGAAAGGATGATGAGAGAAACCCAACCCTTATGGCTTATATTGGTTCCTCTCTAAAATAGTGAACTACATAATTTAATTTGATCGAATTGAAATTATCATATCTATCTGCGAACAATTAAATTCATAACTGGATAGAACTTTTAACTGGTATCGTTAGTGTTAGCATAAGATTTTATTTTAGTTTTAAATATAAGATTTCAATATATTTTCCTTTAGATTTACAATTTTTTCTAGACTCTCTATGCTGATTGCCCGGGAAGGGGTTCTTGCATCAAAGATCAAGTTCTCATGAAAGTAATTAAAAGTGGTATTTTACATAAGTCAACACATTTCTTTAACACTTAACAAATTAATTTTTTCTTAATATTTTTATATAGATTTATCATATGAATTTTATATTTAAAATCAGATATACTACTACATTATACTACCTCCGGTCCTAAATATAGGACCTAGATGACTTTTTTTTGGAGAGGTTAAGGTTGTAAAATAGTCTATTAAATCATGACATATTTGATATATTTTAGATTATTCATTAGTTTATAGGTAAAATAAACTAATCTAAGGGAAAAAAGTTAGGTAAATTAATTTATAATTAACTTATTTTGCTTTTTTATATGATTTTCTAAAAATGTCAATTAGGTCTTATATTTAGTACCGGAGGGAGTACTTATAAATCAATCTCTAATCAATCTCTTTCTACGCCTAACGAGATTCATATCTAATCCATCTTTTATGCCTTTCAGCTTCTCACCAACTGCGCCATTAAGTTACACGTTCACCCCCCACACCCGAACACACACAACATAGGACACAAATACAACTATATTAAAATATCGTGATGTAATTACAAATACGACCAAGAAGATAGGGGTTAAGCGAGAAGTTGAAAAATACTCCCTCCGGTCCCTAATGTAAGAGCCCAAAATTTGAATGGTTTTGGTCCCTAATGTAAGAGCTCACCCCATATTCTCTCCTCATTTAATGCATTTTTTCCTACTTTACCCCTAACTCTCTCTCATATTTATTAATGCTTATGTATTTCTCTTTCTTAAAAGTAGCATAATAAATATGGGCAATTTTGGAAAAGAAGCATTAACTCCAGACACCCAACTAACATTCACATGTTTTCTTAAGAAGCGTTTTTTTACGACTAGCTCTTACATTAGGGACCGGAGGGAGTAGTAAAGAATCAATCGATGGTTGGCAAGTTGACCAAACTTTCATGTAGGTCGTACCTGTTCAGACTGATGATGAAGACGAGCTGAGGTTGTTGAAGAAATTAAGCTAACAACTGAACAATTTATTATATCATGTTCTTAATTACAAAACTTTATACATCTTTCATTCAACTCTAATTTTAATGACAAATAAAAGCTTAAGAAACAATACGTTAGTTGACTATAAATACTGCTTCCCCTTGTCTTTAATTTCTTATTTTAATGTGATTAAGTTGATTTGTTTGAGGAGATTATATCAAAGAAATAAACTAAATTGCTTTAAAAATTTTCTTTTTTAAAACTAATTTAAGTCAATGACTTAAAGTTGAATGTAACAGTTTGAGACATTAAGATGGTTAAAGAAGAGTTGAAGAGATAATGGAGTGGGTCTCACGCACCTCTCATTTTCTTCCCTACTTCAAATTTTTATTGTTACTCCCACTTTTTTCTTCTCCATCTAACCAAAGTGGAATCTACTTCTCTCTCCCCCAGTTCAGTTTATTTTGGTCCTCTTGTTTTCTTCATCAAATATACTAAAGTTGAAAATAGACATGGTGTTTATATTTGATTTCTTAATTGCAAATCCATACTTATATGTGCAGAGAAAATTCAAAATATTTTCAGAAAGGAGTTCCTTGTGTTATTTGACAGGAACACTGCTAGAAATTAAGCCTTTCACGACCAGCATTAATGACCAAATTCAACAATGGGGTCGTAGTTAAAACACGCGGTGGCAAACTTGTAAATAACTGAAAAGACGGAGGTTTTCCACGACCACACATTTCTGTAACTGTGGTCGTGGAAAGTTGCATAATTATCCACGACCACAGTTATTCAAAGTGTGGTCGTGAAAGCTATATTATTCACAACCACACTTTGGTAAAATGTGGTCGTGGATTATTCACGACCCACGTTTCCAAAACTGGGTCGTGAATAAGGTACTTTCCACGACCACAAGTCACTTAAATGTGGTCGTGGAAAGTCTGGCGGGATTATTTTCTTTCCCTCCAAACCTAAGTTCCAGTTCCCTCCAAAGTCTGGCTTCTCTAGCGCTTCTCACTCTCTCTCGCTCCGCCGTCTCCCACCCTTCTTCCCCACTGTCTCCCACCCTTCCCCACTGTCGCCCACCGTCCCCCACCGTCTCGCGTTGCCAATCTCTCTCTCAATCCACCGTCTCGCGCTCCCACCGTCCTCGCCCACCGTCTCGCCATTGGAAGGTAAAGGTTGCTCTTTTTTATGTTACCTTCTTTTTTTGCTTATCCACCGCCTCACACTCTCTTTATGAACTCTTAGGTTTCCTCTTTTTCAAAGAAGATTTTGAAACAAGTGACACACAAGGTCTCCACGCTCACGTTATGTAACGGTAACTTTGCTAATGTAACAGTGACTTTGCTTTTCGTTCCTATAGTTGTTATGTTTCTGTTTTGCCGATTAGTCCTACCAAGAATTAGGGCACAAATTTGTTTAATTAAAGGTGTGAGATTCAAATGGAGTTTATACTGAGCATTTCAGTTTTGTTTTTGCTTGAGATTATATGTTTTACTAATTTTAAACTTTTTCTTCTTGCTTCCTCTGTTTTTGCATGTATTGGTATGATCATGGTATTGTATGATTATATGCATGTGGTGCCTTTGATCCTGTTATTGGAAATGAGTATATGAATTTACTTTTTGGTGCAATTCTGCTTGTTGTTTTGGTGTGGTCTGATTCTAGAAAAAAAAACAAGTAAATAAATAAATATAGGTTAAGATTAATAATAAAGATGTAGTAGGTTTTGGTGCAATATTGCTAATGTAGTAGGTTTTGGTGCAATATTGCTAATGCATTAGAGAGAAAGAAAAGGAATATGTTGTTGGAAATGTATTGTTAGTGTGTGTCCACTTTCTAGGTTTTATTGTCTTCTATTCTTTTTAAAGAGGACAAGTGTGTGTAGCATGTACACTTCTACACAAGTTAACAAGTTAACTTGTGTAAGTTGTTGGAAATGGGTTAGGTTTCGGGAATGAATCGTGCTTGGATGGATGCGTTGCGGACTAGTGGAGAGTATCAAAAGGGGGTGGAGGAGTTCATTGAATTTTCCAAAAGAAACGCACCTAGCAAGAATGGAAGGTACCCTTGCCCCTGTGTGAAGTGTGTAAATGTTGATCGTAAAAGCCTCAAAGACATAAGGGATGATCTTATTTGTCACGGGATCAATCGACGATACAAGACGTGGCTTTGGCATGGGGAATTGGGGACTACAATGCAAGATACAAAAGCAGCGGCGGAAGCGGATGAAAGTGATGATGAATATGTCTGTGATGTTGGCATGAACAATATGATAAATGATATCAGAGCAGAGTCACTTGTGCCAAATGATCAGTTTGATAAAGTTCGGGGTGATGCAGAGACACCTTTGTTCCCGGGGTGTAAAAAATATAGTCGGTTGACCTTCATTCTAACATTGTTAGAAATAAAGACAGAAAGTGGGTGGGCTGATGCAGGTTTCTCGAGGATGCTTGCAGCTTTGAGTGATATGTTTCCGGACAATAATGCGGTTCCGAAGACAATGTATGAGGCTAAAAAAATCCTTAGAAAGATGGGAATGGACTACCAAAAGATACATGTTTGCCCTAATGATTGTGTTCTATACAGAAATGAGTATGAGGGATTACAGAAGTGTCCAAAATGTCAAGAGCCGAGGTATAAACAGAGGAAGGATGTTGATGGTGATGAAGATGATGATGAGACAGACAATCCAAAAAAAGGCGAACCTGCGAAGGTAATGTGGTACCTTCCAGTAGTCTCAAGGTTTAAACGATTGTTTGCTAGTGCTACGGGAGCAGAAAATCTAAGGTGGCATTGTGATGAGAGAATGTCTGATGATAGATATCTCCGGCACCCTGCTGATTCGCCTCAATGGAAGAAGCTTGATTCCATGTTTCCAGCGTTTGGTAGTGATCCTAGAAACCTCCGTTTAGGACTCTGTACGGATGGATTCAACCCATTCGGGAGTGTCTCTAGTAAACATAGTGCTTGGCCAGTGTTGCTTGTCATTTACAACCTACCGCCTTGGTTGTGCACAAAACGGAAGTATGTTATAATGTGCACAATGATTTCAGGGCCGAAACAACCTGGGAATGATATTGATGTTTACCTCGCACCGTTGATTGAAGACTTGAAGATGTTGTGGAACGAAGGTGTTGATGTGTTTGATGCATACAAGAAGGAGACCTTTAAGTTGCGGGCTTTGTTGTTTACCACAATAAATGACTTGCCTGCATATGGAAACCTATCTGTGAAGGGACATAAGGCATGCCCTATCTGTGAGGATGATACTCATTTTGTCCAACTCAAGCATGGAAAGAAGACTGTTTACCTCGGTCATAGGAGGTTTCTTGATCGCCACCATCCGTACCGTCGATTGAGGAAGCGGTTTAATGGCTCACCTGAGTATGCATCTGCTGCAATTCCATTAACCGGTGAAGAAGTTTATCGTCGTGTTGAGAATCTTAAGGTGGAATTTGGTAAGGAAAAGAAGAAGAAGAAGAAGACTAACACTTGGAAGAAGAGGTCAATCTTTTTCGATCTTCCATATTGGCGGTATCTTGATGTGAGACATAGCATTGATGTAATGCATGTGGAGAAAAATCTTGCTGAAAGTCTTATTGGAACACTCTTGCACATACAAGGAAAGACTAAAGATGGGCTCAATGCACGGAAAGACTTAGTTGAAATGGGTATAAGACATCGGTTGCATCCGATAATTAGTGATGATGGCAAGAAAGCATATATGGAACCTGCTGCTCACACACTTTCCAAACTTGAGAAAACACGTTTATGTGAGTGTCTACATCGCGTGAAGGTGCCACAGGGTTATTCATCTAACATTAGTAAACTTGTGTCAATGGATGATTTAAAGTTGGGGGGAATGAAGTCTCATGATTACCATGTTTTGATGCAACAACTGTTACCGGTAGCTATAAGAGGTGTTTTGGAAAATGATGCGCGAAAGACTATAACAAGATTGTGTATGTTTCTCAATGCCATTTGCAGCAAGGTCATTGATAATCAGAAGCTGGATGAGCTAGAAAATGAAGGTTACATTATTTTGTCGCAACTAGAGATGCATTTTGCTCCTGCTTTTTTCGATATATCAGTCCATTTGATTGCTCATTTGGTACGTGAGATAAGATTTTGTGGTCCTGTTTCTCTAAGGTGGATGTACCCTTTTGAGCAATTCATGAAGGTTTTAAAAGGGTATTCTAAGAACCCGTATCGGCCGGAGGCTTCAATAGTTAAGAGATATCTTGTCGAAGAAGCAATAGACTTTTGCAAACCATACCTAAAGAAGGGTGATGATGATAATGAAAACTTGTTGGGTGAAGATGAGATATCTGGTAAGGGGGTGCGAGGCATGAAAGTTAAGGGTGTATCGAGAGAAGATTTGTTACAAGCACATCTATATATATTGAATAACATGAAAGAAGTGCAGCCTTATTTGATCGAGCATAAGCGGGATTGAAGGAGAGAAACCCAAAAAGGAGTGATATGCAGATTTCTAATGAACACAACAAGACATTCATTACGTGGTTTGAGGAGTATGTAGCAAAAGAAGATTGTGCATCTGATACAATAAGATTGTTAGCTGTGAAGCCTCAGTACCTTGTTTTTTCATGGGGTGGTTATGAAATAAATGGGTATTCTTTCTCTACTCAAGGCATTGACAGCAAACGCACCACACAAAACAGCGGTGTGATGGTTGAAGCTGAGGCAACCCACTTTTCTAGTTGTAGAGATAAAAACTCAAAATTGGCTTCAATGTCATATTATGAGGTTATTGAAGATATTTGGGAAATAATCTATACACCACAGTTCAAAGTTCCTATATTTAAATGTAACTGGGTCACTAGTACTGCAGTTATTATTGAGCGCCACACTGGAATGATCTCTGTTGATCTAAACAAGGTTGGTTACAAGGATGAACCATTTATTCTGGCAAGTCATGCGAAACAAGTTTTTTATGTAACAGATCCTACAAATGTCAAACTTTCCATAGTCTTGCAAAATAGGAAGCAACTCGATCTTGCTCTCACAATGGAAGATAATCATGTTGAAACACAATTGTTAGGCACGAATTCTACTCCACAAGCTGAGAGTGATCAGTTATATGACAACGACCTTTGTGCTGCTAGAAATGATCATAATGAGGGGATATGGGATGACAACACATAATGTAATTTTTTGATTTTTTGATACATGCCTATTTTTTGTTATTGTATTACTAATTTCTGACACTATTTTAATTTTTTGATTTTTTGATGACATGCCTAATCGTTTCTTTTTCACAGGTTAATGGCAGAAAGCAGCTCAGATCATGATGATGAGGAGCATCAGGAGCCCCCTCCTCCACCCCCTCCGCGGAGAAGGGGTAGAGGTCCAACAAAACTTGCTCAAGTACTTTCTCAACCAGCTGAGCATCATCAAAGAAATCATCTGCATCTTGATGAATTTGGTAGGCCTACGCGGCCAACTGCAAAGATCTGGAGAATATGTCAACGAGAAAGTTGAAGAAGTTGCTCATAAAATTGTAAGTAGTATATTCATATATACTGATTTGGTGCCAGTGTGTAGTGATTAACAGTGTATTGAACCTTACACAATATTTTCACTATTTTTCAGGAAGATCTACACGAGCAGGCCTCTCAAGGCTCATTCACACCAGCGGACCCCAGAATGGACGTTTTAGCAACAGCAATGGGGAAACTTGACAATCCTGGTAGAGTGAAGGGGGTTTCTGGGAAAGTTTCCGCAAAAAAGTTTTTGTGGGAAAAAACGCCGAACAAAGGCCCAGAAAGCAGAGCCCCAGAGAGCAGAGACAATTGAGGAGATTGAGGCACGGGTTTATGCTAGACTTTCAAAGGACTTCAATTCAAAATTTGAATTACTCACATCTCAGTTGGAGGCTGCACAGGGATCTAGAGATTTGTCCCAGCAAAGGGTATGAGCATATTTATTTGTCAACTCTTCAATTTACTTGTCTCATTCAACTTTTTAACTCATTCAACTCAATTCAAATGTATTGCATCAGGGTGAAACAATTCCAGGAGGTGAGCCAAGTTATACACCTGATGATGCCAACAAGGAGCTGTGTTATCTACATCTAGATGTGCCTCACATGCGTGCTGTTGCAAAAGCTTATCAATTCCCAGACGCCGAAATACTTCATGGGAGGCCCATTCAAAAGGGTCAAGTGAAGGTGCAGGTTACTGAAGTGTTGAATGACGAGCATATGACACCTGTTCCCATCAGTGATCCAGAGGTAACACATATAGCCAATGCAATTGGTACATTTATAGCTTGGCCTAAACAGCTTGTGCTTGATACTCCTCATGAACCCAGTTCTCCAGTTGAAAAGGTGATTAAATTGTCCATTACTTTTCTTTATACACTGCTATTTGTTCATGTATATACAGAATGATTAATGTGTTCTTCATTTGCAGACATTTGATGATGAGAAGTACCCTCAACTTAGCATGCTCTGGATTGTGCAGCCGACTATGACTAGTTATAGATTCAAAATGGCTGCTGGGATTGTCCATCCAATTACAGAGTATGATATTTGGCTTAGAGGTGACTCAGATGTGAAGGAGTTCTTAAAATTGGAAGAGCTTGAAAGTTGCTGGCTTGATTTGTCTATCAGGTAAAGAACAATTATATTCTTAGTTCTTTTCAATATAACCGGTTA
Source organism: Mimosa pudica (assembly GCA_029929735.1). NCBI lineage: Eukaryota > Viridiplantae > Streptophyta > Magnoliopsida > Fabales > Fabaceae > Mimosa > Mimosa pudica. The sequence continues at coordinate 2,967,037 of JAKELP010000040.1, forward strand.
TTTGGATTATTATTCTTATCTGCCCATTATGTGTATCAGGTACTTACATGAGAAGTGTGAACAACACAGTGCAAAGAAAAAGATGATCCGCTTTTTAAGTCCCATTCACCTGGCTATCACTGACACCATTCTGGCAACTGAGAACAAGTCTGATTATCTTTTGAGAATGCGGAGTTATGTGGAATTACAAATGTCAATAAACCGTGACACTCTGTATCTCGCGCCTGTCCTCAATGGGTAATTAGAATTTGACTTAACAACTTCTAACTTTATTTATTAGCTTTAACGTTTGTATTTTGTTTTATTTGTTGCAGGCGTCATTGGACTTTGGCTGTCATTTGTCCCAGAGAGTTTAGAATTTTTTGGTTTGACTCTATAAAGGGAGGAAGTATTGACCAAGATCACAAAAAAGTCTTTGAATTGTTAGTTAGTTTTATATCTTCCAGTCACATTTGACGTGATAACATTACACTAAACTTTAGATTAAATGCTATCATTTTTCATGGTTTCAGGGGCATTCTAAGATGGCATGATGCACAGAATACTGACGCTCTGACGCTCGAGCGTAACCCTATTCGGACTCACAATATTAAGGTGTAACATTCTTTATAATATTTAACTAAATTTAGCTGCAATTAAATTGTATGTGAGATTATTATTAATTCCTTAATTAATGATGTTATTTGTTTTTATAGTGCCCAAAACAGACAGGTCATACCGAGTGTGGTTATTACGTCATCAAATTTATGTTTGACATAGTTCATCAACAATTCACACAAGGGAAATTCGCTACTGTACGTATTCTTTACCCAATGTTACAATATTCAATGCCTCTATAATAAAGAATCACATTTTCATTATGGTTATTGCAGACTCTGGGGAGCATATATGGTTTTAGCAATGATCCGTTCAGCAAGGATGAGGAAATAGACATGATACGTAATGTACTTGCTGAATATTTTTTTTCTTTGCCTAATCTCAATCAGGGTAGTGATTGACTTTGTACATGTTGTGGTTGTATAATGTGCACTTCTGTTTGGATCTTTTTTTGCGCATAACTGCTTCTGTTGGATCTCACTTAGAGTAGTTGACTTTGTAGAATGTTTCATTTTGTGGTTACTTGAAAATGATGTCTGCTTCTGAGTAGTATAATGTTGGATCTATTTTGGTCATGAGTAGTAATTGATGTATGCGCTTCTGGTAGCTCTCTGAGTAGTAATTGGCTTCTGTTTGATGTTGGCTTCTCTGAGTAGTAATAGGCGCAGGAAATGGCATACTGAACCACAAAAAAAGTAGAAATTAAAAAAAAAAACCTACTTTTCACGACCCACTTTTGCTAAAGTTTGGTCGTGAAAACTTTTCACGACCAAACTTTAGCAAAAGTGGGTCGTGAAAAGTAGCTTAATTCACGACCCCACTCTAGAACATGTGGTCGTGAATAGTTTTCACGACCCAAACTGTTAAAAGGTTGGTCGTGAATACTTTGATAATATCAGTTCATTAAAATACTTCCTGGAGAGATCAACGACCACATTTTGCACAAGTTGGTCGTGAAAAACCATACTATTGACGACCCACATGTCTAAATGTGGGTCGTGAATAAGCTATTTTCCACGACCACACAACTTTGGTCGTGAAAACCATACTTTTAACGACGGCGGATTTAACGACCACAAAAAAGTGGTCGTGAAAAGCCTCCTTTTGTGGTCGTGAAAGACCTTCGGTGTAAGTTACTATGTCGAGGGCCATGTAGCCTATTGATATAACATCTCCTACCTAAATGAATGATGTAACTCTCACATGCCGTTAGTGATACATTTTTAATTAAAAAGCTAAAAACAAAGTGTCTGTTTATTGGTATTTGTTTTCTTCAATTACCCTTGAAGGTGGCAGTATTTGCCTTATCAACTCGCATCTGCAAACTTTTGGTGGCTTGTCGTGCGTTTTACCCAATATTCTCTCAAATTTTTGCTACCCGTCTACCATACCACGTTGCTGTTAAACTTTTCATAAAATAACTTTTCATCCCTCCCAAAATGGAAATATGGGGCCTACCTATGTCATCGGAATCTATGTATTTTCTTACATATTATAGTATATCACATAATAATATTAAACGGTGATGATAATGGAGTGGTGGTTGGATGACATTAGTAATTAATAATATAATAATACGGTAAGAACATACATTAGTAGTTAATGATTACAGTGATGCATGCTAACAATATCCAGAATATTCATATAGAATCGGTGAAAAGTTGAGCTACATTAGTTGGCCAAAAATAGTTGACATTAAGTTATTATTTATCTTTACACACACACACACACTGACACTACTATTTGTTTAAAATAACCATGGACTTGGTAGTTCATACCATATCCTCCCACCTGGTAATAATCAAGCCAATACTAACAATTGGCCAATTCTAATAATTTTTTTTTAAATAACATAGATGATTTCATTATTAAACTAGAAAATTGGAATACAAAATACTACCTCCGATCCTAAATGTAGGACCTAATTGACTTTTTTTTGGAGAGATTAAGGTTGCGAAATAGGTTATTAAATGATAACATATTTGATATATTTTTAGATTATCCATTAGTTTATAGGTAAAATACACTAGTTGAAGGGAAAAAAATTAGGTAAATCAATTTATAATTAACTTATTTTGTTTTTTTAGGATTTTCCAGAAAAAGTCAATTAGGTCTTATATTTATGACCGGAGGGAGTACGTCTGTAAAAAGAAAATTCAAATGACAATACATAGAAACCCAGCTATGAGTGAGTCACTGCCCTCGCAAAAACTCTACTGTCTTCTTCATCATTATTCCTTCATGAGAATTTGAGGGTAGAAAAGAACTGTCACCGGTAGAAAAATCATTGAATAGTGGTTATTCGAAGAATCATCCCAAAGAATCCACACCTCTTACCGGCAATAAACCAATCAATTTGGTTTTTGAAAAACCTCCATGAGTAGATCTCATAGAAACAAACATACTCACAAAACTAATACATAAGATGAAGATTTGGTAGAAGAAATTCCTATTGCTGTCGAAACTCCCAGTCCAATTTATTTCAGCATAGACATGCCACCAAATCATTTGAAAACGAAAGAAACGTGAAAGCAGAATGATGAAATTAAGTTACAGACGTTTCCTTCCCCGGCATTAACTGGGGAAGGAAACACCGATGAAAAAACCCGTAACGACAAAAGAAAATATCTCACTACCACCCAAAAAGCTAGAGAGGTGGGAGGGAGAGAGGATAGAGTCAACTTAAGAGAGTCGACCCAAATGAGATGAATACCAATTCTAATATAATAATCACTTCCAAAAGGTCATTTTTAATAATAAATTCATTAACTTTTTTAATTAACCATGCTTAGTATAGAATTTCAACATTTACGTTTGAGTCTATATAGTTGCGTGATATATTGGAGAAGATTACAATTATGTACCAAATATAAAAACTAATCACATTCAGGTTTCAAGTAATCATTAAACTTGGATGATATTAAATGACTTGTTATCGATCAACTACTCTGCAACTCTGAGTGGTTGTGATTGATGTTTTTAAAGAGCCATTGAATGTATGGAATTAATTCATACTCCCTTCATTCGTAAATATAAAATCACAAATTTGATTAGATTAATAATGTTAGTTAAGGTAATTATTAGAACATGATATTACTAATTTGTCCTAAATATATATACCTTTGTTCTCCCCCTCCCTCTCTTGCTTATTTATTATTATAGATAAGATTGTTACGGTTAATTTGGAAAAAAATGAGAAAAATTAGAAAGTCGTTGCTCAAATTTAGGAACAAAATGAAAACTGAAAGCGATTTTATATTTAAGAACGAAAAGATTTATTTGTGATTTAGTTATTCTTTCCCTGTATTTTTATCTTAAAAATTGAACGGGTTGCTAAGCGCATGACGTTTCTCACTAGCATGTCACATTTGTAACGAAGTAAAAGAAGTACTAAGACCTTTGTAAATGTTCAAACTAAAACAAAAGTTAAAGGTACTTTCGTCTAATTATTTGTAATTAAATGTCCTAAATTTCATAACAGTACAATTCAACAAGTTAAATGTGTGTGTGCGCGCGCGCACAAATGCATTGGGTTGTTGATTATAGTATATATATTCTTTTATTAGTCAATTGTTTTTTGGTTGAAAGTTAAAATGTACGTGCAGTGATAATATTTTTCATACATACGTGTGTACAAGCTAAATAGGGTTGAAGTCTTTACGTAAGTACTCCCTCCGTTCCTAAATATAAAATCATTTTGGGGAAGTGGACAAGTTCCTAAATATAAGATCACTTTCTATTTTGTCTCAATTTTGGTCCAAATTACCTCTATACTGCTTAGCTCCCTCACTTCTCTCTCAAATCCCTATTTGTCTTTTAAATTTAAGTGACGAGTATTTTGGGAAGATCATGTAATCTTAATTCATTGGAAAGTCTTCCTTAATCTCTCTAAATTAGTCAAAGTGATCTTATATTTAGGAACGAAGTTAGTACTATATAAGCAATGTCAACTTGTGTTATGTTAATTTTAGTCAACAACGCTTGTTCTATAGTATTAATGTACTTTGTCAGCCAAAAATAAAAATTATATACTGACATGGATCGGAACACATGGTATATAAACTATATATAGCAATTATAACTTTAATTTATTGGTAAAGTAGGAGTATTACTTAAAATTCACTCTATTTATTATTTTAGATTTAATAATCCGAAATAGAATACTGTAACATTTTTTGGAAGGTCATTAATTAATGAATCAATTCATATTTTAAATCATGGGTAAATGTGCAAAGATATTAATGAGATTGTAACACCATCAACATGTAATTATTTATTCAAATTCATATATATGTGTGTGTATTTAACCTGACATATATAATTCATGTGTGTATCTATATATATATATATATATATATATATATACACACACACACATATAATATTTATATATTTCATCAAGAGCTGTTACAATTTTACAAGACTTCGTTTCGCATATATCTCGATGATAAAGGATAGGGCAAATGTGCAAAAATATGACTAAATTTTACCCTAAGTTGCATTTCTATGACTAAAGTTTTGCAAGGAGCAAAAATACCACCAAACTTGGGATCGAGGTGTAAAACTATGATTTCTGTCAACTATAACGGTGTGACCGTTAGTCTTCGACTTGTAGGATGCTGAGTGTGCAATAATGACCATGTGATGCTGAATAGACTCTTTATTGGTGTTATGTGGAATAAGGGGTAAATGTATTTAAAGTAATTGTACTTTGAGTGCAAATATGGGTCTGTTGTTAGAATAAAATAATCATATTTTTTACATTATTTTAAATAGATTTACCCCTTATTCCACATAACACCAATAAAGAGTCTATTCAGCATGTCACATGGTCATTATTGCACACTCAGCATCCTAGAAGTCGAAGACTAACGGTCAACACCGTCATAGTTGACAGATATCATAGTTTTGCACCTCGATCCCAAGTTTGGTGGTATTTTTGCTCCTTACGAAACTTTAGTCATAGAAATGCAACTTAGGGTAAAGTTTAGTCATATTTTTGCACCTTTGCCCTAAAGCATAATGCTTCCATCATTACTAATATTATTGTGGTAGTGGCGGTGGACCATGCATGTACTATTATGTATACTTAGATTAGATCAGGTTCTTTTTATTAATTATGTTTGTTATGCTTTCTCTCTCTCTCTCTCTCTCTTTCTTTGTTTTTTTGACATCATATGTATATCATAGTTTTGAAATAGTACTCTGATCTTTAATATAATAAATTCATTTTAACTTTTTTTTAATTTAAAGGAAATCAATTATACCATACTAAATTATAACATATATGCAGCACGTACTTAATTTTGAGGAAAAGATAACTATAGACAATTATGATTAATTTTACATCCTTAAAATTTTTCTAAAAAAGTCAAATTTGACCTTATAATAAGAGGTAGACTATCATCTAATATTTGACTACAAATCTACATAAAAAAAATAAGGACATATGGTCATGTGTAATTTGGGAAATTCAAATAATGGAGATATAAACAAATTGACATAAATATTTTCTTAATATCTATTATGTAAAAATATGCAGTTGTTATTGTTATTTATTTGTTATATGTAATATTTATTTACTTTTATTTATGATTACAATTATTTTTCTTAGTTAAAATTTATGTTTTTGTCATCATATGCTTTTTCTTTTCCTCTTTGCATCATATGCATCAAATGGGATCATGACTAATTAACTAGACTCAACTTAACTATTAATTAATAATTTATATAAACTTATGTTCTTTTAAATTTGTGTGATTTTTATTCTTCAAATTAAAACAATATTTTTCTATTCTTTTGAACTGGACAGTTTTTTATTTTAAAATTTTTGTACTTCTTCAATAAATGGGATCAGTAGTGTCAAATATCAAATGGTTGAATAAAAATCAAACTTGCGTATCATAACTCTTAGTAGAATAGCCCACTTATTTAAAAATATTTATTGATCATACATAAATGGTATTCGAATTTTAATATATATCCTAACCAATAAATTTATTTGAAAAAAATATTTATGAATAATATTACTTAGGGTAATGGACCTAATCTACCCTCCAAGTAACCACCCAGGAGCACTGGGCACCCTGAACTAACAACAGACTCATATCTACACTCGAAGTAACCAAAGTGGTTAAAAAATACCCCAAGTGGACGGCCAATCACGTTTGACCGTTAGTCTGCCTATGTGGCCGCCACATGGGTTAAATTTTTGCCACGTAAGATAAGGGTAATGGACCTAATCTACCCTCCAAGTAACCACCCAGGAGCATTGGGCACCCTGAACTAACAACAGTCTCATAATTACACTCAAAGTAACCAAAGTGTTTAAAAAATACCCCGAGTTGACTGTCAATCACGTTTGACCGTTAATCTGTCCATGTGGCCGCCACGTGGGGTAAATTTTTTTCCATGTAAGATAAGTCATGTGGGGCCAACATAAAATAAAAATACAATTCCCTCTCCTCTCTCCTTATCACTTCTAAATAGCCCCACCCCCTCCCCCCAACACAACCACCGCCCCACCCTCAAAGGGAATTTTTTTTAACCCACGTGGCGGCCACATGAGGAGATTAATGGTCAAACGTGATTGACCTTCCACTGAGAGTATTTTTTAAACATTTTAGTTACTTTGAGTGTAAATATGAGTCTGTTGTTAGTTCAGGGTGCCCAGTGCTCCTGGGTGGTTACTTGGAGGGTAAATTAGGTCCATTACCCTTATCCTACGTGGCAAAAATTTAACCCGCGTGGCGGCCACATATGCAGACTAACGGTCACACGTGATTGACCGTCTACTTGGGGTATTTTTTAACCACTTTGGTTACTTCGAGTGTAGATATGGGCCTGTTGTTAGTTCAGGGTGCCCAGTGCTCCTGAGTGGTTACTTGGATGGTAGATTAGGTCCATTACCCTATTACCTATCCTTTTCATTTGACTCAAAATAAACATTTCTAGGGGTCCATTTCGTGTTCCGAAATGTTGCCTTAGAAACAGAAATCAGGGACATTTTTCCATCGGTGTGTGTACATTTGACGCACTGAATAAAACACAAATCTATTCCCCACACAGGTTCAATTCACTCAGACGCGTGAAAGTATATTCCCACAAAAAACGGTGGGATCATCAATTCAGGCGCTAAATGAGAAGTGCAATTCCAAAATGCCCTCTAATTAAATTAAAAGTTATAGTAAAAAAGGAGCTGTGAGTTTTATATGGGTCAGAAAAAAAGATGGTCACCAGGATCGAAGAGGAAGTCCATCAAAGCGGGGAGAAGATGTTAGCTTAATCTAGATGACAACTTTTGTTGTTTATTATTAGTTGTATAACATAATTTGTATCTATATGAGTTTATTCCTTTTTGTTGCTTTAGACACTGCTGCTTTTCTATCTACACCCATCAAGACACTTGTGCAAATTTCGTTTACCTCTCCTTCTACGAAACAATTATACTTTTAAATTTCATTTTTCTGAAAAACAATTATACTTTTAAATTTTCATTAATTTAAATATATTTGAAAATTATATATTGTGTTAGTTATTATTTTTAAAATTTAACTATAATTTTTCTTAATAAATAATCATTAAGGGCAATATGCTCATTTACACATATCTCTAAAAATTTTTTATTACAATTTAATTCTTTTTAGGAAAAAACTTACCTCCATTTCCTTACCTACATTTTGTCCATTTCCCCAATCAAAATTTGACACATATCCAATTAAACACATCACCCTCTCTTTCTTTTCTCTCTCCTCCACCTCATCTCCACCACATCATTCCCAAACCCTATTCCCAAATTCCCAAATTTAAAAAAATAAAAATCCATCTCCCTCCTCCAATCCCCATAGCAATCGGCGGCTTCTTGGTTTCTCCGATCTCCAATCGGCGGCCATCCTACACCACATCAATATGTAGAAGATGTTGCAAAAGAGGGAATAAGTGGTTTCTGTTCTTATGGTTTAATTTTCACAATAAGTTTTTTTGTTATATTGAAGAAAAGGAAGCTTAGATCTGCGTGTTTTTGTTATATTGCAAAGGAAGAATCCTTGAAGTTGGCAAGGAACCTTGCCAAGCAGCGTTGTGATTGATTAATTGAGTGCCCCTTGAAGTTTGTTGTGATTGATAAATTGATCTGCCAATTGCGATTGTTATGGGAGGAGGGAGATCAATTTTTTTCATTTGGGAATAGGATTTAGGAATGATGTGGTGGAGATGAGGTGGAGGAGAGAGAAAAGAAAGAGAGAGTGATGTATTTAATTGGACATGTGTCAAATTTTGATTGGGGAAATGGACAAAATAGAGGTAAGGAAATGGAGGTAAGTTTTTCCTTCTTTTTATGTGTCAAAAGTCAGTTTTCATTTATTTTCCCTCAATTTCAGTCATTTCCTTACATTTCCATTTCAGTCATTACCTTTCATTTCTTACAACCACACGAACCCTAAGGGCCCGTTTGGTGTGCATGAATTGAGAAATTGAAATGAATTGAAGAAATGAAAATAGTAATTTACTTATATTCGGGGCCCACAAATTTTCTCTATCCATCTCACTCTTTTCTTGGGCCCCATAAACTTTACTTTCTTATCATTATCTAATTTACCTCTACTTTCCATCTTTACCCCTTACATTTATTTTCATTTCCATCTCATTCCATCCAACCAAACGAGCCCTAAAATTTATAGAAGTTTTGTATCTATTAAGTTGTGGAGAGGCATGACTATGTAAGTTGTTTTTTTCTTAGACTGATTATTTAAGTTGCTGAGTAGACGAGAATTTTTAAGAGCGCCAATAAAAATCGTGTAGCTAGTCTCAAATTCTTATCATTTAGTTTGGCCGGACATAGTGGTATCTTTTGCTAAGTATGAGTTTGACTATTATGTATGCTATTGGAATAAACACCGTCAAACTATGAATGTGGACATTTCTCCATTTATAATATATATACACAAATAAAAAAACAGATTAAGAAAAAATTATACATTTAAAAAGGTAAAGTAGATGAAGTATTGTGTTTAATTAGAATCCAAAAATTGACAATTCAACTATAGCATACATTTACAACGAACAAAAATTTCATATATCCTATTCGCCTAAGATTATTCCCCTAAGATATATTGTCGATAATATAGACATATGGATCCAACGAACTAACTTGTGCACGACGGTGTTATATTAAGAGTCATACTTACCTCCAATGCTATAGAACCAGTACAACCAGTTCACCACTCATTTAACGTCACGTGTAAGTTCCAATAATCTCTCCATTTAACCACCTCTAATGCCGTCTCTCCTTCCTCCCACTCTTTTCCCACTCTTCCTCCTTCCCTTTCTATACTTGTGTAATCTCTCCATCACACAAGTCTCCTTTTCTCCAATACTTTTCCCGATCTGCTGGCTTTCACCTTGCTTGTGCCATAGTTCAGATATTTCCAAAGCAACAATCAGTGAGTCAAACCAGATTTTATTTTTATGAAACTAAAGATCAACCGTGCCATCAAGTGTTGCAGAACCATAAGCAATAAATTAATAAATTGTAGGTGCCATAATCAAGAAACGAAACCCAAAGAACTGAAATTAGATTTGTTTAAGCAATAAACCGGACTAGCTCGGACTAGGCACCATGCCAGGTTCAATTCGGCTGGTCCAGTCCGGTTTTCAGTTCTCTCTCTATCTGATCTGTTCCATATATAATCTACGAATATGGGTTTAGCCACTTGCCCCTACTAAGCTAACTCAAACATTATAATGATCCTTTTTGTACAGTCATACCAAACCACATACGCCTACAGAAATAAAATAATATCTAATAAATTATTCATTCTTCATAAAAAGTCAATGAAATTGCAAAATCTTTATTTCACACACACACACACACTACTACAATAAAACTGTGTCTGACTAATATGCACACACACAACAATAACAAGTGATCCAAGCTTACAGTTTCTAATGTTAAAATACTAATTAATAAGTTACTATATCCTTAATTTAAAAGTGGTACTATTCTTGAGTTCAGAATGCGACATTTGGAAGAGGAATTGAAGCAATCTATCGGGGCCATGTTCCCTGTTAATTAAAATGGTTTCCCCCCTGAAGTTGATAAGTAACATTCGAGCTTAGTTTTCGAACACTTTTGACTTTGGATAATGTAAATTTGTGAAATCGATACATAATTGTAATTAAGAATAATGTGTAAGATATGTATAAAAAAAAGAATAACGTATAAGACGCAAATGAAGAATTGTTCTCAGTGCTCTGATTGAGAAAGGTTTTTCCCTTTGTTGTGGAGGGCATTAGTATATTTTCATGTAGGTGTGTGTGTATGTCTCACCATTCTCTCATACCAAACCTCTTCTACAACTCACAGGACCTCTTCTACATACTTGCGCTTCTATATTCACTTTGAGTTTCACTGTCAGTTTCGTAAAAAAAATCATGCTATCAAGCAAGACATTATTAGACTAAGGTGAAGGACTCTATTTCCTTTATAAAATGTGTGTGTGTGTGTGTGTGTGTATTTGACAAATAGTCTTGTAAATAATGAGAGTTGATCAAGGCTTAACATCCGTTAATATCTCAACTATTTGACCTAAGCTAACCTAACATTAGTTGGATTATATGTACTGATAATTTTTGTCTTGAACTTATCGACATGGGCCGCGCCAAATAATAATACAAAATATAACTTAATATTCCTATTACTCAATGTCCTAAATTCCCCTATAAGAAAAACACGGATGGGCCAATGGAGCTTGACACGCTGGTTGAAAGGGGAGAGTAAGGTGTTGTGTACCCGTCAGGTCTTGCGTTCGAACCCTGGGAAGTCTCAACAATGGGGCAACTCCGGATTAGTCTGTACTCAAAGGATGTAGAATATCAGAGCTCTATGCAAAAAAAGAAAGAAAGAAAAACACGGTTGGAAGGTTGGAAGCCCATGGGCATAATAATGGTGTGGGTTTATCAAAAACAGGGGAAAGAGTTAAAATCTACATCTCAAGTTGTAGATATAAGATATGATTGAAGAGTTGATCTTATCATAAATATAGGAAATTATGTATTTTTTTTATTCATTTTTTTCAAATTTCACTCAACAATAATCAAAAGAAAGTGATGGAACTATAAAAAGGGAAAATGACAAATAAATCTCTTCTAATTTTAGAATCTCAATAATAACTTCAGGATAGGCAATAACAAAATCAACATAGACATTAACAATTATATTTTAAAAAAATAGACAAACAATTATATTATAAAAAATAAACATTAACAATTATTAACAAATCAAAGTGATCAATATGAAATTGTGAAATTGGAATGTATTTATTTGTATTTTTCCCATTAAAAAGATGACTATATGATGTATGTCTTAGATGATAAAAAACATGTCATATTAATTAAATTAACCAATATATTTAATCTAATTAAATTAATTAGATAAATGAGTAGAGAATGCTAGCTTGGCTATGGAGGTGGAGAAAAAGAGATCCAAGTGGGAAAAAAATGGAATCAGAATAGGCATCTTTCACTGATAGTCGCATATGCAAGTCATATAGAAAACAAACACAACTTGTAGTTACTAATCTTATTATAACCTCCTCAACCAAATGCATTACTCATCCACTCTACATAACTACGAAACTACTAAGTACCTTTTTATATGATTGACCGGTACGTATAGTTCGTACACACCACAAACGCTATAAATGAAACAAATACTTGAAAAACCTTATCAGAATTTTAATGTATTTATATTTGAAAAACGCGACATTCACATTAGAAACAACAGATATTACAATATATTCCGGTTAAACATTAACATCAAGTTTCACTATTGTCATTATTAAAATACTTACTCCATATAATGCTCAAAATTCCTCTTAGATAGTTGCTAGGACCACATCGAAACGACAAACCACCAACTCCAAAGTAATATATTATTATATTATATTATTTAAGTATATATTATTTATCCCTCTCTCTCTCTCTCTATGGTTTAAAGACTATAAATCCATGCAAAGATAACATCTTTTCTCTTCATAGATAACATCGAACTTATTAACCATAATTATTATTCTGATCACCACAATGGGCAGTGAAGGTTATAGGGCGGTGGAGGAGAAAAACTTTAAGGTGAAAGTGATGAAGGAGGAGGTGGTGGCTGCAGTGTTGCCTTTACAAGAGCATTGGCTTTCTCTATCTAATCTTGACCTCCTTCTACCACCCCTAGACGTTGGAGTTTTCTTTTGCTACAAAAAGCCGGCCGCCACTACCCGGGCGGCCGTTGTTGGGGCACTGAAGAAGGGTTTGTCTGAGGCTCTTGTTTCCTATTACTCCTTGGCCGGCGAGGTTGTTACAAATTCGTCCGGCGAACCGGAAGTGCTCTGTAATAACCGCGGGGTTGATTTTGTGGAGGTTGAGGCTGATGTGGAGCTTACAAGTATCAACTTGTATAATCCTGATGAATCCATTGAAGGCAAGCTTGTTCCTCATAAGAAACATGGTGTGCTTGCTATTCAGGTGACATCTTTAACTATGATCTATTATACTTACATGTAATCATTGATTGTAAAGTTAAAAAAAATATTAATTACTATTCTTATCACAATGGTGATTGCGTTAACCATATATGGAAACACATATAATCCTAATTATAATATATAATGATTAATATGTCATCATCTTCAACCCTAAAAATTAAAATCGTGGGGTAATCTCTTATGGAGGAACTTAGTTTTTTAAATTGGTTTATTTACCTAATAAATCGTAAATAAAATGAGTATTTTTAAAACCTTACATCTATTATATAATATGATGTGAAAAGAGTTCACACTCAAAACTTCATATGTTTGACAAAACAATACTAGATATATATAAGATGTAATTGAATAGTTAAGGGTTATAAAGAAAGCAAAATTAACTATATATTTGATTATAATACATATGAGGAGTACATGATGTGTCTAAAAACAACTTATGTGTAGAATTAGATTATGTATGGTGTCATTTGGTTACAAGCTGTTGGTCTCATCTATGCCTTGTTATTGGTTAGATTACCAGACAATTTGGCATTTTATAATAATAACATTATAAGTTTTTATTTGGTTACGTGCGTCGGAACGGTTTTGAAGTTTGGACTCTACATATAATTCTTATAAATACTTATTCTTTTAGCTTATAGATCGTAGACTTATTGTATTATGATATTGTCTTAAAAAATACTTACTACATTTTCATTGAAATAATAATGATAATAATGTTGGGATTTGGACACGACAAGTCATCTTATCTGACCCGCGGGATCTTTGAATGCTTACAAATCAGAGCTATCCTGACGATTATATTTGAATTATTAAGTTATTAAACTTGCCTGAATGAAACACTACGAAAAGAATATTTTTTAAGTAAAGCTGTCTTAGTAGTTACTGCTTATATAATCATTCTATCGAGACTCTTCTTACCAATGATTGTGCACATATACTATTGTTATTAGGACCATGTGTGAATCATGGATAGGGTCAAACCAGGTTAGAGCCTAATTATGATTAATTCAATCTAACCATAATTGATATAACGTGATTTTATTATGTTATCCCAGCAGCAAAATAAAGAAGTGATGCTGATGACTTTTAATTTGGAATATAATTTCTGTAAAAAAAATGGAATATAATGGATAATTCTCTAACATTACCATAATACGCTTTACTCGTTACTAAAGATTTTTCTTAAGAAATTTGTTGAACCATTTAAAAATAGAAAGTACTACATCTCTCTCTCTCTCTCGATCTCTTTGTTTTTTTATGTTCATTCACATAATATTTTCTTACTTTACCTTTGGTTCTCATAGTTTTATAAATTATAGGCTTTAATTTGGTCATATGAAGGATAAAATTGTTCCAGTATTCATCAAACTATATAAATTAGCGTTTTAGACAAAAATAAATTTAGAAGAAAAATTTATATAATTTGAAAATATATATAGAACCACCAAAATGAAGATACAAGCTGATTATAAACATTAAATATTGAATTGACAATTAAACTTAGTGATAGAAAATACAAGAAGAATGGTGGCCGAGTTGTTGATGATGAAATGATGGAAGTTCCGTAACATAATCGTACCACAAACAAAAGTAACTAAGACATATTCTCCATATATACATACAACACATAATTTGATTTAGTCAGGGGCAGGTTTGTCAAAAGAAATATTTTACTTTTGTTTTTATATTCTTAGTAGAATCCTAATTGACCAATTTATTGAGACTATTATAAAAATTTATTATGTTCGTACTTTATGATTTCAATCAATTTTCATTTCATTGTATTTTATTATTTGGGAAAAAGTATTAGGCCTTGTAAAGTTAAAATTTTTTGAAATCCTTTTTAATAATTACATGTTTTACCTATTTAAACTGTTATAATCTTAATGAATACAATTATATAAGAATTAAATAACAAAAAATGAAACATGTTTTTAAAATTCTCAATTTTTTCATGATCGATTTGAACGGATTCTTCCAAATGATTTAACTCAAAAAAGAGCTATGCATATATAGATATATTCAATTTTACAGTTTCTTTTTAATATTGAAAGTTGTTATTAATCAGTGACAAATATTTTTGGGAAAATTAACCATAGGCCATATGAAATAAATTTAATTAAGTTAAGGTCACACGAATTTCCATAATTTAACTGAGGTCCCACGAAATTGTCATGTCAAAGGTTTTTGTTGTCATATGAAAAATCGGAACTTAATAAGAGTTTAAAAAGTGTAATCATTATGCTAAAACTTTCTATTTTATGTGAAATGAAATCAAAAGTTATTGGGCACTAATAACTTTTGAATAAACTATTATAACTTTTGGTTGACATTCATAATTTTCTAAGAAAAACCTCAATCAATTACATGGGACATCATGTTAACCAATTTTTCATGTGAGACCTATGATTATTTCCCCCAATATTTAATGCAAACTAATCTTTTTTGACCATACAAACTAATATATATTAATTTCGTTGTTTAAATAATAAAAAAATAGTTTTTGGGTCAGCAAGTTACATTGGTATATGATAGTAGTATATACAGTTCTATATATATATAACACTTTTTTTTTATAATAATATATATAACACTTCTTGGTGCAGTGGGACTGCGATTTTAAATTTGTGACCTTGTACTTTCTTAAAAAATCATAAAAAAACTTAATGAAAAATTCAAAACTAATTTGACTGAAGTCTTTTTATCCAAAATAGTTAGTATGACTTATAAGTAACTCCCTCCCTAAATATAAATCCACTTTAACTATTTTGGGAAGCAAATTAGAGCACTAAATTTTAACATATGACAAATGTAATTACGATATATGTTAGTTTATAATTAAAATAAACTAATTTTGAGAACAAAAATTTAGACAATTTTAAAGTGATCAATTTTGCAATTTTAATTTTTTTAAAAAAAGAAACCAAAGTAGATTAATGTTTAAGGAGGGAGGGCGTAATATATAATACTACCTCCGGTCCTAAATATAGGACCTAATTGACTTTTTTTGGAGAGATTAAGGTTGTGAAATAGGTTATTAAATGATGACATATTTGATATATTTTTAGATTATCCATTAGGTTATAGGTAAAATAAACTAGTTTAAGGGAAAAAAATTTGGTAAATCAATTTATAATTAACTTATTTTGCTTTTTTAAGGATTTTCCAGAAAAAAGTCAATTAGGTCTTATATTTAGGACCGGAGGGAGTATAAAAATATATAACAGATAGGTTATGATTAAATAATTTTTTTTGCTGATAAAGAAAATTAAATAACATTTTTAGGTTACCATCCTTCAAAAAAAAATGAACAACTTGTTTTATTTGGATGCATTTGCATGCAAGAATATTATCCTCAATCATTAAATATGAAACCTACACATGCATTTGCAGGCTACATTTCTCAAATGTGGTGGTTTAATAGTGGCATGCTCCTTTGACCACCGTATAGCCGATGCATACTCCGCCAACATGTTCTTCGTCTCTTGGGCTGAGCAGGCCCAATCGGCCCAGCCCACAATTTCCCGGCCGTGTTTCCGGCGATCGCTCTTCGGCCCACGTCGGCCCGGCCACTTCCTCCCCCCCATAGACAAAATGTACGTCCCAGTCTCCAAACTCCCTCCTCCCAAACAACCCGGGTCCGGGCCTGAACCCGACCCGGTCATCAGTCGGATCTACCACATCACCTCAGACCAACTTAACAGCATTCAATCACTAGCAAACTCAAAAGTGTCCAGTGACGGCATGAAGAGAACAAAGTTGGAGTCCTTTTGTGCATACTTGTGGAAGATGGTTGCTGGGAGCACCAAGGGCAAAAGGGTCAATACAAAAATGGGCATTGTAGTGGATGGTAGGGGAAGACTTATCAATGGTAGTGACAAACAAAGAGCCTCCCTAATGGGATCATATTTCGGTAACGTTCTTTCAATACCATATGGTGAAAAAATGGCAAGTGAATTGACTAAAATGCCCTTGAGCAATGTGGCTGATGAAGTGCATGGATTTTTGGAAGATGCTGTAACGGAGGCCCATTTTCTTGGGCTTGTTGATTGGGTCGAGGCCCACAGGCCCGGTGGGGCAGTGGCAAGTATATATGTAGGTGGTGGTGAAGAGGAGGGAGAGGAGGAGCCAGTGGCTTTTGTGGTGTCTTCAGGGCAGAGGTTTCCGGAGGAGAAGGTGGATTTCGGGTGGGGCAGGCCGGTGTTCGGGTCGTACCACTTTCCGTGGGGCGGTAACGCCGGATATGTGATGCCGATGCCAAGTCCGGCAGGGAAGGGAGATTGGGTGGTTTACATGCATCTTCAGAAGGGGCAGTTGGAGAATATAGAGAATGAGGCTGGTCATGTGTTTAGGCCCTTGACTTGGGATTATCTTGTTCATTAAGAAATAGTATGGACGTTATATATTATATGTGCATGTGGGTGTACTTGTTAATATTGTTAACGTGTATTGTCTGCCATGTGTGGTTTGAATAAAAGTGTTACATCATCATGTAATTTTACTTTTGTGTGATGGCTATAGTTATATCATTTTCAGCTTGAAGTATGAGTCTTACTAGCTACCTTAATTTTGTTACTCCCTCACTGCTCCAATCCTAAAATATAAGATCTTTTGACTTTTTTTAAGATTGGAGAAGCAAGATATGTTAGTTAATCTTAATATATATTTGATATATTGTGAAATTAATTATGTATTGGTATATATGTCAAATAAATTAGTTTGAAGATAAAAAGGGTTAAACCAATTATAACCTGCTTGTTTACCTTTCTTATTATTTTCCAATACAAGTCATTTTGGTCTTATATTTAGGATCAGATGAAGTATTTTTTTAGATATTATGAAAGTTAAATAAATTACTTAACTATAAAATATATGGTATGTTATTATATTAAATTAACTTATAAGTCAATCAACAAAGTTTGAAGAAAATTGTGAAAATTAATTATAGGTCCCTTGTAAGGGACATTATATAGAAAAAGTTCCAATAACTTGAGAGATTAAAGTGAAGTCCCAAGGGACCTCACTTTAATATATTCTGAAGATCAGATGTGGAGACTTTTTCTATATTTATGTCCCTTACAAGGGACCTGTAATTAGTTTTCCCAAGAAAATTTAGATAAATTAATTTATAAGTAACTTATTTATCTTCGTAGAGATTTTCCAAAAAAAAAATTGATTGGATCTTATATAAGGAAACATTTTGATGGAGTACACATCAACTATGAGTTTATTTTTCACGGCAATCCGTCTCGTAAAAAGTTTGTTTTTGGGCTTGAGAGGCATGATCATGAACTTATTTATTGGTTTGATAAACTTATAGTGGGAAAGATTTATTTCAAATGGGTAATCTAAATTGGAAAATATTAATATAAGCATGAAAAAAAGTCTTTTCAATTGACTCTAATTAAGCCATACATATATGCCGTCCGATTCATATTTTAATTATTTGTTTAATGTAGGTTTTGTCGGTTTGATAAACTTATAATGGAATAATTTTATTTTAAATGAGCGGCAATCTATGTTGAAAAATATTAATATAAACATTAAGACAACTTTATCGATTGACTATATATATATATATATATATATATATATATATATATATATATATATATCACTTGAATACTAGTTCCCTTAATTTTGTTTTTTAGATATTAAGGAAGTTTGATAAATTAGTTAATTAAAAAATATATGACATATTATATAGATCATATATTAACTTATAAGTCAATCAACATAGTTTGAAGACAAAATTTCTATAAAAATTTATAAGTAACTTATTTAGTTTCATAGAGATTTTCTGAAAAAATTTCATAATTATGACATCTCATAATTAAAAAAGAGATTTTCTGAAAAAATGAATTATATCTTATATTAGGAAACATATTGATGGAGTCTACATCAACGACAAACTTATTTTAATGTTTGTTTGATGTTTGCAACTTTTGCATGTAGTTAAAGCATATTCTGGTTCAATCGCTTAACCAGTGAAAATTTGGTTGAGTGGTAAAGGACTCATTCAACTTTAATAAAGTCCAAAGGTTTGATCTCTGCTTAAATATGAAACATGTTAAAACTCTTGGCCAATTTTTCTACCCATCAAGGTGCCAAAATTTGTGATTCAAATTAGTTTAGGGTTGTTGATGTTCTTGAAAGATGTTATGCCGCAGGATAACAGATTGAAAATCCGAAATTAAACAAAAAAGCATATTCTTTTTCCATTTTGAGTCCAAATTGGGCTATGTGCATGTGTTTCACCTTTCTGCAAGCTTTTTCTGCTTATGTTTTGGTCACTCAGGCCCAAGTGATTTCAGACGGAAAAAACGGCCCAAGTGTTTGGAGAATCTTTCTGCGAGCTTTGATATTTGTAACTTTGCATGTAATTAAAAAAAAATTCTGGTTCCATTTTGAGTCCAAATTGGGCAATGTGGACGTGTTTTACCTAAGCTTTTGTATTTGACTGGACTTTTTTTGAGAAATAAGTCAGCTTATTGTAGGTGTGTAACTTTTTTCTATGTTTGGCAGGACTTATTTTTCATTCAGATTATTTTAAATAAGTCAGCTTATTCATAAGCCACTTTGGGCAACTTATTTCAGAAAAAAAACCAGTTTATTTTTCTACATGACTTAAAAATAAGTTATCTTAAAAATAAATCTCTTTTAAACAAAAAGTCATCCAAACATCTTTATAAGTCAAATGGGAAATTAAACCACTTTTTTCAGAGTTCAACCAAACATAAAAATAAGTCAACCTCAAGCTTATTTTCAACTTAAAAATATTTAGCTTAAAATAAGTCACTTTTCCACAAGTCGAGTGAAACACACCCTACCCATGTAATATTTCCAAGTCATTGAGACTACTGAGGCCCAAGCTTGGATTGTTCCATGTAATATTTCTTATTTTAATAAAAGTGACTTTTATTGTATTTTTTTCTCAGATTTTAATAAAGGTATCTTATTTAAGGCCACCAAAAATAAAGTTTCCTTTTTTTGGCAATGAAGATAATAATTTCGTTGATAAAACACCACTATGCATCAGTAAATTTATATATTCATTGATGACTAGCTTTTACCTTCCATGTTAATCATCAGTCAAATCAATTGATATATACCACTTTAGTCTCTGGTCGTATATAAAGGTAAGTTTGATCAAAATTTTTCTTATATTTAGATTTGAGTCATGACAGGATTTATTAACATTGGCGTACATCTTTAGCTTATACTATAGGATGTTGCATTCTCACATCTCAAACTTAAGTCTCGATCAAAAAAAACATCTCAAACTTAAGATCCGTGGTTAAGCTGGAACAACCCCACTGATCTAATTGTTGAAGTTATAAATATAATTAATTTAAGACACACGGATTGTCTTATATTCATTTTGAGATTTGATAAAATTGAACTTATTATATACCATATTCAAGAATACATAGTTTTGTGAAAGAATATACTAAACATGAAATGAATATAGACCCGCTTTTGTTGGTGACATGAATACAGACCAATTTATTTATGACAATATATATACATATATTTTAGAACCAAAATTGTGTTGGTGAGACATCAATACGGACCTAAATAACCCACTTTGATAGCATAATTGTCCTCATCCATATCTTACAGCCTTACCACAAAACTGGGAAGAAAGAGGGCCAAAAGGAGGATGTGGACATTCATAAAGTGCAAGAGAAACATCTGTTCCTTCTCTATCTTGCACAATAAATAAACAATTACAAACCCCAAATTATAATAATTTCTTCAATTTGGCCATTTTCACACGTTAATGTGTGGCTACTTTCCCTAACACGAGACTCCATTATTCCCCGTCCTTTTCAATCTCATTTGACATTTTAAGGGTTGTAATTACCTTATTTTAAGTGATTTTGTACTTCATAATTAAAATAAATGTGTATGAAATCAAAATGTTTTATTTCATAAATGGAAACGAAAATACTTTTGCTAACTTATATGAGTAGTGTTTCCCTTAATAAACACAAGTTTTGGGCATTATTAATCTTTTGAGTATACCACCAAGCACTTGGTTCAACTGGTAAAGGGTTGTACCAACTTAATCAGAGATTTTGAGTTTGAGCTCTGGGAACACAACAATGTTAAATACTTGGTGGTATCCTGGCTCGATCCAGATTAGTCTGGATGGACCCTCAATAAATCCTCTGAGTTAAAAGGAGGTAAGTGCATGATATCAGAAGGAGAAATTCAAAAAAAAAAATGTAATCTTAAGCCCATTTTCTTGATTTCAGAGGCTAATTTGTTCTAAAAATACTTCCAAGGCTAATGATTTAACCCTTTAGTAAATGAACCAAACTTCATGGATTGAATAGCAGGGGTCAAACTTTTGTAATTAATAGTCACAAATGAAACCTGAAGGATGAAATTAATTATTAATTTTTTGTAATAAAAATATATATACTTGAAAGTTTGATTAATTTATAAGTAATAAACACACAAACTAGAACAAAAGGCCAATTAATAAAAAGCAACAAAAAACTAACCCAAATATTAAACTTGGAATCCAAATAAAAACAAAAGAATTGACGTTTCACACTAGCCATTACACTGCACCCCATATGCATGATGCTACATGTAAATAAAACAACCTCAAGCATCGTCCATTGATAATACAGGGCTAAAGCCATGCTTTCATAAAAGTGGTTTTTGCACATGCGAAAATTTTGTGTGCAGAATGATTTCTGTCAGTGAGATAAAATATTGACGTATTGGTGCCCACATGATTCCTCAACGGAGGGGAGTATTCCCACCATACATTTCTCGACCTCAAATTTCTCAAAGGGCACAATAAATGCCCGCCATATATGAAATAATTTTTGTTTTATTTTCAATTTATTGTAATCAATATAACCAAAGTATTAAAACAGAAAATATCAACATAATATATTATGATTTAACTCTGTAAGAGTGACTGAGTGTTCTATTCGGAGAGAATTAATGTAATTTTAGTTTATGCTAATGTCAAATTTGAAGTGAATAATATCCAAATCAATGGGCTTTCATGGCTAGTAATATTGCTCAATTAGAATAAAAATTAATGAAAATTAAAAGTTGTTAGTTATACATGTCTTTTCATATAATTTTGTTTTTTTTTTAAAAAAAAGAGCATAAAGAACCAAAGTTGATTCTTTCAACAGTGCAAAATATACTATGGGGTGCAAAAGTGAACACCATCACAAGAATATGAAGACGACAAATCCATCATTCAACTTCAACTTTGTACAAAGCAAAACAACAAATATTAGAGTGTGGACTACATCACACAAAATCGTCGCCATAACATCATACAAAAGACGCAAAGCAAAAAGTAGGAATAAGAGAGAGAAATAGTAAAAACAAACAAGTTGATCAAGGTGAAGATGAGTGTGAGGCTAGCGTCCATACATTTACAAATGTGTAGCTAAGGTAGAGCTAAGCATATTCCTCAGAGGATTACTTCCATACCAAAACCTTCCAATCACAATCCTCTCCCTATCGTTTCTAACACATGCGCAAGTGCAACTAGGTAGCTACATCACTATACGTATAAACGTACACTTTCAAACACCACTCATATATATCCTCTTTTTTCCTTATTATTCTTCAATCTTCTTTCCATCCGCATACTCTCTCTATCTCCTTCTCAATAATCTTCATCCCCGATAAAACTAGAAACACAAACACACACAGGCACGCACAGATAAAGAGAGAGAAGAAGAAGGCATCAGTTGAGTTTCATTATATTAATAGATATTGAGAGAGATGTCTGGTGTTCTTCTATGGGTGGCAACATGTGGGCCCAAAGAGAACGCCATTAACTCTTTGTTGACATGTAGATATGGTAGTGGTGGAGGGAGTGGGAGATTTTCACAGAGAAGTGTGGTTTCTGCGTTGTCAAGTGTATTTGCAGATCCATCTAGATCATCCGAGGAGAGGGTGTATGAGGTTGTTCTTAAGCAAGCTGCTTTGGTGAAGAAACAAAAGAAAACTTCCCTACTTCATGATGATGCTTTCACTTCTCCTCAATCTGTGGATCTCTCCAATAATGCTGATCTCTTGAATTCTGCTTATGATCGTTGTGGTGAAGTCTGCGCCGAATATGCCAAAACATTTTACCTTGGTACTGTTTCTTATTATAAGATCTCTAGCGTGTTACGTTTCATAATATAACATATTTTTTTCTAAGTGTTATATTCTTAACTTATTATAAAGCTTCTAACTAATTATTCAAACTCAAACTAATTTTGTTAATTTACGCAAAAAATAATAGCTAAGTTTAGCAAACCTCAATTAATGTAAAATTGGTACTACGTGCTTATAATAATAACCACAGTGTGAGTATGTATAATATACAATTACCACAAAAAAACGGTGTATCAACTATAGAATATGCCATTACTAAAATATTAACCATAAATCTCTCATTTAGTGACCGAGTTTTATCTTGACACTAATGAAACTAAATTTTGTGGCTAATTAAATGTTTGTTTTGTTGAAATATATACTCTTCCTACTTCTCTCACGCATTTTCATGGATTGTTTTCAATGAATATAATTTATATATAGGCGGTCCATTAGTTTATTCCTTAATTTTGAATTTTGAAGAGCTTCTTTATTTATTTCAAAGAGGACACATTGATGACATATATATCTTGATGAGTGGAGATAATTTTGTAATGAAAAATCAATTAAAATATTTATTTAAAAGTATATATTTAGGAGATTATGATGTGTGAGCTGATTTGTCGCGTTCAAAAAACAAATTGTAGGAACACAATTGATGACAGAAGAGAGAAGAAAGGCAATATGGGCGATTTATGGTATGTGTTGTTGCTTTCTCTCTAACAAGTTGTATATGCAATTAATGAGTATTAGTGGTCCATATGATGCATGTATATGTGTGTGTGTGTGTTCATATATAATTAGAATATACATTATTAATATTGTTCTTTTTTGGGTGAACAATTGAAGTGTGGTGTAGAAGAACAGACGAACTAGTGGATGGTCCAAACGCTTCACACATAACTCCAAAAGCCTTAGACAGGTGGGAGCAAAGGCTAAGTGATGTTTTTGAAGGTCGTCCATATGATATGTATGATGCTGCCCTTTCTCATACTGTCTCCAGATTCCCAGTTGATATTCAGGTACATATACATATTTGACTTCTTGTTGAGGACCATTGAAGCTAGCTTAATTATTAGACATTTATTGCGTACAAGATTTTCTAAAATTAAATTTCAGAAAAAAATATGCATGTGGTTTTGAAATTGATTTCTCAATTCTACCTTAAAATTATTTAATGTCTATATAAGTCTTTCTTTACTTTCATAACAAGTGGGCACATGGGCAACTATATATATATCATGTATATAAATGTATTTTGTAATTCCAGGCATATCTACGGTTAAGGTCTCTCCATTATCAACCCTCTCCATTTGAAAGCAAATCCAATAATAGCGATACTAAATGGAGATGAAATGGAGAGGAGTAGTAATGGAGAGGTCCCTTACCCCATATTTACTACTACATATAGCTTCAAATGTAAAAGTTCGTAGTTGTAAATTTTGAATCTAATTATGATATATCAATTCACTCTGCCATTTTTAAGTTCTTAACCATCCTTCTCAATTACCCATGTGGCCATGTTGAGGGAGTTTCCGTTAGATAGTTTCAGTACATTATTTGATTTAAGGCGGCATTTAAGAAATAATCAATATGTTTTTTAACAATCAAACTAATGGAAATAATTCAATTAATTCCATATATTTTTATAAAATCTTATAGTGAGCAAATGCTCAATCCTAATTATGTTTGTATTGAACTTGATAATTCCTTTCTGGTTCAAAATTTTAAGATATTATTTATACACGCACATATATTCAAAGATTTCTTTTCCAGATTAATTGAATATATATTTGTGTGTTGTGTGTGAATGAATGATAGCCATTCAAAGACATGATAGAGGGAATGAGGTTGGACTTGAGGAAGTCAAGATATAGCAACTTTGATGAATTATATATGTATTGTTACTACGTTGCTGGCACAGTGGGCCTCATGAGTGTGCCAGTAATGGGCATTTCTCCCGAATCTAAGGCTTCCACTGAGAATGTTTACAATGCTGCTTTGGCCCTTGGCATCGCTAATCAGCTCACCAATATCCTAAGAGACGTTGGAGAAGAGTAAGCTATGCCACCCTTTATTTTCATTGCAAGATATTAATAGGATCAAAGAATACATTTTTACAATGGTTATGTGCATCTCAAAGAAAATTATGGTGCAAGGTAGCGCATAATCTTTTAATACCCGTGTGTGTGTTGTTACCGTTTCCATAGTCAACCATAAGTTAACAACTGTTAGTAGAGGTTGCAAAACTCTTTTTACTACTTTTCCTCCCTCATACTTCGGATAAGCTCAATCGCATCTCAATTATTTTATAACGCTGACAACTCTTTTAGAAATAGTTTTGGATTAAGGTCCAATTTTGTCTTCAAATTGTTTGTGTAATAACTAGGTATTTAATTTTTTGGCATCTGAAAGTTTTTATTATATTAATTTTACTCTGTAGGTATTAGATAAGAAGTACAATCACCCTAACCGATCAATGTTAATGGTTATAAGATAAACTTTGAGGACATTTCTTCATTTTATTACACTTTTGGGTCAAAATTGATGAAACAAAATGTTTTAAATGTGTCTGGCTTTCTTGCAAATACTTCTAGAACAAGAACAAATAAAATTGAATCTTACCTCACCAATATTTTCTGAACAAAACTAAACACATAAATTCAAATGTTTATATGCATCTCAATAAATTTAACTCACGCTTCTCATGCCATTCTTAATCTTTTATTTATGTATAGTGCTAGAAGAGGAAGAATATATCTACCACAAGATGAGCTGGCACAAGCAGGACTATCAGAAGACGACATTTGGGAGGGGAGAGTGACTGACAACTGGCGGAATTTCATGAAGGGACAAATAAAGAGGGCAAGGATGTTTTTTGATGAGGCAGAGAAAGGAGTGAGAGAATTGGAATCAGCAAGTAGATGGCCAGTGTTGGCGTCCTTAATAATATACAAACAGATATTAGATGAAATCGAAGCCAATGATTATAATAACTTCACAAAAAGAGCATATGTTGGAAAAACTAAGAAGCTCTTGTCACTTCCTGCAGCTTATGCAAAAGCTCTTCGTGGTCCTACAAAAGCTAACTCAAATATTTTCAGAGATCAATAATTACAAATTATTCATTTTATGTTTTTGCTTCAGCAGCAGCCTGTAGATTATAATTTTATTCTCTACATTTTAGTAAAGAATATAACCTTTTGTGTAAATTACTTAATATTTGTACACGGTGCTGATGCATATATAGTTAAGCCTCCTATATACTATACGTTCCCACTACTAAGGTTGGCCTATATCACAACGTTTTTTCTCTTTGCCAAGTTTGTTCTCTTGGAAGCCATTTATATATACTTGGTATCATAAGTTTCATCTATTCGCGCCAGTCTCTTGAACAAAAAATTTGCCCCATGTATTTAATTATAATGGGATGAGTACATTTGAATTTAATATTACAAACCTTAATAACCCCTCTTATATATGGTGTGGGTGAGAGTACTGGTAATGGAGATTTTATTATGGGTACCTGAATTCCATTTGCTTAGTGTTGGGATTTTTCACATGAATATGGGTTCAGAAATTTATACTCCCTCGGTCCTTAATATAAGACCTAGTTGAGTTTTATGGAAAATCCTAAAAAGCGAAATAAGTTAATTATAAATTGATTTACCTAATTTTTCTCTTAGACTAGTTTATTTTACCTATAAACTAATCGATAATATAAAAATATATCAAATACTCCCTCCGGTCCTAAATATAAGACCTAATTGACTTTTTCTAGAAAATCCTCAAAAAAGCAAAATAAGTTAATTATAAATTGATTTACCTAATTTTTTCCCTTATACTAGTTTATTTTACCTATAAACTAATGGATAATCTAAAAATATATCAAATATGTTATCATTTAATAACCTATTTCGCAACCTTAATCTCTCCAAAAAAAAAAGTCAATTAGGTCCTATATTTAGGACCGGAGGTAGTATGTCATAATTTAATAACTTATTTCGCAACCTTAATCTCTCCAAAAAAAATCAATTAGGTCTTATATTTAGGACCGGAGGTAGTATTACACAGAAAATGTCCCGAGGAGAGAATTGAGAGTTGATCCAGGAGATACCCTTCCTACTTCAGTCCAATTCCTCAACTTATATCAACATATCATGTACATGCAGCTACAAGTTTAACGTGTAAGTCATTTAAGCATATCCTCTTGGATTATAAGCTCATATTTCTCTATATTCTCATAACAGCCCACTTGAATCAGGTCGGGTTCTAATCCAAAGAGGTGCGCTGGACGAAGTATATGTCTAATATAACCTGCTGTTGATGATGATGATGATTCTTCTTAGCAGAAAAGATGGTTATTGAGGAATGTATACACACACACAGCTTTGGAGACATTCAAGTGATATGATGAAATGAATTTGAGTTCGTGGTATTGATGAACCGTTGAGTTCTCAATTTAAAGCTGTTAAGAGAATACATTTTTTTTATATTATTTTGACATTGAAATGTCTTCATGCCATCTTCTCAATGCCTATATATATATATTTGATATAAGGGTAAAAATTTTGATAAAAAAATTTTAAGGGTAAAAACGCTGATATAATAATTAACTATTTCACTTTTGGAATAAATAATAAATGATTATTTCGGGACAAAAATAATATCAACTTTTGACACAATGCAAAAATAATAAAACTGGTGTTATGTGTTATTTTATAATCATGTGGAATCTTGTTGATGTTATTTTTCAAGAGCATTGGTTATCACATGATCTTTATTATTCGGTTGTTATACATAAGTTGATATATATGTTGGCACGTACGGTTTTATTTTTTTGGCAATAATAACACACATGGTGCAAGAATATTTTCACAAATCATAAACAGTTTGCGTTGGCTCGTTGGTAAAATCACTGGTACTGTTGAATAGTGTCTAGTTCCATACCATGTTGCCTACACATTCAAAATGAAAATCTTGGCATATTCAGAAGTATCTATATTACTGTATTGTGGCACAGAAATGTAATAAAGTTTTGGTCTTTCATTTTATTCAATCAAATTCTAATACAAGATAGCGCTCGGTGTTTTATAACACCCCCTCACAGTTTAGAACAAAAGATGACAAACTCAATTAAAATTATCACCATCAATAAAGGTGGCATCATTTGCAGAAAAATCATTTAATTTGCAGCAGAATAAATACCCCCCAAAGTTAACTTCAGGCGATCATCATCATTATCATCATTCTCACCATTCATTTTAGCAGCTAACATCTCCTCTTTACGTTTCTTCCATTGCACCCTCAAATTCTCAAGAGATTCCATCATGTTCAGCAGCTCATCTCTGTTCATCTTCTCAATATCAGGAAGATTCTTCACCTTCTTCTGCAGTTCCATCCCTTTCTTCCTCTCTTCTGTCAAATCTGCATTTAGATTGTCTAACTGTTTGTTCAACTCCTCCATGATAGATTCTTTTTGGGCTCTTTCTGAAGAAGGAGGAGAATAATAAGGACCAGTAATAAGTCTATTAAGGACAGCTTCAGTGGAAGGATGGCCAAAGGAGTAGGTTTTGCCTCCGGGAGAGGTAACAATGAGAGCCATTTCAGTGGCAGACAAGGTACAAAGCTCGCTTGCTTTCTGGAAAACTGAGTTTCTGCGTTTTGAGAATGTGACATGTTTGATTTGGGGATCACTGATTAGTGTCCTGGTCCTTTTTTGCCTTGGTAATCTTGCCATAGTTGTTGTTGATGATGGTTGAGAATAGTATATATGGCAGAAGAGAGATATTCAAGTAATGATATGAGGGAATGAATTTGATATAAGGGAATGAATTTAATTATGGTATTGATGAAGGGAGATATGCATTTATATATGCTTAGCTCCCTTTTTTATTACTTTGACTTTGAAATATGCTCATGCTCGTGTCGTCTTCTCATTGGCTAACGATAATTAATATAATTGAAGAAGAGTTGTATTGTCTTATATTTGGATATTTTTAGCCTATTAAACTTTCAAATAAAATAGACTGCTCAAATACTAGAAATAATAAATGAGACAAAACTATGACTGGAAATTGAATTCAGTGTATTAAATTTCAGTTTTAATAATTTATTTGAAATTATATTAGGTCCGGAAAATCCGCCTCGGGAATTGACATGCATGCATCTGATTGATATATTCTTTATTTCTTTTTAAACAATTGGACCAATGTAATGTTGTAAATGGCCCATCTCACTTTGGACTATATATCCAAATCAATTTGATCTAAGGCCGCACTCTAAGTTAACTATTTTTTGTATATTATAATTCTTTAGTTTGAAATTTGAAACAAGTAAAAAAAATATATTTTTCATTCAACAAAATGTCCAAGTTTTGAAAGATAAACAATTGGATACTAGTTTTGATAGCCGTTTTGTTCAAATATGACCCAAATATCTATGTTTCATATTGGCAATCACATTCTTTAAGTTCCTTTTTTTGGAAATAGCAATAATATATACTGTAAGGATTTGATTACTCCCTTTATAGCTAGTTCAAGTTATTTGTTGTATTTGACATCAAAAGGACTTCTATGAGGTTTGAATATGGAGAATTTGGGACATTAGGTTATCTAAAATCGGGAATATTAATAAGAACTTATTTATGCATGTACTTGGTTCATATTCTTTTTACTCATTGAAACAAATTTTTCAAAGTGATATATGTTGTTTTTAATAGCATTAGTAGATCATCTAAATTTGAGTAGAATGGTCGAAGTATTTTTATAGTGGCATACAAATGTAATGAAGTTTTGGTCTTTTATTTTATTCATTCAAATTATAATACAAGAGTACTCTGTGTTTGATACTTTGAATTAATACCCCCATGCATCTATCTCACTTTGGAACAAAAGATTACAGGCTCAATTGAGATCACCACCATCAATATAATAGGCATCATTTGCAGCAGCATATACAACCACCATGGTTAATCTCAAGTGATCATCATCATTATCATCATTCCTAACATTCATTTTGGCAGCTAATTAACATCTCCTCTTTACGTTTCTTCAGTTGCACCCTCAAATCTACAAGAGATTCCTTCATGTTCATCAGCTCATCTCTGGTCATCTGCTCATCATCAGGAAGCTTAGCTTCTTCACCTTCTTCTTCTTCAGTTCACACCCTTTCTCCCTCTCTTCTTTCAAACATGCATTTAGACTGTCTAACTGTTTTTCAATTCCTCCATGGTAGCTTCTGTTTTAGTCCTTTCTGAAGGAGGAGGAGAAGAAGAATAACCAGAGATTAGCCTATTGACGACAAATTCAGTGGAAGGATGGCGAAAGGAGTAGAGTTTGTCTCCAAGAGAGATGATAGTAAGGGCTATCTCGATAGCAGACAAGGTGCACAACTCGCTTGCTTAGCTTTTTGGAAAACTGAGTTTCTGCATTTTGAGAATGTGACTTATTTGATTTTGGGATCATTGATTAGCGTCCTGGTCCTTTGTTGCCTTGTTAGTCTTGCTGTTGTTGTTGATGATGATGGTTGAGAGCAATATATATGGCATTAGAGAGATATTCAAGTGATATTGAGGAATGTATTTGAGTTTGATATTGATGAAGGGAGATATGCATTTATGGATGCTGAGCTCCCTTTTTTATGTTTACTTTGACTTTGAAATATGCTCTTGTAATTGGCTAAGGATAATTGAAGAAAAGTTGTATTGGCTCATATTTGAATATATTTAGCCTGTTAATTTTCAAATATAATGTTCCCTCCAAATAATGCTCAATTACTGGAAATAATAAATGAGAAAAAACTATGAGTGAAAATTGAATTCAATGTATTAAATTATAGTCTTAATAGTTTATTTGAAATTAAATTGGTTGAGAAAAAACGTGTTTCGAGAATTGATATGCATGCATCTAATTGATATATTCTTTTTTTCTTTTTAAACAAATGGGCCAATGTAATGTTATTAATGGCCCAAGTCGATTTGCACTATCTAGAATTCCACATCGATTTAATGTAAAACCGCATTCTAAGTTTCACTAGTTATAAATTTGAAACTAGTCAAAAACTAATGTTATTCATTCACCACATACACGGTCCAAGTCTTGAAACATAAAAAATTGAATATTAGTTTTGATAGCTATTTTGTTCAAATATGGCCCAAATTACCTATATTTCATATTGGCAATCACATTCTTTATATGCTTTAAGTTTCTTGTTGTTTTGGATATAACAATAATACTAGGAGGTTTTGATGGCACACACCCTTTATCTCTCGTTCAGGCAATTTGTTGTTTTTGACATAAAAATACTGCTATGAGATTTTAACATACACAATCCGTAGAAGATCCACATTTTCTTTTATAATGGTCCAAATTTTAGGATATTAGGTTATCTGATATCGTAAATATTTATATATACTTACATGTGCATGTTCTTGATTCAAATTCTTTGTAGTCATTGAAACAAATACGTACGTCAAAGCGATATGCTCCGATCCTATGTTGTTTACTACTACAAAAAAGGCTTTTAACATCGCATATTTAGGGCTTTTCACATCGCTTTTTTTAGCGATGTTAATACTAGTGATGTAAAAAGTCTACTTTTTCACGTCGCTTAAAAAAGCAATGTAAAAAGGCTACTTTTGCGTCGCTTTTTTAAAAAAAATGCGATGTAAGAAGTGACATTTCACGTCGCTGTTATGTAAAATACGACACGATTTTATTCAATGCATCCGTTTTTCACATCGCTTTATAAGTAAAATAGCGACGTGAATAACACTTTTCATGCCGCTTTTAAATTGAAAAGCGACGTGAAAAGTGTTAAATATATATTTTTTTTATTTTACATTTTCGTTTTTCAGAATACCATATATACTTGTTTATAACCTGTACAACTAACACAAATTTGCGAATGATGCAATTGCCCGGAATGTCATGATCAATAGAAACAAAATATTATTGAATATACATAAAATCATATATTCTAGTAAACATAAGGACTAAAGCAACACACGTAAAATGTCACAAGAACACAACTATTTAACTAATTCAACCTATCCTAACCTAGGTCCATGATTGAGGTAATACTTGGCAATACATTGCCTAAGTGGATCAATATCTCCGCTTTGATCAAACTTCTGCTTTGAACCATAAAACTACAACACAGAAAACAATGATTTAATAATTTATAAAAAATAAAAATCAACATATGTGTGTGCATTAGCATCAACAATTGTATTGTATAATAAATATTTTGATTAATACCTGTGAAAGTGTCGAGAGACGATCAGAACGAATAATGTCGTCCATAAACTTCATCACATAATATCCGCACTCCACATTAGTCGGCTGCTTTGGACATCAGAAGGGTGTCTGAGTTTTCCATCAGATATTTTGCCATCATAATGCCATCTCAATCGCTCTGCTTCTGTCACATTCGCAAACAACCGTTTGAATCGTGGCACAATCGGAAGGTACCACATTGCCTTCTCTGGTATTCCTGTATTTGATCCATCATCATCATCATCAAAAGGATCTTTCTTCAACTTATACCTTAACTCATTACATTTTGGACATTGTTCTAGACCTGCATACTCCTTCCTGTATAGCACACAATCATTACGGCAAGCGTGTATCTTCTCACGCTCCATGCCCAACATGCTCACAACTTTTTTTGCCTCATACATACTTTTTGGAACCACATTATTATCTGGAAACATGTCATGCAAAGCAGCAAACATCTTTGAGAAACCTGAGTCCGACCACCCGCATCCTGTCTTTATTTGCAACAATTTCAGGATTCTGGTCAAACGAGTATACTTTTCACACCCAGGGAACAATGGTATATCTGCATCACTCCTCAATTTGTCAAATTCATTGACCGCGGAAAATGACCCTGCCCAAATGTCATTAATCATGTCGGTCATTCCATCATCATATTCTTCGCTCACAGCAGTCATTTCTACATTCTCCGACGTGCTTGGTTGTTCAATGATGGCCAATTCCCCATGCAAAAGCCATTTCTGATAACGGATATTGATCCCATTACAAATAAGATCACTCCTTATGTCTTCAGCGCTCTTAAGGATACAGTTTACACATTTTACACAAGGGCAAAGATATTTCCCATCCTTACTAGGCATGTTTCTTTTGGCGAAGGCAATAAAGCTTTCCACCCCCATCTTATACTCATGACTAGTTCTATGTGCATTCATCCAACTACGATCTATTCTATCATGTACCTATACGCCATTTCCAACAAAGTCCAATATATAGGTGGGTATGCTAAATACTTCAATCACTATGTGTCACACAAGTAATAATTGATTTCCCTATAATTTTGATGTCTCTCTTAAATACCAAAACAAAATCATACCAGATCAATCCTAAACATAAATTTTCAGCTTTGAATTTTCAGCTTTGAACTTAAATGTAACCAAATATCATATTCTGTTTTGAATGATGCAATCTGTATAAAGTACAAAATTGTGGTTACATTTAAGTTCTCTGATATTTAAGTTTTTAAACATTTATCTAATTGTTGGGCCTTGCTATCTTGGAAAAAAAGCCTATATCTATAAGCAATATAATCGCACTAATATTATCAATAATAGAAAGTGGATGTCATAACAATATGAGTAAAAGTGCATATAGAGGCAGCCTAACATAACTAGCTGGATTCACACTTACAGTCAAACCACCACCATATGTTATGTCCAAGACAGCACTTCCCTGGCTGAAACAAAGCAAGTTGTTGTGTTAAAAGAAGAAACAGAAAAGGGACATAAATGCATTTGTTTGTAGAAAAAGCAAAACCCAGCTTTGGAAAGACATTAAAGGCTGTGCCAAAACCAAAACTATCCATTTCAGCAGAAAACCACAAACGCTATCTCTCCCTCTATTGCATCTCATTACCTTCAACTTTATGTTTTGCAAAGGTAAAAAAGTCCAGTTCCCCAAAACCACTTCCTTTTCAGACACTATCCTCCTCTCTCTCACGCACATTCCCTTCTTTTTATACACAAATAATATATTCCAAACAACATGGATAATTCGATCTTAAGAGTAAAAGACATATATACCATTTGACTAAGAACCAATTAAAGAAACCAGGCCACTTTGTATTTGATCTGATTATAATGAAAAATATTATCTAAAAGGAAACACCAGAAAAGGCCCTTTCTTATGGGAATGAGGAAAGCCAAATTTTGAGCCTTTGCAGAAGTATGGTGTATATGAATATAAGATGATACAATGAAGTATTTTCTAGAATGCCCTTATTATTTTCTTATTGTCATAAAACTTAACACTTCATCTAAGTATATATGACATGGGTACTGTTTCTTTTAAAAGTTCGTTTTCTGTGTTAAATCAATTAAACAATGAAAACCTTTTCTGGTGGACATGTACACCAAAGCATGAATCATTTAGCTTTTGATATATATCTCCACTTACGTACCCACTTAGTATTTTCTAGAAGGTCTTATAAATAAGAATATAAGATGATACATGTGTACATTTAAAGATTCAATCTTACATGCATCACGGTCAAACTTCTATCATATATGAACCAAGAAATATTTAATGCCACATGCTTTTAGAGATCTTTTTTTGGGACTGAAATGCTTTTGATATATATCATTCACAAAAGTTGGATTTGGAATATAGCTAAAACTGCACACCTAATTAAATTGACGTTCTTGAAAGTCATATGAGACAAAAAAATGTTTACAGATTCTTGCAAAGTGTTAAAAGCAACAAATATGTCCCTCTTTTCATGATTTTTCAACAATCACTGAAATTCCATAACATTTCCTTCACAAACATTTAATCAAGCAGTTCGAATGCATTCCATGAACCAACACATTAATCAAATTGCATCCCACTCCTATTTCACAAGCAAACCGTGCTCATTTTTAAAAAAATACCAAAGCCATAAAATTAAATTTCTCAACAACTAATTTCTAACTCAACTTGGTTCTTTCAAGAAACAACAAAGATTTCAAAAAAAATTCAAGAAATGCCATTGTCAATTTCAGATTATCAGCAAGAAGGGATAAAATAGAAATCAATACCTTAAATGAGCCTCACACTTTAATCGGCACACCAGAAATAGGAATCGAAATACCCAAAACGTGGTCCACAGTTCACCGCCGTCGGAGAAGAGCACCGCCGTCGGAGAAGAGCAATCAACGTGAAGAACACAAAGAGTGACTAATATCGGCCGCCGCCGTACGTTGTAGGCGAGCCTAGGGTTCTGAGGGAGAGAAGTGAAGGAGATGATGGGACTGATTTGAGTGGAGGGAGCGAGTAAAGCGAGCAACGACTAATCTCTCGTTCTGAAATTTAAATAGAACGAGAGATTGATGCGTGCAATTGGGAGCGGAGGGATCGTAGTGAGGGGAGAGAACGAGCGAAAGAGAATGAATATTTTTTTTGTCAGAAAAAAAACTATTCACATCTTTTAACGTCGCAAGTTTATGGAAAACTGATGTTAATAATACATCTTTTAACGTCGTTTTATTAAATAAGCGACGTTAAATGTATTAACATCGATAATTCAAGTCTATAGCGACGTTAATAATGTAGCTTTTAACGACGCAGTTTTAGAAACGCGACGTTAAAACTATTCACATCGCTTTTTTGACAAATTGCGACATCAATAGGTTCATTTTATTACGAAAATGCCACCGCCTCATTTTTCATGTCGCTTACTCAGAAAAGCGACGTTAATTAGCGATGTAAAAGCTCATTTTTCATGTAAAAGCTCATTTTAGCACTCTTAGGTAATCTAAATTTGAGTAGAACAGTTGAAATTTTGAGGCATATATGGGAGTTAAAATTGAGTTCAAAATATGAAATGTTCGCCTAAATAGTCAGTACGTAAGTCAAACTCTGTATTTTAGAAATACACATTCATGAAATTGGTTAAGGTTCTATGTTATCTATAAAACAACTAGAGTGAAGTTGGAAAAATTATCTATGTAATTGTGGTCATGGTACATCTGACACCATGTAATTTTATTGGAGTAAGTGTAATAATAACATTTCAAAATAAGGGTAAAAGTACCCTTTTTGAAATAACGGTGATGGATACTTTTACCCCCCTTTCCCCCTTTTTAAAATGTTATGGGTATTTTTACCCCTATTTTTGAAATGTTATAGTTACTTTTGTTTTAAAAAAATCACATGGTTATTTTTACATCTTTGCCACAACCAAATGACTATTTTGCACCTTAACCCAAACAACTATTATATGTGTTAATAGGAGTCTTAGACATCCACCTTTGAGTTGAACAAACTAAATTTTGAGAAATGGGAGTTAAATTGACAGCTGAATGACCATTCCAATAGTAAAGTTGAACTCAGATATAGTTCAGATTGTTTGTATCTTAAGAAGACAATGACTGAATTTTTATCTTAATGTTGATAATGATGGATTGATGGTTGCATTGAGAACAATATATATATTACTGTGGGGAGATATTCAAAGTGATATGAGGGAATGAATTTGAGTATGTATGGTATTTTTTTTACCTCAGAGTATGTATGGTATTGATGCTTAGGTCCCTTTTCCTTTTTAATTTGACTTTGAAATGTGCTACGAGAATCAAATTGCCCCCTGCACTGTGGGAATTGTGTGGGGTGAACGGTCCTTTATATACACAAGCAGATGATGTGGGTTGGGAGGGAAAAGTGGCTTATTCAAAAAAAAAAATGGGGTAAAAATTTGGTTAGGAAATGTTATAGGTACAAATGATGGATGTAAGAAATCAAACAAAAATGGCTAGTGGTAGGCTCTGAAAAGCTATATCTCCATATTAATTGGGTCAGTTTGGATGACATGAATTGGCAAAAGGAATTGACAAATGGAATTGAAAAGAGTAATTTCCATATGGGCTGGGGCCCACAAACTTTATCTCTCCATCTCACACTTTTCTTGGGCCCACAAACTTTTAGATCTCATCATTACCTAATTTACCTCTACTATCCATCTTTACCCCCTTACCCTCAATTCTCACCTCCAATTCCATTTCCCAATTCCATAACGGATAAAGTACGCATAGAATTTTCAGATAATGGCAAACTAAAAGTCAAGCACCTACAAATAAACTAGCTAAACCAATGGAAAATTGTCTACTTAAGCAGTCATTTAGGAGAAGTTTATCAAAAGATTGTGAACCTACAGAACAGTGATCTGCATATTAACAGATGGATTTCAAGGATGATATTTAATTTAATTTATATCATTATATATTGATAGGCATATTGCCACGTTTTTTTTTTAAAAAAAGCTCAGACACCGTTCACTTCCTCCTCTCTTCCAGTCACCTCTTTCCTCTCGTCCAATTCATAGTGTCTCCTTTAAATCTTTAAGATACTACAATCCTAAAAATAAGACCAAATTACAATTATAAAAACCATAATACAGTAACTCATAAAAAAAAATCATGACATATATGTAGAAGGACTTAATATTCTATCTGTCCACTGCTGATGACTAAGATTTCACATACACACAGCATTTAAATACAAAGCATATGTACAAAGTTTCTAGGGAAAGAAAAAAAATATGGGTAAAACAAAATGAATAGCTAAGGAGATTATTGAAATAACCTGTTTTAAAGATCAATAATTGTAATTGTAATTGTAATTATAAGTATTATAATTATAAGTAATACAAATATATCAACCAAAATTATAAATGTCGGACCAAAACCTCTAACATGTACAACTCAAGTATTCCTCACACGTGGCATAATCTCATTGGATGAAAGTCAACGATTATCCAATGGTGAGGGCCCACCATGAGAAGCAATGAACTCAAGAACATGAACACAAACCTCATCCAACCCAACAGTAGGCAAAGTAGTATCCACCACCAACCTCGGCACATCACCAAACTCATACTCCGTACACCCACCATACCCTTCTAGAAGCCTCTCCAAATCCCGCCACGTGTCCGGCTTATGCGAGCCTCCACCGCGCCGTTCAAGCCGTCGGCGCCACTCCGCCACGTCACTCGGCTTGCACTCCACCACAACGAGCCTCGCGCCATGAGGGGCTGCCACGTGGAGGAGGCTGTCTAGGTGGGCCCGGCGGGAGAGTGGTGAGTCAACGAGGAGGGAGAGGCCGAGTTTGACTTGGGTGGATGCGACCTGCCACGTGGCGTTGTATGAGAGGTCGTTGAGGAGGGAGGTGGGGGTGGGTGTGGGGAGGTGTTGGAGTGGTACGGTGGAGTCGCGGATGTCATCTTTGTCTATGAGAGGGATGTGAAGAGATTTGGCTATGGCATGTGCTAGAGTGGATTTTCCTGTGCCTGGATGCCCTTTCATTGCTATTATCATTGGAGTTGATGGTTTTTCTACTTTCTTTTGTGGTTTATTATCCATCTGAATTTTGTAGTGATGACTATGAATATATGTCTTGTTCTTCTTATGAGGATTTGGGATTCTCAAGATTCAAAATTGAATTTGGATTTGAGATGGGGTTGTGTACGTGGAGGATATGCTTTAGGATTCATCAAGGCTGGGTGGCTTGATGAGTTTGGTTCTCTGCATCATTCTCGACATGTTTTGTTCCAAATCAGCAAGGGCAAAATGGTAAATTCCGGGTTTGGATTATTCCTGGAACGTTTGCTATGGGTCTTCAATGAGATTGAATACAATCGGTCAAAAAAAAAAAAAGACATTGAATACATGACGTGATTAAACTGAATGAATGAATTGCGTTTAATTTCTTGAAGATTTAGTTATTAGATTAAAATAAGAAAGTAATATTTCAAAGTGCTATATATGGGAGGACAGAAAGAAAAATCATCAATATTTTGAGATAAAGGGAGAGGGTTATGGATAATAAAATCTTAATAAAATTCTGAAGAATGGAATTGACATCTTTTCAAACCACATCCATGGTACACAAAAGAGTTGTAAATTGATAGTTGGTTGAGCTGGTAAGTGAGTTAAAACAACCCCGTAAGGATGAGAATGCATGTTCGAATCTCGAGAAGCTCTCTTATTGGGAGAGGAGATAACCCTATCTATGTTGGCAACACTTCTACCATCAAGTTTGAATTAAAACGGGCGGTGATTAACAAAAAAAAAAAGCGCTGATATAGTAGAGGAAGGAAGAGATGCATGCAATTTTCAATGGGTCATTCTTAGAAAGTAAAATATTTTCTCCAATAGAGCTAAAAATAGTATTCTTAATAAAAGTTAGTTCGTTGTAATTAATTAACATGTAAAAAATGTTAAATTACAATTTTACATATAGAGTATTGCCATAACTACAAGTAGTACCGTTGACAACAAAATGGTACGGAGTCACCAATAGACTTTAATTTCTTTATACTAGTTATTACCAGCTGACTTTTAATCGGGGGGTATATTTGTCAGAATCTTCTATTTTGTGTAATAGAATTAAGGGTTTAAAAGGTAGGATGTTTTTGTGCCTATATTTGAGTTGATGATTTTTCTACTTTATTTTGTGGTTTCTCCATCTAAAAATTTGTAGTGATGATTATGAATATTGTTCTTATTACGAGGCTTTAGGAATCTCAAGATTCAAAGTTGACTTTGGATTTGATGAGGTGCGGATGTATGGAGGATACTGTCTAGTATTCATCAAGGCTGGGTATAGGTTTTCCACCAAGAAAAAGAAAGGGGTACAGGTGGTTATGGTTTGATATTTTTTTTATCACATTTTCGGACCAAACACAACAGCAAAACCAACTAACGCGGTTGACAAGCTGAAATGCGAATGTCCTACTTATATACTCACACACACACATTCATGATCGATGTGAGACTAAGAGATCCCACAGGGACCCCCCAGTACGGCGCAAGCACCACCCACACCAACATACGCAAGGTGGTGTACAGGTGGTTATGGTTTGATATTGGAGATAGTTTAATGAGCTTGATTCTGTGTGGCATTATCGAGATATTTTGCTCCAAATCAGCCAGGGCAAAATGGTAAAATCCTGGTCTAGATTAATCTGGAATATTTGCTATGGACTTCAATGCAATTGAATACTGCTCCCTTCACTACAGGGGATGATTAAACTGGATGAATGAATTGCGTTGTTTGAAAATTTAGTTATATTCATAATAAGAAAGCAAAATTTCAAAATGCTAGTTATGACAGGAAAGAAAAAAAAAGCATCAATATGAGGAAAGTTATAAGCAGTTCATAGTCCATGAACCAGTAATTATCTAATATATCCAAAGTTCAAAAATAACCGGTTTCCATTACACACTCCAAACTAGATAGAAAAGGGGTTTAATATGACTTGGACAATTATCTCACCGTTCAAATAACTCCAACATTGCCTTTGCGTTCATACTGAGATTTTTTAACATGGTAAACTCTCTAATCAGTTTTTCAATGCTTCATTTATGAGCCACCTGCCTTATTTAAAACCATCCTACGTCCACCATACTACTTTTCCAAGCGTCTCTTTCACTTATGTGTCTATATATAGTGATGAATTAAGTTGAAGAGGTAGCCTTATTTTGATAGCCAGTCACAGAATCTACAACTCACCTGGAAAAAAATGGGAAATTTTGGGAATCAGTCAGAAAACCAAGTGTAAGAAGGTTAGAAATACAAGCATGGAAAGTGCAACTCCTCTCACTGACCTTCCGGTGTTGAGATGAGGTGGTTTGTTGAGGAGCTAAGCGGGGAGTATAATCTGAATTAGTCAGAATGAGTCAACATGGTAAAAACGTTTGGCTGTTTTTTTTTTTGCTTTCTCAGTTTCCAGTCTTTTTTTCGATGTTTTCAGTGTTGTTTCCTTTTTTGGGGTATGCCTCCATCTTTTCTTTTAATTCCTTCAAATCTTCACATGTAACTGTTCAAATTTTCAAGTTAATATGAACATTCATGTGTGAAATCATCTATGCTGGAATCTATCTTATTATAAAACATTGCTATGATTATGAAGATCTTATAACAAGAATCAACTATAAATGAGTGCAGAAAACAAGAATGGAGTACATATTTAGAAAAATATTGTGTGGTTACCAAAGATTAGATTTATCACAACAATACCTTTGATTAGAACAACTTACAATCCTAATCATTCCATTTCTTTTAAATTTTCAAGTAACTCACTTATTGTTACAGAGTCTTTTTATTTTTAAAGTAACAGACTCAAACTTATGGAGATTATCCTTAGATTATGTTTCAACTTTGTGTAAGTTGCCCCCTAAACATATGTCCATTTTAGTTTTCTTAACATATCCTCAATTAATATTCATATCCTATAATTTAAACTGTCCTCCAATTCACTCAGAAAGCATGATATCCCATGCAAAAAAAATGCATCAAAACAATGTGTCTTATGCTGATGCTGATTAAATGGCCGTCACCATCTATATTAATGAGCATAGTGCAATGGAAAAATGAGCATAGTTCAAAGTGTTAGTTCCAATGCCATCATATCTAACAGTCCAATCTTCAATGCGGTGGGTTCCTATTTTTTTTACAGCACTGTATTATGGGGGGTATATCCCTTTAGTTTTTCATATTTCAGAACCAACAATATGGTTAGTTACATAACCATATTCACTTAATTTAAATTCGCTGTTATCTGATTGAAAATTTACTTTAAGTATATTCCACGAGTGGTCCAATGAAAATAATGAAAGTCTTATCTCTGCCACTCATGGTAATGATTTAGGTATATACTAAAGACAGCAGTAATACTTCATTACGTGTATAATTTCCAATATAAGCCAACCTGAATGTGCCTTAATGAGCATATTGGGCAGAGTTGAAATCATATTGTGCGTGATTTTCTGCTAATAAAATTCATCAAAACAATGTGCCTTCATCAAAGAGAAGAATGCAATGATGTAAGGAAGGCAAAGTGTTAATTCCAAAGTAATCAAGCCTCCCAATGCATTTTTCAACGTAATAAGTTCCAATGTGATTGATCCATATTTTTTATTACATCACCATTTTCAATAACCAGCCAAATTGAAATTTTGGACACCTATTAATTAATAAATCGTTTTTTATAAGTAGAAATTCATCATGATAATGCAAGGGGAAAATATATTCATAATATAGTTGTACCCACATGTAAAAATGATGATAATTCAAGGGGAAAATATAGAGGATTTGTTAATTCCAAAGTAATTATTATTCACAGTCCAACCTTCAATGTTATGTCCAACCTTCAATATTAATATATCATATGCAATGAGTACTTTGATTTAAAGCGGTAGCCACCTATATTAATGCTATATCCTTCCCCTGAATGGAATAACATTGGTAAATAAAATCTTATAATAGTAACACATTCCAATGTCAGAATATCTCAGAGTCTAATATTCAATATGAAGATTTGATATGAAGCATATTACTATGTGACTTCTGTATTCATTATATGGGCCTTAAGTAAGGGGATTGGTAACATAAGTAATACTCCCTCCGGTCCCTAATGTAAGAGCTAGCCGTAAAAAAATGCTTCTTAAGAAAACATGTGAATGTTAGTTGGGTGTCAGGAGTTAATGCTTCTTTTCCAAAAATACCCATATTTATTATGGTACTTTTAAGAGAGAGAAATGCATAAACATTAATAAATATGAAAGAGAGTTAGGGGTAAAGTAGGAAAAAATGCATTAAATGAGGAGAGAATATGGGGTGAACTCTTACATTAGGGACCAAAACCATTCAAATTTTGGGCTCTTACATTAGAGACCGGAGGGGGTATAACATATATTATTAAGCGATGTTGAATATGAAAATGGACTTCTGTTACTCCCAACAGAATCATGTTCCAAATAGTTTTATGAGATAATGTGGCAAGTTGTTTCTGCTACTTTTTTTTTGATAATGATCAAGGTATCCCCTCACTCGACAAGTGAGAGACTAATCTCCCGCTGATTTGTAGGCACCTCAAATGGTGGGACAGCTGGTCTGAGAGATTTAATGTTTCTCCATACCCAACGCCAGGGATTGAACCCCAGACAATTGGTTAAGGGTGAATGAGTCCTTGCCACTCAACCACACACCCCAGGTTATGTTTCTGCTACTTTAAACTCACAACACACACACAAATATAAAGTCAACATAAACGATTTCCAATGATCTTCATTTAATATACTATAATTGCTTATTATGGCATTAATTAAATCCACCCAACCTTATGTTTGAGTGTATTTATACGCAATGGCCTAACTATAAGTGTATTAACGGGTGTATTGATCCCTCCCTACGAGTTCTTCTGTCCAGAATTGGTTAAACCAAGGTTTACCTTATCATCCATTTTTTTTGCTTTAATTAGTTAAGTCAATTTAAAACTATGTAAATGTGTTCCCATTGTACATAAAGTTTAGACCAGATTTTACTTTAATTTGTGTTTGCAGGCATTCTTCAATCATGAAGAAGAATTTCTTGAACTATTACATCAGTAAGTCTTGGTAAATGGGGAAGTGGAGTAAAACCCATTTATATGGAATGGCTGTTTGAACGAAATGCCATAAATGATCCTTGAATTGGCCATATTTCTTGAACTACTCCTATTACATTAGTGAGTCTTGGTAAATGTGTTTTATTGTTCCCATATTGGGAGAATTATCATTGATCTGGGAATCAAAATCATTAATCAGACCATGAGTATTACATTAATCATTCCTGTAGTTTTTTTTTTGTTAATTACCGCCCGGTTTAATCCGGACTCGAGTGGTAGAAGTGTTACCCACATAGGTAAGGTTGTCCTCTCTCCCAGTGAGAGCGCTTCCCGGGATTCAAACACGTGTTCTCCTCCTTACGGGGGTCGTAGTAGTTGTTCCTGTAGTTTCTGGATCATAAAGTGTTTCAGGAGTTAGAATTAGTCAATATATATATGCTCCTTCATTAGTTAGAATTAGTTTCCCGGGCAAATTAAACATAATCTTATATATTCAAAATGCAAACCAAATTAATGATTACTAAACAAATTACCAGACTAATTAGTTGACTATAGACATCTCAACACTGCATAGGGAATTGTTTCTTTGTGGGGGATAAAAGGATGAGAAATGGAGTTTGAATCTATTGTTTTTATACACGTGTGAGTGAGTTCATTTGTTCACCAAGTTAAAGTTAAATTATTATATGTAATCTAAATTGATAATTTCTTTTGAAAAAATTGATTGTCGGTGTTATGATGAATATCGTAATGGTCATATAATATGTTGAATATCATTACGTCTAAAAAATTTATTTTGATCAATAAGAGGGGGTTGGAGTATTTTTTTTCATAGTAGTTTAAACATTATATGTAGTAAAACATGGGTTAAATATGTGCTTAATTTTTAAACATTATATGTAGTAAAACAT
This sequence comes from Mimosa pudica, assembly GCA_029929735.1. Classification (NCBI taxonomy): domain Eukaryota; kingdom Viridiplantae; phylum Streptophyta; class Magnoliopsida; order Fabales; family Fabaceae; genus Mimosa; species Mimosa pudica. Next base: position 3,011,627 of record JAKELP010000040.1, read on the forward strand.
GGGTTAAATATGTGCTTAATTAAGAAATTAAGCATTGTTATATGTTTTACTTTTACAATTTAATTCAAAACAGCAATTAACTAATGGTCAAATAATTTCTCAAATGAAAACAAATAGTACTATTGATTATTTCTTTGTAAAACAGATCTCTCAAATTCAAGCATTACTAAGCAATACACAAAAAGTAAATATATAATCCAATTTAAATGTTTTACTATTACATAAATAAATATGTGATTATTTATGCAAATTTATCCATCCATGCAATGCACGGGCAACCATTTTTTACTCTTACATAAATAATATTTGATCTTTTTATTGGGATGTTGAACTATGTTGAATCAGTTTGATCATGTCAAATTTTCTTATAAGACTATCTTATCTGATTAATGGATGCTATTTAGGAAGTGAACTTTTGAATGGGGAGGTGCCCATGAAAATTTTTTCTTTTGGGGGGGGGTTGGATGACAAAATTTAGGATTGGAGTTTGACTCTTCATTTGATTTTTATATATGGGTGAGTTTGATTCTTACTCAAGTTATAAAAATATTACATGTAATCTAAATTGAAATTATTTGGAAAGTTAAACTACAATAAATATTTTGTCAAAGTGAACTTTCGTATGGGGGAGGTCACTAAAGTAAATTTTGTGTTTTTTTGGGGGAGGGGTGGTTGGACGAGAGAGGTTGAAACTGAAGTTTGACTCTTTTTTTTTTATATACGAGTGAGTTTAATTCTCGGCTATTTTATCACATTAGACTTCGGTATTGCATAACAATGGTTTCATAACACATTAAATTACATTTTAGACGTTCAAAGAAGATTCATCATAGATTTGCGTATTTATTTTATATTACTTAAAATAATATATATAATTTAGATTCTCTTTTATCTTCTAAAACATCTCACTTGCTCAAATAATTTCATCAAAATACTTTCATACTAGCTAATTGAGGGGATTTGGTTCTTTTTCTTTTGTTGTAGGGGAGGGCAATGGATAATTTAATTCTTCTATTTTATTATCTCTTTTAATTACTAAAAACTTGGATGATCTCTTTTAATTTATTTAAAAAATAACTTAATATCTAACGTTTCAAATGAAATACCTTGAAAGATAAGTGTCAACTATTTCATTAAATATGTCTCAATTTACCCTCATATATGATTTTATTTTCCACCTTTTACGCAAATTAGCCCCTATCAATGCCCAATAAGAGACAAATAAGGGAGCGAGAATAGTTAGGATAAGTTGATAATATCATGTTATTTTAACTAATTTAACTAATTTCCTTAACATAATCTAGATAGGTAAATAAGTCTTATATTTAGGATTGGAGGGAGTATATGTAATCTAAATTCATACTTTTTTAAAAAACTAATATTTCATACTAATCATAAATATCACATCGGAATAGGTATTTACATAACCATTATCTGATAACGCGTGAAGTATCACTTAATATATTCATTGACTTTAAACACCCAAAAACACTTCCATATTACCATAGTATATAATATTTCATTAAATAAAATGCCCCGTGCATCGCACGGGGTAACATTCTAGTTAATAGTATAAAGTTGAAGGACGTATACCAAATTTTTAAAAAATCCAGAGACCAAATCCAAAAGCCAGTTCTGATAAAAAAGAAATCCAAAAGCGAGTGAAAGTTGAAGGATACAAAGTGACAATTTTAAAGTTTATGCACGTGTCCAGGGTCCGGACTTCCTCAATAGACATACTCCCTCCGTTCCTAAATAGAAGATCACTTTGGTTAATTTGGGGAGATTAAGGAAGACAATATAATTACATGATCTTCCCAAAATCCCCTCAATTACTTAACTTTAAAAGGAGGATGAGTTTTCAATGAAAATAGGGAGCATAAGAGTAGTTTGGGCAAAACTTGAGATAAAATAGGAAGTGATCTTATATTTAGGAACTTATCCATTTCCCCAAAGTGATCTTATATTTAGGAACGGAGGGAGTATATCTTAGTGTTCTTCTAGGGGCGTGAATTTCAGTCATCCAAATAAATATATATAACATCTCATAATATGCCACTTCATCATGCTTATTTAAATTTAAACATAAAAAAATCTAGTTCATTTTAGATATTGTTTAATCTGTTTGTATGGATTTCTAATCTCACTTCAACTAGAACATTTATAAGTGTTTGAGACTAATCAAGGTTGAAGTGGCCACTATAACAAAAAAGGTGTGGACTCTGGAGCCATATAAATTCTTCCAATTAAATTGAGGGCAGAAGAATTGTGAATGTTTAGCGTATGTGCATGACTTGATTGTAATTAGTTAAGACATTCAATAATAATCTTCTTGTTAAAGTGAGATATGTCCATAAGACTACAACACAAAGTAAAAAGAAATAACTAAAAATGTTTCCGATTTATTTTTAACTTTTTAATTTAAAAAGTATAATGAAGTCACTCATGTTTAGGTGTTAGATTACTCTAGAGTAACATTGGTTAGATTTCGATTCAATTAGAGTCTAGATGATTGAAATTCACGCCTTTTTCAAGTGATCTCAACTTATTATATGTGTATGATTTCAATATAATTTGAAGATCTTAATCGATTTGTTTGCTTTTATATCTTTTAAAGTACCTCATTAATATGTAAGTCCTTAAAAAAAATTATTACACGCAAATGCTTATATTGGTCATAAGTATAAGATTATTTTAACTTTTTTTTGGAGAAAGTAATGATGTAAATTAAGTATTTTAAATTGTCTATAGTTATAATAATTCCTCAAAACTAATTTATTCTACTTTTAAATTAATCTATAATTTGATTACATGTGATATATGATACAATTCTGTGGTCTAATTTATTTATTTGATTTCCATAAAACAGTTAAAATATTATTATATATATTTAGGACATAAAAGTAAGATTTATTATTCACGAGAGGAAGAGGATCGATATAAAAGCGCCAACAAACACCACCTGAAACAGACTTATGATGGAATACAACAAAACAGAACGCCATGAAATCCAAACCATATAATATGACATGCCACCAATCAAACACTTTATTAAATAAATCTTTGATCATATACTCGTCCCTAGTACCACTAGTTATCAACTTATTACAAAGCATAATAACACCATTAAATTTCAATTCAATTGTTATTTTTTTTCTGCTAACCACTTCAATTCAATTGTTTTTTTGAGTCATCGTAATCATGTAATTAATTTATCATTCTATAATTAACGTGTGACACACACAAGCTAGAGTTATTAATTTATTACTAGCTACCATTAAAGGTTAAAGATAATTAGCCATCCAGGATACAAGTTTCGTCTTGTGCATATGAGTTTGATCCGATTACTAGAATTAAAAATATGTGGAAGAAAAAAAGCGTAATTTTTTTAATGAAAAATGGTAATTTTAATTTTAAATTGTATACATTATATAAAAAAAATATAGATATGGATTTGTAGATTCTTTCAGTTTATTATGTTAATAGTAATAATAATTTATCTAACAATAGCACTCAGGCCACTGGCCATAAACGATAATATATGGGATATGATCGTATTCATATGTATATCCATATGTAAGAAGAATAATAATTGTGTTATGAAAATAATTTACTTGCATATGTGCGTGGATGTCCATAACTCCAACCTCTTAGGATTCTTTTTCTCATAACCTCCCTATGAATATGGCTAATGGGAGTTTTTTCTCTTTATTATCATTATTCTCATATTTGCTCTTTTGTAACCATATGAAAAGAATTCAATGTATTGAAGTCTATAAATAGAGGTCATGTCATGAGCCATTGTAAGAGAGAATTACATATCAATGCGAACACTCTTCTTGCTTCATCTTTATTTTCTTGTCTTACTACTCTCCCCTCTTTTCTTCTTCTCTTCATATTTCTTGTTTCCTTTTATTTTTATAACACGTTATCAGCACGACACTCTAACCAATTTAGGTATACTTCTTTCATTATCTTATATATATTTTCATATATTATATTATGCCATTTATTTATTATTATTATTATTTATTTTATATCATACATTTTCTTTTGTTTATATTATGTCATTTATTATTTCTTTTTATATTATATCATTTTATTATTTTGTTATTTATGACTACTATTTTTATATTCCAATTAATTTTATAATAGTATATTTCTTGTTAATTTTCAATTTATTATAATGGCCTGAAGCCATGACAAGATATTTGATGTCATGAAAAGAGGAGTGACAATTTGATGTCCTTAATAGAAAGATAAAAGGCCTTGAAGGCTAATGATAAAGGAATATAAGGCCCTGAAGGCTAATGACAAAGGACTATAAAGTACTGAAAGCTAAGACAAAGGATGATAAAACCCTGAAGGCTAATGATACTAAATATCAAATCTATAATTTTCACTTTGAAAGATATTTGATGTGATCTTAAAGACAAATATTATGAGAAAATATGACCAGAAGTCATATAGAAAAAAAAATAAAATTTTACAAAATGATGACTAGATGTCCATATGAATAAGTATGTATTAGATGTCATATGAATAAGTATGTATCACTTTTGTGATACAAATGAATGGCCATAGACAATGAGTTATGAAAACATATTTATTAAATTGTTGTTAAAGCATAAAAAATATTGATAACCCCCGAAGGGTCACTGTTGTAAGGCATAAGAAAAATTGATAACCCCCGAAGGGTCATTGATGTTTATTTTCAGTTATAATTTAATGTTGTTATTTATTTCATTATTAATGTTAATTAATTATCTTATTATTTCATATATATAAGGTTATTTACATATTGCATATATCATTTGATGACATTATATCCTATATTATATTTTCATAATATGTTCATTTGATGTGATTTCATTTGATGTATTATTGTTATTTCATTTGATGTGATTAATTTGTGGGAGAAATACGTTAAAAAAAAATCCTGAAGACTGATTAGTATATTTTGTTATAATCACACATGAGAAATGATCATGTTGTGAATTAAGGACACAAACATTTTGTGATATAAAAATATAAGATTTTGATGATAAGTCTATATGACTAAGAAGTTATAGTCAATGAAAGCAAGTAACACAATGGTATGGTCCTGAAGACTAACCAATATTTTGAATTATTGATAATGTACTACTGAAAGTGGGAAAGATGGTGATCATATTTTGAAGATGAATCAAAATTATTAGCAACAATGTTTAATGGCATTGAAAAATGATACAAAATTATTAGCAAATTTTATGTGGTCAGAAGCCATAGAGAAATATTATAAACATGTGGAAGTTAATGGTGAATAGATTGTGAGATAAAAAAAAAGATGACAAAAATTCTATGGAAAAAAATGATACCTAAGGTATTAAGGTATTCCAAAAGTTTATGGAAAAATGATATTATATTGAATTTTTTTTTCTTAATGGTGGTGAAATCTAATGGGGATATTAGATACCAAATCTTCTTGAGTTTGAGTTTGCGTTTTGCTTCCCTTGACAATATTTTTTCAAAGTATATATCATCTTTCATATTATGTCATCATCAAATTAAGAATGGTACGGTACGTTTCTTCTCTCTATGTTCTACATTCCTATTTCTATTTTCTTGGAATAACATATGAATCAAATGATAATTTATAATATATTGATATCAATCAATTATTGGTTTAAAATTTAGTTATGAGAGAGAAAGGAAAAATCATATGTTTGTGACAATTATGAATTAAATGAGAATTCATTCAATTTTATTTGAAATTTTATTATGAACAACGGTGTTAATTTTTATTTATTGTTTAATAGAAATTTGTGTGCTATAAATTTATAGATGCTTAAATAGGATGGAAAATCGAAAACAAAGTCCTTCATTATCATAAGTATTTGATTACTAAAACTGATTTGTCTCTATGTTTCTCTTGCATTAATTATTTTCCATTCCATTTTATTTTATTTTATCTTATTTTTTTGAATGTCATATACCATTTATATGTGATCTACAAGAACTATTAAAAAAAAGGAAAAAAACTTTGATCTTTTGAGGCTACGAAAGATTGAAATTCATATTTACATGTAAGTAAGGAAATATTTGACCTTCAAAGTGAAATGTAGGTCATTGAACTACATAAGATGTCTTTGAATTACATGAATAAGAGAAGTTTAATTTATTGGTAGAACTCACACTTGAGGGGGAGATTATTGGAGTATAAATGTGAGTTAATATTGATTTTTATTACCTTCTCACATATTCAAATGGTATTTTTATTTATGGTTGAATTTTAATTTTGGTAAAAATCTTATTTATATTGGCTTTATAAAAAATATAAAAATCTTATTTAAATATAAATTTTATTTATATTTAAATCATATAGTAAATATAGTTATGATAGTTCCGGAAGAACTATATGACAATTCTAGAAGAATTGTACATATTAAAAGCAATAATATAATCATAGTTCTTGAAGAACTAATAGTTGTATATTTATATGACTCACTTGAGGGGGAGATTGTATGAAATAAATATGAGTCATATTGGAGTATGAGTTACATTGAAGTAGAGTTTTTACTCCTAAACTTTCCATAAATCTTGTATAATCTCCCAATAACCAAAAGTTAGTTTGATAATAATAGTATTGCAACAAACCTAAAGTTTGTGTATGCAATATTTGGCAATGACCGGTCAGATCATCCCAGATCATAATGATGCAAAATAATATAATTATGAAAGAGTATTAATACTCACTAATGAACCGGAAAATTCAATTGCTTGTTCTCAAAAGAATGAAATATAAAATATAACTAGTTTTGATTTAAATTATACACATGTAGATGTGTATTGTATGAATTATATATATATATTTATATATATATATATGGGCCCATACAGATATCATATAGACTAAATGATACTTAATGAATATTAGATGCATCTATGGAATGGTCACATTGGTGTCCATGTTATATGATCAACTTGCAACCTGGAGTTTGCAAATTTGGTCAGTTAAGTGCATTAGTCATATATATGATTTTCATTGAAATCACTAATGATTGTTAATTATGTTTTTAATATTTATATACCACGTGAGAACATATTCATATCTAGCAAAGCCTCCCTGAATAGCTAGATCAATATTTGCGAGAACAAAATTTTCAATTTTAGAGTTGGGTAAAATGTACTACCATTATGATTGCATCATGCCAACAAAATATTTTGAATTCTCCCATTGGCTTTTGGTCAGTAGCCAAATATTTTTCATATGATGTTTTGATATATTTATTCATTATTGTTCCACCACAATAATACACATTGAAATTTGGGATAAATATTGATGTTCCCAACATGAGGGGGAGAAATAAATAATTGGAAGTGATATATATTGTATGCAACAAACGTGGATCCTCAAATATTAGTAAATGTGAACTAGATGTTCATCAAATGTTGCAAAATATTTGCCTGACACTATCACTGACCAAATAAAATTTTTTATATCTCATGATCCAGTTGAAGATTGCTCCAATAAATATATATGAGAATGAAACATGCTTGAAGCATGAGAAAATGATCGGTTCCAAAAGAAAATGAAAATGGAGCAAATAATTATGATGATCATTTTGAGGAGGCTTTAATGGGACATAACTATTTGTAAGACCCCAGAAGTGGCTCAGGTACCTGAACGAAATAAAAAGAGAGTTCAATATGTTATGTCACATGGAAAAAGAACCGTGAAAAGATAAATTTGTCGACAATAATTTTGATAGCAAAATCACGTGATCAAATGAGGATCTAGTATAAAATATGTCATGAGAAGACATAAAATGACTAGCTAGCAGAAAACAAAAGATGCTATATGAAATGTGATAATATGAATTTATAATCTACGCACCCGAAGTGCTATTAGAATTATATAAATGAGAAAATATTTATGCGAAAAAGGGGGAGAAGTATTGTTAGAATATTTTTCGCAAAAGATCAATGGTGATAAATTTTTTCTTGTGGAATGAATATTCATGTTTTGATTTGGCAGTCTGACAATAAATGAAATTTTTGATATGCGTCTAGAGAATATGATTATAATCCATGGGTAGATATTGTGAGTTGAATCCTAGAAGGATTTCAAAAACTAGAAATATTATTCAAAATGATTACATACATGTATAGATGTATATATATGATCATATGAAAGTCTTTGAAGAATTTGCTAGAAGCATTTGATTTGTATAAATACAACTCCCCAAAAGAATTAAAGTTTACAGAAGTAAACAATTTAATTGATAGATTTTACTTGAAAGAAAGATTAAAGGAATCATTCAGAATGTGTGATAAATATTATTTAGACTCTTGATGAATTTAAAAATTTTTGGTACTCCTGAAGAGTTTGTAAAAATTTAAATATTACTTAGACTCCTGAATAGCCAGATGCTAAAAGATTAGCTCATGAAAGATGTTAAAATAACGAAAAATGTGTTTTCTATATGGATCCAAAAACTTGATGCTACCAAAATTTTGATAAAAATTCCGCAAGTGTACGGATCGTATTTTAGTAAAGTGGTAATATCAAGGTCGATCCCACAGAGACTCAGACAATTAATAACTAGGCATTAGATCTCCTATTTTCATTCAAGTTGAGTAAATACAAGAAAATTGATTTTAATTATGTATGATCTAAGAAAATAAATAAAACAAATATTCACACAAAAGAAATTCACGAGTCAAAAGAACAACCTAGAACCACTAATCCCTTATTTGCTTCTTAGATTTTATTCCCCACTAAATTAATTATGAATTAATCCAACTAGCTAATCTAGAGTACTAGTGTCTATAAATGCCTTTCGGTTTCCACCTATATCCTTGCCTAGCTTAATTACACAATGTCTTGCACTAATTTACTAAGCCAATTAATATCGGTACCGCTCTAATGTGACTATGTAGGGCTTCTAGGTATATGTCTATCCTAGTCGCAAATCAGATAAAAATCCAATCCTACACTATTTAATCCCATGGTCTATTTAAAATTCCCTCTTTCAAGTCCAATTCTAAATTCCCTAAACATGTCTAATGGTGATCAAGCACTAAACAAGTTAACCAATAATAGCAAAATTAAATAAACTAAATCAAATTAACCATGACTAAATAGTGGGAAATAAAATACTAAGTTACAAACAAGTTCATAGTACTCTAGGTTGTAAAAGAAATTAGCCACACATAGGGTTCAACATAAGAATTGGGTGAAAATCCAAAAACATACTACAAGTTCACAAAGGAGTAAGAATTGGACAAGATTGAGGAGCTGCTTCCTTCCTTTTGTGTGTTGATGTCAATGCATATGTGTGTGTGCCTTTGTAGTACGTCTCTGGTGCCTCCTTCTTTTCCTTGCGTCAATAACGTGTGATCTGCTTCCTCTCGTCTTCAATTTCTTCGTGAATCTCGTGTAGGCTATAGGAATTGGAAGAATTATGACCAAGCCTCCCTTTCTCCTCAATTGCATGTGTATATTTATAATAAAATAGTCCAACACCATATTGCCTTTGCCTTGCATGTTAAGTTTCTTTTCTTTCCTTTTCTTGTATGTCCCTTTCTCTTTATTTCCTTTTTCATTAAATATGCATTCATGAAGAGAAAGAAATAGGAAATAATCACAATGACTCAATCACATAATCTCATTAATAGGAAACTTCTCATCAAAATATTTCTTTTAATATATTAAGTTTCCTATTTCAATTAAATTTCATATTTTCCAAAAGAATCACTCAAATACTCTCAAATTACTTTCTTTCCAATTCACATCAAAATCACTTAATTATTTAATTCATGACTCCCCAAATACAACAAAATATTTCCTAAAAACCACTAAATATGGGGAGTCATCAGATCACTACATGATCCAATAGTTGTAAGATCGTTAAATATGGAATGAGATCATTTTGTATCTCAATAAGATTATATGAGAGATATTTGATCCAGAAGTATCATATATCGGTTGAGATGTATTAGACATGCATGAGTCAGTCTGTCTTTTCTTATCAACAAGAGTAATTGATTCAACAACCAGAAGACATTGTGATGAACTAGCATATGATCAATCCATTTGAATGTAAATTTAGTAAATTTGTTATCAAGTCACTATGGCGATAAATTTTTGGAATATTATTTGCTTGTGACATGACTTTGCAAGTCCAAAAACATCAACTCATGTTGTGAAGAAGGGGAGTAATATGCGTTGTACTCTTTTTCCCTTGTCTATGGTTTTATCCCACTGGGTTTTCCTAGCAAGGTTTTTAATGAGGCAACTTTGAAAAATATTGTGTACTCTTTTTCCTTCACTAGGTTTTTGTCTCATTGGGTTTTTCCTGGTAAGGTTTTAATGAGGCACAATAATATTTGTTTATGGACATCCAAGGGGGAGTATTATGAAAATAATTTACATGCATATGTGTGGATGTCCATAACTCCAACCTCTTAGGATTCTTTTTCTCATAACCTCCCAATGAATATGGCTAGTGAGAGTTTTTTCTCTTTATTATCATTATTCTCATATTTACTCTTTTGTAACCATATGAAAAGAATTCAATGTATTGAAGTCTATAAATAGAGGTCATGTCATGAGTCATTGTAAGAGAGAATTACATATAAATGAGAACACTCTTCTTGCTTCATCTTTATTTTCTTGTCTTACTATTCTCCCTCTTTTCTTCTTCTCTTCATATTTCTTGTTTCCTTTTATTTTTATAACAAATTGAAATATGGTGATAATAATTGAAGTATGGTGTAATAGTAAATTGAGCAATATGGAGTAGTTGTGGTATACAATTATAAAAATTCAATATATAACCAACGAGCTAGATGTAATGGAAGAACCTGTGCTCCCATCTCGAGCTCGATATAGTGTCTCTATCAATATTATCTCTACCAAACGATATTTGTGCATATATAAAATATTATATATATATATATATATATATATATATATATATATATATATATTGTTTTAAAAAATATATAAAGTTTTTATTTATTTAACATATACACAAATACTATAATTTAACACCCCCCCCCCCCAACACACACACACAGTTTTTGACAAACTATTGATCGTATAAAATATAAATAATGGGATTTATATGTGAAGTTCCAACATCTGTCTACACAGATAATACACACCCTCTATCTTATATAACATGTAAATGCTACAAGAAATGGAATTATATATAGGTTGAATTTTTCTTGTGGCAAAAAATGGGTAGAGCATATAGATGAGGATAAGTTGAGATTTTGGTCTTATTTTATGCCCTTCACCATTAATTTGTCATTGTATAATTTAAAATTAAAATGAAAAGATCAGACACACAAGTGTGTGTTGTTGGAGTTAGACTATCAATAAATATTTTTGGTGAATGCCTATATCAATAAATTTTTTCACTGACGAAGTTGATCATAATACATGATCTCACGTACATACATTCTGTTGCTGTCGAGTTGTCGGTGCCTAAACGAAATCAGAAAAAGAACATTATGGACTATGGAGGAATATGGCACATGAAGGAACGTATGTGTGTGTGTATTAAGGAAAACTAAGAGAAAGACATAAAAGATAAAGTAAGAGTGGAATATTCTGAGAAGCTGGAAATATAATATAAATAATTTCGATCTATTGCTGGTAAGCGTTTTTTTAACCTTTATTGCTGGTAAGCTTTATTATCTTAAAAATATATATTTGTGACAGGTATGTGCATGGGTATATAACAAAATCAAAGCTTGCCTATATATATATATATATATATATATATATATATATATATATATATATATATATATATATATATATATTGTGATTCTTCTCATGGCCGGATCTCATGCTCCATAATTTCATTAACTTGTTTATTTAACACAATATGTCAAGTGAAATTTTTTATTCCATGTCTTTGTTGTTATAATTTGAAGTTTGCGTACTACTTATGAAAAAAATACAAAAATAAAAGCGCTTGACAACAATCGAAGTTTGATGATAAGTTAAAAAGATTAAAATAATCCTAGCAGAAATAAATTTCTGGCTAAAGTATACCTTTAGTCCCTTATGTTTGCATTAAGTTTCAATTTAGTCCTTTATCTTTGAAAAGTACACATTTAGTCCTTCAAATATAACACCGTCACTCAACTTAATGGAAACAACTGACTCATCAAATTTTAGTGATGACTGTACAATTAAAAGTTGACTAAGCACAAATATATTATTTAGGGTAAAGAAATAAAATCAATCATAAAAAATAAAATCATCCCAAATAATTATCTTTTAATGTGATGTTTCTACTAGGGTTTTTCAATGTGACACCATTTATACAATTCACTCATCACAAATTTTCATATAGTAAGCAAGTCTCTTTTGTCTCTATTATTCATCCCAAATCTTCATCTTCTCTCTCGTAAGCAAGACTCTTTTGTCTCTTATTGTTTTGCTCTACATTTTGTGGATTGTATACACAAAAACCATTTGTTTTCTCTCTCTCTCTATCAATATAGCTGGGAGGTTGTCGTGAAACATGTTCCCCGTGATGCTAATGCACTAGCGGGTCTCTTGGCAAACAAGGAGATATAGACAATGATGAAATTTCACTTTAGCTAATCCGGACATGGAGGATCTAATATTATATGCATGGGAGTAATAATCTCAATTCGGCAATCCCCATGGGATTTAATTGAGGAGTCTCCCTTAGATGGAAAAGAATAGGTATTTAAGAAAAACAAAACTTGTCAACGGAAAACGTGAATAAAAGATCTCAAAGGAATAAAACACAAAGGAATAATCTCATTAAACACAAAACTTGTAAACAAAAGGAAGCAACAAATTCATGGGGTAAAGCAATTCAGGTTTACAGTGTGGAGGTGTGGACGATGATGGCAGAGGAAGAGAGGAGGACGGAGAAGACGATGTCAGAGGAGAAAACAGTGTGGAGGTGGGGACGATGAAGGAAGAGGAAGACCATGTTTGTTTTAATAGTTTTGAATATCTGATTGATGATTTTATTTTTTTTAACAAAATAATATATTTGTGCTTAGTCAGCTTTTAATTGTACAGTCATCACTAAAATTTGATGAGTCAACGGTTTCCGTTAAGTTGAGCGACAATGTTAGATTTGAAGGACTAAAAGTGTACTTTTCAAAGATAAAGGACTAAATTGAAACTTGATGCAAACATAAGGGATTAAAAATATACTTTAACCTAAATTTCTTAAACAATGAAAATTACTGAATTGCGACAGGCAACAAAAGTATTTGGGAAAAACTTACATAAAGTTCCTTTCTCCAGGTTTTCAAGTTCTTTTAATATAAGAGTGACACGTGTCCTTTTATAACAACCATCCATTCAATCTAACGGCCAGTAATTGGAAAAATGGAGGACCTGAATGGAGAAACTTGACCTAAGTAAGACCCAAAGTATTTTATTGCCTAAAACCCGTCAATATTCTTCTAACATTGTTTTATTGTTAGATGAACGGGTGACATGACAAGTTAGAGGGGATTGATGGAATTGACCAATAAAATATTTTTTCTATTGTTTGCTAGCCAATTTTACACCATTTATTATTGTACAAATTGATAATTATGTACTTCTTTGTTAGTCAAAATAATTATTAATCCAATTTTAAATTAGACATCAAGTGAAACTTGCATCTTCACATATTATCCAGCGACATACATGCATTGCTGTCAAACTTTTTAGTTGACACTCCGATTTTATGTCACTAAAATTTTTGTCCAATTAAAACTCACACAAGACTTTATATGTCTACGTTAAAAAAAAACGCATTGACTTACTCTAAAACTCTTTTTAATTATTTTTAGTTGACGTTATTCAATGAATTTATATATAAATTTCTTTAATAAGGTTGTTAATGTATGAATGTGTTTAATTTTTGCTAACGATAATGTATGAATGTTGATTTATTTAATATCAACTATTTATATTTAAAATACATTCAAATTAAAATATTGTTATTTTTTGTATTTCTATTTAATTATATAATAAAAAGATATGTTTATTACTAAATGTAAACTCTTACGAGTTTTTCATTAGAGTTTATGTTTTCATTTTACATTCTTTTTCATATTTTATTTAAACTCACATGTTTATAAACCTTTGATACATGCACTCCGCCATTTGTATTTTGTGAATTGTAAACATAAACTTGAAAATCATTACCCCAAATTGAAAGCCTCCCACATTCAACTTGTGAATATTTTTTTATTTATAAATTATTACAATACGTTGTTTCTATTTTGGGAAACGACAAATAAAGTCTTCCGAATTGGTAAAAGGACAATTGATGTTGCTAAATTGTAAAAGTTAGGTCATAAGCACCTAATACACATTAACAAATTTGGGCAAATGACTCAAATACCCTTAAAAGTACACAACTGCCCCACCCTCACAAATCACACAATTTCATTCCCACTCCACCCTCTCCAATATCAAATTGTTAAGGACATTTGAGTCTTTTCTCACAAATTTGTTAATGTGTATTAAGTGTTTATGACTCAACTTGTCATTTTAACAATTTACAACCTCAATTGTACTTTATCAATTGAGAAGATTTTAGGGTTAAAGGTCAAATCTAGCACTCTACTGTTGCCAAAAGTTCACCCAACATAAACAAGAATTCGATGGCTCAAATGTAGCACATATTTTTTCAAAAATGGCTCAAATCCAGCATTTCCGTCAACTTTAACAGGTTTGACCGTTAAGTTTGACTTGACCATGCCACGTCACTCAGGTTTTCCATGTGGCCTGCCACGTCACCCGCCACGTCACCCAATAATGGATAGTGAGTGAGTCCATTGGGTGACGTGGCATGCCACGTGGCAAACCTGAGTGATGTGGCATGATCAAGTCAAACTTAACGGTCAAACCCGTTAAAGTTGACGGAAATGCTAGATTTGAGCCATTTTTATGAAAAGATGTGTGTTACATTTGAGCCATCAAATTCTTGTTTATGTTGGGTGAACTTTTGGCAATAGTTGAGTGCTAGATTTGACCCTTAACCCAAGATTTTATTTGTCTTTGTATTTTTGTTTTAGAAATGCTAAATTCATTCCGTGATTTAAGATTGAATTTAAGAATAATACTAAATAGAGGTAGTAGAATAATTATATTTATATATGTATTGTTACTTGGGCCTATCTTCTTCCCATTCACGTGACAGCGAAGCAATAATCCCTTCCATCTCCTTCCTTCCTTCCTTCCTTTCTCTTCTTTCTTCACCTCAACGTCTCTCTCTGTAACCTCCCACTCTTTTCTTCACCAAACCATTCATTCCCTTTTCTTCATTTCAGGTATCCCACTCTCTTTCTTGAAAAAAAAAACCCTTTTTTTTGTTTTTTTTTGCTTTCTGCGATTTTATCATCCATTATGATGCTCAAAGTTAATACCTTTTTCCTGTTTTTGATTCCCCCACGAAGTATAACGCTTTTTCTGTTATACCCATTTCCATTTTTTCATGTTTAGTGACCGTTTTCTGTTTTTTTGAAAACCCCTTTTGAATTCGTGCGTTTTTATAGAGGTTTTTGGTGAGGAATATGTTTCTGATGGTTTTGCTTTTACTGTGGTCTTCTTTGGAAACTGATTGAGTTTATTACTGTTATTTGCTGCAAATTATAATGGGTTCTTCCCAAATTCCTCTGTTCTTTGACAATCTTGCTTGGACTCTAATGTAATTTATTGAAGGTTTATGCACTTCCAATTTATTGCTTTGTTATTTTGTATTTGAAGAAGGTCTTGTTAATAGTTTAATTGTATTCCCTTTTGATTCTTTGTTTTTGTTGTGCTTAAATTCATAAGCTAGGCTGATATCTAGAGAAGTTATATGGTTGGATTCAGGTTACAGATTAGTGTCAACTTGATCGTAATAGTTTATCATCATTGTTTCAAATTTGAAAGAATATACTACCTCCGTTCCTAAATATAAGATCACTTTGGCTAATTTGGAGAGATTAAGGAAGACTTTCCAATGAATTAGGATTACATGATCTTCCCAAAATACCCCTCACTTAAATTTAAAAGACAAATAGAGATTTGAGAGAGAAGTGAGGAAGTTAAGAAGTATAGGGGTAATTTGGACCAAAATTGAGACAAAATAGAAAGTGATCATTTAGGAACTTATCCACTTCCCCAAAGTGATCTTATATTTAGGAACGGAGGGAGTATAATTTTTTACCCTCAAGATTCTTGATCGTTATGGTATTGCCAGTTGATTTTGATAATGTTTTCCCTTTCTTCCTCTGAAGGGCCGACTTAGCTCAATGGTAAAAGCTCTTTTGTAGTGGGGTTTGAGGTTGTGGGTTCAAGTCAGTCTCTTTGCAAAAAACAAGGGTAAGACTGCCTAGTATGTTCTCTTTCCCAGCAACCTCACCAAGTGGGGACTAGAACTAGGTTGACCATTTTTTCCTTTTCTTCAGCCGTGTTAGTTTAACTTCCGCAGTACTGCTATTGCATAATATTTGCATTTTTGACTTGAAACCTTACGTTGAATTTATCAAGCTTATGATTTACGCTGCTGCTTCCTCTATTTCCCTCAATATGAGGAAACAACTTAATATTGATATTTTCTACCCAAACTGCAAGCTTTTTGTATCATCTCCTGAAGATTGTCTTAAATCATGTTTTAGGGGACTCAAGAAAAGGTGAGTGGGTGCAAGAGTATACAATCTTCAAAGACTTCTCAATCATGGTCAATGGTGCGATGCTGAATTCTAAAGAAATGATGGCATTTAAGTCATATCAAAATCAGGCTGAATTATTTGTAAAGGATTATTTACTAGCTGACCCTCTTATTCCATACACTTCAGTTGTTGGTGGCATTTTCACTTGCAAGATGGTATGCTGGCATTCTTACTATGACCTTATGACATTGTAAAGTGATAATCTCGATGTAGTATTGTAGTAATATGCATTTTTGTTCTTTGATCTTGCATTTATCTTTGCTTTTTTTCTTTCAGGTTTATGATCTTACACAGCTGATCAGTACAGTTTACTTTAAGAGCTATTCGAGCCTCTCCAAAATCCAACGCGTTGAGTGGAATAACCGGTGACTGGATTTTCTTTTCTTTGTTTTTTCTTCTCTTTCCCTCATTTGGCTTCTCATGGTTTAAGATATTAATGAATTCCTTTCATTCTTTTTGCAGTGCTATTTCAACCATTCATGCCATCTTTATTACAACTATGTCTTTGTACTTTGTATTTTGCTCAAGCCTATATTCTGAAAACCAATCTACTGACCTTACTGTTCGGACCTCTCCATTGTCTACATTTGGACTGGGGGTAAGAAACTAAGGATGTTCTGGCTCCTTTTGTTCTTTTTTAATCCATTTTATGTTCCTATTGGATTTCCCCGTTCAATATAACTGTCATTTGAATTAGATCAAGTGTTATATTCTTTGTTGTTTGTATCATACATGATTGAGTAATTTCTTATCTGAAGTTGCACAGAGCCTGAGTTGTGGTGGTATGTATGGTTTTCATGGTTTGGGTAATGGAGTCATAAATAGTCTATAAATAAATCTTGCTTTGCTGCCCACTTCTTTGTTAGTTCACTTTCAAATTATGTATGTATAGAATGGTAAGTATAAGAGACCTTCTTTTGGGGGTATTTTTGATTTTGTTTATAAAATTTTAGAATACAAAATTATTGTGTGAAATCTTGATCAGATATATGTGACCCAGTGAGGCTGGTTGATTGTGATGGTATTATCCTCGTTTACTAATATCAGAGCCAGTTGACTAATTTAGGTAGATTAAAGAAGCAAAATAAATTATTTAATTATAACATATGTTATAGGATTAAGGTACAATTTTAGCAACTAAGTTTTTAAAATCTTAAATATTATGTACTTGAAAAGGGATAAAATATTCCCTCTTCACTGCCCAACCAGTCTGAACGTTTGTTTGAAATCATCTTCCCTTCCCTCTTGATTTCCTCTTGACTTCACATGACCACCAGGGATTAAATGAGTGATTTAACTTTGAGGAATCTTTCAATAGTGGTCGTGAATGATGAATCTGTCCCCATCAGTATCACATGCCTCTTTGGAACCAAGGACTAAAAGCTTTATCAATACAAAATACGACATGAATATTCTACCATATTGGGTATTGTTATTGAGGAATCAATATGTGATTTTTTAATGGGTGATTTTTTAATGGGTTTTAAAACTGAATGTCTTGAGAAGTAATACATTTTTAACTCTCAATGTTCCTTTTTATGTTGAGGGTCGATATGTAGCTGCTCTAGACTTAATTTTACCACCTGTGGAAATTGTTGATGATTATAGGGTGAAATGCCCACGTTAATGTCGAAAGTGTGTGCATGACCATATTGAAATTTTGCTGCAAAAATACCTTAGAAAATTTGAATGTGGCAAAATTTGTGTGATAGTTAACTTCACCAAATAGCTTTTACCCACACCCATATTTGTGTCCATAAAATTTTTACCTCATTGCACTCCCTAATGATAACATATAACATCATATTTCAAAACCTTTTGTTATCCACTTACAAAGATGAAGGGCTGACTTGGCTCAACGGTAAGCTAGCTTGTCGCAGGGTCTAAGGTCGTGAATTTGAATCAGCTTCTCTATAAGTAGGAGTAAGATTGCCTAGTGTATTCTCTTCCCAACACCCCCATCAAGTGGACACTCAAATTGGGTTGGCCCTCCTTATCCACTTAAAAAGATACTTTCACCCAACAATTGTCTCTTGATTCCTCCCTCCCTCACCATCAGCACTCTCACAGTCTTACTCCCATAATTCTTCTATATCTTCTTCAATGACAAACTTTGTTTAGACTTTGATCTAAAATGGAAAAAAACTAGTGGGACCCACTAAAAGAAAAATAACAGGCATGATGGTCACTTGATGGTTTTAACATTTTGGACTATTTTATAAACTTCATAGATATATTTTGGGCCAAAACTTAAATGCGATGCCGGACACACCTTGACAAATTAATGTGGTCCCATTTACTCGTGATTATAATACACATGTTTCTCACCTTTTCCATAGATTTTTTGGATGGGGTCCGTGATTGAAATCAGAATACATTAGCTCTGCTGGATGTTCATGTCTTTTAGCTATAAATTATTGCCCAAGGATTTTGGTTGCTTCATTTTTGTACATTTTAATAATCTGTTTTATATATTTTTTCTATGCTTATTGTCTGTTTTGTGTGGTCTGTGCTGGTCTTAAAGCCTTTTTATGTTGTAACTTGTTGCAGATTTCTGTTGGATACTTCATTGTTGACCTCGCGATGATATTTTGGTTTTATCCTTCTCTGGGTGGATATGAGTATGTAAGGATAACTTCTTGCTTCAAAAGGACCTAAGTCTATACTTTATCTTTAATTTGAAAATATACAATTTCAAGTAATATGACTCCAACTGGAGCTGATTATTGATTGGAGTTTGGTCTTTCCTCCTTGATTTCTTTTGGTTGTGGTTAGGATTTAACTTGTCCTCATATCTACTTTGGTTCAGGTGATTCATCATATACTTTCCTTGGTAGCTGTAACTTATGCAATGTTAAGCGGAGAGGGACAGCTTTACACTTATATGGTCCTTGTGTCCGAGACAACGACTCCAGGGATAAATTTGAGATGGTAATATTAAAAGAATATTTTAGCACAATTAAAGTAATGAAATAACTTTTTTAGCAAATTTACATGTTGAATTTTTCTCAGGTATCTTGATGCAGCTGGAATGAAAAGATCAAGAGCTTATCTTATGAATGGGGTTGTGATATTCTTCGCATGGCTGGTGGGTTAATTCATTGCACAGTGTAATATATTTGTGTAATATTGATCCTTTTTTAATTATCGTTATGTAGGACATAATTTTTTTTATTCTACATGCTTATTGAGATGTTCTTTCTGCAGGTTGCTAGAATACTTTTGTTCATTTACATGTTCTACCATGTGTACTTGCACTTTGACCAGGTAATGTGACTGACAGAATTTCAAACATTAAGTGGGTGGGTGTAATGTGTACTATCAATCAGATCTTGAACTTTAATATTTGGTCGCATTACATTGTTAAACAAATGCCCAAGAGCTTTCATAAATTCAACGAAATGAATTGGTAAACTTCTGTTGCATAGTGCTCAATCACTTAGAGTAGATAGCTGACTATAAATTATTGGCAAGAGCAGAGTGATTTGTTTGGGTTAAGTCAAATGCTTACTCAATGTTCATAACACGTTTGTAACTAATATCAGAGAAATTTTTTTAGACCCGCTTTTTTTTCAAAAGATTTTAATATTTAAGCAAAGTCATGGTAAAGTCAATCATGATATACTTCAACCTGGTTTCACTACAGTCACAAAAATGAGTGCATATAGTGCGTTAAAAGAGACAAGGAAAAAAGAGATTATGGGTGAAAAGTTATGATATGAAATTATATACTATCTCCGTTCAAAATATAAGAGCTAATTGAGTTGATTTTTGTTATCTTAAATATAAGACCTTTCATCATTTTACTTCTTATGGTTATTGTTTTTCTTCAAACTAAATATGCTTGACTTGTCAACTCATAATTTGATGCAAATAAGTTTTTCAGAAGAATTATATAATGCTATAATTAAATACTTCCTCCTTTCCTAAATAGGAAACCACTTTTAAATTTCAATTTGTTTCTGATTATAAGACCACTTTCTAATTATTCCCAACTTTTTCCCAAATTACCCTACTAATGCCATGTGGGATAAAGGTATATGGTTAGGGTGAATTCATGATGCTATGTGATAATAACTAACTTAACTAGCAATTTTAATCTGATCAAACTATGTAGAATGGTCTTATATTTTGAAATGTAAGGAGTTTTTATGTAGCTTTCTTAATCTTTATAATTTGTCAAGCGGCCTTGTAGACCAGAGGTAGTGTATGTTATTTTTTGATTCTTCTCTCTAAATGCAGTAAAATAGCTTATATAATTTAGACATTCTTACATATCATTGTTTAACTAACTGGCAGGTTAAGAGAATGCATACTATGGGGCAATTATTGGTACTGACTGTTCCAGCAGTGCTAGCTATCATGAACTTGGCATGGTTCTCTAAGATCATCAAAGGATTGAGGAAGACCTTGGCAAAGAGGCAGTAAATTCAGAAGATGGTTATTGACAATATTTTTTTTTTGAAAACTGAGTATAGTTTTCCCCACTGTTGATAATCCATCTTACCTTTGCCTCTTTGCATCATCTTCTCCCTTGTTTAAATGGTATATGCGCTGAAAGATGAAGCACAACCCACATGCATATAGTGTTTGGATCCCCTGTGAATCTAAGCCATTGTATAAATGTTAGTTCTGCCTTGCGTTTTTAATTTATTCTTTTGTTAATACAAGTTCTTGAATTGATTATAGTCGGCCACATTTTCAAAAAAAAAGGTTGAGGTTTTACACCCTCGTGTCCTGAGCATACTTGTTCGTTCTCTTGTCTCCCTATAAAACAAGCTTTAGCAAAGCCTGCATTAAGTTCCATTATGAACATTACAGCACAAAGTTGTTGAACTGTAAGGATGGGAAGCATTAGTTTTGACCTTGAAGACGACTCAGTTTTAGTTTATTCATTGCCTATTTCGACCTTGATCACCCTTGCCTTGATACTGTTGAGCTTTTTGGACATTATGTATCAGAGTGCTTTTACCAGAAGGTTTAGAATTATAATCAATGGCTTTAACATTTTCAAGCCCTCCCATTGAGGATAAACTGCTGAAAGTTTTGTTTGGAAATCTTATAGGCTATAAGATATGACAAAAATTTGGAGAGAATTACAACCAAGTATCATACGAGAGAATTAATTATGATTAGGTCCCAAAAATTATTATATTATATTCAGTGTTGTAAGAACCGGACCGGATGGTCAGATTGGTTCAACCGTTGACCATTTTATATTTTGGCTCAATGGTTATCAGTTTGACCATCGGTTCAACCAACGGTCTGAGCGATCTGATCATATTGAACCATGTCCTGAAGCTTTGCCTAGCTCGACTTTCAGTCTATTTATTACAACACTGATTATATCCAAGTCTTTGGGTATTTGGTTGATATATATATATATATATATATATATATATATATATATATATCTTAAATGTATCGTTAATTAATGAGTTGTTGAATGTATGTCTTCAATGAGGTATAAATGAAACTTGAATTTTATTTTAAGAGAGTTATTGTGAATAGTGCGTTGGGGATGTTGGCGGCCAAAGGAAGAGAGCGTGATGATGAATGATTGAGATTGAGTTCTTTTTTTTATTTTTCATTTTATTAATTAAATATTCAGTCAGATTTAAAATAAGGTGCCACATCATTATAATCAACCGCCACATAGGACAACCTAACTATGGGGGACTAACTGTTATTAACAGCAGAACTAAAAACACATGTTTTAAACTTGAGGAACTAAAAACAAATTTGGGTGAAACTTGAGGGACCAAAAGTTATGTTAACCCAAATTGAATTCAGTGTATTGAATTTCAATCTCAATAATTTATTTAAATCTAAATTTGGTCATGAAAATCCGTCGCGCGGATTGGCATGCATGCATCTTATTGATATATTCTTTCTTTCATTTTAAACAACTGGACCAATGTAATGTTGTAAATGGCCCAACTCGATTTAGACTATCTAGATCGATTTAATTTAAGGCTTAACTATTTTAATTATTTTATAATTCTTTACTTTCAAATATGAAACAAGTAAAAAAAAATTCCATTGAGCAAAAGGTCCAAGTTTTGAAAGATAAAAAATTGGATACTAGTTTTGATAACAAATATGGCCCAATGTTTCATATTGGCAACCACATTCTTTATTTTGGATATAATACTAATACTGTGAGGTTTTGATGACACCCTTTATCTTTAGTTGAGATTATTTGTTGTATTTGACATGAAAGTACTTCTGAGGTTTTAATATAGAGAATTCTTAGAACATCTACATTTTACTTTATACTTATATATGCATGTACTTGGTTCAGATTCTTTGAAGTCGTTGAAACAAATATGTCAAAGTGATATATGTTGTTTTTAATAGCATTCTTAGATAATCAAAATCTATATCTATATAACTATAAAAACAAAGTGCTCAAATTCCATTTTACTGTTTATTCCATCACATCAGCCTTTCCTAATGAAAGGGTAGAACTTTCGATGTTTTTAACAAAACCAAACGGAAGGGTCAGTGTATTGCTGTGCGATAATTATTGTTGGCCTATATTTTGTGAAGATCAGTTTGGAAGATTAGTTTTGATAAAAAACGAAAGGGTCCCGCTTCAATATTTTTTGAAGATCAATTTGAAAATTATTGTGCCAACATTACTGTTTGCCTTTTAACCATCACCGAAATTATCACAGGGCCCTACTTTTTTTTAACAAAACAAAAACGCCCCTTTCTAAAAGATCATACATGGTCTTTTGTTGATGTATTCACAGTGATTAATACATACATGGTCTTTTGTTGATGTATTAATCTATAAAAGATCTCTTGGCACAAAACTTGACCACCTTATTTTTTTGTGTAAAAATCTGACTTATTTGTACACTATCTTTTACTGATGTCCTAATTGGCAGCTGGGTAAAGTGGTTACTGTCTGTGTTTCTCATCTCTTAACTTAATAGTCATTGATAATTCCTTATATTTTAGGTTTGCACAATTTGCACCACAACTATCCACCATTGTGTTAAATATAAGTTCACTTCTCATTTCAATTGTTTTTTTCAAATATTTATTTGTTTTCTTATAGGTTTGAGCAATTTGACTATTTTCCACAAGATATCCTGTTCATAAATGTAATTTTTCGCATTTAGGTTATTATTGTAGTTGTGAAAAATCCCTCGTGCATCGCATGGGCGTTCTAACTTGTTTGATTAGAATGGTCGTTGAAATTTCAGAAGTATTTTTATAGTAGCAAATAAATGCAATAAAGTTTTGGTTTCTTATGTATTTTATTCATTCAGATTCTAATAAAAGAGTACTCGGTATATTTGATACTTTTAATTAACACCCCTCATACATGTATCTCACTTTGGAACACGAGATGACAGACTGAATTAAGATCACCACCATCAACAAAGGTGGCATCATTTGCCGAAAAATCATTTAATGACCAAAGGAGTAGGTTTTGCCGCAGGGAGAGATTACGATGAGGGCCATGTCGGTGGCAGACAAGGTATATAAAGTTCGCTTTCTTTCTGGAAAATTGAGTTTCTGCGTTTGGAGAATGTGACATGTTTAATTTTGAGATCATTGATCAGCGTCCTGGTCCTTTGTTTCCTTGGTAGTCTTGCTATAGATGTTGATGATGATGGTTGAGAGCAATATATATGGCAGTAGAGAGATATTCAAGTGATGATATGAGGGAATGAATTTGAATATGGTATTGATGGAGGGAGATATGCATTTATAGATGCTTAGCTCCCTTTTTTATTTACTTTGACTTTGAAATAAGCTTTTTTTTGTGTCATCTTGTCATTGGCTAAAAATAATTAATATAATTGAAAAAGAGTTACATTGTTCATATTTGAATATTTTTTTAGCCTATTAAACTTTCAAATAAAATAGACCTCTCGATATTACTCAATTACTAGAAATAATAAATGAGACATAATTATGAGTGAAAATTGAATTATGTGAATTAAATTCTGTGACTCTTAATAATTTATTTGAAATTAAAATTGGGTCTAAAAAATCCGCGCCTCGGGAACGGACTTGCATGCATCTGATTCATATATTCTTTGTTTCCGTTTAAACATCCTGACCAATGTAATGTTGTAAATGACCCAACTTGATTTGGACTATCCAGATTGATTTAATATAATTCCACAATCTAAGTTAAGTATTTCTCATATGTTATAATTATTGAGTTTCAAATTTTTTTTGGCCGAAAAAAAAAGAAAAAAAATTGAAACTCAATAACTATAACATATTGAGTTTCAAATTAGAAACAAGTAAAAAAGATTATTTTTCATTCAGCAAATGATCCAAGTTTTGAAAGATAAAAAATTGGATACTAGTTTTGATAGCAATCTTTTTCAAATATGGCCCAAATATCTATGTTTCATATTGCAATCACATTCTTTGACTTCCTTGTTTTGAAAATAACAATAATACTGTGAAGTTTCTTATGACACCCTTTATCTCTAGTTCAGGTTATTTGTCTATTTGACTTAAACGTACTTCTGTGAGGTTTTAATATAGAGAATTTGCAGAACACCTAAAATTTTACTTCATCATGGTTCAAATTTGGGATATTAAGTTATCTAATATCGGGAATATTAGTATATACTTATATATGCATGTACGTACTTGGTCGTTCATATTCTTCGTACTCATTGAAACAAATGCAAAGTGATATATGTCGTTTTTAATAGGATTCTTATATCATCTAAACTTGAGTAGAATAGTCGAAATTTCAGAAGTATTTTTAATGGTAGCATACAAATATTAATAATGTTTTGGACTTTCATTTTATTCATTCAAATTCTAATACAAGAGAACTCGGTGTTTGATACTTTCAATTAACATCCCCTCATGCATCTATCTCACTTTGGAACAAAAAGAATACAGACTCAATTAAGATCACCACCATTAATAGGCATCATTTGCAGCAGCATAAACAGCCCCTAAAGTTAATCTCAGGCTATCATCAACATTATCATCATTCCCACCATTCATTTTGACTTCTGGCCTCTCCTCTTTACGTTTCTTCAGTTGCACCCTCAAATCCTCAAGAGATTCCTTCATGTTCATCAACTCATCTTTGTTCATCTTCTCAACATCAGGAAGATTCTTCACCTTCTTCTTCAGTTCATACCCTTTCTTCCTCTCTTCTGTCAGCCCTATATTCAGATCATCTAACTGTTTATTCAGTTCCTCCATGGTAGCTTCCTTTTGGGCCCTTTCTGAAGGATGAGGAGAAAAAGAATAACCAATGATGAGCCTATTGAGAACAGCTTCAGTTGAAGGATGGCCAAAGGAGTAGAGTTTGTCTCCAGGAGAGATGACAATGAGGGCCATCTCGGTGCCAGACAAGGTACAAAGCTCACTTGCTTTTTGGAAAACTGAGTTTCTGCGTTTTGAGAATGTGACATGTTTGATTTTGGGATCATTGATTAGTTTCCTGGTCCTTTGTTGCCTTGGTAGTCTTGCCATTGATGTGGATGATGATGGTTGAAAGCAATATATATGGTAGTAGCTAGAGAGATATGCAAGTGATATGGTGGGATGAAATTGAGTATGGTATTGATGAAGGGAGATCTGTATTTATAGATGCTTAGGTCCCTTTTCTTATATTTACTTTGACTTTGAAATGTGCCCGTGTCGTCTTTTCATTGGCTAAAGATAATTGATATAATTGAAGAAAAGTTACATTGGCTCATATTTGAATATTTTTAGCCAGTTAAATTTTCACATATAATGGACCCTCTCAATAATGCTCAATTACTATAAATAAAAAATGAGAAATAACTGAGTGACAATTGAATTCAATGTATTAAATTTGGTTTAGAGAATCTGTGCCTCGGAACCGACATGCATGCATCTGATTGATTTATGATTGATTTATTCTTTGTCTCTTCTTAAAAAATTGCACCAATGTAGTGTTATTTATTATATCTAAAGCTGTAACCTAAGTTTCACTATCTTTTTTATATTTTATGATCTTTAGTTTTGAATTTGAAGAAGGCAAAAAAATTATATTTTTCATTCAGCACACTGTCCATGTTTTGAAACATAAAAAATGAAAACCATAGCTATTTTGTTCAAATATGGTCCAAATAATCATATTGGCAATCACTTCAGGTAAAAAAATATTAGCAATCACATTCTTTATATGTTTTAAGTTCCTTGTTGTTTTGGAAATAACAGTAGTATTGTGAGGTTTTGATGGAACACTTTATCTCTACTTCAGGTTATTTATTGTTTTTGACAATATAAAAATACTTCTATGAGATTTTAACATATAGAATCCGTAGAACGTCCACATTTTATTTTCGAATGGTCCAAATGTTGGGATATTAATTAGGTTATCTGATATCGGAAATAATAATATATACTTCATTTGATATTAAATATAAGACTGAGTTGACTATTTTTAAAAAAACCTAAGAAAGTCAAATAAGTCACTTATATAATGCATCACTTGATTTTTTCTCCAAACTGATTTATTTCACTTTTAAAGTACTACATAATTTAACAATATATCAAATATATTATTATTAATTACCTATTTTGCTTCCTTAATCACCCCCAAAAAAGTCAACTATGTTTTATATTTATTATGGAAGGAAGGGCTTATATATGCATATTGCACGCACTTGGTTCAATCACTTAGAATTGATAGCTGATTATAATTATAGGCAAGAGCAGAGTGATTAGTTTTGGTTAAGTCAATTAATGCTTACTCAATGTTCATAGCATGTTTGTAACTAATATCAGACAAATTTTTTGGCAAACCCTTTTTTGAAAGATTCTAAGATTAAGTCAAGTCATGGTAAAGTAAATCATGATATGCTTTAACCTGGTTTCACTACATTCACAAAAATGAATGTGTACATTGCGTTAAAAGAGACAAGAAAAAATATTATAGGTGAAAAGTTATGATATGAAACTATATACTACCTTTATGATAAAAAAAAACTATATACTACCTTTAGTTCAAAACATAAGAGCTAATTAAGTCTATTTTTTATCTTAAATATAAGACATTTGATCATTTTTACGTCTTATGGTAATCATTTTTCTCCGAACTAAATTTGCCTAACTTGTCAACTGATATATAATTTGATACACATAAGTTTTTCAGAAGTATCATATATCATATGCTAGAATTAGATATGTTGTTTATTTAACTTCCTTAATCTCCCTTGTCAATTGGCCTTGAATTAAGACCAAAGGTAGTGTGCGTGCATGCGTGTGAATTATTTTTGAATTCTCTCTAAATGCAATAATATAGAATTTATAATTTAGACATTCTAACATATCATTGTTTAAATAACTAGCAGGTTAAGAGAATGCAAACTATGGGGCAATGATTAGCGTTAACTGTGCCAGACTGCCAATAGTGTAAGCAATCATGAACTTGGCATGATTCTATTAGATCATCAAAGGATTGAGGAAGACCTTCTCAAAAAGGCAGTAAATTCAGAAGATAATTATTGGTGAAATTTTTTTGAAAATTGAGTATAATTTCTTACCTTTGCCTCTTTGTATCATCTTCTTCCTTGGATAAATGGTTAATTATATGCCTTAAACATTAGTAACAAAAGTGAACTCTTTCTATGATTTGAGTTTATTTTACAATCCTTGAATTTAGTAATTTCATGTTCACTAACTTTTTTATTAAAAGAGCAAGCACTAAAGGCTTGAGAATATAACATCCATCCCACAGTCAAGTTCACCAACTTTCAAAGTTCACATAACAGTTTCTAGCAGCACAATTCGTTTCTATAGTGGTTAGTTGATATCTGTACGATCCGTAAGAATATATGACAATTAATCAAGGGGATCAGTGTTTGACAAGGAGCGAGGACCGATGTAAAAATTACATGAGAACCTGATAAAAACTTACACGTATGATTGTATTTCTATAGCATCTTCTGAACCAATATTCATGTTGATACTAGCTAGCAACAGTTCAAAGCTCCTATAGATATTCCTGTATTCAAAATATCAATTAACCATCCCCAAAAAGATCTCACCTCCTACATTTCCACTACTAAGAGTTTACACTACAGATGTTTGGTACACGGTTCTCTAAATTACCATTTCATGGACGGGACGAAGAAGAACGAATATATCTCTTTTGGCCAGCTTGGGCTTGGGCTTTAACTTTGGCTTGATAATGGGTTGGGCCCTCCATTCCTGCTGATGCCATATCAACATCAGGCATGCCTAAGAGACCATCACTAGACAAAATGCGCATTATAGCATTTATAGAGGCATCTAAAATGGAAGGAAGAGGTTCCCTTGGATGTGTTACCTACATAATATATTAAATAAATGTGTCATTTACTGCAAAAGAATCATAAGCTAATAATTGGATTGAATAACCAAAGATGTCCTCAGCCAGGGTGGGGCAGATCAGTACTCAACCTTGTCCCAACCTAAATAAAACTTTCAAGAGAAATTCTTGCGTGAACCCACCACGTTATTTGAGGCCTGACCAATCTAAACATATAATGTTTGATGTGTAATTTTTAATTTGACATGACACCCTAAAAAAATCAACAAACAAAAATAACCTCTTCAACTTGTAAAATAAAAAAACATTAAAAACATGAGATTTCGTATGTGTTAGTTAATCTATTTAAGTGCCAAGCCAAAATGAATATTCCACGTCAAACCCTATGTGTATAGCTGTGATTAGTCAGACCACAAATGACATAATGCACTGGGTTCATGCAAGAATTTCTCAACTTTCAATTCAATCAGTAATGGAATACTTACTTTGAATAATATAGCTGCAGACAATCGCTCTCTTAAGCAATATAACTGAGCAACATCGAGGGCCCTTGAACCAAAATAAAGCCAACAATCCATGATGATTCTAACATCATTATCAGGGGTAGACAACACCTTTTCCTCACCATGCTCACAGGACTTGCCCTCGCACTCGATGTCATCATCACTTGCGTAATCACCATCACCATCACCATCACCATCAGATTCAATGCCTTCATCATCATCCACATCATTGGGGTCATCATCAATTTTGGAGCTATCATTACTTTCCTCTGTGGGAGCAACAGCAATCTCTGCTGAAAGGAGTAGCAGTGGAAGTGGACCAACAAGTGTACAGTTTCTAGTGCACATGCCACCACCATCACCACGAGTAATCTCATCCAACACAATTAATGAGCGATTAACAATTGCCTTTGATTGAAGCTTATAATTTACCGAGTGTTGATGCAACCGAACTTTATGACCACTTGCTGTCTCCACAACTCCTCTCTTTGAACTGTTGGGTGTTACCAATGTTCCGACCATTGGATACAAGCCTGCAACCAATACTGCATGGAGTATACCGGGGTTGTGTGCATTAATATTGTATCTTGATACATCCTCTTGAATAAGCCCACTTCGAATCAATTCATTTTGGAGCTGTATACGCATGCCATGTAACATATTCATAGTGTTTGGGGACACAAAATATTGAGAACAAAACGATAACTCTAGACCCATTGTCTTTGCATTGTGCCAACATTCATATGCAGCTATTAAAGCAAGCTGATCACCACACCCTCCATATAAAGAAGCAAGTTCAAATCTGGCTGCTGCAGCTTTCCTTTTATCCTCAAGTGACATGGGAATCGTGAATGGATTTCTATAATCAGAAGCGCATGCTAGAGTTAATGCTGGATCAAGGCAATTCATCAGTATAGCGAAGAAAATTAACTTGCTTGTTAAGGGATGAACAGGTAGAGAGCCAAGCTTCTCTCCCAAGTCCGTGAGCTTTTCATCAATTGATAATGCCCCAATATCTTGAAGGGCTATAATGGCATTTTGTATGGACTCAAAAACAGGAGGATCCAGTGTCTTTGATAAATATTCCTCTATCCTGCAGCTTGGATCAATCATTTTTACCTGAGGAAAATAAAAAGTGAACAACAGCAGCAGATGAAAATAGTTCATATAAAATCAATTTATTTACTTCATTTTTTACTCATGACAAAAAGATGATAACAATGACAAATCTTATCCTCCTAAGACAAGAAAAAAAATCCACATATGGTTTAGTCCCTACTGGTAAGTTAGTTTCACCTTTGTTTCCTTGTACAAATTAATTTGTTTCATTCTCACTCACCAGAAAATAACAACAGACTAGACCATAACTGTTAACATTCTCTTTAAAAAAAAAGTTTTTGTGAATAGACATAAAAAGGTATTCATATACAAATATACAATCATGAAACGGGAAGATTTGTCAAGCCAACTCATGCACTGTAATATAAAAAGAATATGCTGAATTCAAGTACATTCTTGCATTTTCATGATAACCGTATTTTAGGGTTAGTCATCAACATTATCACTTAATTGCTATCACTAGAGAGAAATGTAGTACCTGTAGACAAAGCTCTTCAATAGGCATTCTTCTTAATTCAGGAACCTGAAAATCAAGAAGGGAAGCTGCTCGATACTTAGAATACAAATGATAGCAAATTCCAGGCTGACAGCGGCCAGCACGACCCTCTCTTTGCCTAGCACTCGCCTTTGAAATCCAAGATGACTGAAGAGTTTGGACATTACTATATGGATCATAACTTTTTTCTTTCATCCGCCCAGTGTCTATGACATAGACAATATCATCAATGGTTATAGCAGTCTCAGCAATATTGGTTGAAAGAACAATTTTGCGGCAACCAGTAGGTGGGCGAAGAAAAACCTTCTTCTGCTCATATGATGGAACCATTGAATGCAGAGGTATAATGACAAACCTTGGATTATTGAAAAATGGAGATTGCAGTAATTTTTCACGAGATTTATTTATTTCATCCCAACCTGGAAGGAAAACAAGGATACCTCCATCCTGCGAGTCCATACATATTTTCCGTATTAGCTTCTCTACAAGAACAACATCTACAAAGTCAGGGTTGACTGTTGTAAGATATTTATCAACTAACTCCTGCCCTTCCATTGAGTTTGAAGACGCAGAATCTATGTGTTTCTGTAATACTTCGACTGCTTCTTGCTGCTCTTCCTGCACAGCTATCTCCAATGCTGTTGTTCCAGCATTGGATTTTAACTGGAAGTCTGCCCCAAAAGATAACAACATACACATATCACCCACCCTTCCTTTTCCAGCAAACACCATTAATGGCGTAAGGCCAGTCAATGAATGCTGGTAATTAAAAACATTTGGGGATCCCTTGGAAGAAACCAGTTCCAAGAGTGGGTCGCAGTCATCATTAGACCAAGCCAAATGAATAGCGTCATCAAGAGAAACTTTATCTTCCTCACTTAAATTGATATCAGTCACATTATTTGATACAGCATTATCAAGATGATTTTCTTCTTTGTCAAGATGATTTTCTTTGTATTTAACAATTGATAAAACATCCTCCAGATAGAAAGCTCTGACCTGAAGAAAGAACACCGAAACTCATAATACAAAGTGATTGGCAAAAAAGGTCAAATCAATCCAGAACTAAATACATACCGGATATGTAACAAGAAAAAACGTACCGGATGAGTAAACCCTGGAACAAGGATAATTGGGCAGCCACCAAAGTATTGGGAAAATCTTTCAGCATCAAAGGTAGCACTCATTAATATCTGAAAAGTTCAGCAATGGGACAATGGGAATTTCAATTATATTAAGAAAGATGGAGGATAATCTCCAATAAATTATAAGATCACTTGACTGAATTACGATAAAATAAGGAAATAAATATAAATATCAGAACTTCAAACTAACCAGGCGCAGTTTTGGGTATGAAGGGAGCATGTCTCTGCAAGTAAGGAAAAGTAATAAATGTCATATATTCACTTAGTCAACGGATATTTATACTGAGATAAAAAAGTAAAGCTTCACATATGTTCATCTCGAGGGACCAACTTTTCAAATACCATTCTTGTAAAGGAAACAGAGATTAGATCACATTTGAGAATTAATAATTTATCATAACTTTTCGAATAAAAAATGCTTTAGAAAAGGATATACATGTTAAGAGCCTAATATATTCTCCAAAGACAAAAATGTGAGAGAAGCATGAAAAAGAAAAAATCACCTAGCAGATAAAGCGGGAAAACCGCAACAATGAATGGACAAAGGTGCATATTCAATACTAAACAATTATGCAAAGTACATCTAAAATAAATGACAATTTCGAGTTGCTAAATATCAATGTGACACACCCTCCCTCCCTCCCTCATGGACCCCACACAAATACCACCCAAATATTTACATCTCCCATCGCAGGCACATATAAACACATATTACCATCGCCAATCTTCACCTATTTTCCTCTATCCTGATTCCTACAGCTAGAGCTGCAGTTACAGAATCAAAGGTTTTGCTTCCATCAACAACATTTCTACTTCCAGTAATAAAAGTATTAGTCCTACTAACTCCCAATAACATCATATTCATCTTTGAGCTAGGAACCTCCACATTCTCCCAATAAACTCCAGCCTTTATCCTTATCACATACCTAGTACTGCTTGTCGAAGCAGCAGCAACCACCTCAACACCGTCCTATAATTCCCACTCCCATCCGCCACCACGATTACATTTGCTGCCACATTCATCTGCTGTAAAATCCGCCTTTCCCCCGCTGTCATTCAAAACGGCCTCATCCCTCCATCCACCTCCACCATCTCCATCACCTTCCTATATCATTATGACTATGACATCTTTGAGGGTGAAGATTTTGTCAGTGAAGTTGGGTTCAGTGGTGATGGTGGAGAAGCATAGTTGTAGGTATAATGCATAGCTGCATGCAGGGATGGTGGTGTGTGAGTGTGTGTGTGTGTGTGATGGGAGATGTAAAAATTTGGGTAGCATTGTGTGTGGGGTCCATGAGGGAGGGAGGGCATACCTCATTGATAGTGAGTGAGAGGTTAACTTTTAAAACAGAACATTTTTCTAAAAAATAATATAATATAAAGGGAGAGAGACTGGTGCCACTTGTCATTTTCGTGGGTCTCACCTTGCAAATATTGAATGGAAGTGTTATATTTGCCACTTTTTAAATTCTTCAAGACCGTTTTAGCACCTCAAAATTGTTATTAATTTTGAGTGCATTTTGCATAATTGTAGAGTACTAAATATAAATATGCACAAGAATGGAAAAAGCCAGTTCCAGCATTTGTTATTTATAAATTTAAAAACGTAAACATTCCATATCAATTTTTTAGATTTTTAACAAAAATATCAGTTTTAAATAGGTGCTGCAAATTATGGCCAGCAAGTCAGCTTTACTATCTATGATGTTTTAGACAAACATACATCTGAATCAGACAAAACTAGAGTTCACACGTCCCATCAGGTTGTACCTAACAATAGCCATCATGAAATCTGAGTACCGATCCCTTTCATGAATCTCATCCTGAACAAGCAATGAAAATTATAAGGTTTTGCGACTTGTGCTTGCCAAGGCCAAGGCAAGGAAATAAACCATGTATTCACATAACTCATTTTATCATAAGGCTTCAAACAAATATATAACAAGACATTCAAATACATTTTTATTGAAGCAAAAGTGTAAAGGCTAAAGGGAGAAAGATCACATATTATTAATAAAAGCATCATAGCTGTATGCCAATTACTTAAAATCCTTCTACATCCATGTCTGACGGTGGTTTATAAAAAATACACAAGAAAAGAATAGATATCCAGACACACAGCACCAAAGGCTGAGCTCTCCTTAACGAATTTTCGTTTTTTGAGCATACAGTTTTCAGGGGCAGAGGACTAAAGTTTGGCAATATTGGATTACATGGCTCATTTTTTTAGGGGGGGGAGGAGTTTGGCAGAGCAACAGGAGATAAGCCTAAAATTCAGTTTCAAAAAAAATTCTGTTCACGGAAAAAAGCATAAGCAAGACTGAGAAACATAAACATGTATTCTGCTTTTGGCTGCAAAAAAAGGTATATGAAAGAGAAGTACCATAATTATGTGAGTAATCCCGACTTTTTCATTCTTCAAGGTTCCTGTTTTTGATGCATTCAAAGACTTCGTGTACGAGCACAAGACCCTCAACAAAATTCCAGTTGTACATAGCACGACTGATGAATTCCTCCCACCTTTTCTTTCCAACCGTATCTAGAGTACAATTTCAGAAAGCATGGTTACAATTATGTTATCATGTGATGTGCGCACTCAATAAAATACCTGACCCTCTCCATAGGTCACAGCTTGAAATCACACAACAGCAAGTAATATTCAAAAATCCAACTGTTATGTAATAATAATACAAATAATAATACAACAACAACAACAATAATAATAAAGGGGCGTTAGTGAGTTAGTTAGTTTGTTGAGCATTACAGTTTAATAGAGGCAGTGACTATAAGCCTAAAAATAGATGTGTACTCTATTGTAAAATGAAATTGAGATTTATTCTGTTTGGCATAATGTGATGGCCAAGTGATTTCTCTCTTCTCTCTCTCCCGTTGTTCTCTCAACCCTCTGCTACATTCTTGTTCTTGAACCCCTACAACTTTTTCTCTTCTACGCTTTTCAATTCCTTCAATACAGAATATTAATTCTGTATCACTAACCATCAATTTAGAAATAATTACCATATTAATATCACATGATAAAACAATCAATCGAGTTGATAATTTATTATATTTGGATATCATAACGTATGTTAATGTTGTAATATAACAAACTTTTAATAACTAAACAGAAAATACACCACATGCGTGACTTTTCACTTAAAGCATGACTAGTCCAACTTAATACAAATAAAAAATCCCATGTAATTATTAAATCCAAAGCAAGATAGAATTTGATACATACATCAAAGAATTACCTTGTAACCAATATTTTCCCCAATGGTTTCACCTCTCTCATTGGCAATTCTCTCAGCAACTGCATACAAAAACAAGGTGAAAATAGTTTGCATGTTAATAAATATCGTAAATCAATGCATACCAATATATAAATATGTTTGACTATCGTGCATGAGTGGCCAACCTGAAATTGCGGAGATACGTCGAGGTTGAGTGCAAACTACTTTACATGGCTCACCCTTACCCCACATATGATCCAAAATATATTGTGGAACCTGGATTACAATTAATATTAAGTTAAACATGACAATCACAAAGGCAATGGATAGTGTTTCACAGAGCACAAAAGCAAGAGATCTTTGCTTGTACAGAGAAATGAAAGTATCAGAGTCACAGTCAAACCCAAGATCATCAATGACTTTGGAGCACATTAACAATAACAAAAGGTTGTACCCCCAACTTTCAGGAAAAGATTTATCAATTTTCAATAGTGAAACTTGTTCCTTGTCCAAAAGACTCGAAATAGCTACCCTTCTCATCACTACAAGCTACTCACCCTTTTCGTTTCAATTATAGTGATGTTTGGGGCTATCCCAAAAGCAGTGCACTAATGGAGCTAGATGGTTTGCCATATTTATAGATGATCATACTTGACTAATATAGATATACTTGTTAAAACAAATCCTGAACGTTTTAAAAAACTTCCATACCTTCATTCAAACCTAGTATGATATCAAAATTAGAGCTTTATGGACAGAATGGTCGTGAGTATTTTAACTCTTTAAGAAATTTATAAATGGGCATGCCATCCATCACCAAAGAACCTGCCCAGTGCCCACACACTCCATCCAATCACTCCTTATGGTTTCTTTCAAATTAAATTAAATATCCAATCAAATTCTCAATGATTTGCTAGCTAATCAAATCCGGAAAAATCTTTCTGGCTGATATTTGGCTCTAAAGCAACCTCTATTTATGTACCAGTTTTTCAGTCACATAATACAGACTGACCAGAATATTCAGTACTCCTCTTCCATATTTTTAAACATACCCTCATCCCATTAAATCCCATTGCCCAAGGCAAACTAACAATGCCATAATACCCAATGACTATTGTCACTCAGCAAAGTAAAAAGTCCAAACCACTTGACCACACATTTTAGACCTTAATTTATCGTTTCCGACGCATTATGGTTCTTTGTCTATACAGCAAAGACACGTTGAAAAGGATTGGTTGAATCACTTAAATGCAACCTCATCATGTACACCTCCAACAGACCAATAGACCATGAAAATTGAATTCCCAGCAAAGAACAAATCACCATTATAAGATTGAAACTAAGCTTCAATTAGAAAATATTGTGCTTAAAAATAACTCACGTAACACTTAAAAATAATCTTACAATATAGTTTTACCAAGTCATTTCCTAATGTAGAGAAAAAAAAATTGCTTCAAGAAAATGTGGGGACCAGTCACACCACAATAATACATCTTAAATGGATAAATCACAATAATATAAACAAGAAAAAAATGAATGTTCTGGAAGAGGGGGACAAATCATATAATGTATGTAGTTGTGCCATGATTGAGATAAAGCAAAGAATTATAACCTGTGTGGTCTTTCCACAACCTGTCTCACCAGATATGAGAACTACCTGCATAAAAACACACGGGAAGACCCGTAAGACCACAGTAAAGAAGAAATCTAATTTTCATATTAGGCTGGATAATATTGTTGAAAGGGTAAAAAATCAAACTTCTCCCTCCCTTCCTAAATATAAGATCAGTTTTCTATTTTTATTTGTTCCAAAATATAAAATCATCTACTATTTTTTCCAAACTTTTTCCCAAATCAACCCTAATAATACTTATCTATAATAACAAGCAAGAGATGGAGAGTGGGAATAATGTTTATGATTAGGATAAATTGGTAATATGGTGTGTTAATAACTACCTTAACTAACATCCTTAATCTAATCAAATCAGGAAAAGTGATCTTATATTTAGGAACGGAGGTAGTACTACCCAACTGTATGAAAATAGCTAAAAAAATCAATGAATCAATGACTTATAATAAAAGCTTAATCACGTAGCAATCTGAAATCAAGATTGAAAGGAGAAAAAACAGATTCAAGCAACAACATTTAAATAACCTGGTGGGATTCAACAGTTGATGAGATTACATCCTTGAATCCTGCAATTGGAAGGTTAGACCTCTGTGTTGCAATCTGCAAGATCAGAATTCAAAAAAACCATTCAATGATAAGACTGTTTTCAGTAAACATTGCAGATTAATAAAAAGTCGCAGACTCGATTGAATTCACAAAAAAGGCCTGCAATGTGCAGAAAGGAAGAACCTGTTGTAATTGGGGATTTGTCTTCATTCTAGAAGAATATCCTTCCAATTTCTTACTGATATCAGCTTTTCTCATAGATGGTGTGCTGAAAGTATCATCTTTGTATTGTTCTGAATTATCGGTATTAACCTTACATCTTCCAAACATATCTTCCAGTAAGTCTCCATCGCCAGGCGGGTGATGGGAAAATAGACCCCCTAATACTGATTGTGCCACTTCAGAGAATGCAAAATATGGAAGACTTTCAGATTTCCTTGCAGCAGCGCGAATCTGCTTCGCCGTTTTGAAGACAGTTAATTGCCGACTTTTCGCTCCCCTATAAAAAAACTTAGAATCCATGAAAAAAGAATATGAACAGCTAATTGAACATGTAACAATGAAAATAAATCGCACCAATACAACAACAACAAAGCCTTGTCCCAATAGGCGGGCGTCAGCTGCATGGATCGTTCAACGTCATTATACTCTATCAGTAACCAAAACAGACACTATAAATGTTGCAGCCTGAAATGCAAAATCTACCTAACATTGTCAGTAAGACTCACCCAGAACTTTTGGATCTCAATCCCATTTTTCTTGCCATTTGATGCACCAAAGCACGTTGATTTTTGCTTAAAGAAGCATCAAACTTGTATTCTGTGGATTGTAAGAACAAACACACTCATTCAGAAACACACAATGAAATCAAAACAAAAAAAAAAAAAAAACAAGAATCACTATTCAAAAACCCCTCAAGCATATTCCAATAAAAAATGACAAATAAGAAAGACCCAGTAATAAAGTTCGTTGCTTTCTGATGTGAAAGCACACTAAAGAGAAATCCCACGTGAGAAAACAAATGCATAGAACAAAAGACATGAAAAAAATGATGTGGGTATTGAAGAATGGAGGAATGAATACCTTTGTGATTGGAGTTGTTGAAGTCAGTCAATATGTGCTTTAATTGAATACGTGATTGCTCACTGACTTTGGGATTCTGACTGAGAAGTGGCACTCCTTTATTGCCACGTGTCCTCTTCGCCATTGTGATGTGTTGATGAACAGAGTCTAAGGTTGAAGAAGAAGAATGGTTTTATTTTATTTTGCCCTACCTATGTTGTTGGTTGTTTCATCTTCCGCCGCACAGTATAATACCCTAACCAACTGGAATCAACATTCAATTCATTCTTCTTAATTTGTGTCTTGCTCTTCTTCTTCCACCTCTATTTACTAATTTGATGATTTAGTTAAAAATGTTACTAGCATTAGTTAATATATCAGGTGTTTTTGTTTTTTTTAACTACTAAATCATCCCATCATTTTTCTTAATTCTTTTTTTTTTAATCCATGATCAAGGTATCCCCTCACTCGACAAGTGAGAGACTGATAATCCCGCTGATTTGTAGGCACCTCAATGGATGAGACAGCTGGCCATGGAGATTTAAATTTTTCTTAATTCTCTAGCATAATTGTTGATGAAAGGGTATTAATGGAGCAATATTTAAAAAAGCATTGACAAAAAATAAAAAGGGTAATTGTGTTAATTAAGTAAATTAATATGATACTCTATGAAATCCTAAATCCTAAATGTATTGTATTAAGTTGATTTTTTAAGAGATATTAATCATGCAAATTAAATTACTCTAAATTATTTATGTTTACGGTTTTTGTCTTAAACTAAATTATCTTACTTATAAGACATATAATATAATTACATCTAACATATGATAACATTTGAAAATCTAACATTTAAGTTGATATAGAACTTATATTAATATGTAATAAAAAAAAAGAACTTATATTAATATGAAATGAGTCTGTTGTCTTCAAATAACTAATGAATATATAAATATGTATTTTGATAACTCGCACTTTTAACTAACTTTTGTTAATAACCTTTTTAGTCATGAACTAGTTAATGAAAAATTATGTTCTTTAATTTATTTATTTCCTTATTTTCAACACAATCCTAAATATATTAAATACATTCATTTTATAATATTTCTTGTATGAACCGGT
Organism: Mimosa pudica; assembly: GCA_029929735.1. NCBI lineage: Eukaryota > Viridiplantae > Streptophyta > Magnoliopsida > Fabales > Fabaceae > Mimosa > Mimosa pudica. The sequence continues at coordinate 3,051,470 of JAKELP010000040.1, forward strand.
GCACACATCATTTGTTTTCTAATCAAATCACAAATAAACACATAATGCCTAACATAAAATTTTTAATTTTACTTGCACCCTACAAATAGCAACAAACTCATAAAAAATTAGATATGTTACCATATCATTATAATTTACTAGTTAAACCTAAAAAATTTAATAATTAGTTGCACCCTACAAATAGTTGATTTGTTATTTTAGTTGTTTAGTTGTCACATCAAATTAAAAATTTCACGTAAGATATTATGTGTTTACTTGTAACTGAGGTACAACTAACATTTGACTCCAAATCTAGAACTTAACAAGGTACACTTACGGTTAGTCAGTTACACCCACCAACTAACTTCTGAAGCTGTGGCCTATGGCCATGGGTCCCAACGAGAGAGATCAAAGCCATGAGAGTAAAAAATCAATTCTTTCCCTGAGCTGCATGCAATGCATTATATTTGATGTTGCTTCAGTTATATTCAGTTCCAATCCATTCATGCTTATTTAGATTGGTAACATAATCTGTTGAATGGACAAAAGAAACTTATTACTCCTTTTGAGATCCTGCCTTGCTTCCAAGTCACTGAAGCAAGGCAAGCTCATTCATCAAAAGGTTGTAACTTTAGGCTTACACAATGATGTTGCATTATGCAAAGACCTCATTAATCTTTACTTCTGTCACCACTTGTATGATTATGCTAAGCATGTTTTTTGTTCTGTTGAAAACCCATGTGAGATATCTTTGTGGAATTGCCTCATGGCTGCTTACACTAAAAATTTTATGTACACTGAAGCATTGGACCTCTTTGAGAAGTTACTAGTTTACCCTTGTTTAAAGCCTGACTTTTACACATACCCTAGTGTTCTTAAGGCCTGTGGAGCAAAGGGTAGAATTGGGTATGGAGAGATTTGTCATGCTTGTTTGATTAAAACTGGGTTTATAACTGATGTTGTAGTTGGAAGTTCTCTTTTGAGTATGTATGCTAAATGCAATAAGCTGGAGTGTGCGATCCAGGTGTTTGATGAAATGTCTGAAAAGGATGTGGCATGTTGGAATTCAGTAATTTCTTGTTGTTACCAAATTGGGATGTTTGAAGAGGCGCTACAATATTTTGAAGAGATGAGAAAATGTGGATTTGTGCCAGATTCTGTGACGATAACTACTGCTATTTCGTCGTGTGCTAGACTTTTGGACTTGGACAGGGGAAGGGAAATTCATAAAGAATTGGTGAGCAGCGTGTTTCTTTCAGATAGCTTTGTTAGCTCTGCTCTTGTTGACATGTATGGAAAATGTGGTGATCTAGAAATGGCAACAGAGATTTTTGAGCAAATACCAAGAAAGACTATAGTTGCTTGGAATTCCATGATTGCTGGTTATGGTTTGAAAGGTGACAGTATTTCATGTATTAAACTTTTTAATAGGATGCACAATGAGGGCCTAAAGCCAAGTTTGACTACCATAAGTAGCATATTGATGGCCTGCTCGCGGTCAGCCCGGCTTCATGAGGGTAGGCTAATACATGGTTACATTGTACGAAATAGAATGCAGCCTGATATTTTTATCAATAGCTCACTCATGGATCTATACTTCAAATGTGGTAGGGTCAAGTCAGCTGAAAATGTTTTTTTGACAATACCAAAGACAAGTGCAGTTCCTTGGAATGTTATGATTTCAGGATATGCGACAGCAGGGATGTATTTCGAAGCTCTTGGAATCTTTATTCAAATGGAAGAAGCTGATATTGAACCAGATGCTATTACTTTTAGCAGTGTTTTAGCAGCTTGCACGCAATTAGCTGCACTCGAAAAGGGTAAAGAGATTCACAATCTCATCGTTGAGAAGAAGATCAAAAACAATGAAGTGGTCATGGGGGCTCTCCTTGACATGTACGCAAAGTGTGGTGCAGTAGAAGAAGCATTTAGTGTTTTCAAGTGCTTACCAGAGAGAGATCTGGTATCCTGGACTTCCATGATCACTGCATATGGTTCTCATGGTCGTGTACGCGAAGCCTTAGCGCTTTTCTCCGAAATGGAGCGGTGCAATGTGAAACCGGATAGAGTAGCTTTTCTTGCCATATTATCTGCTTGTAGTCATGCTGGGTTGGTTGATGAAGGATTTAGTCTGTTCAATCAAATGATCAATGTTTATGGCATTAAACCAAGAGTTGAACACTATTCATGTGTCATTGATCTTCTTGGACGTGCTGGAAGATTGCATGAAGCATATGAGATTGTGCAGAAAAACCCGGAAATAAGGAATCATACTGAGCTGTTAAGCACATTATTTTCTGCATGTCGTCTGCATAGAGATTTTGATTTAGGAGTTACAATTGCAGAAACACTTATTGATAAGGACCCTGATGATCATTCAACTTACATTATGTTGTCTAGCATGTATGCTTCTGTTCAGAAATGGGATGAGGTGAGGCAGGTAAGATTAAAGATGAGAGAACTTGGACTAAAGAAGAGACCAGGGTGTAGTTGGATTGAGATTGACCAGAAAATACAACCTTTCTTTGTTGAAGACGATTCACACTGGCAAATTGAATCAGTTCATGAATGTCTTGCAAACCTTACCAACCAAATGGAAAAAGATGAGCCTTTTCCATTTATAGATCATCTTGATGATGAAGCAGAGTGTTGTTGCTAATATGGAGGCAACTCAATTTTGTTTTTTTTTTATTTTATTAAATGTATTATCATAGATTATAGATACCTCACAAAATGAATATTGTCATACAATATTGACATATTGTGACTTGCTTAATGTATTTAGAGCAGTTCTTGTAATTCAATTCTTCAATTGTCCATATTTTGATTAGTCATTTCAAGATGTCCTAGTCGGAAGTTCTAGTTTATAAACAATTTTGATTTAGAAGCGCTTTTAGTCGTGTGTTTGCGCATGAAGTATTAAAGTGGTTCTTTTAATGCAGCATAACAATATTGTTGCTAAAATAAAAAAACTTCCAATGCAAAATCAGTTTTTGAGCGAAAACTTTCAAATTAATTAACCCTTAATCCTTCATTTGATGACTTACAATATACTAAGGGCGAAGACCTAAAAATGATAAATAACTATTGACCAAGGAACAAAACTAATACATAACTATTTTGAGGTACACTAATGATACCCAACTTTACCATGTGATCGAGAATGATATTTTCACTAATTTGACAATAAGATTAGAGATGAAAAGTCCAAAATGCCCTTATAAATTAAAGGGAAAATTAAATACAGATCCCTTGTAAGGGACTTAATATTAGAAAAGTCCCCCTAACTTGAGAAATTAAAGTAGAGTTCCTAGGAATTACACTTAAATTATTTCTGAAACTTGGGCCCCACCATTTATATTAAGTCCCTTACAAGGGATTTGTATTTAATTTTCCCTTTAATTTATAAGGGTATTTTGGACTTTTCATCTCTAATCTTATTGTCAAATTAGTGAAAATATCATTCTCGATCACATGGTAAAGTTGGGTATCATTAGTGTACCTCAAAATAGTTATGTATTAGTTTTGTTCCTTGGTCAATAGTTATGTATCATTTTTGGGCCTTCGCCCTTATACTAATAGGAAAGAAGTCCGGACTTAGAAACACACAAAGATGCATCTAATGACCTTGTGGACATTAACTAATTACTTTTTTTTATAAACATTAACTAATTACTTCAAATGAATTTTTATCATTTTCTCACAAATAGTAATAGGAGACACTCCAACTCACTCAAAGGTCATTACGAATCTTATTTTTTCTTGGATAATTATAAATCAATCTCAGCAATATTCTTTCAACTATCCCAATTTTATATTCAAATTGTCCCTTCAGAATCCAACACACACTATCTATATTAATGCAGGTCTTATAACAATGCTATAAAAACTTCTCTTTTACCTTATGCAGTACTCTCTTATAGTAAAGAACTCCAATAACTTTTATCCATTTATATACCCAACTTGAATTTTATGGTTAATATCGTCATCACATCACCATCTTATTATATAATTAATCTCAAGTATTTCAACTTTTGTCACTTGAGAGATGATTTAATCTCCTAGTTTAACCTCCAAGTTATCTCTATCTTGTCTCTTTTCAAAATTACAATTAATATATTTTGTCTTACTCCTACTTAGGTGAAAACCCTTTGTCTCCAAATGTTTCTCAATATCAATAATTTAACATTAATCTCCTCTCTTAATTCAGCCAAAATAGCTATATCATTAACTAAAGTATGCACTTAGGGACCTAACTTCTTGAAAGTAATGGATGCACAAGAGGGGGGGTGAATTGTGGCTATAAAATAAATGCTCAAATAAAAACGACACAAGAGTTTATACTGGTTCGGTCTTCCTGACCTACGTCCAGTTCTCAACCACCCAGGCCGAGTTCCACTATCCCCAGGTTTTACAACGGGTGCACCTGGAACCTTTACAACCGCAAGTTTTGAACGGGATCACTCGCAACCTTACAACCACAAGTTTTACTCAGGCTCACTTGCAACCTTTCCAACTAGCTCCCCCTTACAACCAGCAAGGGTTCAACCTTTACAAATAAAGGATTTTCTAACTAAGTTCTCTTTAAGAACAGATAGTGTTACACACTTAAGTACAATTAATGCTCTTATAACACGAAGAGACTTAACTACAAAGAGTACAAGATATGTAGATGAAAAGATCACTCAATGAGTTAAATGCTCTTTCTCTTTTCTGGGCAGCTTTGAATACTTGAAGATTTTCTTAGTTTCTCGCTCTAACTTCTCTCAAGAATGTCAAAGATAATTCATTATCTTCATAAATGAAGTTGAGCTCCTTTATATAGTCTTCAAACATTCTGACTCTTGGTAGGTGGGTTAGCCGTTTGAATATGGCTGTTTTTCCCTTGTTACCGTTTGCCCAATTAATGCTTCATCAATGCATAGCAGGGTTGACTTGCTTTATCTCTGAAAAGTAGTCCTGACAACTCTGCTCTGACAAAAGCATTCTGACACTGCACTTCTGAACATTCTGACATTCTGATTGCTTGCGGAAGCAGGTTCACATCCGGAAGCAATTCTACTTAGTGTGCTGCACTTTGAATGTTAGTTTAACAATATAAGCACATAGTCACATGCAGTGGGTGTTTACTTAGTCTAAGATGACTTCCTTGGATCCGGAAGCACTTCTACATCCGGAAGCACTACCACTGGATGAAGGGTTATAATCACTTTTACTCACTCTCGCTCAGTGTCTTTCAATCCAACAGTCAGCGCTAGTCACTAAGCTATTGGAAGCAATTCTACTGGACGTGGCTTATGTTCACTGACGCTTAGTGTCATCTATTCCAACAGCCAGCGCCAGTCTAAATACAACAGGAAGCAAAATCACTTCCGGTTGAATCCTAGCTTAGTCTTGAGGTTTTGTATATCTAGTGCTTATGGACTAAGTTATTTCCCTAGTGAATTACTTGCTCTCGCTGGGGGATGAGTCATTCATCCGCGAGCGCTAGTCCTAGTCTATCCGGAAGTAAATCCACATCCGGTTGCACTCTTACTTGGGATTCTATGTTAACCTATTGCTTTCTAAGTACTTGATTCATTCTTTCATATTTTAGTCTTCATCAAAACTTAAGATTCTAACATTCTCCCCCTTTTTGATGATGACAAACTAAGTCTTATCGATTAAGTTCACATAAAAGAATTAAAAGCAATAATTTAAATAAAGCACAAATAACTTAGACAAATGTTATTGATAAGCAAAAGATTACAAGTTAGTGATATACAAGCAGATAACATATACAAGTAATCTATACTAAGCAAAAATGAAATATGCATGAAAATCAAAGGAAAAATTCTAAGTTTAAGGGTTGAGGTGGGGGTTCAGAGGTGGTGTCTCTTTTTTTTCTCCCTCTCCAACTGCCTCTCTTCATTCTCTCTCTGGAGTTTGGCTAATTCGGCTTCATGCACATTCCGGTCAATCTGAGCAATGATCTGTTGAAGCTCTTCTTCATCCCTTTCCCTTCTGAGTCTCTCAGACTCAACAGACTCCTCGAAGGCTCTCTTCATATTTTCTACTTCCTCATAGCCTAGGAATCCTGTTGCATCTGAGAAGTGGGTGACCTCGCCATTAGGAAAGTGGACAGCCCGAATTTTCACATTCCATACAGGGAAGTTGGGATCCTCCTCAACTTCCTGGGATTTTCTCTTCCCCTTCCCTTTACCCTTGGCTATTGATGGAGTGGGCTTGGCGCTTGCTCTCTCAGCATCCAGGCAAGCCATCTGACCAAAGGACAGTCTGTCCGTGTACCCATACTTTTCAAATTCCTCAGGAGTCATGTCCTCTATCTCCAACTTGACTTCCCTCAGAATTGGAACTGCTTGTACAGATGGGATCTCTTGCTCAACTTGAGCAGACGAAGTTTCTTGCTCAGGTTGGTCAGATGGGGTCTCTTCCTCATTGTCAGCAGGTTCAGTGGAGGCAATAACCTTCTTGGCACGCTTTCTAGCAACGGCCTTCTTCCTAGACTCACTGAATGTAACTGCTGGCTCAGATGGAGGAGGAGCAGATGTTGGCTCAGTACGAGGAGGAGGAGCAGAAGTTGTTCCAAAGGTAGAAGGGATTGGCTTAGCAATCACAATGGGAGGATGATCGATCTTCTTCAGCCCCCACTTCATCATGATTTCTTCAACAATGTTTTTACTCTTCTCAGTTGAAGAAGGCTTTGATGAAGATGACTCAGGCTGTGAGGATTGCTCATTCTGCTCAAACACCACCATATCTCATTTTAATCCTTGCTCATCCAACCGCTGCTGCTGCATGAACCGGATAGCTTCTCCTCTAATTAGTCTCTCAGCATCACCCAGTCTTTGGGATTCCATGGCACGGCGGAGGGCAGCCGTGATGTCTTCATCAAGCCAGAGGGATGGCTGGCTGAGGACATCCCTTGTGTCCATGGTCTGGCGAAGAGCGAACACAGCATCTCTCCCCCTTTTGGCATCATCAACAAGGGTGAGGGCCAGGGATGGAGTGGATGAAGAGGAGGGTGGAGGTTCAGGGCCAAATCTTTTTGGGGGTGAAGTTTCTGGGGAGGATGTAGGTAAGGTAGTTTCTGGGGATTCGGGAGGGTTGGGGAACCAAGTGGGATCTACGCAATAGACCTTCGAACGGATAGGTGGAGGAATATTCAGTGAAGGCAGTGGAAGAGTGTGGCGTAAATGGGGTAAATGGTAAGTGATCCTCAGAGATTCGCTGAAGGCGGGGGTAATCTCTCAGATAGATGTGGCTGAGGGGGTGAATGGCAGTTTTGAAACCAAGGTGTTCGGCCAATGGGTTGGATCTTGGTCTAGAGTTGGGGTTGGTAGGGTTAGGATGGGATGGTCCGGCAAAGAGGTTGAGTGGTGAGCGAGTAGGGGTGTTGGGTGGTGTGCGAGTGGGGGAGTTAAGTGGAGATGGGGAGTTTAGAGGTGATTGGCGAGGAGAGTGTTGTGGTGAGTCTTGGGGTTGGTAGTCATGATTGGGTGAAGGCTGGGATTGTTGGTCATTGTTTGGTTGATGGTCATTTTGTGGAGGTGGCTGTGGTTGTTGAGTGTTGGGAGGAGAAGGAGGGAGTTGAGGGTGATTAGAAGGAGGAGGAGGAGGTGGGTTTTGAGGAGGAGGTGGTGGTAAGTTACCTTGTTGGGGTTGAGGAATCTGGAGGTGTTGGAGGATAAGGTCTAGCTTGGCATCCACTCTAGCAAGTTGAGTCTCAACCTGACCTACTCTGTCCTCAAGTCTTTGGATGCGCTCCCCTTGCTGCTGGAACCCAGCATCACATTCGTTCCTGAGAGGAGCCACCAGGGAGTCAGTCAGCCTAAACAGGATTTCCTCATTTACTTCCTCAGCAAAGGCTTTGACTGTAGCTGGTACCCTCGCAACTCTGCTTGGGCCAGGATGGGAGTCAGCCTCTTGATCCCCTGCACCAGATGTAGAAGGGGCTGAAGTCTGAGAGGCACTGCCTGCCTGTGATCCTGAGCGAGTGGGCTTAGCAGGCTTCAGGTACTTGATGCCCATCTTCCCTATGTTAGTTGCCCCCACAGGAGCACACTTGATATTCTCTTCCTCCACGTCAGATGTGGCCTTGATCAGTTTCTTCTCAAGGAGGAAGGCAATGATGGTGGGGTAGGGAAGATATCCAGCCTTGTCGTTAACCAACCATCTCTGAAGCTCATGGCTGATCAACTGTCCAGGGTTGATTGGCTGGTGGGAGAGAAATCTGGGGAACCACGGATTGTCCAGCAGTGTGAACTCATTGAAGTTACCCCCTTTGTGTGTCATCATTCGGGAGTAGACGTAGTACAGGAGTCTGTAGGAGTCAGACATCTTGGACACCTTTTTCCCTTGGGTGCCATACAACTTCTCGAGTTCCTCCTTGTTGTATTTGAGTGACTCAGGGTACAGCCACTCATTCATGCCCTTTTCTGTGATCCCCATTAACTCATTGAGTGTCCTCCAGGTGAAACTGAAGGTTCTCCCCCTTACTGTGGCAGTGAAAGTGAGTCTGCGTATCTGCTCCTTCCCATCTACCTTCTTGTACTTAACCTTTCCAGAGAGAGATTGACAGAAGACTCGCAGGACGTTGATGTTGTAGTCCTGTTTGATCCCTAGCCAAGGCATGTATTTTTCCAGGTAAGGGCGCAGATGAGGAAACCCTAGTTCATCAATCTTGACCAGATCGATGAACAAGCCGTTGTTGAAGTAGGGCTTAATCGTCTCAAACTTGGAGGAAACAGCCTCCAAAGCCCCATCTCTGTAAATTGAAGGATCATCCTCTTCAACCCTCTGTCTTTTGGAAGAAGGCTCCTCAACGAACTGAACCTTCTTCTTCCCTTTCCTCTTGGCTTGATGTGCTTCCTCATGCCCAGTCACCTCTGGCTGTTCTTCCACTCTCCCAGAATGTACAGGCTGTTCCTGGACTTGTTCAGACACCCCTTGTTATTGCCCAGAAAGTTCATGGCGACCTTCATGATGTTCATCAGATTGCCCAGATTTCCCAGTGTGCTTAGGCCCAGATTTTCCAGATTTGGACTTGGATTTCTTGGATGAGCCAGATTTCTTGGTATTTGGGTTTATTTCATGTGAGCCGGCCATTTTTGTGTGGGTTGGTATGAATGTGATGAGAGATGTGAAGAAGAGTATGAAGAAGATGAAGAACACATATGAAGAAATGAAGAATGTATGCAGAGAATATGGGGGTAAAAATTCGAGTAAGTGAAAAAGTGAAAGTGAAATGACTTCCTATTTATATGCAAAGTTACTGAGGGTAAAATGGGCATGATTTTTCAGATGAAAACATATGTTTACACATTGGGTAACGTAAACGTTTTAATTGAAACGGCGCACCTTATGACATGTGTCGCTTCACCTTGCCAGAGAAGGCACAACTTCTCATGGAGGGATATGAAACGTTTCTGAAGTGACGTGTCCTTTGGTTCAGCCACTGGCGCTCTCTTAGTTTCAACATTCAGTGCCAGCGAGTGATCATCCGGAAGTGGTTTTGCTTCCGGTTGCACTTGCTTAAGATTTAACATTGGGGACCTGCAAAAACAAGTATTGGCACTCCGATGCCTAAGTTAGTATTGTTGCAGGTTTTAATCAATCAAGTATAATAATTGAAAAATTACACCTCATTTGGGTTTACCATTCCCAAATCACCTCTTATGTAAGTAAACTGGTCAACCCCCAGAGGCTTGGTGAAGATATCAGCAAGCTGTTGTTGAGTGGGGACAAATTGCACTTTGACATCCCTCTTTTGAACATGGTCTCTGATGAAGTGATGTCTGACATCAATGTGCTTTGTCCTTGTGTGCTGAACCGGATTCTTGTCGAGGCTAATTGTGCTTGTGTTGTCACAGAGGATGGGTGCCTCAGGGAACTCCAAGCCAAGATCTCTCAGTTAGTTCTTCAGCCACAGCACTTGGGCACAACAGCTTGCAGCAGCAATGTATTCTGCCTCAGTAGATGATAATGACACACAGGTTTGCTTCTTGCTAGCCCAAGACACCAGACAACCACCAAGAAAGGCGCATTGTCCACTGGTGCTCTTCCTATCTGTTTTATAACCTGCATGGTCAGAATCAGAATAAGCCCACAAGAACTCTTGGTTACCTCTGGGATACCAAAGACCAAGCTCTTGTGTTCCCTCAAGGTATCTAAGAATACGTTTAACACATGTTAAGTGTGACTCCTTGGGGTTGGCTTGAAACCTAGCACACATGCCTACACTAAATTGAATGTCAGGCCTGCTTGCCGTTAAGTATAGTAGGGAACCTATCATTCCCCTGTACATGGGCAGGCTGACAGATTTACCCTTTGCGTCAGCATCGAGTGCGGCAGTGGTACTCATGGGAGTGTCATACTCCTTGCATTCATCCATCCCAAACTTCTTGAGTAGCTCTTTGCAGTACTTAGCTTGGGAGATGAAGATTCCATTCTTCTTTTGTTTAATTTGCAGGCCTAGGAAGAACGTGAGTTCTCCCATCATTGACATTTCAAACTCACCCTGCATAGTCTTAGAGAAATCTTCACACAGCTTTTCATTAGTTGCCCCAAAAATAATATCATCAACATAAATTTGGACAATTAACATATTTCTGTCTTTGTGAAGAATAAACAGTGTACTATCTAATTTGCCTCTTGAGAAACCCTTGCCCAGCAAAAAGCTGCTGAGTCTCTCATACCAAGCTCGAGGAGCTTGTTTCAGGCCATACAAAGCTTTCTTTAGCCTGTACACATGTTTAGGACGCTTGTGGTACTCAAAGCCAGGAGGTTGTTCTACATAAACCTCTTCTTTAATATAACCATTAAGAAAAGCACTCTTTACATCCATTTGATATAATCTAAAGTCTTTCATGGATGCAAAAGCTAGAAGAATTCTTATTGCTTCAAGTCTAGCGACTGGAGCAAAAGTTTCTTCATAGTCAATGCCTTCTTCTTGGTTATATCCTTTGGCTACTAATCTGACTTTGTTTCTTGTAATTTGACCTGTCTCATCCAATTTGTTCTTGAAGACCCACTTGGTCCCTACTATGGATTGATGAGACGGCCTTGGGACTAGTTCCCAAACTTGGCTTCTCTCAAATTGATTTAGCTCTTCCTGCATGGCAATAATCCAGTCGCAGTCCTCAAGAGCTTGTTCAACTGAAGTTGGTTCGATTTGAGATAAAAATGCTCTAAACTCAACTTCATTTTGAACTTGCCTTCTGGTTCTGACACCAGAAGAAACATCACCAAGCACTTGATCAAGAGGATGATCCATGTGATGTCTCCTAGCTGTTGGCAACTGTGCCTCATCAGGCACGGTCTGCACTCTAGGTTCATCACTGGGTTCATCTTCTTCTTTGAGATTGCTTGCTGGTGTTTCTTTTGGTGGTGAAGAAGATGATGGTGGTTTTGGAAGATTTAGTATTTCATCATCTTCTGTGGATTGTCCCCATGTAGGAGTTTCATTGAATACAACATGCATTGATTCTTCTACAATTCTAGTTCTCATATTGTATATTCTATATGCTTTACTCCTAAGGGAATATCCTATGAATATACCTACATCAGCTTTTGGATCAAACTTACCCAGATTTACCTTTCCATTGTTATGCACATAGCATTTTGATCCAAAGATTCTGAGATGGCTGATGTTGGGCTTCCTCCCTTTATATAGCTCATATGGAGTCTTGTCCAAGCCCTTGCGAACATAGGCTCTGTTAGAGATGTAGCAAGCAGTGCTCATAGCGTCCGCCCAGAACACTTGAGAAACCTCTTTCTCGTTGAGCATGCTTCTAGCCATCTCTGTCAGAACCCTGTTCTTTCTCTCGACCACTCCGTTTTGCTGAGGAGTTCTAGGAGCTGAGAAGTTGTGTTCAATACCATTTTGCTCACATAGCTCAGAGAAGCTATGGTTCTCAAACTCTCCTCCATGGTCTGTCCTTATGGCTGTGATTTTGAGCTCTCTCTCATTCTGCACTTTCTTAGCCAGGACAACAAAAGCATCTTGCTTAGAGGCAAGAAACATAGTCCAAGTGAACCTTGAATAGTCATCCACCACCACTAGAGCATACAGGTTTCCACCCAAGCTCTTCACTCTCGCTGGCCCAACCAAATCCATATGGATCAGTTCCAAGGGCCTGCTGGTGGAGACTCTCTTCTTGGTTTTAAACGAGGACTTTGTTTGCTTCCCTCGTTGGCAGGATTCACAAATAAAATCATGCTTTACCTTAAAGGATGGAATACCTATAGCCAGCTCCTTTTTAATTAGCATATCAAGTTGAGTATAATTAACATGAGCTAACCTCTTATGCCAAAGCCAACTGTTCTCATCACTAGATATTAAACATTTTTCTTCCAGTTGTTGACATAAGTCTAGGGTATATAGGTTTCCATTTCTATTTGCCTTAAGTTTGCATTTTAAATTGGCCTTATCTAAATTCAGATCATGCTTATCAACTATTAAGCACTCATGTGAATCAAAGATTACCCAATTTCCTTTGTCAGTGTTCTGGCTCACGCTCAGCAGGTTGTGACAGAGACCGTCCACCAGATAGACGTCTTTCACTGGTCCAACTTCTCCAACTCCAGTGATCTTTCCATTTTGATTTCCTCCAAAGGTTACTGTGGCTCCGTCTTTGATCACCAGAGATTTGAACTTGTCTCTGTCTCCAGTCATATGTCTCGAGCATCCGCTGTCAATATACCATTTTCTGTTCTTGGATGCTTTGAGACACACCTGAAAGAATCAAGTAAGCTTAGGTACCCAACCTTTCTTGGGTCCTCTGTCATTAGTTTTCAGTGCCCTTGGTCTAGTGTTAGCCTTGACCTTGGGCTTATGATCATTCAGTGCCTCCGGCCTAGTGCTGGCTCTAGGCTCTTGGGTTTTCCCTGTGGATTGTTTCCAGGTTCGGGATCCCTGTCCTCCCTTAGTTTCCTTTCCACGGGGAGGATCCTTTGTAGCCTTGGTTCCTTTAGGGACCCATTTGTAAGAGCTACTTGCTCCATGCTTCTTGGCATTACAGGTGGACGTGGAGTGTCCTTTCCTGTTGCAATAGTTACAGAAGCTAAAAGGTGAGGAGCTGTGACTAGTGGCTTTGTGGAAGAATTTCAAGTAGGGCTTCACTTTTGGTTCCACCCACTTTTTCCCTTTAGGAGTATATCCTAAGCCAGTCCTGTCCCTATATGCCCTTTGATTCATTAAAATTATATTTAACATTTCTGACCCATTTGTAAACTTCTGCAGGGCATTTTGCAGCTTGTCTCTTTCAGCTGAGATTTTGCTGCAACTAGGGCAGCTCTCAAGTGTTGAGGCATTGGGTTCTGCTTGGGGAGAACCCTTCCCATCCGCTACCGGAAGCTTTCTGGCTTCCGCTAGCTCTTCACTTAGTGAGTCCACCTTGGACTCAAGTGATTCCTTTTTAGTTTTTAACACTTTATAGGCTTTACATAATCGAGAGAATTCTTCATGAACCTCATTGTAAGCCTCTTGTAGTTCAGAGAAGGTTACCTCATTGTCCTCGTGGGTGAGATCAAAATCTGAAGATGCTTCCTCATCATCTTCTCTGGCTACCAGGCAGAGGTTGGCAACTTCTTCCTCATCACTTGCTTCGTCATCTGAGCTATTCACCCAGATAGAGGACACGAAGGCTTTTCTCTTGTCTTTCCCCTTTGATCTTTGCAAGCTTGGACACTCAGCCTTGAAGTGGCCAGACTTTTTACATTCAAAGCACACTGGGGCCTTTTCCTTCTTGTATCCCTTCCTCTGACTGGAGTCACCTTTCTGAAAGCCTCATTTCTTCTTGAAGAACTTCCTGAATTTTCTCACCATCATGGCCATCTCTTCTTCGTCCAGTTCCTCCTCATCATCCTCATCATCATCATCATCAATCTCCTTGTTGGGAGCAACAAGGGCAAGATTCTTGGCTTTGGATGAGGCTTGAGGAGCTCTCTGAGCCAGCAATGTTGGTTCATATTCAGCCAAAGAACCAAAGAGCGCAGTGATGGAGCTGGTTGACTCTCCTTGGACTTCCTGCAAGATGGTTACTTTGATGATCCAATCACCTTTCAAGATTTTTAGGATCTTGCTGACTTGCTCTCTTTCTGGAATGTCCTTACCCAGGGAGGCCAAGTTGTTGATGAGATGAGTGAACCTCAGCTCCAGCTCTCTGATTGGCTCAGTCGGACTAAGCATGGCGAACTTGTGAAACTCTTCCACCAACATCTCAACTCTTCTTGCTTTCACTCCCTTGGTTCCAGAGTGAGCAGCCTCAAGAGCCTCCCACATATCCTTAGCATTTTTGTGGTGGCTAATCCTATGAAATTCCTTAGGACTGAGAGCACACTGAATGTAGTGCATGGCCCTATAGTTCAGTTGGACTAGAGCATAGTCCTCATTAGTGTACCTGGATCGCTGCTTAGCAAAGCCATCCTCATCTAGTGGTGTGTGATCCCCACGTTCGATTACATCCCAGAGTCTGATGTCGCTGGACTTGATGTAAGTCTCCATTCGAAACTTCCAGAATGGATAGTTATACCCATCAAAGCCTGGAGGCTTGTTGGGTTGAATAGAGACATCTGACAAGGAGTAATCTGTATCCATTACTAGATCTTTGCTTTCTGGATTCGTTGGAATCGAGTGAGAAAGACCCGCTCTGATACCAAATGAAAGTAATGGATGCACAAGAGGGGGGTGAATTGTGGCTATAAAATAAATGCTCAAATAAAAACGACACAAGAGTTTATACTGGTTCGGTCTTCCTGACCTACGTCCAGTTCTCAACCACCCAGGCCGAGTTCCACTATCCCCAGGTTTTACAACGGGTGCACCTGGAACCTTTACAACCGCAAGTTTTGAACGGGATCACTTGCAACCTTACAACCACAAGTTTTACTCAGACTCACTTGCAACCTTTCCAACTAGCTCCCCCTTACAACCAGCAAGGGTTCAACCTTTACAAATAAAGGATTTTCTAACTAAGTTCTCTTTAAGAACAGATAGTGTTACACACTTAAGTACAATTAATGCTCTTATAACACGAAGAGACTTAACTACAAAGAGTACAAGATATGTAGATGAAAAGATCACTCAATGAGTTAAATGCTCTTTCTCTTTTCTGGGCAGCTTTGAATACTTGAAGATTTTCTTAGTTTCTCGCTCTAACTTCTCTCAAGAATGTCAAAGATAATTCATTATCTTCATAAATGAAGTTGAGCTTCTTTATATAGTCTTCAAACATTCTGACTTTTGGTAGGTGGGTTAGCCGTTTGAATATGGCCGTTTTTCCCTTGTTACCGTTTGCCCAATTAATGCTTCATCAATGCATAGCAGGGTTGACTTGTTTTATCTCTGAAAAGTAGTCCTGACAACTCTGCTCTGACAAAAGCATTGTGACACTGCACTTCTGAACATTCTGACATTCTGATTGCTTGCGGAAGCAGGTTCACATCCGGAAGCAATTCTACTTAGTGTGCTGCACTTTGAATGTTAGTTTAACAATATAAGCACATAGTCACATGCAGTGGGTGTTTACTTAGTCTAAGATGACTTCCTTGGATCCGGAAGCACTTCTACATCCGGAAGCACTACCACTGGATGAAGAGTTATAATCACTTTTACTCACTCTCGCTCAGTGTCTTTCAATCCAACAGTCAGCGCTAGTCACTAAGCTATCGGAAGCAATTCTACTGGACGTGGCTTATGTTCACTGACGCTTAGTGTCATCTATTCCAACAGCCAGCGCCAGTCTAAATACAACAGGAAGCAAAATCACTTCCGGTTGAATCCTAGCTTAGTCTTGAGGTTTTGTATATCTAGTGCTTATGGACTAAGTTATTTCTCTAGTGAATTACTTGCTCTCGCTGGGGGATGAGTCATTCATCCGCGAGCGCTAGTCCTAGTCTATCCGGAAGTAAATCCACATCCGGTTGCACTCTTACTTGGGATTCTATGTTAACCTATTGCTTTCTAAGTACTTGATTCATTCTTTCATATTTTAGTCTTCATCAAAACTTAAGATTCTAACACTTCTTTGATATGCTCAGTTTAAACACCTACCCCTCAGTTTATGGATGTCATTATGTTATATCGATACCCAAATCCATAGATAATACTACCTCCGGTCCTAAATATAGGATCTAGATAACTTTTTTTTGGAAATGTTAAGGTTGCAAAATAGTTTATTAAATCATGATATATTTGATATATTTTTAGATTATTCATTAGTTTATAAGTAAAATAAACTAGTTTAAGGGAAAAAAATTAGGTAAATCAATTTATAATTAACTTATTTTGCTTTTTTTTAGGATTTTTCAAAAAAGTCAATTAGGTCTTATATTTAGGACCGGAGGGAGTATTATTTATTAACAAATCTTGCCCTACAATTTCACTAAGTGTTCATCTTGATCTCCCTCTTCCACTTTTGATTGAACTCCAAACTATAAAATCTACAATCCTCATTAGAGGAGCATCTAATGGTCTTCTTTAGACATATCTAACCCACTTCAAACAATTTTCTATCATTTTCTAATTAATAGATGATAGATACCACTCCAACTCATTCACTTATATGGTCTTCCGGAATCTTGTTCATTCTGTATCATACATTTATCTCAACAACAATAATTATGTCTTAGTCCACTATATGAGGTCGGATACATGAATCATACAATGTCATTGTGCTCTATTACTACCCAACTCTTAAGGTATATCATTCATCAATAGATTTCGTTAAGTTCATAAATTCATTGAGTGTTTGCTTTGGACTCACTCTCCTTTTAATTGATCTCTAAGTTATTTGGTTCAACTTCCTCACCTCATTAGCACATCTATTGGTCTTCTTTGGATATGTCCAAACCACCTTAAACAAATTTCCATCACTATCCTCATATTTATGATGGAGGATAATATAATGAATTATCATGCATAAAAATCCTACAAAACTAACTGTAAAAAACATACATTTGTTTCTTTTCGATTAAAAAGTGATAAACATAATCAAGACAAGTGCCAGTATATTCTTTCCCGCAATTATATATCTTAGTCAATTATTCAAATGCATCTGAAAGGAAAGAGGAATGAAGCATAAATTTATTAAGAGAACTAGATGAGAAAGTCAGGTGCATGTTTTGACATGAATGTCTACTTTTGGTGTTAGTAAAAGTATTTACACAATTGCAATGACAAAAGAAAGAAGGAATGAAATGTGATTGAGTATGGCTCCAACTTTTAAGTTGCTCCATTGCAGTAATGGATGCCATTGCAAGTTCCATTTTGGTACTTTACATTCAGACAATTCAGACCCCAGATTCGAATTGTTCGGTCATCACTGGCTGAAGCCAACATGTGTGGGTTAGCTGGATTCCAAGACACACAGTTAACAGCTCCAGAATGACCTGGTAATGCCTCTATTAGCTCCCCTGAACTTCTATGCCATATGTATACCTACACACAGCCATAATGAAAATTGAAACACCATCAATTCAAACTCACGCTGAGGAAGGAGTAGTGTAAGAACTAAGAAGCTGAGTCATTAAAAAAGAAAAGATCCTTTAAGTCACTTGTATCCTACATTGCAACATTGCTTTACTTGCAGACAGAAACTAGCTTCTCGCCAGCTGAATTTCTCTTACCGTAGTAATTGTATGTTAATTTATCACTAATTTATCACTCTAGTTATGGTGGTTTACAAATGACACACCATGTCGTGGGGAAGATTACCAGGAAAAAATGTACAAGGTAGAAATCATACTCATGTACATCAATACTTTGTCAACAAATGCGTTTATGGGATGTACTTCTTTTGCCGACAATAGTCAACTATATTCACTTAGTTTTGCTGATATTTTAAATTATTAAGTTTCAAAAACCAGTCAATCCATACATAACACTATTTCACAACAATGTTTCTCTTGGTCATTTTGATCCTACATTATGTGTATAGCGTACAAAGCATAATCCTTTATAAAACACAATTTACAAAGATGCTAACTCCCAACAATTAAATTTTGCAAGGAGTACTCATACTGAGCAACGTTGTGTGAAATGTAGACTGCTAATAAATGCATACCTGTGAGTCCTCACTTCCACTAGCAATAAATGCTTGCTTCATTCCACCAAAGCATGACCTAACAAGGAACCTGGAGCGTCTATGACCTTTATACTTGCCAACAAGTTTATGTTCACCTTCAATCTTCCAGAGATGTATTTCTTGATTACAAAGGTTAACCAGCATGAATCTGTTATCATTTGATAAAGAAAAAGAGGTTATTGTCTGATCCTCCACAATGAACCTCTCATCCTTTGTTTCTCTGTTGAACAACTGAACTACATTATCTTTACAAATACTAAGAATAGTTTCTTCACCACCCATTACTTCCAAATCAGATATCTTGAGAGTTCTTGGCCCTTTCAGAGTTTCCAATTCTTTCCCACCCAATTCCCAAGTGCATATGCTCTTGTCACTAAGGCCAGAAATTATATACTTCCCAGTTGTTGACCAAGCGCAAGAGACCAGGCTAAGACCAGCTTTCTCATAAACTGTAAGGCACTGACCAGTAGAAACATCCCAACGCCTAATGACCTCCTCTACTCCACATGTGAGGAGCTGTTGGTCATCAGGGCTCCATGAAACAGAAGATACAGGTTTCTGGTGACCAGATAATTTATGCTTTACAGACAGCCTACCATCCATGCCAACCTATTAAAGGAAGCACCCAAACAATCACCTGTCATTAATTAACTATTGAGAGGATGTGATGTGTGTGCATAACACCAAAAATCAACGGGGTGGAAGACATTGTTCATGTTGAAACTTATAAACCATAAAGTAATCAATGACATCAAAAAATAAAAATAAAATAGTAATACAAGGCATATACAGTAACTCGACGAAATAATAAATATGCAAACTATCTGATGACAGCAGTGATAATTAGGCTGTTCAGATCAGAGGCTTTATCAAAGTGATTCCCTGAATAATGTCAAACCCATCTAAGTAAAATATAGTATAAACAGATTTGCTGATTCTGCAGCGCGTTCAATCTCATTACTCAACTGGAGAAGGAACTAAGCCAGCAGGTACTGTCTAGTTAAAATTCTGAAACAGATTAAAGCGAACAGGTTTTGGAGGATCTCCATATCATTCTCCCATCCAACAGAGGTCAATGATCCAATCGTGTGACACTTGTTAGCACTCGGGCAATATGGGACGGATACATATCAATGATAAGTAACATTTGATACTTATTAGTGTTTGGCCAGAACTTTTAATGAACTATATATCACCAAAGGAGTGCTAGATTTCATTAGGGATCAACCTTCGTTAACAATAAGCTTTGATATGGAACATATCAATTCAATTCTAAGTGGAATACTAATCAAATCAATGATAATTTAAATCTTGAAAAATCCCCACTACAATACATTTTACATATCCAAAATAAACAGATAATAATGAAAAATGGTCAATCCACATCAATTCTAAGTGGAATGCATCAGTAAGCCATATTGGTCACACAACAATAGCTGCGTTCATACACAAATCAGACTGAAAGCAGACACAAATCAGCAATCAAATATCAAAAGTTATGTAAACAGATATCATTGTAACATGAAAGAAACAAAAACGATAACTATAAAGCAACAACTAGGACATCTATAAATAATCATTGCAAATAGGTGTAACTGGACAAAAGAATAACTGGAAGTTTCCAGAGCAGTATCAGTGTACCTCCCAAATAATTGCAGATCGATCATTTGATGATGAAGCTAAATATTTCCCATCATGTGAAAATTGCACAAACCAGACTTCATCATTGTGTGCTTCTAATATCTGTTGGGAGTGAACATTAAAAGGGATTAGAGCATGTGTCACAATTAAAATAAAGGACTTTATCCTCCACGTCATACAAAATTTAGAAAAAATACAAACCACTGAAAGACTTCAAAGAACATAAGTAAAAACTACAAAAAGATCAATCAAATCAGATATCTTGTATTGTTTTCTTTTCTCAAGCAATAGCTACAATAATGGTAACTTAGTAGAATCAGTACCATATATTCATAAATTGACATGTTATATCAAAATATTCGTACTTCACGGTGGGTTTCCATTGGCAGTAGATGATAAGGCATGAGGCACCTGACAACTGAAAATTTGTCAACTAACGCTGGCCATTGATGGATGCAATTGTCTTACTCACCTATCTAAAGCTCTCTGAAGGTGTCTAATCCAGACATCATCCATAACAGTGATCATCTCTCAGACAGTATCAAAGTTAATTTTTCAGTTTAATGAAGATCAACATCCTAAAATTCTGAACCATATCCAGCCTAGTAGGAGGATGTCAAAACCATACAAATCTAAAACAATACATGAATATTATTAAAGAACAGATAACCAAAAATTCTAGAGACAAAATAATGAGCCCAGAAGTACATGGTGATAAACACCATCAAACATATGTTCTCCAAACACTAGCAAAATTAAGAATGGATTTAACCATTTTCCCAGAGAAAAAAGTTTCAAACCATTGAGTATCAAATCCTGTTTTACCGTAAATTTCAGTTCCATACGACTTGCTTCAGTGTGTTTAAAGCTCATACCTTTTTTTACCAGCTTCAATACTATGAAGAAATTTAAAAGACTCAGAAAATTGAATTACTAAGTGAAATAACAAAAAAAGGCTATATTAAACAACCCATACAATGTAAGAAGAATTACAAAATTGATTAGGCATAATTCAACACTTATATGCATATTTTTCCTTATTCTATCTTTTATAAATTTGGATGAAGGCTAGAACTTACATTCAATTACGATATAAAAGTTAATAATCAGATTTCCAACGCTAAAATGTCACATGCCAAAGCACATGGCTTTTCCAATTTTTATCTATGAGCAGCAGGCTTCAAGTAGTTGTGCAAGGTGCAATGTCAAAATTTGTGCCCGTGCAAATCACACCAATGTGTCATGCAAAAGTCACTCTGTTGCTATTTGAAGTAGGGCAGCTAACAGCAGATATACCAAGGGTCATGGGCATTATATCACTATCAGTGGATGCAATTTCCTAAAATTGTAGTAGAGTCAACACATGCACGGCAGGCATACAAGAACCTGGTCCAGAGAAGCACTTGTACTCGGATTGAATATTGAAAGGAATGAAGGCATCACTAAACAGGAAAGTGATGCAGGAACATCCCATATATTAATGTGTGTGTACAGACATATAATAAAATCTACAAGAAGTCAAACTATTATAAGCATAAACAATGCTACTTAACTTGGAATATATGGCAAACATGTCTAGTTATAATCAAACCAAAGTAAATAAAATCCAATAAGAATAGTTTAAGTCACTGAATATCAATGAGGGAATAAAAGATCCTAGAAGAAAAAAGAAACCCAATGGTCAAGCACACAAAAAAAATCCAAAAAAAATCATTCCTGACAATTAAAAACCACATACCTTAGCCTGTAAAACAAACAATAAAAGTCAAACCTTATCTTAGCAGCTATAATACAAAAAGAAAGAAACAAAAGGATTTTGAAATGACTCAACTATAACAGATCAATGCCATTCACGGATGCCAATTTAGTATTCACAAAATCTAGAACTTTGCAACATGAAAATGAAGTATGACCACCAACGAGCTGTTGGTCAAGTTAATCAGTGGGCTCGCTCCCCATAAGGATGAAAACATGCGTTCAAATCCCAGGAAGTGCTCTCATTGGGAGAGGAGACAATCCTGTCTATGTGGAAACAATCTTACCCCTTAAGACCGGATTAGTTGGTTGCTAATAGGTACCGGATTACCGAGCGGTGTTTTACCAAAGAAATAAAGTATGACCATCAAATGAAGCAAGAAATGACAATACTTAATACAAAAGAAAGAACAAATAACAAACTCTGCACACAATACATATTTTGGAGAAAAAGAAAGAGGAAACAGCTTCAACTAGTAGATAGGATGTAATTCTTCAATCAACAAATAAAAAGATGATATTGCCTTAAATAACTCAGGAGATATGATTTTCTAACCTGTAATGTTCTAGATGGTATTTGATCTTTCCCACAGTGATGATCAGTGTATAATGACATCTCCTTATCTAATGAGTTGTGAAATAAGCAAGCCTCTCTTTGCAAGATAAGGGCTTGTTCTACTAGATGTTCCAACCTCCTTTCAGGAATCAATACTGTTGGAGGGAGCAGTTTCTGCAATTCCTCAAGCAGTTTTGACCGAGACCTTGCCTTCACAATGCCTTGCTTGATGGAACCATTTTGACTACATGGAGATTGAGACACAATGCAAGAAGAAAGTTCACGAACTCTACCACTATTGACCTGAAGTGGTGCAATCTCAGTCCTTAAAGTTTTCAATGCATCCATGGTTTTCCCGCCATCCAATAGCTCGAAGAATTTCTGTTCCAAAATTAAAAAAGAGGCTGACCTGACAGTGTTTTCATCTACTAGACCAATATCATGCAATGTCGCAACACTTTCATCCCAATGACCATCAATTATTTGCTGGATAAACAGATTAACCACAGACGAATGTAACGGTATTCCAGACTCCTCCTCTAAATAAGCTCCACTCTTTTTATAACCAAGTGAGTATAATGCCTTTGCAATAATCCGAACAAACTCCTCTTTCTTAATAACTCCTTTTGTGCCAACTACATCTTCGTCCCCTTTTAATGGTAGGGGGCGAGCCATCAAATCACTTGAGCCAACAACAGGCTCGACAGAAGATGAACCGTTTGACAGAGCTATCAATCCAGTAGAGGATAATTTCATTCGTTTTAAGGCTGGTTCTTCATCCTCCACACCTCCCATGAAATGTGCACCTCAGCCCATATATATTATCAGCTTTGGGAAACAAATACAAGACTATAACTCAGATAAAATAAACCTCAAAAGAATCACAACAAAGAATCCCTGCACATGAATGGTCCAATAATCAGTAGTGAACACGATATAAATTAAGCAACAGAGTTCAAAAATCTATACTTCAGACCAATATCTCCTTAATTGAAACAACCAAATGAATACAGCAAACAAAAACTACCATAAATTCAAGCTATTTCATTTCAAAGCATAATAATGTTACTAAAACAATCCCATCAAAACATGAAAGATTTGCTACATGCCCAAAAAAGGTAATCTAGTGACCATCCAATACAAAAAAAAAACAAAAACACAACCAATTTCTCCTTAATCGAAACAATAAATCAATACACCAAACAACAAGTTCAACAAACTCAAGCTGTATCACTTCAAAGTACAGTGTTACTAACAAACATTCCTATCATAACATGAAATATCTACATCAAAACAACCATCCAGAAATAAGTTGGACTAAACAGTAGGAAAAAAAATCCACTTTCCAATCAATCAAACAAACAAAGTAAAACCCAAAAAAGCAACAATTTTTCTTATCATCAAAGACAGATAAAAGCACAGGAATCAACATAAAAGCAAGAGATCCATTAACAGCATGAGAACAAGAAACTAAAACCCATATAGGATAAGGATTGATGGTCATAAGGATCCACCGACTTACCCAAAAAAGATTCAAAGGCACGATCGTGAGATGAATCAATCGCACCGATGAGTTTGATTTTTTGGGGGATAAGTTAGGAAAGATGATATTTTTATGAATACCCACAACAGAAAAATCAAAACTTGAGACTCAATCCCTCTATGCTTTTAGATGATGATGATGGTGATGATGAATAATGGGTTGTTTATATTTATATATGCAGATAGATAGAGAAAGGAAATTGAATTTTGATTTTGAATTTCTTTTTCTCTTTCTCTTTCTCTTTCTCTTTCTCTTTCTCTCTAGCTTCTTCCTCCTATGCCTTTCCCAATTTGTTTTGGGCTTTTCTTCCCTTTTCTTCTGGTTTGGTATATACTATATACTACTGTATACTATCTAGTATATGTACCTTGCTTCCTCCTCAAACCTTGCTAGCTTTTCCTGATGCAATGATGCAATGACGTTATTTTGCCTTTCAAGTAATCACCATGGACTATTGAGCACCTTGAATTAATACGGGGTATAATTTTACCAGTGAAGTAACCAAAGTGGTCCAATTTTAGCATCTGTCAAATATAATATTGACATGTGTCGTCAACATTCGTCAGAGGGTAAAATTGGACCGTTTTGGTTACTTCAAGGGTAAAACTATACCCGGTATTAGTTCAGGCCCATCCTTATCAATGGTTTACTTTGATGAAGAAAAAAATACTCCCTCCGATCCTAAGTATAAGATCTAGTTGACTTTTTTGGAAAATCCTAAATAACCAAAATAAGTTAATTATAAATTGATTTACCTAATTTTTTCGCTTAGACTAATTTATTTTACTTATAAACTAATGGATAATCTAAAAATATATCAAATATGTCATAATTTAATAACCTATTTCGCAACCTTAATCTCTCCAAAAAAAGTCAACTAGGTCTTATATTTAGAACCGGATGTAGTAATTTGTTTCACATAATTTACTTATCACTTAACTGGATGTATTATCCTAACTTGATTTAATTAAGAATGTTATTTAGGATATTTAATGTAAAGTAAATTTTCTAAAATTGTTTTAGTATCACTCTTACTTGAGTACGATTTACTATAATTGACAAGGGAGTGGTCAATGGGGGTAATTTAGGAAACCTTGATAAAAATCGGTAACATGTCTAATATTTAAGAACAAAATGAACACTTTATGTACGGTTTATATGTTGAGGATAGAGGAGGACTATTTTCTTGATAAATTAGGTCATCTGTATTACATAGAGATCCATCCAATATAACCATTGTATAATAGGACTTAGATAACTTAGTTAAGAATTAAGTCATTTACATCTCCTATTTGATTATACATTATTTAGCTTGTCACAAATCGCATATTTTTCTTGGCATTCCAACTCATGCTCATATCAAAGTTCATTTAAAAAGTAAGTACTTACACATTTAGTAAGGTTGTGCCTCACCCAAATAACTACTTGTGCAATGGTTTTTAACTTTGGTAAGCAATTGATCTCCAATGCCATAAGTGGACGTATGGTTTTTACTACTTATTCCCCCTTGTCCCTATTATAGGGTGGAGTGAACCTTTCTACAAAAAAAAGTGATGAAAGAAATTATTATAGGCATGCCTATTAATAAAATTATTTTTACCCTTACTCATTTATTATAATCACCTTCTCTCCATGTATTGCATTAATTAATTAATAATTAATATGTAAGAGCCAAAAAGGAAAGTAAACATTTATTACTTTGATTTTTGTATATCACCTCTTATATTTTGCACAAAAAAATTGGTATGTTAATGCTAAAAACCCTTTTAGAGGAATAACACCAAACGAAACCAACAATACTCGAATTTGATACACTTGGATAATTCGTTGAAAATGCCCAATGACAAGAACGTGGTCCTCACATAGATAGAAATTTAGCAACCGCAAATAACTCATATCTTCAATAGCTTGATGTATAAGTATACGTTCGTTTGTAATAAGAAATTTAAGTATCAGTTTACAAATTTGAACACTCCTATATCCTAAATATATCTATGCTATCAGCCTATCATGCTATGCGTGTACCAAAATTATGAAGTCCTTTTTTAAATTAGTAGTCGTGATGATAAATCAAAAGAAACCACATGTTGTGATTTTGTTAATTCTTTGACTTAGTCCACCCACTCAACCACTTCTGCACGTTTGTCCATTACTTACTATTTCTACCATTAGTAAAGTTGCCCTCTGCCCAATTTCATTGTTGCACGGAAATCTTGCTTCATTGCACATACTACACTACAACCTTGCTTACACAAGTTTGACAAAAAAAAAACCTTGCTTACATTACACACATTCTTCATTTTTACAAAAATAAAATCAAACAACATGCCATTAGGTTGTATGGCAATTGGCAAATGGGTAGTTTACTCATACATCTTTGAGGATGAGGATGGTGTTCAGAAGATTACTGATGCTTGATAGGATTTTGCTTTTTATGTGAGGAGATACTTCTGTCTTTTCATTTCAAGTAACTGTAGTTATTTTTTTATTCTTTAAACACCAGGGTTTGTCAAGTTGCACTATATATTTTTAATTAAAACGTTAACTCTGTATTGAATGACAACAAAACACTATTTTTTCACCTACAAACTTTTTTTTTTTAACTGAACACCTACAAACTTTCACTAGACACAATTTGGTAATATGTCATTGACACGTCTGTTAGTATGATAGCTATAAGAAAGGGATAGAAAAAAAATAAAAAATAAAAAATCAATTAAGCCCTTTAAGCAAAAGATCATAATGCTAATTTAACCTAAAGTTAAGGCCCTTTGCACAATTTTTTTTGTTTGCACAATTTTTTTTGTTAAACAGCGCTCAATAATTTGGCGTCTATTGACAACTTGGGGTAAGGGGAGTAAGTGTTGCCCACATAGACAAAATTGTCCCTTCTCCTAATGAGAGCGCTTCCCGAGAATCGAACACACGTTCTCATTCTTACTTACGGGAGTTGAAAGCCACTTACCAACTCAATCAACTACTCATTATTCCCTTTCCACATTTTTTGCAGCAATATAGTGAACAGAATTTTAAAATGCTTATTCTCAGGAAGATAATGAGGCAAGGAGACCTTGAACTCTATGGAAAATTAAGAACCCAAATTCATATCCAATCGAATATCCTCAAAATGATGGAACTTCTTTTGGGATGGGGGACCAAAAAAAGGATGCTAGAAAACTCAAACATAGATTAAGAATTAAGATACACTTGTTGATGATGATTTACATACATAAGTTCCCTTGATGATTAACATTTTTAAGCAACACTGAAAGAGCTTGCTGTGCTCTCCACAAATTTCCTTGCCCCCTTAAACCACCTCTTGTCTCCTGCTTGAGCCTTGCAAATGTATAGCTTACCATCCTTCACTGTGGCTGTGATCAATTGGTGCTTCCCACCTTCATCTCCATCAGCAGTCCTAGTCAGCACTGTCACACTGTAGTACGGGTTCCCGCCAATCACGGTTGATGAACTCTCTAAGATGTTTGCTGTCGCTACCGCATCTGATTCAAACCCACCCTGACCAATTGATCAAGTTGAAAACTAGTTAAATCACACAAGGATATCTGATTTGCTCTTGTTAATCACATGTATCTGGCTGAGTTAATTTGAGTATTGTTGGACACAATTTGGAATAATACTCCCAAAAGATATAAACTCGAACTCAAGACATCATGCTTATGCTGCCAAGGCTTCTTTCACTATGACCAAAGGCTAATAGTATATGATTTGTTCTTACAAGGCCAAAGCCTATAGTGATAAAAAAAACTCTGTTTATAACTAATGAATCCTGACTATAACGATCACCATGCTTCAGTTGAAACACTTGACATTTTAATGAAGTGCATGACATGGAAAATGTGTAAATTTTTTTGTTGGTTGAAAGGAAAATGTGTACTTCAATTTCCCATTTAATGAGATCCGTTGGAAGCAATATTATGATCTCATGGTTCCCATGCACAAGATTTATTGTGGCAGCGTGAGAGTATGAAATACAGTGTGTCTGTACGTAGATTATGAAACAAAGAAGCTACGTACCTCAGAATCAGTTTTGCCAAAGTAGGCTTGTTTTCCTAACAAAAAGCTCACCTGAAAAGAAAACAAAATCCATCAATTCTTGAGTTTAAGTCAGTGACTGCTATCATTCATAAACGTTATGCTTTTAAAGACAAAAATGCACTTCATCTATGAACAAGTGGAAGTTTGAAGTGAATTTACGGTGGCGAGGAACTCCTCAGGTGAACCATAGTCAGTGATGGATTTCTTATCGGTGTCATTGACTGTGACGGTGACGTAGCTGTTGGCATCAAAGTTGTCCTCATATCTAAGAACCTGACCAGGGAATTCAACCTCCTTGCTTGGATTCCACTTAGAGGGAATTGAGAGCTTGAATCCATCTCCATTGTAAGCAATGAAGTCTGTGTTTGTCTTTGGCTTCCCAAACACATTGGCTGCAGCAAAACAATCATAGCAAATCAATTTTTTCCCCAAAGAATTTCTTTGATCTCCACCATTCAGATCCAGTCAAGTCAGTTCCTTTTTCATTACACATTAGTTTGACTCGACCAACCCAAAGTAAATGGTAAGCTTCATTACCACGAACAGTTAGAATATAAAGCAAAGCATCTTAAGTGGTCATGGTAAGAAAGATATAATGAATTCCCAAAGAAAGCAATGCATTAACTTCCTTACAAGCAATATTCCACCAAATACATAATAAATATTAGCTATGGTCCTTAATATAAGAGCTAAATAATTTACTTGGGTAGATTAAAGAAATTAATTATGTCAATATTGGTTTTCCTAAAATATCTTCTTTCAACTACCCTTGTATGAAACCTCTTAATGTCTGCAATCAATATGGACTATATAGGGGGGAAATTACAAACTTGGGAGACTATATTAAGGACCAAATCCAGCCTCAAGTAGCTCACATATTATTAATTAGAGATGTAGTATAATAATCATTTTGACTTAAATTACACACTACACATTTCCATCACCCCACATGGGTTTTTGAATTTATCACACAAAGTGAAGATTCCCATTACACGGAATCATGTCTCATAGACTCTACACTCACAAACTCATTCTCTATAAGCTACTACTAGCATAATCATTTTTCATTTTGGGTAAAGCAAAAAAAAAAAAAAATCTTATAACATTCACTAAAGTCACTGCAGATAGCCAGCCTAACCCTTGCTTTTTTGCAGAGTGACTGAATTGAATACACTTTAGATCTCACGGCAAACGAGCTTACCGTTGAGCCGAATCGGTCATTCAATCAAAATTACAAGAGGAATCAGACAAAAAAGAGAAGGACAATACCAGCTTCACCATAAGCTGCATCAGCAGGAGAGACCTTAGAGGCAGCAGCACCAACTCCAATAAGAACAGTGAGAGCCAAGCGACGAGAAAGAAGGCCAGCATCTTCCTCTTGCTTCTGTGCCTTACAAACAATCTGGTTTGGCTTGCTGTGAAGGCCTAAACGTTGAGCAGAAGAAGAAGAAGAACGTGAAGTTGTAGTAAGTGCATGGTGGTGCAAGAAGCATTGAGTGGAAGCCATTTTTGCGTTCACTTTTGAACTCACCACCACTCTTGCTTACTGTGTGAATAGATTGAAGAGAATTGTAGTGAATGGAACTGGGTTTGTTGTATTTTTTGGATGTGAGGTTTGTAGTAGTAATGATATCAGCCAATGGAAATGTGGCGTTTGGAAAATGGATGGATGATGATTTTTTATGGCCAGGTTTGGATTAGATTCTTGTCGTTGGATTAGGTTGTTGAGGCTCATGTTGCTGCCACGTGTCACTCCTTTGCCAGTTCCATCCACGTCATCACCTGCATGGGATTTTGGGACACAGCATGTGTACTTAGTAGGAATGTAGGATTAGGATGCTATTCAAACAGTATTTTATATTTTATTGTGCTATAGGAATTATTTACTTTTTTTTTTATTCATGATCAAGGTATCCCTCACTAAACAAGTGAGAGACTAATTCTCGCTGATTTGTAGCACCTCAAAGGGTGGGACAGCTGGCCTGGGAGATTTAATGCTTCTCCATACCCAACGCCAGGAATCGAACCCTAGACAATTGGTTAAGGGTGAATGAGTCATTGTCACTCAACCATACACCCCAGTTTAGGAATTATTTACTTTGACTACATTACGTTATCAATTTTACTTGCTTCTTCATAAATTAAATAAATGAAACTCTTGTCCCTTAAGCAAGTGGTTATGATTCGATCTCTAACTCTTGCGAATGGAGCAAATTCACATGTCAGTTGTCTACCCCCATATAGGACTTCAAAACAGCGAGAGAATAGTTCCACTTGAGACCGAGTGGGATACCCTTGGGTAACAAAAAAATTAAATAAATTAAGTGAACCACTTAAACATAAAATATAATGTACTCTTATATTATATGTTACCTTATAAGTTTAATAAACTAGTATCAAGAAAAAATTTCGGTACATTCATCTAAATAGATACTTCTTTAGCCCATTTTAAAAAGCTAGATAACATTTATTTGAAATATATTATGCATATATAATATTTTATTATTTTTTTATTAGGGAGCAGAAATTTTTATTAAACTAGAAAATTAGAATACATAATAAGTCTGCAAAAAATAAAATTCACAATAATATTTTGTTATTTAAGGTACATATTATATAGCTGTTTCAAAATATATATACACATAAAATATTTATATATTTTATCTAATGCAGCTCAAAATTTATATCTATTTAATTACATGAGTACATTTCAATTTAAAATAGTAAAGTCTCACGGTTTTGGGAGACAGGGTTGCGTATTAAGTGTCAAAATGCATTTTATCAAAAAAAAAAAGTGTCAAAATGCATCATTCTTCATGTGACTTCAGTATGTCATGTTCATATGTCCAACACTAAATTGTATATTAAGGAGGGGAAATGATATAGTAGATGTACAATAAACATGGGTATTAATTCCTTTTAACTACCTCAATTGAAAAATATCGTACGTATAATTAACAATAAGAAGTTATGGACAAAATTATAAATTTGTGCACGGTTCTATTTAAAATTGAAAGAAAGTAAACCCGAACTGCTAAAATATTGGAAGGTAATTTTGAAATTTCATCTAGGGATGACTCTCTTGAGTTGGCTCTATCCTCTCTCCCCCTCCTCTCAAACTTTTTGGGTGGTGGTGAGATCTCTTCTCTCGTCATTGCACGAGCTTTTTTATCGGCGTCTCCTTCCCCGGCATGAACCGGAGAAGGAGACGTTCGTCACTTTCATTGGTCTGCTTTTATATTTCTTCAATTTTCAAATAAATTGGTTTAGGAGGTTCGACGACAAGAGGAATTTCTTCTACCCAATCTTCATCTTATGTATTAGTTTTGTGGGTATGTTTGTTTCCGTGAGATCTACTCATGGAGTTTCTTTGAAAACCAAATTGATTGGTTTATTGCCGATAAGAGGTGTGGATCCTTTGGGATGGTTCTTTGAACAACCACTACTCAATGGCGTTTCTACCGGTGACGGTTCTTTTCTACCCACAAATTTTCATGAAGGATAAATGAAGAGGATGGTAGGGTTTTTGCTGTGGCGGCGGCGGCTCCCTCATATCCATGTTTACCATTTTAGGGTTTCAATGTATTATCATTTGAATTTTCTTTTTTGCAGACCTATTTTATATTATCATTTTCTAGTTTAATAAAAATGTCTGCTTCCACATAAAAAAATATTGGAAGGTAGTGGCTACGCTTAAGCAAATTAAGTTTGAATTAGATATCCTCATTATATCTAAAAAATATTTATAAAATAGTAAACATTTTAGTCATTATCTTTCATATTTTTCACAGAGCCAATGGGTTTGTAGCCTACATTAAAATTTCTTTACTAATTTCATAAACGCATGACTCTTCAATTAAACGACATTTCTGATCAAGCAAATATCTATAATAACTAACTAGGGTGTAAAATTAAAACTTGTACATAGTATATTTACCACCTCATATATATCTATTTATATTCGCATATCTATGTTATTAACGTGTAATTGAGTATAACATTTTAAAAATATGTGTGAGATCAAAATTACTTCAAAATTATATATTAATATAAATTTTTCCCGTGATGTTAATTTTAAGTATACATTATATATAAGTCATACAATTAATTGTTAAATAATTATTATATACTAACAAATTATGCGCAAGAAAAAATTAATTTCATAATAAATCAACATCTTTAATATTAATTCGATCCTGAATTATAAACTATTTACTTAATTTACTAGCTTTAAGAATGTTACTTGATTCTCACCCACCATTGTTGCAGATACTATTAATTTTTTTTTTGTTTAAACATTTCATAGGTATAATTTATTGATTAAAAATGAGTGTAATTATTAAAATGAGTGTAGTTTTTGGGCAATTGACCGGATTCAAGGGCTAAGAGTGTTACGTTGCATACCTATGTAGAATTGTTGTTCAATCCACCTATCTAATGAGAGTGTTTCCCAAAATGCGAGTATTTTTGATAAAAAAAAATGCGAGTATAAGTTATTATTCTTATGGGGAGTTCACTTATCAGTTCAATCAATTATTATTGATAAAATAAGTGTAATTTGAAAAAACTGATAAATTATAAAATATATTTTACATTTAATTGAAAACTACTACCATTGAAGTAGGTAATGGTAATTACGTTCGACAATAAGGACAAGAGGGAAGAAACGTTTATATGATCAGCAAACTACTCTGATTAGAATCTTCATTTAATGTCTATTCATAAAAGAGACTACAATTATAGATATCAAAGTATCAGCTTGTCATTCAAGATTCAAGGATTGTTTATTGAAATTTTAAAATTGACAAATCCCAATCAAGGATAATCGAATAGATAATTTAAATTAAAACTTATATTGTCTTTTTATACCAAAGCCGTTGGTCAAACTTTATCCGTTCGATATACAATTAACCAAGATATCATTCAACAAGAAGCTAGCTGATGAAGCAAATGATTGCGTAAACCATAGAACCATTGTGATGCTAAGAGAATTGACTACGCAACTCACATCAAGCTGAAGAAGGAAATACTGCATTTCATTATATCATTGCTCGTTTTTAATTAATTAAAACCGATTAGAAATACTAGACGACATGTCAAAAAAAAATTGAGTAATTTTTATAGTATCTTTCATTATATTTAATTAACTTTAATATATAATTAAATCCCAAGCAAATACATACACTATAAAGCTTGTAGCCACGACTTGGATGTCGCAGGAAAGCAAACTGTGATATATTTTATATGTATGTCACGCTTTTAATGCGAAACCACAGTTATTTGTTTATTGACCAAATATGTCACGATTTTTACAATCATATCACGCAACAACAAGCAACATTAGTTTTATTTTTATATTTTTTTTTCAAGAAAAATAAAGAGATATCACGAAAGGTTGCATGAGATATGATTTTTTTCAAAAAGCAATGTGTGCTAAGCTACAAAGGTGGCGCGACATTTTGCTTAGTTTTTTTTATAGAAATTGACAAATATTGTGCAACGTATTTTCATTTTTTTTAAGAAAATAAAAGCAAGATGTAACGCAAAGTTATGGACATCTTGTTTGAATGTTTTTATAAAAAATGAAAGATATCGCACAACCAAGTCCACAATCTGTTATCCAGATAAAAAAAAAAGTCCACAATCTGTTATTCTCTTTTTTTAAAAAAAGCATTAAGCAAGATGTCGCATAACCTAGCGTGCAACCATGTGCCACATCTTTTTTAATTCTTTTTAATAAAATAAAAGCAAGATATTGTGCAACCTTGGGCGACATTTGTTTATTTTTTAAAAAACAATGTCATGCAAGTATATGTCACATCCAATTTTTTATATCAAAAAATTTGTCTAGAATAAGATGTTGCGTCACTTAAGTGCAACATCCTGCATAATATATGATAAAAGATGTTGCGCCACTCTGGGGACATAATGAAAATTACAAATCATATGTTCTGCGACATTAGTTTTATAATTATATTTTTTTGATCAAGAAGTTTTATAATTATATTTGTAAATATGTAATGCATAATTCTTCCTATATTTCCTTTTTCATTTTTCCTCTTTCTCTCCCCTTTCACTTTGCTTGCTTTCATCATTTTCCCTACATAAAATTGTTTCTTCATTATTCTTATATTTAACTAATTTTCTTTTCTTATTTTTGCCTATTATTTATTTAAAACACTATAATTTCTTTTTTTTGATGCAAAAACACTATAATTTCTATCCCCTACTATTTATAGTTTCTATCAAATAGATACTTTATAATATCTATTTGTTTAAATATTTGTTTCTACCAAGTATATTATTTCATAATCTAATATTTATTTATTCATTATTGTATCTATCTAGTTTTTCTCATTAATAACTCTATGATCTTTCTCCATTATAATCAATAATAATATTTGTGTATGTCTATATGTCTTTGTTTCCATTCTTATTGTTGCAATTTTCCGAAACCGCGGCATTTTACTTAGTCCTTCACATTTATATCATTTTCGCTAAACCACGATATATGCTTCATGTTGCCTCTAAACCCACGACTACAATTGCAGTGGTATGAATATACATACAAATAAAAGATCTAGTAGTCCTTAAATTTTAACAAATTAAATGCCTTGTTGTAAAAAAAAATTTACAAACAATCAATTCCCTATAATATATAGATGGGGAGCAAGTTGCATACATAAATAACTTATGTTTCTATATAACAAACTCTTCAACCAACTACATAACAGAACCTTCACATCAAACCACAGAACGTATCTATTTATTTATTAATTAATTAATCAACAAGAACCCTAAAAATCTTGAAAACCCTAATATCGGTAATTAAGTAGAATATCAAGATAAGTAGTGTAAAGATCATCTGCAAAGGCCTAAATGGGCTCCAAGCTAAGAGATAATTTCTGTTTAAGCCCTTAGCAATGAAGCATATAGGATGGTATTGCTTAAATCCCTTCTCATCAACAATAGCCTTAATGAACAACGTTGCATTACCATCTAATGAAGAATCACCATAATCATATATATTTACACTTTAGCTTCGCTTCTTCACCTTCACTATAATCTACACCACTATACCAGAAACACCCTTCATTGCTCACTGATTCAATGGAAATGCTTCTGTTTCTCCATTCTAAACTCATGTACAACTTTGAATTGTGAAGTAGTACTTGTAGTAGAAGAGTTGGAGAGCGGGAATGGTTCTTCTGGTTCTTGATGCATCAAGTGTGTCTCGGGAAGATGAACTAATATGAGCAAGATCGGAATGTCAAGGAAATCGCGGTTAGGATGAACGGGTTCCAGGAAAATGAGGTTGAAGGTTAGTTGCATGAGTGGCATTAATGGTGCTGGATTGAGGGAAATGTCTCCTTGGTCAATGTATCAGGTTGGTCAACTCAAAGGTTGATGGTGTTAAGTCTTGTGAGAATGTGAAGAGGTGAGTGTAATTAGAGGGTGGGATTGGATGTAAGTAATCTTGTGGTTTCATGTTGAGTTCAGGAATTTGGAGGTCCCATTCATCAATAGGATTGCATTCACTGTTTGGAATTTTGGCCTGTTATTTGCATAATTCATTCATGACAAAAATTAAAAAAAAAATCAAAATTGTGCATTAGTTTTGGAACATACATAAAATGTCAAGTATATCATGAAGTACCTTATAAGGGCTCCAATCATGGGAGATGGGGAAGATGAGGGTGAGATTGTCACTTGCGCTTTGTAACATCCCAGCGCCTCGCTCTCGAAATTGTCCGCTTTGGGGAATCTTCACCCCTCACGGCTAGTTTAACTAATGCAGAAAAATTTCTTGATTAAAGTAATAAATTTTGTGTTGGTTGAGGTAGTAAACAACCTCACCATGGTATTGAAAGGTATATGATTCACATATTTACATCTTATCAAACTGACATCAGATTCTCAAAATTAAAAATAAAAATAAATGCTGCGATCTCATCCAAAACAAAGAACATTGAATATTTTCATACAAGAAAATTTGAAAGTGAGAAAAAGACGGATGGCCTAAACATAAAAGTCATTCCAACACGAGACCCACAAAAGAATTCAATATGTTATTATCCAACATCTTAACTTCCATCAATTTCCATCCTGAAGTATTAAATTGCGAAGTTCTGAGGTTTTCTCATAAAGCCAAATTAAAAACTGATTGAAAGGATTTAAAATTGTTTTTGTTCCATAACCTTTTATTTAAGAATCCATACATAACACAAGCATCAACTAGAAATCACTGGAAAGACAAAGACGTCGATCCAACTATGCACCCAATTCAACAAAATTAGAAGACTTAGCTAATTTTTCAGGCCATGCAATTCATATTTCTTTCTCTTCAAGTATGAACTAAACATAAAATGACAAGAATCCTAAGAACCTGCCAAATGGTTGTAAAATACTGACAAGACAATAAACATGACTATTTAAATAATGGTTTTCACCGCGATCCAAATCAATCAAAAGCCTTACACTTTTGCTCGATTACAATATTAGCTCAAATAGCTAGTGGTAAACAAAAACTAAAATGAATGAAGCTCAGAGTTCAAATTCAACAAGTAGAATTTGATCCAAAAAAAAAGAATAAGCACTAAACACTTTCCACATCATCCAGATCTTCCATCGCTGGAGGGTTTAGTAGACCGATTGGATCGGAGACAGAAAATCAACTTTCTTGAGAGCATTTTAAAGATTCTGCAGTCAGATGCTCCATTTGGAGATAAGTGTTGTTTGGTAAGTGGGCTACAACCCCGTAAGGAGGAGAACACATGTTCGAATCTCGGGAAGCACTCTCATTGGGAGAGGGGACAACCTTGTCTATGTGGGCCCAAGGGGTGGATTGATTTTCATTTTTCCGTGTAAGTTTCATTCTAAATGTTGAAACTGAGCGGGTTATCTGTGAATTAATTAATGGACAGTTGTTGGGTAGAAAAAGTAGTAGTGGAGAAATGGTGAAAATTCACAGAGACATGTGGCATTTATTCAGGCAATAAAAATAAAAATGGACAGGTCATATGCCCTCTCCTATTATAAAAGAAAGATTTTTTTTTGACCGAAAAATACTCCACTATGTATTAACATTAACAAATACACATATATAAACAAAACAAAACAAAACAATATACTAAGAGCTTGTTTGGTTGCATGAAAAATTAGCAAAGAATTGGAAAGTATAAAAAGTAGAGAGTATTTTTGTAATATACATATATCCTGAGGCCCACAAGTTTTCTCTCTCTATCTCCCACTTTTTTTGGGCCCCACACATTTTATTTTTCATCATTACTTAATTTACCCCTACTTTCCATCTATACCCCTACTTTCCATCTTTACCCCTTTCACTTTCCAATTCTCCACTTTCCTTCTTACAACCAAACGGACCACTCATTTTCCCTTATATATTGTTGCCCATATTCTGATGAGTCAGAATATTGACACAATTCTCTCTACCAGAAAAAAAGAATATTCACACAAAGATTCTACTCCTGTTTACTGTTGCGACTTCCCTCTTTGCCTTCTCTTGAGGTAAGCTCCCTACATTCTGTTGATAGAATCTTTTTTAAGAGGTTGATAGAATCTTTTTTTAAGAGGTTGATAGAATCTTTTAGATTAAGTAAGACTAGTTTCAGAATACTTTTACCCATTCTTGATCAATCTTTGTAATCTTTGAAATAGTTTATTTTCTTGATTAATCTTTTAGAATAAGTAAGGCCAGTTGAACATAGCTCTTATTATGTTTTACTTTGTAGGGTTACTATGGATAAAACGAATTATTATACGATACGCTTCTGTTAGAAATATTAGGATCATATCAAATGGGTTGTATCTTGTAAGTGGTTAGTGGCCCTATTACCTATATAAAGGGTCATAACCTAAACATTTTGTGTGTGAGATTTATGAGAGTCTACACCAAGAGGGAGAGTTAACTTGGTCTCTCTCCTCATTACCCTAGTGTTAGGGATTTGTTTTGTAAATTCATTTCCTCAATGAGGAGTGATCATCACCTTTATGAGGGATGTTTTGATCTAGTCCAAGAGGATTAGAATATTATTGTTGTTTTTGTATTCTTCTTCATCATCTATCAATATAAAGATTTGTTTAATTCTTCATCTTGTTTTCTTTCCCTACCGATTTGTCAACATGGTATCAGAGCAAATCTAGGTTATTGAGCCATCTTCATCATCTTCTTCAGTTGATATTGAGTTTTAATGTTTATCGTCCAAAAAGTCATCAAATCTTCATCAAGAATTCAGGTTTTGCATCATTATTAAGCAATATTGAGTCTTTGCTATTTGGGATGGTGGTATGTCGTGAAATCAAGATTTGAGGTGCACATCCCAAGAAGCAAATTCAAGTCCAATACATTTATTCAAGATCCTCCTACCCAAATTCATCCACCGCGTTGTGTTTCACTACATAACTCAAATCATCATATCTGACTTTAAAGATTTTCGTTGAAGTATCTTGAAGACAAAAGCCCGATTCTTCTTCTTTTTATGCAATTCAACTCTTCCTTCAAATCAAAGTCAATCAACAAAGATTGTTCAAGAAGTGTTCCCAATCCAAAGAATTCATCTTTACTTTGAAGATCTCTCCTACCACTTTCTTTATTTGCTGTTGCAATTCCGATTCAAAGAAACCATTGTTTCACATTCTCTTGAAAGATATGAATGGGATAGATGAGTGTTGTGAAGTGTTGAAATTCTTGGTTATATAAAGAATGGAGTGTGCTTAGAGGACGAGTTTGGAGTGCCTATGAACTCATATGTGGTGAATCTGTTTATTCAGCAAGTACGTGATGGAAATTGGGATGAAAGTATAACCACATTATATTGCATATTGGTTTAATGGATGAAACAATTATAAGAGTCCAGTGCAAGAAGTTTGATGAGGCAAGTTATCATTATTAGTTTGTGATAGATACAATTGATATTTGCAAGGTATTAAAACCCGGACCGGGGTCGACCCGGCTAAAGCAGAGGGTCAAGGGTTAAAGGTTCAACCGAGGGTCAACCAGTGGTTCAACCGGCCACATTAAAATAATTAAAAAATATATTAATTAATAACAACAAACCAACATTAATATTAATTTATAAGAGTATTCAACAAAATCTAAATGTATTAAAAGTATAGTACATCAAAATGGAGAATGTTCATCAATAATTCCTGACAATCCTTCAATCAATACATTCAAAATCATTTAGAATATTAAGATCAAGTATAGGGTGAAATTACAAGTTTCACAAATAATTGAACACAAATAATTATATATTTGTTTGGCCAAAAATAAATAAAATAATTGTATTTGAATATATAATTATTTTATTTGAATATTTTTTACTATCATTCATCACCTTATGCTTTAAGCAAAAGCGAAGAGGCCAAGCAAAAGGGAAGGTGGGTTTTATAAAAAAAAAGGGAGGTGGATTTCTAGCAAAATGAAAGAATGGCAGAGTCCCACATCGAAGGGGAGGTGGGTTTCTAGCAAAATGAAAGGAATGTCTGAGTCCCACATCGGGCAGGAGAGGGAGAGGAGACGGAGAGAACATGTATATAAGTCCACCACTCATGTTTTGTTTCTGCTCAAATTATAACGGGTCCCGGGTCCGGCTTCCGGTTCCTGGTCCAACCGACAGGGCCGCCCCCGGAATATTCCGAGTTGATTCCTTGCCGGGTTAAACGCCTTCTGGACCAGTCTCACCACCGGTTGCCGGTTTTCCTGGTTCGACCGGCCGGTCCGGTCTGGGTTTTAAAACACTGGATATTTGCATGGTACAACAATTCGAACGTTGGTTGCTAGAATGCAAGATTATAAATGAAGCATCGGTCATGTAAACGGTGATGTAAAGATCGATGTCTTGTTAATGCTTGTGTTTATGGCTTTGTAAGAAGTGTTTCATGAGTTTTGCTGCGGAATATCATAATATTGAAGACTAAGATGAAGAACAATGTATTGAAGATTAACTTGAAGAAAATGATGGAGAGAAAGATTAAAAGAATGTCTTTTTGAAGACAAACGGAGGAAATTGCCTTCCATTTTTTTACAAGATCAAAAGAACTCGATCTAATTAATTCACCAAACCCTATTGTTTGTATTGACAAGTTGACACTTTCATAAGTTTAAGTAGTGTCAACTTGAGGGGGCGTGTTAGAAATATTAGGATCATATTAAATGGGTTGTATCTTGTAAGTGGTTAGTGACCCTATTGCCTATATAAAGGGTCATAACCTAAACATTTTTGTGTGTGAGATTTATGAGAGTCTACACCAAGAGGGAGAGTTAACTTGGTCTCTCTCCTCATTACCCTAGTGTTAGGGATTTGTTTTGTAAATCCATTTCCTCAATGAGGAGTGATCATCAACTCTATGAGGAATGTTTTGATCTAGTCCAAGAGGATTAGAATATTATTGTTGTTTTTGTATTCTTCTTCATCATCTATCAATATAAAGATTTGTTTAATTCTTCATCTTGTTCTCTTTCCCTACCGATTTGTCAACAGCTTCAAATACTCATCTAAACGTCGATTCTTTGAGGTGCCTTGGAATTTATCATTCAAGGGATCCTGGAAGGAAATTTCAGGTTTAAATGGATGGAAATATAAATTTAAGGCAATTAAAATAAACAATGGAAGGTACATTAGGTTTGAAATTGTGGAAAGTGTTTAGTTATGCTTCCGTGGATTTGAACTTGTGTTCTCCTCCTTCTAATAGGAATGAGAACGAAAAGCGCCTTATAAGGCCCTGGATACTTCCCCCTGTCGACGCGTTTTAAAGCCGTGAGGGGTGAGAATTCCTCAAAGCGGACAATTTCGAGAGCGAGGCACTGAGATGTTACAGATGGTATCAGAGTCAAGCTCGAGTCGATGTGCCAGTGAGGGCGCTGGGCCCCAAAAGAGGTGGATTATAAAGTCCCACATCGACTGGGGATGAGAACGAAAGGCGCCTTATAAGGGCCTGAATACTTCCCCCTCTCGACGCGTTTTAAAGCCGTGAGGGGTGAGAATTCCCCAAAGCGGACAATTTCGAGAGCGAGACGCTGAGATGTTACATGCTCCACTTTGCAAATGATCTTTACACTACTTATTTTGTCAAAATAAACTTAACTTAATCACAATATTGCTCACTGTACATTTATAGGAGATTCAAATCCTATATGGTCCATACCCTTTTTCTCTTATGAGGGACATTATTGTGATTTTCCCTCTTAATTCTGCTAAAATTAAAACGAGTCAAAATTCTTCTACCATAACATGTTATTTAATAGCTACGATAGGCTAATCTTGTACAAGTGACAAAGAGAAGAAATTAATCTATATGAATATGGGTATTGTAGTATGGTACCTTCAAAATGTTGTAAGATGAACAAGTCTCTTCGTTGTCGTATTGGATATAGTCACCCATTCTGTCTGGACTACGTACTATGCCTGATCTGAAAAAGTTAAATCGTTCCCATTAAAACAATATGATTGTTGTTATTTACATTTGTGAGCTAGGTAGCTGCAAAAACTGATTGGATTAGGAAATATATATATACCAATGCTCAGACAGAGTTGTGCCTCCAGTTGTAAATGCGTGTGAAGTGTAAAAAGTTTCAAAAAGTATGTGGTCATTTTCTAACATAAAATATCACATGTCAGACACAGTTAAAACTAAAATGCAAATGGGATATATGAAATTATTCAAACTTTTTTTCAGAAAAATTAATAAAAATAATTAATGATGTGTCTCAATTTGAAACATTGAATTGAATGTTCATTTCAAATTTTAGGCCTACGAGTAAAATATTTTATTTATGAAATCCCAAGGATAGGATTAATTGATGAAATACACAAACACACACATCATTAATCCATTTGAATTAAGTATAAGTATAAGGCATAAGCATGCACGTAATTCAATGTTGCAACTCTAAAGTATTCTCTATCATTAATTTTTAAGGTTAGGTTGATGCATATATATATAGTTCATCAACTATTTGCTTTGTAGACTCTTATGATTTGAATAATATAATATTGAATTGTTCTTTTCCTTCCTTGCTTCTTTTCTTCTAAATTCTCTCTTCTCTCTTCTTCTTATCTTGCCACTTTGTTTCTCTAACTCTCATACATTTTTTCTTTTATTCCTTTATCCTTTTCTTCTCATATCATTTGATGCAAAAGGATAAGGGGATAGAGACGTTGTATGAGAAATAGAGTATATATAAAATATATCATCAATCCATTTAAATTAAGTTGAATTAAATAGCCTAAAATAATAAAAGTAGGCAAATTGAATTAATCTATTGTAGACTATGCTTGGCCAACTAATACTTCAGCTTAACTTCCTTATGATGTGGATTATTGTAAATAATTCGGATTGAGACACATCAATTGATATCTGAGCATTGTACTTTAATTCCCATACATTGTCTCTATTCCCGTATCCTTTTACATCAATTGATATTAGAGCATTTTACTTTAACCTCCTTTCCGTCATCTCATCATTATTCTTTCATGGAAATAATCTGCCATCATAGAAGATTTAGAGTATGTTTGGTTGGTTGAAAGAAAGTAAAGAATTAGAAATGAAAAGGGTAAGAAAT
The DNA here is from genome assembly GCA_029929735.1 of Mimosa pudica. Lineage (NCBI taxonomy): Eukaryota > Viridiplantae > Streptophyta > Magnoliopsida > Fabales > Fabaceae > Mimosa > Mimosa pudica. The sequence continues at coordinate 3,093,670 of JAKELP010000040.1, forward strand.
GGAAAGTAGGGGTAATGATGAGAGAGTAAAGTTTGTGGGCCCACGACAAGTGTGAGATGGAGAGAGAAAACTTGTGGGCCCGGGATATATGTAAATGACCATATTACCCCTTAACTTTTCAATTATTTACACCTCACTTTCTTTACTTTCATACAACCAAACAAGCCCTTAATCTTTTACTTCTTATTCACAATAAACAAATTACATCACAGTCATTTCTTGTGAGTAAATTGAATAATTTTTTTTTCATTTTTACCCTCACTCATTTATCATATACATTTTCTCACTCCCCTTCCATTATTTAATACTCCCTCCATTCCTAATTATAAGCCAATTTACCCTAGAATGAGAAGCCAACAATTAGTGATTTTCTTTTTGAATTTTCGTAACGGTAAACATACAATCAAATCTAAATTGATAGTTATTTCATTATTATACATGGATAACAATGACAAATTTTTCAAGTATAAAAATAATTAATTACACTAAAAAATTTTAAATTAAGCATATTTATCAACATTTAACCTATATCTATCCTTTCAAATTGTTGAGTTAGCATTTTCGCTAAATGAAACTAATGGTCTTAGTAAAAAAAAGACTAAAAATGTACTTCTCAAATATAAAGGATTAAATTGAAACATAATGCAGATATAGATGACCAAAAGTATACTTTAACCTAAAATAAATTTATGTTTAAGAATAAAAAGGTACTTATTTTAATTTGGAAAAATGCATAAAATCTAAAAAAAATGTATACTTTTATCCAAGAGCGTTATTGTGTTGAGCTGATTTATAGCTGGTTGAAATCATAAGTTTAAACATACTTGTAGCAAGGACATAGACTCGAATTTTGGGGAAAATAAAATAAAAAGATGCCGAAGATAATCTTATATTAGTAAGGAGGAATATAAAATTTTCAAATTATTTTAGAAGACACTTTTGCCTTTAAGTTCGTATAAATAAATGATCTGATCTTTGCAAATTTTGAATAGGAATCACAACTTTACCATAATGATTTGCAAGTTGAATATATAACAATTTACAAATAATTATCCTATTTTTCCAATGAGTTTTAGGAAATACTATGAAAATCAATAATGTTGCTTTTGCTAACTTTTGCATAAGGATTTATTACAATTACAACTACTTTACAAGAAAGATTTGCAAGTTGAACATAACAAGTTGCATATAAGCTTAAGATAACAACCCAATTTTAGTTAGCTATATTATATCATTGGGGAGTTATAGTACTTTTTTTATATATAGTAGGGGAGTTATTCTGATAAAAAAAAGGGGAAGTTATAATGCTAAAATGAAGGGGTTTAGTTGAGATTTCAATAAGATATCAAAAGAGTGCATTATTTGGTGTATTTCATTGTAAATAACTAATTAAATACCATTCTTTGTTAAAGAAAATAGAGGTAGTTAAATAATAATAAATAAATTGAGAGAAAAATATATCACTATGTTTTGTGCAGATGCTGTTTCTTGTTTTCTTTATTACTCTTATTTTATTTGTTTTCATCTCATACCGGTTTCAATTTTGAAAATGGGAGAAGCAATTTTTGGATGGTAGAGTATTTTATTATTGAATTTAAGGAATAAGTCCTGCCTCACCCGAAAATAAAGCTTGTACTCCCACTTATTTTTTTTTTTGGCTAAAGTATACTTTTGGTCCCTTATGTTTGCATCAAGTTTCAATTTAGTCCTTTATGTTTGGAAAGTATACTTTTAGTCCTTTTTTGTTAACACCGTTAGTTTAACTTAACGGAATATGCTCAATTAATAATTGTAAATGATTATTAAATACTGAAAAAATGTTCAGATTAAAATATTTGAGTGTAGATATTCTTATATTTTCAAAATTTATCATTTTTGGTCCAATTTCATTATAAAATAATCATTTAAAATTGTTAAGTTAGCATTTTCCGTTAAGTTAAACTAACGGTGTTAACAAAAAAGGACTAAAAGTGTACTTTCCAAACATAAAGGACTAAATTGAAACTTGATGCAAACATAAGGGACTAAAAGTATACTTTAGCCTTTTTTTTTAATTTAAGGAATAAGTCCTGCCTCACGCGAAAATAAAGCTTGTACTCGTACTTTTTTTTTTTTTGAATTTAAGGAATAAGTCCTACCGGAGAGACATGCTGGCAGCAAAAAAAACTGTTGGATAATGGATACTCTACCCGGCTCTTTAAACGGCCCTACTGCCATGTGTCTACTTCTTTTTTTCTATCAGGACCACGTGTCTACTTCTCATTTTTCATTAAGTATAGTTTTTTTAATTAAATCAAATAAATGATTTAATTGAAAAAACCTTATTTATTAAATCAAACAAATCGAAAGAATTGATTTGATTGGATTATACCAATATCACACGGATTGAGGATCCAACGGTCATATTTGATTGAAAGAATGAGTTAGATTTCAACGGTGAGAGATGGTGGTGAGTGTAATATATATACTATAAGACTATAAGAGTTCTCCTATTCATTTGTCCCAACAAGTTGAAAAGATATACTGTCTACCTCAGATATACTGTCTACCTCTGACGACTTTGGAGAACTAACCATGTTAACTAGGAGGAAGGCCAAGGAGAAGAAGCTTCTCTCGTCTAGCATGGACTCTTCACTCCATGCCAAAAGATTTAAGGGCATCACATATAGTCGCAAAAAGGACTCTTCACTCCATGCCAAAAGATTTAAGGGCATCACATATAGTCGCAAAAAGGATTCTTCACTCCATGCCAAAAGATTTAAGGGCATCACATATAGTCGCAAAAAGGTCTGTTTTATTCATTTCAAATATTTTTTATGCATAATTATTCTGGATTATAATAGTTTAATTTCCTTATGCGGGTCTAAACTTGGCTTTATTGTTTTCTTAATCATACAGTTTAGAGGTGGCTGCCGTAAGCAAAATACGTACGTGAACACACTCTGGGGAAGAAACACACTCAAGTACGTGAACATATCCTGGGGAAGAAAGACACTCTGGTGGGGAAGAGAGGGTGCTGTAGTGTGCAAGTGTATGTGTTCCATGGCAAGGAGTGAAGAACCTGAGCAGCCTCATGAACAAGAACAAGTGCAACACCAAATGAAGTAGAATGCTCTATATTGATATTTATTAGTTGATTGTAGTGGACTCTTATGATTTCTAATAAAAAGTTTAATGTTATTGATCCCATGGAAAAAATTTGATTATCATTTTTTATCATATTGGTCATTCACAAACGCAGCCACAACACACCCATCATTCAGCCATCAACTTCATCCTTCACGGAGTATTACTGTACTAAATCTATTAATATTAATAATAGTTAATATAGTAACAGGAAATGACATAACGGTTATCTTTTGAGAATTTTAAGGAAATTGTAAATAAAAAAATTCGGGGAAAAGTAGCTCGTAAATGAAAGCTTTTTGAATAAATTTGCAGCTTAATTAGTAAAAAGAACAAATGGACCTTATTATAAAAAAAACCAGTGGATCGGACCTTAACCCTTGTTTCTATAGATTACCGTTTGTTCTAACCTTTTGTGTTGATTTTGTGTTAAAACTTATTTAAATAAAACAAGATGTGAGTTTAACAAATTAAACGTCATTTTTGAGATTAATTGATTCATGTTAAATATCCTTAGCATGAGTGTAAGGAGTTAAATATGAAGACAATTATATAAAGGTCATGTGTAATGGAATTAATTAAGACGCAGTTCTACAAAATCACTAATTTATCTTAGGTGTTTGTAAGGAAGTTGTATTGTGTAACATCCCAAAAATCTCAATAGAGATTATAACTAGAAGTAGAAATAAAGGATGTGAGAAATAAACCGTAATTAAAATTATGGTGGGAGGAAGTTTTAAAATTAAAATGGCTTACGAAGTGAGATTTGGTCAATACTTCGTGCCGGTCACGCTTAAAAGTTTAGGGTGTGACAATTTGGTATCAGAGCTTAGGTTTTAAAATTACGTAACATGGCGAAAGGATTTGTATCTGGGTGTTAAATATTTTTGCTTTGATTGCTAATATGGATTCTTTAATAAATTAGGATTTTGTGAGTTGGATTATGGTGACATTGTTGAAGTGTCTTTAAGTTAGATTTGTTGGCTATGAGTAGATTATTTTTGTTGAGTATTTTGAGGTAAGAGCATATATCCATAGTTTATTAGGATGTTTGAAGTTAGAGTTTATAGCATGAGTTCTATCTAGCATGACAATTTCTCTTGATTTCAAGGACGAAATTATTTAAGTGGGATAGAATTGTAACATCCCAAAAATCTCAATAGAGATTATAACTAGAAGTAGAAATAAAGGAGGTGAGAAATAAAACATAAGGCTAAAGTATGTTTTTGGTCCCTTAAGTTTGCACAAAGTCATGTTTTGGTCCCTTATCTTTGAAAAGTGTGTTTTTTGTCCCTCAATTTTGGAGAAAGTGTGTTTTTCGTCCCTTAGCTTTGAAAAGTGTGTTTTTTGTCCTTTAACTTTGGATAAAGTAATGTTTTTAGTCTGTTGAAAAAAGGATAACATGTTTTTAGTCTCTTTCTTTCAAAATTAAGGGACTAAAACATGACTTTTTGAAAACTCAAGGGACCGAAAACATACTAAAACCGAATTTAAAAGGACTAAAAACACACTTTTCAAAGTTAAAGGACTAAAAAGATGACTTTGTCCAAAATTAAGGGACCAAAAACACACTTTTCAAAGTTAAGGGACCAAAACATGACTTTGTGCAAACTTAAGGGACCAAAAACATACTTTAGCCAAAACATAATTAAAATTATGGTGGGAGGAAATTTTAAAATTGAAATGGCTTACGAAGTGGGATTTGGTCAATACTTCGTACTGGTCACGCTTAAAAGTTCAGGGTGTTACATATTGGTTGGTCATTTAGTTGTTATATTTACAGGTAAATAGTTATTTTATGAGAGCTAATTAATTGATGTGTTCATTTCTTATTGAAGGAGGACGTTGCAGTGCTAATGCAGGATAGTTACACAGATATAAAAGAAAGAAAAAGTATTGAGTCATTTAGTTGTTATATTTACAGGTAAATAGTTATTTTATGAGAGTTAATTAATTGATGTGTTCATTTCTTATTTTATTTTATGTAGTTTAATTTAATGTTTGTTTTTTCCTCCTTTTTTTTTTATCAGAATTTCTTCCTTGTTATAAAAAAAAGGAAGAGCTAATTAATTGATTGAACAATTAAAGTTAGCAGTTATATTAGTTAATTTTACATGATCTCCCTTATATCAAATTTATCAAAAATTTACGGTTGGACCTAATCACAATATATAGTCCCCTCCCCTGCATTATTCCGAAGCTTCCACCATTGTTTAATCTCACACATCATCACCACGCACCATCGTGAGAATTTCTCTGTGCTAATTTTTTTGTTCCTAAATTTGGTGTTCTTTCTACAATTTCTCTATTGCTTGTGAGTATCTCTTCTCATAAAAGAAGAGGGAGAAGAAGAGGAAGAATAAGCAGATTATTTCCATTTCATGGTGATATTCAATTCGTACCTTTTCTGTAATTTATGTTAGAGAAGTATATTTTGGAGGAAATTTAGGAAAAAATTAGAAAAATGTCTTGTATATTTTAGAAAAATCACATTCTCAAAGTAGTTACAACTTTTATATTTATGACTAATCAAAAGTTCAGGGCTAATGATTACAACTTTTGAGTTATTAATAACAAGGGTTAATATGCAAATCCACCCCCGAAGTATACCTAAATGTGCAAATCTCCCCCTTATATATTTTCAAATGCAATTTTAACCTTGAAGTAACAATTCAGAGCAATTTTACCCTTCTGTCAATTAAAAATGTTTATTTTTGTGCAAAATGACTCAAATACCCTCCTGATTATATTCTCTCTCCTCTTCAACCCTCCCACCCAAACCCCAACCACCACCACCACCACCCCACCACCTCCGCCCCAACCCCCCAACCACCGCCTTTGCCCCAACCATCACGCACACTTTTGTAAACTTGTTGACGTGCCCTTTGGATTTGCTTGCGATATTCCTCGTCAATTTGTGAGGGCGCCATCAATGATAAGTACATTTTTGGGGTAGATTATAGGACGTTTGAATTTGTTTGTGCGTGGAGAATTTAAAGGAAGCATAGTATTTATAATCATCTACTGAGGAATTCTGATTATGGTTTTTGTTTCAATTCAAGAAAAGCATCTGTTCCACTTGTCCCTCACGCGACCCAAAACAAAGGAAAGCATAATATCGATCTTTGACTCATATGTTTCCAATTTACAAAACTGTACTTATCATTGTTGGGGTGGTTGGGGCGACGGTGGTGGTTGGGGGGTTGGAGCGGAGGCGGTGGTGGTGGGGTGGTGGTGGTAGTGGTTGGGTTTTGGGTGTGAGGGTTGAAGAAGATAAAGAATATAATGACGAGGGCATTTGAGTCATTTTGCATAAAAATAAACATTTTTAATTGACAGGAGGATAAAATTGCTCTGAATTGTTACTTCAAGGTTAAAATTGCATTTGAAAATATGTCAGGGGCAGATTTGCACCTTTAGGTATACTTCGGGGGTGGATTTACATATTAACCCTAATAACAATTTAATTTAATGTGAGACAATAATAACCACTTCATTGGAGTTGATATTAATCACACAATTTTGTAGGAGTTCATCTTAAATATGTTACTCCCTCCGGTCCTATTATAAGAAATTAGCATATAATCGTCTCACTTTTAATTGAAAAGAAAGAAGAGACCACCAAATGTTTTGATTAACTAACAAGGAGTTATTCCTGTTTAACTAATAGTCTAACGATTTGAGCATATAATCGTGATAATTATTTATATAGTACTCCCTCCGATCTGTAATATAAGAGCCAAGATTTGAATGATTTTGATTCAACATATAAGAGTTCATCTCATATTCTCTCCCTATTTAACACATTTTTTCCTACTTTGCCTCTGACTCTCTTTCATATTTATCAATGCTTAAGTATTTCTCTCTCTTAAAAGTATCATAATAAATAAGGGCAATATTGGAAAACAAGCATTAACTTCAGACACTCAATTAACTTTTACATGTTTTCTTAAGAAGAGTTTTTTTGGCAGCTAAACTCTTACATTATGGACTAAACAGAGTATTTGGGTAGTTGGATGAAGTAAGTTAGTCGAATTTGCGGAAGAACAACATTCCCACAAATCAATTATTGGCGGCCAACGTTGGACAAAAAAAAAATTATTGTCAGCCAACATTCATAGTACAGTTTAAAACTTAATTCTGAAGACACGGTTAAGGGTTATTGCTCCAGAATTTTTTGCCTAGGAAATTTGGTGTTATATAAGTATTTTGGTTCAATTTTGTCTGCGAAATTTTAAAGGTTCAAGGGCCGTGGTTAGTGGCAGGTGATTTCAACAGCTATCGCTCTATCCACGATAAAACAGGGGGGAACCACTTTAACTTCACTACCATGCGGCAATTTAATGCTTGCATTGAGGACTCGGAGCTGATTGAACTGAGCAGTGTGGGAAATAGATACACTTGGGAGAAGAACTTGACCAAAGAAAAGATCGATTGGGCCTTCTCAAATGTGGCGTGGTCTAACCTCTTCCCTTTCACCACTGTCCACCACTGGAGCAAATTCGAGTCTGACCATCGCCCACTTTTCATCCAAACAGCGCCTCGGCCCTTCATCAAGCCCACTAAGGCCTCTTTCAAATGCCAAGCCGGCTGGATCCTTGAAGAAGACTTCATTGATGTGGTTAAGAAAAGCTGGAATTTCGGTCCTTGGGTCTCTCAAGTCAGAAAATTTCGCACAGAGGCGGATGAGTGGAACCGCAACCGTGTGGGAAACATCCCTTGGTGGCGACGGCAGGTGCTCAACAGAATCCAAGGTGTTGAGAGATCCCGGCAAAGGAAAGACAACCAATATCTTGCGCAAGTTGAGAGGGACCTTTGGAGAGACTACAACAAACTCCTTGCTCAAGAAGAGCTGCTTTGGTACCAAAAGTCCCGATGTAATTGGTTGAAGTGGGGTGATCGCAACAGCAAATTCTTCCATGCCACCACCATTATCCGACGAATGAAAAACAGGATTGAAGGTCTTCAAAATGACACTGGGGACTGGATTTTTGATCAAACTGAACTGTGGCACCTTGCTGTTAACTTCTTCCGCTCCCTCTTCTCTAGCTCTGCCAACATATCTGATAGCCTGAACACTTTTAGTTCCTTCCCTGCCCTTTGTGCCGAGGAGAGGGACTTCCTATCCGCTTCAGTCATAGACCAAGAAATTAAATCCGATGTTTTTGACATGGGTGCTTTCAAAGCCCCGGGGCCCGATGGCATTCAAGTCTTCTTTTACCAAGAATACTGGGATATCCTTCGACCCTCTATTTGCAAACTGGTCAGAGATATATTTGATAACCCCGAGCGCATACAAGCTATAAACGAGACCAATGTGGTGTTGATCCCTAAGATAGATACCCCCTCTACCTTGAAAGACTTCCGCCCCATATCCCTTTGCAATGTAAGCTACAAGATCATCACTAAGATTGTCAGCAACCGGCTTCGGCATCTCCTCCCTCGGCTGGATGGTTATCATCAAAGTAGCTTTATTGCCGGACGCCAAACCAGCGACAACATTATTGCTGCCCAAGAAGTCATCCACTCTATGCGAGCCAAAAAGGGACAACAAGGTTGGCTTGCCGTCAAAGTCGATCTTGAAAAGGCTTTTGATCGCCTTGAATGGCCTTGTATCAAAGATACCATCCTAGCGCTGGGCTTAGATGAACACCTCTGTAAGCTTATCATGAGCTGTATCTCAACCCCATCCTTTCACCTGCTTTGGAACGGTGACCAGACTGAAACTTTTGGGGCCTCAAGGGGTGTTCGACAGGGCGATCCACTATCCCCCTATATCTTTGTTCTATGTATGGAGCGCTTGAACCACCTCATTCAAGATTCTGTTGCCGCCGGCAGATGGAAACCCATTCGTTTAAATCGAGATACCTCCCCGATCTCCCACCTCTTCTTCGCAGATGATCTAATGTTATTCGGTGAGGCCTCGACTGACCAGGTTGAGGAAATGTTGAGTTGCATTAACAGCTTCTGCTCGGCCTCAGGCCAGAAAATGAACCACGCAAAAACGAAGATCCACTTCTCCCAAAATGTGCACTTCTCAAGAGCTTATGATCTCAGCCGCCAGATGGGAGTCGGTTTAACGGGCGACTTGGGAAAGTACTTAGGTGTTCCCCTCATCCATAAACGAGCCAGCAAAGTTCTTTTTGACCCTGTGCTCCAAACTGCCCAAAAAAGACTCTCAAGTTGGAAGAAAAAACACCTCAACATGGCGGGGCGTTCCACCTTGATCCGGTCAGTGTTAGCGGGAATCCCGTCCTACTTTATGCAAACTATGCCACTCCCGCGCACCTTGATAAAGAACCTAGACCAGCTGAGTAGGCAATTCCTCTGGGGAGACAACGAAGGGAGCAAAAAACTGCATTTAGTCGGGTGGGATACCATAGCGGCGGATAAGAAAGAGGGAGGCCTTAGCATTAAGGATTTAAAGACCCAAAATGAGGCCTTCTTATGCAAGCTTTGTTGGAAACTCCTTACTGACAACAATGCTTTGTGGGCCCAAATCCTTCGAGCTAAGTATAAATGCCATGACCTGCATAAGCTTACCATCATTAAAGGAAGACATGCTTCACTTACATGGCGAGGCATTTGTAGTGTTTGGGATCGTTTCAAACTAGGCATTGGTAAGAAGATTGGGAATGGACACGACACGTCCTTCTGGTTTGAAAGCTGGTCGGAGATGCGGCAACCTCTTATCGATTTGGTTCCGGGTATGGAAGGCATAGTGAACAAATCCGAGAAGGTCGCTGACTATGTCGATACTAATGGCAACTGAGACCTCACTAAGTTCCTAAACTGGTTTCCCCCTTCAACGGTCAACCGCATTGTGTGTGCACATACCCCCCGTGAGGAGAGAGGAGAGGATAAATACACCTGGAAACCTTCCACTGACGGAAACTTTTCTGTTAACACTGCCTATAAGTTTCTTTTTGCAGGTACACACAGGGAACCAGACTCAATTTGGAAGAAAATTTGGCGATGGCACGGACCGGAGAAGATAAAAAATCTCATGTGGCTTTTCACACACAACCGTTTGCACACTACCAGTCTCCGAATGCGACGAGGCCTAACTGATTCTGCAACCTGCCCCTTTGGATGCGCGGAAGCCGAGAACGAGATGCATGCCCTCCGAGATTGCCAGAATGCTCAACCACGGTGGCAATCGGTTATCACCCCCTCTGAATGGCCGACCTTTTCCACCCTCTGTGGGAGAGAATGGTTGCATTGGAATCTCGCCTCTGAAGCTGGACGTACTGAGACCAAGAAAATACCATGGCCGACCCTCTTTGGCTATATTCTGTGGGATATATGGGTCTCACGTTGCAAGAAAGTTTTCAACGCCGATGCTAATGTCACTCCCGAAACTGCCCTTGACTCGTATTACAGGGCGTGTTGGGACTCTGACTTATGCAAAAATTGTAAGTTCTATGCTGATTTATCCACCCAGAAAGACCCCCTATCCAATCTCACCGAGGCCCACGTGAAGCTTGAGATCGACGGATCCGTTACCTCCAATGGTGCCAGCGGGTGTGGAGGTGTCTTAAAGAACCCCAATGACGAGTGGATAGGCGGCTTCAGCTGCAAACTCACCTCTGTTCCACCAGCAATTGCGGAGCTTATTGGAATTATCAACGACCTTCAATTGTGTTGGAACAGGGCTTCAAGAACATTGTGGTTTTGACTGATTGCATTGACGCCCTCAACCTTTGTACTAGAGGGTGTGAAGATAACCATCCCTACATTGACTTAGTGCATGATGCCAAAGGCCTTCTTCATAGGGAGTGGGATGTTGCTATAAAACATGTTCACAGAGCAGCAAACTCCTCCGCTGATTTCCTTGCTAAACACTCACATTCTTTGACTACTAATTTTGTCTAGTTTGATACCCCGCCGCCCGGAATGTGTGAAGGGTACAACCTTCCACATGTCCAACCCTTGTAAATATTTTTTGATGCTTATTAGCAAATGATATATAGTTTTTACTCAAAAAAATTTTAAAGTGTATCTATTTTGTAATGTACTATATACAATAATAATTGTCATTTAAAAAAAAAATATACAATAATAATTGTCAATTGCGCCGTACTGGCAGTCCCTGTGAGATCTCTTAGTCCCACATCGACCATGAATGTGTGTGTGTGAGTATATAAGTAGGACATTCGCACTTCAGCTTGCCAACCGCGTTAGTTGATTTTGCAGTTGTGTTTGGTCTGAAAATGTGTCAAAAAAAAATGTTAACCCTTTAATAGTCAAAGTAATTTTTTAAAAGAATAGGGTAATAATTACGAGTGTGTTTGGGAAACTCCGTGGAGAAGCGGCTTTTTTTCAACCTGACTTTTTCAAACGTTAGTTTGGATAAAAGTCAGTTTGTGTAAACTGATTTATGTTTGGATCTCTAGTTGCAGAAGCTAACTTTTTTTTTCAACTTGACTTTTTCAAACGTTATTAAATATTATACAATTAGAATAGAATATTTCAACTTGACTTTTTCAAATGTTAGTAAATATTACATAACTAAAATATTGCAACTTGACTTTTTCAAACGTTATTAAATATTTTATTAATGCAAATACGGATAAGCCAGTCACCAACGCCAATAAGCTACAAATTAGAGCTTCTTCTGATAAGTTGATTTGACCCAAAAGTCAAGTGAAAAATAAGTAAGACTCAAACATAAAAAAAAAAGCTGAAAACAGCTTATCAAGTACAAACCAGCTTATTTGGGACCAAAAGCTCCTCCCAAACACATCATCTCTGTATTTCCAAGCAACGTTTAATCCTAAAATAAAAACTTTCAACTGATATTCCATATGAAACAAGTGAAAAACATTTTGTACAATACTTCAAAAATTATCACCAAAATGTTACAATAGTTTGACCGAGTGGTTTCAAGTTTAACCATAATATGTGTAATTAATTCTCAAGAATATGGGATATCTTAAATTGTGTCACCACTACAAAATAAAGCAGAAGAAATTCAAAGCCGCCTTCAATGACACCGGCGTTAAAAAGGAAACCACCAAAACAGGAAAAAAAATGAAAAAAATAAAAAATTGATGGCTTTAAAATTGAGAATCTTGGTTGGTAAGTGTACATGTACTATTCGGATTGGTCAACGTTGACTGTTTCCACTTTGATGTTGAAACCTGTCAGAAATTCCGCATGCACTTATTCTTCCAAATCCAAAATGCCATATTAATATCACTCTTCCTTTTCTCTTATACTTCTTTCTCTCCCTCCATCCTCCCTCTGTGCTTTCCGGTTAGTCCAATCATTCATTCATTTCTTCTCACTCTTTTATGGTCTCGTTGACTTTTGCCTTATAATTTAATCTCTTGTGGTGGTGCATTAGTTGACCATTTATTTTGGGTTATTTTGTATCAATATGAATGTAGTTGTGGATGATTGAGATGAAAGTTGATCTCTTTCTTGATATTGGGATGAAAATTAGTTGGATATGAATGATTTTAAATGATGGGTTTATATTTTGAAGTGTCAGAATGAAAATTTATCACTTTATTGGTATTTTATAGGTGCACTTTTTGTTTTTTTGGCTTATGAAGGTATTAGGATGTTTTGTGTTCTCATTACTTTTTTTTCTTCTCTTGCCCCACTGGGACCAAGAGCATATGTGGACCTGAGGTTTCTCTTTTCAAACGGATTCTCTTTTCATTTATTGGTATCACTAGCTAGTCTTTCAATGGGGTCTATGAGTTATTTGACCTTCCATAATGTTTCACCAACATGGAGCTGACTATTCTACAAACCTCTCCAGCATCTTCTTAGAATCAAATTTTAGCTAACTTAAGCTAATATTTGTGATGATTGTCATTTTGGCAATGTAGACAGCTATGTAACAACATTTTCCTTAAGCACTAAGCTTGTACCTCCTTTGCATTAAAAATAAAAGCTGTCACCATGAAAAAGCTATTTTCTCTGCCTACTTGACTTATGATAAACTTAGGGAATTCTCATTCATGGCTTTAATTTAAGGGATCACGCCGCTACTTGAATGGTGTTGAAATAGCTTTCAGATGATTAATTTCTGCATTTGAACTTTATGGATATAGTGAAGAATTCAGTAGTAGGGTAGGTTTTGTCCAGTGTAATGTATGTGCAAGTACTCTATTTTTGGTCAATAATAGGCTAGCTTAATCAAGTGGCTGTAGAGAGTGATTTGAACGAATCCTTTGAAGTTTGAGGTTTGTAAAGTGAATCTGAAATATGAAGGAAGTAGAAAGGATAGAGAAATTGGATGGCAGCAGAGAAGGGGGGGACTTCAAACATATAGTAGACTAACCAAAAAATGTGACTTAGATTAGACCATAACACTTCACTGAACTGGGATTGGTTTTTGTTAAGAACTTTGCACAACTACGTGAATAGCTTCAGGATCACAATCAAAATTTAATGTTGATTAATTTATGAAAAGTTCAATTGTCTGATTGATATAAATTTAATGAAGATCACTAGGAAAATTCATGAAGCTTTCTTCATGACATATTCTGTCTTTCCAATTTATTGTTTGGAAATAAGTTATGTTTGAAAGAATTGTGAAATATGTTTTGGCATTGTGGGGTTCTCTGTTGTCTGATTCTTTTCTCATTTGTCATGCATTAGAAAACAATCAAGTTTTCTGCATTCACTGTTTTTGTTTTTGAATGCTATCAATATAGCAGTATTGGACTTAAAATGTAAAATCTTTCCATGCTTTTTTGGGTTTGGTACTTAAGGGAAAATCTGGAACTATGTCTGACAAAATCTCAGCTGAGAATCTTCTTAACAACCTCTTTGATACACTTGCTGATGATAAGCGAAAACGTGTCTCATTCTTTGAGGGAGACAGTTCAAGCTCTCTAAACAGCCAGTTTAGGAGACTTTTTGGACGCCAGAAGCCGATACACCATCTTTTAGGAGGTGGAAAATGTAAGAGAGTTCAACTCTGTATAATATTTATTCATAAAACGCTCACCGCTTGGCCTCAGCCAATTTCATATTATTGTTATCATGCTCATGCTCATGTTTATTTGTCTATTTTGTCCTTTGATGTCATAGCTGCTGATGTCTTATTATGGAGGGACAAGAAGATTTCTGCTAGTGTTTTGACAAGTGCAACATCTATATGGGTGCTTTTTGAGTGGCTCAATTACCATCTCTTGACTCTTTCATGCCTTGCTCTCGTTCTTGTTATGGTTGTGCAGTTTATTTGGTCCAACTCTTCTGGTTATTCTAGCAGGTTTTTATCAGTGAATTTTCTCATTTCTGTTTTTGCATGAGTTCATATATGCTGATGCAATATGAAACTGAACTGCTTCAACTGTACTTTTTTTCTTTCTGGTGACAGTGTGCCATCTGAAGTTCCTCGCCTTGCTCTACCAGAGGATTTCTTTGACAACATCGCAAAAACAGCCAGTGCTGAGGTTAACCGAGGTTTGAGGTTTCTTCAAGATGTTTCTTGTGGAGGAAACTTGAAACAATTTCTTGTTGTAAGTTGCTTTTCTATGCCTCATTTACACTTTGTTGTGTTCATTATGATATAAATCTGTACCTGTCTAGGTTAAATCATTTCCACTTTCTGAAATTTTTATTTAACTTCTGTGTTTGCTTTTCAATGAATTCACATTGTTTTAGGACTGCATCTTTCAATTTTCATATTTTTTTTGTTTGTGGTAGATTCTTGTTTTATCCTCAAATTTCAAGCATGATATTCAACTGCCAATAAAAAGAGGTCATTGAGATTTATCCAATCTTTATAGAAACTAGAAGTATAATTTAACACAGAAATATATCACTTCAATGAAGAACCCCAATTATGCATATTTTTATTGTACCATCAAATGTTTCTTCTTTCTCCTCCTCCTCCTATTCTTATCTCCTTTTCCATGGAACTTGTGACTAACAACTAAAGCATCTTTAGGTTGTTGGAAGCTTGATGGCAGCGGCTATGATTGGAGGCTGGTGCAATTTTCTCACTGTCATTTATATTGGTGGGTAACCTTCTTTTTCTTGCAATGCTTAGTAGAGAAAATGACATTTGAGGATTCATGACTGATAACATTCATAGTTAAAAACTGTGTATTATATCATATACTACCTCCGGTCCTAAATATAAGACCTAGATAACTTTTTTTTTTATGAAAGATTAAGGTTGCGAAATAGGTTATTAAATCATGACATATTTGATATCTTTTTAGATTATCCATTAGCTTATAGGTAAAATAAACTAGTTTAAGAGAAAAAATTAGGTAAATCAATTTATAATTAACTTATTTTTTGCTTTTTTAAGGATTTTTCAAAAAAGTCATCTAGGTCTTATATTTAGGACCGGAGGGAGTAAATGCTTAGTACTATTTCATATGGCATGAGCAGTTTGGGAAAATTCATGTGGATTAAAATTTGTAGAAAATTTAACACTGATGCTATTGCTATTCCATTCAAATTTAATCATTTATGAGATACTTGATTGTGTACACGTATATATTGTGGAAAGGTTTTGTGGCTGCACATATACTCCCAGTTCTGTATGAAAGACATGAGGATGAAGTCGACAACTTCGTGTACAAAGTTTTTGACGAAATGCAGAACCGATTTCGAGGTCTCGATGCTGGTCTTCTGAGCAGGATATCCAAGGCAAAGTCCAAAGGAAAGAAACATGATTAAATTGTTAATAATGTTCAACATGATTGAATAAGTTGTATTTAATATTCTGTTCTCAACAACATATTGCACTGGATGCTGTTTATAATCTTGTTTCAGAGTTTTGGTCTTGGAATATTTTTCAATATCAATCTTTGAATTGGGATGATCCCTTAACTGTTTGTAAAGGAAGTTGCTAGAAAGTATAGCCATGAACTTTGCATGTTTTTATAGCATAATTCATATTTCCTTAGATCTTCATGTGAGAAAGAATGAAGAGAACTAATATTTTATAACTTAAGATAATTGTACAAGTAAATGAAAAAAATTGCAAACTACATAAATGTGCAACTTTAATGGCTGCAATGAGCAATTGAGCATTGTGCAAGAAAATCCGGAGTTCTGGCTTATAAGTGTTCAAAGCAATATAGTAATTGTTAACTTATTTAATGAAATTGGATTTCTTTTTTCTGGAAATAGAATGACACTGAAACAATCAACGATTATAATGAAATTTGATAAAATTCTTAAAATGGATGATGAAAAACCAAACTGTAGTTCCAGATTAAGGGATTTAAATTTAAAAGTAATTAAAGTATGTATTGTGCTATGACACTATATTCTAAATATATTTTGCCAGCTGTGAGAATATTTAAAATGAATGACATATTTTGAACTTACTTATCTTAATCTTGTTACATAAAGCAATGTCCACAAAATAAAATCAGATGTGCACCTCTATAAGCCACAGGCTTTTGACTAAAAAACTAGCCACAATTTCTTGCTAATTTGCTGTTATATCCATTTTTTGCAACTCAACTCAGTTTTTTCTTTCTTCAATTGGAAAGATTCCCTAGCCCAGTTAGGTGGCACATCATGCCCATGCCCGCCTTACTTGTGTTTTTTTTTTAAGTCTAATTTGGGTTTTTTACATTTTCCACACCTAAGTCATGGCTCTTCATTTCAGCAGTACGTGTGTTAGCAGTGTTGTGGACAAGTGGAGAGTTCAGAGAGTAAAAGCAGTTGCTTCTGAGGGTAAAACAAATGAAGAGAAAGTCAAGTTGGGTGGTTCTGATTTGAGGGTGACAAAGCTTGGAATTGGAGCTTGGTCTTGGGGTGATATTACTTTCTGGAACAACTTCCAATGGACTGGTAAGTCATAAGTGAGTGTTAGCTTCTACTTCCTCAGTGAACTAATGTGTGGTAATGGTATGTTCATGGAAGTGGTGAGATTTTGTGTGGATTAGTTTATTTTAACCTATATTTAAGCCAAAAGGCCAAACTGATTTTTATGAAAAAGTTGTATCTTACAGTCGAAAGACCAGTGAGTGACTGTATGGTTAAAAAAGTGAGGTGAGACACCTCCTCATCTTTTAGGTCCTGAGTTCGATCCTTGACAGTCCACCATAAGTAAATTCTGAATTAATTTGTCGCATCATGCATGTTAGGGGTGCAAAATATATTAAAGGATTTTCAGAGTGTTTCTAATTTTTTTACAGAAAAGTTTGAGATGAATGGGGTGGTAAAATGGAGTTTAGGGTATGTTTTTAAGCTAAAAATATTTATATATAGACTCACCAACTGGATTAGCACATAAGCAATGAGATTTGAATTCGTGACCATTGAATCTCTTGTATAGAGTCATTCACAAATACTTCTTGAAACAGTCTTTTAATTTGAAAACATGCATCGGTGAATCTAAGAATTCAATTCACTTACAGTTTTTTGTAATTTTTTTTAAACAAATTCTTCAATCTAATCCATACTCCATATGATCCCCATTTTTATATAAAAATTTTTACATAATCAACGTGATCTTACATAAACTTTAATCTCAAACATAACAAGTTAGTAGCCCTCGTAGTATTAATAAAATAAAACTGAATCAAAAAAGAAAACGATATATGTATATATGACACAATGTATGTGGGTTAAATGAACCAATTTGTAACCCATATTTTTATTTAGGTTGAGTATCTTGGCTACCCAAACTGTCCGTGAAAATGATATATTGAGGCGAACATATCTAACTGGCCTCATATTCATATTTAAATATATTATTGGTAATTTGGTATTGAATGAAGCCGAATGACCCAGTCATTAGTCTGCCCAATATTTTGGATTGAACCTGGGCTAGAAACAATTCTAGTATTAGTGGCTGATTTGCCGCAACGTGGTGAAATAATGTAGGAACGCACAGTGCTTGATGACCCCATGTATAGGATTAACTCTAATTAAATGATACTCCCTTCTGTCCCTAATATAAGAGCCAAAATTTGAATGGTTTTAGTCCTAATGTAAGAGCTCATCTCATATTCTCTCCTCATTTATTGCATTTTTTCCTACTTTACCCCTAACTCTATTTCATATTTATTAATGCTTATGTATTTCTCTCTCTTAAAAGTACCATAATAAATATGAGCTATATTGGAAAAGAAGCATTAACTCCAGACACCCAACTAACATTCACATGTTTTCTTAAGAAGCGTTTTTTTGGCGGCTAGCTCTTATATTAGAAACCGGAGGGGGTACATGTGTATTAAGAAAATACTACATTTGAAATTCTGCTTTATTGATGTCAAACATGGCTACTCAAAAATGTAACCCCTGCTCTTGGGGAAGTGTTTCGTTTGAAGTTAGTTAACATGCTCCTAGAAGTGACATTATAGGCACATATTTTTTCTTTAATTTTTTGCTATAAAAATTTGTATTTGTTTTAGTACTCCCTCCATCCCATAAGATAAGTTAATGTGGCTGAAGAATATCTGTCCAATAGTAGTATATGCTAATGTGGGAGATGGTCTGAGCATTTATTGTATGTTTTTCACTTTTACCCTCTTTTGACAACACTTTCATCTTCCCCATACAAAATTTATTGTATGTAACCACCACTAACTGTCATTCCTTGGTTTGTACAATATGGGCGGTTGACGACTTATAAATAGGACCGGAGGGAGTAGCTTATATTGTGGGACGGAGGGAGTATCATTTAATTTTATATCGTCCACAAACATAAAAGTAGTAGGAATATGATATTTCCAGCTGAGCATTTATTATAGAATATAAATTTAATGATGAATCTAGTGACCAAAGAAAAAACACAAGAAAGTAGGAAAATATCTTTTCTATAGCCATTGTTCCCCTTAAAATGTGCCTTTACAATTTTTCCCACGTGGCCTATTTCCAAAACCATGATCTTGAGGCACAAAAGTGCATTTATAAAGTTCCTCAAACAATAATTTTGAATTTCATATAAGAATGAATGTTTTCACTTTTCACATAAGAATTTGTGGTTGTTGTAGATAGAGATGAGAAAGCTGCTAGAGACGCCTTCAATGTTAGTGTTGATGGGGGGCTAACTTTCTTTGATACTGCTGAAATTTACGGTTCCAATGTGTGCGCTTATCCTCTCCTATTTTCCTCATTTCCATTCAATAAAGTGTCAATGTTAATGTTAGTGAGGAAGGAAGTAAAGCTTTTGTTCCCTCCTGCAGCTCACGCTAGGAGCAGTAAATTCAGAAGCTCTTCTTGGAAGGTATTCAAGACATATTTAACTAATCTCATGCTAATATTTATGTTAGTTATACTACATAGTATTAATAAGGATATTTGGAAAAAATTGACAAAATTAGAATTAAGTCATATATATTTATAATGGAGATCATGCTCTCAATTCTCAAATATGTCCTATATTATATTTAGTACTAAAGGGAGTATATTATAAAATTATAGGTGTTTTTTTATGCTTTTTGAATTAAGGAAAAAAAATCAAAGCTTCCTTGTTGCTTGTTATACAAACTAAGGTTTATCAAGGAAAGAAAACGGAGAGATCCAGGAGCAGAAATTTTTGTTTCAACCAAGTTTGCTGCATTGCCTTGGAGACTTGGGCGTCGAAGTGTTGTCACAGCCCTTAAAGATTCCCTTTGTCGACTTGGACTCTCTTCAGTGGAGCTTTATCAACTTCATTGGTGTGTACAAGCATATAATACTCTTTCGGTGCCTTGCTAAAAGAGCCAAGAGAATAAAATCACACATTTTAACAAATAAGTGTTTGTTGAGAGATATAAATATGTCTAAAATAAGTGTTTTTTCTCAAGTTTACCCTTATTTATGACGGTGTACTAAGAAAATGAAATATAGGGTAATAATGATAATAATTTGCATGAAATATATTAGAAAGGATGAGGGACAAAATGGACAGAAAATCATTAAATATTTCTATCACCTCATGTAGGATCTTAATTATAATAAGGATAAAACAATTTAAACTTTTTGTTCTTATAATTAGTGATGGATGTATGTAGTAGCTAGTTTGGAGTTAGATTCGGGGCATTTTAGGAAAACAGTCGCACATTTTTTACAGAATAACTACCTTAATTAATTTTTTTAAACTATCTAAATTAGACTAATTTCTTTCATCTACCTAAATTAGACTAATTTAAACTATCTTATATTAAGAACATTGCATAATGTTTTAATTATGAAGAAAGTTTCCTTTCCTATATATACGTTGATGCATCTAATATTATGCTTTCATTAGACAATTGATTAGTGTTCTTGTTTTCAGGCCTGGCGTTTGGGAAAATGAAGGTTGTGAAGTGAAAATTAAAACATCATTTTGTAGAACTATGAAATCGGATTATTTTACATCCAATCATGTCAAGATTAAGTAAGGCCCTTTTCATTATCAATTAATTTATTTTCAGGATATATTGATGGACTGGGAGATGCTTTTGAACAAGGACTTGTTAAAGCTGTTGGTGTTTCAAACTATAATGGTATAGTTTAATGATATTTCCTGTTTTTTTCATGATTGAGTCATTGATATATATAATCTTATTGTACCATTTATTTTTAATCAGAAAAGTGGCTCCGTGAGGTCTATGAGAAGCTTAAGAAAAGAGGCATTCCATTGGCTTCAAACCAAGTAAACTATAGCCTCATATACAGGGCCCCTGAGGAGAATGGTGTGAAAGCTGCATGTGATGAACTTGGGGTCACGGTGATTGCATATTGTCCTCTTGGTCAAGGTGAACTTCTCTTTGCTTTATGATTAGTAAGGATGAGCATTTGATTTTCAAAAAAATTGAAAAAAAAAACAGATTTGAATATGTTTAAACTTCTAACTCAAAAAGAAAAGGAGAAAATAACTGAATCGAATTATTTTAGTTTACCTATCTTAGAGGAGCTCACTTAATATACAAATATTGTCCAAGACTTGAAACTTTTTGGTTTACCAGAAACTATTTGGTTGACTTCATTCCTTCTCTATTCCAAACCTTTCTCTTTTTTTTTTTAATTTTAAATGATTGTGCTTCCAATGATATTAATGATTTCAAAGACTATTAGTGGCTTTTTGCAATTCTTGTCTATGTTGGACTCTGGAATGCCCTAGTTATTCATGCAATCAAAGCATAGAGTGATTTCATGTCTTTATTTGTGTTCGTTAGGACTTACCCTTTTGGTAATGCATAATTGACAATTCATGTAAATGATTTTCTTTTTTTCTTTAATATTATTTAACGATTCAGACTTGTTAGATATTATTGTTGTGAATGATGACCATATGCTTAACTCTCAACAGCTTTAAATTTTGAGCTGAATAAATTAAACTCTATAAGCTAAAATGTTATATAGGGTGAATATCATTGGGCAACCTTGTGCATGGAGCTATATTTTGAGTTGAAATGGTTGTTGACAATATTTATGTATCATGATGTAACAGGAGTTTTATCAGGAAAGTATGGTCCTGAAAATCCACCAAGTGGCGCTCGACGCTTAGTTTATACTCCAGAGTACCTAAGAAAGGTAAGGCCTTTAGTGACTTTTACAGACATAATATTTGTAGCCACGTCGCTTGCTTTTTCCCACAATTGCACAATTTTTTCTGCAGCTTCAACCGTTGCTGAAAAGAATAGCTGAGATAGGAGACAAGTATGATAAAACAAATACACAGGTTCATTCTTATCTATAATCTTATCTATAATCATGTATATTAAGGTAGTACAGTTTGTATAAGCCTTTTTTTAGCAAATGTTTTAAGAGAACTCACTTTTGACAATCATAGTTCACATTCACACTTTTGAGACAAGTTCATCATATAATAGAGGTGATAGTATAATGAGAAAAGTGATACAATGACCTGATGCTTTTGGTTTCAGGTAGTGTTAAACTGGTTAATTGCACAAGGCAATGTGGTGCCAATTCCAGGAGCTAAAACTGCAAAACAAGCTCAGGAATTCATTGGTGCACTTGGTTGGAGGCTACAAGATGATGAGATAGCTGAGCTCAGAAGTATGACTTCAAACATTGAACGTGTTATTGGTCTTCCTCTTGAAAGATTTTGAACTATTTATATTTATATTTATATTTATCATTATGTGAATTAGAAAAACTAAAAATTATTAATAGAAGTTCAATACTATAATAAATTTCAATGAGATGATTTCACAACAAATATTGGTGTTCTGACTTTAGAAAATTTAAGTAACATTGGATCTTCATTCCAAAAAATGTTACATTGATCCTAGAAGACTATAAGTCATTACAAATAAATAGATATAATAATTAAAGCATGCATAAAAATTTAGGAAAAATCACAACCAAATTCTTCATAAGAAAATTAATCACAATCAAATCCTATGAGTTGTCAATCTAACTCCTTAAGTTGTCAACGAGAGCTCCTTAAAATATTTTAGGACATGATTGTGATTAATTATTTTATGATCTAAAATATAAACATTAAAATATTTTAGTTTATAATTTATCACTCTGAGCATATTTAAAATATAAATATTGATTCATTTCATTTCTTAATTTTCAATAACTAAATTAAAAAGGCTATAATCATAAATCTAAATACTAAATGATTTAAAGATTCTAGCTAGAAAATTGAAAAGAACAAACTGGATCAACTAAATTAGTTGAGGATAATCGTTGCTTGATTTCCATCTAAAGCTTGTTTTTTTGCTTGCAAGTATACGTTTTCATAGCTAGAAACAAGCAGTTATTCATAATGTGAAGAGATATAACATGTTAAGATCCAAATCAAACAAGCACAAAGACATCTTTGTGTGAAATCCGATCGCACTGCTTTATCCTTTTGCCATATGAAGGGAGTGAATCAATTGAGCACCTAAAAAACTGTGACCTAAAATAAGACAATTTTCCATTTTTTAGCATTTGAAGAGTGTAACCATCCATCTCTATTTGTGAATTGATTCAAAGATTGTGATGCACGTGTTCTCTTGGCGCTGAGCTATAGTTGATAATAGAGTTAAACGATAAAGCCTAACGAATTTGTTTGATCAATCTCACACTATCACCAAGTTAATGTAGACATTTGTTCCGGTATCCAAATATGATTAAGAAAAGGGAATTAAAGTGAAAGAAGGAGCCATGCACATTTCTTATTTGCAATCCATACAAATTATAAATGTAGACATTATTCATGGGCTCCTCATTTAAAATTATTCATCAATAATTTATAGAGTACATCATAATTTACTTAAACCATAGATATATCATTCAAAAATGAGGAGGACAAGATTGAGTCATCTATTTCTCTTATTTTATTATAAGGAAGGATCCCGTTCCTAATATCAAAAGACTGATATTACTTTTACGCAAGAATCTTTATTTGCCCTAGTAACCATAGACTATTGGGCACCATGAACTAACAACTGATACATTTCCACCTTGAAAAAACCAAAGTGTCTCAATTTTACTTTGACCTAACGGTCAATGACATTTGACCATAAAAAAACTTTGTCAAATTGCATATGTACCTCATATATTTTCCTTATTTATATTTGATTCTCTCCTTCCTCACGTTTCTCACTTTCTTACCATTTAGTCTCACCCTCCTCACCACCATAACTAAAGGTTTTCTTAATGTATGGATTCTTAAATGTTAACTTGTTTAATGTTTAAGGACATTAAATTATTTCTTTCAAGAATTACAACGAAAATACAAAAGTACTCATATGAAAAATTTAACAAAACTAAAAGAAATCAAAGATATTTCAAGATTATGGGATATTATATTTGGTACATCAAAGAATTGTGCCTTGTATGTCACAAAAAAAATAAAACAAAAGAGTTGTGCATTGTCCACAAAATCAAATCTTACGTGTACATCCATTGGCCACTTGCTCTGTTTGCTCAAATTTTCTGCGGGGAAGCTTCATTCCCTTCAAAATTTCCAAGAATCTGCCTAAAGATTGAAACTTTATCTCCAGTTTAATTGAGGGAACTGGAAATTCAAATACCCTTTTGTGAAATCTGAATTATTTTATTTCAATTGATGGCTCTTCATATAAGCAGTGCATGTTTCAGTGTTCTAAGTCCCTCAAGGACTCTCACTGTAAAAGCAGTTGCTTCTTCTGGGGCTTCTGCTAATCTTAAAACAGAAGAAGAGAAGCTCAAATTGGGTGCCTCTGATTTGAAAGTCACAAAACTTGGCATTGGTGCTTGGTCTTGGGGTGACACTAGTTACTGGAACAATTTTGAATGGAATGGTAACTTCTTTTTCTCCTTCATCAATTACTACTAAGACCACTTTGACTTTTTCTCTTAAATATAAGACCACTTTGACTTTTTTTTAATATAAGACCACTTTGACTTTTTTTTAGAAATAAAGATGCAAAATCAATAATTCTTTTCCTCAAAACTAATTAATTCTACTTGTAAACTCATACTGCCTCCGGTCCTAAATATAAGACCTAGTTGACTTTTTTTGGAAAGATTAAGGTTGCGAAATAGGTTATTAAATTATGACATATTCGATATATTTTTAGATTATCCATTAGTTTATGGGTAAAATAAACTAGTCTTAGGGAAAAAATTAGGTAAATCAATTTATAATTAACTTATTTTGTTTTTTTAGGATTTTTCAAAAAAGTCAAATATGTCTTATATTTAGGACCGGAGGGAGTATATTCTAATTACATCTGGCATATGTTATAATTAACTGGTTTACTTTGCTTCCTTAATTTCTAAAGAAAAAGTCAAAGGAATGTTATATTTAGGGCCAGAGTACTTACTTGGTTCAACATATTTCACATAGTAAATTGCTGAATGGTCATGTCATTCTCTGGTATGGTTATAAGGAAGTAGCTTGGACTTTGTTAGGACAAAGTGAAACACACTCTTATGTTATTTTGTCTTATTTTCTTGTTGAATGAATGCTCCGTATGCTTGTACTTTAGTGTTCTATACTTTATTCAGTTTAAGAACAGCAAATAGTAGTTCACTATACTCCTTATATGGTTGGAGTAGTTTTAATGTCAACCTTGAAAATTAATAGTATTTTGACATCAGATTTGTGGTTACTGTAGAAAGGTTTGAGAAAGCTGCCAAAGATGCTTTCAATGCCAGTGTTGATGGAGGTCTAACATTTTTTGATACTGCTGAGGTTTATGGTTCTAAGGTGAACATTTATCTTCTCTTATTATTTTCCATTACTATTCAATAGGCATAAATGTTGGTGGGAGGAGTGACATTTTTGTTATCTCCTGAAGTTTTCATTCGGAGCAGTAAATTCGGAGGTTCTTCTAGGAAGGTATGTGCTAAAATTTTAGTCGTGCCTTTTATTTACATTTTGTGTTATCCAAAAAAATTATAAATTGATGTTTCTCTTTGCCATACAAAGGTTTATCAAGGAAAGAAAACAAAGGGATCCAGGAGCAGATATTGCTGTTGCAACCAAGTTTGCTGCTTTGCCCTGGCGGTTTGGCCGTCAAAGTGTTATTGCTGCTCTTAAAGATTCCCTTAGTCGACTTGGGCTCTCTTCAGTGGAGCTTTATCAGCTTCACTGGTATGTATTTTGAGTAAGCTTTAATACAATGTTTGTTCCTTATAGTTTATCCCCATTTTTGGTGTTGCCAGCTTATTTATGTCTGAGACATTAGTTCTTATTATTTAATACAAATATGGATATTCTGCCCCTTAAAACCTATGGTTTGAAACTATGTATACTATAACCAAAATGATTACAAATTATAAGGACCAAACAATGTATTAACTTTCTAATTGGCAAAAAAGTTTCCTTTTATATTTGCTGAGGTATCTAACATTATGCTTTGATTAAGCAATTGATAAAGGTTCTTGTTTCCAGGCCTGGAATATGGGGGAATGAAGGTTGTCAAGAGTAAAACATTTCATAGAATTATGGAATCAGATGTTATGCATCTAATCATGTTCAGATTAAGAGAAGGCTCTGTTCACAAGTGGATTTATTTTCAGGATATATTGATGGACTGGGAGATGCTGTCGAACAAGGCCTTGTTAAGGCTGTTGGTGTGTCAAACTATAGTGGTAATTTGTTGGAACTGTTACATGCCTTATTTCTCATTAGACCTCTAGCACAGTTATATTTGAATTATATGTATATGTGTATGATCCTGTTTCTTTTAATCAGAAAAGCGGCTCCGTGAAGCCTATGAGAAGCTGAAGAAGAGAGGTATTCCATTGGCCTCAAACCAAGTAAACTACAGCCTTATCTACAGGGCCCCTGAGGAGAATGGTGTGAAAGCTGTGTGTGATGAACTTGGGGTAACTGTGATTGCATACAGTCCAATTGCTCAAGGTAAACTTCTCTTCCCTATATAACTGATATGTTGGCTACAGATAATTGAGCTCCGTATGATTAATTGTATATCTTTGCATGTAAAGGTTCAGTATTTTTGCTTTCACTTTCACATTTAATGTAAAATAAAAAGCATAGCATCATTAAGTTATAAAATAATGCTTCCTCTGTTCCTAAATACTCCTCCGGTCCTAAATATAAGACCTAAATGACTTTTTTGGAAAATCCTAAAAAAGTAAAATAAGTTAATTATAAATTGATGATTTACCTAATTTTTCCCTTAGACTAGTTTATTTTACCTATAAACTAATGGATAATCTAAAATATATATCAAATGTGTCATGATTTAATAGTCTATTTCGCAACCTTAACCTCTCCAAAAAAAAGTCAATTAGGTCTTATATTTAGGACCGGAGGTAGTATTAGTTTTTTTTGGAGAAATTAAGGAAGTTAAATGAGCCACTTAATCATAACATATTTTGTGTATTCTTAGATTAAATGTTTGTTTACAAGTCAAATAAACTAAATTAGAGAAAAAATTAAGGCAAATCAATTTATAAGTAACGTAGTTAGGTTTTGTAGGATTTTCTCAAAAAGTCAACTAAATCCTACATTTAGGAATGCAGTAACATTTGTCTGTCAATCATATTTTGGTTTCTATATATAAAAAGATAACCTAATGTTTGGTTTCCTGTCTCTCTTGATAAATAGGCTTCTACATTTAAACTTGGGCCACGAGTTTGATGTTCTGAATGATTCTGGAATGTTCTCTGCTAAGAACTATTTGTTGTTTGTTTTCCTAATTATTTCTTTGGCTTGCAATTTCATGTACTCATGCATCATAATTATTTATTGGGCTGCCAGTGTTTATTTGAAAACTTTGAGAAAGGCTTTACGCTAATCTTAGATTGGGTAGGTGAGTCAATGTTCAGGAGAGGTCCATCACAAAAATAACAACAGGGCATTGAATGTGAACAAACATCATGATTCAGTATTTCTGCTCTATCTGTATTCTTGCATCCTCTGCTACTAAAGTACTTTGAGGGTTCCATCCATTGTCATGTTTAATCACATATGTTGGATTCTGGAATGCCATATAAACATGTAGTTACACTATAAAAATATGCAAGAAATTCAAATTATTGATTTGTAGGGCGGTAAATGTTCCTTTTGTTTCTCATGCAAGCTTTTTGGCAATGTTTGATTTATGCTAGACGTTCTCACCTTAATTTCTTTTGTTTGATGTGTCTGACTTTTTATGTTAGACAGGGATGATCTTCTATTAACTTTTGAGAGCTTATAATTTTCAATTGAACTGGTGCTTTAGATGTTTTTGAGCCTTCATGTCTTAATAATAAAATATTAAATCATTTTTTTACTTTGGTTTCAAAGTTTGATCTTTTGAAGTTAAAATTGGACTTGTGTTTTGTTGCAAGTCCTCTCAACTAATAGGGGTGTTAGAGATTGTACTAAATTATCAACTGATTTTAATTTAGTTTTTGAGTTGAAGTGGTTGTTGACAATATATACCGTCCTTATCTTATCAGGAATTCTTTCCGGAAAGTATGGTCCCGAAAACCCCCCAACAGGCCCTCGAGGCAGAATTTATACTCCAGAGTTTCTTAGAAAGGTATGGCCTTTTTTTTAAGTTTGGTGATCTAATAATTCTAGGTTCTAGCACCTTGCTTCTTTCCTGAATTGAATATTTATTTTGCAGCTCCAACCTTTGCTGAACAAAATCAAAGAGATCGGAGAGAAGTATAACAAAACAAATACACAGGTTCTTTCTTATCCTCTGCAGTGTTTTATAATCTGAGCATTAAATATATTTGTGTAGGTAACAATTCTGCGCATAAAATAACAAAAAACACGAATTTACGTTGAATTAAGAGAGGTAAGGGGTCAAGTCCGGGAAACAATCTCTCCACTTGTGTGCTGTAAGGCTTTTAACATTTCACCTTCTCTAGACCCTACCTGATGTGAACCTTGTGCACTGAGCCAACAAGAGCCAGTCACATCCTTCTATTGGCAATGCTTAAGTGTGAATATTGGGTTGAGAAAAATTTATTTTAGTAAAATGAAGGCTTAATGTGCAAATTTACCTATGAAGTATCGGCCAATGCAAAAATGTCACAGATATTAATATGACTTAGCGCCTGTTACATTTTTTCCACTTGAACAATCGTGTGGGACCCACAAAAAGTGACGATATTAGTGGCCATGTGCATTCGTGAATACTTTATAGGTAGATTTGCATCTTAATCCTAAAATGAAACATGGAAAACATTTGATTACTTAAGTTCATATCTATCATTTTATGGATCCTGACACTTCAATAGATCCTAAACAGGGATTTACTTTCTCCCTCTAATCTATTGAATACCCTCAATTAAAAATTATGAGATTTTTATCAACTGTTTTCCTGAGACTACTAGTTGACGTAAAACTCATTACTTCCCTGTCAGGTAGTATTGAACTGGCTTGTAGCTCAAGGCAATGTGGTGCCAATTCCAGGAGCTAAAACTGCAGCACAAGCTGAAGAATTTGTTGGTGCACTGGGTTGGAGGCTAAATGATGATGAGGTAGCTGAGCTGAGAAGTATGGCTTCAAAGATTGAGCCTGTTATTGGTTTCCCTGTTGAAAAACTCTGAAATGTTATTACGTTAATTAAACCAGAAAGCTATTAGCAGCTGACAAAAACCTCATAAGTTATCTCTAAAATTTTCAATAGTTCACATGTAGAGAAAAAGATGGTCGCATTATAAAAAGTTCAGCATTCTGTTTGGGAAATCACTTTCTTGTTAATGTCAGCTTTTCCTATCAGAAGAATACTCTTTGGTCAAACTGGTGTTTCCAAATACTCTGTGGACTCTCAATTTAGTACCTCACATGATCAATGACTAATGAGATGGACTTGTTGGAGGCCTTTATTTATTGCTCATAATGATGCCTTTTGCATTAGAGTCCATAAATGCTTTTAGAAGAATCATTTTGAATTGAAAAGATATTTTTCAAGATTAAATATGAGATTTTCTATTTGTGAAAGATTTTAAATGTAGATTCAATCCCAGTGATCTTTGGGTCATAATGCATCACACCTCTCCCTTTGTGGGAGTGGTCACATAGGTTCGACCTGTTGTGAGTGCATGTGTATGTTTAAATGTACCTTTTTAAAAAAAGAGGGTGAAAATAGTTAATATTCTTGAAGAAAGTACTTGGTTTGCCATAAAGCAATTGTGTTTGAACGAATCAAGTTGTTCCCACATCATACATATACATTTATTTTAATATAAGTATCTTTTTTCTTGTAAGTTATACTAAGATCGTTATGGCACATGTTCAAGGACTTCTTTGCTAAAAAATATTAAAATAATAGTAATAAATACTATTACTATTGCAACTTGATAAGCTTTATAATAATACAGGAGGGACTTATTATGAATATCATATAATATAATGCAGATGAAAACAATAGGCTTTAATCAAGAATCTCGACAATTATATATACTTGGATAGAGTAGAATCTCAGAAATCTCCATGAAAAGCTAAAGATATAGTAATAAAATAAGATGGGCACATTATTTATCAGACAAAGGAGGCCATCATCATTGGCTATTTGAGTTACAGATTGGCAGTGCCACGTGGCAGAATCCACGATGAGTTTCAGATTGCATTCTCATTGTGTGCATCCAGATTTAGATTTGCTTGCTTCTCTTTTTCCAGACCATTCTCAACCACATATATTATTGCCCCTATATTCCAGCCATATGATAATATTCTAATATTATCCTTATATATTTTATTATTCATTTTATTTTGATTCCTATTTAAAAATATTAAAGTTTTGAAACATACAGCCTATGGAAATTCTTAAGATAAGAACTATAATTTCGAAAATGTAATCGTGTGTATTGAATATATTTTTTTATAGGTAAATGTTTTCTATCCAAAAGTTTATATGAATACATCTAATATATTAATACAGTATGATTCAGAATAAAATGTCAAGTTTTTCACCCTAGAAAATTTTAAAAATCTAGTCATAAAACTTGAAACATAATTTTTTTTTTAAGTTGAGGGTGTGTGCTTGTGCTTAGAAATAATCAATTTTTTTCAAAAAAACAAAAGAGGGTGATTCCGAAGTATTTAACTGTGTAAGAGATAATTGTATACTGTGACGAGTGATATTTTAAAGATAATTCTAGGTTGCTAATATTAATATCAAGTCAATTACTGGTAAACTTTTCTAGAAATTACCCTTATAATCCCCTATGGTCCAAAGATACAAGTTATATTTTAATGAATTCTTTCATTTCCAATATATGTCACTTGTTATGATAAAAAAAAAATATATGTCACTTGCAGTTGGAGGGAATTTAATGCTCAGTTGATCAATTTTGTCCTTATCATTAATGCTTAAATGTGGCCTCTTGTATCTCCCTCCATTTCCTACAAAATCACATTTAATATAGGTAAAATCAAAACATTATTAAAATCTAATTTAAAGAGTTTTTCCTTTGGTGTCATTTTAGGGCATTGAAAAATGAAACTATTTTGTTCGCTCATGTTTATAAGTCATGTTATTAAACTTTTTTTAATTTACAATTTTGTTCTCATTTTTCAAATCTTCAATTTGTTTTAATTACATATGAGTAAAATTGAAATTTTGTTAGAATTAAGACAAAATTAAATACGTACAAAGAGATGAAGTCTATTTAAAATATTTTCTCTGTACTTTTAACAATAAATACAGTTGGAAAAATGTTTGATTTTTAAACATAGCTGCCTATTGACTATTGTTATAGTTAGATATGAATTGTAATATAGATAAGGAGGATTATTAATATATACTTTCACTTCTTAATACATAACATATTTATTTAATTTGATTATATTAATAATATTAATTAGCTTAATTAATATGACATGTTCTTTTCTAAAACTCTCCGATAATTTTCTTTAACCCTTTTTCTCTTAATTATCATTAAAAACGTTAATATTAACAGAAATATTCTTCTCGTCCTATTTATAAAGCACAAGAATGTTTAATCTAGTTTTATATATAAGTTCCGTTAAATATCTTATGTAAGTCTATACGTTTACCTTTTAATTATGTGTTGACCTTATTTTCATGTAGTATATAGTAAATACTTTCTCCATTTATTGTTAACTATAAGAGTTAGTTGACTTTTTTTTGGAGAATCTTAAGAAAACTAAATAGACTACTTAAAAATTTATTTTCCTTATTGTTTTCTTTAATTTAGTTTATCTAACTTATATGTTAACACATAATCTAATAATATACCAAATACATTATGATTAAATCGTTCATTTCGCTTCATTAATTTCTCAAATATGTTAAGAATGAGAAATTTGTTGAGTTTTAATGAAATATTAATGGGATTCAATGTTTTCTCAGGTTCATATGAATTATGCTAAAAGGGAACTATAAATAGGAATTGAAGAGTAATGTGGCAAAAAGTTAAAGCCTAGTCAAAATTTAGAACTAAAGAGAGCAATAAACTTTTATAAGGCCGAGATTGATGACCCTTGGCAGAGGGTATGAAATTCTGTGATGATACGCCACTTGTACAGCATGCCACGTTTTTCAACCTTCATCAGAGTTCTAAGCAGTAAGCACCCCATGTTATGTTATACTCACTCCAGTGTCCAGTCACTAATATAAAAGAGCCCAAAATTTGAATAGTTTTGGTCTTAATATAAGAGCTCATATCACATTCTCCTCTCATTTAATGTGTTTTTCCTACATACCCTTAATTCTCTTTCATATTTATTAATGTTTATGTATTTCTCTCTCTTACAGTATCATACTAAATATAAACAATATTAGAAAAGAACTATTAACTCAACACACTCAACTAACATTGACATCTAGTCTTGTCTTAAGAAACCCTTTTTTTAGCTGTTCACTCTTATATCAACCACAAGATAGAGAGTATTATGTTATGTTCCATGGAATGGAATTTTACCACTCTCTCTCTC
This sequence comes from Mimosa pudica, assembly GCA_029929735.1. Lineage (NCBI taxonomy): Eukaryota > Viridiplantae > Streptophyta > Magnoliopsida > Fabales > Fabaceae > Mimosa > Mimosa pudica. Next base: position 3,126,020 of record JAKELP010000040.1, read on the forward strand.
CTATCCTTTGTGCTGTCACTCTCATTCTAACTCTTGCACAACTCTTCTTTCTTCATTCACTCATCATTCATTCTCTGTCCTCACACTTCACCTCAACAATCATTTGATCATTTATTTATACACACACAGAGAAAGAGAGAGACAAAGCAGAAGACTCTTCTGTTTCTGGCTTCAACTCCCAGTCTATGCAGTTCCTAAACTCTCATGCATATAAAGTATGTTCTTCTTTTCTGTCTTCTTGTTTTTCACCAATAAGCTTTCTCTTGTATTTTCTCAGTTTCCTTGTCATGCTTTAGATTTGTTTACTTAATATAGGAACTACATAAGGCGGTTCTTTCTTTCTTTCTTTCTTTATATTAAAACTTGACTCTGCTGTCTACTTTAATGGTAAAGTTCCTTATGTGATGATGGTGATGATAAAGTTACATTTTTTTATTGGTGATTCACTATTAAACTAGTCATATGCTTATTTAATTATATGATTAGTTGCAAAGTGCATCTTATTTTATTCTATTTCTGTTAAGGTTGTTATTGGGAGGAGGAAATCTAACTTGTCTTATTGTATTTGTTGCAGATAACTGATTTGATCAGCCATGAACAATAGTTTTCCTGCTTGTGATTCTCAGACCAATAGAATTTCCACCAATCAAAAGAACCACATGGGGTGAGTTCACTCTATCTCTATAAAATATTGAAACTGTTCTTGTCCTATTTGAATTTTCTCTCTTTTTTATTGATACTTAAACTGTGATCAATTGTACAGACCAGATCAAGAACTTGTAGAGCTCCTATGGCAAAATGGGCAGGTAGTTTTGAACAGCCAAACACATAGGAAACCGGTTTTTAATTCAGTAAACTCGAGGCAAGTTCAGAATAATGATCATTCAACATTGAGGAGTAGTGGATTATATGGGAATTCAAGTACTTTGTTTCAAGAAGATGAGACAGTCTCATGGATCCAATATCCACTAGATGATCCATTGGAACAAGAACTATGTTCAGACTTTTTACATGAACTTCCACCCTATGATATTGAAGCTGATAAGCCAAATAAGCAATTTGAAGAAGAGAAGTTTGCCAAATTCACTACCGATAGCGCCTCCCATCTGACTGCAACTTCACAGCCACCTAATATAAAACTTCCTATCCTTTCTCCTAGGTTCACTCCTGAGGCATCTCAGAAAAATGTTACGTTTAATGGTTTGCCAAAAGTCCTCAATTTCCCTCAGTTTTCAGCAGTTCCTAAGGTTGTTTCAGCATCTTCTAATGCACAACATGGAGAAAAAGGTGCAGGTAATATGTTGCAAAATGAGGCTGGAGAGGGCTCAGTGATGACAGTTGGTTCAAGTCATTGTGGCAGCAATCAAATTCCTCTAGACCGAAATGCGAACAATGGCGTTTGGGCCACTAGTATGTCAGTGGAGCCTCCTTCCTTTAGGGATAATGTTCAGAGGAAACTTCCAATGGATGAGAAAGGGAAATCAGAAACACATGAACCAACTGCCACTTCATCTTCTGATGTCTCAGGCAGTAGTCTTGAAAAAACATGTTCCCGCTCTAACAGTATTTGTAGCCAGAAAAGAAAAGGGACAGATTCAGAAGAGCTAGAGAAACAAAGTGAGGTAAAGTGCTCTCTCTTTCTTCTTCATTAGTGTTTGTGATTAAATGTTAAATTTGTTGGTTTTGCCACTGAACACTGTCTATGTTTATACTAGACCACAGAACTTAAATCAGTAGCTAGGAATAAGGCAGGTCAGAGGACAGGATCTTCGCGAAGGAACCGTGCTGCTGAAGTGCATAATCTCTCAGAAAGGGTGAGGACATGAACTTTTATGATAAATTAAAATTGTGGGAACTCTTACTTATGTAAGAACTTCTCTACCAATGCAGAAACGAAGAGACAGGATCAATGAGAAGATGAAGGCATTGCAACAACTCATACCTCACAGTAACAAGGTTGGCCTCCATGAGGCATGTTAACTTGTTACTTTCTTTTTCCTATGAAGCAATCACTATTCACTTAGAGCCTGAAATTGCTGCTGTTATAACTTACTGACTGCTGGATTGAAAGTGGTGAATGAGAGAAAACAATTATGTTAAGTGTGTTCTTGTATTTTGGCATGTCTATAGTATTGAAGACATGTAAAGCACAAAAATATCAGATCCTTTTACCTGTCACAAGTTATAATGATGACCCTCCCCTGACCCTAAAGTAGATGTAAGATATGTTCAACTGGAAAATTTGTTAAATTCATTTCTCCTAGTTTTATAGGTTTGTACTTTCCACAAGATCCTATCATAATGGTATAACATCTGAATAAGGGCTGTGTTTGCAGACAGACAAGGCATCAATGCTAGATGAGGCAATAGAATATTTGAAATCACTCCAGTTTCAGCTTCAGGTACAAGTAGCATGCAAGATCTTACTAATGAAACTGGTCTTCAAATTGGGAATAACTAATCATTTTTTGCTCATGCTTCTAGATGATGTTGATGGGAGCTGGAATGGCACCAGTGATGATTCCAGGAATCCAGCACTACATGTCTCAAATGGGTATGGGATTAACGACACCTTCTTTGTCAAATCATATGAGTATGCCAAGAGTGCCACTCGATCAATCCATATCTATGTCACAAGCACCAAATCAGACTGTAACATTCCAAGCTCCTGTTCTGAGTCCCTTTAATTACCAAAATCATATGCAAAATCAAGCTCTTTCCGAGCAATATGCGCGCTGCATGGGCTATCATCTTATGCAAAGTGCCTCTCAGGTGTAAATTCATTTTAAGTGAATGATATCATGTTTTCCTTATAATAAACATCTCCATAGGTCTTCAATTTTTATCATAGTTTACCCTTTGTAGTTGATTTTCTTTGTGACCGTTTTTTTTTTTTTTGGAATTTGCTGTCAATGAATGCATTCGGTTACGGTTCCCAGGCAGTACCAAATGGTCAAACAATGATTCCACCCAGCAATAGCAATGGAACCCCGAGAGGGGAAGCTAATACTAATGATGCTGTGAGTGGCAGGATGGGTAAGCCGCATTAATATATCTCCTCATTGCTTTTTCCGTAAGGAAATGAGGAAGTGGATCAATTTTTGTTCAACTCTCACCTGTTGGGTGGAATCAGTACTGGTCAACATGTGAATTTAGAAAATGGAGCTTCTCTTCAGTGATCCTTGATATTGAAGTCCACCAAACTCATTATTTCCAGCATTCAGAACTAGCACATATTACATAGGAGAACTGCCAAGCAAGTAATTTTGCACCTGTGTTACAGTTAATTGAGATGGCCTCAAATATTGGCTTGTAGCTGGTTGCAACAACTGTCCTTGTTATTTTTTCTATATACATGTCATAGTCATACGCCTCATGAAACTGACTGTTATTAAGCATCTAAGTGAATGCTAATTATTCAATATAAAAAATTTTGTGCTATTCTTTAACCTTAAATGCTGTCTTCGATTCATTTTTCATTTATATGGAAGTTTTCTTTGTTGGATCACCTTACATTCATACCTCTAAGACCTCTATTTTACAATTTTTCCTTGTTCATTTAATCAGAAGCATTCTTCTTAGAGAAGCCATTGTATGCTTCCACAGTGTTGCTTTCGGCTAAACTAAATACTTGATATGCCTAGCTCTTTATTTGATATACAGGTCATATTCCAGTATGTTAGGGATTATAAGAATACTAATAGAATCACAGCATTTACATTTACATGCCACAGAATGCTTTTAACTTCAAATTCAGAAAGATTAAGAGTGACAAAGATGATACATCTTTATTGAAGTCTATCCAAACAGATGATACCTTATCATTTTTATACCATGCATGATTACTGTCACATTAATTAAATTTTTAAAGGTGATAAGAGAAGTGGTCCACTTTATGTTCATTTGTAATGGATATTTTTGCTCTGCACGGAAGAGCACACTATTAGCAGGGCAATCATTGAACTTGTGTGAGCCATTCATTGTTTTAGAAACAAGAGATTACGCTGAAAAGGATAAAAGTCAAGGTACACTTCTAACTGTAGAATGACAACTTTTGATGGAGGTGACTTGTGCTGTTTTGCAACTTGATTAGGCCAATCTTATCGTATTTTTCCACTGTTTACAGTGTGTTCTATGGCTCTTTTGTTACCAAAGTACTTTTCTTCACTGTGAATAATGTTAGTGTTCATAATTCTGAAAAGACTCCGTGGGTCATGTTTACCTGTCCCTTTCTTTTCCCTCAAATTGCCTCAGTCTCAGCTTTCTGTTCCATCATCATAGTGCAATCATCATTATGAATCAAGAATTAAGGTAAATACTTTTATATGTATATATAATAAAGCTCAGTGGTAACTCGCTTGTTGTGGAGTTTGAGATCGTGGGATCGAATCAGCCTCCCTGCATAAAGCAGGGGTAAGGCTGTCTAATATATTACCTTCTCCAGTACCTTCACCAAGTGGGGTCTAGAACTGGTCCTTTTCTTATGTAATAAAGCAATGAGTGATTAGTCTATATCAGATTGAAACTGTACAATGCATTGAACTGTATTTTTGTGGTTATCTTGCTGGCATGGAAATTGAATGTGTGTTGATCAGATCTAGTTGCACCAAATATTTTGGGACTTTTTCCGTATATATTTTTTTCTTTTCCAGAATTTTTTGGAGAAAACAAATTATGAAATTTGGACCTGTGATCCTACCCATGATCAGCAGTAATAGGGAAGGGACCATTTTGTGTGATCATTTCTGTTTAGTCAAGCTGTAATTGAATGCAAGATTGGTGGTCCCTTATTTCACATTAAAAGTAATCAACTAACTGTTAGATGTAGCTAAGTTGTTATATTTGTCATGGGACCTCAAATGTAGACACATGTTATGTGGAAGGGAGATGACTCAACTCTATGCTTTAATGTGGTCCCTTGGAATATTTATTCACATCCCTACATTGAGTAGAATGGTATAAACTAGACGAGTGAATTTGAGGATGTTAAAAATACCCTCTTGTCCCTACTCTAAGAAGTAATAAAATTACACAATTGCAAAAGGGAATTCCAACTCCAAGAATAGCTGCACTTGAAATTTATTCAGTTGGAATGTTTGGCTGGACTCAATCCTAAAAGAACCAAGAATAGTAGCTGAAGTCAAACTATGCAAATTCCGTTCATCTGTAAGTCCTCCAAAGTATAGAAAATCATAAATTTGTTGTGCTTACCAACTTTTTTATATTATATTTTTATGGCTGATCAAGTGGAACAAATTATGTTAAGTGTTTGTATCGACAAAAAGTGAAAATAAGTCTCTCATATAATAAAAGAGGGGTTCAAGTAAATTTTAAAAAAACACTTATTTTTTCTCTTTTTCTTCTTGATTAGCTGGAAATTGGTATTAAAAACACTGATATATGTATTTGTATATTCATAGTTTGATAATAAAGGTTGAATGAATTTATTTAGGGCGAAGGGGCAAAACTAGCCACCGTAATTTTCCAAATGGACAACTTTGACACCTGTAAATTGGATGGTGCAAAACTGGACATTATAAAGCAAAATGAGACAAATTTAGCCACGTCGTTAAGTTGAAGCTAACAGACGTGAGTGTTGGCGTGGGGCCCACCTTCATTAACCTTTTACTTCAACTTAACGGCGTGGCTAAATTTGTCTCATTTTGCTTTATAATGTCCGGTTTTGCACCATCCAATTTACAGGTGCCAAAGTTGTCCATTTGGAAAATTACGGTAACTAGTTTTGCCCCTTCGCCCATTTATTTATTTATGATTGAGGCGCTTATCTATTTCTAATATATATTATTTCTATCCGTAAATATGGGGAAGTAAGGTGATGAGTTAATTTGGCAGATGATGACATGAATGTTTATCTAAACTTATTTGACATTGCTCTGAAATATGAAATTAAAGTTTGAGATTCTTGTTTATCATCATTCAAAATGGACGAATGTAATGAGTTAACTTCTTTCACAAGAAAATAACTGATTATTGTACAAGACATAATCATGCCTCGCAAAAAAAAAATTATTAAAGCATATGTGTTTTTTAACGTAAGTCGACATGACCAACAGATAAATATTAAAATAAGGGTTAACATAATGTTTAATCTCTCAACTTTATTCTCATCTTAGTTTTTGATCTTTTAAATAAGAATAAAAATAAACTATAAATTAAAGACCAGTGTTTTTATAAGATATCAAATTTAAGGAATCAAAATCTCTGAATGGAAACTGAACATATTAAAACAAAATTGAGGACAAACACTTATGGAGAAAATCATACCAACCAATTAAAATATTATGAAATGTGCAAGCACACATTAACATGTGCTCGATATGATTGATGAGTGATGGTGGCATATTCTTATCCATCTTGAAACTAATGGTTCATGTTGATTGCTTGTAACATAGGGCTCTCCAAAGATGAAAATGTCCGTGTAAATCATGCACTATAAATAGATACGTAACAGTCTATTGAAGTGGCTAGTGATGAAACGGTGAAATATAGAAAAATATCAAATTTGATGAGTTTTTACTAGTCTTTTTGTACTCAATGTAATAACTATTTATCAGAGACGATCAAATACCAAATAATCCAAAATTAACCCTTAATTTGATATAATTAACTTTCTCAATATAGTTTTTTTTAATTCGCTCACAAAATTTGAATACAATAATACAACATTAAGAATATCAACAAAAAATAATTTCATGTTAATATGTTTGATAAGTGATGGACTTTATCAATGCCGTTATTAAGATAACTTTCCATTTATATAAAGACTTAGTTTTCAACAAGTGTGATGAGCATCAAAGAAAAGGGACGAGATTGAATGATACCTGTATATTTTATGATCAATTATATATAATTATATCTTATCGACAAATAGTGGTCATTCTTTTTTAAAAAAAATTAGAAAGTTGTTTATTTGTATTTAAAATATAGTAATATATCAATTTACTATATTTTGTATTGTACTTTTTAAAAACAGTTACCAATTATGCTTTATAATGAGTTTCTTTCTACGGTAGTTCTACGCATAATTAAGAAGAGTATTTTAAATAATCATCATACTTACGTCAAATTCTTTATGTCTATTTCATCAATCTCTTCAACCACTCGAAATCCTATGTCCTATATATATTTTAATACAAAATTATTCTAATACAAAACATTTAAATAAATAATTATTCATAAAGATTAAATAAATAGATGTAATATATATTTAGAAAGTCAATATGTAAAAAAACGACACAATAATTATTTGGTTGATATTGAAAGTGATGACTTTATCATTTGACCTTTTTAACTTCCTAGAGAGGTAGGGATCACCCATTTCTTTGAGTGTACTTGAATTGCAAAATGTTATATAGTCTAACAGTCATCATCTTGTCTCTCCTTTCAATCATCACACTTTGATCCCATTTTGATGCCTTTCTCTTTCACTTGTATCTTTCATGCATGAGAATCTTAGTTTAAATAAAGCAATGACAACTTCTCATCAACTTTTTTATTCCTATTTTTGACACCAAGAGAAAATGCCATCCAATGAATCAAATATTTCTAATTTCTAATCTTAAAACAAGAAAATCATAATTATATCTCAAGGCCAATCATACTCATAACTTTTGGGGAAATAATACTAAATTTTAAACACATTTTTAAAGTTCTTACAAACTCAACAATAATATCATCATTTAAAAATACATCTATTTTTAAGATACTTTAAACAAACCTGGACTTTATACATACATATATATAGATATCACGCGAAAAGAAATATATGAACCAACCAATATGCATCGCTCTTGGTGAAAGAAGTTTTTATTTCCACTTGTTTTTATCAAATTTTATTACCGCTTAACAAAGCTTAATATTCAATTCAGTTTAAGTACTTGCGTGTGAAATATGTGAATGCAGATAATTTTAATATTGTATGCACAATATGAGCTCTTTTCACTGTATGTATGTTAAGGGTATAATATATCATTATAATTTTCTTTAAAGTGTGTTCGGAACTACTCCATCCGGTCCTAAATATAAGACCTAGTTGAATTTTTTGAAAAATCCTAAAAAAGTAAAATAAGTTAATTATGAATTGATTTACCTAATTTTTTCCCTTAGACTATTTTATTTTACCTGTAAACTAATGGATAATCTAAAAATATATCAAATGTATGATGATTTAATAGTCTATTTCGCAACCTTAACCTCTTCTTAAAAAGTCAATTAGGTCTTATATTTAGGATCGGAGGTAGTATAAAATTTCTAGGTGTAAAAATACTTATAAAATTTTTCAAATAGGGTTAAAAATGCCACATCCATCGTAAGGCCTAAGGAGTAAACAGCCGCTTGCTTGACATATTGGGCCTTTTTCTAACCAATACGCATTGGGCCTCACTCTAATATTTTTATAAAAATATTTTATTAAAAAACTCACTAGTGAAGAGAGAGGCGCCAATATATTTTTTCAACAAAAAATAAGTATAGGGTGAGATCCACTTTGCCAAAGAACAAGAACAATTACCAATGGGTAATTGGTTGAAATGGAAAGTGAGCTACAGCACCCGTAAGGATGAGAAAGACGTGTTTGAATCCCGGGAAGCGCTCTCATTAGAAGAGGATACAACCTTGTCTATATGGGCAACACTCCTACCCCTCGAGTTCGGATTAAACCGGGCGGTGATTAACAAAAAAAAGAACAAAAACAATTACCCATTTCAAACATGTTGATTTTTGCCCATTTCAAATTAAATACTCCCTCCGTTCCTAAATATAAGATCACTTTAGCAAATTTGGAGAGATTAAGGAACACATTTCAATAAGTTAGAATTACATAAAATTTTCAAAATACCCCTCACCTAAGTGTTAAAAATATCGTCTTCTTCAAACCACTATTTTTTGGGTGAAGGGAGTATAGGGGTAACTTGGGGAAAACTTGAGTTAAATTAGAAAGTGATCTTATATTTAGGAACAATCTCTCCTCCCTAAAGTGATCTTATATTTAGAAACGGAGGGAGTAGTTTATATGTATTTTTGCACTGAAAAAGTTTATAATGTTGGGTGCACTTTTGACAAAAAATATGAGTATTTTTTAACCTTAACACTAACGCATATATGTTGACAAATCTATATGGGTATTAATATGTTTGATTGTTATTTTTACATGTGATCTTTAAGTATGATTTTCCAATTTGGAAAAAGGGGGTTGGGACCTAGTTGAAGATTTGATCAAAACAGCGGTGATAGTAATAGAATGAATTGAAGCCCTCAAAGAGGTATCAATGTGATGTGTCTTCCATGTGACAATGGCACCATAGGTCCACAACCCTTCAAGTGGCATGGTCTTTGATTTTTTTTATTTCAAATTGTTCCTACTCTGATTTATGTCCTTAAACTCTAACAAGACATTTTACTCTTTATTTCTTTTTCATTTATGTTTTTAAAAGTGTTTTTTTATATCCACAAGAGAGATTTGAAAATCTCTAAATCACTTTCTGATTTCTATTCCCACTATATCGAATCTCTTTGAAATTATTTTATGATGTTATCTTAGGGAATAAATAATATCTGTGTTTAATTTTTTTTGAGATGTTATGTTTGAGAAATTAAAAAAATAACCTACCAAATATCTACTTTTGGTTAAAATGGCTACACATATACAATATAATTTTCACAAATTCCGTTCACTTTTCTTGAAAATGATGTTTAGTTATATAAGAGACACTTATTTTTAAAAAACTTTTTATTTCTTTTTTCTTTTGTGGGGGAGGGGGAGAGGGAATAAAGGCTTTATATATCAGAAATATTGTGCGGTATAGTATTATCAACCATTAAAATAAAATGCGCTCTTATAATTGTTCACTAAACTTACTAGTGGTTCAGTGGGTTATGTGGATGCCTTTGATTCTTGAGTCATATGTCTGAAATTTTAATTCCCAATTCCATCCAAGTTGACAATCATAAAACGCGCACGAGCAAATAATATGGCTATTTTTGTTTGCTTAAAAAAATCTGAAGTCATTTTTTCAAAGGGATCAAATTATTAGACAAAGATGGCAAATAATTTTTATATCATTCCACATTTCTCTTTTTTTTTATCAAGCCAGTTCTATTTCTCTTACAGCATATGAAGGGCACACATATTCGTTTATGCTATTTTTCCAAGTAAAATTTAAGCTTCTCATCAAATTCTCTAAAAAATAGTACTCCCTCCGGTCCTAAATGTAAGACCTAATTGACTTTTTTGAAAAATCCTAAAAAATAGCAAAATAAGTTAATTATAAATTGATTTATCTAATTTTTTCCCTTAAACTAGTTTATTTTACCTATAAACTAATGGATAATCTAAGAATATATCAAATATGTCATCATTTAATAGACTATTTTGCAACCTCAACCTCTCCAAAAAAAAGTTATCTAGGTCCTATATTTAGGACCGGAGGTAGTAACACGTAGCGCTTTTTTATTTGTTAAAATAATAATGATTTTAATCAATACTCATTATTATAATAATACACGCCAACACATACAATGTTGTACAGTATATTATAAGGAAATGGAAATATTTTAAGGTAGAGATTTCGCTTGATATTTTCGATCAAAGTCTATTCAAAAGCATGCAATACTCGATTTAGTAAGAGAAGGTGTCGGTTATCGAACAATGATTAATACACATTACTGTTGATTATCTTGTTATTTTTTTCGTATATCTGTTCATATTTGCTAGATTAATAAACAATCTTTTGAATATGACGTGATTATTTCTATTTTTTGGACTGAGGCGTGATTATCTCTTAAATTTATCGTTTATTTCTAAATTTTCGCAAATCGTGATTCATCTTGTAGAAATTGTGACTCTAATAAATCAATAGAATTAAAAAATAAATTTACACTTAAATGACAACAATTTGATTCAAAGTTAGTGACATTAATTGGGCAGCATTAGAGGAGTTTATATAGATGTCATTAATTGGGCGAAAATATCATTCCTTGTGATTGCTTTTCGAGTTTTTAATCCGGTATCCTGGGCCAGCCCCAATGTCACGGGGAACTCAACGGGCTCAGACTAATCCAGATTCGCACCGGGGCCTCCACTTAAGGGTAAAGTGCTGGTCAAGGGACAGGTTGCATTCCCAGAGCTCGAACTCGAGACCTCTGGTTAAGATTCCCTGTGATTGTTTTGTTACACGAAAATACAAGCTTTCTCACAAAGTGTTTTTCCGTGGTTAAGAAGGAAACCGTGAAAGAATGTTGTTTTCAAGTTTTTTACGCGAAAATATATACAAATTATACCGTGAAACATGTCCCTTCTTTCTTGTAGTGCAAATAGTTACTTATATATATTTTGATCATATGATTTTTTTGCATTAAAAATGTGTGATTTGTCGTATTAACCATATCCCAGCCAATAACTTCCTTTTTCTCAGAGAAAATTGCATGATTATTATATCCTAAATAATGGTATGCATTAATAAGAGCGAAAAAGATTTATGAAATAATTACTCTTTGTATTGCAAGTTTATGTGACACTATATATAAGAAAAAACTAGTTCAATCTATGTCACAATAATCTTACAAGTTTCCGACCAAAAAAAAAATCTTACAAGTTCACTCTCATTCTTCTCAAAATCTGATATATATATATATATATATATATATATATATATATATATATATATATATATATATATATATATAAGGTCCTCACAAAGTCTGATACATCAGATAATAACAGTCTTTACTTATCCGCATCTCAAGTTAATAAGGTGGTGTTGGTGTTGTGGTGTAACTTAACCGCAGGTGACCGCAAGTGAAGCATACCACTGCAAAAGAAACTGAACTTGAAGTTGGGATATTGATAATCAATCTTTACATACAGAATTGTTGACATGTGAACGTGGAACTTTTATTAAATTGGAATTGGAATAGAGAATTTAACAAAAAAAACATTTGAATGCTGGTGACGAAATAGGATTGTCATGGAATGCCAACAAATCGCTTCAAGTTCAGTGTTCTTAGGCGTCGTATATGATTAATAATAGTGGAGTTTATGATAAAAATTAGGATTTAATTAGATTAGTCAGAGCATCTATATATTATGAATCTGAATAAGCATTAGAAGCAGTATTTTTTGTCAAACATTAGAATTAGTTTTTATTTAAATTTTTGTCTTTAAATATTTTGTGGCGGTCTTTATCATATTATTAGAGTTTTACTATAAGGGTTAGCCATTTTATTCAGCTTTAATAAATTGAATAAAAGTTTATGTTTTCATGGATCCCCTATATATATATACTCTAGCTATATCCCTTCCATTCTCTCTCATTTTATCATATCCCTCTACCTATGTTTTCTCCCCATCAGTCTTCTATCTCTTTTTGTTTTTTTCGCTTGCCCTGCATTACTTTATGCTTTTTCTTTTGATGCAGCATTAGTTTATTCTTTAACTTCGTATTAAAAAAGATCAATTACAAGTATTGAATGTATGTATGTATGTGACCATAATAACCATTTCTTCAGCACAGCAGTCTTTCCATTCATGTTTAATAGGTGATAGACACGTTACATACACTTAGTTTTTCTCGATCTCTCTTTAATGAGTACTAACATTTGAGTTCTTATTTATTATGTTCAACTGCAATGTCAGGTGAAGCTAGAGTCTGTGCAATCTAGATTGCTGGAAAAAGAGGTTCTTCAGGTAATGATCACATAGGTGAAGAAAATTGTTTTGGAAAACTATGTACTTCGATGTTTGCACCCAATATCTACAATAATGGCATTAAACTAATGAATTTCCCCCCCGGCTTTATTAGCTTAACAAAGATAAGAGAGAGAGTGATCGTGAGGTTCAGAAGTTGCTGGCTTCAAATCTGAGACTTAAAATGGTTGGTCTTTGGAAATTTCTTATTTTCCCTATATAGTCATTAAATTGTGGTTGTTGTGAATTATTCTTCCTACAATTTCCACTACCCCTTAGCTTGAGTTGTCAGGTATTGCAACGCAAGACAGTTGTGGTAGATGATTCAATTTCGAAAGGCTATGTCAAATAGGGCAGCTGTGAGAAGACCATTACTTAGTCTCTCCTATTCTGAAAACTTCAAACCCCCTGCCCAAAAAAAAAAAGTTGCCGAAATATTTTGTATATATTACATTTATTTATAGCAGCTGTAGCTGATGAACTGTGTCAACACTTCTTTCTTCCTTCTGTCTGTGTGCTTTTTATTAGTCTTTTAAAGTAGAGAAACTGCTGGTACCTTGTATGGGAAACCTTCATGTTTCCACGTTTGTTTCTTGACACCTATTTGTTTTCTGCTGAGCACTTCACGTGTTGGCTCATAAATCCATTTCTCAGGTATCTACCTTCGGTTGGATGCTACGTGGTCCATAGTTTGTATCATTGGATTGCATCCATTATTCCTCTATTTTTTCCAACTACGTTAATTTGATTTAAAGAGAGTTAATATATTAAAATAACTCATCAAATATATGAATTGGCGAGAGTCATATTTATTAGTGAAGTAAATGTTTTTTTGTCAGTTAATATTACTATTATTTAGGTGAATATAACGAATAGTTAATAAAAGAGTTAATATAGTAAATCATATTTGATGTGCGTGTTCATTCTTAATTAATCTAGCTAGTAGCTAATCATGTACGTGGCCATTAACTTATTCTTTTTTATCCAGTGTAGATAACATTTCTTCGGTTATATGTTAAGATTGTCTATAAGTTTTTCCACATCTTGAATAAAATATAACACACTATCCAGCGCAGTGTATAACTCATTTTACATGTTCCAACAAATAAATTAGAAAAAATATTAAGATTAAAAATGGTGTCTTAGTGTAATTAGCTTTACAAGATAAACTATTGATGTTACTCTAAAAACAAACGGGTATCATGCCATCGGCGTAAGTTTCATAACACAGGAAGTTACACATTAAAACACAGGCATAATTCTTGGTCACACGTACCGTTTCAAAACAAAATTAGAAGCTCAAAATCCTCAATTTCATCTGCTTAATCCGCCTCACTGAAGGTTCTACATCGACAATATAGTAGCATCTCCGTATGAACGAACAACAGGCACTCCTGTAAAATCCATACATCTAGTGATACATGAAATGGATATGCATAATTATCTCGTTCAAATATATATAGACAAACCTGATGAACCATCCGACTGGAATCAAACTACATATCCGAAGATGCACAATTTATATACACAAAAAAAAAAAGACATACCAGATAAATTCATCCCATTATCAGGTAAAACTGCTAATTGAAGTGTTGTCCATATATATGATATGGAAAAGGAGCTGCAAAACCGTCACTAAACTCAGTTACCTCATTAACACTCAAATGATAGTCTTCATGAATACGTCTTCCTCCAATACCAACCAAAGGATTATATTAATAACATCTACAACAATACCACGAAACGATTCCCCAATATAAATTTGCACAAACATTTATATACATAAAAAATTAAGACATCAAATAAACTCATCCCAATAAAAAGTTGTATACATTAATATACACAAAAAGTATCCTAGTGTAATTCACCTAATCCCAATAAAAATTATATTCCCCTAACCCTAATTATAAGATCACTTTCACTTTTTTAGATAAACTAAAGGATGTAGTCAAATTAGTTAATAGTACCGATTATTCGAAAAATAATTTAAAATAAAATTTAAAAGATTCCCAAACATTTTAAAGTATACAGAATGGAAGAGGCATAGCATTCTTAATTAATATATATAGGAGAGTCGTCTATGAATAATGCAATTTGAATATTAAAGGTGTTGACTGTTGAGACTTAATAATGGTAAATTGGAAGTTTACATTTGAAATGGATGTAATTAAAGTGGAATTTGAGTTGGTACACTTAATTGATATACTTTTCCTTAAATTGGTTTATTTATTTGGGTAATATTACATATACTGTAAATTAGTATGATGGTGATTAATTTTGTCCCTAATTAAATGATGCTAATTGATAAAATTAATTAATTTAATGTCATTTATTTGGCCTGAAATGGGATACAAATAATTAATCATTTGTATTGGTGGCCAAAATTGTAGCTTTATATGGGTACAAATTTTGAAATTTTTATTTATGTAAATTTATTAACTATGATCATTATTGAAATATGATTTATCTGGTGATTATTATTTGGTGGCTATATTTACATCTCTTTTTGGGGCGCATTTTTTGAATGGTGAACAATGATAAAAAGATGATATGGACCAATAGGGTTTTATGAAGAACCGGTATTATTAGCATGAAGCTAGTTTCAAGAATATATTGATTGATGATTGATTTGTTGTTAATACCTGGAGATTCAGTCATTGCAATTCTAAGTTGGATAATTTATTCATAATGACGCGGTTTAATTGTTCAAAACACATGAAATCGCAAGTTTCATCCTCCTTTTATTTGGGTCAAGATTTTAATCCTCCTTTAATCTCATACGAGAAATCAATTTAATAGTGAATCTATAATGTCACTTCTATGTCAAGGACAACGTGCTCTTTGATTGTGAGAAGAACTTGGGAATCAGAAGTCAAACATTTTATTGTGGAAAGTGATAGCATAGAGGTTGTTAGCTTAATACAATCTGAGATACCAGCTTATTATGCATGTTAATAATTAAAAGATCCTGGATGGTGGGCTATAATGGAGTATTCAAGAGAGGAGAACGTTAATGCAGTAGCGTATATTTTAGTTAAAGGAGCTCATGGTTTGCATGTTGAGCTAAATTAAAGAAGCTCATGATTTGCGTGTTAATTTTGCCAATTTTTCATTAGTCCTTCTTGAGTCTGTCAATTGGTCATTGCAGGATGACTTGATGGGGATTGCTTATGATGTATCCTCTGTCCAAGAGATAGAGTGGTTTATCCATGATTTTATAATAAGAAAAAAAGAAGAAAATAACAACGTGCTCTGACAAGCATAAAAAAATTTGAATAATATATTCCACAGATTTTAAAAGCAGTACATATTAGTACTGTGTTTTTTAAGCAGATACACGTGTTTAATAATTTATAATATAATTTATAGTTATAATTAAGTGGGGATAGTTTTTTTTCATTAGGATTTATTTTTGTTTACCTCGTTATTATTGCATCTATTTCTCTGTCTTGTTGTATACTCATTAGGCATTACAACTCAATCTTCCCCCTCTCCGTTTCCTTAATATGATATTAAAAGGACCAATCTTATGCGTATGCTCATTTATTACGAACATATATATTAAACAAAATTATATATAAACACAACTTAATACTACATCAACTTAAAACAAAATATACATAATTTATATCATTCCCCCGGTCATAGGACTATTTTACCTAATTTGATTAGATTAAAGATATTAGCAGTTAAGTTAGTTTAAATTGCATTATATATACACCAATAATGCACCCTTACCATATACTTTTATCTTCATCCTCCCTCACTTGTTATCATCAAATAATATTATTAAGGATAATTTGTGGAAAATTAGAAACAATTAAAAATTGGTTTTATAATTGGGAGTGAATTAAATTTTTAAAATGATATATATTTAGTAGCGGATGAAGTATTCTCCTTCCATAATATTTTTTAAAAGGAGAAAATTTACCTCCAATAGATTGGACCCAGTTTAACCTGTTCACCGTTAATCTAATGCAATGTGGACTAAGAGGGGCCAAATGTGAGAAAAATTGTGGCGAATTAAGAGCAGCTTTAATTTGTATTTTTGTTGATGAAAGCGGTGATAGTAATGGAATCTCCACTACAGCCTTTTCTTCATCTGCTCCTTACGAATGTGAGACGTGTGATGATAATGAAACAATCGATTGAATAAACTCTCAAGTGTACGCGGCTCTCCTGTTCATTGCTTCAGAATTGGTTCATCTTCACCAATATATATTCATCAACCAAGCCGATAGATTTTCTTTTTATGGGTACATTCTTTCACTTTTCATTTGTTTTTAGTTTTCGTGATATGCTTGCACAGTTTTTTTGTCGTCATTTTTGCATAGAGAGTTGAGGTATATCAAGCCAAATTTAGTGGAATTGTACGATGGATTTGTAATTTATTTACTTTCTCTTCAATTTCAGTATATAGAGAGTTTAGTGGAATTGTACAATAATTGTACGTTTGGTTGGAAGAAAGATTGAATACGAAAGTGAAATGGGGAAATTTTTTTTCCATTTACATATATACGGGCCCACAAGTTGTCTCTCTCCATCTCACAATTTTATTAGCCCACAAATTTTACTTTCTCATCATTACCTAATTTACCTCTACTTTTCATCTTTACCCCCTTACACTCATTTCCATTTCTATTTCTATCATCCACTTTCCGGTCAATCAAACAGGCACTAAAAGGATACGGTCATAGGGAGATGGAGATTGGGGAGAGTGTGAATTAATGGGCATGTGGTTCAAATTGCAAATGTGACTAAATGGTGAAAATTTTTTGAACTGGTTGAACTAAACTTAATGGATTAGACCTAAGTTTCCTCCTTTTTAAAATTCACCATTATTGATTAGAATTAATAATTTTATAAACTTTAATTAAAATTATTTAAGTAATGGAGGGATGTTATATTGATTTGAAAAATGAAGCTATCTTACCTTGAGGCTTAAACTTTAAAGGGATAAACTAAGTTGCATATTCATGGATCAAATCCTGTTTTTTTGGCCAAAAGTCCAGATTAATATTAGTCTTATATAATCAATTAATTAATTTTAAGATTGAAGAAGTTAAATATATAATTTGAAGTAATTGAACTTATTAGTTTAAAAAACTACTTCATCTTGTTCTAATTGTAAGAGTCAGTTGACTTTTTTTAGGGAGATAAAGAAATGAAATTAAACTTTTAAATCTTATTGTACATGACATGTAATTAGATTATATATATGAGAGTTTATAGGCAAAATAGCATAGTTTTGAGGAAAAAGACAAATTAAACAATTTCTGTCAACTGACTCTTATAATAAAGATGAGAGAGCAATTTTTGTTTGACTTATTAACTTATATAAATCCAAATATAAACTAACTATATTTTATATTTAATCAAGTAATTATTTAATTTTCATAACCATTTATTGAAGATTTTATTAACCTTCATATTCAGAACGGAAAATAGTATATATCCAATATATGTAAGAGCTATCTATCACTAAAAATTACCGCAAGCAATGTGAGAATTTGATTCTTCTGTGCTCATCTAAAACAACCGATGCACAGAACAAATTAAATATGTTTAAAAGTTGTTAATCGATGCATAGAACAAATTAAATCATTTTGAGAGATGTTTGGGGGGAGGGGGGACGGGTGTTGGAAATATTTGAAAAAATATTTTAAGATAAAATATCATATAATTGGAACAACGATAAAAAATATTTCTAAATTACGTAATTTAGTACCCTCTTACATTATTTGTCACTCATTAATCATGTTCTTAACCGTAGAGATTTTTTAAAAAGAATTATGAATTTTGCGAGTGCAGATATAAAGTTTATTTGAATGTGTGTGTTTGTGTGCACGTGTGTTTATAATTTTAGTTTTTAACACTACTCTACTCTATTTTTTGGACAATATGCTACTCTTTTATTTGTGAGTTAGGCCATACAAATAATTTTAAAACCTTAAAACTCAGTATGTATAAGTTAAAATGTACTCCTTCCTCTTCCAACTATAAAGCACTTCCAAATTCCAATTTCAACTATCCACTAGTTTTAAAGATAATTAGGTGATTTAATTCACTTATATATTTTCACATTTTATTTTCAAAAATAAATTTCATTTTACAAAAAAAAAAAATTCAAACAATCGAGAAATTTTTTGAAAGATAGATTTATTTTCCAACCTAAATATTTTTAATAAATGATATTTTGGTCTGAAAATAATAAAAAAAAACCTTAAAAAGATATGTCTTGTGATAAAACTGGAAAAAGCCAGCATTTAAATTAAAGTAATAAAATATGACAACACAAAGGGGAGGGGGCAAAGTAAAATTGTGTTTCTTAATTAGTGTATAAAATTTGTGGGGTCCACGATATCAAATGGTCGGTCACCTAATCGATCGATTATACGAGACAATAGCAATCACATAATTTCATCTTCTTCTCACCACATACATCATTTCATCAACGTGTCACTTTTCTTAAACAAACTTGCCTCTTTATTTTGATTAAATTTAACAATAAAAGGAAATCGATTCAAAATTAAAATTGTAATCCATTTCCATGAAATGATTTGACAGTTTGACACTAGCTAACCTAAACAGATAAATCATAAATCTCATTTTCTTATTTCTTGGGATTATTCAGAACCAAAAGTACTACCTCCGGTCCTAAATATAGGACCTAGATAACTTTTTTTTGGAGAGGTTAAGGTTGCAAAATAGTCTATTAAATCATGACATATTTGATATATTTTTAGATTATCCATTAGTTTATAAGTAAAATAAATTAGTTTAAGGGAAAAAATTTGCATTGGTAAATCATTTTATAATTAACTTATTTTGCTTTTTTTTATGATTTTTCAAAAAAGTCAATTAGGTCTTATATTTAGGACCGGAGGGAGTAGTATATATCTAATTGTCGGTGGGAGCTTGGGCTTTTCTTGGGTTAACTACTTGTATTGTGATGAAATCATTGAATTTCTTCGCGGCTTTTAGCCTTTCATAATTTCACTGCCCCCATTTTTTCGTTTTTTTAATTTGACTGAGTGAGAGGATAAATTTAAGTTGGAAGATCATATCTTAAATAACTAGCTCTATGGTACTTCTTTTTAAGGTGTGTGGTCTTGTGGATGGAGAGTGAAGGGACACTATTGAGAGAGGGAGGCATGGACTATCAATTAGAAAAGCAAGGCCATATCCAACTCGATCAGGTTTCACATGTGAATGATTATAGCTATACTATTTATTTTGCCCACTCTATCACAATCATCTTTTTATGCATACAAAAAGTTGCTCTCCATTATGCTCATGCGTGTACTTGTTTTCGGATGCAGGATTTTGGTTCCTATACTTAGAACGTAGCTGGCTATTTCTCCATTGGAGAGAAAACAATGGTGAAGGTCCGGCTGTTGGGGTGAGGAAAGAAGATGATGTGAAAGAAAGAAGGAAAGAAAGGGAGAGGTTAATTGAGAGGAAAGTGATGGGTAAAATAGTAATTTAATTGTAAACATAATTAATTTAGTTTGAGATTTTGTGGAACCTTAAATTAATTCTTCCATAATAAAAATATGGAAATGAAATCGACCTTGATATAATAAACATGGGGAAGAGAATATTGTATAAATCCAGACTACCATGTAGAACAAACAACACTTTAGAAATATATTATGAGATAGACGCATTTCTCTTCCACTTTGTGTGTATGTATACGTAGACACACATTATTGTCAACCTTAATTCTTGACTTATCGAATATATTACTGAGATAGATGATGCATTATGAGAATTTTATTTCGTTTTAAGATCAACGTTAACTTGTCTTTTTATTTGTTGGTTACAAACGTTAACTTGTCTTTAATCCATTAAAAACATTTGGTTTTGATCATCTTCAATATAAAATAAACTTGTTGATTCTCTTACCTAAAAAAAAACTTGTAGATTCAACTTCGATCCTCCATGAATTTATAGCCGTTATCATTCAATGGGTCAAATAATTAAAGATTTACAATAATAAAACAATAAATTAAATTTGAGTTGATATAACAATAAATGAATAATTAGTTGTAGATCTTATGTAAAGAGTTTAATTAAGATGAGGTCACACGATATGACAAAGTTAATCTAAATTCCCTATCATGAAATTGTTATCATCATATGCTCATTAAGTTGTTATTGGAAGGACAAATAATTATTATCACTTAGCTCATTAACGACTTTTGGCCATGCAAATGTAATAACAACATTTGGGTTTCACGATTACACCTTTTGACCAGATGATTATGACTTTGGGTTTAATGATCATAACTTTTAAATTCTTGTTCATTAAGAACTTTTAAGCTGTCAATATAACAACTTATTTAATACTCCCTCCGGTCCTTAATGTAAGAGCTAGCCATAAAAAAAACGCTTCTTAAGAAAACATGTGAATATTAGTTGGGTGCCTGGAGTTAATGCTTCTTTTCCAAAATTGCCCATATTTATTATGATACTTTTAAGAGAGAGAAATACATAAGCATTAATAAATATGAAAGAGAGTTAGAGGTAAAATAGGAAAAAATGCATTAAATGAGGAGAGAATATGAGGTGAGCTCTTACATTAGGGACCAAAATCATTCAAATTTTGGGCTCTACATTAAGGACCGGAGGGAGTATGTGATAACAACTGTGAGACCTACGATTAATTATTTTGTGATTTTGTGGAACTTATCTTAATTAAGTTTACGATTAATTATTTTGTGATTTTGTGGAACTTATCTTAATTAAGTTCTTTACGCAAAAACAATAATTAATTACCACTAACAATAAATTATGAGACCTATAAAATTTGCTTAATTCTATGAGTATGTGATCAATGATTTATGAGGAGTTTTCATTAAAGCTAAGGGTCCAGGTATCCTCAAAAGTAGCTCCCTCAGCGTCCCTCAGTATTCTTATTTTTGATAGTTGGATTGATCTAATAGCTCAAAAAACTGACACGTTGGGCTTTAGAAAATTTCTCATTTCTACCCAATCTTAAGCAAAATCAGATCTTTACATTTACAGAAATTAGAACTGACAAGTTGCACCACCTGGTTCAATTCCATGTATGGTTAAAAAAGTGTTGTATATCATAGTCATTCTTTATGCATATGATGAAGTGTTGAAATACTGAGGACACTGAGGGAACTGCTTCTGACGAGACCTGGACCCCTTTATTAAAACGGTGAGCGGTTAGCTTAGCTTATCAAGTGCACATCTGATTTTCTCAATATCCCTTTATTTTCACGTGCCCAAACATCTCTGTCGAGAATCATTACTCCAAACAAAACGGATCTTTATTGTTTTTCATAATATACCAGATATTATTTAAAATAAAATGAAAAACAACCAGTCATTTTTGAATTGTTAAACTTATTTACATATTTACAGATGTGTGTGTGTGTGTGTGTTTTTTTGATTAGAAATATAAAGATTGAATATATAATTATACGTAGTTGGAGATATATTAAATGTGGTTGCAGGGAAAGAGGCACGCACCCCCTAAAAACAAGTTGTGCTGCCTTAAGAATTGGGTCTATTCAGTCTTTAATTTAGAATCAAGATACGTTTAAGCAGTCATTTTATAATGAAAGTTTTTCATTGCAATTGCAATTTTCATTTTAAAAAAATACCCACAATTTGATATAATAGCTCATATTTTTTTCCATGGGTCATGTGTAGCTAATTACTCTCCAAACGTACAATCCTCAATGGTTTTATACTTTTGTTTATTATTACTTTTCCAATTCCAAATAATGCGTAAGGATTGTAAAAATTCCACTTTGAATAGGATACCTTATTTTAAAAATAAAACAATACGTCTTTTGAAATATTTGAAATAAAACTACAACATTGAAGCAGAAATCATTTGTGTGGGTGTCCTTAAAGTAGATAGTAAACCATGAATGATATTTACGTAAATGGCTTCCAGGCCACTACATGAAACTTAAGTTTTTTTTTTTAACTTTACCAATCGGGTTTAAGCACAATATCTTGAATTTAAATTTATACATGCAAGTTGATGCAACACATTTGAGATGACTATCTGTCTATATATCTGTTCTTTTAAATGAGAGAGAGCATATCCAGTTGGATTTGATAATATAATCAAATATGATCCAAAATCACACACAACACATATTTTTGACCACATTTATATAAGCAAAACTACGAGGTGCGTGTTTATGTGCATGCACATAAGAATATAAATAATAAAGATCATTATCATATATATCATTTTCTAAAGCATCATGTAGATCATGCTTCATATATAGTTAGACAACTTTGATGACATAATCTTAACTAATAAACAATTTTTAAAAAATAGTAACAAAAAAAGGATTGAAGAAAACCATACAAGTGAAATCCCACGCGTCACACTATAAGTAAAGTGTCTACATTTCTTAATCATTGTAGCTTTGCAGGATCGCGTGGGTTGTTGTCGATGTTAAGAATTTAAAAGGACAAAATGTATATAATTAAGGTCAGGAAGAATCATCAATATATAAAATAAAATTTATAACAAGAGGGGAATCGTTAACTTGTGATAGAATCATGACTGTGTAAAAGAATATAATAAAATTAAAGACCATTCTTACATATCAACTTCATTATAACCATTACTTCGATTTTTTTTTCAATCACAAAATGTCGTGTTTATTGTTCATCTCAAACTATAAATTCATCTAACGTGAAAAGTGTAGTTAAATGACAATATATTTAAATATAAGATATATCAAATATTCTTATATGACTGAGGAATTTGATTAAATAGATGCTTGTCAATTTAGAAAGAGCTTCCATAGAAAGAACTTTAAAATTTTACATTCAGTCATTATTCATGTTATGTTTTGATTTGGCAGATTTAACTCGCTGATTATTTAGAGTCCTTGCATTTGAGCAATTCATTGAAAGTTTCAAAAGAATTTTTTTGTCAAATAAATTATACTTATGTCAAATAATTTTGCTATCATATTGTTGAAGTATATATGAAGAGTCGGCTTGACTGATCAGTAAACTCATTTAGTGTAGAGTTTGAGGTGGCCGGTGAGTTGCATAATATAGGGGTAATTCGACCTAGTATATTTCCTTTCTCAATACTCTCATCAAGTGGGACTAGAACTATGTTAGTCCTTTTTTATTACTAAAGTATAACATGAAAATTATATTAATAAAAAGGACAAAGATGAGAAGAAACTATTATTGGCGTCCCCTGGTAAATGGGATGAATTCTTATTATGATGTGAAACATGAATACATTACAAGTAAACAAATTGAATTTGATGTTAAATTTTTAATTTGATTTGAGATCCTTCAAAAGTTAAATATCAGATAAAAAAAATAAATATCATTTTCTCATTATTTTTTTATTTTGTAAGTTGAAAATATGATGTTATCTGTTAGTCAATATTTTCAATATATGTAGAGATTATCCCACTCTTATATTTTTTAATCAAAATCTCAATTACCAATTCTTGAAATTTCTCAATCTTTATAAATCCTATATTCCCAATGTAAAAGAAAAATGTATATTTCCCACATTCCAATTTCGTCTCTCTCTACATATTTACTTATTGATCTATGGGATGTTTTCGTTTTGCTCTAAACTGGATGCATCAGTCTAGCTTATCTAAGGAGCGTCTCACCATCTGGAATGTTCGAAAGCGTAGCATTGACTTCAACTGTTGGGCTTCTTCAGTTTCACATGTCATTGCCAGAGATGTTGCTTTTCTGATCCGCCCATTTAATTTGCTTTTTATCAATTTCCTTGCAGACGATCATTTTAATGCTTTTCCTTTTCATTTTAATGATGTTGTTAGAACTATGTAATCTTTTTAATTAATCTCATTTTGCCTTTTTATAAAAAAAACATATTTACTTATTGATGAGAATTTTGAATTTTGATCACTCATTTACTTTTTTGTAGATTTTCAATCGGTATTTTTCACGTAAATATCGTTCTTCCTGTTCTTGGTTGTGGAATATATTCATAATATGAGTTTTGTAAATAATATTTCTAGCATATATACAGGTGTGATATTATTAAGGATGGGAGGGGTATACAAGAAGAATTTTTAATGCATACAAATGGTTTTGACTAAACTTTCATACCACGAATAAATATTAATTTTCTTTTATACTCTATCCGATCTTTATTATAAATCACAGACTACTAATTTCTCATATATTAAGGAATGATGATTGAGTTTTAAAATTCATGTTAAATTTGTCATTTTTTTCAACTTTAACCTTCATTAAATGATGTGTCTCACATTTTCAATTTTGAATCTCTATTAGTAATAACATGAGTAAAGTGGGAAAAAACATTTAATAATATTATAAAAATAATATCATTAATGCTTTTTTACCTTTTAAAATAATAATAATAATGGCATAAAAAAATAATAATAATAAAATATTATGAAAATAAACATTTATTTTACCTTTTTCCCACGTGTACTTCCGCGTCCAATACTAGTCTTTCTTAAATCGCTCCCCCCCTTACGTACGAGAAAGGGTATACTCCACTCGCTTTCCCACACTCATCCTCCTTAGGGGTGGGAATGGTCCAG
The DNA here is from genome assembly GCA_029929735.1 of Mimosa pudica. Classification (NCBI taxonomy): domain Eukaryota; kingdom Viridiplantae; phylum Streptophyta; class Magnoliopsida; order Fabales; family Fabaceae; genus Mimosa; species Mimosa pudica. The sequence continues at coordinate 3,151,301 of JAKELP010000040.1, forward strand.
ACCTGGCCTGGCCTGATCACAGAATAGCCTGACCTGTGGTATAACTGATCGGCCTGAGCCTGGCCTGTGGCCTATTACAGACAATTGTTTTAAGCCTGAGCCTGGCCTGTGGCCTGGACTGACCTGGCTATTAGCCTGTTAGGAGGCCTGATTAATTAAACATACTTAATAAGAGACTTAGAAATATGAATGGTGGGTAACATCATTTGAATGAATGCTTAGAGAATGTGCGACAATAAACACACTAGAATAGAAGATGATATAATTGTAATTTTATATTAAGAATTAATAAAAATAACATCAATTAATATAGTAACGTAATTTTTTATTTAAATAAATATTATTTAACTTCTTAATAGGCCAGCCTGATAGGCTAATAGGCTTTTTTCTCAAGCCTGAGACTGACCTGTTAAGCAAAACAGTTCAAAAGAAAAAGCCTAGGCCTGGGCCTGGCCTGGATATAAGGAGGCCGGTCCAAGACCTTAACGGTCCAAGTCATAGGCCCCTGATAGCCGGCCTGGGCTATTCCCACTCCTAATCCTCCTCCCCACCGAATTTACTAAAACACCCCCACCACGTTTCCTTCCCGCTCCCGCGTCATCCCACGCGAGGTCAGCGCGTGAGCTCAAAAGATTAGTTGGCAAAAATTATTTCTATAAATTCCCAAAAGCTGTGTCCACCTAAACTCATCGATCACAAAAAACCATTCACTTTCTCTCTCTTACATCAATCAATTACTCGATTTCTCGAAGCTTCTTCGTCAGATCGATACGATATCCTCACCGACACCTTAATCGCTGTTTAATCGCCGATTTTCGGAATTAGAATTCTCTAATTTGATTTGATCGATTAAGGCTGATTATTAAGTGGTTGATTTTTTTTTTTGGGAAAAATTATATAGTCGCATGAACTGGTTCGGGAAGCTTGGTTTATTCTCGAATTTGAAATCTGATCACTTCATTATAACTTTTTTGTTATTATTTATCCTTCATTTTTCTCCTCAATTTCGTTCTTCTCTGTTTCTGTTTGAGGAGAATCCCTTGGAGTGGTCGTTGTTAAGTGATATTAACAGTAGTCGTTATCTGAATTTCGGAATATCTTCGTAAATGGAGTCAAGAAAGAGTAATAATCCTCAAATACGCAGAGGTTTGTTGCTCATCTTTACTCTTTTTTTTTAATTATTATTTTAAGCCTTTCTGAGTTTTTTGTCAGTAGCTTGTGACTTAATTTTTTTTCAGCTAAGATATAATATGTATTTTTTTATTATTAACCGGTTGATTATATAGCATATTTTGTGTGTTATTGAATTATTTGTTTGTACTCCATTTCAAGATATAATGTCACTTTCCCTAATTTTTAGGTTAAAAGATGCTAGTTAAGTTAGTTATTAACACGTGATATTACTAATAACAATAGATAAGGATTATTAGGGTTATTTGGAAAAAAAGTTGAGAAAAATTAAAAAGTTGCTTATATTTAGGAAGAAATTGAAATCTAAAAGTGATCATATATTTAGGAACGGAGGGAGTAGTATAAGTGAAATAAATTAGTTTAGATAAAATATTTGGAAAATCAAATTATAAATGACTTATTTAGCGTTTGACCATGTGTATGTGGTGTGAGTTGTTCTTCGATTTGGTGTGCATTTGTAACAGATTCGTCAAGTTTAAGAATTGAGTTAAAAAAGGATATTCTGATAGTACACTTTGTTGAAGTTTAATTTATAGATGTTTGTGTCATACCAGAAGACTTTGATAAGTAAGAGTTTGTATAGTGTTATTTGGGGAGTCTCTCTTATACAAACTTGTTCTCTTCACTCTTGCAGCTCTCTGCTATGCAAATGATGGCAGGCAACAGGAGAGGTCACCATCTGTTATTGTCATAGGTGGTGGAATGGCTGGAGTTGCTGCCGCTCGGGCACTTCAAGATGCCTCCTTTCAGGTAATGAAGAGAATATAATCAAACTTTTGTCATCCATCTATTACTTTGCAGCTAATTTGACTTGTATGATTGGCAAGTGATTTTCATGAATGTAGTTCTCTGGGTGTCTAAATATAAATTACTTTTCAGCTTTATTATATTTCTTACTAAACATATAAATTACATTTGGAGAATTTTTAGGGTCATTAAGCTATCACATCAAACATTGACTTTGTTTTGGCTATTCATGTTTCTGCTGAAGTTTGATTGTCATTTGTTCTGTTTGTTAGGCTGATCATATAGATGCATTACTACTTACAGGAAATGATATTGGGTGTTATATTTATACTCCCTATATTTGTATTTGAGTCAAATTAAACAGTATTCATTGAGTTTTGCTAAAAAACAGTATTCACTGAGAATAATGTATTTAATAAAGGCCCCCCGTATTGTTTTGATATTCATCATCTCATTTCCTCCCGGTATTGGTAGTGACATGAATGCAAAGACATGTTTTGCTTCAATAATGCAAATTATGTAGTGAAAACAATTATCTACATATATGTGAAGCAGGAGAGCATTAGATTACTCTCTTGTGTATAAGATTTTACAATTTAGAGTTGAAACTACAAATTTTTAATGGCAGTTTATATATCTTTATAAAGTGCAACTTACTTTTCTAGCCTAATGAGTTCTGGACATTTAGGACTCATTGTCAATACTTCTTTGGTTAATTGGTGCATTTTTTATTTGATCAGGTTGTTCTCTTGGAGTCACGGGATAGACTGGGTGGCCGAATACACACTAATTACTCATTTGGTTTTCCTGTTGACCTGGGTGCATCATGGTTGCATGGAGTTTGCCAAGAGAATCCACTAGCTCCAGTGATTGGGAGGCTGGGACTTCCCTTGTATCGAACTAGTGAGGATAACTCTGTTCTATATGACCATGATTTAGAAAGGTAAACATTTGGTTTCTCTTTGTCTAGCTGTCACACTATTTTGCTTGTTACATGATTGATGAGCTATCCTATGTTCTTTTATGACATTCGTTTTTTGTTTTATTTTTATTTAAACACCATCCATGTGTTAGAAATTTTTGTTTGTACGTTCTCCTTGATGAATATTCATCAACTTACTTGGTTTTTGCAGCTATGCTCTCTTTGATATGGACGGAAATCAAGTTCCCCAAGAATTAGTCCAAAAAGTTGGTGTATCATTTGAGACAATTTTGCAGGAGGTTAGCCATTTTTTTCATTAATAATAATGGGTTGGTTTATGTGATTCCTTGAATTATAGGATGGAAAATTTTTTATGGATTGTTATAATATTCCATCTGACTACTTCTTTCTAATTCTGTATTGCTAATGTGAACACTATCTAATGATTGTCCTTGACATAAAATGCAGACTAATAATGTGAGGAAGGAATTTAGTGAAGACATGTCTGTGCTCCGGGCTCTTTCAATTGTTTTCGAAAGAAAGCCTGAATTACGGTTGGTACTTGAATAGAATTCACATCATCTATGTCATTTTTCTTAAATTGAGGTTAAAGTAGTGGAAATGCTAATATCCACTATTTGATGTAGGTTGGAAGGGCTTGCCCATAAAGTACTTCAGTGGTATTTGTGCAGAATGGAGGGTTGGTTTGCTGCAGATGCGGATACAATATCTTTGAAGTGTTGGGATGAGGTAATTTGAATAAAATAAGGGTTATTGGGATTTTTTTAACCTTCATTATAGCCAACTTTTTCATCAAAGAAAACAGAGAAAAATGCTTCACCATGTTATTGACTTATAGCAGGCAGATAGATTAAAAATGCACCGGTTTTGTTTCTTTTTAACCTTTTGTGTGCACTATTCTTGGTTGGCTCTAGATTCATTGAAACTTAAGCTTATGCTTTGTTGGAGTGAAAATGAGCAGGAAAATGATGATACCTATATTTACGTCATCTACATTTCTATGAATATCTCTTCACATTTTACTCTATTCAAATGTAGCCTTTTATAAGTGTCAATGAATCATATAAGTATCTTGTAAAAATATCATATGTAGATCTGAGCGGTATTTAGGCTAAAAGGTTTATAACTGTCAGTACAGTGGGAGTGGACAGTCGCATAACTAGCAGTTGTGTTTAGCAACTTTAGTTCTCAGCTCTCACACTCCTTATAGAACTTGCCGTCCCCTGATCATCTTGATATTGTATTAGTGCTTTGTAAACCCATATTACATCTGCCAAGTCTTGGATTCTGGGAAGAAAATTTGTAGGCTAGGAAATAGGACTAAGTACTAGCATAAAAACTAAAAAGAGTTCAATTTTTAATTTTACCTCAAGTCCTTATTTATGGTTTTTTTTTTTTAAAATTTCAATCAGCAGCTTACTGTTACCTTTTTTTCCTCTGTATATTATACACTGAATGATTTATTCTCTTTGGTGTTACATACAGGTAGCTCTTGTAATGAAAGAAAAAAATTGTAGAGTCGTCTCATAGCCAGGTGCATGAGTCCTCAACATGCATCCTTTCTATGACCGATATATTATGTAAACTTCTCAAGTCACCATTTTAGGATTATGTATCAAAATGCATTGCAGAGAGATTATTTTTGAGGATACAATCTCTAGCATTATTGGTGATACATATAGGGATGGGGGGTTGGGCTGAGATGTGCAGGTTTTCTTTCAGCTGCTTGTAAAGCATTAAACCAACCTTAGGGGGCTAGTGTTTGAGATGAAAAGAGAGAGCACTTAGTTGAAGTTTACAAGTGCTTGTTATCGGGTTCTCCAATAAAATTACAAATTTGATGATCCTTCAGAAAAAGTTTCTCCACTTCATGATTCTATAGGTTAACCTGATAACTAACACTTGAGAATTTCATCTAAGTTTCATGATTGAAAAATGAAAAATCTGCCACGCAGATACTTAATTGTCAAGTGGACTAGGATTGAATTGATAGTGGCCATAATATTAGCAACAGCTAGAAACCTGCGAATTTATTTTCTTTTCTATTTTAAAAAATATTATCTCTTATATGTTTCTCTACTTGAATTCACAGGAAGAACTGCTCCCTGGTGGCCATGGTCTTATGATTAGGGGCTATCTGCCTGTTATACATAGCCTAGCCAAGGGTCTTGACATTCGCTTGGGACACAGGTACAGACCATTATAAGAAAATATTTGGATGCACATGTTCTGTCATGCTTCTTAACTAAATTAGTCGGTATTGACAATACATCTCTTCAGGGTCACAAATATAACAAGGCGATACAACGGAGTAAAAGTGACAGTGGAAGGTGGGAAAACATTTGCGGCTGATGCTGCTGTTATTACTGTTCCTCTTGGGGTGCTCAAATCTAATAGAATCAAGTTTGAGCCCAAGCTACCTGACTGGAAAGAAGCTGCCATTGCTGATCTAGGGGTGGGGATTGAAAATAAGATAATCTTGCACTTTGGAAATGTTTTCTGGCCGAATGTGGAGTTCTTGGGAGTAGTTGCAGATACAACTTATGGATGCAGCTACTTCCTTAATATCCACAAGGCAGCCGGTCATCCTGTACTTGTCTACATGCCTGCTGGGCAATTGGCCCGAGACATTGAGAAAATGTCTGATGAAGCAGCCGCAAACTTTGCCTTCTTGCAACTCAAGAAGATCCTTCCTGAAGCATCTCCACCGGTAAATATATATAATGTTTGTTTTGTTTTTTTTTTACTTATGAGAAACACGAGTCTCTATTCTGATTACTTGGTTTAAGCTAGCCTAGTGAATCCAAATTTTGGTGCTTGTTGGTCTTATTGAGAGAGGAAACAATAGTTGCACAGCTTTCTTCTTTTGTTTCAAGGTATAGTCTACTTATTCTATCATATGGTTTGCTCAAATCTTGCAGATTCAGTATCTTGTGTCTCGATGGGGCTCAGAGATTGACTCACTAGGGTCTTATAGCTATGACATGGTTGGGAAACCCCATGAACTGTATGAGAGGTTAAGAGTCCCAGTAGACAACTTATTTTTCGCCGGGGAAGCCACAAGCATGAGCTTCCCTGGGTCTGTGCACGGTGCATATTCTACTGGAATTATGGCTGCTGAAGACTGCAGGATGCGGGTCCTGGAGCGGTACGGGGAACTAGATTTGTTCCAGCCAGTGATGGGCGAAGAGTCACTGATGTCTATCCCACTCCTTATATCTCGTATATAAACTTAGGATTACACTTGGATGGATAATTTTATGTCCACAAGCAAATCCTACGTCAAAATTTGGCCTGCGCTTTTGGTGGGTTGTATTAATACTGTATATGCATCGGACATGTCTATCACTCTATTGTATTCATAGAATATTAGGTCATGCCTCATGGAAAACTCAGAAATGCAACCTCTGTTGATGGAGTAATTGTGTCTCTGACGTTTTAGAACATATGAACTATATTATTTGTATAAGGCTTTTGTACTAAACCTGTACTAAGATATTTGATGATACTGCTTAAAATTAGTATTTATTTAGAAGTTTATTTTCTGCTCCATTCTGTGACATACCTATGTCATAAATTGTCAGCTACAAGGATAGAAATCCATCTTTCCTTGTTAGAACTAAACTTTTGTTTCATATTGTGACGGTATTGCTTTAACTATCTTTGAAAAACTTGCATAATTTTTTTTTATCAGAAGAAAAAAAAACTTGCATAATTGAAAATAATCATGTTCCCTCCTTCAAACAAGGGACCAGTAAATGTGGCTCCACCACTCAATAATGTAACTACATAATAATGATACTTCCTCCATTGATTTTTATAAGAAATGATCATCGCTTAAGGTATCTTCCTAATTTATAAAAGACATCTAAAATTGCCTTAACTTGTTCGTTAATTTTTCATTTTAGCTGATTTAATCACTCATTATAGTTTTTCATTATTCTCACACGTTCTCTCTTTTCCACTTCAATGAATGTATTCATCTTTATAAAGAAGATACGTTTTTATAGAGTATATCTTTATTGTCTATAGCAGACAACAGTCTAGTTAACTTTTTCGATCAATGTAATTATGTAAATTATCTCGTATTAAATAAAATAGTCCAGTACTCCAGTGATAGTCAAACTCACAATTAAGAGATAATGTAGGAGTATGTTCCCAAGCCTCCTCACCTACCATTGTAGACCTTTTTTTTTTATAAATGACAATTCATTAAAACGAGATAAAAAAAAGTATATTACAATGCTACAATCTTAAATAAAAAAAGAAGAAGGAGCATAAAAAGCAAGGTGCTCTTTCATAAAATCACAAATAAGTTCAACATCTACTTGAAAGTAAGAGTAGCTAATAAAAGATTTGAGCATGCAGTAGATATCTTTCCCAACGATGTCAGCTTGCGAACTGAATTGAGAAAGGATGAGTTGGCCAGAGTGATCATTGCAGAATAAGTCGGAGTCTTGAATCCAATGAATGACAGCCCTGATACATCGAAGGATGAAATTAGAGGATTGATGCTTGAGTTTGTGCCAAATGAAGCATTGGATGATGGATGAATGGAAGAAAATCTGCAATTCACAAAATGAACCAGAGTTGGAATGGGAACGGTGCAGTAAGATATTCCAATCATGCTGAAAGATATGACAAGTCAGTGTTGGAAGTCGATCTATCTGTCTAGGAAACGAATTCAACTGCGGAGATTCTGAAGACTGAGAGAAAGCAACTAAGTTGAGAGATGTTGCTTGACTGATCTGATACAGGACTTTCGAGGGAGAGGCAAGAGACCCATTGTGAACTATGTCGTTTCTCAACATCCAAAGTTGATTCAAAAGAGTAATCATCTTGGTAATGACAGCTAACTGTTGATCTTTCCAAAGAGAGAAAATAGAAGACATGAACCATTCTATAAAGGAGTTTAAATTACTCCATTCTGCTCTGATGGAGAGGGCTCCCCACCAGACTGCCCGGGCAAGAGGGCATAAGAAAAAAATGTGTTCAATAGTCTCTTCCAATTCACAGCCGAAGGGACAAAGAGAATGTACCTGCAAGTGCTTATGAACACTGTTCATGCACTCATATAAACACTGTTTATCAACAGTGCTTATGAACAGTGATTTTGGTGGAAGACTCTTTTATGATATATTGATGTTTGACTGATCTGATACAGGACTTTCGAGGGAGAGGCAAGAGACCCATTGTGAACTATGTCGTTTCTCAACATCCAAAGTTGATTCAAAAGAGTAATCATCTTGGTAATGACAGCTAACTGTTGATCTTTCCAAAGAGAGAAAATAGAAGACATGAACCATTCTATAAAGGAGTTTAAATTACTCCATTCTGCTCTGATGGAGAGGGCTCCCCACCAGACTGCCCGGGCAAGAGGGCATAAGAAAAAAATGTGTTCAATAGTCTCTTCCAATTCACAGCCGAAGGGACAAAGAGAATGTACCTGCAAGTGCTTATGAACACTGTTCATGCACTCATATAAACACTGTTTATCAACAGTGCTTATGAACAGTGATTTTGGTGGAAGACTCTTTTATGATATATTGATGTTTGACTGATCTGATACAGGACTTTCGAGGGAGAGGCAAGAGACCCATTGTGAACTATGTCGTTTCTCAACATCCAAAGTTGATTCAAAAGAGTAATCATCTTGGTAATGACAGCTAACTGTTGATCTTTCCAAAGAGAGAAAATAGAAGACATGAACCATTCTATAAAGGAGTTTAAATTACTCCATTCTGCTCTGATGGAGAGGGCTCCCCACCAGACTGCCCGGGCAAGAGGGCATAAGAAAAAAATGTGTTCAATAGTTTCTTCCAATTCACAGCCGAAGGGACAAAGAGAATGTACCTGCAAGTGCTTATGAACACTGTTCATGCACTCATATAAACACTGTTTATCAACAGTGCTTATGAACAGTGATTTTGGTGGAAGACTCTTTTATGATATATTGATGATGATGATGATGATAGCGAGTCATTTTCAGTCCAAAAAATATCATAGCAAGTCATTTTCAGTCCAAAAAATATCATAGCAAGTCATTTCAATCTTCCTCATGCTTTCTTTCAGACGTCTTTCTAGTGCTTAGAAAGCTCTTCACTGGGGAGAATATAAATTCATTAGATATACTCGTTGATCTTGAAATGCAGCACAACAAATTAAAGCAGCTATGAAATAATCACAAAGCATAGTCAGATTCTCATAAATATATGTGATGATATAAAAAACAATAAATTAAAGAAATATAACACCAAACAATAATACTCAGTTGGTCTTACGAGATGAGGGGGAGGTCCCTTTAACATGCTATTTTTTTTTTATCAGAGTATGAATGCTACTTGGTTCTTTGATAATAATAATATCCTCAATAAATTAAAACTGATTTTAACTCAAAATATATGGTGAATGGATAAGCATTTTCACCGTACCTATTATAATCAGTACAAATAAGGCAGTTCATTCTAGTAGAGGTGGCTATATTGACAAACAAAGATATATGACTTTGATGACCTTTCTCAGTAGGTTGGACCATAATTTAACTTTAATTGAATTTTGATGATTGAGGGAGTAAATAAAATAGAAAAATGAACTGAATTATTCGGCTGCGGTTCATTTTTCATAATTTGATAAATTTGGTTTTCGGTTACTTTGGTTTTTACTTTTTACCAAAACAATCGAACTGAAAGTCGAATGCTCACCCCTATTGATGGTACAAGTTTCATTTATAACATGTTCGTGCAAGTTGGATATTTTGTGCAACTAATATCGGTTGAATATGCTTTATTAAATTGAAATAGTAATGATTAATTAATTAATGTTTTGGGTGCCATTAATAAATTGAAAATGATTTATAGAATAAATGCATTTTTAAGTAAGTAAATTATAAATACACACACATATTTTCTTTATGAATGAATTAGAAAATTAGAAATTTGAGAATTTGAGATAAATTAGTTAAAGGCCTGAAACAAAGCACTGCCACCAACAGGTCACAAAAAGGTGAAGGTCCTTTCCTTTCCTGTCCTTTCGAAGTGATTTTTGGGGTTTAAGTATGAATTTGATGTTTGATTGAGTTTTCTCGAATGTGGGTGTTGGGGTTTCTTTAGGGTTTAAATCTTTAAACTAATGATTGTATTATGAGTTTATTTAAGTTGGGGTTTTGGGATTTGAATCTGCATGTGCATGTTCGATTCATTTTCTCTTGCTTTGTCTTCCACTGCTCTCTTTTTAGTCTATATCTTTTGTTGCTCTCTCTCTCATTTTGCATCAACAAGTGCATATACATTCCTCAATATTTCATTCTTCATGTATTTGTTGATATTTATAATGAAATATCAGTTGGGAATTTTAAAGGGATTGAAAGTTTTTATGGGCTTTAGTTGGATTATAGTAGTATAATACTACCTCCGGTCCTAAATATAGGACCCAATTGACTTTTTTTTGGAGAGATTAAAGTTGCAAAATAGGTTATTAAATGATGACATATTTGATATATTTAGGACCGGAGGAAGTATTTCTTTTTTGTTTTGTTTTGTTTCGAGTTATTGCCCGCTGACTTTTTCTTTGAGTTTGTGCATCAATTGAAATTGATAAATGGTGATTTATGATTAGAAGCTGATTAGGATAAGATTTTAGTATTATATGATAATTTATGTCTAGATATGAAGATTCAAGACTCGGTTATGCTTTGTTTTGTTTCTAGCTGTTTAGTGCGAATGGTTTGAAGAGATTGTTGTTCTGTTTTTCTTACCATGATTTAAATGGTTGTGGGATTCATTAATTTTATCAAGAAACCAGTGAATTCATACTAGTTAGATTTTAAAAATTAGTGGGTGTTAGTTGGGTAGAATCAATCTATTGCCTATTATATAGTAGGAAAATGTTAGGTGTTACACATTTTCAGTGAATTATTGCCCATAATTTTGATCTTTGCCAAAACATGTCTAATGCTTTCACATGTTGACCTCCCAAATCTTACGAGCTCTGCCTATTATCATTAAATTTGTTGCTGGGTATGTTTCATATTTCAGTGCCGTGCGTATGACTTTCTTCTGCAGAAGTAATTCACTCACCACCATCACCAAATTCAGAAACTTAATTACTTCCATTTCTTACAGTGGAAGCTTAAGACCCAGCACAAGCATCCCCCTCACACGCTCACACATTCCAACTACTTCAATCTGTAACATCAAGTATAGATTTGATCAAGGTAAGTTTAGGTCTTCCTCTTTCATGAGATCTTGTTGGTGAAATTTTAAGAACTCGAAATTATTTGAATGTATGTTTGTTTAATTGTGGAATTTGTAGTGAGTTGTACTAGAAATATGGCCTCTTTAGCTACAGCAGATATTTGTGATTCAAATGGAAAGCATGTACCGACTGGTGAATTGCGCGTGTTGCAACCAATTTTCCAGACTTATGGTCAAAGGAAGGCATTCTCAGGTTCTATTGTAACTCTGAAGGTATTTGAAGACAATGTGTTGGTGAGGGAGCTTCTTGAAACAAAGGGGGTAGGAAGAGTTCTTGTGTTAGATGGAGGAGGAAGCACAAGATGCGCTTTGGTGGGAGGAAACTTGGGGCAACTAGCTCAAAACAATGGGTGGGCAGGGATTGTGGTGAATGGATGCATTAGAGATGTTGATGAGATCAATGGATGTGACATCGGTGTGAGAGCCCTGGCGACAAATCCACTAAAATCAAACAAGAAACGGACTGGTGAAATGCATGTTTCTGTTCATATGGCAGGAGCTTTGATTCATGAAGGAGAATGGTTGTATGCTGATAATGATGGTATCCTTGTGTCCAAGACTGAGTTGTCTGTCTGAATTATGAAGCTGCCTGAGTTATGAAGCTGCGCCAACTTCTCATGCTGCTTTTCAAATAAATGTCTAGCTTGAAACTTGTGCATTAGTAAAAAGTTCTCATTTATAATGAGTACTTAGTTTGAATGTCATCATCTTGTTCCTTGCAATTGAATAAGGTTGAAGATGTGCATGGATCGTGATAGCGTTCATTCATAGTACATATTGGATGCATACATTACTGTTGCTTCTGATATTGACAAATGATTAGCTGCGTTTGTGTTTCCAAGTATTGATGATGAAGTATTGTTTTATCTAATTTGATAGGAGTTTTGAGCTGCTTGTATGTTTGTTGCATTTGTTGTGCCTATGGAAGTGTGAAGGCCACCCGGTTTCTTATTTTTTTTAACATAGATCATCCGTGTAACTCCGCCATGTTTATATTCTAGGTGGTCATAAGCTCCAGGCAAAGAGAGGGTTGTGTTAGGTCTAGATAGTCAAAGTTTAAGTTTGTTGAAACTCATGAACATGGATAACGATAATACATCGTATAATCTATGTAGTTGACCCATAGTGGGATATATGCTTTGTTAATCATTTTGTAGTTGTAATAAATCTTATTATTATGGTTTTTGGGCGAAAGAAAAATCTTATTATGAACCAGGCAGATAATAATAATGCAATAATGAAAAGTTTATTTTATGGTTGTTGTGGTGATACTTCTTTTACTTTTTGATCCTAGGCTTTCAAATTTTTTGAGCATTGATGTTGTTTAACTCTTAACTTGATAACAATTTCACATTAATTTTTTTATACCTTTTTAGATGAATATGTACATTCATATAATAAACTTGTACATTCTATTGACCCCTGCACACGACACATGAAATTTTTAGTCTGTGGAGTATATATCTTATAAAAAAGTTTGTAAGATAGTTACACTCAAACAATCTGAACAATTACTTCATAAATGGATATGATAATATTTCCATTTTTTTTTGCTAAAAGAGCATATCGTTGAAGTCAAACTCTAAATTTATCAAAAAGAGCATATCATCCATCTGCAGAAAAAAAAAGTTTAAAATCCCCCCCCCCCCAAAAAAAATAAAATCTGATACTTCACTTTGCAAAGTGGAAATTAAATAATGTCTCACCTAAAATACCAAATTATTTAAAAGATTTTTGAAAAATGGATGTAGATAATGATGACATGCCATAAAAAAAATATAAATTTATGAATTAAACTGGTAAAAAAATGCGTACACATTCTCTACTTCTATTGTTTTTCATCTGTGTTAAAATTTGACCATTTACAAATAATGATTAAAACATAAAATGACCAAGAGAATGACAACTGAATTTACTAACTTGTCAAAAAATGAATGCAGAGAATGAACCCATAAGATAATATGAAGATTAATTTGGATTGACTACAATTCACACTACAGCTCGAATATTTTCATTTTTATGATCGGCAAACATTATTGAATCATTCAAAATTTTCATTCCCAAAATTGATTCTAGTGCAACAAAACTTCATTTTTCTGATCTAAATATCTCTAAACATTTCCAACCAGCTGATCAATAGTCTCAGTCTCTGCTGACCTCTTTACTCTTGCAACAGCTTTTTCAACCTACATATTATGATCAGTACAAATAAGTCAGTTCATCTGGTAATAACAAGTCATTTAATAGAAAGTGGCTCTTATATTCCTACTACTTTAACAAATTGAATTTAAGGTAGAAATTGATTAGTAAACTAGGATTTATACTTGTCTAGTTTGTTATAAAAAAGTAAAATTGAAGTACATTTATTTGAATGATACATTGATGTCAATTCCAAAATGTTTAATTATAAAATGTTGTTTCAACTTTAGTGGCTTCTTAGATAAAACATCTCATCTATTATTCCTACTACTATTGTAAACACACATTTTTTTATTTAACTAACCTTTTTCATTACCAACTAAGTTTTTGAGCCATCTTAACGTTATCCTAAACATGCACTTGAATCTAAATAAATAGAAAAATAGTGTTGTTTTTGTTATTTTGTTTATTACCTCTGCATCCCAGTTTGTTCTGGCTGTCAAGATTATTAGAGTCACTGTCTGTATTACAACTCCAATTATCATCCCCCACCAGATTCCCTGAAAACAAGGCCACAAAAGTCTCTTTATTAGATATTTAAATAAATGTTCATAAATTTGAATTAGTAAAGAGAGTGTTGAAACTCACAGCTACTCCTAAAGAGGTCTTGAAGCCAAGAACACATCCAATGGTAAGCCCAATCACATAGTATGAAGCCAAGTTTACATAAGCCACTATAGCTTGCCATCCACTTCCAATTGCCACTCCTAAAAAACAAGCATCACACATTCAAAAAGTATACAAAATTTGGTACATCAATATTTAAACTGTACCATTTAAAAGCAGTGAATAGTGAGATCCATTCTTAATGTTTCCATGCCATATAATGAATAGAAAAATTGTTTGAATTTAAATTTCTTTAATATTTATGGACATTTCAAAGATTGGCATGCATATTTTTTTGTTTGTGTATATAGATACCTGAAAGTATAGGTTGAATGCCATTGAGGAAAACAGAAATAGCAAGCAGTGAACATAAACTAGAGACTTCTGCAATCACTTCATCATCAGAAGTGAAGAGCTTGCTCAAACCAACCCGGAATATGAGGACAATTGCACAGAAAACTATACTGATAAGGGTGCTTGTCCCAGACACTACAAACACTGCAAATTTTGCTAATCTTGGATGATTTGCTCCAAGTTCATTGCTCACTCTTATACTGAAACAAACAACAAAAAAAAAACATATGTCCATTAACACAGCTGCACAAAAATTCTCATGAATAGGAATCTAAGAGAATGTAAATTAAGAAAGCAATACTCCCTCTAATCCACAATATAAGTTCATTTCAGTTACATCACTGGAACTAAAGAAAAACTCAACTCATTCAATCTGTCTTGAATTAAAAAAAATGTTCAACTTTACCCCTATTGAATGAGGTTTTGATGGAGAGACAAAAATATAAGGAGCCACATTCAAGCATTAATATAGAGGTACAAATGACATATAAGCATTAATTACTCTTTAAGTAGTTCATATCATGGATCAACAAAATCTTCTAGAAGTTACTCATATTCTAGACCAGAGGGAGTTTTAGTTTTTGTCAAACTAACCTGGCTGCTGCACTGAGACCCAACATAAACTGCATGTCCCAGTTCAGGTAATTCATACTGGAAGCAAATCAGAATGGAGATTGTATTTATTAGGTAACATGGCTGATACTGAAAAAAAAAGGACAATGAGAGTTTTGGTTATGAATATACCAAATGGAAATGGAGTCCAGTGCTATTGTAGGATTAGGGAGTAGTCCTGATATAAGCACAAGTCCTTGATTGTACCATATCTCCAAACTGCAGGAAGATGCATTTTCAGGCCAAAAGTTATCCAAATGAATGATATGAAAAACTGGAGTAGAAGGTTTTTAAGAAACAAAGTATCCATGTATAGTATCACCCCACTTTCACACATTTCACTCACAAGTCCCACCTTTACAAGGTTTTGAAGCTGAAACCATTTAAGATTTTCTTTTGTTCTTATAGTTTAAAAATTTTGCATTTGTCTACCAAAAGAAATAGCTTTTACATGGAAACAGAATCAAAACACAGAATGGATATGTTCTGAACACAAATATGCTTAAAACAAAAAGAGCAAACAAGGTAAGAAATGAAGGCATACCATAACATAACAGCGGAGGCAACAGTGAGCTTGAAATAAGGCCAAATGCCTTTAAATGCTTTGATAGAGAAGCCAGTCCAAGTTTCCTTACACCTTGGGCTAAAAATAATGTAAAGACCATTTATAATGGCAAGGACCCACCAGGAAAAGCTAAGAGTAAGAGCAGCACCAAAAAGTCCATAGTCCAAAACATAGACAACCAGATAGCTTAAACCCACATGGAGAAGGAAAACTCCTACAGACATATAAGCCAAAGGGTTTACTATATTCTGTGCTTGCAAAAACCTCTGCATAGGGCAGCTTATGGCAAATGCATAAAGCTGAAGTATAATTCCTCTTGCAAAAACTTGGCCTTGTTCTGCTATGCTTTCAGATTGGCCTATGGCTTTTAGGACTGCCCCAGAATACCAATAAAGGAATGTCAAAATTATTGCAGCTCCCAAGTGTAGAATGATTGCTCTCTGGCATATTATTCCCATTGCTGATAATTTTCTTGCCCCATATGCTTGCCCACACACTGTTTGAACTGCGCTGGCCATACCCAACTGTTTCAACCATCAATATTGGAATTCATATCAGTGTTTATGAATATATTTTTCTATGAAACATTTTCTTGCAATGAACTTTAAACATTTTGGGGAATGAGTTTATTGCCCATAAAGCATTGTGACTTGTTATAGAGTTTGTTATTTATGTATATCTGTTTGGTATTCTCATTAAACAAAAGGAAGATGTTTTTGTAAAATGGCATAGAATGTCACCATTTTGAGGTTACCTCACACTACTATCAGTAAACTCAGAGAAATATGAGCTTTCACTTCAATAAAGGGGTAAGCTCTATCCATCACCACAAAGTGCTTTAACAGAAGCACCCAATATTTCTAACTGTATTGTTGCTGCTGAGAAATACTTTTAATCTAAATTTGTACAAAAACTTACTTTAGGATACTTGGTATTACTGGAAATATTCTTTACAAAATGCTCAAAAAATGACTCTAGGATACTGAATGCTAATGCTAATGGAAAATATTGGGTGCAACACTGATTCCATAAGGTGTTTATTTTTACCATTGTTTATAAAGTTGTTATCATAATGAGAGAGAGGAGGAGGGGCATACCATGATTCCATAAGCAAGACCTTGAATTCCAACACTGGCAATAGAAGCTCCAGCAAGCTCAAGTGTGCCCAAATGACCAACAAACATCAATGTCACAAAACTCAACATGTAATTGAAGATAGACACAACAATGGAAGCTCCAGACAATAGCCATAGGATCCTTGACTCCCAAGCAACCAGCCTTGGCCACCACCGTGCCTCCACCGCCGGCTGCCCCAGAAACTCCTCGATGGTTTCCGCCGATAAGTCTTGAATCCGAGCATGTGAGTCTAGCCGGAGTAACAATGACTGGTACTCTCCTGCCGTGCCCATAGTGCTGCCTCCTCCTCCTTTCCAAGCCACTTTACTATATAGTTTCACTAACAAAAAAAGTGTTACCTATTCAATGTGACTAGTAAGATGCTTTAAAATGAGTGAGTGCTGTGAGCTACTGTCAAATATGATTCATTCTTTATCATTGTTACCTACCATTCAAGTTTATTGGTTGTGCCTACGGTTCTCTTTGTGTCCACCGAATGTCCAACCAAACATATTATAATGGCAGCCTTCAAATTCCTGTAACTTTATATGCTTTTACTGCTCACATCTTATTTTCAAATTTTCACATTTTTCTTTCGGTATTCATGTGAACGAAGGATAGATTAGTTAGCTATGGTAATGGGAAGCATGACATTGACCTTTAGTTGTAAGTTGTAACTATTCAGCCGTCACATCAAGTACTTTATCTCTTATAATATTCATCGTATGGCTATGTTCACGATATTTGAGCGAAATATATGTACGAGTATAGATTTTTTCATGCCAATGGGAAGCATGATATTGATTGACCTTTAGTTGTAATTATTCAGCCTTCACATCAAATTCAATTCCCTATCTCTTATAATATTCATATGGCTTTGTTCACAGTAGTTGAGCAAATTATATATACGAGTTATAGATTTTTTCATGCCAATGTTTTTATGCATTCACACGGATTAAAACAACACATTTTAATATTTAACAGTAGTACTTGCTTGATTCCTAAATATAAAATTACTTAACGTTTTTTAAGAAATTAATGAAATAAATTAGACTATTAAATCATGATATATGTCATGTGTAATTATATTATAACTTAGTTTATAAGTAGAATAAATTAGTTTGGGAAAATTAATTTGAGGTCCCCCACAAGGGACTTAATACTAGAAAAGTCCCAAAAGTTGGGAAAATTAATGTTAATATACTTGAAAAGTAAAAAGACAGTTTTACCCCTATCCTATTAACACTTGTCACATGTGCCCAGTAACTTGTCAAGGTGTAACAACTTACTGGGCACGCTTGACAACTCTTTGGGCAAACCTTGACAAGTTACTGGGCACATGTGACAATTAATTGGACATGTGTAACAACTTAATGACCAATACTCTTTAAGTTAATGGGCAGGGCAAAATGACAAGTTACTGAGCACGCTTGAGTCTTGACAACTCTTTGGGCAAACCTTGATAAGTTATTGGGCACATGTGACAACTAGTTAGTTGGGTGCGACATGTGTAACAAGTTAATGGCCAATACTCTTTTAGTTAATGGGCAGGGCAAAGTGACAAGTTACTGGGCACGCTTGACAACTCTTTGGGCAAACTTTGACAAATTACTGGGCACATATGACAAGTGTTAATAGGCTAGGGGCAAAACTGTCTTTTCACTATTCAAATATATTAAAGTGAGGTCCCTTGGGACCCTACATTAATTTTCCCAACTTTTGGGACTTTTCTAATATTAAGTCCCTTGTGGGGGACCTCAAATTAATTTCCCCAATTAGTTTTGAGAAAATAGATAACAATACAATCTAAAATGATTAATTTTTAGATTTTATTTCACCAAAAAAGTTAAATTAATCTTATGATTAAGAAGGGGCAAGTAACTTGTCATATCCTTATAATCACTTTCACTTAAGGTAAATGTTTTTATTAGTCTTTAAATTTTAGTTTCGAACGTTTATTTAGGGCCTGTTTGGATTAGATTCTTGAGAATAGCTTTTGTGAAAATAGCTTTTTAAAAATAGCTTTTGAGTAGAATAGCTTTTCTGGAAAATAGATTTTGATAAAATGAGAGTGTTTGGATAAAGTGTCAGTAGAATAGCTTTTTGAATGTCAAATTACCAAAATGGACAATTTTGCCCGAAGAGAAGCCTATGGAAGATCAAAGAGAAGGGGTACTTTTGGGAAGATGTTTTGGGATGAGTAGATGTTTTTGACTCTACCCATTTTTAGGTGTGAAAAGTAACAAATGGTAGATTTCCCCCAAAATGTGGTTTTGGATCCAAAATGAGGTTTTGGAGATAAAATTGTTTTTCCAAATTTTTTTAGTGTTTGACAACATCTTAGTGAAACCAAGGTTTTGTTTCTAAAATCTATTTTTGGTGGCTATCCAAACAGGCTCTTAGTCATCCAAGGAAAGGAACGGAACACAGCTAACAATATCAATACCCTAAATGGATAAATGGTCCAAGACGTCACCTAACTATATCGTTGGGGATTAATGTAATCCCCTAAAATTAAAGGACCGCTACCAAAAGTTCAATGGCAAAACATTACAAATTACAAACTTGTAAAATATCAATACCCGATCGTCTTATAAAATAGACTAATTTATATAACATAATAAAGATAGAGCCTGCACACAATAAAAGAAGTATGGTAATAATATTAAACTCGTAACAATAACTTATAAATAAATGCATTTGTTTAACTGAAGGATAAACACTTCATTGACTTTCTCATACAAATACTTTCTTTCTTTTTTGTTCTAAACATACAAATTCCTTTCAGTTCTATTAAATATAAATAAATTTGAATAAAATCAAGTTTCATAAATCTGATATTTCAAATGGGTATATACCAACTACTTAATGTGTTTATTAACACTAATTTTGGTTCTTAAAATGAGACTTAGTTAACTTGTTTTGAAAAATTCTAAGAAAGTTAAATAAGTTTTTAATCAATTTATTTGCTTGAATTTTTATTTAAACTAGTTTATTTGACTCAAAAGTAAATATATAATGTAACAATATAGTTGATGATATGTTATTATCATGAAAACTTATATAGGTCCTTTAATTTCATCTAGAAAAGTCAACTAATTCTTGTATTAGAGATCAGTTTAGTTTGTCCAATTTTTTTTTCTAAATATAAATCCATATTGAGATCCTTAATGATTGTTTTTTAATCTCACCCTTGTTGAAAATTTAGGTAAGAGTTATAATAAAAATGTTGGTTAGAGAAAATTGTAGATTTTTTTCCATATTATAACAACAACAAAATCTTATCTCACTACATGAGGTCAACAACATGGGTCATAGGACGCAATTGTACTCTATTGGTAATCAACTTTTTGAGTATTTATTCACCAATATGTCACATTATATAAGTTTACCTAGCGTTCGTCTTAGTCTCTCTCTTCCTCTTTTAGTTGGACTCCAAGTTGTTTGATTCACTTTCCTCATCAGTCCATATTTGATTTAAAATATATAAGAATTATATATTAATTATTCGTGCCAATGGGAAGAGAGAACAAGGGTAATCAAGCACTTGCGTTTAAAATAAACTTAAGTTAAATAAAAAGATCTAATATTTGATTTTCAAGGTACAATGTTGCAATGGGTTATAATACATGAGGTAATAAATTAATTTTTCTCATTTGGATGGCTACAAGGGTAATCATCTGAAGCGAAAAAAAGTAAAAAACTATAATAATTTTTGTGCCTACTTTTTTGTTTTATTTTTATATGCTTGCTCTGTGTTTGGCCCCTAATAACATCGAATCAATAAATTGAATGAACCAGGTAAATGTCTTCAACAATCAGCAGCCAAGTCTGATCTCAACATCAGCAGAATTCTTCAAAAGAGCAGCAACTTTTTCAACCTATGAAATCAAAATTAAACCAATGATGACACTTAGCTTAGAATGATCACCTTAATTCGTTAGTTTAAATAATTTACATCTAAAATGATGGAGTTAATTAAATTGATTCCTCACAGTTACTCATTCAGAAAAAAAAGAGCGAGTCTCCCCCTCTAATGATACACCCCTCCCTTCCTAAATGAAATAGTTATTTACATAATTTGATGAGATTAAAAATACTTGTTAAATTACTTAAAATCATATAGTATTACCAAAACACTCTAACCACCCACTTTTATTCTCACTCTTCTCTCTTACTTGTTTATTATTAAGGAGTATAAATAGTGATGATTTGGAGAAAATTAAGAAGAATTAACAAGATATCTTAAATTTACAAACAAACTCACAGCCCCCTAAATATATGTCCTATATTTAACAACGGAAGGAGCAATCAAATTCAATTTCTTATATTTGACCAAATAAATTCAATTTCTTATAAACAACCGGTGCTTAATATAAGTCACTTCTAGACAAAGTACTTTAGTCCACAACACAAGTTATTTGGAGAATAAGTATTACTTATTGTAACTTTTGTTGGTATATTTAATAATTGCAAATGACTCCTATTTTTCTTCTCTTTTTTATTACAGTTTTTCTTCTCTTTCTAGACCTTCTTTAAAACGAGTAAAATTTTAAAAAGCAGCGATTTAACTATTTAAGAGAATTTTAAGGATGCAATATTCTTTTTTTCTGATTATGATGAATTTGTTGAGTGGATTGCATTGTGCACAGAAAGGATTGTCATTCAATGAGATAGAAAGTGACAGAATAATATCTTCACTACTATCGATCTCTCTCATATGATGAAGTTAGATGCTATTTCCTATAGTCATTCATTCAGAAACAGGGAGGGAGTGACAGAACATAGTGTCTTCATTACTCCCCTATCTCTCTTATGATGAAGTCAGATTTTTTTTTTACCTGAAAAAAAAAAATCTGACTTCATCATAAGAGAGAGATAGGGGGAGTAATGAAGACATTATGATGAAGTCAGATTGATAGTTTAGAAAGAGAAGGTGTGACAAAAAATGTCTCCATTATACTCTATGTACAAACACATTATAAACGGTCACAGCTAAATACTGCCTCCAGTCCTAAATATAAGACTTAATTGACTTTTTTTTGGAGAAGTTAAGGTTGCAAAATAGGCTATTAAATCATGACATATTTGATATATTTTTTTAGATTATGCATTAGTTTATAGGTAAAATAAACTAGTTTAAGAGAAAAAAAATAGGTGAATCGATTTATAATTAACTTATTTTGCTTTTTTATAAGATTTTGTAAAAAAATCAATTAGGTCTTATATTTAGGACCAGAGGGAGTATAAAGGATTGAGACTGAAATAGAGAAGGTCTTGTAGGTCAGAAATTTTGTACCTCAGCATCCCAGTTGGTTCGGAACATGATTATACTGACTATTGCTGTTTGAAGAATAAAGCCAATAATCAAACCCCAAAAAAGACCCTAAAAAATAACAAGCCAACAAAGCATACATATCATCATCAAGCAGGCTACTTAATTTACTATCAATCTAATGCTATAATGACAAGTATGAATTACTTCAAGAGCTTGAACTTACTTCAAGTCCTAAACTAGTTTTATAGTTAAGAACACATGACAAGGGGAGGCCAACAAGATAATAAGCTGCTAAGTTCACCCAAGCTACTAGACTTAGCCTTCCACTTCCAATTGCCTGGCCTGACATACTCAAGAAAACATCAATTATAGGAAGGGCAATGGCTCTATTTAACCCTTTAAGTAACCACCCTGGACTACTGGACACCCTAAGCTAACATCGGGTCCAATTTTACCCTTGAAGTAACCAAATTGGTCCAATTTTACCCTCTGGTGAATGTAATGTTGACACGTGGACTGTTTGGTACAATTTTACCTTCCACGTGTCAACATTCCATTGGTCAGAGGGTAAAATTGGACCACTTTGGTTACTTCAAGGGTTAAATTGTACCTGATGTTAGTTTAGGGTGCCCAGTGGTCTAGGGTGGTTACTTGAAGGGCAAAATAGAGTCATTACCCTTATAGGAAACTAAAATGAGAGCAAAAAACAGTTCATTTGCATCCAGCAAAAAATGTAAATGGGGTTATGTAGGTTAATTACCAATTAAGACATTATGAAAACCAATGATGAGTACATAGATGGCAAGAACAGGAAACAGTTTGGAGGTGACTTCAATAACGTTTGAGTCAGTGGTATAAAGTTTGATTAGTCCAACCCGAAATATGAGAACTATTACAGAGAGAATTAAGCAGATGAGAATGCTGATTCCTTTACATACAGCCACTGAGAGTTTTACTACTCTTGGATTACCTGCTCCAAGTTCATTACCCACACGAACACTGCAAACAATTAATCACATTTCACTTCTTTGTTGTGTATATGAAGAGGTTCTTGCAAGAGCAAGTAGTTAATGTTTTATGTTGAATTTTATAGGAAAAAAACAAATAAATGAAATATTTCTGTATTAAAAGTTAAAACTTAAGTTTTCAGTTAATATTCTAAATTGAGCAAAGGTGCAAATATGTCAATGACAATTTCTAGAATTCCTACCACAAAAAAGATTATTGAGCAGTAAATTTGTCAAATGACATTTTTTAAGGGGCAAAACTGACAAATACTGTTGCTAACTTGTTGTCATTGACGGTGATGCTCCAGGTTGAAAATATTGTTGTCATTTTTGCCCCTTAAAAATTGTCAATTGACAAATTTGCTCCTCAAAATGTTTTTTTGTGTTAACTCTACCTCTTGAAAATTGTCATTGACATATTTGTAGCTTTTCCCTTCCAAATTTCATTTAAATGATTTTTGAGTAATGAGAATCAGATGGAAATAGTAATTGATGAAAACAGAATCCAAATGAAGTTAACTTGACATCATTAAGGTTTGAAAAAGTTGAGTTTCTCAAGAAAATCAACTGTTGATTCAGTCCAGACAAATGAAATCAACTGTTAGGACTGAAAGTTGCCATCATTATTTCACATGCACAAATTTTACATCGGTAGTGGCATTTAAGTACCCTTTTAAAAATGATTAATTATAGATGAAGACTGCAAATTTTCGGAAATTTCAATGAAGAACTAAGATCCTTGATTGGAATTAAAATTTTCCCTGCCTCTCATTTCTTAGCATTCAATTTTGGTTGTTTCTAATATTCCTCTTCAAAATATCGATAGACCTTAGTTTTTATTTTCATTCTTTTTAAAAAAATAGGCAGTCAATATTTTTAGTAACAAAAAATCAGTTTCTTTAACTTCCCCAAAAAAATCAGTTGCGTTACTGAAAAACTTTGAAAGAAAAAAAGATTGCTAAAAATACTAATGATGAATACAGAGAATGTCATTTTTCCCTCGACAATTTCAAAATTGAGTAATGAAAAATAACTATTTTTCACTGCATGAATTGTTATCAAGTTATCTTCCCAAGGAAAAAACAGTATAAAAGATCAACATAGAATAATAATTTGTCAATAAAATGTTGAAATGCGTGTATAAGGCTGGCATTGATATCAATTGATCCATAAAAGCACAAACCTGGTGGCCAATAACATGCCAACATTAAAATTGGAGCACCAGGTCATGTAGCTGAGACTGAAATCAGAATAAAAAACTGATTATGAGGAATTATATGTTCTATTAATTAGGGGAATAAATCTTTTGCTAAAATGATACAAAAAACTGAAGGGGAACAAAAAATCACTAACCAAATGGAAAGAGAGTCCACTCCAATGGCAGTGCTGGCTAGCATCTGTGATATGAGATTCACTATAATAGAGTACCATGATTCCAAACTACAACAATTTGACAAATGTTTCTTGAATATCACTGGATAAAGATTTTAAGCAAAACTAAGTCATAAGCTAGTTTTCAATGAATCAAACACAATTATTCACTATTTATGGCTTATAAACAGCACAGCTGCTTATAGATTTAATATGTATTATGTTTAGATATACAAAAGGGGAGTTCTCTTGCAATGTATGATGGTTTGGTAACAAGTCTTATTTGTTCTAGCATTTGATATTGATATTGATGAAAAATGAAACATTTACATGTATAAGAATGCTGTTTTTTGGGTTGTAAGAAAGGAATTGGTAGTTTAGTATACTCTACCTAACTTAAAACAAATGAGGCTACTTGAAAATTTTCCATAGAGAGGATTTAAGACAAACCAAATTGTAGCAGCAGAAGAAACACAGATCTTGAAATAGAGCCAGAGTCCTTTTGACTTGAAGGCTTTACTAGAAAAACCTGTCCAAGTTTCCATACAAGAGGGACTCAGAATACAGAAGAGTCCTGTGGCAAGGGCAAGCATCCACCAAGAAAAGCTTAATGTAAGAGCAGCCCCCAAAAGGCCAAAGCCTAGAAAAGAAACCACTAGCCATGTGACAATTACATGCAAGGAAAAAACACCAAGTGATATGTATGCTTGTATGGTCACTATGTTCTGTGCCACAAGGAAATTCTGCATAGGGAAGTATAAGACATATGCATAGAGCTGAAGCAGTGATCCACGCCCAAAAACTTGTCCAAATTCTGCAATGTCATTGCTCTCAAATCTTCCAAGGTAGCTAAGAAGAGGGCCACAATACCAATATAGGGGAGTTAGAAGAATAGCTGCCACTAACTGCAATATCATTGACCTTTGGCATATGATGCCCATTAGAGCATATTTTTTGGCCCCATATGCTTGCCCACACAGAGTTTGTACTGCAGTGGCCATTCCTACCTGTTTAAATATATATAATTTAGCTAGAAGCTATGCACATAAAATAGAGCATCCTATATCTTATGCATAATTTAAAGATGGGAGAGAACCACATCTTTAAATTTCATCACATCTATCTTTATTTCTTGAGAACTCAATGAATTTATGGAGAGAGAATTTTTACTAAAAATCTATCTAAAAATTTGGTTATTTTACTAACCACAACAGCATTATGCCTCCATTTATTTGTACCACTTAGTTGGTATTATTATTATTATTATTATTATTATTTATCTTTGGTTAAAGGAAATATATTGAATTGAATTCTCAAACACATACCATGAGTCCAAAAGACAGGCCTACAAGTCCCAGGCAAGCAAGAGAGGCACCAGCAAACTGTGAGCAACCCAAATGGCTAACAAACATTAGGGTGGTAAGATTTAGCATATAGTTGAGCACATTAGAAATAACAGCAGGCCATGATAGAAGCCAAATCAGTCTAGCTTCCCATGCAATAATCCTGCTCCACCATTTTATATTAGCCAGCTTCTTCTCCCCTCTTCCCAATAAGTCTTCAACCTCTGCTGAAGTGTAATGTGGACTATTATTGGGTAATAGCAAAGGTTGACTTCCTTCAATATGGCTCATTATTTCTTCTCTCCTGTGAATTTGGAGTTTTCAGATTGGTTTTCTTTTTGGGAAAATTAATTACAGATCCGTGTAAGATACATAATTAATATGTGGTCCCACGAGTTGTAATTATAACTTCTAGAGCTACCAATAACAACTTATTGGCCTCACATAACAACTCGTAGGACCTCACATTATGTTTCTTACACGAGACATGTAACTAATTTCCCCCTTTCTTTTTTTTTAGTTTCCTTTTTGACCTGAATTAGTGGTATGTAGATATGTACAGATCTTGTGGTTCAAAAAAAAAATATAAAATGTGACACTACTTAAATAAAATACGCCCTCTTCAATGTGAAATGACTTCGAATTTGTTTAAAGAATTAAAATGTAAATTAATCACTTAAAGGTTTTTATAGTTATAATTTTTTTAAAATTAATTTATTCTAGTTATAAACCAACATATAATCAAATTAAATATGACATATGTTATAATTTACTGGTTTAATTTACTTTATTAACCGTAAAAAAATCAAATCAAAATGATCTCATAATTTAATTAAGACACGACTGAATATTAATTTAGTTCATAGTACATTAAACTTCCATTTATGGTAAAAAAAACTTCCATGCGTGTTTAGTAGCCCTCAAAATCCACCATTGTCGTTAGAAAAGTTCCCGAAACTCGATTGGCATATGAACCAATGTTTACAAAACAAAGCTGTAGCAAAGATTCGATGATTGTGCATGCTTTTGTGGTGTTATTAGTAGAAGATATTACAAATGATAAAAAATGGCTAAAGATTGAAAACATTTAAAATGATCGTGCTGAAACAGTTAGGTCCTAAGAAGCCTAATTCAGATTTACTAATTTTCAAAATCATTGCACATAGGCACTAATATAATCAAAATCAAAACAATAAAATATGTAGTACAATTTACATATGAAAATGAACGAAGTTACCTAGTACACGAGCTTTCTTGAATTCCAGAGTTACAATTTAAAACCTGAACTTATTGATTTTTTTGTTAATGAAACAAGAATAAACACAATAAAATAAACACAATAATTCGCACAACTGACACCTATATAGTGACAGAAGTGTTACAATAAAAGGTAGAATATCAAAGTCATAATTGATTGTATCTCATTAATGATCAGCCCATCAGTGATAATGACTTTCTAATCAAACTATTCAACATTAATCATATATTAATCTTGATTTGTCAACTCTTTACTTCCATATATTGTTGGATCTCGGGCGATCCATTCCATCGGAGACGAATCTATTTAACTAATTCCAATAGCAGCTTTAAATAAAAAAAAGGAAACAAACAAAAAATCAAATGAAAAAAGAAGATACCCTGTAAAACTTAGTTGCCACTTGCCATGTCATTTAATGATTTAATAGAATATTCACCCATCCTAATGGGCTATAAAGTATTCTTATTTAACTCACAAGTTGGCTCTACGAATTTAATGATTTTATGTCTCTAGTCTCTACCTTACCAAAATGTGTTAAAAATCACTTAAATTCATTCTACCTCTAAATTCGATAAAAACTCATGAGTTTATATGTTAAGTGTATTGGTTCTACGTTTCAACTTTATAGAAAATTGTGTTAACTTACAATAAAAATAATTTAATCACTTTTATTTTATCACTTTTATACAAAAATTCATAGAAATTTCTTTTTCAAGGTTGATAAAGTATAGATATTGTTATATTCATAGAACTATTTATATTTACATTTATGAATAAATACATGTTTATAGTATATAATTAAATAAAAAATACAAAAAAATGTATATGATTAATTATTAACTATCTTTGAGTTGCATACTATGGCAAATTCATGATTATTACAAATGTCTCTATTTTTAAGAGTAGAAAGATGAGTTCAAATTATACTTGATGTTTTTAATTTAACATAATAAATGTGACAATGGCTAGAAACTTGACTTGGGTTGACATGTGATAACAGTGTATTAAAACTTTTGTGAATTTATACTTTTAATATGTCTACTTAAAACAATAAATATTTATTTCTTTCCTTTTTTAATTTGCCTATGAATGATAAATATTCCTTTCAACACAATAATGCATTTGAAAAAAAAACACGAATAAAGCATGAAATTTATGTAAAACACATTTAGATATATTATATTTATTTTGAAAAATAATTAATAATATTTTAGTCCATAAACTAGCAGTTTGTAATTTAGACCATGATTATAACAGAAAAAATTGCAAATTAGACCTTGATCAGCTTTAAAAAAAACTTAATCATATTCATATTAGCATTGGATAGCAAGTCCTAGAAAATTTTATTAGTATGTATATAATTTAGTCCCTCCGTTGATGTGTTTTAAAAAACATGACAATGTTGATTGGAATGGGCGTGTAAGCTGTAAAGCAATCGCGTTGTGTTTTGTATTCATGGGTATGAGAATGGCAATGCAAAAAGACACAAATATTCCACTTTGCTCAAATATGGAATCCTTATTTCTTTCTTTCAACTAATGTAATTACTAATATAGATACATAGAGAGTTTGTGCTCATAACTAATATGCAACCTTTGACAAACATTTAATAAACGCCGTTATGCATAAATTATTAATTAATTAAAATTATTTACACATAGCGACTTTTAAAAAAGGTTATGGTGTAATTTTTTAGAAAAAATAAAATAATAATTATTAAGGCTCATACAAGACCCAATTTTCATTTTTCTTATTTCAGACCTAGGCCTATTTAACAAAAGTCTAGTCTGACCTGACTTATTCCCGCCCCTAATTAATTCCAACGGACTATAATATAATGTTTATGGAGAATTTCTTTAGTTGTCATTGTAGAATATCCTACCAACACGAATTTGCATCAAGACGTCTATAGCCAACAAACCAAACTGAAAATTTGTGTCCACGATCATCTGGTAAATCTCCTGTAAGCATGACTTGACCCAGTAATTGGAAAACTGTTTGGTATAGATATTTGGAGGAAAGGGGATGAGAGGGGAAGCTTCTATGAATTTGATTTCAAAAATTCGACAAATAAAGTTATAAAATTTTTTCAATGAAGAAAATCTTTAAGATAAGAGAATAAAAAAAATTAATGAAAACCATTAGACCCATTCTTTTAATTTTCATTATTCAAAATTAAAAAAAAAATTGATTCTGCCCTCCAAATCCTTCTTATTAAGCAGAATCAATAATTAACAAATATTGACAAATTTTTTACATAATTTACCCCAAGAATACAAGTGGGAGTGAATCTGAATAAATGTGGAAATCCTATATTGACAAAAGTTGGGTTTAATAAGTAATACTAAGTATAACAAAGTAAAGTAGAAAACTCAAAGATTTCAGTTTTAAAATTTTGAGTATATTTCGCAATAATTGAACATTTGTTTTTCATTAAATAAACAAATATAATGCACACGCTCAAGGAGTTATGATATCCTTAGTGACCTAACTCAGATTTATTAATTTTAAAATCACTACACATATCCACTAATAATCAAAATCAACCAATAAAACCTATATTACAATAATTTCCAACCTATAAATCAGGAAAGGAAACAAACACTAATAAAATAGAACAATTGCACCTAGGTCCCAAATAAGAGACATAATTTCAAAAATAACAAATTTGCAAACGATGCTATAATTTGTTGACTTTTGCAAACACTATATCAAGAATAAGAGAAGTTTCTTGATATTAATCAACAATAAAGTCATTCAAAATACTATGATCTGCTGAATTTTGCAAACGGTGCGCAGCTTTTTTCACCTACAGAAAAGGTAAATTTAAATAAATATTAGACCATGTCGATTTGTTCTGAATAATTTATGTATAATTAGATCAAACAACCATATTTGAAAATACTATGCAGAGTGATCATCTGAAAACAAAGTAAATTGCTCTTTTGATTCTACAATTCATCCCTTGATTTCAAATATATAAACAAATAATCTTCACTAAAAATATTTTTAAATTTGTTATTTTACTTCCTTTTCTCACATGACAACGCTTTCATTTATATTTATAGAAAAATAAATTATAAGTATTGTAGCTCTCTTTTTTTTCAGAAAGAAAATTAAAAAAAAAGAAACAAAGAAATGGTGTGTAAAGGAGTACTGATTACCTGATCTTCCCAGTCAGTAAACATTATAATCCCACCAACAATGATTGTCTGCAGAACAACGCCAATGGTCCAACCCCAAATGAGGCCCTAAATATAATCATCAAAAAACCAAATTAAAATAAAACAAACTTATAAATCGTAATTCACAAAATATAATAACTAATATTTGTATAATTGTATATACACTATATCTTACTTTGAATTAAGTTAACATTAAATGTAAAATCAATATATGATGCGTTTCATTTTACAAATTCATCACGAAAATTCTTGCGACAAATGTATGCACTGCTGGATATATAATCCATAATTAATGCAACGTATATCTTATTTCATATATTTTTCAATGTTTGTATGTAATATAGTAAAGTCAATCAAAGTGAATGGTGTGTGTGTGTGTTTTTCTTTTTATGAAATGATAAATGGAGGCTGTGTGCCTTAGCTTTGTTGGTAAACTTACAGCAGGTCCCAAAGAGGTTTTGAAGGCAAGAAAGTAGGCAAGAGTGAAGCAAATGGTATAAAGGACCAAATTTATCCAACCCACCATGCCTTGTCGTCCACTTCCAATTGCTTGCCCTGACATTATATATTCACATATTTCAGGATACACAAACAAGCTAAGCCTAGAAGAACAATTTGTATTATATATATAAGCTAAGTAAATAGTTTTCAAATGTTTATATTTTGTTTTTCCCCAAAAAACTCCTTTTGTTTGACATATAAATTGATAGGTAGTATATACAATCGATCTTTTAGCTTTACAGTTTTAATTTGGTTCATTAACTTAACATTATAATGTTGTTGACAAAAAATGTTGGTGCCCACATTTTAAACACGAAAAATCCTTATAAATTGATCACATGTTAAGTTTAATTTTCAAAATAACAATGACTGCTCTAAAACAGTATTTGAGACTATCAACGTTTTTACTAAATAACTAATACCACACGTTTTAAAATTAAGGAATTAAAATAAAACTTCACATAAAGTTAATGTCTCCTTTAGCCATACTGATAAAAGTGTGTGTGTGTGTGTGTGTGTGTTTAAGAGAGATTTTAAACATAATTTGATATAATTAATTAATTTAACTTCGTTAATACCCTCAAATCAAATAACTAGATAGTATATTAAAATGTAGTGCTATGTAATAATTGAAAAAATGATGAAGAAATAGCTAGCGTGCGTATTACTTACCAAAGAGGACAAAGTGATTGCCATTGACGAGAAAGTAAAGGGCCATAACAGGAAACAAAGAGGAAGTAACTTGAATTACTTGAGAATCAGAGGAATAGAGTTTGATGAGTGCCACACGAAACACCAAAACAACAACTGCGCAAATGAAGCAAACGATAAAGCCAATTCCATTACATACAGCCACTGACATTTTTGCCACTCTTGCGTTTCCAGCTCCAAGTTCATTACCAATTCTAACACTGCAAGTATCCACGCGCGCGCACACACACACAAAGTAATTCTCATTAGATTCTAGATGATTTAAAATTAAAAAAAAAAGAAAAAGAAAAAAAGTAATGAACCCAAACATAAGAGCTGATCGAAGGTTTTCCTTTGGTCATAAGTAAAATACTTGTGTTTCTTGTTTTCTTTGGCATTCATACCCTTGTTTTTTTGGAGAGGAAGATAAGATTCCGTCAAATACCTAAACTTCAAGGGTTAGGGGTTGATTTTACTTTGAAAGTTTTAGCTCATTAATAACTTTATTCTGAAAGTATCTTTTTATATCCAATTTTACCCTGTAAGTATTATTATAATATAATGGTGCAATATTTTCCTCTACCATTTACATATTAACGATCAATATCATGTGAGTTTTTTTAACAGAATTAGGCATTATCGCTACGTTTTGAAGCTTCCAGAGAGTTTGATAAAAAAATATTTAAAGCAAAATAGATTTCAATTCAAGGCTTCAAAGTGGCCTAATTACGTGAAGAGAATTCTGGAACAATTTTTTTTTTTTTTACTGAAGTTGCCTAAATGCCATTAATTTGAAGAAAAAGATTATTAGAAAATCCAACAACGTAACTTCACTAACAACTTTCGCCTATCAATCGAATTCATAAACCCTGACAATAACAACTATTTTTATTAATGCGAGGGTGTTTATATAACCATGTCATTAAAACCATCATAATATACAAAATAAACCATTTTGAAGAATGGTTTTTAATTTTAGTGATCTTTAATTATAGGTCTTTTCTTCTTATTACTTGATTGCACAAAGTAATTAATCGTACAAGCAATGAATACGATTTAAAGGAAAGACACTTTACCAAACATTTAATCCACATTTTGTTTTCAAATAACTAATAACTGTACTCTGGTAATTTTCTTAATTTACATCAAAAAGTGGGATATTACTTTAACAGGTTTTCATTAATATTTTTTGAACTGAAGGTTCTTATTAGTTTGATACCCATTTAAACACACACAAACGTATTAACGTTGGGTTTGAACACGAAGCCTAAGCTAGTTTTGAACCCAAACTTCATCCAAGTGGCCTATCACCAAGAAAATAAAATAGAAATTGCGCCTTTCAAATATTATAACAGACCTGGCAGCAAGTAACAAGCCTGTGACCAAACTGGAGTGCCAGTTGACGTAGTTGAGACTGAAAGCAAATTAAAGGAAAGAAACATTAATACACACACATGAGGGAGGTATAAATTAATTAAAGGACAATTGCAATGATGAGATCCAAAGTGAGAAAATTATTATAAAATAAGTCCCATTGGTTGATCGTTGTTATTGGCAACACGAAAAATAAAGAAGTCATTCTTAATAAGTGAAAAACATTAAATAATTCTGATAGATTAAGTCATTGATAATAAGTGAGTTTTCATACTAGTACCACCAGACCTCTCTAGTCCTTAATAAGTCATTGGTATTATGTAAATAACCAATAACCCATTGAGACTTCTCTGATACTAATATTTTGTCTGAGACCTCGCTCAATGTAATTTTCTCATAAATTAATACAAAAATTGAGGGAAATTTCAAAAAGAGAAAAAAAATATTATTAGTCATTACCAAATGGAAAGTGAGTCCACTGCAATGGTAGAGTTGGGAAGCATCTCTGATAGAACATACACTGCAAGAGAAAATCCTACATCCAAACTACAAAAATAATGTGTTATTTTTGTTTTCAACTAACTCTTAGCAGCAATAAAAAAATTAAATTAAAGATATTTAGATTATTAGATTAAGTCATTTAACTCTGTAATTTTGATCCCTAAATTTAATAAAGTGATTTTCAGTCTTCTAATCCTATAAAATTAAGAGCAAAAATGTTGGAAATACAAAAAATCATTAACCAACCAATCAAATAAACTAAAACATTTTATGAAACTATATCAAATATATTTTCGCAAATAAAAACATTCACTCAGTAAGAAAACCACAAATGAATATGATAATCACAATTACATTTAATTACATCAACAAATTAATTAATCTACTATCCATCAAAGATGTGTGCGTGTAGTATTAACAATGAATACATACCAAATTATGGCAGAAGAAGAAAATGAATACATACCATAGCATGGCAGAAGAAGAAAAAGCAAGCTTGAGGTAAGTCCACATCCCTTTCAACTTAAAAGCTTTAAGAGAGAAACCGGTCCAGGTTTTCTTGCAAGAAGGGCTAAGAACAATATAAAGCCCTATGCTAAAAACAAGCAACCACCAAGAGAAACAAAGAGTAAGCGCAGCACCAACAAGGTCAAAGCCTAGAACCGACACAACAATCCATGTGAGAAGAAGGTGGAAGCAGAAAACCCCAAAAGCAACATAAGCTAGAAAGTTAACATTGTTTTGTGCAACGAGGAATCTTTGCATGGGATACACAAGTGCATAGGCATAGAGCATTGGGACGAGTGCACGTCCAAAAGTTTGACCTATTTCGGCAATCTCATCGCTTTCGTTTTTGCCGAAGAACTTGAGGATTGGGCCAGAATACCAAAAGAAAAATGTGAGAGCTATGGCTACTAATATCTGCATTATCATTGATCTTTGGCATATGATTCCCATCACATCATATTTCTTGGCTCCGTATGCTTGTCCACATAGAGTTTGAACTGCGCTTGACATTCCTGCCTGCTCACACACACACACATTAGCTATATATACAAAATCATGTGTTTGTATATGTAAGCTTGGATCTAACATTAAAATATACGATAGCTGATATAACATTGCTAAAATTATAAGAGGCACGCAATGGAAAAATAATGTAGGCTCCACACCACACTACAAAAACACAAGGCTTTTTGTCACGGTTTTATTAAGTCTTGATGTTTAACAAAATTGTTTTTTATTGTTGCGACATGATTAAACAAACTCTTTATCAGTAAGAACACATGGTAATTATAACATAGGAATAAAAACAAAACATAACTCATCATTAACAAGAAACAAATGTAGGGGAGAGTAGAACGATTGGAGTTTTGCCAAAAATATTCCCAAAATAAAATGTAGGGAGAATTACAAACAAGTCTCAAGAAAAGTATTAATCATGATTATGTCCCCAAAAGTCATTAAATCACATAAAGTCCATAGTGATATTAAATGACATACATGCATGTGTTGGGAGTTATCGACGTAATTCCATGAGCTTTAATAAAACTAGATTTTAAAAGTGTTATATTGCATCGACAATTCCTAACATATGAGATTTAATATTATTATCCCAAGTCTATATGAACTTCAATGTAATTCAATGACTTTTTAGAATCTAATTGTGATTAATTACTTTTTGGAAACTTGTTTGTTATTTCATGTATGTACTATGTTTAACTAGACACAAGGGAGGTGAGAATCTCCAGATTTCAACTTTGCTTCTCTCCGGTAACTAGTCTAGCGTGGGGCCAACTCAGCTATTGGCCTATATATATACCGATGACCCAAGATCTCAAGTCACTTTATATGGACTTAGACTCACTTGAGCATTTTGACTTTTCTTTTTCACACGCCCAAACACAAAGTTTCAACAAAAATGAGATGGATGGAATAGGTCCCATATTTGATAACTTTCTTTTGGACAAGAATAATCAAATGAAAAAGTGCGCAGACATATACTTCGTCTGGTCCTAAATATAAGACCTAATTGATTTTTTAGAAAATCCTATAAAAAAGCAAAATAATTTAATTATAAATTGATTTACCTAATTTTTTCCCTTAGACTAGTTTATTTTACCTATAAATTAATGAATAATCTAAAAATAAATCAAATATGTCATGATTTAATAGCATATTTCGCAACCCTAACTTCTCCAAAAAAAAGTCAATTAGGTCTTATATTTAGGACTGGAGGTAGTATATTATAGCACACAAAATAATGTTGGAACATGTGAGTCAAGGCTCATTGGCACCACATTTTGTTTAACCACGCACCTCATTTAGAGCAGAGCACCATACTTCTATTATATATTTTTTTGCACAGATACTTCTATTATATATGAACAAAACGAAGAGGTTAGGTAAAGTGATAATAATTAAGTCGATTTCTTGAGAAGATGGTCCCACACCCCATGTTGAATTTACCGTGGTTTAGTGATTAATTATCCTCCCTGCTATCATAATAAAAAAAATCGACAACAAGCTAGAGATAACTATTTCGTAAAAAACTTTAATGTGAAAACTGATTAATCAATTACCAAAATGCTGAGTTGTTTTTTTTTTAAAAAAAACCTAAAATTACCTAATTTTTGCGAGATAAAAAAATGGATTGAAATAATCTCTTACATTCAAAACCAAAATATACTCCTTTAATAGCTCATTTAGGACCAAAGGAGCTTCCATACCTACCTCTCTAGTCCTTTATCCGGACCTATAGTTTAAGACCCTGTCGATTAATTATTTTAATCTATTAAGAAATTGAAATAAACTACTTCTACTTATGAGTGTAACATTCTATTGTATATCAGTATAGTCAAAAGTCCTTATTGGTAAAAAAAAAATATAGTCAAAAGTCCTCAAACCAGTCAAATGAGTCTTATACTCCTATTAGCACTACTAGAGGAAATGTATGTGTATATTTTAATTTATTCAAAAAAAAAGTATGTGTATATTTTAATAGATGAGGGGAGAATTAATTTAAACAGTGATATATTGACACCTACAGATACATTATACATACGTACATACCGCGAGAGCATAAGCAACACCTTGAAGTCCAAGACAAGCCAGAGAAGCACCAGCAAGCTCTGAGTCACCCAAATGACCTACAAACAAGAGAGTCACAAATACCAACATGTAATTAAACAAAGCACTCATAATGGTTGGCCATGATAACTTCCAAATCAACTTCGTCTCCCAACCAACAATCCTAATCCACCATTTCACTGGCATGAGCTTCTTCTCTATGTCATCATTCCCCAGAAACTCCTCAACTCTTGCAGAAGAATAACGTGGAATTATCCCGCAACAATTCTCTCCATCATCATCATCCATCCTTGTCAGCAATGGCCGATGATTTTCTTCGTCATTATTGTGAGAGTTCATGTTTAATTTTTGCAGCCTCCTCTAATGTGTCTTTGTGAGTTTTGAGGTTGCACTGATGTTTTTATTATTGTTTTGGCCTAATTGCATGGAAACAAATAAGAAGGGTGGGTGACAACTATATAGGCCGTTGTCTATCTAACTAGTATCACATACACGAGAAATGCATACGACTACGACTGTTTGACCTGTGGTTCAAACTGTAATAAAGGTATGATTTCACTTTTAATCACGTGATCCATTTTTATACTGACCCGATTACTACCTAATCGAAATTAGTTAAGGAATAAGTTATACATTTTTTTTATAATGGAAATAAGTTATAGATTAACTTCTTTTTCTTTTACCACTTTGGCCCTTTTAATAAACTCATATTATCCAATTCCCATATACCAAGGAAATGTAGTTAACACATTGAAAGTCATTGAAATTAATAAATTTGTTCAATTTTTTATACAAAAATTTTAGGAAAGAGGTAGTGCAACATTCCAATTTTTATTATTTCCATTTAAATATAATTTGGATATGATTAGTTAAAGAATTAGAGATATTGATTAGATCAAATATACTATTTGAGTGTATATATAATTTTATTTGTTGGGATTTTTTGAGATTTAATAGAAGAATTTGAAAATATACATCATCATAAGATATTGCGATTTATTATATTTACAAAATCATGTTTGAATAAATACCCAAAAATATGTTATAAAAATATACCCGGCCCAAAACTATAGAACAATTTGTTATATTATGAGTTAAGTTATAAGATCAGTTTGTTCAATAAATAGTCATTGGTCTTTAAAATGTATTTAAAAAGTAGATTCAGGAGGCAAATGTTATATAACTCGCTCTCCTATCATCCAATGAGAGGGCCCCTAACTCATGACCCACTAGGGTTTGTCCTTATGGGCTCTAGAGAATGACGAGTAAGCCCTTTATCTCTATCCACACAAGTAGGTTTTACCTAGATTCACTAGCTATGGAGATGTCTCCCCAAACGACATACTGAAACCACAACTAAGTATTACTCTCGGGAATCGAACATTTTCTAAGATGATCAAACATCCAACCCTTTCGCCAGCTGAACCAACATAGGATAGGTTAATTTGTCCAATTTTATCATCATTTATGAATAAGTGTTTCAATAAAATTTATATATTCGCTTTCACCATCTCCTCCTCTCTTCACATTGATTGTAATATGAACCAAAATTATTTTCAGAAAAAATTATTGAAAACCATTGACCCCGCTCCTCTAATAATTTTCTCTATTAGAATTTCAAAAAAAAAAAATCTGCCTCTGCCTTTAAATCTTTCTTGTTAAGAAGAATCAATAATTCAACAAATATTGTAACATTTTTTACATAATTTACCCCAAGAATACAAGTGGGAGTGAAATTGAATAAATGTGGAAATCCTAATCCTATATCTGATTGAGAAATTATTGCGATGCACCATGTCATTTGTGGTCTGACCAATCACAAGTTAATACATAATGTCTAATGTGAAATTTTCAATTTGACTTGGCATTAAAGAATAACAACCAACTCATAAAAATACTTTTTATTTTATTTTTTCAATTTTTTATATTTTAAAAGTTAAATAAATATATTTTTATCATTTAGTTACTATTTTTTTGGTGCCAACAATTCAAAAATTTCACATCATATCTCATGTTAACTTGAAATAGATGAAGGTTCTTGATATTAATCAACAATACAGTCATCCAAAATACTTTGATCTGCTGAATTTTGCAAACGGTGCGCAGCTTTTTTCACCTACAGAAAAGGTAAATTTAAATAAATATTGGAGCATGAATGTCGATTTGTTCTGAATAATTTATGTATAATTAGATCAAACAAACATATATTCTATTTGAAAATTCTATGCAGTCTGATCATCTGAAAACAGAGTAATAAATTGCTAGTTTCGATTCTACAATTCATCCATTGATTTCAAATATAGACACAAATCTTCGTTAAAATATTTTTTAATTTATTGTTTTCCATTCTTTTCTCTCATGAGAACGCTTTCATTTATATTTACAGAAAAAATAAATTATAATTATTATAGCTCTCTTTTTTTTCAAAAAGAAAATTTAAAAATAAAATGAAATAAAGAGTCTTAAACTCTTAATTACCTGATCTTCCCAGTCAGTAAACATTATAATCCCACCAACAATGATCGTCTGCAGAACAACTCCAATGGTCCAACCCCAACATAGGCCCTAAATATAATCATCAAAAAACCAGATTCAAATAAAACAAACTTATAAAACGTAATTCACAAAATACAATAATTAATATTTGTATATACACTATTATACTACCTCCTACCTCCGGTCCTAAATATAGAACCTAATTGACTTTTTTTGGAGAGATTAAAGTTGCGAAATAGGTTATTAAATGTTGACATATTTGATATATTTTTAAATAATCCATTAGTTTATAGGTAAAATAAACTAGTTTAAGGGAAAAAGTTAGCCAAATCAATTTATAATTAACTTATTTTGCTTTTTTAAGGATTTTCTAGAAAAAATCAATTAGGTCTTATATTTAGGACCGGAGGGAGTATTTTTTCAATGTTTGTATGTATAAAGTCAATCAAAGTGAATGGTGTGTGTGTGTGTGTTTTTTTTTCTTTTATGAAATGATAAATGGAGGCTGTGTGCCCTTGTTGGTAAACTTACAGCAGGTCCCAAAGAGGTTTTGAAGGCAAGAAGGTAGGCAAGAGTGAAGCAAATGGTATAAAGGACCAAATTTATCCAACCCACCATGCCTTGTCGTCCACTTCCAATTGCTTGCCCTGACATTATACATTCACATGTTTCAGGATACACACACAAGCTAACTCCTAGAAGAACAATTTGTATTACAGAAGCTAAGTAAATAATTTTCAAGTGTTTATATTTTATTTTCCCCCAAAAAACTTCTTTTGTTTGACATATAAATTGATAGGTTAGAGTATATACAATTGATCTTTAGCTTTACAGGTTTTAATTCGGTCCATTAACTTAACATTATAATGTTGTTAACAAAAAATGTTGGTGCTCACATTTTAAATATGAAAATCCTTATAAATTGATCAGATGTTAAGTTCAATTTTCAAAATAACAATGACTGCTATAAAATAATTTTTGAGACTATCAACATTTTTACTAAATAACTAATACCACACGTTTTAAAATTAAGGGATCAAAATAAAACTTCACATAAAGTTAATGTCTCCTTTAGCCATACTGATAAATGTGTGTGTGTGTGTGTAATCCAATGTGAGTGATTTTCAACATTATTTGATATAATTAATTAATTTAACTTCTTTGATATCCTGAAATCAAATAACTAGATCTCTTATATTAAACACTGAATGAATGTAGTGCTATGTAATAACTAAGAATAAAGCAATAAATAGCGTGCGTATTACTTACCATAGAGCACAAAGT
This sequence comes from Mimosa pudica, assembly GCA_029929735.1. NCBI lineage: Eukaryota > Viridiplantae > Streptophyta > Magnoliopsida > Fabales > Fabaceae > Mimosa > Mimosa pudica. The sequence goes on from JAKELP010000040.1 coordinate 3,191,264, forward strand.
GATTGCCATTGAAGAGAAAGAAAAGGGCCATAACAGGAAGCAAAGAAGAAGTAACTTGAATTACTTGAGAATCAGAGGAATAGAGTTTGATGAGTGCCACACGAAACATCAAAACAACGACATCACAAATAAAGCAAACGAGAAAGCCAATTACATTACATACAGCCACTGACATTTTTGCCACTCTTGCGTTTCCAGCTCCAAGTTCATTACTAATTCTAACACTGCAAGTATCCACACACACGCGCGCGCACACACACACACAAAAAGTAATTCTCATTAGATTCTAGATGATTTAATATTAAAAAAAAGAGAGAGTAATGGATCACAAACATAAGAGTTGATCGAAGGTTTTCCTTTGGCCGTAAATAAAATACTTGTGTTTCCTGTTGTCTTTGGCATTCATACCCTTGTTTTTTTTTTTTGGAGAGGAAGACAAGATTCCGCCAAATATCTTTTTATCCAATTCTACCTTGTATATTATAATAATGGCGCAATTTTTTCCTCTACCTTTTAAATATTAGTCGTCAATATCATGTGAGTTTTTTAATTGAATTAGGCAATATTGCTACGTTACGTTCTGAAGCTTCCAGGGAATTTTGACAAAAGAAAAAACATAAGGCAAAATCGACCTTGAGCGCAAACTTGGTAAAATACGCCATTGTTCAAAATTTTCCAATTCAAGGCTTCAAAGTGGCCTAATTAGTCTGGACCAATTTTTTTTTACTGAAGTTGCCTAAATGCCATTAATTTGAAGAAAAGGATTATTAGAAAATCCAACTACGTAACTTCACTAACAACTTTTGCCTATCAAGCGAAATCATAAAACCTGACGATAACAACTAATTTTATTAATGAGGGTGTTTATCTAAACATGTCTTAAAACCATCATGCAAAATAAACCATTTTGAAGAATGGTTTTAAATTTTAGTGATATTTAATTATAGGTCTTTTCTTCTTATTAGTTGATCACTTCATTGCACAAAGTAAAATTGTACAAGCAATTAATACTATTTAAAGGAAAGACAATTTATAGAACAATTAAACCCACAATATGTTTTCACATAACTAATAACTCTGGTAATTTTCTTAATTTACATCAGTTGATTATTTAGTTATAGTGCATTAAAAATGGTGAGTAGGTTATTTCTCTCTCAGAGCCAAAAAGTAGCATATTACTTTAACAGGTTCTTATTACTTTGATTTCCATTTAAACACACACAGACATATCAACGTTGGGTTTGAACCAACGTTGGGTTTGAACCCGAAACCACATCTAAGCTAGTTTTGAAACCAAGCTTCATCCAAATGGCCTATCGACAAGAAAATAAAATAGAAATTGCGCCTTTCAAATATTATAACAGACCTGGCGGCAAGTAACAAGCCTGTGACCAAACTGCAGTGCCAGTTGGCGTAGTTGAGACTGAAAGCAAAATAAAGGAAAGAAACATTAATTTGTATAATAAATTAATCAAAGGTCAATTGCAATGATGAGTGTGTGTGTGTGTACATAAGGGATGTATAATAAATTAATCAAAGGTCAATTGCAATGATGAGATCCAAAGTGAGAAAATTATTATCAAATCAGTCCCATTGATTGATCGTTGTTAATGAAGACACGAAAAGTAAAGAAGTCATTCTTGATAAGCGAAAAGGAAAAAACTTATATCAAGTTGCTTATATCAAGTTTGTCCAATTCATCTATAAGATATTTTCACTTGTTCAGTTTTTTCACTTCAACAAGGAGGTGATTGTTGTCTCACAGTACTCAATCCAAAAACCAAATAATAAAGAAAAAAAAATTATGAAACCTACGTTTGCCACAGCCAAGAATAACAGAATAGGAATCAACATCGACTTCTCAGAATCGGAATTGGCCCTTCATCCACACTAGCTCACCCATCTTCTTCATTCTCCAAAAACCAAATATGGCCTCTTCTTCTCTTCTCTCTCAACTTCACTAAAACCCCATAATCTCCACCACTCATTCCAGCATGGCCGCCTCTCAACCTCCGTAACCTCTCCCCTCACAGTTTCCTCAATCATAAATCCTCTCCGTCTTTCCGTTATCACACCCTCCTACCTTCTTCTTCCTCCTCTCTCTTCCTCATGCACCGAACCCAAAATCCATCCCTCACTCATCATCGTCTCGTGAATGAGATGATGGAGCAATGAAGGCGGAGAGAGAGAGAGGGTCACATTAATCACCCATCACCATCAGTACATTGCCCTTTCTTTTTTTTCTTTTTTTACCTTATTTTTTTCTGGATCTTTTATGTTTTGACTTTTGAGATTTGTGAGACAACACTGTTTCTTTTTTTTTTCTTTTTTTTACCTTATTTGATTATTTCCTTTTTCTGTATCTTTTACGTTTTGAGATTTGTGAGACAACAAACACGTCCTTGTTGACGTGGAAAAAATGAACAAGTGACAATATCTTATAGCAGAACTTGACAAACTTGATATAAGCAACTTGATATAAGTTTGATCCAAGTGAAAAACATTAAATGTTATAATTTTTAAATAATTCCGATAGATAATAAATTCATTGATAATAAGGGAGTTGTCATAACTCATAAGTATAACGTGACCTCTCTTGTTTGATTATGAGTCATAACAACACTAGTATAACCTGACCTCTCTTATTTGATTATGAAATGTGTTTGCTATATGTTATAACATATATATCATAACCTAGTTTTGCACAACCTGACCTCTCTTGTCGCTATAAGTCATTAGTATTAATAAGTAAATAACCAATAACCGATTGAGACTTCTCTGATACTAATTTTTTGTTTGAGACCTCATCAATATAATTTTCTCATAAATTAATACACAAATTGAGGAAAATTTAAAAAGAGAAAAATAATATTATTATTGGACGTTACCAAATGGAAAGTGAATCCACTGCAATGGTAGAGTTGGGAAGAATCTCTGATAGAACATACACTGCAAGAGAGAATCCTATTTCCAAACTACAAAAATAATGTGTTATTTTTGTTTTCAATTAACTCTTAGCACCAACAAGCAAGAAATTAAAGAGATTTAGATTATTAGATTAAATCATTTAACTCTGTAATTTTGATCCCTAGATTAAATAAAGTGATTTTCAGTCTTCTAATTAACCCTATGAAATTAAGATCAACAGTGTTAGAAATACAAAAAATCATTAAACAACCAATCAAACTAAAACTTTTTATGAAACTATATATATCAAATATATTTTCGCAAATAAAAACATTCACTCAGTAAGAAAACCACAAATGAATATGATAATCACAATTACATTTAATTTAATTACATTAGCAAATTAATCTACTATCCATTAAATAAGTGTGTGTGTGTGAGAGAGAGAGAGATTAACAATGAACACATACCACAGCATGGCAGAAGAAGAAAAGGCAAGCTTGAGGTAAGTCCACAACCCTTTCAACTTAAAAGCTTTAAGAGAGAAACCAGTCCAGGTTTTCTTGCAAGAAGGGCTAAGAACAATATAAAGCCCTATGCTAAAAACAAGCAACCACCAAGAGAAACAAAGAGTAAGCGCAGCACCAACAAGGTCAAAGCCTAGAACCGAGACAACAATCCATGTGAGAAGAAGGTGGACGCAGAAAACCCCAAAAGCAACATAAGCTAGAAAGTTAACAATGTTTTGTGCAATGAGGAATCTTTGCATGGGATACACAAGTGCATAGGCATAGATCATTGGGACGAGTGCACGTCCAAAAGTTTGACCTATTTCGGCAATCTCATCGCTGTCGTTTTTGCCGAAGAACTTGAGGATTGGGCCAGAATACCAAAAGAAAAGTGTTAGAGCTATGGCTACTAATGACTGCATTATCATTGATCTTTGGCATATGATTCCCATTACATCATATTTCTTCGCTCCGTATGCTTGTCCACATAGAGTTTGAACTGCGCTTGACATTCCTGCCTGCTCACACACACACACACATTAGGGAGAATTACAAAAATTATGTCCTCAAAAGTCATTAAATTACATTCGAAGTCCACAGTGATAGATATTAAATGACATGTATGTGTTGGGAGTAGTTATCGACGTGGTCCCATGAGTTTTAATAAAACTAAATTTTAAAAGTGTTGCATTATTGCATCAACAACTCCTAACATATGAGATTTAAAAAAACACCTAAAATTAATTACCTAATTTACGAGACAACAAATGGATTGAAATAATTTTACATTCAAAACCAAAATATACTCCTCTAATAGTTCACTTAGGACCAAAGGGAGCTTCCATACCTACCTCTTTAATACTTAAGACCCTGTAGGTTAATTGTTTAAATCTATTAAGAAATCGAAATTAATAAACTACTTCTACTCATGAGTGTAACATTCTATTGTATATCAGTCTAGTCAAAAGTCCTCCAACCAGTCAAATGAGTCTTATATTCCTATTTAGCACTACTACAGGAAATGTATGTGTATATATTAATAGATGAGGGGGAGAGTTAATTTAAAGAGTGATATATATATATTGACACCCACAGATACATTTTATATACATACATACCATGAGAGCATAAGCAACACCTTGTAGTCCAAGACAAGCCAGAGAAGCACCAGCAAGCTTTGAATCACCCAAATGACCCACAAACAAGAGAGTCACAAATACCAACATGTAGTTAAACAATGCACTCATAATGGTTGGCCATGATAACTTCCAAATCAACTTCGTCTCCCAACCAACAATCATAATCCACCATTTCATTGGCATGAGCTTCTTCTCTATGTCATCATTCCCCAGAAACTCCTCTACTCTTGCAGAAGAATAACGTGGAATTATCCCACAACAACCCTCTCCATCATCATCATCCATCCTTGTCACCAATGGCCGATGATTTTCCTCTTCGTCATTGTGAGAGTTCATGTTTAATTTTTGCAGCCTCCTCTTTTGTGTTTTTGTGACTTTTGTGGTTGCACTAATGTTTTTATTATTGTTTTGGCGTAATGGCATGGAAACAAATAAGGGTGGGTGACAATAACTATATAACTATATAGGCCGTTGTCTATCTAACTATCATATACAACTGTACAAGAGAAATGCACGTGCCAACATTGTTTGACCTGTGGTTCAAATTTCAAACTGTAATAAAGTATTTTTTCCTTGATAAACACGTGATTCATTTTTATACTGACCTGATTATTAGTACCTAATCGAAATTAGTTAAGGAATAAGTTGTACGTTAACTTCTTTTTCTTTTACCACTTTGGTCCTTTTTGTAAACTCATATTATAAAATAATATTCCCACATACCAAAGAAAGGTAGTTAACTCATTGAAATTAAAGTAATGTAAATTAATAAATTTGTCCAATTTTTGTATACAAAAACTTTAGAAAAGAGGTCTTGTAAAATCCCAATTTTTATTATTTCCATTTATATATAATTAGGATATGATTTATTAAAGAATTAGAGATATTGATTCAAGGGTTAAATATCATTCTGACCAATTAATTAAAGAACAATAAAAGGGCTCATTTTGGCCAATAAACAATAAAAATGACTCATTTTGGCCAATGACTAAAATACCCTTTAGGACCTAATTAAAATAATTTCTGAAACATGTGGGTCCCACTTTTAAAAATAAAAAATTACATACCCTACCCACCCCACCCTCCCTCTCTCCTCTCTAGCTAGCATCGTCCTCAACCTCGCGTTCCTGATTAAAACACACTGCTCCCTTTCTGAAACATGTGGTGTGGATTACTGTAGTTAATTAATTACCCTGCAAAATATACTAGAGGAGCAGTATTTTGTTCTGCCACATAAATGATGACTTAAGAAATTTCCTAGAAACAAAAATGTAAAAGCTGATATATCTGTTGAAGTAACGTCTTGGGGGCGAGAAAAAATTTCATTTAGTCAAAGGCAGAGTGAGAAAAATACTGGACAAGAAGAGAGCACAAGCACATGTGGCTCCGGCTTCCACGATCAGAGAGGGTGGGGAGGGATGAGTGCATGGGGATGGAGAATGAGCTTTCATTGTAGGCTGAGGATTGTGGCTGGGCTGGTGAGGACGGGAGGTTGAGGACGATGGTGGGGTAGGGTAATTTTTTATTTTTAAAAGTGGGACCCACATGTTTCAGAAATTATTTTAATTAGGTCCTAAAGGGTATTTTAGTACTTTCCATTAGCTCATTGGCCAAAATGAGTCATTTTTATTGTTTATTGGCCAGAATGAGCTTTTATTGTTCTTTGGCCAATTTAACTCTTTCAAAATAGTTAATTGGCCAGAATGATGCACTTCAGCTTGCCAACCGCGTTAGTTGGTTTTGCTGTTGTGTTTGGTCCGAAAAATGTGCTAAAAAAAAAATTGACCAGAATGATACTTAACCATTGATTCAATCAAATATACTATTTGAGTGTATGGATAATTTGTTGGGATTTGTTGAGACTTAATAGAAGAATTTGAAAATATGTCATTATAAGATATTGCGATTTATTATATTTACAAAATCATGTTTGAAAAAAACCCAAATTAACTATAGATCAGTTTGTTAGATTTTTTAATTATGACTGATAGAATTAAAGAAGAAATTGTAATCAAAAGAATTAAAGAAGAAATACAGATCTTTTACAATATCAATTAAATTAGGTGAAATTAGATAAATTTAGATATAAAGTAATATTTAGATTTAAATTGAGGATAAATAAAATTAGGATTTTCATAAATTATAATTAGATAAAGAAAACAAAATATATGCACCCGTATATAACAAACTTCCATGTTATCTATCTCATTCAAAAATTTGATTAAAAATAATAATAAGAATAATAATAATAATAATATTTACAAAATCATGTTTGAATAAATACCCAAAATTAAACTATAGATCAGTTTGTTAGATTTTTGAATTATGTATATGTCATTATAATATCAGTTATGAAGTGTATTAAAAAAGTAGATTTAGGAGGCGAATGCTACAGGTCTGACTCTCCTATCATTCAAATGCAGGGCTTATTTGATTTTGTCCTACATTTTAATTAATTCTCAAATTTGGTCCTTAAATGAAATTCTCCCTTGACCCTTGAATAAATTTATATATTAGCTTTCATCATCTCCTCTCTTAACATTTATTGTAATTTGAACCAAAATTATTTTCATAAAATGGACACATAGAAAGCACCAGCTGAGATTGGTGTCAATTTTAAAGTATTATTAAATCTAATCTTATAACTCATTTGATTAATTTTAGGGATATTAGGAAAGCTAAATAAACTACTTAATTTCTATTAACATTTTCCCAAATTATCGCTATTAATATTCCTTAATAATAAAGAAGCAATAGAGGGAGGGTCAGAATATTAAAGATAAGTGGCTAGGGTATTTTGGGGGTATCGAGTGATATTACCTATTATAAATAACATTCTTAATTTAATCAAATTAGATAAATAATCTTGTATTTACCAATAGAGCAAGTAAATAAAAAAAAGACCTGCATTGAAAAAGTGTGTTGTAGCAGTCCAGGAAAGTGAAGGAAGATCAGTCTTCAAATCTTAAAATTTCAGTCTTCAAATGAATAGCACATAAATTTGCAGATAAAACATTTGATTCCATCTTCTACATTTGGTAGTGTCAAGTGTTGTGTTGACAGTTAGAGAAGCAAGGTCTCCTATTACAATTTACAGTGATGTGCTGTAGATCTGAATAGCCTTGCAGAGTTACTTATAATACATCTCAACTATAAAACGGACATATAAGAATACTATGCCAATCCTGAGGCGTGAAACATCTTTCATAAAAGTGTCCAGACATCGTTTACCACAATTTCTGTGAACCACATTCTAATTAATATTCTAAAGACCCCATTGATGCAATGTCATTGCTAGCATTTCTCAACTCTTGTCGACTCGTGTAGTTGTTGCAAGCATTGCTAGTGGCAAAAAGCTTGTGGCCCAATGCAGAACCTGTGGGACCAAGACTTTCTCTGCCCATGTGTTGTACTTCAAGTGGAGAAAGAATCTTGATGTACCACACACTGTTCACAAACTCCCTGCATAAAGCAAGTCAAGTGTTTTAGAAATAATTAGGAAACAATATAGTGCGTGTCAAGGCTATGGCTAAGCAAAGGCAACAAAATCTACAGCACTTGAGAAAATATATTGGAAGTACGTTAAAGATTCCAAGAAAAAGAGCCATAGTTGTATGTAGCTTTTGGACATTCAGAATATAAGACATTCACATGATTCGGAACATTAATATCAAGAGGCAAGGCATATGTGAGACCAAGAAAAATATTTAATCAATGAAACGCTTCCATGTTAAAATGAAAATAAATGATGGATTATTTGTATAGCACCAAACAGAATCATCAATTATAGATACTGTGCCACAAATAATCACTATTAGACACCACTGGAAAGCAAGTCACTTATAAATGACAGCCAATATATGATATAATTTCATACCAAAAACTAGTTCAAAGACTTACTGCCATGGGTCATCACCAAGGAGAAGAACGTCATTCTCCCGGTCAATGAATACAAGCTGCCAGCCTGATCTCTGAGGGTTCTCTAGTTGGCCTTCAAGCCCAAACATGCGAGCTAGCTCACTACGAAGTTCATCGTAGCTGCTAAACTTAGAGATGTCCAGTGACCTCCCGAAGCACCCTGACTTGTGAACCTGTCAAAATCGCACAATAATCACCAAAAAAAATATAGAGATACAGTCCAAGCCAACAAAGGAAAAACAAAAAAAAGGGTTAACCCAGTTCTAGTCCCCACTTGGTGAGAGTGCTGGGGGAGGGAATATACTAGGCAGCCTTACCTTTGCTTTATGCAGAAATTAAAGAGGCTGATTTGAACCCACAATCTCAGACCCCACAGCAAGCGAGTTTACCATTGAGTCAAGCTGACCCTCCAACTGATCCTTAATATAGGACTTGTTTCAGAAGTTAATGTTTATTCCTTATTCATTTCAAGTTTTTTCACAATTACCCCTATTGATGCTTCCTTAACAAGAAGTAAAGAACAGAGTGGAAGAGTTGAAGATGGTCAGTGTGTTTTATAAAAATCATGTCACATTATTTAACTAACATCCTTAATCTAATCAAATGAGGTAAACAAGTCTTATATTCAGGACCAGAGGGAGTATTAGTTCTTCTCACACTCTCAGGTTATAAAACAGATTTTTTTCCCCTTGAGGCATAACTGAACTGTATAATTGAACAATTGGAATACAATTTATCAAAGACGCAATTGCCTATTCATAAACTATAGCACACCGTCACTATTTGTTTAATGAATTTAGCTCAAGATATTTAGCCCAAAAGAAAAAAACTGTATGTCCCACACTTCAGAAAGCATTCCAACCATCCTTCAAACTCATAATCCCCAATTTCAACAAAAGTGAGGACATTGATTTAAGAAGCAGTGGCACTACCCCTACACTGCCTTTCAAGGGTTAAGACAAGGTTTTTATTTTTATTTTTAAAGGCAAATAAAGTTAAACGTGAACATTACCTTGACAAAAGTTCCAGTTGACGTATTTGCTTGCTCCACATTTTCAGAAGACTGAAAAAAACCAGATTCATCTACACAACTTGATGTTGTCATGTCTGAACTTGGAGGATAATCAGTCCCCGTAGCACCAATGAAGTTCGAAGCTGAAGAATGCATCAATAATGTATCATTTTCATTGCTAACATTTCTCATGTTTGACATGCTTTTTTGTAACATAAGAGTAGGATCAATATTATCCCCAAACTTAAGATTGTTCTGAGGATCAGTAACACCTTGATTTGCAGAATATTCTCTTCCAGGAAATGAAGGAAAAATAGGAAGTTCAGATACGTTTGAGTATGACGCTCGCAAGTTTTCCACCTTTGGTAATACACATTGAACAGCAGAAGTTTGAAGCTGAGGTACAATAGTTAGTTGCTTGGGTAGTAAGGAAGCAGGAGAAACCAGAGAGTTGGGTCCATTCATGTTCATTAACTGGGATACTCTATCCTGGGGAAATGATCCTAGCAGACTCTGGATAGCAGAAACATCAGAACTGGGAATTTGGCTCCTGGTGGGTTCAGGAAAACTCTGCTGTTGGCAATTTGAAACAATAGTTGGCATGGATGGAGAGAGAAATTGGGTAGGTGATGCAAAATTAGACAAAGGAGAGACAACATTTGAGATCTGCTGCTGAACAGGTAAACTATTGGGTTGCTGCTGCTGCTGCTGCCTTTGATCATTATAAGGATGGTAACGCTGCACCTGTCGTTGCAGAAGTAAAGGTTGAGAAGGAATCTGGTTTTCTTGAAAATTGTGTGGGACATTTTGGGACTGAGACTGCTGTAACACTTGTCTCTGGCCAGAAGGAGCACCAGGACCATTTGAAGACTGCTGAAACTGCAGCAGAGATTCAGAAGGCTTAGATGGACCCGTTGCCCTCATTTCCTGAAGTGCAGCAGCAGCCATTGCTTGATATAATTCTGGCTGAATTCCTGACATAGAAGCATCAAGTCTTGGTTGCATCCATGGTGCAACCCCCAATCCCTGGAAGTTCAGAGATTGCATTCCTTGATCTCCAAGCCCACCTTGGAGCCACGTGAATGGAGAACTAATCATGTCGCTATCCTTTAGACCTGAAGCACAAAAACAGGGGAAACAAATTGATTGAGCCAAAGGTGAAGGTGCCATCCAATTCACTACACAAGTAAAACAATGCATCCTACCAAAAGAAGGTAGCCCTGTGGGCCAAGGGCGTTTCAGCCTCAAAGGGAATGGGGATGGATACATAGGGAATGTTGTCAATGGTTCAATCTCCCACAAGGAAACTCTAGGCTGCCTATCCCCTGCAGTGGACTCATCCCAGCCAACCTACCACAACAGGCAAAAGTTTATACATGCTACACCATCTTTGATGGGTTCCCAATATTGTCATATTATTCAAAAAACTGTATTGACAAAGTCCCATGGGCATGGCTGTTTAAATTGAACAATCTTGACTAACCTTCACTGAACGCCAGTGTGAATTTGGCCACCGAGCAGGATCTAAATCACTAATTCCTGTTATAGTACCCATGTACCTGGACAAGGACATATGAAATTGAGTAAATGTATCAATGATTAATAATACCATAGAATATAAGCAAGGTTACTATTGTAAACAATATATATTGTGTGAAAGTTGTATATTTAAAAATTGACCAAACCAGAGGAAAATTAAAAATAATACCTACCTACGGACACTTGATTCTTCTGTCTCAAATAACATTCTAAACCGCATGCCAACAGAAACTCTGGTATGATACACAGCTTTGACATACTTAGCTAGGGGAATGACAAATTCCGATGGGCTTGCCCTATTAAGAAATAAAGAAGAAATCAAACAAGATTTGAAATGTGAATACTAGGATCAGCAAGATTAGTATTGTAATAGCTACTATCTATAACATCAAATTTATCAACCTTGGGTTATAGAATATAGTAAAGCGGCTATTTGTTGCAGCTGCATGAGCTGCAGCAGCAAGAAGACCTATATGCATGCTGTCACTTGACAGAACTGAAGATGGCATGACAGTCTGTGGACGATTTGCTCGCCGGATCCCCAAGAGTAATTGATTTTTATCATTCCTGGTGCAAAAGAACAGGAAGATGGGTCACACTAATATTTATTGATTGTTTATAAGTTTTAACAGCTTGAAATGAGATGCAAACAAAAATTCAACATCGTTGATCATTCAAATTGATGAGGACCACATCCGCAAAGAAAGGTTGGTTATTTTTTTATAACAAAGTAAGGAGATCATTGTACAAAATCAGGTTAAGTTCTCCACAAACAGATGTTCTTTTAATAGGGAAAACCCACTTAACTATTATAAGTACTATAGAATGCATTACTTAGAGTCTAAGCTTTCCTGTTGATCCTTTCTAGCTTTTAAGAATCTACTAAATCAACCAATGCATATTCATCGTAAAATTTCCAAGCTTTTAAATGTCAACCAATGTTTCCTTTAAAATCATGAACCTCAAAATGATAGTAATAATAAGTAGTAACAATAACAAACAAGATTGAAGAAAATTGCATCTCCTGAAAGTCAAAAGATTTAAGAAATTATGTGTACCAGATAAAAAGAACTGAATCACCAGCAACCAGCCTCTTAGCGCTAACAAAAACACTCCACCCTGTAGTAAGAAGATGCCTTTTCGGTTGACCTACAAAAACAAAAACAAAATTAAAAAGAAAAACATGGTAACAAGCCAAGTGGTTCAAGCATTAAAATCAAGATCCGGGTGAGGCATAGCATGACCATTACTTGCCAAATCAATCCAGTGTTTTAAGTAGTGATAAATAAATTATCCAATGCCAGGAATCAGATTCTTAAGAGAATCAGGTACACACCTCTCCTCAGAAGATTAGGAAGAGGGATGACAAAATAATCCCATAGCTCAAAAGAAAATAAGAACAAAGATGAACCAAAGGAAAAAATACCACACCTAATCACCCATACTCCTGACTTTGAGGAGGTCACATACTCTGCATTTCACTAAGCCAAAACAACATCTACCTCCTATTCACCCTGTTCCCTCCATTAAAAGTATCATTCTCCCCTTTTATAACTCATTCTCTCTCATTTGCAAACCTGATAAGGAGTTAGTGATCTCCAGCATCATGATCTCCATAAAAAGCATAACTACCTCTCTATATGTTTCTTATAGTTTCCTGGACCTTTGCATTTCTTCTCCTAAAGAGGCCCTACCGTACCTGTCTGGCTGCAGACCAGGCCCATTCCCATTGGGTCCATCACCCAATCTTACCAATAAATAATGATTAAATTAGCCAAACTAAAGATGTGGCGCGTCTAGTTCTTCAGTGCCTCAGTTGCATTGCCAAAAGGCAGCACATCTCAGCAGTATCTAACACCCCATTTTGTCTTACATGAAATATAGCATGCATTTGTCTTTTCTTACTACAATTTGCATCCAAATATCTAGAGGATTTGGAATAATAGATCTTGAGTTTTTCAGATGATGTCCAGATTAGAGGCGCACAGTTGCCCATAACTAAATCTAACCGGATAAAGTGAACAGATAATGCAACATGATATAAATATTATATCAAAAAGGAAACCTCGAAAAATGTGTCTGAATTTCCACTCATTGTCATGAAGATCCCTTGCAATTAGTTCCTGAGCAGGAGGCTGCTGCGAGTAATCCTAGTAATAAATTATGAAATAAGGTTAAGAGCTTGCAAAGTAATTGCTAAGTGTTTTATGCAATTGACCAAACCATAAAGTTGATGTTACTAACAAGAGGAGGGAAAACTTTTTCAGCAGCTCTTCGAGGGACAGAAAATCCTCCATGAGTGCTGGTATCACTTGCAGTTAGTGTTTTGCAGAAGTAATTGGTTGGCTGTTTGTTTGCATTGCCCAACTCGGCAGGCAACAGATATATATCCTTTTGCTCTTGCTACAAAAGAAATGATATCAAGATATGACTAAAACAAAGATTAAAACATTTCATAACATCAAACAGTCAAAAAGTACCGGACTTAGGGGTTGCAGGGTCATTTGAGCATATACTTCATCTGTTTCCACATCTGCCTGAAAGTCATAAGGCTTAAAAGCTTAGAAAGTAACCCTACAATAAAGTCACAAAGCAGGTTCAATTAAACACATCAATCCTTACATGCATTGTAACATTGTGAAGCTGACATATAAGCTGTGGCGGCAGGTTAGGGTAATTGGGAATATGTGCATCTACCTCTTTGTTTGTTGAAGCAGAAACCTGCAAAAGGAAAAGAAAAGGGAAATTCAATTTGGTCAAGTAACTGAATGAAAGCATTTACAAATGGAAGGTATTTGAAGCAATCTATCCTTATGAAATTAAAATGTAAAAGCATATCAGGAACATTATCTGCTGATATTAATGCAAAATCACAAAACAACACAGTTTTATTTGTCCAACTAGACAATATAAAAGGTGCCCACCTTCAACCCAGTCCAATATATATATAAAACAAGTACCACTTGTTTGTCATATAAAGTCCAAAAACATGAGATGGCAACAACATTTTTTAAATCACTTTTGTTTTCTTTACTGTATACATCATTGAACTTAAAATTAGAGTTGCACATCATTAGATGGTCTCCCTCCTCTAAGGAATAATATCTGTCACATATATCCAAGAAGTCAACTATTGATCTTGATCATGTGAAAGGCTCACTGCAATTCTTATCTTATGCCCATATAAAAATCCCATGAACTTAGAATTGATATATGTGCATTTGGCCCACGTAACAGCTTTTACCATATCTTAACAGAAAGAAACAAGTTGAAGTCTAGCCAACCAAAATCCAGTTTGCAGATCAAAATATAAGACCAGTTCATTGTGACCCTATGACACATCATTCATCATCTCTATGCTATCTGTGTTCTTGGATAAGCATAAAACCTCTTACCAAATATCTATTGAAGAAACAATTAAAGTAGCATAACAACACTCAACAATTAAGATGAAAATCAACATACTGACCTGCTCACTGTGACCTTGGGCAAAGTAGACCACGCGACTTCCAACAGGTGGCAGAGACACCAGAGGACCAGCACATGCATGCCATAGTTCAGAATTTAAACATTTTTTCTCCCCTGTATAATCAATATCTCAAGATGTGTATAACATTGTAATTTCCAAACCCAAAAATAATCAAAAGTCTATTGCATCCTTGGTAGCTATACATATATAAAGAGGATCACATACCGATAATCATGTATGACTAGAACATGAGTTCAACACCTCAAACCTTACTCTAAGTTATAAATATCCACATACTAACAAAACACACCATTATTGCAACCGAACAATTGAAACGTGCATTAGATGGTTCAGCTTCATGAACTTGACTTAAACGTATAATATTTTTTTGAGGGGGGAAAACTGCAGAGTTAACTTTCTTCCTATATAACAGTTGATTCAATATAATACCAAAAATGGAATGCACATTAGACATGGCCGTGTAACGACCAAGACAACTACCTCGTGAAACTAAGAATTACCCCTCATAAAGTAAACATCACATTTAAAAAGAAAAACGTAAAAGGGGACAAATAAAAAGAAAACTTGTGCAATGTACTTCCTCAGGTCCTAAGTTAAGACCTAGTTGACTTTTTTGGGAAATCCTAAAAAAGTAAAATAATTTAATTATAAATTGATTTACCTAATTTTCCCCTTTAAACTAGTTTATTTGACTTATAAACTAATGGATAATCTAAAAATATATCAGATATGTCATAATTTAATAACCTATTTCGCAATCTTAATCTCTCCAAAACAAATGTCAACTAGGCCTTATATTATCTAGGACTAGAGGGAGTATAAACTAAACTAACTAAACTGCAAAAAGATGTTACCTTCTTGAGCTGGTTGACCAAGTCCTGAAGAAGAAAGCCTCATACTAAAATATCTCCAAGAAACCAAAACTACCCTCAGACTTAAAACCCCAACTCCAAAAGAGTCCAATCACTTACTAGCCTGCCCTCTATCAAAACATCACCAAAAAGGCACCTTTCTCTTCATATTCTCTCCCCCCACCCCCCAAAACTCCAAAATTCACAGAAGATGCCATAAAATATCATCCAAAACCAGTACCAATACAACAATATTTAAACCTTCTAGTTCTCATAACCCCCAGATCTTCTAACTCACACCACAACCCCAAAGAAAAATCACCACATTCAAATCCAACATCCCAAAACAAAACAAAAACCAAACTTTGAAAACCCCAAATCCAAAAAAACCCAACCCCAGAAGCTAAAAACCCTAACTTTCCATCCACCAGATCTCAAAATCTCAAAATTTATCAACACTAAAAAGAAAACCGCGTAATGAACAGAGGAAAGATAGCTCAAAGAAGAAGGTAAAGCGAAATTGGAGGGAATAAATAAGGAAAGAGAGAGTTTTGGTGATGTGGGAAGTGTCACTGAGCTGAAGCTTAGAGACCCATTTGGTCAAAATGGAGTCTTTGAAGTTCAATTGATTGATTGAATAGAATGGAATAATGGAAAGTTGATGAAGTAGAAAGTACACGTAGGTACGTTGGGTATTTATAGTGCAAATGAAAATGGATGGTTTCTTTCTTTGTAAAGTACGTAGTTATGTACAGGACCACCTTGTACTTGGATGTATTGTATGTAGCTTTTGTGTACGAGGATGAAAATGATGGTGATTTCAAGTATGTTATATAACTGTCACTGCCATTAGATTTAATGATTTCATTCAAACCCCTGAAAATGGGGAATATTTAATCAATAAACTACACAATTATTACATGTCATTTTTAACTTATATGGGTTTTGTCCAAAAGATAGTAATCACGCCTCCTATATTGTTTTATAAATATTTACTTATGGAAAATGACAAATAAAACTCAAGCTTTCAAAAGGATAAATAAGGAACTTCAATAGAAATTAACAATTAGAACATAGCTATTAACATTTGGAACATAGCAATTAACAATTGTCTGGTTACTTAATTGTCCTTTTGGAATTCGGAGCTCCTTACTTGTTATTTTGGAAGTTTGAGTTCCTCACTTGTCATTTTGGAAGTTTGAGTTCCTTATTTGTCTTTTTGAATATTTGAAGGTATTTATTTGTCATTTTCTCTTTACTTATTTGAATTTTTTAAAATTAATTTGTTTGACTTATTAACTAATATGTGAAATAAAAAAGAGTAATATGATACGTAGATAATTGATTCCTTATTTAGCTTTGTTAAAATCTCTAAAAATCAACTAACTCTTTTCCTAATAATAGAATGTGGAGTGATATTTAAAAAATGTATACTACTCACTCAATTCCTAAATATAAGATCACTTTCAGATTTCAATTTGTTCATAAATATAAACAAATTTCTAATTTTTCTCAATTTTTTTTTCAAATAATAATAAACAAGCAAGAGTGGGAGAGTGAGAATAAAGGTATAGGTAGATTAGTAATTAGTAATATCATGTGTTGATAACTAACTTAACTAACAACTTTAATCTAATCAAATTAGGGAAAGTGATCTTATATATAGGAATAGAGGGATCATTTATAAATTGACTTGCTTGATTTTCTTCTTTAAACTAGTTCGTTTGACTTATTAACTAATCTATAATATGTGATAAAATTATGTTACTACATAGATAATTGATTTCCTTATGTAGCTTTGTTGATTCTCTAAAAAATAAACTAAGGTTTGTTGATTCTCTAAAAAATCAACTAAGGTTTTGGAGGACACCGATTTAGTGGTCTGTGTAGTGTGTCTTGGGCCTAGTCCTTCAAGAAATTTTAGGACCTCAAGGTAAGCGAAAGTTACCCCGGGTATCGTTCTCAAGGAGCCTTGTTTAATTTAACTATCCTAGTAAACTAAATGCAATGCAAGATGGATTTGAGTGAAGAAAATATATTTTGTTGATTTTTTAAAGAGTAAATGATGGGTGCAAAACAAATAAATATTTTTGGTATTTTTAATAAAAGAGTATGATGGAAGTGAAGTGCTCTTGGAAATGATTTTCAATGGCTATCATAGCTTTCTAAATGAAAAGAAATGATGTTATGCATGTTTAGCCATTCATTTACAACTTGAAGTACCAATTGCACATTGCTAAACTACTATGCATGCCTTATTTTCACTTTTTGACTTTTTTTCATTTTTTTTTCTTTTTTCTTTCTTTTTCTTTTTTTTCTTCTTTTTGTATTTTTTTCTATACATGACATGCTTCTTTGAAACATAATATTGACATTTTTTTTTCATTTTGAACAAAGCAATTATGCAACTTTTCTCATATTGGTAAAACGATGCAATAACATCAAGTGAAAGGTTCAAATGGGTAGCAAAAGGGGTATAGTGTTTAGGGTTGGTGTTTGGGATAGAAGGGTATGAAATGAAGACCTTTATCATACTACATTACACTATATGCAACAAGTTTTGACCAAGAATGCAAACAAGTTCTAGAGAATGGTAACCAAGTGGATTTCACTAAAAAAATGAAGAATTAGGCTCAAATAAACCTCACAATATATGGCTAATTCTCCTAAACTCATAAACAAATATTCTAGACAATCAAGATTAACCATAGGACATCAATTCCATTCACAAGACTGCAAATCAAAAGCATAAAAACAAATTCTCAAAATTGCCAAAAGTCCAAAAATATGTCATGTCCAAGGTTAACAAATGTAAAAGTGAGGGAAAGTTCAAATTTTTTTCAAAATTTAGCCAATTTGAAGATAGAAACATGTCTAAGTTGCAATAACCCAAAACTTAACCCAACTACAACCCCTCCCCCACACTTAATTCCTACATTGTCCTCAATGTAGCAAAATAATGGAAAAATCCAATTTAATTTCAAAGCATGTTAGAAATCAAGTGTGGTGGTAGTGTTAGCACTAAGCACTTTATTTATAATCCTAGAAATGAGAAAAACAACTAAAGCTACCTTTTACTACTAGTTTGTGTCTCTCCCCCACACTTATATTCCTCAATCAACAATTAAGGCAATTACATGAAGAACAAAAAGGAAAACAAGTGAGGAAAGAGACAACCTTTATTATGGTATCTTCAAATGCTTGAAGGAGAAGTTCTCATCCTTGATGAGGATCATGTTGGCCTTTAGAGCTCCAACTTCTCCTTTGTTGATCTTCCTTGGTGGTGGTTGAAGTGGATACTTCATATGGCTTCTACAATGATGTTCATGCAAAGAAAACATGCCAAGAGAAATACCAAATCCAAAGGAACAAACTTGGAGAGGGTTAGAGTATCCTTTAAGCAATTTAAGATCAAAACTCTCCAAGTATGAATCACAACCAAGAAAATCAACATTACTCCTTTTTATAGGAGTCAAAGAAACATTTATATTTTTATAGTCCTCTTGTGCTTGCAACCGGAAAGGTGAGGAACCCAACTTGGTGTTGAGGTACACCACATCGAATTTGCAATCACAAGAGGTGGGAGGTATAAGAGTGGAAGAAGAAGAAGATTTATGCAATATGAGAGATGAATTGATTGCACCATATATTTGCATATCTTTTCATGGCCAAATCCATTGAATTAATGCATGTTTTGATGATAATTGCACCTAATTTGCATAGATTCTAACTATTGCACTAGTTGTTGGAATTTGTTCTAATCAAGGGCAATTCAGGCTTTTTTAGCATGCTATAATGTTTTACATGTTTTCAAGAACATTTTGATGCTACCTTTGAGACATTTGAATATGTAGGTTGGGAGGTTGAAGGTGAAGATTCAAGAAAATGGGTCAAAATAACGTTTCTGGATGAAGTTTGCATTTTAGTCCTGAGGCAGACCAACTGGCGAGCCACTGGCAAGCCACTGGCGAGCCACTCGCCACTTGCTCGCCAGTTGGCGAGCCACTGGCGAGTACATTCGGGTAACTCGCCACTTGCTCGCCAGTTGGCGAGCCACCGGCGAGCCTGACGCTGTCAAAAATCAGACGCGATTTTTAGGGTTTCTTGACCCTATATAAGCTTTCTAAGAGCCCCCAAACCTCTCTCCAAGCACCCTTTGGCCGAAAATAAGTGTCCCAACCTAGGGTTCTTCAATTTTCTCCATTCCCCACTCATTCCAACTCATTTCTATGCATTCCAACTTCATTTCCACCATATTCTCTACCATTTCTTCACTTTTCCACCATCCTTCTACCATGAATTGGGCATTGGAGCTTCTCTTGGTGGCTTCATCTTCTTCCATGTGTAGCTAGGCTTCCTCAAGCTCTCTTGGTGATGGGTTAAAGTGGCGCAAGCTAGGGTTCTACAATAGGGGAGTTTTTCTTGTTTCAATCTTATATTTATGACTTCCAACATATTGTATTTGGTATTTCTCTTGGAATTTCCAGATTTTATGTGTTGTTGAGACTATGAATATGTAATTGTTGATAAGATACTTGTGTTGATGGATTGGGTCTTGTGTTGAGAACTTAATTTCCCTAGTGTTAAATTCAATTGGAGTTTTTGTGGTTTTATTGTCTTGCATGATGTCATGTGTGATGATTTAATCAATTAGCTTGTTGATGTTGATGCTTATGTTAATTGTTATGGTTGAATTTATTTAGGTTGAATTGCCAAGTTCACTAGTGCTTGGGTAATTTAATTAATTGAACTCCCATTGTAGTATTCAATACAATTCCCCAATCTAATCCACAAGAGTAATTGGGACAAGCTCCTAGTTGGATGATATTAGCCCAATTACTCCTCACACCCCCTAATGTATGAGCCCAAGTTTGCCACTAAGACCCTAACCAAGAGAGCCCTCATCTTATTGATTGTCATCTATCATTCCATTTTACCCCGAAAATCCAAAAATATGTATTTACATTTAGTAGTTTAATTAGATGATCTTCTAAACCAAACCCCCATATTAATTCCTTTGTTTGTTTCAATTGCATTTAGTAGCTTAGGTAGATCATTAGACTCCTTGCGAACGATCCGGGGTTGTACCACTCGTTACAATCCTTGGTTTTATAAATAACTTGCATTTAACCCCCAAGGCGACTAGGAACCGGTTAAATCAATGGCGCCGTTGCCGGGGAGTCATTTTTGACTCCCTAAGGTAGCTAAGTGTTAATTGAAACATTGACAAGGGGTAGGAGTACTAGGGTTAGGTTTTATGTAGTTTGCATACTTAGGATAACTTGCATTTTCTTATTTGTATTAAACGTTGAAAATATTAAAAAGATTGTTTTTTTTGCTTGTGTTACTTGTTGAGATTTTGTTAGTCGGTTGCTTAATAGTGGTTGACATTAGTACTTGTTTTTTACATTGCACCCATTTTGCATCCACGACAACTCTCAACTTGCTTATTTTTGCACAGTTTTCCCACCATACTTTGACACTCACACATACTCACACACACACACACACCTACATTTCACCATATACTCACTTGCACCCATTCATCGATTTTGCATTGGATTGTGCAAGTTCTTTTTGCTTTGTTAAAGTCTTGGTAACTCTGCTAGTCCACTTGCTGTCTGTTCCTTGTGTGACTTTACCTTGACTTATTCTCTTGCTTTCTCATTTTCACCATGGAACAAACTAGAAAAACAATTAGGGATGCTACTCGTGTAGAAATTAATCATAATCCTTTTGTCCATGCATTCCCTTCTTTCCATGATGATTTTGAGATTAAAAGTTCATTGATTCGATCTTTGCCCAAGTTTTATGGCATGCAGGAGGATGAACCTTACAACCACTTGGATGAGCTTTTCATAAAATGTCATACATTGAAGCCAAACGGGGCTCAAGTTGAAGATGTTATGAGGCGTGTGTTCCACCTTACATTGGAGGGAAAAGCTAAGACATGGTTTATGAGCCTTCCTAGGCTTGATCCGGACGCATGCACCTCTTGGGTGAATCTCAGACATGCATTTTTGGACAAGTTCTATCCTGCCATAAAAACTTCAATGAGGCGCAAAGAGATTAACTCCATCCTCCAAGACCATGATGAGTTCCTTTATGACTATTGGACCCGATTCCAAGACCTTTTTGCTCGGTGCCCACATCACCAAATTCCAGAAGAGCAACTTGTACATACCTTCTATGATGGTCTATTGGAAAAGGATCAAGACTTGTTAGAGTCAGCCACTCAGGGATCTTTTCTAGATTGCACTCCTGATGATGCATGGCGAATAATCCGGAAATTTGCCCTTTCTAAGCAAAAGTACCACACCTCTAGCCGGTCCACCAATGTTGTAGAAAAGGTTGAGCCCACTCCTTTTCATGTAGCAAAGCTAGATGGTCTTATGGAGGAAGTCAAGTTACTTTCTACTAGACTCGACAGATTTACACCTCCTTCACTTATGAGTCCATCAAGTAGAGAGTTGATAGCACCATGTTGTGATTTCTGTGGATCTCAATTGCATATATCAAGTGGGTGCTCTAACCGCTATGAAAAGGTATTTACCATGCCATATGTTACTCCCAATCATGAGTCAAGGAGCGATGAGATTTCTAAACTCCATGAGATCATTCAAGGGGAGAGAGAAGCCAACAATGAAAAATTCTCTCAACTTGCTTCTTTTGTCAACAAGTTCATTGATACCTTCACTCTCTTGACAAATCAAAAACAAGGGTCTTCTTCTCCTCAAGTTGTGACTAATAGCCATGATACCCAATCCCTCAATGCTATATCCTTAAGAAGTGGGAAACATGTTCAGTTTAAGGACCCTATTGAGGAGCATGAAGAACTAGTTGATGAAGAGATTGAGTGTGAAAGCCTCAACAAAGCTAATGTTGATAGACGGTCAAGGAAACCTCGTGGGAATTGTAAAGTTGCAATTGAACTCCTCAAGCGCAATGAAGGAAAGCCTTGTATTTCAAAGCCTCGACATGGAATATCTCACATCCCACCTGGCCCAACCAGATTTCACCAAGAGAGCTTTGAAGGAAATCTCTCTCGTAATGCTAAGGGGAGGCAATTTCAAGGTATAAATCATGAAAAATCAACTCAAAATGGAGCCATAGCTACTGATGAGCCCTTATCTCAAGCGGAGACACCATCACTTCTGAAGGAGATTGTTGTCAAAGGCTCAAATTCGCCATCATCAACCGAACAAGGAAACAACAATGTGCATGGAGCCTCATTGCAAAAAGGTAGAGAGGTATATCTTCGTGATCTCCCTTTTCCTAAAGCTTTTATTAAAAGTAGAAAGCATGATAAGCTTGAGGATGATCAAGCTGTTGTTGACTTGTTTAGTAAGATTGAGGTGAATATTCCTTTGATTAAAACTTGTTAAACAGGTGCCTGCTTATTCTAAGTTTTTGAAAGAACTTTGCACCTCAAAAAGAAAATTCAAACTTGATGAGAGAGTCCAATTAGGGTCTAGTGTATCTGCACTTTTCACTGATAACATGCTACATAAGAGTCAGGATCCTGGATCATACACTATTCCATGTACTATTGGTAAAGACCATATTTCTGATGCATTGTTAGACCTAGGTGCAGCCATTAACATGATGCCTAAATCATTGTATGACACCTTAGGATTCAAAGACATGAAGCCTACCAGGACCATTTTGCAATTAGCTGACAAGACCATTAGATATCCATGTGGTGTTGTAGAGGATGTGCTTGTACAAGTTAGGGACTTAGTCTTTCCTGCTGACTTTGTCATTTTAGACACCTCTACTGATTCTAGTGGTCAAAGCAGTCTCATCTTAGGTAGACCTTTTCTTGACACTGCAAATACAATCATTAACAAGAAAGAAAGGTCTATAACTATGTCTGTTGGGGAGCATGAGATTAAATATATGCTTGATAATTCTTCAAAGCATATGCATGAAGTTACTTCATTGTATGGTGTTCAAATTGATGATTGTATGGTTAATTGTGAAAATGTTGTTTCATCTATGCATGATAATATTGATGATACCATGACTCACCCATCATCCAATACTCCTCATAAATCTCCTATTGATGTGGAGCCATGTGCTCCTCATTTTTTATCTAACCCTGTTATGCTTGGCAAAGATTCTGCTTTATATGATGTTGCAGGTGTTAGAAAGGAGATCCAACCTCCTACAATGAAGACAAAGAAGAAGAGAAAGCGGAAGCGGTCCCAAAAGAAGTTCTTGAAGACCAACACAGTTGATGTCGCACTCTTAGAGCTACAAAAGGAAGTCACAATGCCAGTCTACTCCAAGCTATTACCTCTCCTTTCTCCCATCTTCACTCGATTGGATGTCTTGGACTCTCCGAATTTTGAAGACCCTTTTCTTCCGGATCCTCTGGAAGAAGCCCCCCTTAAGGTCTCCGATTTTGTTTGGGTTCAAATTGCTCAATCTAGAGATCCAGATTTTGGCGAGAGAGCTCGATGGGTTGGACCGTTGGAGATCAAGTCCATAGATCCTTGCACCAATCAAGCTTCGCTCCAACTCTATGAGGACCACATTATGTGTTGCAAGCTTGATAGGCTTCGCCTTTACCATTCGAGTTATAAACCTCCATAACAGTCTTAGGTTGTCCCTTTCCTCTCTTGTCTTACTGTTATACATGTTCTAACTGGCTGGTGATATCTTGTGATGCATGTTAGGATAAGTGTGGGGGAGGGACACATCTAGTAGGAAAAGGTAGTTTAGTATTAGTTGAGTCAATAAGAACCCCTTATGTTGTCATTCTCTTATTGCACCACATTGCATTGGGGACAATGCAAGATTTAAGTGTGGGGGAGGGACTTGTGGTAGTCATGTTTGATTCATTGGGTTTGTGTCATTTCCACATTAGTGTCCATTTTTCGAGACAGAAAAAAATTTAATTGACAAAGAATCATGTATTTTAACCTCTCAATTTTCAACAAGTTAGTATTGAATCAATACCAAGCATATGCATTTTGTAAATTGGCCTTACAATTAGATTTATCTTTGGCATGAGAGTAGCCCTTTTGTGAGGATTTTTGAGCCTTCAATTCGTTTCAAGAGTGACTTGCTCAATTATTCAATTTCTAGAACTTGTTTCTACTCTTAGTCAAAGCTTATGCATTCATGTTTGGATATGATTGGGGCATTCATTTCTAAACCCTTTGACCCAAACACTAAACCAAAAAAATATCCTTTATTTCACCCCTTTGGGCCATCACTTTCTTTTCTTCCACCTTGACCAATTTGGAAACATGCATCCATAGCATATACTTGCATTTCCATTGTTCTTGTATTGTTGTATGATTTGAAAAAGCATGATACATAGTAAAAAAAAGGTTGAGGGCCTACAGACAGAAAGAATAAAAAAAAAACAGAAAAAAAAGAGAGTGAAAGCACAAAGTGCTAATGTATGCCAAAGGCATAGTGTGAAAAGAAAAGAGAGGAAACACAAAGTGCTTGAAAAAAAAGAGTAACATGTAACATGCTAGTATGGAATTGTTATGACTTGAGTTACCATTTTTTGTATTGCATTTATATGTGGTGGATAATTGTTTACATAATTGGTCATTGACTTTATTCCATTATTCATCATTCATTATTAGCCTTCTCCACCATTTCAACCCCACAAAGTCCTCTTGATCCAGTCATGTGTGCATGCATAGTGGAGATATTAGAGTAGTCACAAGCCTATGGTTAAATTGTTTATTGAGCAAGTAAAGTGACAAATTCCACATTAAGTGAGGAGAGTGAAACACTATTATCTTGAGAGTTCTCATCGCCATAAAACATGTCCAATTGCATTGCCGATTCTCACTATGCATATTCTTGCTTATTGATTCATACTAAATTGATGACTATTGGTTTGTTCAAATCTTGTATTCTATGCAATGTACCCTTTGTCCAGGAGTACAAAGGTCTAAGTGTGGGGGAAATGATTGCACCATATATTTGCATATCTTTTCATGGCCAAATCCATTGAATTAATGCATGTTTTGATGATAATTGCACCTAATTTGCATAGATTCTAACTATTGCACTAGTTGTTGGAATTTGTTCTAATCAAGGGCAATTCAGGCTTTTTTAGCATGCTATAATGTTTTACATGTTTTCAAGAACATTTTGATGCTACCTTTGAGACATTTGAATATGTAGGTTGGGAGGTTGAAGGTGAAGATTCAAGAAAATGGGTCAAAATAACGTTTCTGGATGAAGTTTGCATTTTAGTCCTGAGGCAGGCCAACTGGCGAGCCACTGGCAAGCCACTGGCGAGCCACTCGCCACTTGCTCGCCAGTTGGCGAGCCACTGGCGAGTACATTCGGGTAACTCGCCACTTGCTCGCCAGTTGGCGAGCCACCGGCGAGCCTGACGCTGTCAAAAATCAGACGCGATTTTTAGGGTTTCTTGACCCTATATAAGCTTTCTAAGAGCCCCCAAACCTCTCTCCAAGCACCCTTTGGCCGAAAATAAGTGTCCCAACCTAGGGTTCTTCAATTTTCTCCATTCCCCACTCATTCCAACTCATTTCTATGCATTCCAACTTCATTTCCACCATATTCTCTACCATTTCTTCACTTTTCCACCATCCTTCTACCATGAATTGGGCATTGGAGCTTCTCTTGGTGGCTTCATCTTCTTCCATGTGTAGCTAGGCTTCCTCAAGCTCTCTTGGTGATGGGTTAAAGTGGCGCAAGCTAGGGTTCTACAATAGGGGAGTTTTTCTTGTTTCAATCTTATATTTATGACTTCCAACATATTGTATTTGGTATTTCTCTTGGAATTTCCAGATTTTATGTGTTGTTGAGGCTATGAATATGTAATTGTTGATAAGATACTTGTGTTGATGGATTGGGTCTTGTGTTGAGAACTTAATTTCCCTAGTGTTAAATTCAATTGGAGTTTTTGTGGTTTTATTGTCTTGCATGATGTCATGTGTGATGATTTAATCAATTAGCTTGTTGATGTTGATGCTTATGTTAATTGTTATGGTTGAGTTTATTTAGGTTGAATTGCCAAGTTCACTAGTGCTTGGGTAATTTAATTAATTGAACTCCCATTGTAGTATTCAATACAATTCCCCAATCTAATCCACAAGAGTAATTGGGACAAGCTCCTAGTTGGATGATATTAGCCCAATTACTCCTCACACCCCCTAATGTATGAGCCCAAGTTTGCCACTAAGACCCTAACCAAGAGAGCCCTCATCTTATTGATTGTCATCTATCATTCCATTTTACCCCGAAAATCCAAAAATATGTATTTACATTTAGTAGTTTAATTATATGATCTTCTAAACCAAACCCCCATATTAATTCCTTTGTTTGTTTCAATTGCATTTAGTAGCTTAGGTAGATCATTAGACTCCTTGCGAACGATCCGGGGTTGTACCACTCGTTACAATCCTTGGTTTTATAAATAACTTGCATTTAACCCCCAAGGCGACTAGGAACCGGTTAAATCATGAATGCAATCCTAAATCGGGAGGTAGGTCACAAGATAAAATCAAATGGAAAGATTCATCCTTTTTCACAATTTTATCATTTAAAAACATGAGAATCTTCCCTTATTGACCCACCCAAAGATAGAAAAGAATTGAGATCAAAAGATATGCAATTTTCATGTCCATTTTCAAGTGTAATATGTGTCATGTTATCAATCAAACTAGATGATGGGGTAACATCATATGAAGTGGAAAGCCATCTATCAATTTCCATACAAATAGCACAAGACTCATCACAATCACATGTGTTAATGAAGGAAGAATGTGGGGACGAGGGTGAAATTAATTCTCCATCATGTTCAATAGATTCAAAGAAGCTCAAATCATCATGCTTATCAACACTTGAAAGAAAGACAATTGTTCACAATTATAATACCTAGACATGACAATTACAACCAAATAATCTCAATATGCAAATGCAAGTAACTAAAAAATCAAAACAAAGATTAAATGCAAAGTGAACTATTCTAAAATGCACCTAAACTAAATGCAACCTAATGCCTCACTTTGACTCAAATCAATCTTGAAGATTGACACAAATTTACTAGGGAGTCAAATTAATGACTCCCCGGCAACGGCGCCACTTGAAGGACACCAAAATTGACGGTCTGTGTAGTGTGTCTTGGGCCTAGTCCTTCAAGAAATTTTAGGACCTCAAGGTAAGCGAAAGTTACCCCGGGTATCGTTCTCAAGGAGCTTTGTTTAATTTAACTATCCTAGTAAACTAAATGCAATGCAAGATGGATTTGGGTGAAAAAAATATATTTTGTTGATTTTTTAAAGAGTAAATGATGGGTGCAAAACAAATAAATATTTTTGGTATTTTTAATAAAAGAGTGTGATGGAAGTGAAGTGCTCTTGGAAATGATTTTCAATGGCTATCATAGCTTTCTAAATATTTTTGGGGAGTTTAATGCACTAATTTCCTAATTTACCAAACCTCATGAACCCATGAGTCCAATTACCTAATTAATGGAACCCCAACTAAGTAGAAATTGTTAAGCCCTTTAGCACCTTTGAGTTTTCTCTAGGTTTCCTAAAATACCAAACCTCATCAACCGGCAAGTCTAACACCTAATCTCATGGACCCATTAAAGGGCAAAGGTGCAAAAATATGACTAAATTTTACCCAAAGTTGCATTTCTATGACTAAAGTTTTGCAAGGAACAAAAATACCACCAAACTTGGGATCGAGGTGCAAAACTATGATTTCCGTCAACTATGACGGTGTTGACTGTTAGTCTTCGACTTGTAGGATGTTAAGTGTGCAATAATGACTATATGACATGCTGAATAGACTCTTTATTGGTGTTATGTGGAATAAGGGGTAAATGTATTTAAAGTAAATGTACTTTGAGTACAAATATAGGCCTATTGTTAGAATAAAATAATCATATTTTTTGCATTATTTTAAATACATTTACCCCTTATTCTACATAACACCAATAAAGAGTCTATTCAGCATGCCACATGGTCATTATTGCACACTCAGCATCCTACAAGTCGAAGACTAACGGTCCACACCGTCATAATTGACGGAAATCATATTTTGCACCTTGATCCCAAGTTTAGTGGTATTTTTGCTCCTTCCGAAACTTAAGTCATAGAAATGCAACTTAGGGTAAAGTTTAGTCATATTTTCGCACCTTTGCCCCCCATTAAATTAGGCATTATTAAGTACCCTAGAGTGTGATTAGTGATTTGTAATGCATTAGGTTCAATTATAATTCATTTCAATCAAACTATCTATCAATACCATAAATAAATAGAATGATATCAAATAAACTATAAAAAAACATATACATAACCATGTATATTGATGAGTTCAAATCCCTCATTACAAACCAAAATCACAAATACCCACAATAACAACCAAATCCAGTCCAATCTCAAAACATAAATGCTAACATAAACCTAGGCAATCAAAAATATAAAGAGAAAGGAAAGGAATTGAGACTCCCCTTTGAAGAACCATAGCTCAAGCCACTTCCCATCAACTCCAAGAGCAAGGAGGAACTTTATTGAGGCATGGATGGAGGAAGGAAGGTGGAAGATTGAAGAAATGAGATTAGAAGTGAAGAGAAGAGGATGAAGGGAATGGAGGGAACTAGGGTTTTGGGGAGCACCCAATCCCCAAAACTTGTGTTTCTAAACCTAATTCTTCAATATATATCAAAATGGAAGTTGGGTCAATGATTGGGTTTCAATTTGGGTCCAAATTGGTGCCTAAAAGACCAAAAATCAGTGAAAAACCGTGACTGATATGTAGCAGTTCGCGCAGGGACCTGTCTGAAAATTCTGAGAGTTTTGGGTCAGCTTCTGTAATTTTCCCAGGATTGTTCTACAGTGTTTTCAGGATTCTGGGCCATTTCTGCAATTTCCGAAAATGTCCAAAATCTCCATTTCAGCCCATTTTTCCTCATTTTCTGCAAGGGAAAATTTACAACAATATAATACCTTTCATCCCAAAAATTAATCACTTAAGATAAACAATTAATTGTGACAATTATGCCCTTATTTGACCTTTTTCACACATAATCATTTTTAATTCAATTCAAATTATAATCAATGCATTTTAATTCAATATTGCATCTTTGATATGTTAATAACTTCAATTTATCACATTAAAAACATACAAATCTAAGGATTTGTCAGGTTTGTTGATTCTCTAAAAAAAGAATGTGGAGTGATATTTAAAAAATGTATACTATTTTTCAATTTTTATAGAAATAAATCATTTTTTATATATTAGAAAGATATACACACTCAACGATGATGAATATTTTATGTAAATTTAATTACTCTTTTCAAAAGTCTTTACTCTTCTTATTTTGATTAAATATAATGCTTCTTTATATTATATGAAGAATACTTCTCTTCATGTTTTGATTAAATACTTCTCCTTTAGGAGATTTACAGAGGTTTGCTTTCATGCAAAGATCAAGTTTGAGCTCATTTTAATTATCTTCATCATTCTCAGATAAAATCTGTGACTTTCATGTTTTCCATGAATTATAAATTTTCTTAAATTATATTAGTACCACTTATAAATCATATTTCAGATTAAAGGCTACAAATATAAATCTTGTGTTTGACATTATACAAGATTTGGCAATTGTGTATGTGCCATGAATCCATTTACGAATATAACATTGCATACATTTAATTAAAACTCAAAAGTATTCAAAAAAACCCAACATTCACTCTTTTCAGTTTTTTACTGGATTAAAGTGCTTATTTGGTCGTTTGACTTTAGAACGTAATTCATTTTGATCTATTTATTTACATTAAACAATATATTTTCATCAATTATTTAATCCAAATATTGTTTGTATCAAATAATATTTTTGTTACACATAATCCTAAAAATTATTGGTGGGACTATATATTTTAGGAGTATAAGAAGAAAATATAAAGTAAAGTGTACAACGACTACAAAGTTAGGCACTCAAAGAGAAAGACATTAAGTTGTGTTATGTAGTATATTTTTCTGTATATCGTAAATGAGGTCATAGTAAGTTTATTTAAGAGTAAAGACCTTGAGAGATAATCATATTCTTCATCCTATTCTCAGTATGATTTATTATGGGTGCATTAGAATGTAAATTTATAGTATACCAAATTACCAATACATGCATCTGCATAGGTCGGCCTTCTCCATGCCTTCTAAACTCAATCAGTCCTGCCCAACAAAACATCACAATTTCAATAATATTACAATAATATTAATATTACAATATTAATATTGTGGACAATAGTTTTTTATACACATGAAATTGCAACCACTATAAGTCAAATAAAATAAAAATAAGAGTAAGAAGATATGGTTAAACATAGATGAGAAAAAGATATATTTGAAAATAAAAGCCAAATTATATATATACAATGCCTTCATATCAATAACGAATTTAAATTTATTAGCCATATTCATTCAACTCCTCTGACTTTTTTAAAATTTTTTAAATTGATCACGACAGACCATTTATCATTAAGCAAGTATGTATTCACACAAACACAAACACAAACACAAACTCACCTGTTGGAGGTTGATCACGACATTTGGTGCAATCAGCGTCCTTTGAGATTGGAGGGAGGTTGATATCTTCATGACAAAGTGCTTGCAATGTCTCAGACTTTGACTTCTGCAATCCTGGGAACAACGTAGCCGCATACTTCAGACATTTACATGCAGCTACTTCACATTCTCCTAAACTCCATCCAATATCACTCTGTATAGCCATTAGACCATCACAACACTCTGGCGACGGCCCCTTAAAATGATCACCTTCCAAGTACAAAAAACACATTAAAAATGATATTGCTATTGCTGAACAATTCAATGCCTCCACGTACCCTTTCTACCATCATTGTTGCCTTCATCAGATCATCTCACCATTACACCCACCACAATAGCTATCGTCTAGTACTAAAGCTTGTTGGGTATGGTAAAAGTGATACTATTATAGTGGCTCGTGAACATGTGGGAGGTTCATAAGGGACAAAATTAATTAAAGAAGCAATAAATGATAATTAAGGTTGAAGTACGTATAGGATTATTTTGTTGGGTTTTAATTAAACATGTGCACATATGTGAAAGGATGTGATTCACATTTCCTTGTTTTTCCATTTTTGCTATTTGAGGTTACGTGAATAGTGACGTGTTGACTTGAATAAAGATGGTGAAAAAGAAACCCGGCCGACTGGCGTGAGTGGTAAGTACTCTAGTCCCTTAAGTAAGTGGTTGGGTTCGATCCCTTGCTCTTGCGAAAGGAGCAAATTCACAGGCCAGTTGTCTACCCCCTATATAGGACTTCAGAACGGTGAGAAATTAATCCCACTTGACACATGGGTGGGGATACCCTTGTAACCAAATAAGATGGTGAAAAAAGACGTAAAATAGGAGTATATTAGTAATGGACAAAGGGGCCAGTTAGGCTTGAAGAAAAATTCCAAGTCATCCATGTGATATTGGAATCGATGAGCTTGACAATTGTGATGGAGACAGTTTTAAACAGTGGGCTTGGGCCTAAAATTATAGTATTGGAAGCTGCCTAAACTTTCCAACACCAAGCTTGACCCACAATGAGTATTTCGGCTCAGTGACATCCCTTCCATCACAATTTAAGCCCACACAATGAACAGGTTGGGTTTGATAGAAGGAACTAATAATAATTCACACCTAGTTGAGGAAAATAATTTATCTTGTTATTTTGAAAAGGTACCATGAAATTCATGGCCGTCCTTTAATTTGTTGATCAAACATTTTTTTTCTTTAAGGGATGTGTGGTATGAAAGGAGGGGAGGTGGGGATAGAGCCGTCAATATGGGCTGAGCCCGTAGGGCCGACCCGTTTTTGCTTAAGCCCTGTAGGGCCGGGCTTGGGATTTAGAGGGAAAAATAGAGGTGTGGGCCCTGAAGGGCCGGCCCTTAAGGGCTAGGGCTTTTGAGGGCCGGGCTGAGGGCCGACCCTGTTAGGCCCGACCCTTTTTCCTAAACTAACAAAAATAAAAAAATAGAGATGTTCACTCTCAAAGTCCTTAATCTTAATGTAAGTTTGTAATAGTGTAATGGGCCAAATGTGTTAAGTTGCATCCATCTAATTAATGTTCGGGTTTTTATTTGCACAAGAAATTAATTGCATGAATTTAAATATGATTGTGAGTTTTTTTATCAAATATGCTTGAAGGACAATTAATTATTTGCTAATAGATTCAAATATGCTTGAAAGACAATTTATTATTAGCTACTTTTTTTTTGCAAATGATGGAGGTGATAATGCTTATGGTGTAAAGAAGAAATGAAAAAAACTTGATATTTTTGACAGTGGAGAAGATGAGGAGGCAACTCATAACAAAACACAATTAAATGTTGTCGAATGATATTTATTGTGATTTTTTTATGAGTTGTAATTGTGTCTTGTAGATTATTAGTATTTGAATGTTTTTTATTTCTTTTTTAATGTTTTGGTTTATTTATATTAATACTTGAGTTTTATGTAGTATACTTGCGTATTAAAAGTTAAAACTTGTGTAGTATGTGGTTGAAATTTTAAATTTTTTATATGGGCCGAAGCCCTGAGGGTCGACCCTGGCCCGATTGCTCTAGGGCCGGGCTTTAGAAAACATAGTTTTTTTTGGAAAAAAGCCCTGATGGGCTTGGCCCGTTTAGCCCTGACCCTTAAGGGCTTGGCCCTTAAGGGCCGGGCCGGCCCGTTTTGACAGCTCTAGGTGGGGAAGTAAAATTACTACATTCAGTCTTTAATATAAGATATATTTACGATTTATAGAGTTAATATTGCACATTAAAGTATAATCTATTTAAAATTTCTGCTATTTTTTTCAAAGTCACTCTTATTGATACTCCCTTAACAATAATCAAGAAAGTGAGTGGGGATTAAAAAATGGTTAGAGTGTTTTACAAAAACCAAAGGCAAATTAACTTATTTCATTTATATTGTTAATAAAATTTAGCTAGATAAATAATATTATATATTGGGTTAAGGTGCAAAAGTACCCATGCGATTATGGACAAGGTATAAAAATACCTATGAGAATTTTTTAAGAGTAAAAGAAACTATAACATTTCAAAACAGAGGCAAAAGTACCTATTACCGATGGGTACTTTTGCC
The DNA here is from genome assembly GCA_029929735.1 of Mimosa pudica. Taxonomy (NCBI): domain Eukaryota; kingdom Viridiplantae; phylum Streptophyta; class Magnoliopsida; order Fabales; family Fabaceae; genus Mimosa; species Mimosa pudica. The sequence goes on from JAKELP010000040.1 coordinate 3,224,761, forward strand.
TCTTAATGACCTTATACCTTTGCCTCTTTTTTTAAATGTTATGGGTGCTTTTGCCTTTGTTTTGAAATACTACCTTCGGTCCTAAATATAAGACCTAATTGACTTTTTTTGGAGAGATTAAGGTTGCAAAATAGACTATTAAATCATGATATATTTGATATCTTTTTAGATTATCCATTAGCTTATAGGTAAAATAAACTAGTGTAAGAGAAAAATTAGGTAAATCAATTTATAATTAACTTATTTGGCTTTTTATTAGGATTTTTCAAAAAAGTCAACTAGGTTCTATATTTAGGACCGGAGGGAGTATTATGATTATTTTTACTCCAAAAAAATCGCATAACTATTTTTGCACCTTAATCCTTATATACTATTTAATTGGATGTGATTCTTAATACAGTTAAATTATCTTATGAGTAAGATTCAATCCATACTTAAGTTGGAACTTGAAGGTGCCTCATAGTGACCTTATAAATGCACATTCCAATAAAAGGCACGTTCCTGTCACGTGATTTACCTTGATGCTCAAGTTGGTCACATGATACAGAGTCATTGGCACATGCTCAAATGGATTAGGCAATGCAATATATACGGCTGATCTTAAACTATATCTTGATATCAAATAATATGTGGACTACAAAGATGGTAGAATATGCTCACTCATTAAGTTATATTCCATTGATGATCTCTACTTCTTTCGTCCTTTCTCTTTCATATACTTTTAAACTTAAACTTATCTCCTTACTTACATTATACATTCGAGTAATCCAATCTCTTCAATAAATTAATTGTTATGAAATCTTCAGCTTATGTTTTAAAATCCCAATTGATTGTGTAAAAGTAGCTTATAAAGTTAACTAGTGGCTTTCCCCCGCACGGGCAGTGTCATATTTATTAAAGTAATAGTCTGAATCAAGATTATTATTTATACTTTTGAAAATACAATGAAGTTAATAGATATGTGAAATTGTCTAAATATATTTAAGTTGACCAAATTAGACGTGGAGTTATTGAACATGATTATAGTGAAACTCGTAGAAAAACTATTGAAACAGAATATATAAAACCGTTTTTAATTTTATAATGAATCAAAAGGATATACAACATATTTAGATATGGTTAATTTTATGTATAATGTAGTTAAGTAATGTAACATATTTTTTAAAGCGTTTACATATAATGAAACTGACTGAACTATTGAAAAATACAATGAAAAATATGATAGGGAAAATCCATTAAAAAATTATAGAAAGAGAATTTATAAGATCATTCACAATTTTTGAATTGATAAAAAGGGCAAAATAATTTGGAAAACACAATACTTTCATTAGCCTTACAGCAAGTCGGAATTAATATTAAGGTTGACTTGCTTGTTTTTTCTTTAAATCAAATGGATAGTTTCATTAGTTGAATGGTTGATGCGGTTAAAATTTTAATATTTGCACAGAAAGTACATAAAACAAATGGTTTATTTTGAATGACATGTCATCTTATTGACGTGTCTTGCCTAAAGTCATACATGTGTCCTCTGGTGTCAAATTGTCAATACCCGTGCGATGCACGGGGACCCTTTTTTAAAAACAAAATAGTATATACGATTTCAAATATCAACATCATGACATTTAAATGTTTGAAGTGTCCTTTGTAAGTAAATTTAAGTTATATCGTCTTTTTAAAATTTAATAAATTTGTATCACATATGTTATCTAACCTGAGCAAGAATGAAAATTCATGCAAATTTTTTGGAAAACAAACAACTAAACTGATTGTTATTGCTTTAAACCCCGCGCGGTGCACATGGTTGTTTTAATTGTTGATCAAATACATGATAAAAAGACAGCCACAGGGGTACATTTTGCAAACTCTTAATGTCAATATCAAACTATTATTTATTTAACTATGAAGAGCAAACTCTAAAAGAGATCATAAAAACAAACCTCTAAAAGAGCAACCTGGAAGGTGGCCTTGAAGATAAAAACAAACCTCAAAAGTAATCTTAAAACAGTGAAGCCGTCATAAAAACAATGAAGTTATGATAAAAAATAGCATCTTTATAGAAACCTTCTTATTTGTACGTACAATAATGAAAAAGTCGTCAGTAAAAAGTTAACAATGAAATGATTAATCAAGTTTCGATATTGAAAATAGATAAAAGAAGTACTATACAGATTCACAGTACTGAATGGCAGGAGAAAAAAAGGACATATTTCAAGAAATTTAGATAGCATTAGTAATGGTTACCATGAGTGTTAGCATGCACTCACAGTAGCCCAGAATAACAACATTAAATTCAAAATACCAACATGATAGTTAGTAGAAGAGAAATGATCATTTAAAATTGTCTAACAGTTTTAATTAGAAGAGAGATGCTAGATTCACAATACTATCTCTCTCGTAACAAATATTTTTATTCATATTTTCCCCTTTCTATCAATGGATTTTACCTATCATATTTTTCACTGTATTTTTCAACACTCAAACAAATATATTAGGTTCATTGTATTTTACAAATTATAACTAATTAAATCTTATATTTGACTCTTACAATGAGTACAACATACATTGAAGGAAATTTTGGTTACCCGGCCCACGAGCTTTCCCGGATCCTGGAGCTTCGACCCGAACCCCCGAACCCGAACTCGGACAGAGTTCCTGTAACAACAACAAGAACAAACAAAAGCCGTGATAACAAAATTGAACTCGGAGCCAAGAATCCCGAAGGATTCAGCTCACGCATAACCGGGTTACTAGAACCCGGTTTTGATTCGCACAGCGAATCACCCTCTCAGGAAAAACCGTGAGAAGGAAAGCAGAGTGGTTGAGGTGCACACTTCTTGGTTACTGACAAATGAGCGAGACACCTCTATTTATAGTGACAAGAGTGTCACTAAGAAATGTAGAAATATCACCGTCATTATTGCAGTCATTATGACACCAATCAACAATAATAACTGATTTGATTCACTTAATCAAATCAATCACATATTAATGTTGATTTATTAACTGATTTGATTCTAATCAAATCAATCAGCATCAATCACATATTAATGTTAATTAGTCTGCTTTCCTAAAGGCTGTCGGATTTAGTAATCGGACGATTCGGTCCATCGAGGGCGGATCTGATTAAATATTTCCAACATCTCCCACTCGCACTTGATGGACACACCATCTTGCGATTCGTTTTTCTTGAGCATTCGTATGGGCGTCCGCCGTGACCGCGCGAGCACAATCTATGCAATTCAGATGCTTGCAAACTAGTAATCCTTGGAACAGGATCAGAATGCAAGGACATCAATGCATATGGATTCTCAGTCCGGTTGTCTCTGATTCCCCAGGCTAACTCACACACAAGTGACATTCTTAATCCCTCACGAGTTAATATGTACGCATTAACTCAGATGTCTTCACGTATTCCTAGAAATTCCACACTTACTAGCACTTCTAGCAAGGGACCGGTCATGGAAATCTAGCGTTACATGTGTGTTTCGAGTTAAGACCATTCCTTTCTGACTGATCATCAATTCCACTTGCATTTGCCGCTTGCCCAGCTATCACTCGTTAGGCCGGATCTCTCATGACCATGGAGTTTCGGCTAGAGTAGCGGTCACAAAAGCAAGTCTCCTTGATGTCGCCTAAGTCACAAGGGTATCGATAGAGAGGATCATATCCATTCTCCTTTTATTTGGACTCACACCGTTATGGATCAGGGATTTTCCACCTACGTCCCGATTGCGGTTAATTAAGCACATGTAATACGATTTACATGTTACGCTGATCGACCAATTGTCATATGTCGATTTTTTAAAATCACCGTACATGCATTAGTCCCACAATGGACCCCTAAACTCCCACGGGAGAATTTCATGTCTGGCTACAGACCCGGCGGAATACATGTGTATTCCTTATCATGACTTGAACTGTCATTTCCCAAACTTATTGGGTCGACTTATGTGAAGTATTCATCAACACATGATGATCTCTTGCACGTCTTACCTTCCCATACCCTCAGCATGTATGGAAGACGGTTGTCCGTGTGAGTGGACCAACCTTTATTGGATCTGTACGACATATTGCATACTTTACATTCATGTTTTATATATATACAAACACACAGTATTGTGTATATGTGTGCGAAAAACAATTCCGAATTGAAAAATTCATCATTTTATTCCAGAAACTAAAGTTGTTCAATACATCAAATGTTGCTTACGCTTAAACCTTTTTTAAGCTAGTGAGTGGATCAGCAAACATTTAGTGAGTGGAAATAGTACTGAACAATTACTTATTTCTGAGAGAACACATCTCTTATAAAATGATATTTGATGTCTATATATTTAATCTATTGTGATACTTAGGGTCCACAGCGTAGGCTATCGCGACTTCACTGTCACAATGGATATCCATAACATTTATGCCTAAACGCTTTAGGAATCTCTTAAGCCACACAACTTTTTGAATAGTAGCCGCACATGCCACAAATTCAGATTCCATAGAAGATGGTGTCATGTTTGCTAAGTTGAGTGTCTTCCATCCAGATCTCTTACCCAATTGGCGTTAGAGAATCCTTCAGGATGGAAACTTTCTCCTACTTAGCGCAACTTTTACTTCATTACCCTTTTGGTATCATATCACTTTTGCTTTTTAGCGTCACAGACTGAAAACGGCTTATAAAGCCAATGACAAAACATATGTCCAGTCTAGCATGCAACACATTATGCTAGACTTTTAATCACCTTTAAGTATGAGACTCTTTTCATGCGTTGTACCTTGGATTGTTTCACAAGACACATATCTCTCTAAGATAATGTCATTTCACCATAAGGGTATGCATAGGTTCGCAGTCTCTATTGTTCCAGGATCTTTGCTATGCATCCTTTTTGAACAATACTTTTATATCTTGACATACAAGATATTTTCTACTCTACCCATGTATTTCACATAGAAATTCAAAGACAACAAGTCTTTGACTGCTTTAACATCAAAAGTCTAGTCCTAGGGAGGAAAATAAAGAGATGATTTCACAAATTATCTCGCAACCGTTTTACAATGGTCTTCGATCATCTCGAAGTTGAATGAAGTTACACGAAACTTCAAATGCCATTGACTAGATGTTTTTCTTTTCAGCCAACAAATTGACTTTAGAAGCTTGCAAACCTTTTGTTCGCTTTCCTATTGCATAAAGTTTTAGGTTGTTTCATGTAAGAAACGTTTCATCTAGTCCTCCATTGAGGAAAACGATTTTCACATCCACTTGATGTAATTCCAAGTCTAGGTTGGTTACAAAAACCAATATAAACCTAACTGAGTTAAAATGTACCACTAGAGAGAAGTTATCCTCTTGATTTACCTTTTCTCACTAGGTATACCCTTTGGTTAAGAGCTTTGTGTTTATTGATTGATCCATTAGCCCTTTTGCTTGTATTTTTGAGAATTCACTTATTCTCAATAGCTTTTGGCATTTTGGAAGATCAACCAATTCCCACACTTTATTAGCTCTCATGTAATCCATATCCTCTTATTTGGCCTTTTTCCAATTTTCCTTAGCCGGATCCGAAAGTGTATCTCTAACACTTCTACGATCCTCCTCAATGTCTTCAAACTGAGGATTAAGTACTGCTTCCTCAAAGGGAATGAGGTTTCAATAGGCTCACTTTCTTGTGTTGGATTGTGGTCACCACTGTCATCTAGTGAAAATGGTTCAATCCTCCCACTCGAAGCAGTTCACTGAGTATCGCCTTTTTCTTCATTCTCACGGAGAGTTTTGGAATAAAGGCTTCCTCTGCTAGGGAAATCTTTTTCAATGAACATTGCGTTTCTAGACTCAACCTCAGTCACTGATCCGTCCTCATTTTCACTAATGCAGACATATCTTTTAGAGTTTATAGAATATCTTACAAAGATACTCAAGCCTCTAAATCTCAACATTTCCATACTTGTAAGACAAATTCTGGAAATAGGACATTGACCCTCATGGTCGCAGGACTGTTAAGTTCAGTTTACATCCTGTCCATAACCTATATGGTTTTATAGTGACTGATTTTGAAGACACATGATTAAGGATGAATGTCTTAGCTGAGAGTGTATCACTCTTTAGTAGATAGACAATTCTATCATAGACATCATTTACCTAACCACAACAAGAAGGACTTTGTTCCTCCTTTCAGCGACACCATCTTGTGGTGTGCCAAGAATTGTTATCTATATAACGATTCTCTTTTTATCACAGAGCATCTTGAACTGTTCATAGAGGTACTCTTAGCCTTTATCAGTTCTTAAGAGTTTTACCTTAAAGTTAAGTTTGTTTTCTACCAAACTTAGATACTTCCCGAAACATTCCAATGTTTCAGTCTTGATAGATATCAAGTATACATTTCATTATCGTGAAAAATCATCGACAAATGTAACGAAGTATCATGCTCTATGATATGCCTATCCGCAAATATTCAAAAGAATAAGTTTAAGAGGGGTACTGTGCATTGGTTTCGTTTCTGAAATGTTTCCTTATTTTCTTGTATGCAAGACTATTCTCGCAAATGGACTATTCCCTTTTCGATACATCACTCAACATGCCCTTATTTGGATAATTTAGTCATACAATTATGAAAAATATATCCTAATTATAGCATGATATGTATCGTAATCAACATTAAAAGAAATGTTGAGTAGTAAGCAATGAAATCACAATTTCATTAAAACAAGGAAACATTCTGAAATATAACCAAATCAGAAAAGATTGATCTCTTTGTTAATGTCAACTATATTGACATCAAACCCAAATTTTTTAACTAAAGAAATGATAGACCTTAGATTTCACCGGGTATCCGGCACGTCGAGAACCTCACATAAACGTCAAAGCTTGGCCTCCTTGCAAATCTAATTTGTAGGTACCAATCTCTTTAACAACAACTCGTAATGTTTCGAACATGAAGCCACATGCTCTTATTGGTAACAGGCGAAACAACGTGAAGTCCTGACAATCACATGGTCTATATGCCCTTTTCTAAGGGTAGCCCCTTGGCATAGTGGCCGAGATATCTACAAGCATAACACTTAATCTACGAAAGATCATGTTTCTTAGCTTGTTTCTTCCCTTTCTTAAAGGACTTGTTTCCTTTTTAAGCCTCATGATCATTTATCATTTTTTTGGGATCTCGATCCCTTGCCATTTATGAACTTACTTTTCAACTAATGAAGAGTCATTTCTTTAATTTAAATTGTCTGACTTTTTGGTTCCACATGATCCATCTGGTCATATTAATCGGGTTTTGGTGAGCTACGTCAGCAGAAGTCCTAATCTCATCATTATGAGTGTTCATATGCCTCATGTGATCCCAACAGATGGGAGCATTCTTGAGACAATTTGCACCTAATGTGCATTGGAAAGAGGTAACATGTCTCTCAATAGACATACTACATCGTTAGTCATATGTTGCATTGTGTCTTGGAAGAACACCTTTTAGGACTTAGTGACTTCTTGCTCCACCAGGACATAGGAAATTTTATGACGACACATGTCATAATTTCCTCCATTCATCTTATCACTAATGACAACGATGAATATGTTTTGATTTATATAGACGTCAAAAATGATATTTTTCTATAAAGTATGCACAATCTCCACTTGAGATTAATAGTTCTATGAATCCTCTGAAAAACCAACAATGGTAGTTTACTAGTTTTGTTTTCAGGAATCAACTATGTTGACCCCCATCCAACTCATTCTAGTTCGCTATTCATCATTGAGCTTTTCTTATATTCTCTGAACTATAACAGTTTCAATTAATAACAGCAACACATGCATATTATTAATAAACTCCCACTCAATTAAATCTTATTAAATTTTATGAGGATGTGTAATTTAATAAGTTATTTGTTTTTATTATTATTAAGTTGAAAGACATCAAGAGAATAACAACATATGCAATTCAATCAATGTAGTCAACTCCCACTCAATTGAAGCATCAAATTTAAGAATAACAACACATGAAATTCATTAAATTAAACTCCCACTGAATTTGAGTATTAAATTTATTAAACAGAAAAACAACACATGTAATTCAATAAATTTAACTCCCACTCAAATTGAGTATTAAATTTATTAAATAGAAAAACAACACTTGTAATTCAATTTATAAATTTAATTTATATCCCGTGGTCGAAAACGTCTACACAAGACTTTTGAGGAAGATAGGGGTTTTCACTTTATTTAGATTAGATCATGATAATGGAAATAGATCACACAGCATTCTACATTCCTCGCTTTTATGATCTTGTCCTTATAGGTGTGTTTGGTCTTTTATTTCATCTTTAGAATCCACAGTCACACAGACTTGTTCCCTCATAGAACATTTGATTCATTTTATGAAGTTGGTTGTGACCTTTGTTAGTGCTCATAACATCAAATACATTGATGCAGGGGTATTTTCTGGTTTACATTGCCTTATTAATCAAACACATGATTAAGTTTTAAAAATAAATTGGTCCCAAAAAAAAATATTTTTAAATTAAACACATTTTCCATATATATAATAATCATGAATAAGAAAAATTAAAGGATTCACAAAGAATCTCAATAATTTTAAAGACACTTACATCACTTATGTAAGTTTAATCATGATTATTCACATATATATGTAAAATAGAAATCACTTAATTTCTATTTAATTGATACACAATCAATTAATTTCAAAATAAAAATCGCTTATTTTTATTTTAATTAATACACAATTAATTTAATTGATGCACAATTGATTTTAATTGATACACAATCAATTTGGTCAAATAAGGATCACTTATCCTTATATAATTGGATATATAATCAATGAAGTCTAATAGAAATCACTTATTTCTATTTTGATTTATGCATAATTAATTTTTAATTGATGCACAATGAGGATCACTTATCCCTATTCAATTGATATGTATAACCAATTAATGTCAAATAGAAATCACTTATTTCTATTTTAATTAGTGCATAATTGATTTAATTGATACACAATCGATTTAGTCAAATAAGGATCACTTCACCTTATTTTAATTGATACATAATCAATTTTAATGTGTTTAAAAAAAATTCCAAAAAAAATTTGGACCTACATACCTTAAAAAAATAAAGGGAAAAAAATAAGGATTTTTTTTATAAAAAAATAATTAATTAAATAATTAAATAATTATCAATTAATTTAATAATTAAATTATTTTTTTTTATTCGGCTGGGCCCACACACAGTGGCCCAGTTCACAAAAACAAACAGCTGGGCCGGACACAGAGGCCCAATCTATTTAATCCCTTTTTTTTATTTTCGCGATTGGGCCACGACCCAATAAACATATGTTTTTTTTTATTCTATTTGGGCCACGGCCCAAACAGTTTCTGTTTTTTTGTTTTTTTTTAATTCTGTTTGGGCCATGGCGCAAACAGTTTTTTTTTTTTTTCAACCGGATCGGTTCTGAGCCGCACCGGTCCGGTCCGGTTCGCTGGCAGCTCCTAAACCCCAAAAGCAACGTTTCACTTAAAACGGTGTGAAATTACAAAAATGCCCTTCCCCCCTTTTCAACCTCTGGTCGCCGGCGGCGGAGCTCTGCTGAGCCCGCCGCCATCTCCGGCGAAACCCGAAACTTCGGGGAGCCGTATCTCCCTCATCCGACCTCCGTTTGACGCGATTTTTGCGCCGTTGGATTCGTCTCGACGAGCTCTACAAGCCTATGCCTATGGGTATTCGCGAAAACTCGAAAATCACAGATCCCATTTTTAGCAAAAAGACGTTCGGCCAGAGGGAAATACGCGACCTTTCAACCATTGATTTGTGATTAAATCTTATAAAAAATTCCAGATTTATTATACTTTGATGTTTTATTGACCATGCAGGTTATTAAACTCAAGGAATAAGCTAATCTGAAAGCTATGGGATATAATCACCTATGTCTATGTCTGTCTATACTATGAGCATGCTTTTGAACACAACAGAAGCAGTATAAACGAAATTCCAGAATCATACAGAATCATACAATTGCTTATTTCTATACATACACACAGTAATATATTTCAAAAGCAAAAACATGATTTTACGCAGGAGCATGAACTTGATGAACATTGGATATATGAATATATTCCAGTTCAAGCATTTTTAGGATTTCATGCCATAATTCTGGAAAATTAAAGAAAACAAACACATACACATATATGTACAACAATATTTTCTTTAATTTAATCATGACAACAAACATATAATAATCACAAAGAATATTAAATAAATATATGTTATTCATCATGATTAAACACGCAGAGGGAAAAATTTAATGCGAGGCCCTACCTCAACTCCAGCCTCAGAATCAATATGACTCTAATGCCAATGATGGAAATTTTGGTTACCCGGCCCACAAGCTTTCCCGGATCCTGGAGCTTTGACCCGAATCCGAACCCGAACTCGGACAGAGTTCCTGTAACAACAACAAGAACAAACAAAAGTCGTGATAACAAAATTGAACTCGGAGCCAAGAATCCCGAAGGATTCAGCTCACGCATAACCGGGTTACTAGAACCCGGTTTTGATTCGCACAGCGAATCACCCTCTCAGGAAAAACCGTGAGAAGGAAAGCAGAGTGGCTGAGGTGCACACTTCTTGGTTACTGACAAATGAGCGGAACACCTCTATTTATAGTGACAAGAGTGTCACTAAGAAAAGTAGAAATATCACCGTCATTATTGCAGTCATTATGACACCAATCAACAATAATAACTGATTTGATTCACTTAATCAAATCAATCACATATTAATGTTTATTTATTAACTGATTTGATTCTAATCAAATCAATCAGCATCAATCACATATTAATGCTAATTAGTCTGCTTTCCTAAAGGCTGTCGGATTTAGTAATCGGACGATCCGGTCCATCGAGGGTGGATCTGATTAAATATTTCCAACATACATAAATTAGTCTGGTCAAAAAATATTGTATATCCTATTAATTCATAATATCCTTTTAATTTCGCCAACTTCATTATGTTTACATGATTTCACATATTTATTAAATTCATTGTACCTTCAAGGGTATATACAATTTCAGTTCAAACTATTACTTCAATAATGCACGGGGTAAAAATGGAAAGTGGATTTAGAACCATTTAAAATTTAAAGTTAAGGGTGAGGTAGAAATTTAGTACACATATGCATAAAGAAAATCGAACAATACCACTAAAAAGTATACATGAATCTAAATTCATTCTATCAAATAAAGACCAGAATTGAAGCATGCACATACTCGTGTTGGTGAAGATTAAATAGTGAACAACAGGAAAAATCATAAGAACTAACCTTCAAGTCAAACAGACATCCAACACAATTAACGGTTTTTGATAGATTTCTTTTCTACAGGCACCTGAATATTTACATGCCAAAATACATTGAATTATATTTAGGTCATATATTTAGGATTAGAGTAACATTTTAAAGCTCGTACGTGGGAATATGTGTAAAGAAAGTCATTCTTGGAAAGAACGACTTCTAGTAAGAATGACTTTATTTTCTAAGTACGACTTTTTTTTTGTATAAATGACTAGATAAAAAGTATCTTACAATATTACAAACTTCAATGGAAAAAGAGAAAGGATCATAAAAAACAAGGTGCTCCCTTATAAAATCACAAAGAAGTTGAACATCTACATGAAAGTAAGAGTAGCTGATAAAAGATTTGAACATGCAGTAGATAACTTTCCCCACAATATCAGCTAAGCAAGTACGACTTTCTAACATATAGCATATTGGTAACTATTTTTTTTCTTGTAGCATATTGGTAATTTTTTTGTCCTGTAGCATTTCAGTAAAAAAAACTGCCTAGGACTTTTTTTTTACCAAGCCTAGGACTTCAAGTTTGCATAATTTGTTTCTCTAAATTTGGTTAACTGAAAAACTTCTATCATCGCATATTGAAGGCATCAACACATTTAATTCATTTTGATGACTACATGGTCATTTTTCCCCCAAAAAAAACATTCATGATATTGGGTGCACATTTTTTTATCAGAAATATTGGGTGCACATTTTCTTATCAGAAATATTGGGTGCACCTTGAAACAAACAATATCGACATTTTTACACTACACATTCTCCAAAAAAATATATCACAAGGAAAAACCAATTGCATGCATGAACGCAAATTTTCCAAACTTGGAAGAGCATTTTCAGTGAATCACTTTTTCCAACCATCATGACTCCTTCACTACTACCCTTCTTCCTCCTCCTTTCTTCCACTCTCCTCCCTCCCACGGCGTCGCCGCCGCCAATATTACCGCCGTCGATATCACCAACACCGACACCGACCTGTACGGACGAGCTCGTCCTATTCTCTCAGTGTCTTCCTTACGTCGCGAATCCCCCCAACGATCTCTCCTCCGCCGCCTCCTCCACTTGCTGCGACGCTTTCTCCGCCGCCGTCAAATCTAACGCCGTCGTTTGCTTCTGTTATCTCCTTCAAGAGCCTCCCATTCTTGGATTCCCTCTGAACAGTACAAGACTTCTTTCTCTTCCTTCAGATTGCCCTCTTCCTTATGGCCAATCCTCGAGTGTTTCATCGCTTGATACACTTTGTTCAGGTTCCTATATATTCTTGGATATGTCATGTCACTGTTATTTTCTTCATTTTTTTGAGTTTACAAATTTTCTTTGAAAGAAGTAATCACATTTATTAATTTTGTGTTAAAAAAGTATTAATATAATTATATTGAAATTGGAAAAATAATTAAAGAGTTTATTTGCTTAAGAATACATGTATCAACAATCTTGTATTTCTTTGCTAAATTTTATGTGTGTTCAGTTTTGGATTCTTGGAATTTTTCTTTTTTACTCTTCTTTTAATTCTTAATTCTTTGAGATTTTCTTTTTCTAATAATGAGTTGTTTTTCATTAAATGCACAGAATCGCAGATGCTTCCTCCTTTGAACCACTCTGCAACTTTTGGGTTACCAGTTCCTTCTACTACTTCTGGTGGGTGATCGATCTTGAAATGTTTGCTTACATGAGTTTAATTATTTTCTTAAAGGAATGAATCACATTGATTAGTTTTGTGTTAAAAAGTATTGCTATAATTCTTTTAAAAATTGGAAAAGGAATATATAAGAATACTAAAAAGTATATATTATTTAAAAAAACATGTAAAAATTTGAATTACTGAACATTGAATAGTCATACACAACTGAATATAATTTTTTTTCTTGACAGAATAGTTTTGGTTTTTGCATTTAATGATTTTGTTTTAAAAAAATTGTTATTAGAGGTGGAATATACAAGTATATAAATGTGATTTTCTCTTAGTTGGAGAAACGAAAATGAGATTAGAACGAGAAATAAATATATAGTTGTAGATAATAGAAAATAAAATAGAAGAAAATTTATTATGTTAGTTGTTCACTAGTTTGAGTAACTACTATGTTTATGGGATTCAAGCATGCTATTTCTCTGCTAATCATGTAAATACATTTCCCTTGCAGAAAAATAGGCTACTTAGTAGTATTTCTTATGTACTCCTGTTGTTATTTGGGTTTTACTTGTCAGCTTTTTGTCTTTGTTCGGTTTGTTTTAGAATATGAATTTCATCGCATAATCATTATTAAGTGTTACATTAATGGAAGTTTTTGGTGTTGGAAATGTCGTTATAGTCTTTATGGGACTTTTAACTTAGTGTTAGATTTAAGTCTTTTTCATTCAAACCTTTTATAGGTAGATGCCCGCATTTTCTTTAATGAGAAGGAAGTTAGTAACATAATTTTCATCAACTTAATATTGATGACTTTATCTATACACGACATTACAGTTCAAAAATTTTCCATATGGTGTATTGCTTCATCATGTTTATGTACTACTCCTAAATGATATTATAAAATAAAAAGTTCTTTATATATAAACGCATACTAATAAAAAAAAGTAGAACGGTAATCTCACATATCATTCATCAGCTTGTAAACACACGCTATAAATTGTATCAATAGTGTGCAAGTTTTTTCTCGTTATCTAATTTTTTGTACCAAATATAACATTAGGATCTCCAAGTGGGTCATCTTCTCCGGTAACATCACCGTCTATTGGGGCTGTTGGTGATGGAGGGCACTCCTCCGGTAGCAGTGCCGAAAACGAGTCAAAGCCTAGCATAGGAGAGAGTAGTTCTGGAGTGATAGGAGAAGAGTCAGGTAATTCAGAGAGTAGTTCTGATGTGATAGGAGAAGAGCCAGGTAATTCAGAGAGTAGTTCTGATGTGATAGGAGAAGAGCCAGGTAATTCAGAGAGTAGTTCTGGAGTAATAGGAGAAGAGCCACTTCAGAGTGGTAGTTCATCATCATCATCTTCAAAGACAATTTGTAGGAGCATAGGTTGGCTAATAATTTTCTTGTTTTCTCTGCATGTTAAGAATATAAAGAGCTTAAGTAGCTTATAGACTTCCTTTACATTCATTACCATCTATATAGATCATTAATTGCATCAAACACGTGCACTATAGTTCATAATGTGACCAAAGTACAATGTAAATAGCCTTAGAACATACAAATACTCTGCACAAAATTGATCAGCATTATAATACAAGAAAATTCTATTATTGTGTTTTGTTCAAATTCATGTGCCAACTAGCTTGTTGTTTAGTTGTTGATACACAATGTTTCAGTTAGCTTTATCTTTCTTTTTTGTTTGGCTAAAGTATACTTTTGGTCCCTTATGTTTGCATCAAGTTTCAATTTAGTCCTTTATGTTTGGAAAGTACACTTTTAGTCCTTTTTTGTTAACACCGTTAGTTTAACTTAACGGAAAAAGTTAACTTAATTATTTTAAATGATTATTAAATACTGAAAAAATGTTCAGATTAAAATATTTGAATGTAAATATTCTTATATTTTCAAAATTTATCATTTTTGGTCCAATTCCATTATAAAATAATCATTTAAAATTGTTAAGTTAGCATTTTCCGTTAAGTTAAACTAACGGTGTTAACAAAAAAGGATTAAAAGTGTACTTTCCAAACATAAAGGACTAAATTGAAACTTGATGCAAACATAAGGGACCAAAAGTATACTTTAGCCTTTTTGTTTTTTATTACTACTTTTAAATGTTGAGTTAAGATGCTCTTTCCAATATCTGTATTATATCTCCAACTAGCGGCTTACCGCAGTGTCATATTTATTAAAGTAATAGTCTGAATTAGGATTATTTATACTTTTGAAAATACAATGAAGTTAATAGATACGTGAAATTGTTTAAATATATTTAAGTTGACCAAATTAGATGTGAAGATATTGAAAATGATTATAGTGAAAACTCGTAGAAAAATTATTGAAACAGAATATATAAAACCATTTTTAATTTTTTATAATGAATCAAACGGGTATACAACATATTTAGATATGGTTAATTTTATGTATAATGCAATTAAGTAATGTAACATATTTGTTAAAGCGTTTAAATACAATATAGCTGACTGAATTATTGAAAAATACAATGAAAAATATGATAGGGAAAATCCATTGAAAAATTATAGAAAGAGAATTTATAAGATTATTCATAGTTTTTGAATTGATAAAAAGGGCATAATAGTTTGGAAAGCACAATACTTTCATTAGCCTTACAGCGAGTGAGAATTAATATTAAGGTAAGCTTGCCTATTTTTTGTTTAAATCAAATGGATAGTTTCATTAGTTGAATGGTTGATGCGGTTAAAATTTTAATGTTCACACTAAAAGCACATAAAACAAATGGTTTATTTTGAATGACATGTCATCTTATTGACGTGTCTTGCCTAAAGTCATACATGTGTCCTCTGGTGTCAATACTTGGTCTTGAAGGTTGACATGTGTTTTTTCGATAAGCAAGGAAATCCAACCTAAGGTACCCCATGCGATGCACGGGAGCCCTTTTTTAAAAACAAAATAGTATATACGATTTCAAATATCAACATCATGACATTTGAATGTTTGAAGTGTCCTTTGTAAATAAATTTAAATTATATCAACAATCAAGCTACACTGAAGCATTCATTTTTGATGTTGCCAAAATAATTTATATGCATAGCAAGAATGATCTCCATACAGCAGAAGTAAATTCATCAAGTTCATAATAAAAAATAAAATAACTAACAAAATCTACAAGGCCTAATCCTTGTAATCCTCCTCCTAATCCCAAAAACAACAATCAACTTGTCCTTATTTGGGAGTAAAAATGACAACATCTCAAACCTCTGAAGAAATAAATAAATATAAACTCAAACATCTTTATCACAGTTGGCACTCGTCACCGTCATTAACATGCTTTTAAAAGGCAATATAAGACACAATTAGAAAATATAAAAATAATGCTTTAGAATAGCCAATAAATTACTAATTTAATGTCATCAACGATAGCAAAATAATATTTAATGTTTGGATCAAGTTTTCCAACACATTGTTGCATAACATGCATAGTAATTCTCTTTGCATCATTATTAATACCAAGAGTGAAAAGTTGTTGCCAACCTCCATCATGGGATTACAGACTGTTTCAGGAAGAAGAGAAATGGCTTAGACCAATACCATAGTGTGTTTATAATGAAGTTGAGTTGGAACCGATGATGATGATGAAGATTTTTGTAACTAAATAGGAAGGTAAAACAAAACATCGGAGAGGCAAATAGACAGAGCAATAAAGCCGAAAATCAATACTCTTAAGTCGTATGGGATAGTGGAGGTAAATGTAAGAAGGAAATTGAAGCAACCTCTATTTGTTGGGTATTGGAACATTAATGAGCGACATTGGGTGCTGAACCGAAGAATGGTGGCTATTCCCCTTCGCGAACACACACACACTTTACAGAGGGTAGAACATAGGACCCATTTGCTTGGACAAAAAGTGGATGATGGAAATGGAAAAATGTGTAAGGGGGTAAAGATGGAAAGTAGAGGTAAATTAGGTAATGATGAGATGTAAAATTTATGGGCCTAAGGAAAAGCGTGAGATGGAGAGAGAAAGGTTGTGGGGCCAGGTATATATTTCACATGATTCCTAAGATTTTAAAAGCAAACCTTTAGTATTGGCAAAAAAAAGCAAAACTTTAGTCAAACCACATATTAAACCTGATCAAGTATGAAAGCAAAGAGGATAAAGTTACAAGATTTAATAGCTTATTTTTGTAACTGAATAGGAAGGTAAAACAAAAAGTTGGAGAGGCAAATAGACAAAGCAATAAAGCCGAAAATTAATACTCATAAGTCGTATGGGATAGTGGAGGTAATTGCAAGAAGGAAATCGAAGCAACCTCTGTTTGTTGGGTATTGGAACATTAATGAGCGACGTTAGGTGCTGAACCAAAGAATGGTGGCTATTCCCCTTCGCGAACACACACACACACTATACAGAGGGTAGAACATAGGGCCCATTTTGCTTGGACAGAAAGTGGATGATGAAAATGAAAATAAATGTAAGAGGGTAAAGATGGAAATTAGAGGTAAATTAGGTAATGATGAGATGTAAAGTTTGTGGGCCCCAGGAAAAGTGTGAGATGAAGAGAAAAAGGTTGTGGGGCCAGGGATATGTTTCACATGATTCCTAAGATTTAAAAAACCTTAGTATTAGCAAAAAAAACAAAACTTTAGTCAAACCACATATTAAACCTGATCAAGTGTGAAAGCAAAGAGAATAAAGTTGCAAGATTTAATAGGTTATATTGATGATTAACAAATAACAATGGAGAAATTCTTTGATTGAACCAATCATATCATTTTCCATTTGATAATTCAATAACAAACATATAAAACAAGATTTCTTTCACCCACGCGTTGCGCGGAACCAATTTCGCAGAGGACATTATTAAACTATGTTGAGTAAAAATAAATTTATAGTTTGAATAGATAGTAACACAGCAAAAAAATTATTAACTAGTCCAACAATTTACTTTATGAACGAAAAATTATATTATAAAATACAAAATATTAATTATTCTTTAAATTTAAATATATTGATATTTGATTTTTTCTTAAGGATGTGTGGTATGAAGGGAGAGGAGGCAGGGAAGTAAAATTACAACATTTAGTGTCTTTCATATATGACATGTTTCTTGTAAAAAAAATATAAGACATATTTTTGATTATAAAGTTGATATTGCTCTTCAATAAATGTGAAGTAACCAACAGTAGTTCAACCATCCAGTTCAGTTTGATTCTTGTAACACTGATCACAAGTATTCTTTTATTATTACGGGTGAAGGCCCAATTTTGATACATAACTATTGTCGAAGGATAAAGAATAGTACATTTAAAAGGTCACAAATGATTCTCAACTATTGGACATTGGATAAAAAATGATATTTCACTAATATGACAATAAGATTACACTTGAAAAGTCTAAAATGCCTTTATAAATAAAATAAAACAACATATTTTCTTCTTGCTTAGCTTCATCGCTAATTCTTTTCTCTTTTTCATTTCATTCATTTCCCCATTTTTTATTTCATGTTTTTTCGTTGGTTTTTTCTTGCAGAAATGAGATTAACTGATATGCAGTTACTTTAATTTGTGGTTAATGGAGAAAGAAGGAGGAGGAAGAATGAGGAAAATATGTTTTGTTTTGTTTTATTTATAATGGGATTTTGGACTTTTAACATGTAATTTTATTGTCATATTAGTGAAATACTCCCTCTGTTCCTATATATAATATCACTTTAGCTAATTTGGAGAGATTAAGGAAGACTTTCCAATGAATTAGGATTACATGATCTTCCCGAAATGCCCTCACTTGAATTTAAAAAGATTGAGAGAGTAATTTACTTGTATAATGAGTAGTGGGGTAATTTGGGCAAAATTTGAGAAAAAATAGAAATTGATCTTATATGTAGAAACTTATCCATATTCTTTTTTTGGATAATAAGAAAACACCTCAACAAACTCCTAGAGAATTGGAACAACTACTACAATCCAAACATAAAAACTACATCAGTTCTGGGGAAGCCTGAAAAATCCTTTGCTATTCAACTTGAGCAGTTATACCACTTTTAGCAAGAAAATCAGCAGCGTTATTGGACTCACGGTTGACATGAGTAATACGCAGCTTCCAGTATTTATCTATCAATCGTTTAGTTGCCATGACAAGCTCAAAATCATGATGAGACTCATTGATTTCATTCTCCAAAAGTCCCACTGCAACCTTAGAGTCAGAATCCAACTGAACTCTTCGGTATCCCAAGTCCCACGTGAGTTCAAGCCCGAGCATGCATGCCCAAAGTTCTGCAGAAAGTTCATCACCTTCCTCTAATTTAGCCACAAAGCCACCAAGAAAATCATCATTCATATTTCTCGGCAAACCGCCACAAGCTACGCTATTCAAAGCATGAGAAGAGGCACCATCAACATTTAATTTAATCCAATCATCCTCCGGCGGCTTCCATCCTGCCCTCACAAGAAATTCACTGGACCCATCCATGCTTGTGCCTGCATTTGTTGTGATGTTATATTCATACTCCTTTGCATAACTTTAGCACTTACCAAAATCGCTTCATCAGAAACAATTTTCTGCTCAAATACTACAAGATTTCTTGGTTTCCAAATCCACCAACAAATGATAGTAAACAAAGACGCCCATTCCTTATCCTCATCTGTTTTGACCCTCACATTTCTCCACCTCCATTGCTCCAAATTCCCATTCCAGAAAGTACCTTGTCTATGTTCAGGAACAACCTTTTTCCATAACTGTTTCACCCTCCGACAATCTCTGAAGGCATGAATAGTTTCCTCAGACTCTTCTTCACACATTGGGCATGTGCTATCCACAGTCAAGTGGCGCTCACATCTCGAAGAATTAGTTAGCAAGCTCTCTCGCATCATAAGCCATAAAAAATTCTTACAACGATGTGGTGTGTAATATACCACCTACAAATATAAAATTAACCTTAACCTAACTCAACTGCTAATCAAATCAATCTAAGCAATGGAGTCTAACCATGTTAGCAAAAGATTCACCTAACATGGTTAGCAAAAGAATTTCTTTATAAATAAGAGATTACATATCTAACTATGTTAGAAAAGAGAATCTTCTAACATAGTTAGCAAAAGAACCACCATCACCTAATAAAACACACATTCAATACCATAACCTAAATCTAACCATGTTAGAAAAGAATCACCTAACATAGTTAGAAAAGGAACTAACCAAACTACACAAAAATAAACCATATTAGAGCGGGGCCCATCTAATATGATTATACACACAGGAAAACATAAAACCACTCAATACATCCTTCATCTACCACATCAACATATTAGGAAAATCGAGTTTCCTATTTACATCCATTCAAGTTCTCATCACCTGGAATCAGAATATATACCAACCAAACTTGACATATTAGTCAAGGTAGTTCCTGAACTATCACAGTAGTAGGAACAATATTACATAACATTCCAAAACTTTACATTAAGTCACAGTACAAGTAATACAGTTCACATATAATAAAATTCACTCAAAACAACATTTATATGTGCAGAAGCTGGTGCAGCCTAGTGAAATGGCGATATATGTCCCTAAAAAGGTCACCCCTGGCCTACTTACTATATCAGTATGGGCCAGACGGCCCCTTCCCCTTCCTCTGCGCCTCCCCCTGGGCATGATCACCTGTAAAAATAAAGGGAATGGGGTGAGACAAAACAATGTCTCAGTAATCACTACTTAACTCACTGTGACACTCAGAAGTGGGGTAGTTGAGTGTCTACAGGGTACCACAGTTCAAAACCTGCATACAGCATATACCATTTACAAATATATATATATATATATATATATATATATATATATATATATATATATATATATATATATATATATATATATATATATATATATATACAGAACAGATGCATCCATCTCTCAATAGACAAAAATAAACGTGTGTGACACTGTGCCCGGTCTACAATCCGAAAAGCATAAAAAGGGATCACTCTAATCAATGTGAAAATCCCTGGTTCCTTTACAATCCGAGGAACCCGTACAATTAACCTATCGATTTGCGCAAATCGATAGGTTACATCGGCCGACGGTACTAATAACCAGTGTCATGCAACATACAAAAGATTATATATAAATATGAATATATATAAAGTACAGTTCAGTTGGAAGGTACCCTATAGCCCACGTTTAAATATAACATAACCTGAACTTATTTTATTTATATATATAAGTAGAAGAGGATGTTAGAAAATCCTCAACTACCATCACCCTCAGTATCACAGTCAGTTAAGCGTGATTACCTGCTAAACTTTACTGCAGCAGATATACGCAGATAACAGTTATCTTCAAAGTCCGCTTGAAAGATCACCGTCTACAATAATGCCACAATTTAAAATGGGTCAAGACACTTTGTAAGTGACTTAACTCAACATTTTAAATAACTTTCATTAACAATAAAAGTATAAAAATACTTCAATACCAAAACCACATCCATATCCTTTCCTCCTCCAACTTCTCTTTACCAAATCTTTACAATATCAATACTTTCAACCTTAATCATCTCTTGAAGAATTTATAACATTATCCATCATAACCAAACCATTCTTTTAAAAACACCTAAATCACTTTCAATCAATACTTTAACTATCCAACTTCCTTTCAAACCTCAATCTAGTCAACATTAGCCTACCAACATCAATAAACAACCTATAATCTACCAAAGTCATTTCAAATCAACACTTTAACTAACAAAATTCCTTACAAACACCAATTCCCTCTAAAATCAACCTTCCAACATCACCAACAACTTCAACTAACACTACATAAATACCAATTTGTTCCAGAACATCATCCACTAACATAGCCCTAACTTAAAGAGTCCAAAAATGCCCTATCAACTTCCAAACTCCTTCCTAAACATCCATTCAATCAAAATCAACTTTCCCACATCTTAATATAACCTTAACAAGCATCACATAATCACCAATTTAATCCAAAGCCTCCTCCTTTAGCTAACCCTTACTTAAAGAGCCAAATAAATAGCCAAGAAAGTCTAAACTCAACTTCCAACCTTAATGAGCTTAAATACTTCCCAAATATCTTTAATTTATCACTTATTCTTGCACAAATCCTTGGTTAAAGCTTCAATAATTAACTCATGTCCAAACCCTAACTTAAAAGAGGAAATTTTGTGCGAAAATCAACGCCACAAGGATAGGAAAAGCTTACAGATTTCAAAACTACAAGGAAGAGTCCCCACCACGCCGCCTGCCGCCCCCAGGTACGCCGGAAAACACCCTTCCTATGGTGGTGACCGAGCTAGAGCTAGAGGAAGGAAAGGAAGATGAGAAATGAAGTTGTAACATGAAGAAATCACAAAAAGAGCTAGAGAAACTACCACTCACCTTCAACACAACTCCCTTCGCCGGAAAATAGGACCACCGTCGCCGGAAAACCACCCCAACTCGCCGGCCGAACTGAAAAGGGAAGAGGAGCTAAGGAAAATGTGTTGTGAAGTTGAAGAAGGAAGAACAACATGAGGAACCACAAGAAAAATCAAACCTTTCCTTTACCCACCGTTCACGTCGCCGGAAAGCCAAGGTCGCCGCCGGAAACCATCGCCAGCCACCGTTCGAACTCGACTTTAACGGACCCGAGGAGGAGAGAAAATGAACAACAACAATCAGAAAGCTTTTTGCACTAGACAACCGAATGGGTGTGAAGAGAAATTGAGAGAAATGGTGAAGGGGGAGAGAGAGTGGCCGACGCGATTTTTGGAAGAAGGGAGGAGGAGGTGCGGTTTTGTTGATAAGGAAGGAGGGAGGGCGTGTTTGTTTAAGGAGAAATAAGGGTGGTTTTTGATAATTAAAGCCTAAACTTGCCATAGTGTACTCATTTTGATTTAAAACCACTTAAACCAGCCTCCAATCTTCTTAAACTTCAAAATATTTTTAGCTTTACCATTCCCTCATATTTCAAACTCTTCATTTCTTTAGTAATTATACGCACATTAATTACTCAAAATTTCCAAAAGTCTCCAAAAATTCCTAAAAATTCCAAAATCCCTAATTTCTCCTTTTATCATTTCCCAAAACACTCTTTAATCCTGTATTAAATTTTCAGGATGTTACATGGTGCACGAATTTTCCAAAGCTTCTCCCATCCATTATGATGAGCCTCATCTTCCCCAGCTAGAAGCTTATAAGTCGATTTAACAGAAAAGCATCCACTTTGTTCTAACCTCCATTTAACAGTACTTGTCACACTGTTTTGTAATGTGTTTGCTGCCACCTTATCCCAAATTTTTTGAATACCAGACCACACATTTGAGTCGTGCCTCTTCGTATTAATATGAGGAATGACATCATTACCACACCGATATTTGTCTCTAATCACACGAACTCATAAGTCATCCTTCTTGGTCATCATATTTCATCCAAACTTCATAAGAAACGGTTGATTCTGTAAAGTGGCATGTCTTAGACCTAGTCCACCTCCTCTCTTTGTCTTACAAACATCATCCCAAGCAACTAAAGAAATTTTCCGCTTATCCTCTGAACCTCCCCAAAGGAAAGTTCTATTCATCTTATCCAGAGAATCACACACATTGGTTGGAAAATGAGCAGTTTGCATATAATATCCTGGAATAGCAGAAGTGACTGAAGAAATCAAGGTGACTCTCCCAGCTAGAGATAGTGCATTACATTTCCAAGAAGATAATCTTACTTTCACCTTATCAATGACATCTCGAAAAGTTTCTCGGCCTACCTTCTCATGAAGGAGAGGAACACCCCACATATTTATCGAGATCCCCTGTTTGAGTAAACCCCACAAAATCGCTAATCTCCTTGTTTCTATTATGATTCACATTCTTCCAAAAAAATATACGAGTTTTGCATATTATCCATATTCTCAAAGTGATAGGAATGAAGGGAGTATCATTTTTGATTTGATGCTCAACAGTTGAGAATCATTTCATTTGTGACATTTTAAATAGTTATTTTTATCATTCGACAATAGTTGTGTATCAAATTTGGGGTTTCACCCAATTATTATTTATCCCTAAGAAATAACCATTTCTCCTACTTTGCAATCCCTATCTTACAAGAACGTGTAAAGATAAATGTATAAAAAAAAAGAACATGTAAAGATAAGATTGATTAATTAATTAATGGTGGCGCTTGCGCCGTACTGGGGGGTCCCTGTGGGATCTCTTAGTCCCACATCGACCAGAAATGTGTGTGTGTGTGAGTATATAAGTAGGACATTCGCACTACAGCTTGTCAACCGCGTTAGTTGGTTTTACTGTTGTGTTTGGTCGAAATGTGTTCAAAACAAAAATAAAAATGGAGTCTATGAATAATAATTAAGATGAGAGTTAATGATGTTGCTTTGGACCACTTTTTTTTGTTGTGAGTAGGTAAAGGCGTAAAGCACGTTGGGCGTTGGTTCATTTCGACTTTCTTCTTCTTCTTCTTCTTCTTCTTCTTTGTTCAACGTCAGAAACGACACATACGCCCACAATCTTCATTCTCAATCTCAATCTGACACACTATGGCCTAGCAGCTTTTTAATTTGTCTCTATTATCTTCCTTTCTTATGGCCATTACTGTTGCGGCCGCAGCTTCTTCCCTTCCCTCTGGTATTCTAATTTTTTATTCTTTCTCCTTTCAATCCAACCATATAATAATATTCTACAACTTCTTTTTCACCTGTTTTAGGGATATTTTCGTCATGACTATTTTGATTCATTATGATTGTGATCCCTTTTCCCTTTTGCTAGCAGTTAATACTACCTGGTTGACTTTTTTTTTTTGGAGAGTTCAAGGTTGCAAAATAGTCTATTAAATCATGACACATTTGATATATTTTTAGATTATCCATTACTTTATAAGTAAAATAAACTAGTGTTAGTAAGGGAAAAAATTAGGTAAATCAATTTATAATTAACTTATTTTGCTTTTTTAGGATTTTTCAAAAAAGTCAACTGGTCTTATATTTAGGACCGGAGGGAGTACAATTTATTTCATATGTGTTGTGTGTGTTGCAGAAGGAATGTGTTGCACAATATCAAATGGAATCATTGCAACCAATTTCATCAAATCTCCTCGTTCAAGACTGTCTGATCTTTCCACTGTGAGGTGTATACAATTTCCCTCATGAACTTCTTCTTTTTTTTAACAATATTATATGGATCAATTTTAACTTCAGCATCTTTTTTCTTTTGGTTAATGGAAGGTTTAGATAAGTAGGATTTTGCGGATTCATTAGGATCAAGACATGCCTTTAGGCTCATGCCAGTAGTTACAAGATTGCTCACCAGTAAAGTCTTTACATTCATCGGATTTGAACTTATAACCTTATAATTCTATCCCAACTCTTTTACCAACTAAACCAATCTTTATTGACATTTTAAGCGTTGATGCAACAACAACATCAACGGAGCCATATCCCACTAACTAGTAAGATCGATTATATAAACATGTGACGTCGTTATGCTGTGTTGGTCACCAAATTGTTTAATTAATTGCTAATCAAAATGTTCCGCTCAATAACATGGCTAGGTATTCTCTTTGGTCTCACTCTCACTTTTAGGAAATGTCCCACTCCTACGTAGGCGAAAACCTTTTGACTCTAGGGTCGTTCTCTGTAACTTGGGTTTAGAGTTAATCTTGTCTTATGACTCAACCTTAAGGATTATATCATTGGTAAAATGTATGCCTTTATGGATTTCTTCTTTGATATGCTTCATTAGAACACCCATAGCTTGGTCCAATAGATAAAGACTAAAAAACGAACCCTAGTGCAATCCAATTTTTTATCGGAAAGTAAGCCCCTCCTAATGTTTTGAAACTAGTCGTTGCTCCATCATACATATATTGAATGAATTTGATATGTGCAACATGCATAAAGTTCTTTTTCAAAGTTACATATATGTATTTGTAATTGACCCTGATAACGGAGCATATATTCCATTTGTTTTGCAATTTTTTTCCAATGTTGCAATCAGACTTTTCATGGCCTTGATTGGCTACTAAAACTGTTTTATCAAAAGTAGAAAAGTATGCATTAGCTTGTATTAGCTGATCATCCCATTTTCACGTATTATTTAGATTCTTGGGAAGTTTTATTCCACACTGTTCACTGAAAAAGAAAGTTTGGATTTTTCTTAGATGCAAAAGCCCGTTTTTAGCACCATCACAGTCCCTTTGGCTATCCACGGGACATGATCTGTGTCTTCAAAAGGTTTGTGTTGCTGCAGACTACTCAGATTCTGTACCTGATTCGTCTAGTTGCACAAGTAACCAAGGTTATCATCCTCTTGAAGCTTTAAAAGCCTGCAATAACATGCGGCAGACTGAGCTCTCTTCAGCTGAAATAGCAAGAACAGCAGTTGAGGTTTGTCTTAGAGCCTGTTCTGCAACCCATTTTTACTGTTTGGGTGATTTTTCAGAATGCATTTTGAAACCCATGGTTTTGCCCAAAATGCATTTTGAA
Source organism: Mimosa pudica (assembly GCA_029929735.1). Taxonomy (NCBI): domain Eukaryota; kingdom Viridiplantae; phylum Streptophyta; class Magnoliopsida; order Fabales; family Fabaceae; genus Mimosa; species Mimosa pudica. The sequence continues at coordinate 3,251,202 of JAKELP010000040.1, forward strand.
AATGAGTTGCCAAACAGGCTTTAATGTTTTTGCCTCTTGATGCTTTATATTTCCAATTTTAGCTTAAAAGAATATAGTAAGTTGAGTTATATTTTTTACTTGTAGGAAAAAATTAGGTAGTATGTGAATACCTCCTATCACCATACTGTTTGTTGATATTAGGCTAATAGAAGCGCTTTGCTAGTATTTCCTGGATCAGTGCACTATGAACCGCATGAACACATTTCATGGGCAGGGTTTCAATATCTTGTTGATGATTATGGAGGTTTGTTGTCTTCAAATACAAGTGTTTTATCATGATGAAAAATTTAATTGAGAATAGTTATTTATGCAAATCAATTCCCAATCTGATGTTTAAGATTTTGTTGTTTTTAATCTAATGTTTTTTTTTTTTTTGTAGATATATATTTTGAAATCTTTGATGATGCAAACATTTTGGATGATCGTAGCACAAGCAATCCTGTGGTAAGGATTTCATGACCATTTAATGATTCTTTTGACAAGGAAGTTAATGGAAGTTGTGAATGATGTATGTTTGAGACCATACCTAACGACTTATATTCAACATCTAATATGCCTTTCTATCAAGTTGGGTTTATTAGACTTCTAGCACTTATTTTTTTGTCCAAGTTATTATGTCTATACTGTTCTCTTGTTTGTTTGCATCTTCTGCTTTCTAAGTATCTGTTCTATTCTCCTTTTCTCTTCCATAGTGTCAACTTGCTTGTTCATCTTTAGTCAATAAGCTCATCGAGGCATTGGTTTTTCCATAGTCAGATATCTCATCCTCCACCTATTTCTTCTAATGAAAAAACATTAAGAACCATAATCATCAAAGAAATTTGGAGTCCAAATTCTATTGCAAAGTTTCTTTTTCGATGAAGTTAGAATTGTGTAAAAAGGGAGTAGGAGAGGAGGAGCATCCTTCATCCTCTTGAAGGATCTCTCATGTACTTTTGCTGCAAAAACCTATAAATTGAAATTTAGGAGGATAAAAGAAAAGGGAAATCGGCGTTCTGTTGGTCAGTGCATTGAACTTAACACTCACAATGTTAAGGAGCAAGAAATATGAATTAGAGTTGCTATGGGGTTTCTTTAGGCCTAGTCAATTAGAGGGAAGTATTGGGGGCTGCGGGAGTTACCTTTGGGCATATATTATTTGTTGGAGTCTCCTAAATATATTGGTGTTTGGTGAGAGGAGAGACTGGCCTCTTGGATGCCAATGGTTATAATCTAATCTTCTGTGTTTCAGTATTTACTTGTGTCTTAGAGATTTCTATGTGCTACAGGGTGAATAGGGTTTTGGCTAAAATCAATGGAGTTCATTGCTGTGCTGATTTGGTATTTTGATGGATTAATATATGAACCTAAGGATTTTGGATTTCCCTCATTTTTTCGCTGTCCTTTGTTTATCATTTGGCTATTATTGTTAAGCAGGGTTCTATCAACCAATTATTTTATTACATTAGGAAACTCTTACATAGCAAATGTGAATAAACGAGCAAGAATTCCAGAACTAGGCACACACTTAAATGGTTGAAGAAGTGCTAGTCTAGTCATCACACACATTTGTGGAAAATTATATCGAGATTGCAATTTGATAACGCGACTTTAATTATGTGCTGCAAAATTGGAGGCCAATGGGCTAACCTGACATTTGTTTGATGTCTATGATTAGTTTTGAAATAACTGAACATTTTTCCTTACACTATTATGTATCATATGGCTACTATGCTTTTGAATAATATACAAGGTTTGTGTTTCTTCAGAGAGTTTTGATTGGAACGGACCTTCCACTATATGATAGTAGAAGGATTGCTAGTGAATACAACGCTTTTAGTAGTGGAAACAATGACGAATTTCTACCTGATGATGATTATATTGAGGTTTGAATTTTCCCAATGCTTAATTTAAGATTAATAAACAGTTCTTTTGATCTATGTTGTCTCGTTAATGTATCTTTAAGGATTAAATTCAAAAGTGCATTTTTTGAACCTCTCCTAAACAAATGTACAAACAAGATTAACTAGAAGTAGATAACGAAGAGTTCATGATTTTATTGTGTAGCTAACTCAGATTAGGAGGGGAAGACAAACACGCCACTGTTTTACATTCAGACACGTGAACACAATTGATAGACAGTACATACTAATGACAAACAGATCGCCCACAACAGCACAATGAGATTAGGGACATCACAAACTTTTGAATACAGATCAAGGTTTTCAAACATTTGAGAGGTTTGCACTCTCCACTTCCAAAAGGGCCAAGCAACAATTCAAATTTTTCTTCCCCTCCACTCTGAACTAGAAGAGAAGATTTATAAACCCAAAAGTGATTAGTACAGCCCCCAACTTAGGCTTTGACTAAAGCTGTTCTTTAGCCATTCTATTTCCCAATTCTATGTCCAAATCAGGAAGTCAAACCTCTGATCAATAAAAGTATCTTTGTTTTTTCATGCATTTTCCTAGTTTCTCAAAAGCAACAGTCCACTTTTTGTTGCATACAGGTTCTGGAGTCTGACGAGTATTTGGCAGTGAATTGGGAGATGCCAGATATTACTGTCTCAGTTCATCCTGTTTATTTTGCAAAGTGCCTATCAAAGGTACCTTTCTTCCTCAGTGGTGTAGTGAACAGTTTCTATGAACCTGACATTGACCTTTCTATGTTGGTTCTGCATGGTGTGATCATTTGGTTATTTGGTTCGATTCTGAAAACTAAATAGTGTAAATTTTAAACATTGAACCAAAACTGAATAAATTGAAATATTTCGGTTCGCTTCAGTGAAATAAATAAATTTCGGTTTTACTACTATTTACCAAATACAATATTGTATTATTTATAAAATATTAATGCATTTTGAGTTAAATATTATCGATGAAACATATTATAGTATATGTAAATCATAAAAATTATAAACTAATATTATAAATATTATAATATCCAATATTAATCAATGGAAGTCAATATTGCATATCAAATATAACTATATTATATAAATTTCGGTTTTAACCTAATTAATGTTGTAATAACCGAACTTAAACCCCTAAAAATTAACCGAACTGAAAAACCTAATTGAGTTTGATTCGGTTCAGTTTTGGTTTCAGTTTGAATTTGCTCACCCTTTGGTGCTGCTGTTGCGCCTCTAGTTAGCTTTACACAATTCTTCCAAAAAAAAATTTTCTCTAATGCTTTGGATTAGACCCCTATAGCTGGTCCCAAGTCCAAGTATAGGAGGATGGGTTGTGTTAGACCCCGATAGTCAACGTAAAATCTGGCAAATCTCATGAAAATTGTGTCGTATTATCCATGTAGCCGATCCCACCTAGTGGGATAAGACTATGTTGTTGTGCTTAGGACTAGACCATCTATTAGAACTTTTATTTGTTACGATCCTTACCATGTTCATTGTTGTTCTGCCAATATTCTTACAATCTTTAATTTATCATGCTCAATATACAGTATCCTCTGTCCTGTTTTAGTTATTGTGAATGTTTAAAGATCATGTGGGGAAGGTGACATAATTTATTGTAGCACATTTCGATATGGATTCTGTTATTAATGTTTAAAATGAAGACCTTCCCCTTGTCATTTGATGAATTGTTTTTCAGCTCACCACATCAAAGGCTTTTTTAGCTCATTGTTCATTTTCTTAATCAGCCCTTACAACTAAATGTGCTTCCGTGAATTCCCAAGTTCACCCTGAATTTTAACAAATGGAATCGGATTGTAACAAAAGTTATTGTAAGAAATTATGCATGGTCATAACCCAAGTTCACCCCAACTTTTAACATAGAATTGGTTTCGATTGTGAAAAAATATTTTAAGAAATCATTCATGATCGAAAATTTCACTATTGATGTCTATTTTTGAAGTTACTTTCAAACTTGCTTCTCTTCAAAGTTTTATCTTCTAGATGCACAGGTGAAAACAATCACATTGTAGATTTACCTGACCTTTCTGAGTCTTGATGACCATTATCTTCTTTCTTTTTAACTTTTCTTTCTGCTTTAGCAGTTGGACAGTTTCATAAAATCTAGAGGAACAAGAATGATTGTAAGTAAAATTTTCATTGTAGGCTGTCAACACAGAATATGATAAAAGCATGGACCATCCTTCAAATGGTGTTTCAATTCTAGGTTATCTTAGACCTGCTTTTGCTGATGAGGAGTCATATCTAAGATCGGTATATCGCAGTGAAGATGGTGATGGATACAGCTCAGACTGTGAAGGTATCTATATGTTTGATAATTGTTTTATGTTGATTTGAAATTGTCATATTACTTTATGATTGAATGTACCGTATCTGGTGTTGGGATCCATGTGGAACTTGATTCAACAATACAACTATATGTCACTGAACATGTTTTGGCATCCTTGATTTCTCCAAAAAAGTCAAATGATTTTTAAGGACCTGAGGGAGTACTAAATTTTCAGATTAGATCTTTGCTGGGGATGGTGGATTGTTAGGTTTAGATGATGTAATATATTATTAATAATTAGTGATTTTTTGAAGATGTAATAATTTTGAAGCAGTATATTTAAAATATCTTCTAACACTTCAAAGTTGCTTATTTTCACTTCAATCTATAGATATTGAAAATTTTCCCTCCAACAATACGAGCGATCATAGAGATACCGGGTTGACACTCTATCGGTTGGAGATGCTGAAAATAGAGTTGTTCTCTGTTTATGGATGTCAGGCATGTATCTAAAAATTTATATTCTTATTTGAATAATTATGTGTTTTGAACTAATATTTTTATGTATCTGATAAAAAAAGACTAATATTTTATGTACAAAAGCCTCATCACTTGAAACTGTGAATTGTATTTATCTAGGGTATATAGAGTAATTAATATATTTACACTTTTTTTTTTAATTTCTCTGGCTGTCCAAAAATTTTGCAGTCTGAAATTAATTTGCTAGATTTTCAAGATGCTGAACCTGATATTCTTGTACACTCAAACCCGGCTATTCAAGAACGCTTCAATAAGAGATTTAATCCTGCTCTTAAGGCACTGTGCAAAAAGAAAGGACTTGATGTTGAGGTGAACAATTTTCATAATTCTATACCTTCCAGATTTACTTTTGGTTATTGGAATTTAACCAACTTTAAGATGCAATGATGCTTGAATGTTTCCAACAAAAATATCAATTGAGATGTGTGGATATAAGCCATTGTTGGATATGTACTTGAAACAGTTTGCTTGAAATGCAAGAGTTGATAAGTGGGTTCTTGATTTTAAGCATGTATTGATCAATTTTTTTTTCTTTTTCACAATCTAAAGATGGAACCTATTGTACATCTCAGGATTTTAATGAATCGTAATCTTTCAGTATCAATGCTTGAAGTACTTGTATTGTGGGTGATTGACATAGGTTAATAAAAATCAGAAGTAAGCCAGAGTTAAACATTTGCAGACAGTAATATGAGAGGGTTTTAAAGAAATGACCCAACGAATGAGAGCTAAAGTTTGAGAGTTTGTATTCTCCTTAATGAATCCTCTTTTCCTTAAATCGTTTTGGCTTTGAAGCATGGACGAAGAATAAGCTTCTCATCATCTTCAAAAGTTAATAGGTACGGAAATGGGGGGAACATCCAATTATACTCCCAGATTGTTGAATCAAATAGATTCTAATATTTTGTCCTAGTTTGAGTCATCTGTTGTTTGAATTGGTTTATTTGCATGGGAAAACGTTGAGACAAGAAATTGTTAAAATCAGATTTGAATATACTGTTAATTGTTCAGAGTTTTGGAGTCTTATTTTAGAGCTGATTTAGTAAATTGATTAGTCATAGTTTGCAATGGGTTCTCATGTGGGATGGGTAACCAGATTTTCGTGCAGAAAATGCCTGTCATCTGATTTGTTATGCTGTGCTCTTGAATATTTGACAATTAGGTCCTTTATTCATACATTTATCTTTTTTTTTCATCTTTGTTTGGCCTAAATAATTGTTCACAAAATGCTAGACTGTTTTTTGCAGTTCGCAATTTGAAGCTGATTGTTTGACTCAGTATCATTAATTGGCTTTCAGGGAGCTAGGTTGATTGGGGTTGACAGTCTTGGTATGGATGTCAGAGTTTTCTCAGGGACAGAAGTAAAAACACATCGATTTCCATTCAAAGTTCCAGTAAGCATTTTGGCTTGCAATTAATGTATTGTGTTTCTAGCTGTTACGCTAATGCAACTCTTGCCAATCTCTTGTGGAAGATTTGTATGTTTTGTGATTAAAAAAAGAGCTACTAGTATTTGTGGACTTTGTTTTGGACCCAGGTTTTTGAGCCTGGATATTAAGTACTTGATGCAGTCTTTGATATGAGATAAAATGAAATGATTTGAGGAGATTAAGGAAGCACGATAAGTTAACATTTTTTATGAACTCATGCATACAAACATTGTTCAAGAATGAGCCTTAAATTTGTATTTGCAGGCAGTCTCTGAAGTTGGGGCTGAAAAGCAGATTCAGCAACTTCTCTTTCCAAGATCTAGGAGAAAAAAATGCATGAACTCGTGGCGACAAGCATAAGAACCAGCACACAAGTTGAGTAACTTGTCTAACTTTGCATGTCAGTTTTTTTTTTTCTTTTTCCTTTTTTTAATTTTCCCTTTCCAAATTATTGTAACAGCTTGCTCAGCAATTAATTCATATAAATTATAGTTAGTTTGTACATCATTTTGCTTTTGTTTAGGAGGGTCCTGGTAGTTAATCATTTCCTTCTACTCTCCCTGTGAAGTTTGGTCAGTTGATAAATAAAAATATATGGGGGTAAAAGTGAAAGTTTTCCTTTGCTTAAAATAATAAGCGGCATTGCTAATTTATTATTATTGCTTCATATCTTAGTTTGGATTTTTTGTTTTTGTAAAGATTACATATAGGGATCTAAACTTAAACACAAAATTTATACAGAAAATCTTGAAAGCTAGTACTCCATCCGTTCCTAAATATAAGATCACTTTGGGGAAATGGATAAGTTCCTAAATATAAGATCACTTCCTATTTTATCTCAAGTTTTACCCAAACTACCCTTATACTCCCTCTTTTCATTGAAAACCCCTCATCCTTTTAAAGTTAAGTATTGAGAGGTATTTTGGGAAGATCATGTAATTTTATTGTCTTCCTTAATCTTCTCAAATTAGTCAAAGTGATCTTATATTTAGGAACAGAGAGAGTATTTATTTTCAAAACTTCAAAAGGCATTAGATTTACAACGCATTAAGCATTTGGTCATTTGCTTAAATTTAGATTCTCTGGATCCTAATCCCAACTCTGTTTTTACCCAAATCCTAAACCCAACTTAAAACTTATCCTCTGATCAGAAACTATCATTCTCACTATATAACTTTTTTTCCCCTTTCCTTCCCACTAAAATATAAAAAGTTATTCTGAAGATGTGAATTAAAAAATTACCTAGAGAAGAATTTATATGAAAAATTATTTCCCCCTCGATAATGTCAAAAATGTAAATATACATGTGAGTCACAGATAGTTAAGATCTTAAATATTATGCCGATCAACCACTGGAACAAATGATTATATGAACTAAATAAATGGAATAATTATAGATAAAGCAAATAGAAATGGTATATTTACGCTTGTAAATTAGATATTTTTTATTTAAATATCTATTTCACCCTTAAAGAAAAAGCTAAAATGAAATTGTATTTGGCAAGTGTTCCCATGCACATGCATTGCTGAATTGGTGAGGTCGTCAGAGACTCATAGAGCCAATCGAATCATTGACTATATGAATCTAATATAGACGGTTAATAGATATATAATCTAAATCAAATCTACACCATCTAAATTATTAAATCAAATGGTCTAGGCACGACAAGTTCTCCCTACTCATCATTTTTATGAGTAGAGAATCAAACGGTTTCAGTTTTAGATTGCCCAAAGCGGCAACTGTAACAAGGTCTCCAAATAGAAGCAAGTCAGCAACAACAAAAGGCTTTTGTTTTCTTTATTAGTGAAGATGTCTTGGATTTTGAACAAGACTGTTACAAAAGTCCCTACTCTATGACCCATATTTCGTAAATTATTTCCTTGGTAAGTACCTGGATTACTTTTAATTTCCTTCAAGGTCTTCGTGTAAGTCTTGACCACCTCTTTTTTTTTTATATCAAATGATATGCATCAAGTTTCTAAATCTTATTATTACCCGAAAATCAAGTAAATAACTATTCAAATTAATGTTTAAGGGATTGTGGCTTCCCCTCCCAATCACTTACAAGCATCTTTTTTTGTGATCGAACTCAAGATTTAAAACATGGTCAAAAAAAAACTCAAGATTTAAAAGAGATCTAGCGAGCTTTACACTGCTAGCTAGACCAACTATGTGTTGGTGGCCTTGAACTATCCCATGAACTTATGTATAGTTTGTCTAAGAATATTGTATATTATTACACAAATAAAAATGCATCATATAAATCCTCAAGCTTAGAAAAAATTATTAAAAGAATAATAAATAATTAATGAACTGTACACGATTTCCCTTGAGATGCCTAAAGATACAATTAATTAACACCTAGAGTAAAAGGCACCCCAGTGCTAGGCAACCATGTGCCCCCAGCAAGGAAACTAGTAACACTGAATTGGTTTGCCTCGTTTGGATTGGTTATGACATGAAAGCCAGGCCATTTCACCCTACGTTCTGTTGATGATCCAGCCCCAGTGTTCATATATTCCCCAAAATAACATGTATTCTCACCAGCACCACTATTGTCCCATGGAGACCATCCCAATGGATTCACCAATCCCTCAATGTATGTCTTCATAATAGCTACTCTAGCATATTGTTGCCATGGCCTACCCAAATATGTTTCAAATGAATGATACACTGGCCTAAAATCTGGTGCAGCTTGAATTCGAGAATTGATTATTGATATCCCAGTGTTTTGAAATGGATCACCTCGTCCTTGAGCTGTAATCATGTTTGATTGCCCTTGAAGTGGCTTTCTTACAAGAATTCTACAGTTTTGCAAAACAACTGCGGCATTTCCCCAAATGAAATCAACTGTGCCAAAGATTTTGCAATCCCTATAGAATTGGCGTTGTGAATCTGCCATAAGAGTGTCTTGATAGCCTTCAATGGAACACCGATAGAAGACAGAAAGATCAGAGGCTGATCGGAGTGCAACAGCTTGACCTTTTGCAGGACCAGCCGTGTTTCTAAAGGTGATGTCTCGTGCCATGAAGTGAGCTCCATCTATACCTAAAATTTTATAATGTAATTTTCACAATATCAGTAAGGCATGCAAAATAAATAGTATTCCCTCCGCTCCGTAATATAAGTGTTCAGCGTCAAAACACGTCTCTTAAAAAACATGTGAAAGTTAAATGGGTGTCTGAAGTTGATTTTTTTTTTCAATATTGCCCACATTTATTATGATACTTTTAAGAGAGAGAAATACATAAGCATTATTAAATACTCCCCCCGGTCCTAAATATAAGACCTAATTGACTTTTTCTGGAAATTCCTTAAAAAAGCTAAATAAGTTAATTATATATTGATTTACCTAATTTTTTCCTTTAAACTAGTTTATTTTACCTATAAACTAATGAATAATCTAAAAATCTATCAAATATGTCATCATTTAATAACCTATTTCGCAACCTTAATCTCTCCAAAAAAAAGTCAATTAAGTCCTATATTTAGGACCGGAGGTAGTATAAAAGAGAGTTATGAGCAAAGTAGGAAAAACACATTAAAATGTGGAGAGAATGTGAGGTGAACTTTTATACTCCCTCCGGTCCTAAATATAAGATCTAATTGACTTTTTTTGGAAAATCCTAAAAAAAGCAAAAATAAGTTAATTATAAATTGATTTGCCTAATTTTTCTCTTACACTAGTTTATTTTACCTATAAACTAATAGATTATCTAAAAATATATCAAATATGTCATCATTTAATAACATATTTTGCAACCTTAATCTCTCCAAAAAAAAGTCAATTAGGTCCTATATTTAGGACCGGAGGTAGTATTTTGGACCAAAATCATTCAAATTTTACACTCTTATATCAGGGACCAGAGTGAGCAGTAAAAAACAATAGTAGTGAACTAAAAGAGAAATCTAAAATAATTTGAATCACTAACCTGCTGTTGCAGACATAGAGGGTGTAATTCCATCTTTGACACTTTTACTACCGGTTATGATAGTGACACTCATTCCATCACCAATAATCATGAGATTTTCATTTTGCTTATCAACTTCAATATTCTCATTATATATCCCTTTCTTCACATGTATTACAAACCTCGCCTTCACTGTTCTCCTTGATGCTACATCAATGGCTGCTTGAACTGTTTTAAAGTTGCCAGAACCATCTTGAGCCACCACAAGATTTGCCCTCACTGAAGATGACTTCAAGCTCATCAACCTCCTATGGTGCCGAGAAAACCAACTCGGAAATCCATCTGCCTTTATCTCTTCTTCTTTGTTATTCTCTTGCTTCATGAATCTCCCATTAATAGCTAACACATTGCTTATCATCTTTCTAACATTGTCACTCACATTATTGCTGATTTGGCAAGTATTAATGTTTGTGAGGGAAGCACTGAGCCATGTTTGTGCATCTAAGAGAGAGCAAGAAGTTGTGTGTATGGCATGAAGGGTTCGGTTTAGATGGAAAATGGTTTTGTCATAGAGCTTTAAACAATCACTAAGCACACATTTCTCCGTCTTGGTGACATATTTTGGGCCATATTCTTGAGCTTCTTTATGCATGGCTTGTGCTTGGTCTAGTGCTAATTGAACCAAAATTTTCTTGAACTCAGACATGCGGTTTGGTCTGAACCGGTTGTGATTTTGGTTCATGTGGTGTCTGCATGGCTCTGGGTGTGGAGTTTGGTTGCACCAAAAATCTATAGATGAAGATGGTTTAGTTGATGAAGAAGATAATGATGATGATATTGAGAAAAGTGTTGAAAATAAAGTGAGGGAAAAGATTAGCTTAACAATGATTGATGCCATTTTGTTATTGGTCGTTGCGTTTTGTTATGTGAACGTGGAAGATATGTTCATAAATCTTGTATTTATAGTGATCCACAAAAAAACATTCAACGCTTGGGTTTCGTTCGAAATGGAGAAGCGTATGCGTGAAGGATGTGTAAATAAAAGTCGGCCGAATAAAATACTTAGACAGCCTCAATTGAAAATATATTATATATTATATATGAATGTATCAAAAAAATATATTATATATGATGTGTATTCACATTTAATCATTAAGTAAAAAAGAAAACAGTTACACCGGAAAAATAAGAAGTGAAAAAAATACATATTTGGTCTTCTAATAAATTAATAATTTAAGTTTGTTCTCCATTAATTTATTGAACATTTTTTTCATTTTTCTGATCCTAATATCAACTTCAAATCATTATATTTTTATGAAAGTATTAATAAAAAATTAAAATTCAATGTGTCAATATGTAAAATATTTTGTCAACTTATAAAAGTTTTATATGTTTCAGTATTTTATAGAGTACTCTATAAAATTTAATGCTCATTGAAATCTTGTCTTTTAAGTTGCACGAATGAAAGACGCACTTTGACCTATATATATATTACTAATAGAAAACAAAGTTAGCAACCCAAATTAAATAGGCATAGCGATGAAGAAATAAACTCAACAGATCTTGCTTGAATATGTGAGTTGGCATGTGTACGTAATTGTTGACTATGTGTTTAACGAATTTGCAAGAATTGGTTAAGAAAATGCAAGATAGAATATTATATGGTGAGGCTATTGTTAATAATAAAAGCGACTACAAATATTTGGCCAAGTGTACACTATATAGACGGCGTAACTATAAAAACCTTATTTTTAGGAGCAAGGATATTTGTATATTATATCACAGTCTTGTGAATGAAGAGTATGTTACATTCCATTAATTTCACTCGGTACTTACATTGTACGTGTTTTGTTTAATCACACACTAGAAGTTATAAAGTCATCTCCCATGTGCACCTAGGTTATGCAGGAAGCAACTGTAATAGACCTCTATCAACCATTGACTAAATCGGCTATGTATTACTTTTAAATTATTTATTTAAAGTGGATCATCGCGAATAAGTTGTATTGTTTGATGACAATAGAGTTATTAATTCAGTGCAAGTTAGGTTATGATATGTATGTTATAACACATAGTAAAGACATTTCATAATAAAAAAAAGAGTTATTAATTCATTATTAATCATTTCGCCGCAGTAATGAAGAATTATTATTTGCACATGTACTATTGTGTTATGGAATAATGAATAATTCTACAAAAATACATTAGGGATGTGTTACAAGTTATTTGAAATAGGGAATTGGATGCTTCACCTGTAGAAAATAATGGTTCAGTATGTTTTTTCACATTATCTTCTTTTGTCAAAATTATTAAATTAGTTTATTATATATGCTAATAATGTATTTTTCTTAATAATCTTCAGAAGTATAAATTGCATGTCACACATAAATCTTTCGATTATGTTTGCAAGTTTGTTTTGAAGTTCTGACTAATCATATAACTTATACACTATCAACGAAGGGTATCAATTATTTTCCCTCACATACTGTGTGTTGTAGAACTTTGTATGTGATTGCAATTGGTAGATTAATGGATGATGGTCTTGAGTATATAAATGCTGCAGAGTGAAAGTGTAGGGTGGACTTCCTCTGTCAATGTAAAGAGGTATTCTGTGGGTAAATCACGCTTAGAGTGAGAGTACTCGGGAATGTTGGTAACTACTCATGATGGTTAAGGCAATTATTAGCACAAAGTATTTTGTGCATCATAGAATAGTTCTGAAAATCTGTTGTTGTTTCCTTTGCTTTGATGATTTGCAACCAAGATCTCAAAAATGACTTGTTATAACGAGTAATATGGGATTGCACTAATTTGATGAGGAACTCACCATATTTCTTTTCAATCTACTGCATTTGTAAGGTCATATTCTTGAGAAACAATATTTCTGCCCACATCTTGAATCAAATCATGCTTGTGTAAATAATAATTGAAATGAACTGACCTCTCGACAAGGTCTTTAATTTTATTCCAACTCTTGGCATTTTTTTGGACAAATTAAAACTCTTGGCATTTAATTGCCTTCTTTTCCTTGTCTAATCCTTCATAACTTACTATGTGCATTTGATTGATTTTTTTATCAACACAGTCATATGGGTATTGTCTAGTGATGTTTGTGTTCTGTTATTCAATAGTGTCTGATAAATACATAGTAGCACATGCCATTCATAAAAATCTCTTCAACCATCAAAGCAAGAGGTATGTTTTATATTTTTTATTGCCTTCTTTTCCTTGTCTAATCCTCTCAAATGAGGACTAGTAGGCACATTGATATTTTTGTCTGTCTAAAAACAAAACCTAAAATTGGCTTTAATGCATCATTAGTAACAAGTATTATATATGCATCAGTAGTAGCAGCAAGCTAATTAAGCATTATAGAGTATTTCACTGAATGTAACTCAACTTAATTCCTAATTGAATTAGACAGATAATGAGTATCAATCAATCATCAATCAATTATATACTCCTCCGGTCCTAAATATAAGAGCTAATTGACTTTTTTGGAAAATCCTAAAGAAACAAAATAACTTAATTATAAATCGATGATTTACCTAATTTTTCCCTTAAACTAGTATATTTTGCCTATAAACTAATGAATAATCTAAAAATATATCAAATATGTCATAATTTAATAACCTATTTCGCAACCTTAATCTCTCCAAAAAAAAGTTATCTAGGTCTTATATTTAGGACCGGAGGTAGTAATATAAATAACTATACCGCCAACTACTTGAATTTTGTTTTTATATTTTTGACCCTAGTATATATGTTACATTTTTCACAATAAACTCAAAGGGACCTCATCGAAATACAATTTATTTTTGAAAACAATGTATTATCTCCAACCTCTTTTTATATTACATTCTGTCAATGATTCAATTTTCATTTTTGACCCTAGCATATTATTTTGGGCCATCTCCAAAATAATATCAATTCTCATGATTCAATTCTCTCTCTCTCTCTCTCTCATCTTTCTCATCTTAAGTATTCTATTTTATATTATATAAAAGCCTATATATAAGTGAAATAAATTAGTTTATATAAATATATTTAATGAAATCAATTTATAAATATTTTTGTCATGAAATAAAAGGTGAATTATATTTCTTATTATTTAAACAAATAAAACCATCATATATTAAATATTTAATTTAGTGTTGTAAGAACCGCACCTACCATTTCACATTTCGACTCAATAGTTATCCATTCAACCATAGCTCCAACCCTCGTTCTGCGTGATTCGACCATGTTGAACCATGACCTGAATCCCTTTCCAGCTCGTCTTCCAATCCGGCTTTTACAACACTGATTTAATCTTTCATCACTCCTACAATATACTAGTAACAATGGAATAAAAAATAAAGGGTTAAACCAACTTTTGGTCCCTGAACTTTCACCCCATTTTGCTTTTAGTCCCTGAACTTTCAAACACGTGGTATTGGTCCCTGAACTTTCACCCCATTTTGCTTTTAGTCCCTGAACTTTCAAACACATGGTATTGGTCCTTGAACTTTACCTAGTTTAAAAGGATTAGTTCCTGAACTTTGCTTATTTTAGAAGGATTAGTCCTTCAAGCCTTTTAACTCTATTAAATCCTCCTATATGGCATTGACTATGTCAAATTGGATGACTTGACAAGATTATTAGGATGTTGATGTGACAAGTATATTTTATAATATTAATTATTTTAATTTTTTTTTGCCATGGATGAACAATTTATAAAATCTGTTTTTTTATCAAAAAATCAAATATAAATTCTGAAATTTTTTTATAAAATCTGTAATTTTAAACAAGCTTATTAGGATGTTGATGTGACAATCTAAATTTTTTATAAAATCTGAATTTATAAAATCCTCTTTTGCCCAAACCACCGGCTGCATCATCCACGAAATTCACTCTGAGCACACTTCTGACGACCCTCTCTTCGACTGACCCTTACTCGACGGAATCTCCTCAATTTCTCTAAATAACCAAAACGCATAGGAAGACCATATATAAGTGCATATTTTCTTCTCCCCCAAATCTTTCTTAGGGTTTTAATGTGTATGTTGTGTATGTTTTGGAATTCATATTTAAGATTCTGATAAAAAATTCAGATTTTATAAATTGTTTAAAATAATTAATATCATCAATGGCAAAAAAATTAAAATAATTAATATTATAAAATATACTTGCCACATCAACATCCTAATAAACTTGTCAAGTCATCCAATTTGACATAGTCAATGCCATATAGGAGGATTTAGTAAAGTTAAAAGGCTTCAAGGACTAATCTTTTTAAAATAAGCAAAGTTCAGGGACTAATCCTTTTAAACTAGGCAAAGTTCATGGATCAATACTATGTGTTTGAAAGTTCAGGGATTAAAAGCAAAATGAGGTGAAAATTCATGGACTAAAAGTTGATTTAACCAAAAATAAATTAAAGAGTAGGTAACATGAAATATTTTGGTTGACTTGTGATACTTTGTCTAACCTTATCTGTCATCCCCAAAGCTACAGAAACTGTCACACACAAAAAAAAGCCACAAAAACTGCCAAACTCTTCTCTACATAGCCACTCTCATCTCTCACGTTGCACAATAACGAACAATGTCACTGCATTCCCCTACTTCATTCTCTCACTCAAAGTCTTGATTTTTATATAAAGCCGTCCCACCCCACAATTCTTTATCTATATACATATAGTCTTGTTGTGTTTGTTGTCATTCTCTCTGTCGTTTACCCCTTGTCCCTTTTCACCATACTTTCAACGCTTGCGATCTATTTAATCAATCAATTTGGCGATGAAGGTTGATGATATTGATATTGATATTGATGATGATGATGAGGGAAGTATGAAGAGGCAGAGGAATGGAGAGATTTGGGAGTTCGAGTATGAAGCGGATGGGCATGGTGGGCCCAACGGCGTCGTTTTGGGATTAGACGGTGGCACCACTTCCACTGTCTGCATTTGCATGCCCATCTCTCCTTTCTCTCATCCTCACATTGACTCTCTTCCCATTCTTTCAAGGGCTGTTGCTGGCTGCTCCAATCATAATAGTGTTGGAGGTCTTTCTTTCATTCATTATCTTCCCCTTTTTTTTGTGGGGTTTTACCATTCTTTGTTACTTGCATTAGGCCCATACATTGCACAAAAGTTGGAGCTTTTTCATTTCTATGGAAGGGTTATTTTGTGAGGAAAGTTTCTAAATATAAGACCAATTCACTTTTTTCTTTTTTTATGTTTTGTGTATGAGTATATTGTATGTTAAAAGGTGGGGCTTTTTGATTTCTATGATCTTTGGGAAAGGTTATTTTGCTGAGAAAGTTTCTATATATAAGACCCACTTGACTATTTTTTGTATGTTTAGTGTATGAGTATATTATATGTTAGTTTATAAGTCAAATAGACAGACCGCTTTAGAGGGAGAATCAATTTATAAGCAATTTATGTAGCTTTCTTGAAGGATCGGCTTAGCTCAACGGTAAGTTTGGTTGACGTCGGGTCTGAGGTCGTGGGTTCAAATCAGCCGCTTTGCAAAAGGAAGAGGTTAGGCTACCTAGTATATTCCCTTCCTTAGTACTCTCACCAAGTGGGGACTTGAACTGGGTTTGCCCTTTTCTTATTTAGCTTTCTTAGGATCCTTTATCGATAAAGGAGTATTATTATTATTATTTTTCTTTTGGACAATGGTCAGCTAGGAGAAGGATCCAAAACTTGACGTCTAGTGTTGGAAATTGGTTGGGGAATCTTAAATTTTGACACTTTTTGAGTTGATACTTTCTGTTCATGTATTTGTTTGTTTTCATCTTTATTACATTTTGTCTTGAGAGGGTTTCTGTTGTAACTGTCTCACTTTTAGATTGTTCTTATTGAGGACTTTTGGGAGTCATGACTGTTACAATTATATATTTATGCAGAGACTGCTGCAAGGGAAACGTTAGAGCAAGTTATGGCAGATGCACTTTCAAAGTGTGGATCAAAACGATCTTCGGTCCGAGCTGTTTGCTTGGCTGTTTCTGGTGTTAATCATCCAACAGATCAGCAGAGAATTCTCAGTTGGCTTAGGTTGCTATATGTAATTTTGCTTATTTTATCTTAACTGCTTGAAGAAAGTATATGCTTTTGTTCATGTTATCTTTTTGTTACATTTAAGTGATGCATTAAATTTTTCTTTTCAAGGAAGTCTTTATTGTGGAAAATATCGGGTTTATTTATGATTTGATTTAGCTGCCTGATTTATGAAACAGAATTTTTATTACTTTCTCTCTTTTCATCTCGGGAAAGATTTCTGGAAACGATATAAGCTGATTACTGAGGCAGTGCTACCATAAATAATTATCAATTGTAGCAACGAAGATTTTTAATGGCTGAGGGATAAGAAAATAAAAAATTTCCCCTTCAGCTACCTGAATATTTTATTCCATTTGTGAATGTTACATTGGAAGGGCTGGCTTGGCTCAACGGTAAGCTCGCTTGCCTTAGGGCCTGAGGTCGTGGGTTCGAATTAGCCACTTTGCAAAAAGCAGGGGTTAGGCTCCCTAGTGTATTCCCTTCCCCAACACCCTCACCAAGTTGGGAATAGAACCGGGTTGATTCTTTTTTGTGAATGTTACATTGAATAATTCTGGATATCATTTCTTCAGCATTATAATCAGTCTGGGTAGTGAAAGTGACCCGTGATAGTTTAAGGCGGATCTTCACCTATAACAAACACCAATCAAATTTCAATTTGTTTGTGCATTCTTCTGGTGTAATTTCTAAAATTGTTTTTTCTTCTTTGTGTAGTGCCATATTTGTTTCTCTATTCTTTGCAATACAGGATTAGGAATGAGTCTCGTTGTTTTTATATGTTTTGGCCTTACTATTTCAGAGATATATTCCCAAGCCATGTGAGGCTTTATGTTCAAAATGATGCTGTGGCTGCTTTGGCAAGTGGGACAAAAGGAAAACTTCATGGATGTGTACTAATAGCTGGAACAGGGACCATTGCATATGGATTTACCGAAGATGGCAAAGAAGCAAGGGCTGCAGGTGCAGGACCTGTCTTAGGTGACTGGGGCAGGTAATTCATTGGTACTTTTAAGGAACTGACCTTAATTCTCTAATATGCTCTTGTTATCATCTAACGTCACTTTTCTGATATGCTTTTTTAACTAAAAGTTGGTTTGATGTTTTTTCCTTGCAGTGGATATGGAATAGCTGCACAGGCATTAACTGCGGTAATGAAGGCATATGATGGTCGTGGTCCAAGTACAATGCTTACAAATAGTATTTTACAAAAACTTGGTCTTTCTTCCCCTGAAGAAATAATCGGGTATTTATTTCAGTTATATAGTTGCCCATATAAGATACCTTGTGGAGTGAATAGGTTGCACCGTTCAGTTATATAGTTGTTCAGTTATGTAGTTTCTCAATTCTATGGTTTTGAACTGGATTTAAAATTATTTTGTAATTTTAATTTTATTATTATTGTCTTGTATTATAATTTTAGAGCAGCTGAAATGATCTGCACCCTACACTTAACACGAGGGAAATGTTTTGGAACCTTACTGGGAACTTGAGAGTTGAGAGACAGAAATTGAAGCTGTCTAAGGAGAATTGTTATGTCAACCAGGGTGTTAACTGGCGCCTCAAATAATTTTATTATTATCTCTTGCATGCCTCATTGAAAAAACGTCCTTAGTAATTAAGTATGGATAAAGAACAGGCCTACTATATGGAAGTTGGCAAGGAAAATGTGGAGGCCTTAGTACTTTCTCAAAGATCACTTTTGAATCAAAAGCTTAACTTGTTGTTTTTGGGATGGGGGGAGGGGGTTTAACTTGTCAAAGGAAGGCCTGGAAATAGTTTTGTTTGATACTGTTGCATTTATTTTTTTCATAATTGAGGAGTATGCCAGGTCACAACCTCTATTTGTCTCATTGAAAATCAGGTGGACCTATGCAGATCCCTCTTGGGCTCGAATTGCAGCACTTGTCCCTGTTGTGGTGTCCTGTGCCGAGGCTGGAGATGAGGTTGCAAATAAGATCCTTCTAGATTCTGTCCAGGAGCTGGCTTCAAGTGTGAAAGCTGTTGTAGAGAGACTTGGATTATGTGGTGAAGGTGTGTTGTTTTTATAATTAATTCATATTACTTGCAACTGATATCTATGCTTTATATGATATTAATGTTAGACGTTGCCAGTCTTGAATAAAGAAAAAATTAGTTCAAGTAAGCTTTGGAACTGATTTTTGAATACTCGACCAGGGAACTTTTGTGATTGAGAAGTTCTTCTCAGGTTATTAGCTAACCTAAAGAGCTGGTTTTGTTTATAATTACATTTGTATGTACAATTATCCATGAGTATAGAGTGCCCATGTGGCTATTCTCGTGGAGAATTGTTTATCATATTCAGGGTTATCCAGTTTAATAGGAATAATGAGTATATAGGGAACTTTAATCATTGATTGTAGACGCCTAAAAGTGAGGAAGACATCCCATTTATCACTCCTTTTGCTTTAATATCCAATTCAACAAACACGGTGCCGTATGTATTTCACATTTCATTAGTATTCGTTGGCAAAATATTTATAAATATATAAACACATCATACAAGGATTCACGTTAGTAAATTTGGTAGTCTCTGACTAAAAAATATGTTATTGAATTTAAATTGGATATTGCATGCCTTGAAAGGTTTAACTGAGTCTATTGATTTTATACTATACACACAACAGTAGTTTGTTCTTTTGATGATGGAAGTGTTATCCTTTGTTGTGGCAGTGCTAAAGTTGATTATAGTTGGTTATAAAATATGAATAATCAACTCTTTATGCCAGTAGTACAATGTGCTAAAGTGATGATAATTTATGGCTATTTTTTTTGTTTTTTTGGGCAGATGGAAAGGGTTCTTTCCCCCTCGTGATGGTTGGCGGTGTTCTTGAAGCAAATAGGCGGTGGGATATAGGAAAAGAAGTCATAAATTGCATCTCTAAACACTTTCCCGGTGTACAGTCCATTAGACCTCAGGTCAGTCTATTGTTCTATTACCTGTTTATTTTAATGCACCAAGAATAAAAACACATGATTGGTAAAGATATTGGGAATCAGTTGTATAAAAATCAGATCTTACTTCCTGGTAACTTACATAACTCAAACTTACTCCTTTCTGGATGCAATTTGCAAGAGAAAGGGAAGTGATTATTGTATTGCTCTTTGGTTGTAAGTGCATGGATAATGGTAAAAATCTTACATAAAAGCTGATCAAGCAGGAAACCAGAAATTATGGGTTGGATTTATGTGATTTCTAGAAAGCCATGGTAAAACCCCAATATTGTTTAAAACACTAACTCGGATATTCTTCTCATGCACCATTGCACACTATGTTTGAGATAAAGTCAAAAAACTGTGTTCTCCACTTCTCAAAGGCAATACAATTCAATCCCATGAATTATACTCGTTACGTGCAACCATTTCTCACTGCCTTGCATTCGAAAACTTAAACAGATAACAATTTACATTGTCACTTGTGTCAACAGCAATGTCTTCAATTCCAATTGGACACATTGTTCTATTATATAGTTTATAAATGGTTATATTCAAAAATAGCATATCTTAATCTTGTTTTTTCCATTCCCACTTGCGTCCTTTTAATTTCCTATTCAACACCAGGTTGAGCCTGCAGTCGGTGCCGCATGGCTAGCGTGGAATTCTTTCATGAAAGAATTTAACAGGGAAATATGCAGAAGCTAACAATGTATGGAATGATGGAGAAGAGAGAGAAGGAAAAAAAAAAGAGGCGTTCTTTGGTCACTCAAAATTGTTGACTATTGTAGTAGATAACTACCAAATTTATGCTGTAATAAACTGGCTTTGCATACCCTCCTTCCTTCCTATTATTGCATATACGATGTAAATACTTCTTTGTAAGGAGTTGACAAGCTTGAGTCACAGAATTACTCTATTGTGTTTGTACTGGACTACATTGTGTCGGCTGCCTTTTTTTGTGATTATAATATAGTGCAGTGAGGTCTTACAAGTAGACTGTTAAATGCTTTTGGCAAGATTGATCTCAATAGATGCATAAAAGTGGCAAGTTGGTGAGCAGGGTGAAATAGAATATTGTGGATAAAGATGAGTTTTATAATGCTAAATTAAAAAAAGAAAACTTTTGCAAACTCATGCTACCAGACTACCACATCTTTCTCAAACATTAATATTGCAGGTTATTATTTTTTTTTTTGGTGACAAATATTGCAGGTTATAACAACCTCTATTTGTTGTGACTGACTGAGTTAGGTTTGCAAATTCCAAACTCTTGACGGGCATATTGAATGCGTGGGTTATGGAAAAAGAAGTTATCAATCCTTTGGAGTAAATAATTGGTAAAAAAAAGTATGGATTAAATAGTAATTAAATTTATTTTTTTTGACCAAAAGTAATTAAATTTATTGAAAGCTTTAACTTCTAGTCAAATTTAGATATTTATATATGAATATTGCAGGTTTGAGAAGTCCATATTTTAATTTTCACCCTTGAATTACTTAAAAAATGAATAGTCCCATCATATGGAGTCCACTACCTAGTCCAAATTTCATGTTTGAGTTATATCATCATGAACTTAAATAAATATATTTGATGTTTTTTCCTGCAAAATAATCACAATGATTGACGGTGTACTTAATAACTAGGAAATCTCTCGCCGCGCTTTGCGCGGCAACAACACTACCTTGAAAACTTCTTGCAAATATATTGAATTTTTCACATACATTGTGTGTTGTATCACACCAAAAAATACATTGCATCAAGTCAATTTCACAACGTCATTACGTTAACAACAAAAAAAATTTCATTCTGTTCTGTCCTGCTTTAACTGACCCTTTCAACATTGCTCCTGCACAGCTTCTTGTGGGACCTTCACATCTGTTTCAGAATCATGGAGTTTACTACAATTACATAATTGAAACAACAACTAAAAAATAAAGGTAACTGAAAGGAAGAATTTTCCAAATTGACTCCAGATCATTAGACATTTGAAAGTGCAGCCATAATTTAAATTTAAAAGAAGTTGTACCTGGTCACCACTGGCACCGTAAATGTTGCGGAAAACTTCCTTATACACAACATTCAATGTACAGTTGTCCTTACCTTTTGCATTACCAGGAATGTAAATCTTCAATCCACTCATGCTTCTCACCCTAGACAATGCAACATATAGTTGACCATGTGTGTACACGGGTCTTGACAAATGTATCCCAACTTGGCTAAGGGATTGACCTTGACTCTTATTAATAGTCATTGCAAAAGATAATATGACTGGGAATTATCGGCGTTGCATCCGGAATGGCCATTTTGATTCCGACGGATTCATATCCATCCTATGCAATAGAACCTTGACATTTGGATGTGATCCATTCAATGTCATTGCTTCCACAACAGATTGACCAAGATTTGTTACTCTAAGGCGTGTACCATTGCATAATCCAGCAGATTGATCAATATTTCTAATCAACATAATAGGGGAACCAACCTTCAACGAAAGTTTGTGAGGGGGCATTCCAAATGAGTTAATTGTGTTCAAGAATTCTGTCGTGTATAAATCAGCAGCACAATCAACATCCTTTGTTGACTTACAAATTGAGTCGCTGCTATAATATGTCATCCCTTGACCTGGTAGTAACGATAAAACATGCTCATTCAACATGTTGACCACTTTTATTGTAGGGGCCAATATAGCACTGTCATTAAAATACGTATTCGACCCCAAATTTTGCACCAAATCCCCATAGATTACATTGACTAAAGAATCAATAGGATTTGGAGTTGTTGGGACAAGTAATGAACTTGGGACGGTTACTTGTAACTGGCCATCCATGTCATTCCCACATTTGCCATCTCCAACATCAAGTAACCAATTGGAGAACCACCGCAACTTTTCCAAGTCATTATTCGATGAACTTACAATCAGCCTCATGTTCTTTGTGAGGTGGAGGACTATACAATGGCGCCAAAGATGAGAAGAGTTAATGCAAGAGTCAATGATTGATGCTCGCCTACCTTTTCTTACAACGGGAAGAATTTGGCGGAAATCACCACCAAGAACTAAACATTTTCCACCAAATGGCTCATTAGAATGCATAATATCACGGAGTGATCGATCGAGAGCTTCAATACATAACCGTTGCACCATTGGAGCCTCATCCCATATGATAAGCTTAGTTACTCTTAGTAAACCAGCTAAGGGAGAAGCTTGTCCTATTGCACAGGTTGAAAATTCATTAACATCGATGGGAATTGCGAAACGGGAATGAGCTGTCCTTCCATACGGTAACAATGTTGCGGCAATCCCACTTGATGCCACAGTTATTACTATATCGCCTTGTGCTCTAAAGGTCGAAGCAAGAGCATTCCATAAGAATGTTTTGCCCGTACCACCATATCCGTGCACAAAAAAACACCCACCACTATCTCGCTCAATTGCGGCCTTGACTTGTTGGTATATGCACATTTGATCACAATTCAATGAACTAATAAGATTGGCAGCTTGCATTGACATAGTTTCCTTGTCATACCTTAGCTCCTGCACGATTAGACTATTTTGCACATCTGGCAATTCAACATTTTCAAGCTGAGGCAACGATGGAAAGTCACTTAAACTTTTCCCATTCTCATTAAGTATGCTATTAATCTGACGCAAAGCAGCTTGTATCCTTGCACTTACATCTACTACAACACCTATGAACCATAATAGGTTATGATCAATTCAACCAGCTGAATATAACAATTAACATAAAATCAAATTTAATGCCAAATAACATCAGTTTAGAGACAAATTACCTGTGAAACGCTGATTCCTTTTTGGAATGTACAACTGGTCTTCTGATAATTCTTGCACACAAGCTTCCCATACATGTTCTGGCCTTTGCAAGCAACAACAAAACAACATACTGACAAACAACCTTCTTATTGTATTTCCAGTTCCCCATCTAGCTCCTTCTTTGATTGCATCAATAAATTCTGTGTCATCATCAAGCAAACCCATTCCATAACATGCCTCCCTGAACGTATCATACACTTTCCCACGCACCGTTCGAATATCTTCATATGAGGTCGACCCCTTGATTTTCGTCAACAAAATCCGAAGATAATAGAGCTCCCCTGAACTTGGTGTTGCATGACTTAGTCGACCAATTGCCATTCCTCTTTCCCTTTGTTTCCATTCCCTCTTAGCTCGTCGGTAGACAAAATGTTGTGGGAATTCCTGATAAGTAAATGTCCTTGCATACTCACTTATTTTATTCATATGCATCCATGACAAGAATTGTGACTCACAAACACGTGGTTGATCTAATAGGTCTGATACATCAATGTTGCTTGGATAAAAAACAACTTGTTGATTTGGAAGGTGGAAGCTCAACCTCTCAACATGGGGATATCGATGATGTATTTCAAAACCAAAAATACGCCAAGCTGCCTCACAAGATGAAATGTACCTACAATTGTAATATTGTTTCACCTCATCAACTAACTCTTTGCTACCTCCACCATTATTTTGCCCATAAATACCTGCAACGACTCGATCATTGCCTTTGCTAATATATTTGAAAAGGTACTTTATTGATGTTGATTGGTTGCACTTTTCAATATTGATGTGTGCTTTAAAGACCTGCAGAAGATATGGATTGTAGGGAACGACAAATCTATTGTCCAAATTAGTGTTTGTTGCCTCTATAAATCTACCATCATCCCTTCTCATATATGTCGGGTATCCTTCCTCATCAACAGAGGTCTGTGCAGCAAATTTCTTGGGGAAATACTTGCTGCATCCACCATCCAACATGCAAGGGGCATTTACATTCGCTGTACCACATGGACCATGTGTCATATGCTTTTGTACTAAACCAAATAATCTTGGCTGCAACTTTTCATCAGGCAGCTCAGCACTGATATACTTATCAATCTGTTCAGGTGTGTTTATCTTCTCAGCTGGATCTAAAAAAAGCAGAATGTGAGCATGTGGAAGGCCACGCTTCTGAAACTCAATCGTGTACACTTCTGCAAACATATTAATTATAAGGCTTACGGTTACAATTTAGAAATAAACATACCGTTTATAAGCAAATTTAATGAATGAAAAACTCATACAAATATAGAAAAATGAACTATACCTGCTTTAACAGTCCCAAACACCTTTTTTTTCTTTTATTGTTCTCATCAAAGTCAATAGCTTCATCCTAAACACCCTTGACAAAATTTCTGGCCGAGAGGAAGGTTTTGTCTGCATCAATCTGACGTGGCGTGTAATCTCGGGCCATGATGGATTGCATGTGAAAGTGAGGAAAATATCCGGATAACCCGCCCATCGACAAATAGCCATAGCATCCTGGTAGTTCTGTAACATATACCTTGCCCCTCCAGTGAAGGGCGACGGTAAAATAACACGCTTGCCAGTAGAAGTAGGATCTGTTTCGCCCCGCATAACTGCTTCAGATAAGCCTTGATATAGATCTACACGAAGTTCATGCTGATGCGTGCTGACCCAACGTAGTCTCTGCGCTTCCAGCATTGTGTAAGTATCCACAATGAACTGTTGTAACAACCTATCAGCACGCAATATAGTTGATTTTTTTGTTCTTCTGACCAAAAGTCTAAAAGCAAAAAACTCACGCATGCTAATTCTTTTACACCTTGCTCCAGTTCTGTGAATGACATCACTGTGTGGTATGTCATCCCTGTAGCCATCCTCTCCAAATGGAAATAAAATAGGGTATTGCAAGGGTAAATATGATAGGTGTAACTCATTAATTCTTTGGGGTCCATCACTGGTGGAATGAATTATAATATCTCGAACACCATAGTTTTCATCTATATCACCAACAATAAGTGCAGCAACTTCAGATGCAGTTGGTTTGTTATATGTACGTCCATCACGCTGTCTCCCTCCAATCAATCTCAACTTAAAGTCACAACATTGCTTGCTTTTGATCATTGATGCTGCTGTGCGGTACTGCATCACAAATGGATTTACATCATCTAAAGCAGACTTTATGTTTGCTACAACCTGAGGGTCAATCTTGGTACTTTCCTTGTGTTTGCTGCAAGTATTAAAACTCATTAGCTGACCTGGTCCTCAGAAATGTATGCTAAAACTACATACCAACTTTTGTTTAACTAAATCAATACAATACCTGACTGCCTTAATCTGATTCGATACTTTGTTCTCAGTGTCATATATATATAGTTGCGAGAACACCAGCTGAGCTCCTTCCGGGGGCAACAGACATCCTATATTGTGATGATTCATACCAGATAAAACAAAGCTGTATGGAGCTCCACCCCGACTATTAACATTAACAACCTTGCCTCCCATTGAAGTAAATGCAAACATGTTGTTATACTGTTTAATATTTTCTATGAAGTTCTGTGAAGTCTTAGACTTCCTATCAAAGAACATGCGTTCAAGCAAAGGAGGTGGATTATGCATTAGCGGCAAAACGACTTTCCCATGTTGACAACACATAGAAAATGACAAGTTGGTCCTTTTCTTCTTATCCTTCTTTATCCTCTCACCATACCAGAACATAGCCCCACAATGCGTGCAAGGAAATTCTGCATCTCCTTCATCTAAATACTCTATTAATATACATACAAGAAATAATCAATTACTAATATAGCAATTAAGTATTACACCACCCCAATTAAATCAGCATCAGACCAGTAAAGCATGTCAGGACTATCTTGAATCTGGGGGTTCTTCTTTTCAGTCCTCAATATGACCTTCCTTACATCTTTGTGCACAATTTTTTTGGAAGAGTCAGTATTTTATCCCCAGGAGGTTTAATATAATAACATGTTATTTAACACTGAAAAATAATAGGAATATCTTTTTTATCAACACCACTATCATCAGAGCTGTTGTACTGTTCATTGTGAGCATCAAAGTCAAACAACTTATCAGTATAATCAACATCTGAGACATGAAAATCTATGTCAACATACCTATATACATAAAAACATATCACAAATCAATTTACGTGAATAACACATAAATCCTAAATTACTGTATACCATTGTCACCGCTAATGCATAGGTGATTGACAGTAGAGGGTATATTGATATTAACGTTGCTCTTTGTGGTTCTTGCTTTTTGACGTGTAGCAGCAACGTCTTTAGGAAAGATTGGATTCTTCTTTCCTGGCATAAGCAATAAAAAATAATCGTACTGGACTGAGTAACTGTTCATGATAACTACTGATATCTCACTAAAATTATAATTGCTATGTCAGCCTAATCATTCAATGATTAAATTATACGCATGTTTTTGTGTGTACAGGCTTAGGAATTAGAATGCATGACCATACCATGTTTTGGCCGTGGATTCAAAACTCTGTTAGCATTTAAATTACTAAACAGACTTCTAAATCTTGCACTCTTACGCTTGAAAACATTTTCTATTTCGGTATTCAGATGTTTTTTTCCCAGACGTGGCTTCCTACTCGAAACTGAACAGTAATGACCATAAATATAACAACAATTTGTACTATTACTTTTAGTATATGTATTTTTAACTTTGAAACACAAAAATTCTTAGACTAAATACTTACTTGAGACATTGATTGTATCGTTGTCGTCGTTTGAAATGTCAACCAACACTACATTATTCTTCAGAAATCTCCTTTTCCTGTTCAGGCGAGAGGTGGACACGCACAGATTTTCCTTTGGATACATTAGGGCTGATCATCCGCATAGTTGAATCACTTAAAGTGATACTACACTATATGTGTGCACGAAGGGGGTGGAGGATTGCTTTGTCTAAGTTTGGGAGACAACCGAAAATTGTATTGGACTTCCCACTACAAGATTCCCACGCGCCATTTTTTCTTTTAGGCATTAAACTGAAAAGTGTGGCTGTCACCCAAGAGGGGTTGAATTGGGTGGTGGAATAAAACTTTAAAATTCTCTTTAAAACATGACTTCTTGTGCTTTATGTAAATGATGATGAATCATGCTGTGCACAAATAAGTATGTGATGGTGTGGGGCTGGAAATATTAAAACAGAATAAGCACACACGAATTTATCCTGGTTCGGTCACTTCTAGACCTACATCCAGTCCCCAGGCCTCACCTGAGATTTTCAATCCACTAAACTTCTTGTTTAAATCAGGCACAAGAAAAGCCTTCACACCTTAGGTTTTACGAACACGGGTTCACCTAACAACCTACAGGTTTTGCAACGGGCTTACCTACGAACCTTGAAGATTTAGAAAACCTCTAAATACTCCCCCTTACTCTTGTAATGTTACAACACTATTCTTCAAGCACCAAGCCTTAGAACAGCCTCTATTAATTAGAGGATTTGATAATATGTTCACTCTATGAACTGATTATGATAAACACTTAAGTACAAATGATTCTCTCAAGAGTTCTCTCTAAGAATATTACAACTCTAAGATCAGAGAGTAGAAGATAAGAAGAATATAGATTATAATATCTCAGACAATAAGCTTATTGTTCTTCGTTACTTCTTTATGAATGTTGAAGATGTTTCTTTTATACTCAGCTTCCAACACTCACTGGCTTGGGCGGCAGTTTGGAATATGACCGTTTGAATATAGCCGTTGATCCCTTGTTAAGTACATCTTCACTAATGCTCCATAAATGCTCAGCAGGGTTGACTTGCTTTATCTCTGAAAAGCAACTCTGATAACTCTGCTCTGACAAAAGCATTCTGACTTCTGAGCATATGTACGTTCTGTCTCTTGTACTCTTGCTGACGGATGATCATCGTTCATCCGGAAGCGGCAATCTTGCTCTGCAAGTGTTAGTCTCAGAATCCCATTGCCAAGAGTATTTGCATCCGGAAGCTCATTTGCATCCGGAAGTAAAACTAAGTTCTGCACATAATTGTTAGTCCAACATAGTAATATATATAATCAAGTGCAGTAAGAACCATACATGCTATGGGAAGCGTGTTTGCTATGGGAAGCATTCTTACTTAGACTAGGTTCTGACTTAGCATGTTATTGACTTCCGCTGAGGGATGTATTCTTCATCTGTGAGCGTTAGTCACGTTATTTTACTCTAAGTCTTTCGGAAGCGATTTTGCATCCGGTTGTGTCCTAACTTAGGATTCAGTTTTAACCCAGATCTTCTCAAGTGATCAATCAGTCCTAACTTAGTCTTCATCAAGGTTCAATACTCTAACAGCCTAGGCTAGGTTCTGACTTAGTGTCTCACTTGCTTCCGCTATGGGATGTGTATTCCATCCGCGAGCGCTAGTTCTAATCCATCCGGAAGTAATTCTGCATCCAGTTGTGACTTAACTTAGGATTCACTTTTAACCTAATTCTTCCTATGTGATCAACTAGTTCTTTCA
Source organism: Mimosa pudica (assembly GCA_029929735.1). Taxonomy (NCBI): domain Eukaryota; kingdom Viridiplantae; phylum Streptophyta; class Magnoliopsida; order Fabales; family Fabaceae; genus Mimosa; species Mimosa pudica. The sequence goes on from JAKELP010000040.1 coordinate 3,280,620, forward strand.
TATTTTAGTCTTCATCAAAACTTAAGATTCTAACATAAACTTACCGTGTCACTCGTCTATTATTGTCAGGAAAATCCAACCTTTTACAAAAACACATAAACATCTAATTTAATGTTTAAAATATATTTTATTCGACAATTAATGCTAAAAATAAACCTAATATTTGCTAATTTAGCTGTGAACTAATTGTCACAGTATCACATATAAATGTGACCTCCGGTCATTAATAATAATAATTGTCACGACTTTTATACCATTCTTGTACGGTTCTAATAGGATAATGAATGAATTTATTTCATTATGTCCAACTTTATGGCAACGGGTGCACATTAAATGGGTCCTATATTTATTTTGATTGTCCTCCTTTTGAAAATATTGTCTGACAACATCTTTAATCAGTCCACAAACATATGGTTCATTACAAAATTAGCGCATTCTTGTTTCAAAAACATTAATTTAATACAATTAAAGAGACACTCAAACCAATCAGTACATCATTTCATATTGAACAGGGTACGAAACAACTTAACAACTTAGCTGAGGAGAATGAGCAACAACTACATTACTATAATTAAGATAATTAGATAAAAACATAGGACATCAACATGGAATACTAATATGTTGAGTTCTTAACACATCTGAACCCACAAAATACACCTCCCATTACCAAATACAGACAACCTATTCCCAAATACATTCAACCAGAGATTCAGACAACTTGGCTGTAGCTATTTCCAAAATACTTCATGGGAGGTTACAAAATATACTAATACATTACTACTAAGACTTGTTTCTCCATCACTACATTGCCAACTACTCTTGTTTGATTGATTTCCTCAGCTTTCTCTTTCCAATTGACTTCTCAGAAGTAGATGGTGCACTGACATCAGTTTTTCTACAGACTCTTGAGACTCAGTTTTTGAATAGTTCTTGCTCCTGGCATGCCTTTTGGAACCACGAGCGAAACTGGCCAATGATATATCATCATCGTCATCTTCCTCATCGTCCAGCAACGTCACGTTTTGAGAGTCAGAAGATTCAGTCAATGATGATGGTGCAGTTTCTATCACAGACTTTGAACTCCGGCGGCCTGTTTTCTGGAATCAGAACAAAGACATATGTTATTCTTGAATGTTTACTATCAAATTACTTAATGATCATCCCAACAAAATCAATTCCAATAAAAACATCATACCTGTACAGACTGCTCAATTTTAGCCCCACGACCATCAGCTCCCAGGTTGTCTTCAGCCACAACATGCTCAAACTGGTCAGTCAAATCTTCACAGATAATAAATTGGCTCACACTAATACTTGAGTTTGGAAATTTGATGTTATATGGAGTTCTGCGCATCTTAATCATAAACCTCTTGCCAACAACGGTGTCCAGAACATCAAGAACTTCGGAATCATCACCATCCTGTCCATAGAATTAATATTAGTGTGTGGAATTATATCATATTTAAAGAGGGTACAATTATTCAACACAATTAACCTCCTTGACAATAAACAGAAGTTGGGAGGCAGTCTTATTAATTAGTTGAACTGCAAGTTTATCCCAAAAGGCCACCGATGCACTCCCACTACTATCAAACACATTATAATGAAGCCTTAACCTGCAACAAACATAATTATAAATATTAAATAAATTAATTCAAAATTAATATGTCAAAAATAGCTTCTTTCGCGTAATAACCAAGTTCAAATAGATTATAACTTACTTTGGTTCTACTAACTGAGGGGGTTTCTTGCAAAGTGGGCAAACAAAATCTGCAACATCACCAGTGACCTTTGAGGCACATTTCGCACACCCTTCATAAGTCTAACCATGCACAGTCTCAAATTTCTGTATTTCACACATAATGACAAAGTAATCCCCCTACAAATTGAATGAAAGGCATATTTCGGTCAAATACCATAAATATAAATCCCAGAGCTATGGATTTCACAAGTCAAGTATCCGAAAAAATAAATAAACTACATACTGTCTTTTGTTGACCAATTTGTGAAATTTCAATCCTACGTTCCTTTAACAAAGAAGCTGCAGAAACTGGTTGGCTAAATTGTGTTGGGAGAGGTTGACTCATCTCAGTTACCCTGGCTAAAGATCCTTTAGGATCCCTGCATTAAACATATGCACACAGCACAGACAACTATTAGCAGATATGCAGAGATGTAACACTAAACGAAATTCACATCTAATAACACACAAACATATATTCAATCACCAGAAATTGACAATGTACTCATTGACTTCCTTCATATCTGGGTTGAACAATATCCTTGTAGCATTGTACGAGTTATGAATTTGAGCATCACCTATTCATACAAATACGTTAGATAAAAGCCCATGACATATTAATTGATTAAACAACAGACAACGGACTCAAACTGCAATGGTAGTAGAAACCATCAATAGAGAATCCAATCCGTGCAAGATTGAATATTGCAACCACTGGAATTGAGTCATTAACAATATAATCGGCGTAAACCTCCGCAGCACATTCATCCCACATCACACACTCAACATCGTTTTCCCTATTGCACCAGCAAAATCCACGTTAGAATACAACTCCCAATTAAATTGTTTAAACCTACAGGGATTCAATATTGAGTGAAATGAATGACACTAACTTATCATCAGTAATAATGAGACGAAGCTTGTTCTTCTCCTCATCATCCTTACGGTATGGTTCGATCCTTCCAATTGATTTGACAAACGCAATAACATCTGCGTTAACAATGAAAAAACATCTCAAACAACATCAAACGAAAAATACACAGGAATTACAAACAGGGCAGTAACTTGGAATACCAATAAGTTGTTGTGCATCCTTCTTCTCCTTTATCTTCATAATAGAAGGAAGATTGACAAATGAATATGAATATTTTGGAAGATCATCATCAACCTCGAAAATCTTTGTGTGGCTGCTTAATCCAATTTTGAACCTGTGTGATGTAGCTCAGTATGGGCTAAGATTTGGAGACACAGCAAAAGTTTTCAGCAAGTAAACCTTTCCCTCCAAGGCTGTATCTTTGAACCTGTAAAGGGCACCAGAAAGTGTCGTTGCTTGAATACGAGTTCCCTGAAATAAGGTAAAATGTAACATTGTGTTACTAATTACCTAATTAACCAATAATATTTATTTCAATTCATTATTCTAATCCTTTTATAATTTATCCATGATAGGAAAGAATAAACTAATATAACCTGAATACTATCATGGATAATTAATAGCTAACCATGTTAGAAAAGAATCACCTAACATGGTTAGAAAAATAAATAACCTAATGTTCAATAATATCAAATACATACAAATATATGCGGAAACGTATGCAGGCCTATACAAATTGGCAATATACAACTCTAAATAAATTATGAAATCTCTACTACCTAATTCCCTTTCCTGTTGCTTGCGCCTGTGCATGAATACCTGCAAAAATGTCAGTAATCGTGGGATGAGACAATTTGTCCCAGTAATCACCGCTTAACTCACTATAACAGTGAGATGTGCGGTAGCGAGGGCGTCTAAAGGGTACCTCATTTTAAACCAGTAGTATATATATATATCCATATCAATTCTTCTTTCATTCATCTTCCAAATCCCACCATCAATTCCACATCACTTATCAATACTTTAATCAACACATCAAATGATTCCCCACAACCTAACTCACCACTATCTCAAACTCAACAACAAAAATAAACGTGATTGACACTGTGCCCAGTCTCAAATCTGTAAGCATAAAAAGGGAGCACTTTTAAATAGTGAAAACGTCTCTGGGGAGCACTTTAAAAGTGAAAACGTCCCTGGGGAGCACTTTAAAAGTGAAAACGTCCCTGGGGAGCACTTTTTAAAAGTGAAAACGTCCCTGGAGAGCACTTTTAAAAGTGAAAACGTCCTTGGTTCCTTTAAAATCCGAGGAACCTGTACTATTAACCTATCGATTGCGCAGATCGATAGGTTACATCGGCCGACGGTACTATCAGTGTCATGCAATGCTCACTATAACCTATCAATATCCTATCAATATCACTTCCACAATATTCAATATCTAAATCACAATTTCCATCAACTTCTCAATTTCATCCAATATCTCCATCACAACAATTCCACTCCTTCCATCAAACTAAATATCACTATCCCTGACAATATACTATACACATCTCTCACCAGTATCTGAGCATTATTACTATATTCATTCACACCATTCAAGGACAGTAACCACCACCAATCAGTATAATATATAGATAATGAGTCAAATTCCTTTATACGAAAATATTCGCGTTTAAAAGGCACCCGATAGCCTATTTCATATAAAAATAGCTTTTCAAAGATAATATATATATAGAGGGTGAGAAAGGATTTTACAAAATCCTAGCTAACATCACCCTCAATGTTATAGTAAGGTAAGTGTGATTACCTGTCGCCCTTTAGCACTTTACTGCTCTTCCTTACCGTTTCCTTATAGCTTTCCTTCAAGTATCATCACCACTATATAATCCTATAATGATATGATACACAATGATAAATTAATATCATTCCCACTTTATAATATTTAAACGTCTCTCTCGTATTATATATTTCTACCCACTTTCCCCTCTTTTAAATAATTCTATTCATATCATCTTTCTAATATCCAAATTTAACTAACAACTATCACAAGTCCTTAATGATATTTAAGTGTCTTCTAATATCACCAGTAACCTTTAATCAACCATTAGCATTATCCAAAGACAAGAATAAAGACTTCTTTCAATATTGTTTCTATCATCATCACATAACAAAGAATTTCCAAAATCTATCATGTCACCCAAGCATATATCGTTTCAATTCGCCTTATCATTCAGACATGAGTATACCTAACAAACAAACAAATCAAGCTACTTTAATATTTCGATATTCCTCTTCTTTGAGAACATCAATTAGTTTCCAAATCACATTCAAAATCAGATTTACAATTGAATTGAAAGAAAAGGTTCCTGTATCACATAGTTATCGTTATTCATTTCTTCCTCTTGTTCTTAATTCAGCTACATCAATATTAACACACAAATAAAACAAATAAGCATATAAAATGCTCAACTTCAGTACCAGTCACTAACAATTATAGCAACATCCCATTAGAGCAAACGCGTCCACTCAGTTAACAAATCAATTCAGCAAAACAGAGATAGAAGTAGAAATCCTCAAATAAGCAAGCAATTTTTAAAACATATTCTATCACATTCATATAACCATTACAACAACCAAATGTAAAAGCCAGCAATATTACATATTAGTGGCCACACCACCATTTGAACATTCTTACAAACACCATTAATTTCGGTTCTTTATTAAGGGATTTCATATCACAACAGGGAAGCAAGAAAGGAGGATTAAATTTTTATATTCCAAGCAGAAACTAAACAAATACATCTCCACATAATAATCAAGCAAGATCCAAGAATTCATAGCATCAATTTCAACTATACTAAACCAAGCAACCATACTTAAAAGCTTACAACTTACCATCAGTAATCTCACTTATATGATTCTAAAACACAACTTTGAGCAACCATCAACATAAAATCAATCGGACAAGAAAACAAGAAATAATGCAAAGTTTGTGAATCATCAAAACTCAACAAAAATCTCCATCCTTCCTAGTACATTATCCAATTATCCAAATCAGTAAAAGCAAGTAAAATAACAAAACAACAATTCCAACCATTCAATTTCAAAGCTTGGCAGTACCCAATACAACATCAAACTACTCCATTCATCAAGGAGGGACCAAGTACAATAAAGATCAACCTTAAAAAAAAATACATTTACTTCACCAAGAATGGTAAAAAGATTCAAGTCATTTTCAATTAAATCAGTTCGAAACCATCAATAACTCAAATACATTTGCACTACCTTGTCACCTAGCGAAAATCCATAATTTTCAACAATTCCTTCTCTTACACATTTTATCAAACACCTTATGTGCATTCCGAAATCAATGATATTTTTAATCTCTTCTCCTACCACTTCTTGCCAATATTCCAAATCATTATCTTCCTTACCCTACACTCATTCAGATCAGACCAAGAAGGGCAAATTAAATTTCACATTCATCAATGAAAATCAATATCCAAGGAAGAACTCAATCAATCACAAAACTCAAACAAATCATACAAGAACAGTCATATTTATCACAGTTAATCTTATATAATCACTAGATTTTGAAGATTGAACTTTAAAACAACTCAAATTCAATAGATTACTAACACACAAAGTTAGGGTTTTCACAAAATCAACAAATCTTTAATCAATCATTCAAATCCTTCCTAAAAAATTCAAAACCAAATCCTAAACATGATTTTTGGTAGATTGTTGAACCCAAAACAGAAAATCATTTTCGGCCCCCTCTCAAATCTCGTCCAAAACATGACTAAAAGAGGTGTAAATTGAAGAAAAGACTTACCCAAAGCTTGAATATATGTTTGTATGTCCAATAGGTGTCGGGAGCTACCGTGAATCGCCGGAAAAACGATGAAGCCTCGCCGGAAAAATCTGGTGAGAAAGAAGAGAAGCAAAATGGAGCAAATCTACCTCAAGCTTAACGATTTTGAGGCGAAGGGAGCAAAAGAACCGAAGTAGGTGCGCTGGAGGTGAAGACACGAAGTGTATATGTGTGGAAGAGAGAACAAAGTGTGTGTGTGTGTGTGTGTGTGTGTGTGTGTGTGTGTGGAGAAGAGAGAACAAACAGAGAGAGTGCTTGAGGGGGGGGAATTTCGTTTTTGATGAAGCATAAAGGGGAAAGGCATGTTTGGTTTAGGTGAAATAAGGGTGGGTTATTATAATTTGTAGCCCAAACTTGGCATAGTGTACTCTTTAAATTTTAAAACCACTTAAACCAGTCTCCAATCTCCTTAACCTTCAAAATATTTTGGGTTTTACTATTCCCTCATATTTCAAACTCTTCAATTTCTTAATTAATTATATGCACATTTACTGCTCAAAATTTTCAAAATGTCCTCAAAATCACCTAAAATTCCTAAAAATTCCAAAATTCTCAATTTCTCCATTCATTATTTCCCAAAATACTCCTTGATCCTGTATTAAATTTTCAGGATGTTACAATTCTACTCACCTTTTTAGAATTTTGACCCCAAAATTCACTATGCTAAACCCCTTCAGGAAGAATACATAGCATAAACTACTCAATTCATCGCTAAAAACTTGCATTACTGACCAAAAACTTCAAATTCTAGTCAAACTAATCTAAGTCATTCCTCTTTCTTCTAAATCCTTAAGTCATAGTTTTAATCTTGGTACACCTTAATTGTCTAATTTCCTTTACTTACAAGACCACAAGAGTCACTCTTTAATCACGAGACAAAACATTTCTCGCCAAATCCTTATATAGTAATGAGAACGAGCCCCAAACCTATGAAAATATTGATTCATCAATTATTGAACATCTCCCCTTTTTGCTCAAACAAATCAGCATCTCTCAATATAATTGCAAAACTAATCACGCTTTAGTTATCCTAATCATCCATTATCTCTTCCCAAACAAGCTTTAACTCAAACAAAAACGGTCCTTAATCGAATCAAATTCCTTAGTCTCACATTCCAACTCAAATCGTTTCCATCAGTCATATTCAAAGGTCCCACTTCTCAACTAAAAATATCACATCCCTAGAATTTCATTCATTGTTAAAAAAAAACTTATCACTCTAACTCCACACAAGTATGGCCAGAACAACTTCATTATCAACATCATTCCCAATTGTATTTAAGTATGATGTATCCAATTAAAAAGTTAGCTAGAGTTTTACATATCCCTTAAACATAACTAGATTCTCCATCCATTTAGCTCATACACAATCTACAGATTGTATCCATATTCAACTAATCCAACTTGAAGTGAAATTTATTTACCCCAATTCTCATTGCTCTTTCCAAACTTAAGATTCACACTCCCTAAACATTAAATTTATGCTCTATTCCTGTATATTCAGCTACCTCTCAAGAAATCCACCAATTCCCATTCTACTTTCCCCTAACTAACTCTCATTTACTAGCCTCCTTAACCTCAATTCACTTGTATTAAAGTCCGACATCAAAATAGCAAGAACATAGACACATACACCAACCAAAATAAATGAACCATAGATTTCCTCAACATAGCTCTACAATTAACAATACTTTAATTATCTCAATCATTTGTTTTTTTCTTACCAAAGATGCTATTCTACTACATAATAATTACTTATATAGCCAATATCACACGAGCCAACAGCTGACAGCTGTTGGTCACGACTAAGGCAACTCTGTTAGGTCATTTGAATAATCGAAAATTAATTTCTTCCTAATCTTATCCATGTCCAGCCATCTCCAAAAGAGCCATAAATTTCCAATTCAACAGCTAATAATTATCTGTAAGTCTCAAATCCTAGCATGAACATTCAACCATACAGTAATTATCTAGACTTCCTCCAATCTACTTTTATATTGCATATATCCTAAGACTTAATATGCATGCCTTTCTAAACATTTTTAATACATAACAGAGAAACAATTTCTAAATTAAAAATCAGTTCAGAACCCAAACAACATTCCATCATTAAGTTCTAAGCCACCATCCTTAATCGAACAAAAAGTTAAATAATGATCAAACAAACACAATTTAAGCAATCTGAAAGCATAAATATGATCAAAAGCCTTTAATAAAAACTCACATTCAACCACTGACAACCACTAGATAATAAGTCACCTAAACCATCACTCTTACTTCTTCAATCATCACCCAATTAATAACAGTCTTGGGACATAAAAGAGAATGCCAACTAAACTCTCTTTTATAAGTCTATAGCCATCACGTAAAACGCTTATGATTTAGTAGCTCCAAAACAAATAGAGTCAAACAATCAATACGATAAATGATCATTCACCTATCGAAAATAATTTAATTCAAAGCAAAATCAATTCACATTTATACTCAAATCACATCACAAGCAAAGATCACAACAACATGCATCATGGTGGCGATTTCTAAAGAAAACTTTTCAAGAAAGTCTTACAAAAACATCAAACAATTCAAGAACAAATAAAACAACCAAAAACCAAAAACCAAAATCCATAATTCCTATTCCACTTCAACTCATTATTAATTATCATTTCAAATTACCTTACTCCCTCAACCCAATAAGGGATCTCATGATGCCTCGACTATGATTATGGCCGGCACATAACTATACTCGAGACCCCAGAGAAGCATCCTTATTTCGCTATTTTTCCTAAATTCTTATACATATCAACATTATTTCGTTATTCTTTCTATGTTCATCTCAATCTCTCCACAGTACCTATTCAATTTCTCTTATCACTCTCTCCCCATCACGGGATGAGCGATAATCCTCTCAAAAAGGCCAGAGTATCATGCACAGGAGGAAGGGAATACAAACTATGTATATTGCCAATCTATATGCAATGCAACACAGTCCAGGGTTATCGTATACCAAATACTGATAACCAAGTTGTAACATTGTGTTACTAATTACCTAATTAACCAATAATATTTATTTCAATTCATTATTCTAATCCTTTTATAATTTATCCATGATAGGAAAGAATAAACTAATATAACCTGAATACTATCATGGATAATTAATAGCTAACCATGTTAGAAAAGAATCACCTAACATGGTTAGAAAAATAAATAACCTAATGTTCAATAATATCAAATACATACAAATATATGCGGAAACGTATGCAGGCCTATACAAATTGGCAATATACAACTCTAAATAAATTATGAAATCTCTACTACCTAATTCCCTTTCCTGTTGCTTGCGCCTGTGCATGAATACCTGCAAAAATGTCAGTAATCGTGGGATGAGACAATTTGTCCCAGTAATCACCGCTTAACTCACTATAACAGTGAGATGTGCGGTAGCGAGGGCGTCTAAAGGGTACCTCATTTTAAACCAGTAGTATATATATATATCCATATCAATTCTTCTTTCATTCATCTTCCAAATCCCACCATCAATTCCACATCACTTATCAATACTTTAATCAACACATCAAATGATTCCCCACAACCTAACTCACCACTATCTCAAACTCAACAACAAAAATAAACGTGATTGACACTGTGCCCAGTCTCAAATCTGTAAGCATAAAAAGGGAGCACTTTTAAATAGTGAAAACGTCTCTGGGGAGCACTTTAAAAGTGAAAACGTCCCTGGGGAGCACTTTAAAAGTGAAAACGTCCCTGGGGAGCACTTTTTAAAAGTGAAAACGTCCCTGGAGAGCACTTTTAAAAGTGAAAACGTCCCTGGTTCCTTTAAAATCCGAGGAACCTGTACTATTAACCTATCGATTGCGCAGATCGATAGGTTACATCGGCCGACGGTACTATCAGTGTCATGCAATGCTCACTATAACCTATCAATATCCTATCAATATCACTTCCACAATATTCAATATCTAAATCACAATTTCCATCAACTTCTCAATTTCATCCAATATCTCCATCACAACAATTCCACTCCTTCCATCAAACTAAATATCACTATCCCTGACAATATACTATACACATCTCTCACCAGTATCTGAGCATTATTACTATATTCATTCACACCATTCAAGGACAGTAACCACCACCAATCAGTATAATATATAGATAATGAGTCAAATTCCTTTATACGAAAATATTCGCGTTTAAAAGGCACCCGATAGCCTATTTCATATAAAAATAGCTTTTCAAAGATAATATATATATAGAGGGTGAGAAAGGATTTTACAAAATCCTAGCTAACATCACCCTCAATGTTATAGTAAGGTAAGTGTGATTACCTGTCGCCCTTTAGCACTTTACTGCTCTTCCTTACCGTTTCCTTATAGCTTTCCTTCAAGTATCATCACCACTATATAATCCTATAATGATATGATACACAATGATAAATTAATATCATTCCCACTTTATAATATTTAAACGTCTCTCTCGTATTATATATTTCTACCCACTTTCCCCTCTTTTAAATAATTCTATTCATATCATCTTTCTAATATCCAAATTTAACTAACAACTATCACAAGTCCTTAATGATATTTAAGTGTCTTCTAATATCACCAGTAACCTTTAATCAACCATTAGCATTATCCAAAGACAAGAATAAAGACTTCTTTCAATATTGTTTCTATCATCATCACATAACAAAGAATTTCCAAAATCTATCATGTCACCCAAGCATATATCGTTTCAATTCGCCTTATCATTCAGACATGAGTATACCTAACAAACAAACAAATCAAGCTACTTTAATATTTCGATATTCCTCTTCTTTGAGAACATCAATTAGTTTCCAAATCACATTCAAAATCAGATTTACAATTGAATTGAAAGAAAAGGTTCCTGTATCACATAGTTATCGTTATTCATTTCTTCCTCTTGTTCTTAATTCAGCTACATCAATATTAACACACAAATAAAACAAATAAGCATATAAAATGCTCAACTTCAGTACCAGTCACTAACAATTATAGCAACATCCCATTAGAGCAAACGCGTCCACTCAGTTAACAAATCAATTCAGCAAAACAGAGATAGAAGTAGAAATCCTCAAATAAGCAAGCAATTTTTAAAACATATTCTATCACATTCATATAACCATTACAACAACCAAATGTAAAAGCCAGCAATATTACATATTAGTGGCCACACCACCATTTGAACATTCTTACAAACACCATTAATTTCGGTTCTTTATTAAGGGATTTCATATCACAACAGGGAAGCAAGAAAGGAGGATTAAATTTTTATATTCCAAGCAGAAACTAAACAAATACATCTCCACATAATAATCAAGCAAGATCCAAGAATTCATAGCATCAATTTCAACTATACTAAACCAAGCAACCATACTTAAAAGCTTACAACTTACCATCAGTAATCTCACTTATATGATTCTAAAACACAACTTTGAGCAACCATCAACATAAAATCAATCGGACAAGAAAACAAGAAATAATGCAAAGTTTGTGAATCATCAAAACTCAACAAAAATCTCCATCCTTCCTAGTACATTATCCAATTATCCAAATCAGTAAAAGCAAGTAAAATAACAAAACAACAATTCCAACCATTCAATTTCAAAGCTTGGCAGTACCCAATACAACATCAAACTACTCCATTCATCAAGGAGGGACCAAGTACAATAAAGATCAACCTTAAAAAAAAATACATTTACTTCACCAAGAATGGTAAAAAGATTCAAGTCATTTTCAATTAAATCAGTTCGAAACCATCAATAACTCAAATACATTTGCACTACCTTGTCACCTAGCGAAAATCCATAATTTTCAACAATTCCTTCTCTTACACATTTTATCAAACACCTTATGTGCATTCCGAAATCAATGATATTTTTAATCTCTTCTCCTACCACTTCTTGCCAATATTCCAAATCATTATCTTCCTTACCCTACACTCATTCAGATCAGACCAAGAAGGGCAAATTAAATTTCACATTCATCAATGAAAATCAATATCCAAGGAAGAACTCAATCAATCACAAAACTCAAACAAATCATACAAGAACAGTCATATTTATCACAGTTAATCTTATATAATCACTAGATTTTGAAGATTGAACTTTAAAACAACTCAAATTCAATAGATTACTAACACACAAAGTTAGGGTTTTCACAAAATCAACAAATCTTTAATCAATCATTCAAATCCTTCCTAAAAAATTCAAAACCAAATCCTAAACATGATTTTTGGTAGATTGTTGAACCCAAAACAGAAAATCATTTTCGGCCCCCTCTCAAATCTCGTCCAAAACATGACTAAAAGAGGTGTAAATTGAAGAAAAGACTTACCCAAAGCTTGAATATATGTTTGTATGTCCAATAGGTGTCGGGAGCTACCGTGAATCGCCGGAAAAACGATGAAGCCTCGCCGGAAAAATCTGGTGAGAAAGAAGAGAAGCAAAATGGAGCAAATCTACCTCAAGCTTAACGATTTTGAGGCGAAGGGAGCAAAAGAACCGAAGTAGGTGCGCTGGAGGTGAAGACACGAAGTGTATATGTGTGGAAGAGAGAACAAAGTGTGTGTGTGTGTGTGTGTGTGTGTGTGTGTGTGTGTGTGTGTGGAGAAGAGAGAACAAACAGAGAGAGTGCTTGAGGGGGGGGAATTTCGTTTTTGATGAAGCATAAAGGGGAAAGGCATGTTTGGTTTAGGTGAAATAAGGGTGGGTTATTATAATTTGTAGCCCAAACTTGGCATAGTGTACTCTTTAAATTTTAAAACCACTTAAACCAGTCTCCAATCTCCTTAACCTTCAAAATATTTTGGGTTTTACTATTCCCTCATATTTCAAACTCTTCAATTTCTTAATTAATTATATGCACATTTACTGCTCAAAATTTTCAAAATGTCCTCAAAATCACCTAAAATTCCTAAAAATTCCAAAATTCTCAATTTCTCCATTCATTATTTCCCAAAATACTCCTTGATCCTGTATTAAATTTTCAGGATGTTACATAAAATAACGCAAAATGTTTAAACGTAGTTTAACAACTTGTAAAACATATAACGAACACAACATAAGTGGTTGACAAATGAACAGGTATGAAACTACATAACCTCTGCATCAATCAAGACCATGGATGTAGCAGACACATCATTTGGGGAATCCCTTTGACAAATATTCCAACATCGAAAAACCCTAACAACTATGGTCCACCTATCAGTAGTTGCGTTAATCTCATTCAACAATTTAGGATCACCCCTCTCCATGAAGATATTGGTGTTGGTATTCAATTCGGAATCCAGTATTGAGTGCTATTTACCAGGACAATGGAGTTCACTTTGCTTACCAGATCGAAGTGGTCTTAGCCTTAGTCCCTATCACCCATCTTTATAGCCAACGGCTAACTACATTGGCGGGAAATTAGATTGGAGGGAAAATTCAAAAGGGAAGTTGACTTGTCAATTATTATTAGTAAATATGGTTACAAAAATTAGATTAGAGGGATAACTAAATACGTCCCAGGAAACAAAATAAGGCGAATTAGTAAATATGGTTACAAAAAATAAAAGAAACTAATAAAACGTAATTACAGGGCGAATTACAATAACCCAACAAAGTGATGTGACTACTGCAAATGTATCCTAGTCAACGCCTGATTCTTGTCTCTTGGACAGCCTGTCAATTATACACAAACACTTAGTATAGAGCAGGTTTGTAAACCCTCTGCCATTAGACAGATTTTAAAAGATGATAGAACTACACATTAAATGTCCTGCCAATTTTCAGTGAATCATTTGTCCTCGGGAGCAGTAATGTAAACCTATACAAGTTAAACTTAACTTTCGATGTCAGCTTCTATCCATGAATGAATATCAAGCAGTGCTTTCAATTCCCAATTGAGTTCATTACATACAAACTTATTAAATGTCCAATCAAACTAAATACTTGTGTAATCACAAAGAAAACAAACGAAAATCCAAAATTACTTGCCTGATATAAGTCCGAATATCAGGTATATCAAAACATTAATAGGGAACTCCACATGGAACAACTAAAATCAGTGTGAGGAAGAAGTAATACAGTTTGCACAAATATTTCAGAAAAAATCATCTTTACCTTTCTTCTACATTGATTAGTGTACATTTTGATCAGCTTTAAATTACAATTCAGCCACACTGTGATATGTGATTATTACTTTAACACCAGGCATCATTATAGAATTGGTTCTATAAAATAGCAACCTCATTGTTAACCACGCTCAACCTAATATCAGAACACCAGCAACCATTTCAGTCCACATACCATCACGCAATGCCTGAAATCAAACCTTTAGAAATAAGTCATATATACTTACATGACTATAAGTCTATATGAATGTATGACCGGCCCATATACCTATGCAAGATTAACATTCCTGATTAAAGACTTTAGTAACCAATCTGTGCTTGCCTTGTGAGCCAAGTGTCTAACCACCGTCTGACAATGATGTTGGATCTACAGAGAGATCATGCAAAAGCGTGAAATCAATTAGCAAACTCTGGAGGAGTATAGAACTGATAATGCCATTGCAGAGGGTAAGGTACTGACATCTTATGGCATTACAAAGTTTCACAAAACAATGTCTGACCAATTGGTTACTGCCTTGTTTTACCATACAAGCAAACAATGTCTGTGCATACGGAAGTCAGCATTCTATATGGTCCATTGCAGACTACATAGTTCATTTACAACCAAAAGTTTAATGAAATAATCATGTTGACTACCATGTTTCTATACATAACATAATCTGCTCATTCGAAAGAAAAACCATTCGCTATAAATCACCACTCCAACAATTTTGCGTTTAAGCTATCCCCAAACCTTAACACATAATAACCTCGTAAATAATGCCTAACACAACGGGATAATAAGACCCAAGAAAGAATGAACTTGCTCCAATGTCAAAGTATGAAATTTTTACAAAATTAAATAATATTTCCCATTATCCCAACTGGTAACGAAAATGAAACCACAGTTCATATATGACAGCTTCACATACAAATCGAAGAAAACCTAACTGAGTATGAAAAGAAGATAAGTATGAGTCACTAAATTTCTGACAGACTGTTATACATACTTCACTTATGGACGAACGTGACACCCACATTAATTACATGTGATTGCTTCACGCAAACAAATCAATTAGACGAGTCAACAAAATTAAAGCTGATTAAGCCGCACTAACCATTGCATGGGGAACCGAATTAGGCGGCAACACAGGAAACAACAGCACGCCATGTTGATTTTCTCAATGCAGCTTCTTAAAATACACACGGCATCCCTGCTTCAAAACATAGCAAAAGCAAGTTGGGTCATACGTGATCTAAGCACCTCACGCGTGAAGATAGAAAGACTATTATCTAAATTATTGATTTACTTGGCTAACTATTTTTAAACTTGACAACATATATTTAAACTACATACATATATTTGTGAAATGAATGGGCCCACTAATTATAACCATAATATTGGTCTGCTGGCTATTACATAATTCAAACTTAACACCTTATTACAATGACTCGTGGCTGACTTACCACAAGAGACCTTCATTATCACGTTCAGTCATTCTAATCCTTCTATATCTATTAAAAAGATATAAAAAAATGCCTTCTAATCATAATATTTATATACAATACTGCCCTGCAACGGTCTTAAATTTGCATATTACAATAATTTCTGACAATGTAACACTAACCAAAGATAAGCAGAAGAGCAAGTAGTGATGTGTCTATGATTAGATGTTAATACGGAAACCCATTCAATCAATTAAAGGCCTTTACTCCAAAAACCAGGTTGGCTTCAACAGATGCAAAATGACTGTATCACAACACAAAAAAGATGCGCCCAAAATTAAGATTGTGCATTTATTGTACTTGTTTCACTTCCGCCATTATAAATCACCCCCATCGCATTGAAAAACCTTACAATTACCTCACCACTGAAAATGTCTTGGATAGAAAAGTTTGAACCCTTTTGCGAGCAACGATTCGCAGCAGTTGCAAGGCAATGGGTGGATAGTCGGCTGAGCTGTGTACGCATCCTCATGGGACCTCTAACCGTTGTCTGTGAAGTCGACATTTTCAGCTCAATAATACACATCATAACCACCGAATCCGGCCAAGAATCACCAATGTCCTTAAGGTTCTATGACTCGAAGTACGTTGCCTTCCGTTGCATATACGGTCAACTCCGGCAACTCGGGGTATTGAATTGGGAGTGGGAAACTCCAAGTAAATATTTTAACCTCGACCTTTCGGTGTACCAAGACATTCTTAAACCATACCACCCTTACCTGAGGGTAAGATACCCAAAACAACATCACCACCCATTGTGCATTGAGAATCTCTGGTCAAGCACATACATGAAAATATACCCATCGATTGCGACGGCAGTGTATCCGAGTGGATCTACCACCGCGTGGGTCGACAGTATATTAAACAATGAACCCAACTTCAATCTCGATCTCGATGAGCCTGCGACGGAAGTTGGTCAAAGTGTGTAAGCTCAAGGATGGATGATGGCGGAGTAGTGTATGCTTTTCAGCAAGTCTATGGGTCTCTTTTCTCTAATTGGGTGAATCACGTCTACGTGTCTTGTTAAATCTTTTAATTTGCTTTTCTAATTATTACCGTCTTTCCATGTCAGCTTGTCCCGAAAGTAGATTATATCTAGCTTCAATGTTATTGTAATATCTAAGTCTAATCAAATTTCTGGGATATCTTGTTTCAATGTGCAATCCGAAACTCTAAAGACACGAGACCAATAAAAACATTATGACGAATCACCCCAGTAATTAACCATTGCAACCACCGTAAACAACCACCATTGCAACCACTTATCTAATCATTAAATCAATTAACATTTCTACTATTCCTAATGATAATTTTAATAGAAAAAATACAAACTAAATATACAAAAAATATCTATAAATAACATAACTAACTTCGCATGCGATTTCTAAAACAACCTAGCTAAAATAATCAATCATCAAAATACTTTAGTTAACACAACGAAATTATTATCCCTTATTTGCACTTATGCTTCGGGTTTAATCGTGTGTTCAAATTCCATTATCCTCATTCATCAACAACCAAGCCCAAAACACCGAAGCCCACGAATTATATAATACCGAGTTGATACAACATAGCTGTTGAATTCATTGGACTTGCAACATAAGTTGATACATAAATTGCAAAGACAAAGAAATACACGCGTTAATCTTCATACAATGGCCTCTTCACAACAAAGTCCCACAAAACATCTGACGGACTACATAACTATCCAACAAAAAACATAAAACCCAACCCGACATAAACTAAAACCATGCAAGCCCAAGATAAGCTGCAGGTTTCATACTTTTAAATTTTAAAAGACTCAACATCTATATCCATAGTACACTTAGACAGACACGAGCTGAGCCCTCTTGTCGATAACTTCTTGAATGTTAATGTCGGTAACCACCTTCGTTGCATCACATACGGAATGGAGAATGGCACTTCTTGAAAAACAAAAACAATTACAATCCTTTAGGAAGGTTGTCAAATGTAATTTTCAAGTCATATGTATCGATATATGTCAGAAAAACGACCTGTTACCGGAGGCGCAACCACACGTAAATGCTTGATAAGTATAAAAGGATGACCCTGACTTTTGTTCATCAATTTCCTCAACTTAAAGCTTTCATACTCCACCCATGTCCCAAACATATGTATCGTGACCGATGCCATCAACTCACTGCATTAATGAAATACATATTACTCATTAAGCAACATACATATAACAAAATACAACTAAATGCAAAACCAACGTATGTTTATATGAAAAGTATAATCACCACTTCGAGCCCAGCATGCACGACCCAAGCACAACAATACACTCTTTCTCAACGTAATCTTGTTCACGATTAAAACCAACTTCGGATGCAAAAATCAGAAACCCACAAACATCTGCGCCAACCAACAAAACAACCAGTCAACCCATAATGCTGATTACATAACGAAGAAATCAAATTATTAATTCTATATAATAAAGAATATGGTAGAAAACAACCGTATATTGCTAAATTAAAGAATATGGATAAAGATGAGTTTTATAATGCTAAATTAAAAAAGAAAACTTTTGCAAACTCATGCTACCAGGCTACCACATCTTTCTCAAACATTAATATTGCAGGTTATTATTTTTTTTTGGTGACAAATATTGCAGGTTATAACAACCTCTATTTGTTGTGACTGACTGAGTCAGGTTTGCAAATTCCAAACTCTTGACGGGCATATTGAATGCGTGGGTTATGGAAAAAGAAGCTATCAATCCTTTAGAGTAAATAATTGGTCAAAAAAAGTATGGAGTAAATAGTAATTAAATTTATTTTTTTTGACCAAAAGTAATTAAATTTATTGAAAGCTTTAACTTCTAGTCAAATTTAGATATTTATATATGAATATTGCAGGTTTGAGAAGTCCATATTTTAATTTTCACCCTTGAATTACTTAAAAAATGAATAGTCCCATCATGTGGAGTCCACTACCTAGTCCAAATTTCATGTTTGAGTTATATCATCATGAACTTAAATAAATAAATTTGATTTTTTTTTTCCTGCAAAATAATCACAATGATTGACGGTGTACTTAATAATACAGCTTCTTTGTCCTTTATTGTAGTTAGGGCGAAAGTGCTGATCTAATAATTAACTATTTCACTTTGGGCAAAAATAATAAGTGACTGTTTCGTGGTGCATAAATAATAACCAACTTTGTGACCCGGTGCAAAAATAATAAAACCGATACTAAATGTTAATTTGTAGTTTTGTAGAACCTTTCTGATATTATTTTCTAAAGTAAAAATATTTTTTTACCCCCTCACAATTAAAACTCAATCATTCTTCCTTTCGCCTTTCATCTTTCCATGCTAACTAGTATCAGCAAAGTTTTAATTGGGAGGGGAAAAAATGTATTTTTCACTTTGAAAATAATATCAGAAAAGTTCCACATAACTACAAATTGACATTCAAGACCGGTTTTATTAGTTTTGCACCGGGTCACAAAGTTAAATATTATTTATGCACCGCGAAACAGTCATTTATTATTTTTGCCCAAACTGAAATAGTTAATTATTAGATCAGCGCTTTTGCCCTTGTAGTTAACTAGAACTACTTTCACTTGCAATAGCGACTAGAACATTCAAAAATTGTCTTCAATCAAATATGGAATATTATAGAAAAGTTATATACATATCTAAGCATGCTAAAAAATCATGATTCAAGAAACACTTAAAAGTTTTCATCTAATTTTTAGAGAACAATAAAGGAAGAAGCTTCCACTCATTCTGAAGAATTCAAATGAAATTTATGAGAAACTTGAAAGAATTCCCACACAGTAAATCAAGGAGCGCTCAACACAGCATGTTATGCTTATACTATAACATCACTTTCAGCAAGACTCCTGCTTCAAGTTTCTATAGTACAATAAGGCTGAAAAACGAATAAAATAAACTTAGTGACAATTTTATTACAAAATACTCATCTTACCAACAACAAAAAGGACAAGGACAAAAGAGGGTAAAAATAGACATACTAATGGTAAAAGTATTTAACTGTTACCAATCAATTAGCTAGCCCATAAATAGTTTTCTACTATATAAGTTAAATATAAACAGAAGAGCACCCTACCCTTTCGTATAATTTTTATCAGCTCCCATACACTGCTAGGAGTTTAAGTTGAATTACTATACTCCATGAAGTGACCTCTTCAAAACTTCCTATTAAACTTGGAGGTACTTTATGTAGTAAACTAGTAGAAAAGAACAATAATGAGCCAAACAAATTAAGAGAGGCTTGCTGGAACTTGTAGGTGCCAGCTCTCTGCAAAAATAAATGTAGGTGTAACAAGTGATCCACATGCCATAACCTCATCCATCCTTTGTAATACGTGGGGATAAAGCCTAGATGCCTGGAATTTCAGCACAAAAAAACAGCAATTAAACTCAGAAAGAAGCCATTACTTAAGGACTGCTGAAGGGCACTTACCACAAAATCAGAAGGGCCTTCTCCCACTATTCTGATCATTCCCAAAACCACCACTGCCTTCAGAATCACCAAAGGTATTCCTTTGGTTTGAATTTCTGTCACCAAATGCACTACTTTGACCAAAGCCGGAACCACCAGAACGATCTGAACCACCGAATCCACTGCCTCCACTTGGACGACTGAATCCAAATCCTCCAGTGCTTCCAGAACGATCTGAACTAGATCTGCCAAAGCCACTGTCTGATGCTCTAGAGCCAAAGCCACTGTCTGATGCTCTAGAGCCAAAGCCACCGAAGGAACCATAACGACCAGAGCTTTCGCCTGAAGAATTACCAAATGATCCCCCAAACCCACTTCTTGGTTGACTTGATCCAGGGCCGCCGGAACGACCACCAAAACTGGATCCGCCATACCTTCCCCTGTCATCAGAGTTACCGAAGCTGGAGCGTCCAAATCCAGAGTCACGGCCAAAACCAGAATCACCAGATCTACGATCCCGCATGCCTCCAAAATTGCCGAATCGACCACCACCGCCGCCGCCGCCCATGCTATTAAACATGCCTACTGAATTACCTTCAGCAGAAATTCTGGGTAGCTGTTGAACAAGGATAGTAGAATAAGAAACAAAACGTGAATGAAAATACACAATCATAAATTACGTACAAATTGAAGCAAAGAAAAAAAGAAACAGATAGCTAGTAGTAAAGTTTTGCATGCATAAACAAAAGTGTTCAACAAAAGACTCAATTTGACTGCCAATCCAAATTCAATAAATGAACTTTCAAAGCATTACTGTGACTTAAGTTCTAACCATCTCTTAACCATATCAATATACCCTTTTATTTCAGATTAAATGGGATTCACAAGGACTGAAAACAAGTGGGAAAGATATGGAGTAAGGATTGATCCTTCATACAACAGTAGCACAGCTCTATATCTAGACAAAATGCCACTTGAATCAATACTTGCAGGAAACCACTACTTGTATGTTTATTACAATTTCCCCGTCATACTTCTACTACCTGATAGTTAAACTCATTGGGATGAAAGGTGCATCTCCCACCTGCTGAGTTGAGATTATATGATATTCAGCTCAGCACATTACTCAACCCACTACAATCTTAGGTAATCATCGTTAAAACATCTAATGCTTTAACATTCCCAAACATCTTATGTAAAGCAGCCATGTGGCTTATAATTCAACTTAGGGCCTGTTCGATGTAGCTTTTAGAGCCTAGGTTTTGGTAAAAAAAAGCTGTAAAAGTGTTATTTTAGATTATCTATAAAAAACTGAAAAAATGACTTTTGATGAAATGAGTGTTTAGATGATTGTTATAAGAATGACTTCTTTTGTGTAAATTACTATAAAGGACATAGGTTTAGTGTGTTGGGAGAGGATGAGGGTATTTTTGGCATATCATTATGACGTGGAATGATGACATTTTCAAAACTCTGATTTCATGCAAAAGTGAAACATTCTAGCTTATTCAAAACCTAGGTTTTGGTGGCCAAACCTAGGTTTTAAAACAGCCAAAAGTGCTTTTCAATTTTTTTTCAAGTGTTTGGCTTGCGTTTTCAAACCAAGGTTTTGAGTCCAAACCCAGGTTTAAAAAGCTAAACCAAACAGGAAAAAGGGGATTAGCAAGGGTGCAGCCTTGAGGCTGGACAATTTCTACTCTAACTTGAGGTCTTAGGTTCCAATTCTAAGGTGAATAGTTGCCTACCTCCCGAATCTTAATTTCATTCCTGCAGCAGTCTATATTTCAATAGAACAAACCCCACCCCACCCCACCCCCCCCCCTGAGGGAACAACACAGAAAATATTGGAAGATCACAAATAATAATAAACTAATAACTACTCAAAGTAAACAAGATTGAACAGTGAGAATAAAAGGTTGTAAAAGATCACCTCAGAAAATCTGCAGCCAACATCACGCTCAATAATCTTGACAGCCCTTGTTTGATCTTGGGTATAAATAAGAATCGCAGTTCCTTTCTTCCCAGCTCTACCTGTCCGTCCCGATCGATGAACAAATATCTCTGAGTTATTGGGAAGATCAAAATGAATTACCTGTGTGGAAAGTATGTTAAAACATGGTCATACAATTGAGTGAATCATAAACGCTGCCTGCAGCCCAAGAGCCATTAATATCTCAACATTCCCAAGGGTGGAGAAAAAAGAGAGATTAAGCATTATGTATACACTTTTCTCTGTCCAAGAGAAACTTTACAACAGTGGCCGCCAAAAAAACACAATCACTGTAATATGAGCATTTGTAAATGCCAAACTGCGTATGTTTTAGTGTACCAAACAAGATAAATTGCCACAAATAAGCTGAAAATCATTAACAGTGCAAAAAAAAGCTGCATCTCCGCCCTCTTTGAATTTGAATCATCACAAACTAAGGCGGAATTCCTCGATTTGTTTGAGGTAAAATAATAGGAAGGAAGCAGATACAGCTTATGATTCATCAGCCTCACATCATCTCAAATAATAATAATAAAAAAGAACTCTCCAAACAGGGCACATGTCTGCCGTCATATCATTTTATCTAAGTTGTGCCTAAAAAAAAACAGACATGATCATTTTAATGCTGACTTAGCTCCCAAAAAAAAAAAAAAATCAGACATGATCATTTTATCAAAGTTGTGACCCCCCCTTCCCCCCTGCCTCTTAATGTCAAGCAAATTGCCCAATACAAAGGCATCCAGAGAAATTCAGTTAAAATGTGAAATGGATGTGGTCAGTTAGAAGAGAGTAAACCAGAACTCACAAGGTCTACGTTTGGTATGTCAAGCCCACGTGACGCAACATCAGTCGCTACTAGAACATTGAAATGGCCTTCTCTAAAGCCAGAAAGAGTTCTTTCCCTCTGAGCTTGTGAAATGTCTCCATGCAAAGCCTCGCATTTAAGGGCGCTTCTTGACATAGAATATGATAGTCGATCAGCGTCACGTTTAGTTTGGGTGAAAACAATACATTTTCCACCTTTGGCGTGTTCCTGTTAAAGGAAAATGTTCAAGATTGACAAAATTGAAAAATCTAATCATCTAGTTCATTTTCTTGCTCTTATACTGGCAGAAATGCTCAGGAACACTAGAATGCATTCATTTTCAACAATAATAAGAATATTATGCATTTAAAAGATAAAAAAGTTAGATCAAGCCGAATGACAATAATGATGATAAACAATAATTATAAAGTTAGTACATAATAGTATCAGAAGCCATACAGTTACTAGAGTCTCAATGATTCCTGCTTTTCCATACATATCTGAGGCAATAGAGTATAATGTAATTCCATCTGCCAACTTCTGATCAGAATCTCCGACCTACAGCACCAATAAGTTCATGATTAACCGTTGAGCCAACCAATCACAAGAATTAGACAATCATAATTTCAGACACTGAACACAAAACTGGAAATTTATGATTTCACCAATGAGAACACTTGGGCTGAAAGAAACATACATATATGCCCAACATAGAATTAGACACTTTATACATAATATAATAAATAACTCAGAAACAATTCCCCAAGGAGTTACAAGCTACTAAGGTTTATATGTACAAATTCTAGAAACTTTACTGGATTACTTTTTATCACGAGAGAAGAAAAACAATTATACTCTAAAATCTGGGAACATTACAAAAAATGCAGAAGAAAAGTGAAGAAAAACAGAACTCCAATTAGCCAAATGAGCTTAATATTGGAGTATTAGAAATGATAGAAGCTGCCAAACAAAGAAATGATAGAAGCCTTACTCCAGGAACCAACAACAGAATTGCATACTCACAAGATCAATGGTTACTGGATTATTTAAGTAGTTGCGAGAAATCTGCTTTATCCAGGATGGCATTGTTGCTGAGAACATAAGAGTTTGGCGTTTGGGAGGCAACTTCTCCAAGATTCTCTCAACGTCTTCTTGAAAGCCAACTTGAAGCATCTGATCAGCTTCATCAAGAACAACAAACTGAACATCCTTCAAGTTTAGAGCACCTCTGTTAAGAAGATCAATAATTCGACCAGGTGTGCCCACTGCAATATCAACACCATAGTCAAGCTGCCTCATTTGGCGCGAAATGGGTGTTCCTCCATAAACACAAATCGTATCCAAGTTCGGTGCCGACTCATAGAATTCCTTCTCAACCTGCCGAGCAAGTTCTCTAGTTGGAGCCAAAACCAAAGCAAGAGGATCCCTTCCTCGCCTGCATCATCAGACAAAAAAAAACAAACAGATTTAAAAAAACAAATCAAAATCTCCAACAACCCATACCTCACCAGCCCTGCCTCATATATTGTCTGTCACATCCAACATCAATCATAAAATTGACCAAGAGCAAGAAAACTATTACTCCCTCCGGTTCTAAATATAAGATCTAGTTGACTTTTTAGGAGAATCCTACGAAAGCTAAATGAACCTCTTAATCATAATATATCGTGTATCTTATTAGATCATGCATTAACTTATAAGTCAAATAAACTAGTTTAGAGAAAAAATTTAGGAAAAACAATTTTTAATTATCTTATTTAGCTTTTTTAGGATTCTCCAAAAAAGTAAACTAGGTCTTATATTTAGGACCGAAGAAAATATTAAGTGAACCAACCCATTCTTAGCATTGAACTGAATGATCTTGTCCATAATAGGTATCCCAAAAGCAAGAGTCTTCCCAGTTCCTGTCCTTGCTCGACCAATCATATCACGACCTTGCATAGCAGGTTCCAAAACAGCTTTCTACATATTCGAAACACCAAATTAACAATTTCTCCCTAAACCGCAAATGATAGATTATCTCAACAGAAAAAACAGTACAAATTGAACAACAAAAACATCCATACAACTTACTACAACATGAATATGACCAAATTAACCTCCAAACTCAATGTTTACATATGCAAATAAAACATATACAACAAAAAACAGTATTTACAACTGATAGATTATCTCAACAGAGAAACAGAACATATTGAACAACAAAAACATTCATACAACAAGAAAATGACCAAAGTAACCTCCCAAGTCAATGTTGAATAAAACATATACCTGTATAGGAAAAAGCTTAGTAATACCCCTCTTGGCCAAAGAGGAGACAATATCCTGAGCAATACCAAGCTTAGCAATATCAAGACCCTCATCACTATTTCCCTTGACCCCTTCCTCAAAGGAGTAATCATCAACAGCATACTCAGCACTATGAACCAATGAAGCCCTGAAATTCAAAGGCCCAGCTAATGAATGAAAAGCACTCGACTTGCACTCACTGGAGCCAAGAAAGTTCAACAATGGAAGAATCTGAGTTCCACTGGAGTTTATGAGAGATGGGGTTGTGTGGTTTTGATGGGTGATGAAAGTGGAGGCCAAAAAATTGGACCTTGAGAGGAAAGAAGAGGATCTTCTGAGAAGTGTGGTGATCATAGTGGAAGGGAAAGAGGAAAAGGTGGGAAATTTGAGAAGGGTTTGGGTGATGGGGCTTTAGGGTTTATGGGGAGAGAGGTTTGTAATTGTAGGGTTTATGGGATTTTGGAGAAAGAAGAAGCAGGTTGAGACTTGACAAGAAAAAGGGTTTACTTTATTATGTGGATGATCCTGTTCGTTCATTTCTTTTGTGACTATGTGTGATGAGATTTCATACCTCGTATCGTATGTATGCAGATATTTTTATTGTTAATACTCTCTTTGACCTCATTCACTCTTTTTTAACCTTCGCTTAATTGTCTTTGTTTTTTTATTTTTTTTTTCCATGGGTGACTTAAAAGGTGGGTGGGAAACTAATTCTCCGCTGATTTGTAAACACTTCAAACAATGTGAAAGCTGGTCCAACAAATAACTATTGAATGTCAAGCATTTGGTTAAGGGTGAATGAGTCATTATCTCTCAACAATATGTGTTGTATATTAGTTTTATATTACTCCAACTTTATTAGAATAAGAACGACTTATAGTTATCTGTTATATACGAGGAGGTTGGAACTAATTGCTTTGATAATATGGTGCATTGTATATGGGATTATATGTCTCTGTGTCATTTTTATATTATATTAAAATGCAATAAAAACCAAAAAAATTATATATGGGTATGAATATGATGATTATATGTCTCTATGTCATTTTTTAAGAAAATCTATCATGATCAATCATTAATGTCAAAACTATATTTTAATGAAAATTTGTTTATAATAATTTAATTCTAACATTAAATTAGTCCATTTGAAAAATCTCTATTAAAATTTGAATCCACTCATTTTGTCACCCCATTCAATTCTAATTTTCTCAACTTAACTGACTTTGTTTACATACGAAGAAAGAAAGCAGTTTAAAAAATGTTTACCAATGTGTAGTTGGTTGAGCTGGTAAGTGGACTGCAACCTCCGTAAGGATGAGAACGCGTGTTCGAATTCCGGGAAGCGCTCTCATTAGGAGAGGGGACAACCTTGCCTATGTGGGCAACACTCCTACCCGTCGAGTCCAGATTAAATCGAGCGGTGATTAAAAAAAATGTTTATCCTAACCTAACCCTCAAAAAACACCTCACACACCCAAACACCACACACACTTTGGACCATAGGAATTAATCCAGCTGGGCCTATAGTGAAGATTAAAGCAGGTTATTCTTATTCTTCCTTTGCAGATGAAGAAGGCCCAGGCCCAGATCTGCATGCTAAAAAGTAAAGCACCTAGTGTGTTGTTGAAGAAGAATGGCGGGTGGAGGCAATAGTAACAGAAACATGAACTCAGTGTTCTACGCTGAGTCGTACCATCCCATTCAGTGTGGCAGCATCGACGGCACCGACATTCTTCCTCATGATAACGCTGTTTATCGAGCTCTTCTCTGCTCTTCCGCTGCCCTATGTATGTCCCTACACATTTCTTTCTTTTTTCTTTTTCTTTGTAACTGGCCAATTAATTCCTTTTTTTTTTTTTTTTAAATTTGCAGATGACCCGTTTGGCGATCCCAAGGTTGAAGGCGACCCTTATTGTACACTCTTCGTTGCTCGCCTCTCTCGTCTCACCACTGACCAAACCCTTCTCAAAGTATGCATCTATCTTTCTTCTCTCAAACCAACCTCACTACTATTACAAATATGAATTAATTAATATGTTCATTCAATAGTAGTAATACTCTCCCTCCCTTCCTAAATATAACATCACTTTGGTTAATTTGGGGAGATCAAGGAAGATAATAAAATTACATGATCTTCCCAAAATCCCCTCAATTACTTAACTTTGAAAGGAGGAGGGGTTTTCAATGAAAAGAGGGAGTATAAGGGTAGTTTGGGCAAAACTTGAGATCAAATAGGAAGTGATCTTATATTTAGGAACTTATCCACTTCCCCAAAGTGATCTTATAGGAGTATTTAGGAATGGAGGGAGTATAGTTTTTTATTCATATTGCTAAAAGCTAAGCCCACTTCCCAGTAGTAATATGAAGGAAGGGCCCACTTGGCTCGTAAGCTGGCTTTCCATAGGTCTGATGTTGTGGGTTCGAATCAGTGTCTCTCTATAAAGTAGAGGTAAGGCCGCCTAATATATTCCCTTCCAAGTACCCTCACCAAGTGGGGACTAGAACTGGGTTGTCCTTTTATTGGTAAAAGTGAGATGAAATTTGTTGCAACTATCTCATGATGAAATTAGCTATAGATATACATACAGTCTGCTGGGTAATGGTGAATTGTTCAAACTTCTAGTCACCCATTTGATTGTGTATTTGGGAAAAGTGCCACCTTGAGGAAGTCAAAATTTAGTGTTTCCTAGGCTGCTTTCTCTCATGCTTTAACCATTCATTTTATCTTTTATAAGATAAAATTTTTCTCTTCTTTTTGTTAAAGTTTCCTTCATTTAATTTTGTTTAGAAATAAGATTCAGGTTATGTAACAGCTCTAGTATGTTTATTTATGTGTGCGTGATAATATCATATCGGTATGCTATATGTTTTCTGAACCGCAGATCTATTATCCTCGATAATTTCTTCTGTCTATGACAATTTCGTTATCTGAAGAAAAATTGTATGTTTTTGGCTTTTCAGGCCATGGGCAAGTATGGTCGGGTGAAGAACTTGCGCTTGGTCAGGGACATTGGTATTATTTTATAATCAATAGTAGACCCTCTTTGGTTGTCAATATTTTCTTAAATTTATGGTGATTTTAGAAAATAACATCTCAGATTTGAGGATACCTTTTATTATCACTAAGCCATTCATGAACCATAATATATGCAAAGTTCTTGAGATGATTAATTTGCAATTTTCATCGACTATATTGGAAAAAGTGTGGCCTATGCAAATTCAGTAATTTCCATATATGAGTAGGAACCTTTGATGAGCATTTTTCTATTCCCATTTTCAAATCAGGTTGATTGGATAGTGTTCATCGCTGGACATGGCTGCGTCTTTACTCTGGTGTTCAGTTACCAAATTATATATGCTTGATAGTTGGTTTACTTGTACAGCATCTTGTTTTGTTTATATGTTTTAGTCATGTGTATAAGAAATTACGTGATTATGGTAGCTTTTTTAGCAATTCCACTATAATGGCAAGGGAACTTTACTCTCATAAATTTCATGATTTTCATTTCAGTGACTGGAGCCTCCCGTGGTTATGCTTTTGTTGAATATGAAACTGAAAGTGAGATGCTGCGTGCATATGAGGTATTTTAACCTATTATGACTTGTCAAAATTGAGCAGTGAATGAACATTTACTTTTTATCTGAAATATGCACTGTTTTATCTCATGAACTTATGTTAAGTTTTTTCATATGCAGGATGCTCATCATTCTTTTATCGATGATTGTGAAATCATAGTTGATTATAACAGACAGCAATTGATGCCTGGGTGGATCCCTAGAAGGTTAGGTCAGTTGAAAAAACCATATTATAAGCTATCTTTCTTGTACAGTACCACTGGTACATCTGATTAATTTCTTCTCTCTGCTGCAGGTGGTGGTCTTGGCGGTAAGAAGGAATCTGGACAACTTCGTTTTGGTGGAAGGGAAAGGCCATTTCGAGCTCCTCTGAGGCCCATACCATACAAGGATTTGGAGAGGCTTGGCATTCCACCTCCTCCGGAAGGAAGATACATGTCACATTTTCAGGTGATTTTATTTTAGAATCTTGAGATATTGAGCCACAAGTGGATTTATATTTGTATACTATTGAACTATTGAATTCACATTTTTGTTTTGTTTTTTATGTATGGATTCCTGTTAAGCTGAAGGACAATTATTAGTCAATTGATGGTTATTGTTTTAAATTGTAACTTCATTGATTAATTTCTCTCATGCCTTGTGTGACTGAAGATCCCATCACCTCCTAGAAGAGAAAGGAGTAATCGAGACAGAGAAGGCTCTCGCAGAAGGAGTTCAAATGACAGGATCGAAGGTTCTGACAGGCACCGAGATGACTATACTCATCGAAGAAGGAGCTCCACGGAAAGAAGAGATGATAGAGATGGACATCACTATAGGAGTAGGGGTTACAGTGATGAGAAGGTGCGTCATTCCAGGCGGGAACACTCTCGTAAAAGGAAAGACAGGGATGGACACTCTGAGAGAAGGCGTAAACATGACCATTACTCCCACCGTGACTATGAGTAAAGTCTAATCTGAGTCTATGTTTTAATTGAGGCTGCATGGTTGGTATCTTTCTGATGTTTGATATAACACTACTTTGAATGTATATGTATCCATATGTTTGAGAGGATGTAAAGCCTTTTTGTGTTAATTAAGAATATTATAGAATGTATGAAATCCTACATGATAGTATGTTATCAAAAATCGACCTTTTGAAACACCTTTGCAATGGTATGACCAAGTTAAGCCAAGACATTGGAAGTAATGACCTTTTGGAATTCTCTAGGATCAGGAGCCATCCACGTTATATTTATGCTTTAGAAACAAACACCTTTGCTTCTCTTGATGGAGCCAAACCTTGGATTTCTTGCTCATTGTTGGGCACCTGAATTTCTACTTGACTTCTTGAGCTTTATAGAGATGTATTTTTCATGATGAAAATTGTATTTCTAAGAAGCAAAAGAGCTGGAGACTCTACTGATGATCAAAGATGGTAGGATCTACTAATGTAGGAATAAATTCTCGGATGTTGAAGCAGAGAGCCCAATCGTAGCCATCCAATTATATTACCATACTTTTGATGCCAAACAATCTAACGCAATGTCATATTGAATCTATGTATGGAATGTGCAAGAGTTCAATGTATTAAGCTGGGACAGTAAAACATAAATTGATTGCAAGAGCTTATTGTTTAGGGCCATGATTGGGACAAGTAGTGTGAATACCTGACATTCCCAATGTACAAAGGTGGTGATATAGATATATGGATGGAGGTTCGGATTGGGGTTTAACGAAAAGAGAAGGTGTATAGGGGTGTATTGAGATAAATGGAGATATACGAGGAGCAAAAGACAAAAAAAATAGGATTTTTTTTATCAGCGCAAAAAAGATAGTATTGTTATTACGTTTCCCCCCGTTTTTCTTCCCTTTTGACATTCAATTTTCTTAATTTTATCATGCCCCTTTCAATCTATCACACATCACCATTTTCAGGTCAAGTATTTTTTCCTCTCCCTTCAACGTTTCAAGGGTCAATATTCTCTTAAGTGTGGATAGACAAAACTACTCTATTTAAAATGATTATTACTACTTTTTACACATTTCAAAGCTTAATGGTTTCAGATGTTCATGACGAAAAAACTTAGTCGCCAAACTTGCACATTAATCCAATAGATTATGTCACTCATTGCTCGAACTCTAAGAAATATCCACGAAAGCATGTATGTGTGTTCTTGACGAAATACCTTAGTTGCTAAAATTACTCATTAATCCAATAATTAATATCACTCATTCCTTAAACTCCTAAGAAATATCCACGAAAGCATGTATATGTTTCACTTGAGAGCATAAAACTTGAAATTGCAGGGTTATGTTTTTGAAACTGGGGAGATGTAGTAATCATTTGTAGTTTCTTTATATTTTTTATGGCAAACAAACTCATATAAGTCTAGGACTCTAGATAAAACTTAGTTTTTTCACATGCTTATATTAAAAACTGTAAAATGACAATTGAGAAATCAAATTGAAGCGTCAAAAACTACAATCCAAACAATAATCCAAAAGCTTCTGCTAAAAAAAGTTCATGTCAATTAGACTATAAAATTATTGATAGGGTTATAGGTATAGCTTGTGAGAGAGAGTAACACAGAGATGAAATGGGGTAAAAGGGCGAGACAATATAATAATGTAGCTTCAATTGGTCCTCATATTTACTGCAGGCCACAAGGTAACAAATTAGTACCGATACATATAGACTTTGGAACAGCAACGTGGAGTTGTACCACTCTTCCAAGTACTTTGTTTTCAGTGTATTATTGCAATGAATGTTGGGTCCCTTCATAAGCAACACAGAGAATCTTCCCAATGGGACCATGTTACAGTCATCTTAGACTTGTTTTCAACAAGAACAAGTACTATATGGTGCGTTTGTACTGCGTCATATTTCTCTTTTATCATTCATATCATAACTCACTACAAGTTTGTTGAGTGTATACGGGTAAGATTAGGTCAAATAAAATTTGTATATATATTTTTTACAATTTGGAATTTTGGATCTAGTGGGTTGTTGTGGTTGCTGGTTGTTTGTCTGTATGTTTTTTTTAAATACCAAATGTAAAAATACCAAGAGAATGCCAAGTATTTCTGTAAAACATACTCGACCTAAAGGCATATTTTTTTCTTTGCAGGGAAAATTTCACTTGAAGGTTATTGTAGCTAAACAATATCACATTTGCCCCTAACAAGTGGTATGCACCCGATTTACCCACCTTAGCTTCAATATCATCAGTAATTCAACTAGTATTAATTTATTGGAGATAGCAAAAAAATATGTATGTAAGTGTGTCAAACAAGAAATCCACATCACTTGAATCTGAGATAATACAAGGGTATATAATGTATCTTGTATCCTAGTTCAAGTTAAAGGGTTAAAGGTGAGTGGGCCCCACGCGCACAAGGTTGGACCACCATGGGGTAAACGATGTGCATGTGGTTAATACAGATTGACCACTTTTTTATTTACCCTTTTTATGAAAATTATAAATAATTTTTTTAATTAAACTGCCTTCTTAAAAAATCTTATATTCTGAAGGTTTTATGTGTGAATACCTACCATCTTCGGTTACATGCATATATGAAACCTAATGTTTACATGTATGTTTGAATTCATATTTATATTCCTAACGTTCTGCTATATTAATGTGCATTATGGTCATAATTTTGAAAACTAATTATTATTAATGGTAATTATTTTGCACTCAACGTCTTTTAATATTTGTGCTTATGAAAGGTAGTGTCTGGTTAGAGGTCTAGTGGGCTAAACATGAGTTGTGAAGTCTTCCCTTTCTTCCTCCTCTATTCTTTTACTCTGATGAGTTCTTCTTACTTTTGTTGTTTAGTTTCTTTACTTCTGCAAGAGTACTCTATTTAATTCCTAAGATGTTACATTCCCATGTATCACATTAGAGACCCATGATTAAACTAAATAGCCCTATTTGGTTGATCTAATTGTCAGGATTCAACTATTAGACTTTCAATCTAAAGTCACTAGTCCTTATAATCATAGTAAAAACTCACATTTTTTCAATCTATGGTCAACATGATCATTGATATATAGCTTCTTCTCCATGCCAATGCTTTTGTCACGAGAATAGGAGTTACTTTGCATTTATCCACTAATCATCAAGAAAGCAACCATTTGAATCTCTAAGCGTGAAATTAATCGTAGCATCATCAAATCCCTTTATAAAATCACAATATATATTGAATTTAGAGGATCAAACTAGAACATGAATATGACCAATCTATATAAAATTTAAAAGAGTTAGTATATGGGCGATTAAAAAAAAAATTCCTTTTCAACATGGTTATATCATCATTGCCATATATTTTCTAACCATTAGCTACTCCCAGTAATCCCTTCAAAATTCAAAAAGCGTTTCGCAATTACAGATTGAGAATCAGGACATTTTTTTTCATAAACACATGTACATCTAACTTTCCAAATAAACCAAATCAAAACGGACAAAAAATGCTTTCTAATGATCCATAGTTTTGACCTGACCAACCATTTCTCAACTTAGCCATAACATGAAGGTACCATTTTATCTCTAACACACATTACAGGACTACGTAACGCGAACCACAGCTCAACAATATATATACTGACAATTCATCTTATCTTCACAATGCTCTACGAAAGAGTTTATTTGGAATTGAATATCCATAAGATTCTTTGGAAACCATTTTTAATCATAATTTATAATATATAAAATAAATATGCGATATAAGCTTTGTATCGACATGCATGGATATATATGTTTATGAATCGTGATTCCAAACAAACATAAAATTATTAAATTATCATCAACGTACTAATTAAGTTGCATGCAATTATACGTCATACAATTATACATTCAAATTTCATTTATATTTGACCAACAAATATATATCCATTTATTGGATAAACTGTTGAAAATAATATTCTTACAATATACAGACATGTAACTTATTTATTTTTCGTTAACTTAGAACGAAATATTAACTATATTAATCTCTTTGGAAAAAAAGGAGAAAAAGGATCAAATCGATTTAAAATTTGAGAAAAATAACTACCTGCACAGAAATACAGTATTATTTTTCATACTTCAAATTCTACAATAATAACTTATAGTAAAAAAATCTACAATAACTTAAAAGAGATTTTGTATCGCACTTAATTAAAAGATCGTGCTTGAAGCTAAGATATATACTTCGTATTCTACGTACACAAAAAAAAAGCTTCACTTATTTCGTCTTGTACCCCCTGTTTGTACTAAAAATGGGGAAAAAGAAGTGTACAACACCACATAACTTGAAGGTGCAATCCTATCGAACAAATCCAAATCTAAAGCAAGCATTGTTGACCCTACCATGTTTTGATTGACCAAAACTGAGATGACAATTATATTCCAAAACAAATAAAAATAAAAGAGAGGGTAATTTTTTAAAGAAAAAGATTCAAATGTAGGGTCCCAACTAAGGAGAGAGATAGAAGAAAGGAAGTAGATTGATTAAAATGATGGATCCCAACATGCCAACTTGAAAAGAAGAATCAATGAATGAATGACCTACGTTCCTTTTTCTTTTTCTTTTTCACATTCCACGGCGCAAATTAAAGTGATAAATAAAGAAGGAGAGGAAGATCCTGAAATAATAGATAAATAAACTTTATATATATATATATATATATATATATATATATATATATATATATATCCCTCCATAAAAGTATCTTTACTTCAAAACTAAAATGTTATAGTTTGTAATAATTTTATTTATTTATTTTAAGACTTTAGTAAAATCTCATATAATGAATATACCCGTAATTTTATAAGTTTTTATGTCAAATAAATGATTTAATTTTTTAATAAGTTTAAATAGACGCTGATCGCTGGATATAAATAATAAGAGCAATTAGTGCATCTAGAACTTAATACTTATAATTTATTGTTCTTGGGGTTGCAAAATAATATTAAATAACGAATTATATAATTGAGATATTAAAAAGTTCTCTATAAAAGAAACTTGGCGTTTATGGGCTGACCTAAGGGTTCAGGAGATATGATCCTGATGCCCTCATTATTCAACCACAAATGATAAGAACTGTCTCTTTCATTACATTCTAATCTCATATATATCTCTGAGTTGGTTAGCATAGTATTCTCATTCTTTTATATTAATTTACCTTATCTTTATTGTACTGTTTTTGTCTATATCATTGTCCTTGTTCCACTACTATTTTCACTACTGTTTGAGGCTTTTTTTATCGTCACATGCATTATTTTGAAAAAAACAATTTTATAAAAAGTTAACCATGTCATCCAGGAACATTTTGGAACATTTAATTTCTATAAATTTAACTTAGTTTCTGTTTACAATACTGTCAAGAAAAAAAGTTTTCTATAAAAGGCATTTAATATTATTTCCATAGTAAGGTACGTAGTGTATATATGTAACTCTGGATCAATTGTTATTTTCCAGTAAAATCTAATAGTTTGATTTTATTTATGGTGCATCATAGATAAGATTAGGGTGTTGGATACAACTATACAATTGAAAATAATATTAAAATGGAATTTACGTGCTCTTTTATATTTATGTATGAAAGGATACTTTCTTTTTAGAAAAAATTAGTTGTCCTAAAAATTATGGGAATTTGAAATCTGAAAAGTTCTATTCTTTTTAGATTTTTTTGGTATGTTTCATACATTACTTGATGAACAGGAAAAGATATAAGGTATTCCTTGTTATTCATTGATCAACTAGTTAGGAACTAGGTTGGTAACCTTTTCGTTTAGATTCCTTGATGATCAATTAAAATGATGCTAAACATTTTGATATGCTTATTATTTCAAGGGTTAATATGCAAATCCACCCCTGAAGTATACCAAAAGGTGCAAATCTCCCCCTCACATATTTTGAGATGCAATTTTAACCTGGAAGTAATAATTCAATGCAATTTTACCCTTCTGTCAATTAAAGGTGTTTATTTTAATGCAAAATGACATAAATGCCCTCTTCATTATATTATCTCTTCTCTTCAACCCTCCCACCCCAAACACCAACCACCACCACCACTCCCCACCACCACCACCTCCGCCCAAACCCCCAACCACCGCCGTCGCCCACCCACCCAACCACCATCACCACCCCAACCCTCCCCCGCCGCCCAATCACCCAACCACCACCACCACCACCTCAACCCTCCCCCGCCACAACTACCACCGCCCCAACCCTTTGTAAGCTAAATAATACCCCTGCCTCTTTATCTTCATCACTGGAAAAATCCCTCCTCTCTAGTTTGGAATGAGCAGCAGTAAATATAAACTTCTCTGCTTTGTCTAATCCGATCTGAGAACGTCGACGATCCCCACAAACCCATCTCAACAAAGAGAAGTTATTGCACTTATTCCACAAGAAGTTGCATGAAGGAGTATTAACCTCCCTGCAATTTTCTCTAAAGACATGAAACTCAGTGAGGTAAGTCTCCCACACAAGCCCTACTTTGGTGGTTGTGGCGGGTAGGGGTGGGAATAGGCCAGGCCAGGCCAGGCTTCACCCATAATAGGCCTGGCCTGAGTTTTTAAAATAAAGTTTAGGCCTGGCCTGTGGCCTCTTATAGCAAATTATACAGGCCTGTGGCCTGGCCTGGGCCTGTTAAGGCCTAGCCTGGAAAGTAAACAGGCCTAACAGGCCGCAAACAAGGAGAAAAAAATAGAAAAAATAGAAGCATATCAAACCTTCAACATATCCCAAAGAAACAACAAAACCCTAATTTTATTCTTAGCCACCAAAGTCTCTAATCACTGATTTAAATCAAATTAACCTCCCTAAAAAAATAATCCATTACTTTCCATATTACTACTTAATTTCATTACATTACATCTCAGTATCCCAAGGAAAAAGAGAAAAGGGGAAGAAATAGAAAAATCCTAGAAAAGGATATAGGAATGGGAAGAACAAGAATGTTCATCTTTGCTTCAGCTCAAAACAAGAATAGTCTTCATCTTCTTAGACTTCGTTTTCTTCTTCTTTGCAGCTTTGAACTCTTCTTCATCTTCACAAATCGGCTACGGCGAAAGGCTGACGGCGACGATGAGGGACTGACGGTGATGCTCACCACAAATAAAAGAAGAAGATGAAGGATTTTGGTTTAGTACCCGGTTGACTGGTGATTGGTGAGGTGAGAGGGTGAGAGACATGAACATATGCGTGAGGTGAGAGGGTGAGAGATGAACATACGTGAGAATGGTGAGGCTTGTACTTTTTATTGAGTTGTTGACTGGTAGGTTAGTGTTTGACTGATTGGTGAATGGAATTGTGAGGTAGGTGAGAGCTTTTGCCTTTAGACACACACGTGAAGGAGAGTCAGAGTGAGGAAATACTTGGGTTGAGATATTTTATTCTATTGAGCTCCTTTATTATTTCTTAAAAGGCCGGCCTGTTAGCTTAATAGGCTTTTTTTTTAGACCTGAGCCTGGCCTGTTAATGAAAACAGGCCTAGAAAAAAGGCCTGAGCCTGAGCCTGGCCTGAAATTAACCAGGCCGAACCAGGCTTTAACAGGCCAGGCCGCAGGCCTCAACAGGCCGGCCTGGCCTATTCCCACCCCTAGTGGCGGGGGAGGGTGGTGGTGGTGGTTGGGTGTTTGGGCGGCGGGGGAGGGTTGGGGTGGTGATGGTGGTTGGGTGGGTGGGCGACGGCGGTGGTTGGGGGGTTTGGGCAGAGGTGGTGGTGATGGTGGGGGGTGGTGGTGGTGGTTGGGGTTTGGGGTGGGAGAGTTGAAGAGAAGAGATAATATAATGAGGAGGACATTTGAGTCATTTTGGATTAAAATAAACATCTTTAATTGACAGAAGGGTAAAATTGCATTATATTATTACTTCCAGGTTAAAATTGTATCTCAAAATATGTGAGGGGGAGATTTGCACCTTTCGGTATACTTCAAGGGTGGATTTGCATATTAACCCTTATTTCAATGCTTGCTTAATTCCTTTTACATATGTGTCGGATGTAATTATTGAATGATAACATACTCCCTCCGTTCATAAATATAAGATCACTTTAGCAAATTTGGAGAGATTAAGGAAGACATTCTAATGAGTTAGAATTACATGAAACTTCCAAAATACCCTTCACCTAAGTTTTAAAAGTATAATCTCACCTTCAAACCACTATTTTTTGGGTGAAGGGAGTATAGAGGTAACTTGGGGAAAACTTGAGTCAAATAAGAAAGTGATCTTATATTTAGGAACAAGTTCTCCTCCCTAAAGTGATCTTATGTTTAGGAACGGAGAGAGTATTTCGCAACATAAATTTTTTTTATGGATAATGAGAATATACATAAGTGACAGTTAATCGATATATGACTTAGAAAATACTTTATACTGAGTCGGGTCTTATTAAGTAGTTATCTGGCCCGAAATCTAGTCCAACTATTTGATCATTATGAATCCATCCATTTGATGCTAAAAAATGCTTATATGTGTGTGTATTAAGTATTAATAACACACACATGTAATTAAGTTTCTAGAAATAAATTATTTTTTTGAAAAAATAACGGTGATTAATGGAACGGAGTTTTTTTTTGCTCAGAATTAATGGAACGGAGTTGATTTGGTCAGCACAGTGGCATTCAGAAGAGTGACAGAAACAATAAGGGCCCGTTTGGAAGCATGAAACAAAGGCTCTGAATCTGAAAGTGAAAGTAATTCACTTTCACATGCAGTTTGGAAGGCAGAATCATTTGCTCTGAATTAGAAAGTTTGTATTTTCAGTTTCCCTCCAAAATTAAAAATAGAAATACAAATTTGGCTTCCCACCAAAATTGAGTGTGGGCCTATGTGCTAAATACCACATTGCCCTTCATTTACTCTAACCAAATACAGCACAAACGTTGGGAGCTTCAGGCAAGACACGAATTTGTCAGTGAGGAGGTGTGGGTTGTCGTGGGTGGCATTTAACTCAAATTAGCTAGCTGCACATTGTGCCAAGTAAGGAGACAAAGGAAAGGGTGATCAATGTAGTTTCATATTGGTGAAGTAGTTTTATTTTTGTCTAGGCATTGATGGTGAACCCAAACATGTTTGCATTTCTTCTTCATGACCCTGTTTGTGTTTCTTTTGAAGTGTTTTTTGTGTGTGATGCGTGTTTTTTGCTTAAATGAATTGGTTTGAACTTTAAAATTGATGGGTTAGCAATGATTAGTTTCCAAACTATAGTTACATAGTAAAAATCTGCCTGGGTGTTGTTTGAAGTTGTTGTCCAGGTGCTTGTGTTGTCATATTGTAGGTTTGCATTTGTTAAGTGCAGCATTTGTTAAGTGCAGAGTTTTCCAGGAAAACTCGATTTCACTTATGAAACTCGCGTTTACCCAGGAAAACTCGATTTCACTTATGAAACTCGAGTGTACCCAGGAAAACTCGATTTCACCTAGGTAAACTCGATTTCATTTTGGCACAATCGATTTGGCACTGCCTAACTAGAGCCATGTTAAATATTTTTTTTAGCAGAGAGCCATGTTAAATATCACACCACTCTTAATTAACTTTTACTATTTTTTATCAGCAATCTTAATTAAAATTACAATTAATACCAGGTGAAATTAAATTTAAATCAATTGACGTCATAATTAATATAAGGTGAAATTAAATGTCAATCAATTAACTTAATAATTAATATCACGCCAATCTTTGATTTCAATTAACTGAAATTAGTAACTTTTCAATTAATATCATGTCAATCTTAATTTCAATTAACTTTACAATTAATATGAGGTGAAATTAAATTTCAATCAATTGCCTTAATAATTAATATCACGCCAATCTTTGATTTCAAATAACTGAAATCAGTAACAAGTCGATTAATATCATGTCAATCTTAATTTCAATTAATTAAATAATTACTACTAAGTACCATGTGAAATTAAAATTGAAGTAATTAAATTGTTGATAAAATTCGTGTGAGAAGTCTTTTAAAAAAAATCAGGTCAGATGTCCAACAGTTGTACTAAAGGGAAAAAAAAAAGTTGTGTAATCCCTTCTCCTCTTCCTTCTAACTTTCACCACACCCATCATCTCTGCAAAACAAAGATGGAGGTTGTTCCAGGTAAACTCCATTTGACATAAATTACATCCAACAACTCTATATCACCACCCCTATCGCTAGATGTTGGAAAAATGTTGGAAAAGGTTTGGGGATGACGTGAGTTAAAAAGGTTAAACATGAGTACACTTTATTTGTAACTGTCATTGTTGATGCTAAACTCGATTTTACAATGGCAAACTCGATTTTAAGATGGCAAAATCGATTTTAAGCTGACAAAATCGATTTTACCATGACTGTTATGGGAAAGATGGAGGTTGTTCCAGGTAAACTCCATTTGACATAAATTACATCCAACAACTCCATATCACCACCGCCATTGCTAGAAAATTGTTTGGGCAAGAACAATCTGAGAAGATATGAGAACACCCAATAAAAATTTCTCCTTTAGAGTTTCTAGAGTTTCAACCCAACACCCAAATCTCTTCCACAAATGAACCCCAAACCTGTAAACCTCCCCAACTTCGTCTTCCAGAATTTGGTCTCCAAGTTTCTATCTTCCATTCTCCAGTTGGCCGCCTTGTTCCTCAGTACGCCACCTCCTTTGCCGGAGACAACCTTCGTAGCAAAAGAGATGTGTTGCACTTGGGGTTTCTTTTTTCAATAAGGGGCTTTTTGGGAATGTTACAATAGGAAGGGGCATTACTGTCATTTATGTGCTTCACTTTCATATTCTTCCATTAGCCAACCAAACAGCCGCCCCTGAAATGCTTTCTTGGTAAACTGAAATCATTTCACTACTTTCAGATTCGGAGCAAAACTTTCCTGCTTCCAAACGGGCCCTTAGTTAGTGCAGTGTAACAGAGGTGTTAGTGTTACGAGAAATATGCAAACACATCACTGCCTCTGACTACAATCAGTTAGCAGTATTAAGACTTTTCGAACCACACCACCACTTGCCTCTTTATTTTTATCTCCCAACCCCATGAACTTGTTGGACTCTCTTTACAAGTACATTGGCTGACAATGATTGACGTCTTAATAATTACATTGTTATTTAATTAATCTGAATTATTAATATGAGTATCAAATGTAACTAATAAACATATCTAATAATTTACTTTTTGAAAAATTTTTAAAAAAATTAAATAAGTTACTTATAATTTCATTTTCCTGAATTTTTACTTTGAACTAGTCTATGTGACTTATAAGGTAACATAAAATACGCTGTGGTTAAGTGTCTCATTCCACTTTCTTATAATATTTCAATAAAAAAATCAATTAGATAAATTGAGAAAGTATAATAATCAAGACACAAATATTAAATATTTATATAAAATCTTTTGATCCGTCACACAATAATGTTAAATCTTATCAGGACTTTCATAATTTTTTTGTTAATGCAAAAACCTCCAAACAAACACAAAATCTTGTAAAGTTGATCTAAACCAATTTCTTTGATCTAAAATGATTATATGGATAAAAATAAAGCTTGAGAAGGAATTTGTTAATTTTTAGCTCCCTGCATAGACCTGAAAGGCTGAAAGTTTATGAGATTTATTAAGTTTAAAAGGTTAAGGCTAAGTTGTGTATAATTCTAAATTTAGCGAAATTTAATGTAATTTAAACTTATGGAGATTTGCTAACTTGCTTTGTGCTGTGCAAAATACACGATTTGGTGAAATAAAAAAAAATAATAATAAGATTTGGTAAATCCGCATTCGGATTATTATTTTAAATGGATTTCCTAGAAATAAATATCCTTGTTGTGAATTTAGGAATTACAATCAAAATTAGAAATATTTATACGTTTAAATTTACAATTAACTATCTGTTGAATCATATAATGGACTGGTCCCCAAGTTAAAGAAATATGTCATGTATTATTGTAAATTTCTTTTCTGGTAGCAGTCAGTCACGCCTAAGAAAAATTATTGTCTTAAACGTATAAAGTTGTATTTTTTTTTTCAAAAACAAATCTTCATCATATTAACACCCATGAGGGCATGAATACTGTTATAATTTTACCCTACATATACTCATTGGTAATCATAACATTACAAGGTATTTGGACATACATCTTAACGAGTTATCATTCCATTTTCTTGCGTATTTGTTCCATGCATTGACAAAATGGAAGTACAATCATCTACTTTGCCCTTTGCTATGATTCGATCTGTATATATGTGGGAAGTAAATTTCAAACACTTAAATAAATCTTGTTATGAATAACCGTCCATTATAATATAAATTTGGGAAAATGTCATTTAAATCCCTCCGAATATATAAAAGGACAATTCAAGAACCTAAACTTCCAAATGGACCATGAAGGAACTCAAACCTAGTTGACATTTCAAATTTGTGTGAAAGGACAAAATTACCCCCATCATTAAACAAAAGTTCACATCGTTAAAGCCCGAAGTTCACATTGTTAAAGTCCGAAGTTCTGTCGATAATCGTGGAAGTTCAAAAATTACTTCACATTGTTAACAGCCCATCTCCTGTTCTCCATTCACCCCATTTGAACTTCCACGATTAACGACAGAACTTCGGGCTTTAACAATGTAAACTTCGGGCTTTAACGACAGAACTTCATGCGTGAATGGAGAAGAGGAAATAGGGTGTTAGGGTGAGAAGTAATTTTTGTTTAATGATGGGGGTAATTTTGTCATTTCACACAAATTTGAAATGTCAACTAGGTCCGAGTTCCTTCATGGTCCTTTTGGAAGTTTAGGTTCCTGAATTGTCTTTTTGTATATTCAGAGGGATTTAAATGACATTTTCCCTATAAATTTTGGGGAATAATCGTCTCACTATATAAACCATAGCCCATATATATAGCTGAGGGGAATAACCATCTCACTACATATACCATCATATGCATATAACTGTGGAGAATATATAACAGTTCCACTATATGTACTAATTAAAAATAAATTTCATCATCAAATTTAACTCAGAATTTTTGTAAAAGAAACAAAAGAAACTCATTAAAATAGTTGAAACAAACAAGATAGTATAGTTAACACTGTTAAAACACATGCTACTTCTGTTATAATAACAAAGCTTTAGTTAAATATTGTGTAGTTACATTATGTACATGTGTCAAAGTATTACTGGTTAGAGTCTAACTAATTCAGTTGTACATCGTCTGGGTCATTTATGCTGTAATTCACCTTCTATAAGTAAAGTGGTTGCTCACATCTCATACCAATTTTTGAGTCCGAGTGTCTTTCACTTTCTCTCTCATTTCTTTGATGACTTGGTATCAGAGCGTTTAAAAGTCAAAGCATGTGACAAGTCATATTGACAAGTTTCAATAAAACTAATTTGGTTCTTAGCAAGTACAGAAACATTACAATCTATGAGTACA
The DNA here is from genome assembly GCA_029929735.1 of Mimosa pudica. Taxonomy (NCBI): domain Eukaryota; kingdom Viridiplantae; phylum Streptophyta; class Magnoliopsida; order Fabales; family Fabaceae; genus Mimosa; species Mimosa pudica. Next base: position 3,324,222 of record JAKELP010000040.1, read on the forward strand.
TTTATTATATTCTTATATCAAGTATGACCTGATTTTCTATGTCAATGATCCAAAGTACTGAGAAACACAGTAGGAGTCTCCACTGAACTGAATTACTTAAGTCACTCACCTCGTCCTTCATATAGTAAACTTGATGAATAAATAAAATGTAAAAGACAAACTTGATGAATAAATAAAATGTTTCTATACAAGGACAAAATTAGACCATACTTCATTCATATAGTAAACTTGATGAATAAATAAAATGTAAAAGACAAACTTAATTTGGCGAATTTATGTCCAAAAAAAAAAAAAAAAAAACTTAATTTGGCGAAGAGAATAAAAATACTAAGGCAGATAAAATTTCAAAATTTTGATGACTTATGCAAAAACGCCACTTTTAATTTAGAGTGGTAGTCTGGTAGACATTAAAATTTGTAAAAGTTAGTATCATCACAAGGAAAACTTATCTCTCATCCATAGTATAGACTATAATTAGGGATTAGGTTTGATTCAAATATATATAAGATTTCAATATATTTTAACTCCCCGTAATTATTTTTTTCAATTAAATTTACTTTAACTTATAATTTAATATATATAATGCAATTCTATATATAGGGATATTTTAAGAGATAAATATACATGTTACATTTACTCAAATCAATCAATTTATTTTATTTCTTCTCTACGTGTTCTTGTACTAATAATTAAAGATCAAACAAGTATTAAATAGGGAAGCAATCATTTCACAATTGAACGGCAATAATTTTTTAAATCATCATCGTATTGATTGATTAAAATTAAACCTCCTGAATTATTAACTGAATGATATTTGTTATTATGACTCGCTTTCTTTCTTGAATCCTTCAAGAGTTTATAAGTAAATAATTGGGAATTGCTCCATTGATGAGGAGCTATGCAAAGAAAAAAAAGAGAAAATATCTCTATAAAATCAAAAGGTGATGGAAACAAACATCCTAAAGAAAAACAAATGGTTGGCGGATCTGTCTGTGGGTTGTGCATTAACATCTTTGCCTTTTCTTTTGCATATTCTTCCTTTAAAAAAGCTTCATTGTTATTTCCGCACTTACCATAGAGCTTTACTTCCCATACGGTTTTGTATCCCCAATGGCTATTGTATGATACTTATGTTGTCAGCATAAATATGACTTTTTACCAATACTACAAGATGGTAATTTCTTTGAGATAGATAGATCATGTGTATTATTACACAATAATCAATCTGATCATATTTATGGATAATTACTACTAGATCACCCACTGAACTCTCTCATCACCGGGGTTAGAGTCAGGTTATGTGATGATTGGTTTGGTAATAAAACGCACCACATGGTTCCTTAGTTTTTTTTTTAAAAATACTATATAAGCAGAATGTCGCGCTAAAATGCGCGATATGCTACTTTAAATATATATTTTTTTCACAATTAATATATTCATGTCGCGGTTATTATATCACTTTTAGGCAAAAAAAAAAAAACTACGACATTATTCTTTTTAATGTTGCATATTGCTATGACGCAACATCTAAGGGACTACAAACTTTTTTTCTTGTAGTGGTTTCACAAAATACAACAACAAAAATATTACCAAATGTGCTGATTATTACTCGGCTTGGGACGATCATAATGTTCAAATGAGATGTTGATACCTAATTCACCAAATGGTTGCTTAGAATGTTCTTGTAGGACTGGTAAGGTTTTTAAGGAGTGTTTATTATTTTTGCATCTCAAATTTTTTGCTTTCCTTCGTAATTTTTTTTTTAAAAAGTATTAATGAATCTAATTAAAGACATCCCTTCATTTTTTTCTTTTGCATTTTATTGTATAAATCATCTCATAGAAGCATGCACAACCTTGACATTCCTCTAGTACATACACATGTTAAAAGCTAGCTATTTTATGTTTGATAGTCTATACAACATGGAAGATTGGGAAAGTAAATTGGTACTATAATTTTAAAAATTGAAAGATACCCTTTTAAATTTTACCATCACACTTCTATATTCTAGTCCTACCATGTTCAAACTTACTTTAAGAGAGATTGCAGTTTTAACAAAAGTTATAGGGATTGATGAAAGAAATGAAGAGTGAGTAGAGAAGCAAGCAAGAAGAGTGTCTCAAAAAAGAAAGAAAAAGCAAAAGTTCATTGGATGCTGTTGCCTTTGCTGCTCCATCTTCTTTAATTTCCACCATTGCTTTCTTCTTTGTATATTCATTGCATCTCAACATCATACTACTATATCTTCTTCATAGAATATCCCCACAATGCCTTCTTCTTCTTCTTCATCATCATCATCTTCTATGGCTTCTCTGTTTGTACACTTCCTTCTTCTTCTTATCTCATGTTTCACTGCCTCTTCTTCTTCTTCCTATGTTTCATCACTTCCTCTCTTGTCTCTCAAAAAGCAAGCTTCAATATTGGTGTCACTCAAACAAGGTTTCCAGCCTCAAAACTCTTCTCTTGAAACATGGAATGTGTCCAACTATATGTCCCTTTGTTCATGGGATGGCATCACATGTGACTTTGGCAACAAGTCTGTGGTTTCCTTTGACATATCAAACTACAACTTGTCTGGTTTTCTTTCACCTGTCATCTCCCAGCTCCAAACACTTGAGTCTCTCTCCATAGCTGGAAACAGCTTTTCTGGCCAGCTTCCTTCAGAGATTCTCCTTCTTCCAAAGCTGAGATTCCTCAACATATCCAACAACATGTTCACTGGGAATCTCACTTGGCACTTTTCCAACATGAGTGAGCTTGAAGTTCTTGATGCTTATAACAACAACTTTGATGGTGAACTACCTCTTGGTGTCACTAGCCTTCCCAAGTTGAAGCACTTGAATTTTGGCGGGAATTACTTTAGTGGGAGGATTCCAGAAGAGTATGGTGAAATGGTGGGACTGAATTTTCTGTCTCTTGCTGGGAATGATTTAAGTGGGTACATACCAAGTGAGCTTGGGAGGTTGACTAATTTGACACATTTGTTTTTGGCCTATTTCAACAAGTTTGATGGTGGAATCCCAAGTGAGTTTGGTAGTTTGATCAATTTGGTACATCTTGACCTTGCAAATTGTAGCCTGAATGGTACAATTCCTTCTGAATTAGGCAAGCTCTCAAATTTGGACACACTTTTCTTGCAAACCAATCAGCTTAGTGGTCCAATCCCAGCTCAGATAGGGAATTTGAGTAAGTTGAGATCTCTTGATCTTTCCAACAATGAGCTAGTTGGGGAGATCCCATTTGAGCTATCAAACCTGCATGAGCTTACACTCATCAACTTGTTCATCAACAAATTGCATGGTGAGATTCCTGAGTTCATAGCTGAGCTACCAAAGCTTGAAACTTTACATCTTTGGAAGAACAACTTCACTGGTTCTATTCCTCCTGGCCTTGGCCAAAATGGGAAACTAATTGAGATTGATCTTTCATCAAATAAGCTTACTGGATTAGTACCTAAATCTCTTTGTCTTGGCCAGAAGCTCAAGATCTTAATCTTGCTTAATAATTTTCTCTTTGGTTCTTTGCCTGATGACCTTGGAGAATGCTACACACTTCAAAGAGTTCGTTTGGGTCAGAACTATTTGACAGGAAAAATACCAAATGGATTCCTTTATTTACCTGAACTCTTACTTCTTGAGATGCAAAACAATTATCTCACTGGTGTTCTTCCTCCTCAAGATTCAGCAAATTCAACATCAAAACTTGAGCAGTTGAGTCTATCAAACAACCGTCTCTCAGGGTCACTCCCAGGATCAATTGGCAATTTTCCAAATTTGCAGAATCTTCTCCTCAGTGAAAATAGATTCTCTGGGGGAATTCCACCAGATATAGGGAGGTTGAAGAATCTGTTGAAGTTAGAAATGAGCAGGAACAACATATCAGGTGGTATTCCTTTTGAGATAGGGAACTGTACTTTGCTCACATACTTGGACTTGAGCCAGAACCAACTTTCTGGTCCTATTCCAGTTCAAGTCTCCCAAATTCACATCTTGAACTATCTTAATGTCTCAAGGAACAACCTTAATGAGAGCCTCCCAAAAGAACTTGGGACCATGAAAGGGTTGACCTCAGCAGATTTTTCCCACAACAACTTCTCTGGATCAGTTCCTGATGTTGGGCTGTTCACAGTCTTGAACTCATCCTTCTTTCAGGGAAATCCAAATCTATGTGGCTATGATCTAAACCCATGTGGCACTCATTCATCAAACTCACTTTCAGATTCTCATGAGGCTGACAATACAAAATCAGGAGTTCCTGGGAAGTACAAGCTTCTTTTTGCACTTTCATTACTAGGATGTTCTTTGATTTTTGCAGCCTTGGCCATCATCAAAAGCAGAAAGAGAGCAAGGAGGAATTCAAATTCATGGAAGATCACAGCATTTCAGAAGCTAGAATATGGGAGTCTAGATATATTGGGATGCATAAAGGAGACCAATGTGATAGGAAGAGGAGGGGCTGGCATAGTGTACAGAGGCACCATGCCAAATGGTGAGGAGCTAGCAGTGAAAAAACTCTTAGGATTCAACAAAGGCTCTTCTCATCATGACAATGGCTTATCTGCAGAAATAAGAACACTAGGCAGGATAAGGCATAGGTACATTGTGAGATTACTAGCATTTGTCACTAATAGAGAGACTAATTTGCTCGTATATGAGTACATGCCAAACGGTAGTTTGGGCGAAGTGCTTCACGGGAAGAGAGGTGAGTTTTTGAAGTGGGAGACAAGGCTTAAGATAGCCATTGAAGCAGCTAAAGGACTTTGTTATTTGCACCATGATTGTTCACCATTGATAATACACAGAGATGTGAAGTCCAATAACATATTGTTGAATTCTGAGTTTGAGGCTCATGTGGCTGACTTTGGACTTGCCAAGTTCTTACAAGACACTGGTGCATCAGAATGTATGTCTTCCATTGCTGGCTCTTATGGCTATATTGCTCCAGGTATGCATTTCTTTCAAAGATCTAATCATTTTCAAGTAGGCTTTCTTTTAGATTCTGTTTCTTACAACCCAATTGGTTATTTCTTTCAAGTTCAAATGACATAGTTCTCTTGAATGATTGAATCACTAAGTGGAATGAAGGGAAAAACAGCCTAACATGCATCAAGTATGATGTTTGTTTCATCTCCAAATTTACTTTAGTAATTTAGATTAATGTGAAAAGTAATGTTCCCTAACAAGTATGTTTATAGCTCCTGTTCTTTTAATCTAATTTGCCATCCACTGAGTTCTGAAGAGTTATTGTCTTAGAAAAAAAAATTGAGAGAAATTGCTAGTTTCTATTACTTATTGAACCATATTTGAAATGAGCAAAAAGACACAACATTCATATGCCCACTGCATCCTAAACAAAGTGATACAAGTGCATGAGTTGAAATAGTAATATGCTATTATATATATATATATTGATCTCAGTGGCATATATGAGTACTTTGTCTTTTCATTATGGGCCCACAGAGTGTGGCATGTACGTAGATTCCTAGAATGGAGGTAAAGACTCCACTAACACAGAAAAATTCTTTTGCTTTTTTTTTTCATGCTAAGTGGCCGGAGTGTATGAGCTTTTGCTTGCATGCCTTGAAAGCCTAAACCCTGATTTTATTTATATTTATATTCTCATAAGTTCAGTGTTCAGAAACCAAATCACTTGCACAGTCATATTCTTTTGACCAACATGGCAGCAACCAAAGTGCACGTTAACCCAAAAGCATATATTTCCTCACCCTAATATGAGGCTCAGTGGCTTGGCTTCAAATTCCCCTAAAGATTCACTTTTTCAAACCCCTAGAAAAAGAAACATCAATATAAATTGGTGGAGTGAGGTTTGATTTGTTACCTTGGAAACATGGAATTGAATCTTTGTCTTTCTTTTATAGTCTGCAGAAGTTTTACATAGTAGTACTATTTTTTAAAATCAGATAAAGCAAGTCAAGACTTAGTCTATTTTAATTTTTATATAAATATTTTTTATTGAACTATCTCTCTTTTATTCACCTCATGCATTTTTCTAATAATTCCATTCTGTGCTGTGCCATGTGAGGAAGGAACCCTTCTTTGTTGTCTCATTATGTTTTTGAGATCACTTCTATAAAGAAGGTCCTTAATAGCTGTTTGTTTTATCATGATCAATTTACCATTTGAAAAATCAGAAAAAGCCCCTCATGTACAAATTTTATGGTAATATGAACCCAATAAGAGTACATTTACTTAGTGCTTGCAAATTTTGTGTAGTAGTGGTACTTTATCCGCTTTTAATTCCACTTACTATTATGTTGATTATAATTAATTATGTTATCTTTGGAAACAGAATATGCATACACACTAAAAGTTGACGAGAAGAGTGATGTTTATAGTTTTGGAGTGGTACTTCTAGAACTTTTGACTGGTAGAAGGCCAGTGGGAGATTTTGGAGAAGAAGGGATAGACATTGTTCAGTGGACAAAGATGCAAACAAGCTGGAACAAAGACAAGGTGGTGAGGGTCCTTGATGAGAGGCTGCACAATAGCATTCCTATAGATGAAGCAAAACAATTGTTCTTTGTGGCCATGCTTTGTGTTCAAGAACACAGTGTGGAGAGGCCCACCATGAGAGATGTGGTTGAAATGCTTGTACAAGCAAAGCAGCCCTGTACATTTTAAATGCTGTGTAATGATGTATGGAAAGGAGGTTGATGAGGAGAAAGAAGACAAGATAGAAGAATGTTGAATGTATACTTAAACTTGGTGTTCATTTTTTATCTAACTGGTTTGGTTTTGGTATACTACAGCAGCAGTTTGTAGTTTGTACAATGCATCTTCTTGAAATTAATTGAATCTTTGCATCTTGATCTACTAGCTTAGTAGTTGTATACAGTTCTTAAATTATGACATGTATTTATCTAGGTTGTTAAATTATGACATGTATTTATCTAGTTGTAATGATACACTGATATCACGGTTGATATTCCCGCTCACAACTAAAACTCATGTCCTCTCTTACAAAATCCTTGGAGAAGATTTGAATTTGCCAAGAAGTTAGGGAAAATTTACCCACTCTCACATGTAAGAAAATTAAATATAGAGAGGAGTAAATTTGTACTCACATGCTAAATGTAACACATTATAAGTCAAACTCTCATTTTTAATACTCAAACTTGTAAGAGTATTGAATTATTTTGGGATTTAATTCTCGTCCTTGAACTATAAGTATTTTTTCCTGAAACCAAATTTAATTCTAATTATTCTCTTATTCTTAAAGTAGATTACAATAATGTGCTTTATAAGAGAAAAATAAATGTATTTCTGTTGATAATTCATGAAGATTTTGTATAGAACTATAAAAAAGGAAAGGAAAATTCATCATAAAAAAAAATCTCACATTTACATTATCAAAATGATAATTTAATTTCATATGATTTAATATAGTAGTTGTTTGAGTCATAAATAACTTTTTTAACTTTATATTTCTATATTTTTTTAAACGCTCCCAATAATTCGACATCTATCAGCAACCAACTAATCCAAACTTGAGGGGCAGTGGAAGTATTCTATACACACATGTAGGGTTGTCCCCTATCTCAGTCTGTTTATTTCAAAAATTTCAAATCATGTCGTTCTCTATATAGAAGTATTTATTACTCCTAACATATGAAAAGTTTAACTGATTTTTTCTATAGAGATTAAGGAATCTAATAAATTAAGACACTAAACATAATATCTTTTATAAATTATTAAATTATATATAATACTCCCTTCGGTCCTAAATATAAGACCTAGATAAATTTTTTTGGAGATGTTAAGGTTACAAAATATGTTATTAAATTATGACATATTTGATATATTTTTAGATTAGTCATCAGTTTATAGGTTAAATAAACTAGTTTAAGAAAAAAAATTAGGTAAATCAATTTATAATTGACTTATATTTTGCTTTTTTAGAATTTTCCAAAAAAGTCAATTAGGTCTTATATTTAGGACGGAGGTAGAATTTCTTAAACATATTTTATTTCAAAATCTGGGGAAGTTCATTGAGAAAGACATTACAATTTACAATTTACAACACATGTACAATGATCTCTCACATGGTCAACTCATGAACCTCAGTCTCACTCTCTCATGTACAAACCTCAAACATTCCATGCATCCATAATCAAGAAGGGTCTTGACAACAATGTCTACCAATGCAACCTCCTTCTCCAATCCTACATCAAATCCCATCTCTTACCATGTGCCCAAAAACTCCTCCATCACATGCCCAATCCCAATGTTGTTTCCCACAACACTCTTGTCTCTGCCTACTTCACCTCTGGCCTTGTCTCTCAAGCCTTTAAAGTCTTCTCTTCCACACCCACCAAGGATTCTCATTCATGGAACATTCTCATATCTGGGTTCTTCAAAAACCATAGAACCAAACATGCCATGCAGCATTTCATGGACATGAGGCATGGTCCTGTTAAGCCTGATGGGTATACTTATTGTACAGTTATACCCTTTTGTGATTTGTGTTCTGGCTGTCAAATTCATGCTGAGATTGTTAAAGTTTGTTCCTTTTGGGATTCTTATGTGGGGACTAATCTCTTGCAGATGTATGCAAATTGTGGGGTTGTTGAGGATGCAAGGAAGGTGTTTGATGAAATGCCTGTGAGAGACTTGGTTACTTGGAATGCTTTGATTTTGTGTTATTCTAGATGTGGGTTGGGTGGTTTGTGTTTGGGTTTGTATAAAGAGATGTGTAGGGAAGGGATTTTGGTTGATGAGTATACTATTGCAATAATTTTGAATGAATTGGCATCTCACTTGCAAGTAATGGAAGCAAGGCAGGTCCATTCATGTGTGATGAAACTCGGGTTTTGTTCTGATCCATTTGTTAATAATTCCTTGTTAGAGTTGTATGCAAAGTGTGGATTGATTGACCGTGCGTTGGTTTTGTTTGAGGGGATTGAGGATAAAAATATTTTTGCATGGACAACAATTGTTACTGGTCTTTCACAGAGTGGACATATGGATGAAGCCGTGCGGCTGTTATATGAAATGCAGGTGGCTGGTGTGGAGCCCAATTCCTTCACGTTTGGTGGCATGCTTGGTGCTTGCGCTGCAAGAAACAGATTGCAGAGAGGAAGGCAAGTCCATGGTGTAGCTATAAAGTATGGATTTGAGAACAACTTGGTGGTGGGGAGCGCAATTTCGGATATGTATTCAAAATGTGGGGAAACACAACACGCATTTGCGATGTTTCAATGCATGCCTGAGAGAGATATAGTTGTTTGGAATGTAATTATATGCGGGTTTGCTCAAAATGGAGAAGCACTGAAAGCCTTGGAACTTTATAACAAGATGGTGCAGTTAGGACCTTCTGTTATTTCTCCAAATGATGTGACTTTTTTGGGTGTGCTTAGTGCATGTAGTCACAGGGGTATGGTACAAGAGGGTTGTTGCTACTTCAATGATATGATACATAAATATAAGATCAAACCCAAAATTGAGCATTACACATGTATGGTTGACTTGCTTGGAAGATCAGGGATGCTTGAGGAAGCTGAGGCTCTTCTTCTTGGAATGCCTTTTGAAGCCGATGCAGTGATGTGGAGCACGCTACTCGGAGCCTGCAAGCTGCACGGAAATTTAAAGATGGCTAGGCGGATTTCCGGATATCTTCACATGGCAGGGCCTTGGAATTCTTCAAACTATGTTCTTCTTGCCAATTCATATGCTTTTATAGGTGAATGGGATGAAACATTAGAGATTAGGGAAATGGGGAGTTTAAAAGGATTGAAGAAGAGTTTGGGATGCAGTTGGATTGAAACTGAAAGTCATATGCACTCATTTTTTTCTGGGGATAAATCACATCCTGTAATTGAGAGTGTTTATTCAGTTTTGAAGTGCATGTACACTCAAATGTCAGATAAGACACCAAAGAGTGTTTAGTTTTTTTTATTTGGTTGATGGATGAAGATTAATATTTCCTGCTTATACTGATTAATATTTCCATATCAGTATATGTGCATACACAGTAAGAATATTTTCATTGCATCTAGAATAGACTGTAATGGTTAAGTCAAAACTTAAATCCATTGACCCACTGATATTCCAATAAAAAGTTTTTCTTTTGGAGCAATATTGAGCTATGTATTCTATATTCAATCATTTTTTACCCTTTGACTTGGATGAATATTTCATATGTGGTTATATTCATTACTTAAATATTATATATTAAGTTTGTTAATTCATGCTTCTTATTTTTGTACTATTTGTTTTTTCTTAAAGGAAAACCCATTTTATCAAAAAAAAAAAAATTATGATTTTCTGTTGGTTTGATTGGGCACTATCAGTGGCCATTGCTTAAAAGAAGAAAGTAGAAAACTACATGAAATCAAACATGCAAATTATTCTGCCAAAAAGTAAAAACTATAATTGGACTTTGATCAAGATTCCATGTTAATTGGCCGATGGCCTGTATCTGTATGTATTGAGTCCGCTACACAATTTAAACTGAGCTTTTTATTAAAAATTATTTTATGGGCCGTTTTTATCAGAAAATCAAAATATCTTGAAAATTATCAGTTTAAGTAAAAACTATCCAGTTATTATTATCTAAAGATATCTAAGCTAAATTAAATAAAATTGAGATTTGGCAGTAGACTGTGGCTGGAACTTTCATTCAATTTCGGTATTAGTTTTTGAACTTTAGATTAGTTGTTTTGGTCCATCAACTTTGTGCCGTAGCCCTGGATTTTTAATTTTCTTTTAAAGTCTAGGAAACAAAACTAAAATTGATGAAAGTTCACAAACTAAAACCAATGGTTTTAAAGTTCAGAGATTAAAATCAAAATTAACTCAAAGTTAGAATAAAAAATTGTTAATTTTAAAGCTCATTGGTTAAAGCAAAAATTAAATGAGAGTCCAAAGATAAAATATTGTATTAACCCAAAATTCATTTCATTTTAGAGAAGGAGGAGGAGAATGAGAAACAACAACATATCATTTACTTGTATTAGCCATTAGTAATCCAATATCATTAAAAAACCCTTATTATAACTTCATTTGAAAAGAGAGAGAGAGAGAGAATATCAAAAGAAAAACTTTAATCTTGTAAATATAGATACATTAGAATTAGAAGTCTACAAGAAGTACAGGACAATTGACATTAGATTTATTGCAATCATATTTTGAAGTTTGAACACCTAAAAACAATATTGTCCTAACTTCACAAACTTGAATGAGGCGTAAGTTTATAGATTTCAAGAGTTTCATGGACTCGAACAATATTTGGAAAAGAAATCTTTGAACATTATTATTATTTTTGTTGTTTAATTCTTCTTTACTTTTTTATTAATGTAAAAAACATGATGAGAAGAAAATTGAACTCTCGTTCTTACTAGTTACTATAACTCCAGTTAGATCAAAACTTTGTGTTTTAGCAGAAGTTAAGACACTTAATATTAAATATCAGGTGTGTATGAGAAATATGTTTATTGCATATCCTGAATCACAACCTTCAGATAGTAAAGATAACATATGTGTTTTCCCATCCTCGGTCTTTTCTCATCCCGTGTAACTCAAGATAGGAAAGCTACGGTAACGTGTTTATTTTCTTTATAAGACTTAGACCTTCTTACTGGGTTTTCTTTTTCTTTTTTAATTTCAATATTTTGTGTATTAGTGAAAACTAAAATTGTATGGATATAGAATTGACACTGGATATTAGATGAAAATATAATAAAAATATTTAATCACCCTTATTTCATCATTTTTACAGGAAAACATAAAAAATTAGATGATTAAAACTAGAATATAATCTAGCCATGGTCAAAAATAGAAGATAAAATTTGATTGTAATGTAGAAAAAAAAGATTTAAAACAATACTTTTTTTGTTTAACTAATATTTATATATAAAATTGTTGTTGTGGTTATTAAAATATAGAGCAAAAGAATATTCATGACCATACAAAAAACTGAGACACAGAGTTGTATCACTCTTTAATGTACCTACAAATCAGTGAAATATTAGTCTCTCACCCATCAGTTGTGCGATACTTTGATCATCAATAAAAAAAACTGAGACAAAATTTGTCTCTAATCACGTCACACTAATAATTTTGTTTAGCCGTCTTTTTGTCCCTTCCCAAAATGACGCAAAATGACGAGATTAGAACTATAATAAGGATATGATGGACTTGAACATCTTACTATATCATTGACTTTTTCTAATCAATCAATTTAAAAAGTATTGAAAAATGTTATATATTTAATCCCACATACTTTTTTCTATATGAATAACATTAAAGAAAAATTCTTAACAATTTTGTTGACTTATATTTTTGACTAAAATAAATTTTATTGAAATAAGGTTCTTCAATGGTACTCCCTTCGTTCCTAAATATAACATCATTTTCACATTTCAATTTGTTTCTAAATATAAGATCACTTTCTATATTTTCCCAACTTTTTCCCAAATAAACCTCATAATACTTATAATAATGAAAAAACAAGAGATGAAGGGTGTGGATAAAGGTATATGATTTAGGTAAATTAGTAATGTCATGTACTAATAACTAACTTAATTAACATCCTTAATATAATCAAATTGGAAACGTGGTCTTACATTTAGGAACAGAGGTAGTATTTATGAAGTATTTGTACGAGTATTATATATATTGGAGAAAGTGGGAGGTAAGGAATAGAATATAGTAGGAAGAATTGGTGTGCAAAGAACATTAGTTTATCAAGAAAAATAGAAGACTACTTTACAATCTTTAAGTCTTGAAAGGACATATACCGTAAATCAATTTTTAGAAAGGGGTTACGTTATGCTAAAAATATGCCATTGACGTAAGTAGTAATGTCTCGAAAGTTTTTTCTCATGTATTTGTATGAGTAATATATCTTGGAGACGGCAGAAGGTAAGGAATATAGTTGGAACTTGGAAGAATTGACGTGCAAAGAGGAGAACATTAGTTTAAAAACACATTTATATCAAGAAAGATAAAACTCTATGGCAAAAAAGAAAGAAAGAAAGATAAAACTCTTTACATTATTAAAGTCTGAAAGGGCATATACATACATTGATCAAATTAAGAAAAAGGTTATACTAAAAATATGCTATTGGTGTAAGTAGTATTGTTTCAAAAGTTTTTTTAGGAGTACAGGCCAGCTGTCTACCCCTATATGGGACTTCAGAACAGCGAAGGATTAGTCCTACTTGACACGCGGGTGGGATACCCTTGGGAAATCAAAAAAGTTTTTTTAGGAGTAATATTTCCTGTGAATATTATAACAACTCAACTATGCCATTCATTATTAAGATATTAGTGATCAATATCAAGAAAGAGCATATACATAAAAAAGGTTATGCTAAAAATATGCCATTGATGCAAGTAGTATTGTTTCAAAAGTTTTCTTAGGATTATTGTTTCCTAAGAGCATTACATTATAACAATGCAACTATGTCATTCATCATTAAGATATTAGTAATCAATATGAATTTTCTACCATTACCATTAGTTTAAAATGGGATGAACTAATTTTTTTTATGTTTTGAAACTTATAAAATAATTTCGAACTCAAAAAAGTTTTTTCACAAACTAGCTAGTGCAAGCTAAGAGAGAAAGTTTGAGGTAAATTTGAACTTTAGTTCAATTTAAAAAAATGACCAGATTTTCTTTCTTTATAAACAAAATAGAAATAACCAAATTTTCATTTCATTGGAAGAAAAAAAGAAATGATCATAATTTCACCAAATGTCTTATAGAACTTAATAAGAAGCCACGACCATGAGACAACATAAAGTAAAGAAGCACAAAAGTGGATCTTTCCTACTTCCTTCCTTTTTTATGCAAAATATCTGTTTTTTTTTAATATTATAAACTCAAAGAAACTACATCCTTATATTAGAGCACGCAATAGCATCAGAAATAAATAATAAAAACGAGAGGATTACTTAACACATGAAGCCCATATGAACACGATAAAGCCTCATTTCCCAATCTATCTGCCACTTCATTCACTTCTCTCAAACATCATTCTATATTGACCTCCCAATCCTTCTCTAACCAACTCTTAATCTCTTCCAACAATGCTTCATTGGGGTGATCCTATGGTCAACAGTCTTGCATGTATTCCATAATGATTGCACAATCGGCCTCAATAGCGAGCTTTCTCACATGCATCTTTGAAGCTCTCCTCGAACCCCAGAGAATTGCCCACACCTTCGAATCCAGGCATATGATGGACTTCATGTTAGATCAACTTCCTCATTAATGCAAAATATCTTCAAACCTCATTACTACTTTGAAAACAAAAAATATTGTCATATGTATATGAATATATCAAAATAATTTCAAGTTGCACTGTTCAACGGTATAAGTTTATTCTTCAACTTCCTACAATATATTATTATTATTAATAATATAATATGACCACACCCCAAAAAAATATCCAAATTACTCTCTTTCTTTTTTTTTTTGATCAGAAAAATTACTCTCTTTCTTTACCACCGTCAATTTGTTTTTTTGGTATTGAATTATTATTATTATTACTAGTACGGCCTTTCAAGAATGCCCTACGTACGTTGGTATTCTCTGAGTAGGGGGGACAAAACAGTCAATTTATAAAATGCCTCCGTGTTCTCCATATTCCGCAAAGACAGTGAAGCAGCAATAAGAAAGCACCCTACTTCGTCCAAATTCATAAATAAAAAAAATATCCACTACTCTTTATTGGCCGTTCGATCCAACACCCGTGGACTTGTGATGACCACGTGTGTTGATCTGGTTTGTTGTAGGTTAACAGGGTAAAAATGAAAATGTAGAGAGAGATTAAAGAGAGAGCACGTCTATAAATATTAACACGTTTCTCCAAACATTTTTATTTTAAAAAAGGGAAAATCCTAGGAAAAATACCCTGAAATATGAAAAAGACAAATAACACCATTGAATTAGGAAAATCCCAATTCAGTTCCAAAAAGGAATGATACTATACCTTCATATATTTAATAAAAACAACTGATAAAAAAATATCTTATAAAAACATGCAAATCCCCTTATAACTGAGTTTAAGAAAAAAATGAAATAAGCCATTGATTGTTAATATAAAATTAAAATTGAATTTTTTTATGTTAAAATTGTCAACTTTGTGAACACTTTTATAAGGAGATTCATAACATTGCCTGAATTAATGATCCTTGAAAAAAAGAGGAAAATGAGTTGCAAATTGATAACATCAATTATGAAAATCTCTTTAATGTGATTGAAAATTGAACTCTATAGTAATTATTATATCAGTACTTCCTTTCTACTATGTCTTAAAGTCAGCTCCTTGACCAACAAGCCCAGCGAAAATTGAATATTAATATTAAACATTCGGTGCATTAGTATTTACCTCACATCTCTCAAATTCAATGTTTTTTATAAAAACGAACTAATACCAGTCAGGTTGATAAATGAACCAACCATATCTCTAATTCTATGGGACAATTGCACTTAAACCCCAAATAAAAGACTTAATTTTAAAGAAATCTCAAGAAGTTGTTATAACTTGTTAATGAAAGTCAATATTTCATTGACATAATATCGTTTTTATAATATAAAAGCTTCCTAAAAGATAATAAACTTCTCCTACAAGTTTACCTAATACAATTTTCTAATAACTTAATCTCCTAATACTAATATTAATAATTACTAAAATTCTACTAATACAAAAAAGGAAACACTACCATTAATTCTATAATTGTAACCATCACTAATCTTATCTATCTTATTTGCCAGAAGCAAACCAAATGAGCTTCCTTTGAAAGTAAAATCTGGTCTGGATTTCGTGTTTATTAGGGCAAGAAAGATTTGTAAGTTTTTACAAAAATTGAGTGTAATTGTGTGTGTTTTTCGCCACATAAAAAATCCCCAACACATCAAATATTTTGCCTCCCTAATTCCTATCTCTCTCTAAAAAAGAAAATTAAAATAGTCTTCTCAAGTTTCCATTCATTCTCTCCCTTCTCTTCACAATATTATCATATCTGAAAAACAAAACAAAAACAAAACTATCATCGTCGATTAATCCCAAATCTCTCTTCATTCCTCTTTTTTACTCCTTAACAATCCACCGTTACTTAACCTTACCATCGCCTCCGCCGCCTCCTTCGGCGAATCTCAGCCGTCGATTCCTCCGCCTCCGTTAAATCCTAACCTCTCCCTAACGCCGTTAACCCCGAACCAACTCTGCGCCTTTTCCTTCCCTCTCCTATTTTAACCACCGCCGGCGATTCACTTTCCCGGCGTATTTTAGCCTCCGTTAAGGTGCGCACGATAACTAACATGCGCACCGTCCCTCCTTTTCGTCCCTCTCTTTCGCCAAATTAGTGGAAGGTGAGATGCTAGCTGTTTATTCGCGTCGTCGTTGTCGTTCTTTTGAATTAAGTCACTGCGTAGTGTTTTTAAATGTGAAATTAGGTCACGATCGTGGATTTAGGTTATGCTTTGGTTTGGAATTTTGGTGTTGAGAGGTTTTAGTGATGAGCTTTTGTTAATTTTGGTTGCTGATTTGTTTTTTGTTACTCTTCGATTGGATTTTGTCATTGCCTTTGGTTTTTGAACTTGTTTTTGATTGGATGTTCATGAATTGTGCATTGCAACGTGTTGGAATTTGAGTTTGTACTTGAGTGGGTTTAGTGGAATTCTTTTTTGACCGTTAGGCTTACATTTTTAGCAGTGCTTCCTCTTTTCAAGTTTCACTTGGTTTTATTTTTATGCTGATTGGTCTGTAGTTAAGTTAACTAGAATTTGAAGTTCATAGTGGACGTGTGGCACAATCAACTGCTACAAATAAAGATGAAACTTACTTCATTAGGAACACTAACTTGCTCATGAAACATTTATTTGCTTGGCTACTTGAAAAGAAGAAAACAGCTCATGAATTACATCTGATTAATGCCACTAATTTGACCATTTTAAGCTGAGCATACTTTGTCGGCTTAAGTGTGAATCCTTTAAACAAGCCTATGCAACTTATTTATCACCTTTTCCTCAGTGCATATCTTTGATTGCATTTATCAGTAGTATGTTACTACTCCTGGTCATAAATAGAAGACCTAGTTGACTTTTTTGGAGAATCCTAAGAGAGCAAAATGAACCACTTAATCATGACATATTTTGTATATTAATAGATTATATGTTAGTTCATAAGTCAAATAAACTAGTTTAGATGAAAAATTTAGGAAAACCAATTTTATTTACCTTATTTAATTTTTTTAGGATTCTCCAAAAAAGTCAACTAGGTCTTATATTTAGGACCAGGGGGAGTATTTTTCGTGCAACTGATTTCTTGAGCATGGTTGAGGATTTTACTGAGTGGATATCTTTTTGTCAATCAGATTCTGACTTTTCTCGGTTTAGAAGATAACAAAAGCAATTTGTGACAGAACGGCTATATTTATTTTGGTCACTGTTGCGGTGAGTGGATAGGGCAAAGAGGGTTGTGAGGAAGTCCCATATGGTTGTATGGCTTTCTTCAGGAACTTTTCAAATGAAACAGTTTCACATAGTGTCCTAGAAGAAAAAGGCCAAGGACAAAATGCTGACAGGATCCATAAATCACTTGGTAATGAATGTGGTGATGCATCTTCAAGCGAGAAAGACTTTGACATGAACGTGGATGCTCAGTATCATAGTGATGGTGAACCAGAAGGTAGACTGCAAAATGAGGCTACAGCTGATGGAGTTGGCAACATCCAGTCTACTGGAAGTAAAACTGCTATGGTTGGAAGGTGGGGTTCAACTTTTTGGAAGGACTGCCAGCCTATGAGCCATCAGAATGGGCAGGAATATGGTCAAGAATCGCAAAGTGGATCGGATTATAGAAATGCAGAAGGGGCTGAAGATAATTCTTCGGATGGAAGAGGGGAAAGATTGGATTCAGAAGATGATGATGGACAGAAAGGTGCAGGAAAAGGTCCACGAGGCCATTCTGATGTGCCTGCTGAGGAGATGTTGTCTGATGAGTATTATGAGCAGGAAGAGCACAGTGATTCATTGCATTACAGGGGGATTCATCAACATACTGGAACAAGTTCATGGCCTCAACAGATGTCTAACGCTGTCAATAGTCGTTTAAATCGGAATTCGAGAATTTTAGACGATGTTGAAGATGA
The DNA here is from genome assembly GCA_029929735.1 of Mimosa pudica. Lineage (NCBI taxonomy): Eukaryota > Viridiplantae > Streptophyta > Magnoliopsida > Fabales > Fabaceae > Mimosa > Mimosa pudica. Next base: position 3,342,343 of record JAKELP010000040.1, read on the forward strand.
TGATGATGGTGATAATAATGATAATGATGATGGCGATGCTGATTATGAAGAAGAGGATGAAGCAGATGGTATGCTAAAGATTGTGTTTATGTAGTTTGATGCTATATCATGGTGTTTAATTATTAAATTAAGCTGGTTCCACCCCATGCTCCGCAGTTTTGATTAGTGACAAACACCTCTTATGCAGCTTTTTGATATTAGTGTTTTAATCTTTTGATGATGTATTCATTGCAGAAGATGATCCTGATGATATAGACTTTGAACTTGCCAGAAGTGGTCGTTCTGCAAACAAGGTCATATTTCTGTTGTTATTGTTAAGTATCACACCTTTTGTTTAGCACATGGAATTTTTTAAAGTTGCTACATGGAGATGGCCAACCAAGTTCGAATGAATATATTTTTTTGGTAAAAAAGTTCGAATGAATATTTTTAATTGCTACCTTCTTTTGCTTCATTGTTTGGTCTGTGTTTTAATGCATTTATAATTTATAATTTCTTTGCTGATTTTTGTGTTATAATTTGACTTGGAAGATACGGCAGAAATGTATAACTGGAATCTTTTAATTGTGATTCTATTGAGTTGGATTTGATGCTGCTGAAATATATTGTTAGATTGGGAGGAGATCAGCTGAGTGCTTGTTTGGTCACATGAGTTTGTTTCTTATGAGAAAAACTTATCAGCTTGTAGATGATGTTTGCATTTCCCCCAGAAAAAATAGGATGGTGGATGAACAGGATCTGTTAACTGTATAGAACTGATCTGAATTTGGAAATGAATCAATTATGAAGCTTTTAGAAACGGGATGACAGATTGAATAGCTTCGAAGGTATCAAGTAATTTTTCTAATAAATTACTAAGATGTAAGTGAATAGATGTTTGTTTTGTTAGCTTTGAGTGAGTTGAGAGAACTCTTACGAGATGATTTCAAAGAATTGATTTTGGCAAGTCGTGGAGGAGATTTTAAGGAGTCTTACATAACTGTTACAGTTTTTCGATCTTGTCTAATAGATATTCTTATTGAATTTATTTTTATCTTTAGTGTCTTGTGTGTGGTGAATTTTTGGAAAACGCTCTCATAATTTCAGATCCTTTGACAGTCACCTATATTAAGGCTAAAGTGCAATGCTTATTAATTTTAATTATTTTACTAGAAGTTAAGTTTAGCCTTCCTTTTGGCTCGAGTGAAGATCTTAGTGACTAGTTTTAGAACTTCTCACAAGGAAAAATGGAAGCTATATATGCAGATGTGTTGCTTTTTGTGGTTGTATGTTGAAAATTGCTGGAGCATAATGTTTTAATTTGTAGGATGCTTCTCTTTAGTGTTTATTCATGGGCTTCTTTTAGAATATGTTTGGATAAAGCTGGCTAAACTTTGATGTTTATATGACAAAATAAAATCTTGTGTCTGATATGACAATAAGGGATATGGAAAGGAAACTTGATTTTTATTTGAGAGTTTAATCTTTTGAGGGGAAAGGGAGTGTGTGGGTAGCACATAGATTCATCTTTTCTATGCTTCCAACCTCTTCCAATAAGTAAATCTATCTGGATGATTGCATCTGTATTTGAACATATTTTCATAAAACTTCTCTATTTTCTTTGGTTTAGTATATGGCATTGGATCAAACCGGTTCTTTCGTTGTAGTGCAGATGTGATGAAGACACATGTGGATGATGCAAGAGATAAATTTAATTTTTAGATGGTTGCTTATGCTTCTAAGTGGTTTTTTGTTGCTTTATGTTAGTTTAGTAGTTTGCATATATGTTTTTAGTTGGTTTGTATTTCTGATAGTAATTAGTTTATCCGTTGAATAATGATTTCAGGATAGAGATTGGGAGGGTGAAGAATCAGATAATGATAGTGATGAAAATCTAGATATTTCAGATGATGATGATACCTACAATGCAAGAAAACCTTCGGGTAGGAAACGTGGCAAAGTGGGACGAACTGTAAAACCTAGAGAACGCAAATCATTCTCTGCATCTGGCCGGCAGAGAAAACCTAAAACATTTTTTGGAGAGGAGTCAACAACAGAGGCTTCAGAGAGTGAAAGTGATGTTGATTTCAAAAGCACGAGAAAGAGGGGTGCAAATGCGCGCAAAAACTTTAGTCGTTCTTCAGCAGCTGCAGGTTTTTCTGGCTGGAACAGTGAAGTTCGCACATCTAGTAGGACTGTTAGGAAGAAGGTGTCATATGTTGAAAGTGAAGAAAGTGAAGAAGCAGAGGAAGGGAAGAAAAAGTCCCAAAAAGTACAGCCTACATTAATGCTTTTATTTATCTTGAACATGATTTTAAGTTGTCTTTATATTCTGAAATATATCTTTGTGCTTGTTATCCTATATTTTAGGTTGTGTTAATATATGTAAGAAAGTTTCAAAAAGATGGAACTATAGTCGTACTAGCATGTGATATATAATGCATTCCATTTCACTGTCTATGGTGATCAGAGATGATTGTGAACAAAATACGTTATTCTCTCTGCTGAGATGTTTTTTTATTCATTTAGTTATTTTTGTTTTATTGGAGGATACAAAGAGTTTTTTGGAAGGGAGGGGGGTTGATATGATTGTTATATGCCAAGTATGCTTTTTTCCAGTCTTTATTGTAGCATTACTTATATGTACCCTCAATATGCCTTAAGCTCTGAATTTTGCTTTTTTTGGGTTTGCCGCTGTGTTCGAAGATTGGACCCAAAGCAGTTAGATACTTGGAGTTCTGATCTTTGTTCAAAGTGGTGTGCTGTTTTGAAGTCATTTTTTATCTTTTTGAGGGTTTTGCTTGCTCCTGACCTGATGATTGTGGAAACTTATTGAAAGTTTAATTTTCAAGTAATGAGATTATAATTATTTTCAGGTTTTAGTGTACATGACTCGAAGGTGTGTGGTTAAGTAGTTATTGGCTCTAATTGCTTGAATATGCTCTTTTCTTTAGTTTCTCATTTTCTGTCTATTAATTATTCTGTGTTATGATCCATTTCTTCAGGAAGAAGTTGAAGAGGAAGATGGTGACTCCATTGAAAAGGTGCTTTGGCATCAGCCAAGGGGCATGGCCGATGAGGCGCAGAGGAACAATAAATCAACAGAACCTGTTTTATGGAGTAGTTTGTTTGATTCTGAACCTGACTGGAATGAGATGGAATTCCTAATAAAATGGAAAGGGCAGTCTCATTTGCACTGTCAGTGGAAGCCATTTGCTGAGCTGCAGAATGTATACTTCTCATTCTTAGTGTTGACGCTATTTACTTTATCTACTTATGTCTTTTATATTTGTTCTCTTTTTCAAAGTCTTGAGTGATGGTTCTGCTCTGTCTTTTAAGTTAATTGTTTACATCTTTTATATTTGAGGTTTATTTAATGTCCCTTTCTTGCTCAAGTGGTGCACTTGCTGTTTGTGTGAGATTGCAGCTCAGTGGTTTTAAGAAGGTTTTAAATTATACAAAGAAAGTGATGGAAGACATCAGGTATAGGAAGACAATCTCGAGAGAAGAGGTAAATAATTATTGTTTGGACTGAATACATTGCCTTCCCCACCCCCATTAAACATTTGGGTGTTGTTGAAATATTTTGTGTCATGAGTACACTACATTGCAGTTCCCTAATAATTTACTTGTAAGGAAACCTTTTAGTAATTAACGCTAGAGGTGTCATAAAAAAATATGTATTTCTTCATTGTCTACTTAATTGCCGGTTAAAATTACTCAGTTGATGCTCCTATGTTCTGCATCTTTTCTTAATCGATTATTTGTGTTTGTATGACATATGCGCATACTTTATTTCTATCAGAACATCATTAAGGGAAATGATTTCATGCTTTATGTTTGTACTTGGATTTTCTACTGAATGATTAAAATTTAAAGCTTACTTTTGACATGTATCGTGGTATTATCCAAGTGTCTGGCATGTTTCAATTTTTAATGGTCTCTTGGTGCTGTTTGTAGATTGAGGTTAATGATGTGAGTAAGGAAATGGATTTAGATATTATCAAGCAAAATAGCCAGGTTTGTATTCCTGCAATTTGTGACTGATCTTTTACATTTTTTTGTTTTTATGATGAACTGCATCTAATGTAGTTATGATTGTTAGGTGGAAAGAATTATTGCAGATAGAATCAGGAAAGATAATTCTGACAATGTCATTATAGAATATTTGGTCAAGTGGCAAGGGTTGTCTTATGCCGAAGTGACATGGTATGGTTATGTTATTGTATAGATTGAATTGTCCCGTTATTTTTCTGGACATATTTGAGGCCTTTTAATCAGAAAGGAACGTTTGATTTTATTGCCATTTTTAAGGTCCTTATATGTGAGTATAATGTTTCTCTATTTTATGCTGTATACATTATTATCATTTGATATTTGTGCATTGATACTATCAAGCATGGGATAGTAATTTTTTTTTCGCATTTTGTACCAGGGAGAAGGACACAGATATTACTTTTGCTCAGCATGTTATTGATGAGTACAAGGTAACGTGATTCTTTTTTAAAATTTTATCTAAGAGTTAATGTAGACTTCCGTTCCTCAAGTTTACCTTCCTTTTTTGTTTTGGTTTCTTAAGTTTCAAATAAGAAGTTTTGGTCCTTATAGAGGCAAAATGGTCCATAAATTTAATAAATTTCAGGGACCAATGATTCAAACTAACTGAAACTTTAGAGGCCAAAATCTCTTATTTGAAATTGAGGGGCCAAAATAAAAATGAAGGCAAAGTTGAGTGACTAAATGCTGTATTAACCCTTTAATAAAAATCACATTGGAGTTATTTTGTCCTTATAGTTTTGATTTGGTTACAACTTTATTCCCCTACATTTTGGCCCTTGGGTGCATTTAGGAGAATAAATAATAAATTCTCTTTGGTGCCAGGCCTACTTTTAAAATTTAATTATATACTATTTAAGTTACAAGGGTTGTCATGTTAGAGTGTCATCCCTTCCATGCATTTGACCCGACGAAGCACACCTACTTCTTATTGGACTGGGAGACTGGATTTTCCATAGACAGCCATTGGTGGCTTTACTTCTGCACTGTGGTTTGTTTGTTGGGACCAATGCTTATAGTTGCTTCCTTTAATAGTCATTTTGTCCATCTACCACACGAGTAAATGACTCAAAAGGGGTTTTATAGATTCTGGCTTTTTCCTATTGTTTATGTCCAATATGTATTTTGGCAGCTGTATTTATACTTAGCAGTGGTGTCAGGTCTTAGGTTAGGCGTGTATTGTCAGCTAGCTTACCATACAGGGAAGTTCTTTTAATGTCTTACTATACAAGGAAATTCTGTTAATGTTCTTAAATTACTTATCACATAGCAGTTAAGCATTTTGTTCCATCCCCTCTGAGCAGGCTCGCGAGGCTGCAATGTCAGTTTTAGGAAAGTCGGTAGATCTACAACGCAAGAAAAGTAAAGGTTTGTATCAATTTAATATTTTGCAAACTTCTATGCAGCCATGCATTTGTGAGACTGATATAAATGCATATTTCTGTGCCTGATTTTTATGAAACTACGAATATATGCAATTTTGCTTGGTTGCACTGTATCCTTTTTTTGGCTTTTGGTGTATTATTGATCTACCTCCTGGCATTTTCTGATATGTTCAGGATTATGAGTAGAGGGGTAGTTTAGGTATTTTTAGGTTGATAGGTCTAATTGTCAAGAACTTATTCACCCTTAACCAACTGTCAAAGTTTCAATTCTTAGCATTGGGTATGGAGATACATTAAATCTCCGGGTCAGTTGTCCCACCTTTTGAGGTGCTTATAAATCAGCAAAGGATAAGTCTCTCACTTGTCAGGTGGAGGATATCTTAATCATTGATAAAAAAGGTTGATAGGTCTATGAATAGGATATTGAAGAGATGCGATAAGTGTCATTGTTGCGTTATTTTGATACTATTTTGTTGATAGTGTTATAAAGCAGGGTTTCCTTGTCTCATCATTGGCTTGGTTTCTAAGCTTAAGCTTTAAATATTTTGCAAAATTATTGCATCCTATGTTCACAGAGACTTTTGGGTCTAGATTCAAGTGAATGGATCTATTGCAAAAGATTCTTTTTCTACTTAAATGATTTTGCCCAGTCATTGTTTCATGCATAAAAGAGATATTTACTTTTAGGTCTGTAATTTTTTGGTGCTCCAGAATTTCAGTATTTTTTCTTCATGGGATAAAATTATGGAGTTGACAGAACCATTTGAGAACACTTGCTTTTAACTTGTTACTTGTGAGTTAATAAATTTTTAGGGTTGAAGTATTAGGGTACAGTTATAACAGTTAAGACTAGTATTTCCTTAGGGAACTATTGAGTATATGTTGTTCTATATCTTAATGTTTTTGTACAAAATTTAATTGTCTCATTGATTTTTTTTGATAAAAATTGTGTCAGTGTTTGACAATGAATCTAGTTATCAAATTATTGTCCCCAACACCCTCACCAAGTGGGGATTAGACTTCGGTTGACTCTTTTATTGAACTGATAGTTAAGATTAATGTTCTAAAAGCATTTATGGATAATGTTATGATTATTTTGAACTGAAGATAATGTTATGATTAATTGGCTCACTGGCAAGTATTTGAAAGTGGATAAACTTTTGTCTGATTCTGCTTTCTTCTTAGTAGCTTTTTCAGATATGTGTGGACAGTGGACACCATTAGTTTTTCAATTTCAGATTCTACGAGTATGTGCCATTTTTTCAAATGTAAAACAATACTAATTTAATATGTGCTTGTATGAAATTTAGCAAGTTTGAGGAAGCTTGATGAACAGCCTGAGTGGTTGAAGGGTGGGAAGCTTCGTGATTATCAACTTGAGGGTTTGAATTTTCTTGTTAACAGGTATGTGTACATATCAGAATACATGATGTTTTTTCACTGTCAGATGCTCTAATTTTCCCCTATTGTATGACAGTTGGAGAAATGACACAAATGTTATATTAGCTGATGAAATGGGTCTTGGTAAAACTGTTCAGTCAGTATCAATGCTTGGTTTTCTTCAGGTATGATACAATTTTTCTTTTTTCCTTACAATTTTTCTTTCCTTACGCTTTTTCTGTTTTGAAGATAATTATATCTTTTTCCTGTTCCAGAATGCCCAGCAAATCCATGGTCCTTTTCTTGTTGTTGTCCCATTGTCTACTTTATCAAACTGGGCCAAAGAATTCAGGAAGTGGCTTCCTGATATGAATATTATTGTATATGTTGGTAATCGAGCTGGGCGAGAGGTAAGAGAGACTTCTGGAATTCCTGGTCCAACCTGTCTAAGTTAGTACACAATGAACAGAAAATTGATTATTAATATTTGTAATGTTGTACCTCTCATTTTTGGAAATATTAAAGAAAACTACAAATATGCTGTGTTAATTATTTTAATTATTCAATGTCATGTAATTCTACCCCCGTAACTGTGATTTCTGGTGGCAGGTTTGTCAGCAGTATGAATTTTATAATGATAAAAAAGCTGGCAGGCCTATAAAATTTAATGCCCTCTTGACTACATATGAAGTAGTTCTAAAGGATAAAGCTGTTCTCTCCAAGATTAAATGGAGTTATTTGATGGTTGATGAGGCTCATAGATTGAAAAATAGCGAGGCTCAGCTGTATACTACACTTTCAGTAAGTAACATTTCTTTTTAATTTCGACATTGACATCATTTCATGGTGCTATCTTTTTTCATTTTTCTTTTGTATTATTTACTTGTTTTTATTTTTCTGATTTAGGAATTTAGCACCAAGAACAAATTGCTTATCACTGGCACTCCACTACAGAACAGCGTTGAAGAGCTATGGTAAATAGTATTCTCCTTTATTTTGGCTTGTTAAAATGAGAGTATTTTTTTGTGCTATAAAAGATTTTATCATCAACAGCATCTGGATCAATACCAATATTTTATCTTTATTGAGGTTCTATTGAATCTATATGTAACTAAATGCCTGATGTGATTGATAATTAGTTAGCACGTGCAGTTTAGATCCTTGATGCCCTAGTAATATTTATGCAGGAAAGATAGACATCTATATTCCTTCTTATAAGGTCTAGTCTTGTTTCCTTAATCTCTTTGTTGCTTCTGGTGCTAGTTGTGTTGAAATGCCAGTTTAAGTTTTCATTGTAGAGGCAGAGAATGTCCACATGCCACTGTGTAAGCAAGCACATTTACTTGAGTATTTGACGCAGATTAATCTATGCCATTGGTTGTTGGGGTGATTACCACATTGTTTATTTCTGATTATGTTTTTCTCATAATAACCATGGCATAATACATGTGTACGTACATGCTAAGGAAATTATCAAGAAAGATATTAGTAGCTTAATTTTGGTTGCCTTAGTTTTCTACATTCCTCAAACAGATTAGTTTCTCTGTTTTCTAGGGCTTTGCTTCATTTCCTTGATCCTGATAAGTTCAAGAATAAGGATGATTTTGTTCAGAACTATAAGAATCTCAGTTCCTTCAATGAGAATGAGGTTGGTTTGCCTTCATTATCCTTTATTTATTCATTTTGCCTTCTTAAGTGTCTAGTTTAAGAGTTTTTTTTTTTGGGGTGAATTGATGTTTATGCATTGTACATATTAGCTTGCCAATCTTCACATGGAACTGAGGCCTCACATACTCCGAAGAGTCATCAAAGATGTGGAGAAATCTTTGCCCCCAAAAATTGAGCGGATACTTAGAGTTGAGATGTCTCCTCTTCAAAAACAGTGAGTACTGTTTTTCCTCATTTGACTGTTTGTATCCATCCTGTGAGTTCACTTTTAATGTTTCTGCTACCTTTGTGTTTGTATAGGTATTACAAGTGGATTTTGGAACGTAACTTTCACGATTTGAACAAAGGAGTTCGTGGGAATCAGGTCATCTCACTTTTGTTGTGTTATCTTATTATAATATTTTTTTCTAAAATTTTTATGTGATGCTTATATGTTTTCCCTCCGCGATGATGATTGGGGATGATGGTAAAAGTACTATTGCTTGTAAGGCTTATCATTTCAGTTGTTTTGTTTGAACAAACATTGTTTTGAGTATGGTGAATAGGGTTTTCTCTCTTCATTTATTGGGATTATCAGTTTGTCAATATTTTTTTCCAGGAATTATATTGCCTCTGAATCTTGCTGCTCCTGACTGTGTTAAAAGCTCAAGTTTTCTCCTTTATCTGCTTTATTTCAGGTTTCTCTTCTCAATATTGTGGTTGAGTTAAAGAAGTGTTGCAACCATCCCTTCCTTTTTGAAAGTGCTGACCATGGTTATGGGGGGGACTCAGGAAGTAATGATAGCAGTAAACTCGAGAGAATTGTCTTCAGCAGTGGGAAGCTTGTCATCCTTGATAAGCTACTTGTTAAATTGCATGAGACTAAGCATCGTGTTCTGATTTTCTCTCAGGTTGGTTGTTGTAACTGGTTCACGAGATTCAGTTCGGGATAACTTAGGTTAATTATCTTGCGTGATTTATATAATGCACATTTACAAGAATTGATCGGATTCAAATATTTACAGTTGGGTATGTTTGTCTAGAGGAAGATGGAGAAGGAAAGGGAATGTTGGATTCAGGTGTTCTCTTCATTTTAGACCTGAATTGAACGATTCCTTCCTTTCCCTTTTCATATATTTTAGCACACAATTATGGTGATTTCTGATTTTTATAGTTTTTTATTGAGTTTACTTGTGTTAACTATGCTGAATAATGTAGTTTAAACTGCTTAAGAATTGGTCTACTAGTGTGAGTGGCTTCGCTCAATTTTCAAGATGCTCATAGTTGGCACCAATCAATACTTAATGAAGTTTTTTGTCTTTGGGTACTTAGTTCTCGCTTGAGGTGTTCCTGTTTGGTTAAAACTTGTGATACAACAATTAGTTTTTAGGCTGTCTGGTGAGTTCAGAAAAAGTCATTGTTTTCACCTAGTTATGTTAATTGTAGCGTGACGAGCCACTTTATCTCACTTTGGAAATTTCTCTGTTATTGTCATGGAAGCCTTAATGGTGGGTTGCTATTGTCTCATTTGTTTTACTGAGTAGAATTTAATTAAGGCAATCAAACGAACATTATCGGTTGGTGAAGGTCACTTCCGATATGACTGATTCATATTTATGTCAGTTTGGGAGTAGCGCATCTGGCAGTAGAAGTTCATTAGTTAATAAACTCTAACGCTGTCTAGGATTGTTTTTCTTTGCTTATGATGACAGTTACTGCTTATATTTTCAGCGATTGGAAATCAAGATTTTCCTGTTCCTTCCCAACTTTTGAAGTGTACTAAACAGGCCCCCGTTCAATGCTTAACTACGGGTAGAATGGTGTTTAATAAATATATATTTAAACAGTTTATTCCTAAGCTGTTAATAGTCAGAATACCTCCAGTTTCTGAAGACTTAAACCACAGCTGTTTTGATGTCTTGTTTATTTCTAAGGTTCATCAAATTTATGAGGTTATTCAAAAACAGATTTTTTAGAATTACTCTGTTTTTCTTGCTGTTAAATGTGCTTTAATATGGGGAATAGACTGTTTAGTATTGCTGTTTTTCACGCTGTTGTCAAATGTGCTTTGATTTGGGGGTTTCACTGTTTCTATTTGTAGTAATGTTGATTCTGAATCAATATCTCACATACTTTTGCAGATGGTTAGGATGCTGGATATACTGGCTGAGTATATGTCACTCAGAGGATTTCAATTCCAAAGGCTCGATGGCAGTACAAAGGCTGAATTACGCCAGCAGGCAATGGATCATTTCAATGCACCTGGTAGTGATGACTTTTGCTTCCTTCTTTCAACTAGAGCAGGAGGTCTGGGTATTAATCTTGCCACAGCAGACACTGTTATAATATTTGATTCAGACTGGAACCCCCAAAATGACCTCCAGGTACTCGCGTGGTTATTATTTTACTATCGTGTGCATTTTTGTCAACAGTGGGTTTAGGATACCTACTTCGGTTTTTTTATCTTTTATTTTAGGCCATGAGTAGAGCACATAGAATTGGGCAGCAAGAAGTTGTTAACATATATAGATTTTTGACGAGCAAAAGTGTTGAGGAAGATATTTTGGAACGAGCTAAGAAAAAGATGGTATGGATTTCTTTTGCCTTTCCTTTCACTATTATTTATTAAAAACTTATGTGGTGGTTATAATGAATTTTGTATCTATAGTTTTTGTTTACGCACAAATAATCACGTAATATACTTGTTTTATCACATTCCTTGGGACCTTTAATTCTTCACTCATTTTCTTGTGAACATGCTTTGTAGGTCCTCGATCATTTGGTCATTCAAAAATTAAATGCTGAGGGTAGACTGGAGAAGAAAGAAGCCAAAAAAGGAGGAGGCCTTTTTGACAAAGTAAAGATATATGTCAAAATTGATTAATTGCATTGCTAGTTTGTTAACATGCTTCCATTGGATTGTGTGATACCTTTGTAAATGATATCAGGGGCTAGTATTATTCATATATCTTTAATACATGGAACCTATTGAGTCATATTGGTTCTACTCTCTTGGTGTTTGCTCTTTATTTATTTCCTTACTGTGTCAAACTTGTGCTTTTTCCATGACAGAATGAGCTGTCAGCAATTTTAAGATTTGGAGCAGAGGAGCTTTTTAAGGAAGAAAGAAATGATGAAGAGAGTAAGAAACGACTTTTAGGTATGGATATAGATGAGATTCTTGAAAGAGCAGAGAAGGTTGAAGAGAAGGAAGCTGAGGGAGAGCAAGGGCATGAATTATTGAGTGCCTTTAAGGTATGATACATGGAAAATTTCTGATATTATGTTCTTCTGTATGATTTTTTCTTTAGTGATTATATTACATTGCTTGATTGAATCGGTAAAGGGCGCTACTCATCTGCTATTTTTGTTGAACTTGATCTACAGGTTGCTAATTTCCGCAATGATGAAGATGATGGGAGCTTCTGGAGTCGTTGGATAAAACCTGACTCAATAGCCCAAGCTGAAGTATTGTTCTGTTCTTATTATTCTGAACTTTCCCCTTGATAATCGTCTAACTTTGTTTCTATACTAATGCTTGGGTCAAGATATATGTAATGCTATTTTTTTTTTTTTGCCCTTTCTGTTTACTTTTCTAGGAAGCTTTGGCTCCCCGTGCTGCTAGGAATATTAAAAGCTATGCAGAATCCAATCAGCCTGAAAGAAGTATTAAGAGAAAAAAGAAAGAACCTGAACCTTCTGAGCGAGTTCAGAAGCGGCGGAAAGCAGAGTATTTAGCTCCCGCAACGCCAATGATTGAGGGAGCATCAGCTCAAGTGAGAAGTTGGTCATATGGGAATGTATCTAAAAGAGATGCACTGCGATTTTCTCGTGCAGTAAGTTCCTATTATAGCTGATGATCAGTTACCTCATTTCCTCACTTTTATTTTTTGGTAGCCTTAATGTAGCGATACCTTATCAGAATTTTCCTTTTTATACACATTTTATTAATTGATGTCTTAATTGGTTGCATGCTTGTTATCGCTGAAGAAATTTTCCTCGTATTGTTGCCATATGAACATAAGTTTTACAAAGAAATGTGTTACAACGATTGGGATTGGGGTGTAACTGAGAAGATTACCAAATTGCTGTATTATGCTGGGAGTGTGGATGAAATTTTGGCTTTGCTATGATTTGTTTTCCGTAGTTTTTGGGTGAATTGGACTGAAGACTTGCACAAAAGTTAAGTTGGTAAATTAAATGTGCGTAAATTGTTTTTTGCCTGAGTAATAAATGCTTAAATCACATCCCCTCTTTCAATCACACAACTATCCAGAAATAATTATTTGGCTGTCCTTTCCTGTGTGGACCATACACATGCACATCTTATTTGTTATTATTTATTCAAGTTTCTAGAATGTTTCTTAAGACTTTGAGTGGGAGTGGTGCTAGGGGAGTAGGACTATATAATTGTGTATAAATTGTGGGTTTGTTTTGGTCTAGAGTAGAAGTCATGGTTTGCCTTTTGTATTTTAGCATCCCTTTGGGGTTACCAATTTATTTATTTATTTATTTATTTTGGGGGGGGGGGGGATTTCCTTGGGTGGAAATACTTCCTTGCGCCTCTCAATCCCTCCATATCTGAGCCTATCTTGGAGAGATTTTTGCATTTGTGTTATTTTGCATTCCTGATTTTGTTATTTTCTTCATTAGCTTATACTTTATTGGTTGTAATGTTTACAAAATAAAAATCAGGTTATGAAATTTGGGAATGATAGCCAAATTCACTTAATGGCTGCTGAGGTTAGCGGGGCATTTGCAGCTGCTCCGCCTGAAAGTCAGATTGAACTCTTAAATTCTCTTATTGATGGCTGTAACGAAGCAGTGGAACTAGGGAGTATGGACCCAAAGGTTTGTACAGCACTAAATGTTATTACAAGCATGTGTGCAATTGGTTTATGTATTCTTATTATTTTCATGCATGGCGTGTATAATTGCATCCAGGGACCTCTTTTGGATTTTTTTGGTGTCCCAGTGAAGGCAAATGATCTGCTTAAACGGGTTCAAGAACTCCAACTCTTGGCAAAGCGTATTAGTAGATATGAAGATCCCATTGCACAGTTTCGTGTTTTAAGAAATCTTAAACCTTCAAACTGGTCTAAAGGTTGTGGATGGAATCAAAGTAAGTGTTACCCATTATGATTTGTTTATGTACATTTTTAGAAGGATTTTGATTTCTGCTCTTGATGATGATGCTTTACTTTTTGGCAGTTGATGATGCAAGATTGCTTCTTGGAATTCACTACCATGGATTTGGCAATTGGGAAAAGATACGATTAGACGAAAGGCTTGGGCTAATAAAGAAGATTGCTCCTGTTGAACTTCATCACCATGAAACTTTCTTGCCACGAGCTCCAAATTTGAGAGATCGTGCTAATGCCCTTTTGGAACAAGTATGTTTTATATGCTCTTTTGGCGTTGTAATTACTTGTTGACTTCTTTATCTGCTCAATGATTCCCATGCATGTATGATGATATGCTTGCAAGCTACATGGGCTCTGTTAGTCTCTATTTTGGTTGTTTTTACCAGCATCACATTATGGTATTTATTTTCTATTCTTTTAACTCGGTGGCATACTATTGTGAGGAAAAAAATTGATGCACATGAGCAATATAATTTATGTGCCACTAGGGATTCGCTTTTTGTTAGGCATGCTTTATTATCTCTGTGCAACATTACTATGCATGACAAATGAATTATGCCTTCAGACTATGTTACTGTAGAAGTTTTTTGTATTTTTTTCACCTAATTGCCTTTTGTTTATATGTATTATTCTTTTGAACAAGAAATTAGTGTGGCCTATTTTGGTTTAGTGGGTTTGGACTTTGGGATAACCTGAAACAATTATAACACAGGTGGCGTTATTACTTACATGTAACTTCTAAGATATTTTACTTGTAAATCAGGGGTCATATGACTTTTGCTATAGTAGTTGGTCATTGATTTTTGTTCATTGAACTGTAACTGTATTGCTTGGCCTGTCACCGTGTCTTCTTTATCTTTCTTTTTAACCATTAAAGGCATGAGCTAATTGCTGGTGTGGAATTCATCTAGGAACTTGTTGTTCTTGGTCAAAATGCAAATAGTAAAGGGGGACGCAAGGCTTCCAAGAAGGAGAGGGAAACTCTTGTGAACATTTCGGTAGCACGAGGGTCAGAGAAGGGAAAATTAAGTTCTGCCAAAGTTAATGTCCAAATTAGAAAGGATAGATTCCTGAGGCCCCGGAAGATTGAACCGATAGTAAAAGAAGAGGGTGAAATGTCTGACAATGATGAAGTGTATGAGCAGTTCAAGGAAGTAAAATGGATGGAATGGTGTCAAGATATGATGATTGATGAAATGAAAACCTTGAAACGTCTGCACAGATTGCAGACAATCAGTGCCACTCTTCCAAAGGAAAAGGTAAAGTGGCCTCTTAAAGTAAAGCCCTCTCTCTCCCAAACAAAAAAGTTTATCGCCTTCACTATTCACATACATGTGTCCTGATTTTTTTTCTAGGTGCTTTCCAAAATCCGCAATTACTTGCAGCTTCTTGGGCTGAGGATAGATCAAATTGTGTTAGATCATGAGGAGGAACCTTATAAGCAAGATAGTAAGTTCTTTTTCCAGTTTTGCATGTTAATGCTCTTCATTTTATAGTATTTTAGCTGTAACTTGTTGATATATTGATTTTATTCTTTTTAAACCATGTGGATTTTGTTTTTCTTTCTGGATGATTTGTCTCACATGAATTATGAACTCGCGTCCTTGTTATTTTCAGGGATGACTACGCGATTGTGGAACTATGTCTCTACCTTCTCCCATCTTTCAGGAGAGAGACTGCAGCAGATCTATTCCAAACTTAAACAGGAGCAACATGATGATTCTGGGGTTGGCCCCTCTCACATCAATGGGTCAATATCTGTTCCATTTGGGAGAAACCATCGTAGTTCGTTCCCTCGCCGAGGAGTAAAAAATGTGGCATCCAATCAAATGCCAGAATCAGTTCATAATACAGGAAAATCTGAGGCTTGGAAAAGAAGGAGGAGAGAAGGTGACAGTCATTTCCAAGGTCAGCCTCCGTCTCAGAGAGCTATGGGTAATGGAGTCCAAATATCTGACCCAAACTCAGTGGGTATTCTTGGGGCAGGACCATCCGATAGACGTTTTGTTAGCGAGAAACCTGTTAGGACACGACCGAGCGGGGCTCCTCCAAGACAGGGTTTCTTGTAGGGTATAAAATTGGTCACTTTTGTGTGAATGAGAATGGCTGATTCTAGAGTATTGGCAGTCTGGCTATTGGCCGTACTTCTGCAATTACACGGCTTCAGCTACTGTATATTCTCTGGAGTATTTTTTTGGCAACTCATGGGAATAATGAGATCTTGCAGATCTTTTTTTGGACCCCCCTGGCTGACCTGACATGGATCTTCATAAAAGGGATTTGCAGCCCCAAACGACGTAGTTGAAGCCGACGATTAACTGGGTTGTGCAAGATCAAAAGGAGTCTTGCCCCATTTTTGCTTCATCGTCAGCCCTTATATTTTGACCATCCTCCCTAAAAGTTGAGCTCAGCAAAGTGTTTACGTATATAGCAAAAATATTGAAAGGATTTTTCCTTTTTTAATCTTACATTTGATACAGACGTGTATTAGAAAAGTGTATATTATCAGTTTTGCAATTCAATTGAACTTACTTGGCCTAATGCAGGATAAAATTATGTCCGCATATGCATACAGAAATGTATTTTATCTCCAAGATTTTGCGCTACTACATGTGATTCCCATATGTATTTGAAATTTCATCCATTGCTCTTCAAAAGTTCATTGTCCTATGGTTTAGAGTTTATGCCAATATTTCTCTGTATTGGAAATTTTAACATCTGGCAGATATATATTCTAATAGCTATGAAGTTAAGTTTGACATTTTTTTGGAGGTTAATGGAGTCTCCAAAATATAATATATAATGCATGTAATTAGACTATATTTTAGTTTATAAGTAAAATAAATAAATTTTGAGGTAAAACATTAATATAAACAATCTAACATGATTTATTGTGTATTATTAATTTTTTCAAAAAGTTATCGATTATGCTGGGAGGGGAATACAAAACAATTTATGTACGATTTACTTCATACTCCTACATAAGTTTCTTTATAGCTATTCGTTTCTCAATTGGATGGGTATGTAAATGTGTGTGTGAGCTCTAGTTTTTTATTTTGCCGTCTCAATTAACACTACTCCCCTTGCTCTTAAATGTGAGTTAGCTCTTTCGGCAGAAAAATATGACTTAGCTAACTTTTTTAGGAAAATATATAAAAAAATAAGTTACTTAAATTTATTCTATGATCCAATTTATTAAACATTTAAGCTAACACATAATAGATATGCTATAATTATATCTCTCCAAAAAAATCAATTGAATCTTTATGTAGGAAAGTAAAAATAATCATAAATTCAGGGGGAGATAATATCATGTTGCACTCTTTTTTCTTTAACTATTGTCCCACTAAAGTTTCCTCGTAAGATTTTTAACGAGGCAGCCTTGATAATTATTTTTTTTTCCTTTACTAGGTTTTTGTCTCATTGAGCTTTTTCTTGTAAGGTTTTAATGAGACACAATAATAAGGACACTCAAGGGGGAGTGTTATGCAATAAAATTATATGTAGTGAATGTCCATAATCCCTTCATATTCATCTTTCTCCTAGGATTGAGGATTCTTTTTCTCTAAAGTCATTAACATTGTAACCCCTCAATGAATTCTTGTAGGAGTTTCTAATGTCATAAAATCCATCATTATTGTCTTGTCCATGCATATTTCAATGACTCAGAGTCTATAAATAGGGATGATGTATAAGACATTATATATCATTGAATCAAAAGTGAAAGTGATAACTTCTTCCTCTCATATTTTCCCTTATATCTTATTTCTTGTTCTCATGTGCTTTTCTTTTCCATCTATCCCTTCTTTATTCATAACAAAAATAAAATAGTTGAAAGCTATAGATTATCTCAATAATATGTTTTTTAAAAAAACATGATCATGTGGCCAACTATAATTTGAGACAAGGAGAGTCGCTGAGAGACTAGGTGCTGAGGGTATCCCAATCCTCTTAATTTCCTTGTCTCCCATCAAATCGTGCATTAAATCATTTGTGTGTAGGCAGATAGATAGATGGAGACATGAACACGTACACATACTATTTATTTGAAGGATAGGATAGGTGCACTATGAGTGTCTACAGAGATTTGGTTAGTTTAAATTGTTGTATCCCTTTGGTAAGACATTGAACAATGGTAATGTCTAGAGCAACCTATTCATGCTTCAACAAAGCAAATACTTTTGCCCAACAATAATAAAGAGTATTGCATCTTATTTAAAATATAAAATAAAATTCACTAACATGAGTTATTAAGTTAAACTATTTGTATCATTACATTACATTATATTACTCTCTTTGTCGCATACTATAAAGTGAAGTTTTTTTAATGATCTTATCACATAATATAAAGTGATGTTTGAGTTAATTAGAATAATAAATGATATTTTTCACATATTGCTTTTAAAAATTTCTCTCACGTCATATCAATTATCAATACATAATATATTTCCTCAGTTTGATCATTACTTTCTATTTTTTTTTTCTTTTTTATCATTACTCTCTTTTATTCTTCCATAAATATGAGAGTTTTTGGAAACAAAATTGTTTCCTACATAATTATTGATTTTTAAAAAAATTTTGAGAACTCATTATTCGATTAAATCTACCTTATAATATGAGATGGATGGAGTAATTTATAAGTCAAGTAAATTAGCTGTGAGAAAAATGATTAATATAAACAAGGAAATAAAATAAGAAGGTCTTGTATGAGGGCGAAAAATCAATGCCCACTAGTTCTTGTACTTCATACCAGATGTAATTAGCATGTCACTTTTTTTACAACAATATTATCATATCATTGAATGGTTCATTCTTGCTTATTATGGCCATAAATTTCATAACAAATCTCAACAGAACTTTATGCACTGAAATTTGTTTGCAGTTGCAACTATTTGGAATGTCTTGCTCTAATGAATTATGGATTGTCTACTTTTTATATTTTTAATTATTAATGTGTCGCTTATTTTATATGTTCTTGAATTAAAAATTGACGGGCAATATAATAGAAACTCGTCCATAATTCACAGGGTTAGCTAAAATTTGTTGTCAATTAAGACCCTTTAAAGGAATTTTCTTTTATTTTCTTCGTGAAAGCCCTTGCAAGGAAATTTCTCTCTACAAATAAATGTACCTTTTTCTTGGCGATAGCGAACAATATACTTGTTATAAATTATAGATATAGATAATAGATGATACTATCATATTAGGAATACATAATAGAGTTGATGCATATAAAATAAAAATTGATAATTCATAAATATTGCCGACATTGGGCCGTCATCCAAGGAGAGTGTAATGAAATAGCTGGGCCTCATGGAACCCATGTGGCCCAATGACAGTGATAATCAACGTAAGACAAATCTACGTCAACCCCTCATACCATACACGTGGCAGGATTCTATATTACCTGTGGGCCCATGTGACAGTTGGCTCATGTGGAGTGATCCCATAGCTATATTCTTTTACTCCCACTTTCTATTGGGTAGTTCCAAACTATACTCTCGGCCAAAAAAAAGTTCCAAACTATACTTAATTTCACACGCATGGTTTGTTTTTATTAAAAAAAATAATTGAGGACACACTAAGAAAAGTGTAAATTGTATTAAATTATCTAATACTCAAATTTATAAATATGTCTGTGTGTGATTTGTGTTGTTAGCACGGTTACATATTTTTTAGGTGTCCAAAAACTAAAAAAATTTGCATGCATCTAACGTAATTTAAGAAATATTTCAAAGTGTTAGGTGTAGAACGAAATACACAAAATGCACTATTTAAAAAAAAAATTCTCTATGTTGGATGCATGTTAGCCTTTTCTCTTTAGACTAATTTAAGTGACATATGAACCATATCATTCAATAGTTTAATCAACTTTTATAATTTTCTATAAATAAAATCATTTTGATTTTATACTAATAATTAGATTTAGGTGTATAAGACTATTAACTATGTAGCTAACTATAAATCTATGCATTCTTAAATGTAGAAAAAAAAATAGACTATGATGTCCGAATTGTCATAATTATTAACTTAATGAGCAAGCCAAATTACATTATTCACTTTTTTGCAAATGTTACTTCAAGAACCTATTTAGGTTTATTATAACAATGGGACCCTCACGTGTAATGAGATCACGACTTGCCTAGTAAGGAGGTATGGAAAAATTAAATGAACACCAAGAAGTCAAGAAAAATATAATACTCCATCTGATCATCCTAAATATAAGACATATTTGACTTTTTTTAAGAGATTAAGTTTTCAAAATAGGTTATTAAAGTATGACAAATTTGATATATTGTTAGATTATCCATTATTTTACATCAAACAAACTATTTAAGGAAAAAAATTAGGTAAATCAATTTATAATCGATTTATTTTGCTTTTTTAGAATTTTCTAAAAAAGTCAAATAAGTCTTATATTTAGGACCGGAGGAAGGAATTACTTCATAAACCATGAACATATATTCTTATTCTTAGTTTTTAACCATTGTTTCAAAAACAGATCCAATATTCTTCTACCAATTACTTTAAATGGAAAATTATGACTACTTTATTGACCAAAAAATATCTCTTGATCATAAAGTTTATGCAATTCACATTTCAGTTCACACACATTGAACGCAATCAAACAGATCACGTGGCATTATATATTTGGTCCAAAGTTTGTAACTTTTTGTTGCCAACCAAAGTTTCTAATTCATTAAACTACCACATGAATTTATTATTTTATTTCTTCCAAGTAATTATGTTGACTCTTTAATTTAATTTGGCTGAAGAAAGAAGAATCAATCATAGAAGCAAGTGGAGCCCACAAAGGTTTTGATTTGTTTGGTGGTGTGTATATAATTGTATCACCATATTCATTATATCTTTTTCCCCAATTGAGCAACATGATCTGAAAAATTTCATCTTTTTGTGGAGCCAATCCATGAAGAGAAGAAGAAAACACAAAACCCAGAAGAAAGTTTGAGACTTTTGAACATGACCATGTCAAAGGAGAATGTTAAAGGTGTAATTTTGGCTTTGGGTTCAAGTGCTTTCATTGGGGCAAGTTTTATCATCAAGAAGAAAGGTCTTAGAAGAGCAGCTGCAGCCACTGGTGTTAGAGCTGGTAAATAATAAATTTGCTCTTTTTCTTGTTTTTGATATTTTTTTACATTTATTTTTTAATATTTGTGCTTATTTTGGTTAATTATGGTTTATTGTTTTGTCTTGTAGGTGTTGGAGGGTATTATTATCTGTTGGAGCCTCTTTGGTGGCTAGGGATGGTCACTAGTAAGCCCCTTATGTTGTTTCTGAATTTTCCTTTCTTTTCTAGCTGTAGTTAGTTATTTGAGCCGAATTTTCTTGACCCAATTATGATGCAAAGTTTATGATGTTTTCTTTATTTTTTATGCTTGTTAAAATTGGATCAATTTCATTTTATGTGGTTTACTAGATCCTGGATTTTGTGCTCCATGTCATTTTCCAATGTTTGTATAGGTTACTGTTCTGCTTATTCTCTCTGGTTTTAAAGCTGTATTGCTAATTATGATAGGTAATTAACATGGCCATGGACTTTTGATCCTTTGCTGACTTCTTGCAGAATCTTTGTTGTTGTATGGTTTGTGATTTAGTGATTGTTGGAGAGGTTGCGAACTTTGTTGCGTATGCATTTGCCCCTGCGGTTCTTGTTACGCCGCTTGGCGCGCTGAGTATCATTGTGAGGTAGCTGCCATACTTTGTTTCAGCTTTAATTATGGCTAGAGAACTGTTTTCTTTTACATTGTAACCAACATTGACACATGACTGTGAAATGTGAATGCTGCCCTCTAGTGCGGTTTTGGCTCACTTCATTTTGAGAGAGAGATTGCACCTGCTTGGAATGTTGGGCTGTGTGATGTGCATTGCTGGTTCTGTCATTATTGTCATTCATGCACCTCAGGAGCGTGCTATCACATCTGTTCAGGAAATATGGAATTTAGCTACCCAACCAGGTCAGGATGCACTTCTATTTATATTTGAAGATGATTATTTTATAGTTATCGGTTGACATTGGTATTTCTTTGATTGCAGCATTTCTAGTATATGTGTGCTCAGTGGCGGTATTGGTTTTCATTTTGGTCTTCCATTTTTCTCCGCGGTGTGGGCATACCAATGTGCTAGTTTTTACTGGCATTTGTTCATTGATGGGTTCTCTCTCTGTGCGTAATTGAACAGATCTCTCTCCTTAATTATCTGGTTTGATGCGTTTGTTACTTGAAAATATCATGTTTGACAAATATAACGAACTGTGGTAGTTTATCTCATTTTGAAAGTGATTTTATTTTGGCACCTATGTTCTGGGAATGGATTTCATAATACGATTCTTAGCCAGTATGCAAATTAATTTTAAGTACTACAAGGGCTCAAAATTTTTCATTTTTGTTTTACCTTTTTTGACTCTCTCATCTCCATGTTTATTGGAAAAGCGGGATGTAAATGTGGAGAATGTTTTTCTGGTCCAATTTTGAAGTTCTCTGCTTGAAGTTTATTCTACCCCTCAATGTGCACTTGATCTGGATGACGAATTGCATGTTCAAATTATTCTTTGCCACCCATAGTTTCTGCATCTAATTCTTATGAAATTGTTACTACTTTTCAGGTGATGAGTGTCAAAGCCCTTGGAACTTCATTGAAGTTGACATTTGAAGGGGTGAATCAATTATTCTACCCGGAAACATGGTTCTTTATGCTGGTTGTGGTTACATGTGTCATCACTCAAATGAATTACCTCAATAAGGTTAGTCACTCTATGCTTCTTGAAATTAGTCCTGTCGCCACAGCCTGCTTTTGGAAATTTCTCTGGACCAATAAAATTGCTCTTTTGCCTTGAATATAACACATGCTTATTTTTTAGCTGTTGATGATCTTCTGATAGTAGTTCTAATGTAACACATGCTTATTTTTTAGCTGTTTACAAGGTTTATTTCATCTAATAACTTAAGCTGCCTGGGTCCAGAAATGATTTTGTACTGTAAAAATAATAAGTACATTTTGCTCCTTTTGCATCCTCGTTCACCTTTATTAGTTCTATGAGAGTGGACATTATAATACTCACACATTTCTTCATTGTGGCAACAAAATTCCAAAAGTGCAATTTCGATATTACTTTTTTGGTTCTTTATGATTACTGCTGTATCTATGAATTGACAGTATATAATTTTCCTGACAATAATATACTTTGTTTTTTTAAGCATGATAAACATTGAATCAGTTCTCCTGCATGAGTGAAATACCTTATTTAGTCTGAAAGCTTTCGAAAGTCTTAATATTTGAAATTATTTATATCAGTAATTTTGTGACAACAGGCTGCTGGATGACTGTTAGGAATTGGTGTATATACGGTGGTGAAAATCTACCATTAAGTGATCCGAATATGGCGTTTTTTGTTGTTTTTGTTTTCTTTTTTGGAGTATCCCTAGGGGAGGAGAGGGGAGGGGTGGGTGGATTAATTCTGAAAGAATTTGTGGACATCTATTCTGTACTGATTATGTGGGCTGAAGAATTAAGATATGAAGTTTGAGAAAATACTTTCTCGTAACTAATTTTTGTTTCTTTCTGTTTACTAAAGGTAAGGCAGAGGTTAATTAGGAATCAAACAAAATTAGAGATGCAAAGATGCTTCTTTAGTGTGTGAGCCATTGGCAGACTCTACCGTTGATAATTATTGAAGGGAGGTCATGGCAGAAAAAGAGTGAATATAGAAGCAAATGCACGATATTAACAAGAATGAACTTAGAAGTTTTGTGTCTTTTGGGTCTGTTACAGGGGAGGTTAGGAGGTTAGTGTCTGTTAGTTAGAAGGAGGGCTTTTAAATGAAAAAGATATTTTCTGTACTGACTATGTTTCTCATTGGTTTAGGTTAATGTGCCTAGATATAGTTTCTCATGTGTCAAATGGTATCAGAGCTGGGTTTTTGGCCAAATATTTTTGCCAGAAATTGGAAATTGAGGGCATTGCTGGAAACCTGATCACATGAATGCCTCATATTCTTGAGCATAGGATGGATCTGTGTGAGGCAATATCAAGAGATATTTTTACACATTTGGAAAATACTCATGAATACTATAAAAACCATTTCATCTTCGAAGCTTAGTCTGTTCTCTTATAAGTTCTGGCATATACATATATTTGTACAATAAGTAACTTTTTGTTGACAAATACCATTCCACTGATGACCATCCCGAATATTAATTATGTGCCTTTTGTTTTGCATTTGTATGTTATGTTTGTTTTATTTATACTTGTACAGTTCACTTTCCTTGAATTAATATTCCTGTTTTGATATTTGTAGTAATATTTGTCGTCTTAACAAGGTGCGTTCCAATATTTCAGGCTCTTGATACCTTCAACACAGCAATTGTATCTCCTATATATTATGTAATGTTCACTTCACTTACAATCTTGGCCAGTGTAATAATGTTTAAGGTATTACCATCTTGTAGCTGAGGATGTTGAAAAACACATTATTTATAAATTTGAATTGTTCACTCAATTTTTAACCCACCCTGTGCTTACAGGATTGGGAGGGTCAAGGTATTTCGGACATTGCATCAGATATATGTGGATTTATCGTCGTGCTTGCTGGCACCATTTTATTGCAGGTGTCCAAGGACTATGAGAGAAGCCCTTCCTTTGGAGGTGAGAAATTCTGAACCTACCATTCAACTCTGATATCAATATCCAAAATATGCTTTCCTATTGGACCTTGATTGATATATTGTCTTTTCACTTCCCTTTTGCTTGCAGGTAGCAATTCCGCACTTTTATCGCCTTCATTATCGGCCCATCTTTATGCTGGCAATGGTGAATTATTTAAGCTAGCTGATGAAAATGTGGCTCCATCTGAGGTTATGAGTTTAAGAATGCAAGAATCAGAATAGATGGCTTTATCAGCTGGTGTGATAGAGTTTTTTCACTTCAATTAGTCATGGTGGAAGGGAAAGCCTTACCTCTAGAGAATCCAAAGGAAGTACTGAAATCATAGTTTGATGGATAAGTTCCTGAACACATGCTGTTTATATAACACCATGAGCATATCAAGAGAACTGATATGTTGAAAACTGTGTCCATAGTTGCTGGGTTCTCATGAAGAGGTTTGTTTTTCTTGGTTTGGTGAAATTGGGAAGTGGGAAAAATATTTATTGGATTTGTTTTGAAGTAAAAAAAGTGACTAGGGATACAGATTACTGCGGTTTTGTTTGTAAATTATTGAGGTGTACAGATAATTAAGCAGTTGCTGTTCATTTTAATTGTTTTTCCTCCCTGTGAAAATGAAATATTCTTTCTCTTGAAGCAATTTTTATTGGTGATACTCATCCTTTCTCCTGAATTGTTAGTACTCCTCCTTGTTAGTACTCCTCCCATGCATGGTCCATTGGTCCTTGTTAAGTTATAAGACCATCATTCCTTATGGTTTTAATAGACATTAAGTGTATTTGACCAAAAACAAAAGCATTAATTTTTTTTCCTTGTGAATATCCTTATCTCTGATATTTCCTTGTTAAGCAAACTTTTGATTCAACTATGTTAGTTATATTTCTCAATTTATGTACAGTAAATCCGTATAAAAAAGACTGGAAGAACTAACTTGATGTCTAGTGACTACAAGCAAAATATGCACTTGGCTATCCAAGTTTGTATTAGGTTATAGTTTGGTATATCAAGTTTTAAAAAATGTATTTCTCTTCTTAAATATTATTCAGTCCAAAAAAATATGTTTTCACCCTGTTAGTTTTATAAGGGATATTAAGTAAATTTTTGAAACGAGGATTTTATAGTGCTGATAAAATATATTCAAAATTATAAAACAAAAAAATTTGGAAGATCTAGAAAAAATGCCACTTGAATTTAAAAAATTTTAGATAGGTAATGTATAATTGTCAATGTAAGTACTGTTAAAATCTCAAGCTTAAGATTTTAAATGGTATATGATTTTCTGGACTTTCCCTTTTTGTCCTCTAATAATAATAATAATAATAATAATAATAATAATAATAATAATAATAATTGTGCAAATGTGATATTTGCCCAAAAAGTTTTAACTAAGAATTGAGGTGGATGACACATAAACATGCCACATGGAATATTTGACCGAGTTAACAACCAAACTTAACATTACCTAGTAGTGAGGTGAAATTGATCCCTTTTATAAACTATCAATGCAAAATTGATCAAAACAAATTTCCAGGGAAAAACTTATATCCTTAGCTACTTCCAAAGAAAATATATTTTTGACCCAAAAAATTTTGGAAGATTTAGAAAAAATGCCACTTGAAATTAAAAATTTTAGATAGGTAATTTGTCAATGTTAGTACTGTTAATATCTCATGATTAAAATTTTGGAATTTAAATGGTGTATAGTTTTCGGGACTTTCCCTTTTTGTCCTCTAATAATAATTATAATTGTGCAAATGAGGTTTCCTTAAAATGTGCCAAGAAGGAGACTTTCAAAGGAGTAGTTGACAGATTGGAAGGCACCTGGCTGTTTCCAACTTTCCATGTTCCTTCCGCCCTCTAGGCCGCCTTTGTTTCTTGGATATGAGAATTATTTTTCCAGTGCCACGAGATTATACGTAAAAAAATAAAATTTTACATTAGTAGAATGACAATAAAATCCTTCTAAAGTTGGAAAAAAACGAATCATGCTTTTGAATCATGTAAATCCTAAATCAAAATATGAGGTTTGTGTCTATTTCTATGACGTATGTGCTTTTTCTAAGTTGACTTTCCAATTGAGTTGTTAATTGTTTCATAAATTTATGAAAATATTAATAATGTTGAAAATTATTATTTTCTGCTTATGAAAATTATCACATCCTACTCCATTTTTTCCATCAATAGTTGACAAAGCTTTATGTTAAAAATCTGGTGATGCTAGCATTATAAAGGATTTTGATCCTTATCATAAAAATATCCTGGTTTAGTGTAATAATTCACAACTCAATTGGAAAGCCAACTTATTAACTAAGGGTTATATATTTTGTCCAAAAATAAAACTAAGGGTATATATGTATCTTTTGGTCAAAATTTCTCATAGGTATTCCATTTGAGATTCAAATAATTCAAGAGTGTGATTTGTAGTTTTTCAATTTTAGAGGAACACTAGGGTCATTTTCCCTCCAATCTTTATCAGATATGTTAGAATATAGTATTAAAAGAACAAGGACTTGGGGACTAAGAATAAATATGCTTTTGTTTTTGCAATTTTGGTTGTTTTGGATTTGTGCTTGTTTTGGTTAGTTATGGTTTGTTTTTTCATCTTGTAGGTATTGGAGGGTATTATCATCTGCTGTATGGATCCTCTCTGGTGCTTAGGAATGATCACAAGTATTATACGCACCTAATGTTTTTTCAGAATTTCTATTCTTTTCTAGTTGTAATTATCTCTGAGCTGAATTTTTTTGTTGCTTCTTCAGTGGTTTTGATTTCACCCAATTATGATACAATGTTCATTGGGTTTTCTTTGATCTTTATAGCTGTTAAAGTTGAATAAATTTTATTTTATGTGGATAACTGGATCCATTTGTTTACTGTGCTAATTTATTTCTGTGCTACACCCTTTTTTTTAATAAAAGCTAACCTCCTGAGCTAGCAAGTACACCATTGTTATCCAATAGGTTGGGAATGTATGAAAGTTATGTTATTTGTCTTTGGGTGATTGCGGATATTAAACTTAACCCTAGGAGCATCTCTAATACCAAAGTTTCGTGAGGAGTAAAATAGTACTCAACTTGGGGTTTAGGTGCAAATATAGTATTTTCACTTAAGGGAAATGAAATTTACATATGAAAATGATCTTGTCTTTTTATATCTATATTTTATTTCCCTTAAGTGAAAATACTATATTTGTACTTGGACCCTAAGTTAGTACTATTTTTGCACCTCACGAAACTTTAAGTATTACAAATGCATTTTTGGGTAAAGTTTAGTATTTTGCACATTCGCCCTTTGTCTTTAACCAAAAGAAAGTTCTAGTGGGGCACACATTTTTCCTCTTAATCCACGGTCCTTGGAAGCAGTTACACTCATGATAAAAAGATTTGTTAATACTAGAAAAGTTTAGAAGGCATAATGAAGATGTCATACATTGAAGTATACATATAAAATACAGTACTTATATGGTTAAATATTTTCTTTGATTACAATACAAATAAGCATCCAATTTACTTTTCTTTTATGTTGCTAATTGGTCAAGAAACCTTGCGTGTGTATACAAAAATGAAGTACACTTATAAGTTTATATAACAAAAATTGCATTTTAGTTAACCAACACAATTAAAACTTAAAAGGGTATTAATATAAGAATATATATATATATATATATATATATATATATATATATATATATATATATATATAGAAAACTAAAAAAAATACTACTTGAATTTACAAATTTTAGATATGTAATGTATAATTGTAAATGTAAATACTGTCAAAATCTCATATTTATATTTTGGAATTTAATATTTTATTTTCAGGACTTTCCCATTTTGTCCTCTAATAAAAGTAATTGGGAATGAGACTTTCAAAGGAAGTTGTTAACAGATTGGAAGTCACCAGGCAGTTTCCATGAATCCCCCTCTATCATTTGTCTCTTAAAATTCTGAATTATTTCCCCACACAAATTATATACTCCCTCCGTTCCTAAATATAAGATCACTTTGGTTAATTTGGGGAGATTAAGGAAGACAATAAAATGACATGATCTTCCCAAAATCCCCTCAATTATTACTTAACTTTAAAAGGAGGATGAGTTTTCAATGAAAAGAGAAAGTATAAGGGTAGTTTGGGCAAAACTTGAGATAAAATAGGAAGTGATCTTATATTTAGGAACTTATCCACTTCCCCAAAGTGATCTTATATTTAGGAACGGAGGGAGTATACGCGTAAACAATAAAAGTTCCACTATTGACAAAAAAAGACTTTAGAATCCCTTTAGAACTGAAAAAGAACATGTAAGCCCCAATAATTATGAAAATGTTAAATCAAACAAAATGAAATTTATATATTTGACTTTAAAAGTCGACTCATTTTTTTCGAGCTGAATTGTAAATTGTTAACCTAAATAAGAAATCATATGTTAAAATTGAAACATAAACTTATGATTTTGATCTTTATCATCATACAAATTCTTTAGTTTAGTATAATTATCCACAACTCAATTGAACAACTAGATCAACTAAGGGTATACTCGGATATAGCTTTTAAAGGATAGCTTCAGCCAAAAAAATGGAAATAGTTTTTTGAGAATAACTTTTAAGTAGAATAACTTTTTTGAAAAAAAATAATTTTTGATATTGAGAGTGTTTGGATAAGTGTCATTAAAATAGCTTTTTAATGTGCAAATTACCAAAAAGGATATTACTAATGTGGTATCTACATGTTAAGGAAAGACTTTATTTCAAAGATTTAAATAATCAAATTATATTATTGATAATAAAATTATTAAAAATTACTGCACAGATTACAATGAAAATATCAAATATATTATGATATGTTTAAACAACTAAAAATATATTTTATTAAAAAAATAGTAGAAACATTAAATATTTCCACTAATTTTATCCAAATTTGTTCACATGAGCGGAGCCTAATGTGGGATATCAATATTTGAAGGGTGTGGTTTGTCCATTATCCAATTTCATAGGGAGATTTAGAAATAGAAGACCTTGAGGACTAAGAAAGGTATGCCGAGTTAAAAAAACTTGGTTACTAAGAAATGTGTGATGGTGTTGACTAGTGCTTCATATATATAATTTGAATTAAATAAATTAAAGTTGATTGAAGTTGAAGTTGAAGTTGAAGTTGAAGATTATTTGAATGGCTAAGCTGGAAGCGAAGCTAGGGATGATGTTCGATTCCATCGGAAACTTCTTCTCCGGCAAGGATCAGCTTCCCTGGTGTGACTCTGACATCGTCGCTGTACGTAACCCTATTTATTTTCTCAAACTTCTCTTTCTTTCACATCTATTTTTTCCCTTCTCATTTAATTCCTATTTTTTCAACTCTAGACACAAATAATCTGGATATATTTAGGAGTACTGTATTCTTCACGCCATATCGATTAATTGAGTTCTTGTTTTTAAATCTGCCTAATTACTTGAAAGTATAACACTTATTTTCCAAATTTGATTATACTACCTCCGGTCGGACCTAATTGACTTTTTTTTTTTTTTTTGAGAGATTAAGGTTGCGAAATAGGTTATTAAATCATGACATATTTGATATCTTTTTAGATTATCCATTAGTTTATAGGTAAAATAAGCTAGTTTAAGGGAAAAAATTAGGTAAATTAATTATTTTGCTTTTTTATAGGATTTTCTAGAAAAAGTCAACTAGGTCTTATATTTAGGACCGGAGGGAGTATTAAGGATGTTAGTTAAGTTAGTTAAAATAACGCGATATTACTAATATACCATAGCCATAGCCTTAGCCATGGCCAAATATCATGTTATTTGGATAGTTTGAGAAAATAATGATGAAAATTGGATGATATACTGTTATCCTAATTCTTATTATTCTATAACATATACCATAGCCAGATATCATGTTATTTGGATAATTAGAAGCAGTAGTTAGTACTTAGTAGGACCAAATCTATCTCCTCAAATAGGTCTTATATTTAGGACAGGAGGGGTAATAGATAAGTTGAGCTTGAACTTAAAAAGGTTAGATATCTAGCATTTCAAGAAGAGTTTAAGCAGTTGTAATCATTGTTGCATCTTAGCATGTCTATGTGGCATGTTAGTAGGTCCCTTCCCTCTTGCTTAATGCAGAAAATCTGGTTTGAGTCTTTCTGGTAGTGTTTACTATTTGTGTTGCCCATTTCTACATCTCCTTCCATACTTTTCTTCATTTTCAGCTCATTTAAAGGAAACATGATACTAACTGTCACACTTACCTGAAGGTGCTGTGTCAGCATATAAGGGTTTTATTTTCTAGAATACGCTGTGTCAGACAGTGCCTACTGAACAACAACATCATTTAATCTTATCCTTGTGCTTTTCTTTTCCTTTTTTCTTTTCTTACATTGGATTTTATATTTTGAATGTTTTATTCTCGAATTTCATTTTCGACTACCTTTTACTGCATCTTTTTGTTGATGGGCACAACATGTTTCTCTACTGTATATTGTAAAGTCGTATCAGTTACTTCATCTGCAGGCATGTGAAAGAGAGGTTGCTGAGGCTGGCTCTGATGAATTAATGAAAGAATGTCTGTTGCGTTTATCATGGGCTCTTGTTCACTCAAGACGACCTGAAGATGTACAACGAGGGATAGCCATGCTTGAAGGTAGCATACAGAAATCAATGACATTTTATACAATAGTCACTCAATTCATTAACTTGCTCACATGCATGCATGCACGCACAAACACCCACTCAAAGTCTTTATCATTGAGGTTTTCTTACTAGATTTATCATTGAAAATTTAGCCGTTCTGCTGTGACAGATTTATATCTGGATGTGTTTTTTCTTCCAACATTGGCTAACCATATGATAACACGTATGTGACAGCATCTTTACCTGGTACAACTGACCCACTGCTACAGAGGGAGAGGCTATATCTTTTGGCTGTTGGGTATTATAGAAGCGGGGATTATTCGAGGAGTAGGGATCTTGCGGATAGATGTCTATTGGTATGGCTTTCAGTCTCCGGAGTTGTTTGTTTATCTTTGGAAATGCCTGTTCTTTAAGCCTGTGTAATGTTTTTGTTTTCTTCTTGGTCAATGTGAACTCCTTTATCTTTTTCTGTAATTCCTCTTCGATATTCTTAGTTTATAAATGCATGACTGCCATCTCTATCTTGAGTTATATTGTTTAAAATTCATAAGTTGATTGATTGTGGAAGAATCTGATTTCTATCATTGCAGAATGTTTATTTACCTAACGATTCTTGAACAACTATTGGACCATACTGTAAACGGTGGTTCTTCATTTGTCGTGTCAGCTAAATTTTAATTTAGATTTTCCACGACAGAGGCTTTATTTTAATTACCTGTTTGTTTGGTTGACATTAGTATAAGTTCATTTCATATAGCTTCTTGACAAGAATAAGTAAATGTATTTCTGAAGTTGTTCTCTTCTCAAATACTGAAGTTTGATACATTGATCTTGAAAAAAAGTTGCGGAAAACCTGGCAGAATGTGTGTAATTTTGAGTGGTTTTATGGCTAGTGAATATTTTCTCAACTTCAAGATATTTTTGAGTGCATTTCATGATTTCCTTTACTGAATTTTAACCGTTGCATTAACAACATATTGTTTTGTAGATTGCTTCTGACTGGAGACAGGCAATTACTCTTAAGAAGATAATTGAAGACCGAATCACAAAAGGTTTCCTTAAACTTTTACTGAATATTATTTTGATGATGATATCATATGATATACGGTGTCCTGAAGTTTTGTGGGAGAGAATCCTCTTCCTAGGCAATATCAATTACACACTACCTCATTCTCTTGCGCATATGCTTTAGTGGGTCTAGAGCCATAGGGAGAAACTTTTGCATACATGTATCATACAAGTTAGTTGTACGAGGAGCTAATTAGAATTCACTAATCCTAATGTTCCACATTCAGAGATTTGCCTAGACACTCGTTAGTCTGAGCTTCTTTTGTCTCCTTGCATCTAATTTGCCATGCGAGGAGTACATTGAACTTTTCTGGCATTGAAAGTAAGGGGTTCTTATTATTGTTTTGATTTCAGCACTGATTTTGTCTATTTGTCTTTTTGGCCCCTCGTCTATTGTAGATGGTGTCATTGGCTTTGGCATTGCTGCAACTGCTGTTGGACTGGTAGCAGGTGGGATTGCAGCAGCTGTATCTAGAAAGAAGTGAAAGAGTTCTTTTCATGCACTCAATGCTCAAAAAATGTAGTATTTACTACCTCTGTTTGCTTCCTCAATGTTCACGAAATGTAGTATTTACTACCTCTGTTTGCTTCATACTTAATAAGAAGTGGAAGAGCTGGTATATGTAATCTCAAAGGTGGATCGATCCTTTTGTTGAGATGTGTTGTGTATATATGTTCTCTTTAATATTTGACTTAGCTTAAATGTTTGTTTTCAATTCCCATTTTAGTCTTTTCCCTTCTGTTTTGTCAATCTGATTGGTAGTATTTGCAAGATTTATTGTCATGCTTTCTTGCTATCAAATATGGAGGGGGCCACTCTAGATACTAGCATATTTGTGTTGGTTTCTGAAGGCAGTGAAATAGAGGAGGATTTTGGGGAAAACTAACGAATTGCTTCAAAGGATCAAAAACAATATTCAGTATTCTGAGTATAAAAAATGCCAATTCACTACAGATACTAAAACTGAATTTGCAAATGTTGTTATCCGACTTTTTGATGAATTTCAACTTTGGTTTAGCAATTTACCACAATACACTAGCTATTTATCACAAGGTTTTAGTGGTTAACATTTCCCTTGTTTCAACTTTCAAATGATTTAGAAATGTTTTGCGATTCATTGAAACACGTCAACTATTTATCAGGAGTCGTTTGAAAATATTCTTTTAAATCTCATTTTGGTATCTGCAATGAATTGACGTCTGATATTTAGCCATTTAGGGTACTGATTTGGAACTTAAATATTTTGAGGGGTTTTAATCGGCTTTTTTGTTAATAAATTTTTACTTTTCTGGTCGAGATGGTGAGGACTGAGGACCCACGTTTATAGCTGAATGGGTTCAATACACACCTGAAATTTAGGATGCTAATTTTTTAAGTCAACAACAAAGAGCCACACACAAACAAAACGTTTAGCCAAATTGCTGCTATGCCTTTTCTGATGGAAACAATAAAAAGGATTTTCTGAGAAACCTTAATAATTAAACTGATTAAGGTTTAGGAAAACTGCTCAAACATCGTCACTTAACATATCAAGTTACTCATTGGATCCAGTAAACCTGAAATTTATTGAAAATCATACTATGTTTAGTACATATGATTATATTTTGACAAGGCTTTCATTCTTCTCAAGTTTATAGAAACACAGATTCAAATTCTGTAAACTTGAATCCTTCAGGCTAATAATAAAACTCCCCAAATGACATCACAACAAGTGGACTCTTCACCTTGTGTGTGCCATCTGACCAAATCATTGATGAGGAGATTGCAGTTCCATTTGAGATTCCCCCTCCAGCAACACTGACAACAAAATACTTCTTTTCCTTCAATGATTTGAAGGAGAGAACTTGAGGGTACACTGTAATATTTAACATGGACGATGCTGGTGCTAAAATGCTTGCTTTGTAGGTTGAATTGGCAAATCCAACATTTGTCACTCTCCTCACAAATTCAACCTTGAATGGCGTGGAAGGCTTAACATTAACTCCAAGTATAGGATAATTCAGATTCTTGACCAAGTCTCTCTGAGAAGATTTGTGACAAGCACTACTAGTACTATTGTCTCCAGAAATCTGCTTAATCTGTGAAGTGTTAAAGCCATAATTGCACAACATTTTCACATAACCTTGCTTAAATATTTCATAAACCAACCCAGGATCACTAGCTTGTACTGGATTCAAATGACCAGATCCATATTCAAACTCACCAATAGCATCATCATAATAAGATTTCTTTATAGGTTTTGCTGTGGTTAAAATGGCAGATTTGATGGCTGAAGGTGACCAATCTGGATGAAGGCTCTTCAAATATGCAGCTATACCAGAAACATGAGGAGCAGCCATGGAAGTTCCTGATAAAATGTTGTAATTCACAGATCTTGTGTCACCTGAGAAATCTGAAACAGGAGCAACAGGTGAATAAGCAGCCAAAATATCAACCCCAGGAGCACTTATATCTGGCTTTAAGATCTCTGGTACTAAATTATTTGGCCCACGTGAAGAAAATTGAACTGTAAGTGGAGCAGTTTTATCCACACAAACGTCACTCTTCTTTATCTCAGCTTTTGGGTCTTGTATTGAATTCATGTAGGACCTTACTATGTCAAAATCTTCTTGGGAAATTTGCAATGAAGGTAGTGACACAATTTGTGATATGTTTTCAAGTTCAGAATCATAAGATGTGGTGATGACTCCAACCACACCTTGTGACTTAGCAGGGTCTAATGTAGACAGATGTCTACACAGCACAATTTTCCCTTGCACAAGGTTTGTGTCAAAACAAGAACATATGCTTCCAAGATCTTTTGGACAATCATCTGAATCAGAATTCACCTTAGCTATAGGAAACATTGTACCATTTGAGTTAAAAGCATTTATGGAATTTCCAACAATTGTGCGTCCATTCCCAAGAACAAGTTCATCAATGATTTTACGATCTGTGGTACTTGCTGCTACAGTTAGGATCCATGGTGCTACACTTGAGACAGAGGAAAATGAAGGGCCATAGTTTCCTGCCACTTGGACGGTGAGGATTTTTTTCTGCATGGCGTGGAAAGATCCAATGGATACTGAATCGTAGAGGAAGTACTTTGGATAATCATTTGCTAGTGACACTGATATGATGTGAACTCCATCTGCAATGGCATCATCAAAAGCAGACAATATATCTTCGTCCATGCAATTTCCCGATGCATCACAAACTGCATATGTAGCTATTCTAGCAGATGGAGCTCCTCCTCTTGCTGTACCTGTCGCAGTTTTACAAAGTATAACAAAGATAATGAATGGCAAGGTATGTTTTTTGAGCTAGTTCATGATCAAAGGATTGAAACCGATCTCAGTGTCTAGGAATTGCTAAAAATACTTAAATGAAGAGGCATTGGTTTCTAAAATTTTCAAGGTATATGGATTGCAGTTTTACAAAATCATACATATATGGTAAATATATTGATTAGGGAGAAATAAAAAGAACAAAAGATGATGATATGCATTATCCATAGAAAATCACAAACTTATATATGACATAATTCATCAATGAATTAATCCCCAAACCCTTGAGATATTTGAGCAACATTCAAATACGTGCACACATACTTATACATGTTTTTATGTATGTATGTTAATAACTTAGATGCTAGAACTAAAAGGTGAATAGATAGTAACTTGAAAGTAGCATGTTCTAGTTAATTTAGGATCCTATGTATACAAACACAAACACATACCATTTGCAATGCCATAAAAACTGACACCATGAACAATGTTTCCAGCTGCTATAGACGCAGTGTGAGTTCCGTGGCCAAATCCATCTCTTGCAGAATCGATACTTGCAGGATAATGCCTTGCTCCAATGATCTTCTTGTTGCATGTGAAGTTCTTGCCACCTGCACAAGTCCCTCTCCATTTCTTAGGAACATCACTCAGACCATCATCACTAAAACTCTCAGATTCTGGCCACACTCCAGTGTCTAAAACTCCCACCACCACATCACTACTTTTAGTAGACAGGTTTTTATTTTTTGCTGTTGTCTCAAGGAATCCCATGAAATCCCATGATCTTGTTGTTTGGATTCTAAGTTGTTTGCTTTCAAACACAGAGACAACCTCATCCATCTCAGCTATCTTGTCTCTTTGATCATTGGTGAGTTTTGCAGCAAAGCCATTGAAGCTCTTAGTGTAGCTTCGGATGAGGCAAGAAGTTGGGTAGTTATGAACTTGTTGAAGAATTGTGAGGTGGTGTGAGGTTGGAGAATATGAAGATGATGATGATTTCTTAGGAAGTGATCCCAAGTAGATGATGAAAGTCTTGGTATCATCACATGAAACTGAGGGAATGAGTGTGATGAATGAGTAGACAATAAGAATGATGGACATGAGTATGAAAGCTTTGGAATACTGCTTATTGGCCATTATTGTGAGCTTGGTATTGTTGTGTGTTTTGAACATTAGACCATGGTTCTATATATATAGTGTAAAGTATTGAGAGTATTTAACACTTTTTTTTTTGTTATTTTGTAAAATTTATTTTCAAGTGAGAGAGAGAGAGACTTGATTTATTTTTTCCCATTGTAAGGCATCCATTTGGATAGTTGTACACAATTTTTATTTTTCTGAAAGTATTCCACTAAATATATTTCATGGTTTTAATTTTGTAAGGTTAAATTTATTTATATCCACTGAACTTACTTTTCTCAATGTTCCACTTTTACTATGAGAGATTTAGTTAGGAAGTTTGATTTGGTCCTGCTGCACATACGACATCAATCTATCTTTTATATAATATTCTTCTTTTTTTAAAGCTGATTTCTCTAACCTACATTATATATTGAAGTGTTTCAGGAAGATTATATAAAGTTTGTCATAACCATTTCAGTTATTTAGCTTATTAACATATCTAAATTAATCAGGTTTTTACATTAGAGACTAGAATATCTATCAAATAGCTTGTCATTGGCTCAAATATGTCCATGACCATCTTCCCCCAAAGTTTCGGAGGGAATTCTTGAAATTGAAGATATTTTTCTATTTGTACATCTAATAATAAACTAATTTATCACAAAAGATTTAGAATCTCAAGACGTATATATAGTCCTTGGACCTAATATTAAATAAGGTTGTTCACAGGATGGAATGACACAGGATCGAGACAGCTCGTTCCGATCCCGTCCCATAAAAAGTCTTGGGAATAAGAATTTCATTATGTCTAAAACTTTGTCTCGGACGAGAAAATTTCAACTTTTTTATTAAAAATATATATAGTTACTCATAAATTTTTTTAACCCTTTGTGTTTGTAATAAACAAAGAAATTAATTCAATATTACTGGTATAATATGTCTTATATAAAATAATTGGGTTAACAATTTATTAAGCATGTATTTTTCATTAAACAATGTCATATATACTCAC
Source organism: Mimosa pudica (assembly GCA_029929735.1). Taxonomy (NCBI): domain Eukaryota; kingdom Viridiplantae; phylum Streptophyta; class Magnoliopsida; order Fabales; family Fabaceae; genus Mimosa; species Mimosa pudica. The sequence goes on from JAKELP010000040.1 coordinate 3,379,709, forward strand.
AAATGATAAAAATGTCACATGTATTATTTTAAAAATATATATATATATATATATATATATATATATATATATATATATATATATATATATATATATATATATATATATATATATAACACACACATATTGGGGACGTGACATGATCAAGATCTTTGTCCCATATCAAAGATGAATTTTTTCTCATCCTAAAATCTTTAGGACATGTACGGGATGGACTAGGATGAGAAAATATTGAACACCTCTAATTACAATAATCAATTCTATAAAAATTTAGTTCCAACACATGCATCCCAAAATATGATTTGTTATCTCAGTGATAGTGTGGCACATTATTTTATCGTTATTTAAATTTTTAAGTTTTTCTCAAGTATTTATGGTTTTAGATGTACATGGGTGTGTGCAAGCAACAAGAAAAAAGGTTTTGCAATGTTCATATATGCAAATATATTAATGAATACCCACATTTTCTACGGGTAATAAATGCATGCATGGCAATATTGTACGTTCAATGTATAAATATGGATGAACATAACAAGTGAATATATTACTGGTGGTGACATATGTTTCGATTAATTTGAAGAAGAATATTTATTATCACTTATTTGTTAACGAATGACTTAGCCGCTACTGAATTCTGAAATGCAGAAAATGAATCTATATCATGTCCAACACCGCCCATGCGTGCATGAATTGTTTTTATGGCCGCATTCATGAAAATTAGAAATCAAATATTATATATGATGCATTTATTTTATGGAAATGCAGAGGCTTAAACGTTTATTTTGTCTTATCTCAATACAAAGAAGCCGAACATCATTTTGTCTCACTAATACCCCATTCTTTCGTTCAAAAAAGTCAGAATTAGACCAAAAATAATAAACAAGGCAACAGCTTTTTTTTTGGGGGGGGGGGGGGTTGATGAGAGGTAGATTTATGCTTACTTATTAGGTTTAAATCAAGAGGGGTAATGTTGTCTACAATTATAAGAACCAAGAATAATTTTACCTAGTTAGGTTTAAATCAAGAGGGGTAATAAAATTTCAATACCAACATGGAGAGGTGAGTTTGCCCATTCCCACATATGTGATGTGGGAATAATCAATTCCAAGATATTTTCATTACCACATACCAAACAATGAAAAATACTCATTCCCTTTCCCTTTATATTCCCAATCCCTCACCCCCATTCTTACTCACCAAACCGGGGCATGCATGTTGCTTGTGTGTATGTGTAGACACTACACACACTTGAAAGTATAGGTTAAATGAAATGTCAAGCTTGCTTTGGGAGATAGACTGCAAACCCTATATTTTTCTTCACCCCAAAATCTTCAAAAATTAAAACTCATGTTTTTCTCCATCTTCCCATGTGCAACCCCCCACTTTCAGTAATGCTCATACTATTACTATTCATCTCCTCACTAGCTATCTGATGAATCAACCCCAACGAAAGTTCCATTGAGGATTAAGATGAAGGTGTAATGACAACGTTTTGAGGAACCTGACTGAGGATCTTCTTCCCCAACACCATCAAGTTGCCATCAGCCATAGAAATTCCAGCTATCACAGTCATCTTCTCATTATCACTTTATCAGAAATTATTGCCTTTCATTGAAGTTTTGGGAATTGCTTTAACTCATAATTGGAAACGAATTATATATACGATTTGATTTTCTAAAATTATACAATAAATGGTAAGATTATTGTATATATTGGTAAATTCAAGATTACAAATTTGATACTAATTCCAAAAATTGTGCGCCAAGAAGTTAAAAAAATGATTAAAAATAAGACAAGTTGTAACCTGTAAATTCTTGTTGAAAATGTAAGTTTTACTTTTAATTGTAATAAAAAATGTGTTTTAATTAAGAAGCTTATATTCAAAATATAAATGCTTGTTCCGTAAAAATTATGTGGGATGTTCAAGAGTCAATACCTTATTTGTAAGTATATATTGGTATGTGTTGCTATACGGATTCTTATTTTTACAATGATAATTAAGCTATTATGAAGTTGAATTCATGTATGAACTTTGATTTGAAAAAAAGCGTGATTTGTGAATAATGCGTACCATAATTAAAAATCTCAAATAAACAATTTTTTGAATATATAATTATTTTTTGTTTTTTTTAGAATTTTTCAAAAAAGTCATCTAGGTCCTATATTTAGGACCGGAAGGAGTATTTCTTAATTAAATCCACTCTCCCTTCTTAGTGGCAACATTGAGAGCAATTTGGGATAATGGACAAAAATAGATAATTCTTTTCTATGTTTTGAATTAGAACAATGATCAACTTTCTGAATATGATCTATATTATTATTTGAAGATAGTATGATGACTATATATGAAAAAATTAGCATGAACTCAAAACATATGTTTTAGGAAATGCACTCCTAATTGATTCCGACAATATTTGTATCTAACCATGTTTGTATAGAAAAGTATGCATAACAATTGATTTAAATCAATTGCTCCTCATTCCCTTTAATTTTGAGTGACCAACAACCCTAAACTCACTGTCACCATTTCACTCTAGTTTTAAACCAAGTCCAGACGTTACTACCTAATGCATGTTCATCATGAAATACAATTGCCTATAAATTTAGGGACTATGGGTTCATTGAGTCAAACTAAGTTCAATAAATATTAAGTTATTATAATAAAGCCAAAATTATGAGTTCTATAACCTAATCAAAACTATTTTGGCCAAACCAATAAAGCTTGGTCCAGTTGGTAGGCGATCGATTTGTAAGTCCAGTTGGCCAAATCAAAACTAAAGGAGTTTGATTCATAACCATATCATTGATGTGGGTTCAAATCCCGTCAATGTGAAGACCTTGTTGGTAGGCGATCGATCTGTAAGTACCTCTGTAAGCGTTTTTTGACTTAAACTTTTAGTTATAAAAAAACTATTTTGGCCAAAAAAAAACCTAATCAAAACTATGTGCTTGGACTTGAGGCAGATTATTTTTCGATCCATAAAAATACTAAAGCAGCACATACTGTTTGCTAGCTATCCCATAAAAGCTAACATTACGGACTATGTTTCCTGCAATTGTTGAAGCAGTACGAGTGCCATGGCCATCTCTGTCTCTTGCAGAATCACGATCCTTGGAATATACCCGTGCTCCAATAATCTTCTTATTGCATGTAAAGTTCTTCCCACCAGCACAAGCACCTTTCCATTTCTTAGGGACATGGCTAAAGCCTTTATCACTGAAACTCTCAGATTCTGGCCATATTCCATTGTCAATAACTCCAACAATAACATCACTACTTTTATTTGCACCTGATAGCCACTTCCTTCTTCCTCTTTCTTCTTCTTTCTCTGTGAATCCCATGAAGTCCCATGATCTTGTTGTCTGTTTTCGATATGTCACGCTTTCGAAAACTGAGACAACGTCATCCAACCTAGCCACCTTGTCCCTCTCACCACTTGTGAGTTTTGCTGCAAATCCATTGAAGCTTTTAGTGTAGCTTCGAATCAAGGAGTTTGAAACATCATGGCCATTCTTATTATAAGTAATCACTTGTTGGAGAATACTAAGATGGTGAGAAGTCATTGAGGAGTAAAGAGAAGAAGATTTCGTGGGAAGTGATCCCATGTAGATGATGTAAGGTTTCTTATCATCATGATTATTATCATCATCACCTTCACTGCTTGCGACACATTGCAATGGAACTAGTGTAAATATTGCAAGAAGAAACAGAGATAAACAAATGTAAATTACGGAATTTTGCTTGTCCATATTGTGGAAGCCACTGAATGTAAGGCCGCACGCAAGTATTGTTGGTAGTGTTATATATATATCCAGACACAAGGAGGTAGTTAATTATATTCACACACACGCACACACAAATGGTTGAATTTGTTTTGAATAGTTATTTACTAGATTAGCACAACTTGGCCTGAAATCTGAAATCAACTGCACTATTCGCCTGATGAATAGGACGTATTTCTTTATTTTTAATATTATATGGATATATGGTTGAATCGACTTTTAACATATAGTAACCAACATTGCTGTGAGTTTAAATAAATATGTGAGGAGAGTATAAAATCAGATTTTAAACATGTAAGGGTTTACCTTTATTAATTAATACTACATGTTTCCAGTATATAATCAAATAAAAATAAAAAATAACAATAATTTAACTTTAATATATTTAAAACGTAAATAACTTATACTAATAGTATATCAACGTTCGTACTTTATCAACCTCAATAATTGTTTTGAAATTTTCATATAAGTTAGTTGGATATTGTGAAATAAAAATAATGAAAATGAGTTTTATACTAAGTTAACATTGAGTTTTTATTGATTTTAATGGCTCAATAAATTTAATAACTTGTGATATGTTTTAATTAGATAACGAAAAATCGTAAAATCGGAGGGTCAATTTACGAATTTATCTCAATAGTTGTAACAAGTTTATTTTAGTTTTGGAAACATTTAAATTAAAAGATGGCTTTATGTTTCTTATCGTGAAAGTGAATAGTCATTTGTTAATCAAATCACTGCAATTTTTGTCATAATTACAAATTACAGATGTACTGTGTTTAGTACAATGTATATAATTAAATCATATGTGAGTATTGCAAATGATTAATGATCTTTGATACTCTTCCAAAATCACCTTTTACATTTATAGTAAATACTTATATAAAATAGATTCAATTAACATTATAACATATAATAACCTTTAATCTAGATTTTGGGCTCAAAATTATTTATTGAATTATTTGTTTGACAATATAATTTCCTCGCCAAAAATATTCGTAGTTTAAACATTAGTTGGTGATTAATTGATTCCCTTACCACACACAAGAAATATGTAACTTGAATCTCTTACTAACCTGAGTCTATCTCGATTCTCGAATTCATGAGACTGTATGATTTAATGTATTGATCTTCAATAATAATTAATAGATATGATTTTTTTATATCCTCTTGTTATATCTCTTTGTCCAAACAATACCTTACAATCTTTTCAACTAGCAATATAATTTAGATTCAAGTAACATGATCGGGTTCTTTTAATGAGCTTTCTCCCTCCATGCATTATTTTTCTCGATCGAGGCGTCTTCTTTTTCTCTTCCATCGCAATGGTGCCAAATCTCTTCATTCACGAAGTCTACCCTTCCAAAAGCTCAAGAACTCACAAATTTCAACTCCAGATCTCATTCACACCATCAAACTCATGCATCTATCCCTTTTCACCATTCACCTCTGCATCTTCTTGGTGACGCTGTTGGCGAAGGTGGACGATGGACAATATGAATGACGATTTAATAGTTATTAATTATATGAAAAAATTATACAAAAAATTTGATAATTGATAATACGTAATGTTTGACCAAATACTAAATAAAATGTTGCTTATACAAGCAAGGGAGAATTTCAATTAAGGACCAAATTTGGGATTTAATTAAAAAGTAGGACCAAAACATTCTGAAATATCAATTAAGGACCTTGGGGGCAAACTGAAATTAAATCAGGAAGGCTAAAGACCAAAGTGCCCTTATGTGTCTGCCATAAATTCATCTGCTTCACTCACCTATTCCTCAACCTAACTCTCAGCCGAAGCAAGCTTCCCTCTGGAATCAAAACCCTTTGTTGTGCGTGTGTGCGCACTATGAGTGGATCATTGCTGCTCTTAGTGATAGCAATGTGGGTGGTATAAAGAAATTACTGGTTTTAAAAAACATTTGGGCGTGCTTTTCCAATCTGTTATGGTTTTTCCTTAGTTTGACTAACTTTGAGTGGTTATTCTCAATTTGATTTGACTTTTATAATATATTCTCATCTTCTTTTTTATCTCTTCTTCCACACAAAGCTGTGTAAAAAGTATTGGTGTTCTGGTTATTCTCAATTTGGTTTGATCTATTAAATGACATGATACTAACATGTCTTATTCCTCTGCAGATGTCTCCCGACCTTGTTGCTGTTTCTTTGCCCATGTCAACCTGAATGAGTCAACCTTCAGAATGCAGTTTTTTTTTGTTGTTTTAGACTTTAGTTCTCTCTCATTCATTATTCTTTAAATCATTTGTTAAGGATTTTATTTAAAAATTAATGCAAGGTCTTTTCATTTTGAGGCCTGTCTGTGTGCTAGTTTATTTGTTGGTTTGATTGAAGAACAAGGAATGGTTATGCCAATGTTGTTTATGACAAGGCTGTCTGTTTGTTTCATGTACTTGACAAACATCCAACAAGTGAAATGTGGTTGTCAACAAGTGAAATGGTCATTTCAACGAGTGCATGTTAATGTCCACTAAATACTTGTATCAGACATTCAAAAAGATAGATGTTGTTTTCAACAAGTCAAACTCGGATTTCAACAAGTGAAATGACCATTTCAACAATTTCAACAAGTGAGAGCCAGCCTAAAATACTTAGCTTGCACTAAACCTTCACCAAGCGAAATGCGGTTTTCAACAACTAAAATCTGGTTTTCAACAGGTGAAATAACCATTTCAACAACTGTATGTTAATGTTTACTAAATACTTGTACTAGACGTTGAACAAGATAGATGCTGTTTTCAACAAGTAAAACTCAGTTTTCAACAGATGAATTGACCATTTCAACGAGTGCTTATTAATATGCATTAAATACTTGCACCAGATCTTCAACAACTGAAATGAGGTTTTCAACAAGTGAGATCCTGATTGCAATAGTTGAAACCTGGATTTCAACAAGTAAAATATGTGCTCGTTGAAAATGTCATTTTACCTGTTCAAAGGAGAAATTTCTTTGTTCAAATGACCTTTTTACTTGTTCAATGTCTCGTACACGTTTTTATTTTGCATTAATTGTCACTTGTTCAAGTGACATTTTTACCTATTCAAACAAAAACTTGTCTTGTTCAAATGACCTTTTTACTTGTTCAAGATCTCATATATACATGTTTATCTTTTTCATTAATTAACACTTGTTAAAGTGAACTTTTTTACCTGTTAAAAAGTGAATTTTCCTTGTTCAAAAGACTATTTTACTTGTTCATACATTTTCAAGGTATCATAGAATCTAAAAGTTGACAATCCACCATGTCATCAATTTAATACCTCCACCGTTTATCTGATCTCCTTGACAAACCTCAATCCTTTGTTTGACTATTTTCTTCACTAACCATTGCAAATCGGTAAAAAAAAAACTAACAACCATGGAAACCATATTCTTCTTCACCTCCTACATCTTACAATGTCTGTTATCTTCTTGAACTTGCGAGACATCCACCACCCAAAAATTAGCAAAGCGAATGTGGAATTTATTCCACACACAAAACAATGCAAGAGCTTTTCGGCTTTATACTTTCAAAGGTCACTTGCTGCTTCCCTGTATAGACTGTGGGAGGAAGAAGAAACCACCATTAATGAAAGATCCACTTCGATCTTTTACTACTGTTCATCAAACGATCCTGTGTTTTATGATGAAAATGAACCCGTATTCTTTCTACTCATTGATCCCAAACCATCACGTCAACAAACATCAACATCAACTAATTAATTAATGGAGATGATGCTACTTCTGTGAATAGCATATATTCTTTGGTGATAGGAGATTAAGAAAAATCAGTGAGGGAGATGGTGGCATTTGACAGAGGCGGAGTGGGAAGGACCGAAGAAGCTTAATGCTTTTTTCCTTTTCATTTTGGGTGGTACAAATAAAGGGCTATTTAGTCTTTTTGTTAAGTAATTTAATTTCATTTAAGGACCACGGTCCTGCAGTGAAATTTCAGAAAGTTTTGGTCCCAATCTGTAATTGATTGTCCAATTTGGTCCTACAATGAAATTCTCCCTACAAGCAAATATGAGAGTGAATTTCATAATAACAATTAACAAAGAGAAAATATATAAAAGAAATTAAAAAAGGTTGTGGCTCTAGGATATATGTGTGTATCCACCATATATTTCAAAAGAAAAAGAGAAGAATTAAACCTGAGGTGCCCATGGAAAAATTTGTTTTCGGGGGGTCCTGGGACAAATCAGGAAGGTTAGGGGATGAATTTTGTTTTGTTAAAATGACAAAATGATATATTTATGTGCAGAGAAATAATAGAATTGTGTCCTATATGAGGGATATGATGTAATTTTAATATTGATTTACAAATATGCGCTAATTAAATCAATAGTACTATTATTTCCTATGCCCATTATCATACACTCTCTTAATATATTTTATATTCTTATATTCAAAGTATCAATTAGGGGTGTAGTTGAAAAGTTTTTATAAATACAATAATGAGATTTCAGGATTTTTTTTAGTATGTATAAAACATGGATGAAGCTCACTTAGCATTAACACCCCCACACTTGCATTAAATCTTGTCCTCAAGATTTGAATTCTAAAACAATAAAAGACCATGGAAACAAGATCTCAATGCAAACATCATTAGAGTTAATCCTTCAAAAAAAAAATCAATTGTTCATAAAAATCTTTTCCATCTTCCAAGAACACAAGTAACAAGGCAAATAACTTGGGAAAGATAAATAACAATAAGAAGTCCCTCACAAGTTAAGTGTTTGCACTCTTCTCTCAATATTTGGGGTTTGTGTTTCACTCTATTCCACCTATTGAAATTCATATACCATAAGCTTGTCTATCATCTCAATCTCCACTTTTAAACTTCATGCATTCACAAATCAAAAGGACTTTTTAAGGGTTTTGGTGAAAAGGGAAGGATAATGAAATGAAAATAACAATGAAGAAGGATATGGTGAATAGGGAAGGATAATGAAATGAACATGGAAATGGATGAAGGTTATGGTGAATGGGAAAGGATAATGAAATGAATATGAAAATGGATTAGTCACTTCAATCAATGCCAAGCCTTTTATCGATAAACCTATAGAATGAAGCAATAACAAGCTAAATAAACTTACATTTCATACAAACTTTATTTCTCATAAACTCAAACACTTCTCTCTCTCTCTCTTTTTTTTTTCATTTCTTTCTTTCTTTTTTTTTTCATCTTTTTCACTTTTTTTTTTCTTTTCTTTGATATAGACAAACATCTTTTTTTTTTTGACAAAGATGTTTTTTTTACATACTTTACTTCATATAGTATAAAAAAAAAATTACTTCATTCTACTCTTTTTTGTTTTTTCATTACTTGGCTTAGCACTAATTGAAGTAGAAGTGAAAGTGAAAGAAGAAAATTGCAATTCAAACAAGGGGCAATATAATCAATGCAAGTTTTCTTTTAAGAAAATTTAGGCTCAAAGGGGTAATGCAAAGGATAAACAATTAGGGTAGGCTTTTTGGCCAAACTAGCTATGAAAATGAATGCCTTGATCATCTTTGTGCATGCAAAAAGAATTTTAAGCCTCAAGAGAGATTCAAGACAAGTTCTAGAGATGACATTACAATAGGTGTACTCCCTCTTGAAAGAAATGATATGTAGGCTCAAATTCCTCACGGTTTATTGACATCCTAGAGTCAAATATCTAAACCAAATTCTTTGCCTATAAACTAACATTCCAAGAAGATAGAAAATTATTTCAAGTTCAAATCAAATCAAATCAACTTTGACAATGCTTGCAAGTATAATCCTATTGTCCATTTTTTTTTTGAAAGACAAAACCCAAAACTTAAGGACAAGTCATGCAAAAACAATGATGGCACCCAGACCCCCACACTTGAATGTTACATTGTCCTCAATGTAACCATGCAACATTAAGTAATGAAAGTAAGAGAAATGAAACTACCATTTCCCCCAAATGAGGAACACATTATCTAAGTGGAAGAAAGACAACAATCCACTAAAAGTTTTGATAGTCTCAACCATTTGGCAAGCGTAGAGGTGATCACAAAGACCTTAAGCACATACTATTGCCAATTGCAGCCCAAAATCAATTAATACCATTCTAATCAATTCCAAAGAGCAAGTTTGATGCTTCACACAAAAATTCCAACACAAAGAACAAGCATGCCAAGTATCAGTCCAACAATCCACATCAGATATCAGAAAACCAATAGCCTCAGTACTATTGCATTATAACAGTTTAATCAATATAAAAGAGAGGTTGAACTATACTCCCCTTTGAAGCTTCCCTTGTATACAAGCAATTCTCTTTGACTCGAACCCATGGCATCCATCATTCTTTAACGTCCTTCCATTTTTGGAGCAAGAGTGGACCTTCCTTCCTACAAAAACAAAAGACCAAACATACAAACCAAAATAAAATGATAAAGATGAGTTCAAGAGCTTGGGTTGCCTCCCAAGAAGCGCTTGGTTTTAAGTCCTCAGCCTGACTTTGCCGCTTTAAACATAATCATCAAGGTAGATGGTAGAAACCATATGATCCACTTGGCCTCCCCAATAGTGCTTCACCCTTTGTCCATTAACAGAAAACTTGCCTCCCATACCATTGTCCAATTCCACATTGCCGGATTTAGAGACACTCACAACAGTAAAAGGACCTGACCACCTTGACTTCAACTTGCCGGGAAACAAGCGCAACTTAGAATTAAACAAGAGAACTTGTTGCCTCGGCTCAAAAGTCTTAGGCACAATGAGCTTGTCATGTTGCCTCTTGGTCTTCTCTTTGTAGAGTCTTGAACTTTCATAAGCTTCTAGCCGGAATTCATCTAACTCATTAAGTTGGAGTAGACGCTTCTCCCCACAAGCTTGTGTATCAAAATTCAGCTTCTTAATTGCCCAATATGCACCATGTTCTAACTCAACAGGCAAGTGACATGCCTTTCCAAATACAAGGCGGAAAGGGGACATCCCAATTGGGGTTTTGTAGGCCGTTCGGTAGGCCCATAGAGCATCATCCAACTTGGTGGACCAATCTTTCCTTGTAACATTCACCACTTTCTCAAGAATATTTTTGATTTCCCTATTAGAAATTTCAGCTTGACCATTGGATTGAGGGTGGTATGGCAATGCAACCTTGTGCCTAACACCATATCTCTTCATCAAAGCTTCAAATTGGTGATTACAAAAATGAGTTCCCCCATCACTCACAATTGCTCTTGGAGTGCCAAATCTTGTAAAAATGTTCTTCTTAAGGAACTTGATAACGGTTTTGGCATCATTGGTCACACATGCTATCGCTTCCACCCACTTGGAAACATAATCAACACCCACTAGAATGTACTCATTGGCAAAAGACTTTGGGAAAGGTCCCATGAAGTCAACACCCCAAACATCAAAAAGCTCAACTTCAATCATGTTGGTCAAAGGCATTTCATCCTTTCTTGAAATATTACCCACTCTTTGACATCTATCACATTGCAAAACAAATGAGTAGGCATCCTTGAATAGAGTAGGCCAATAGAATCCGCTTTGAATTACCTTAGCAGCAGTTTTCTCACCTCCAAAGTGACCACCATAATCAGAGGAGTGACAAGCATAAAGTATACCTTGTTGCTCATTTTCTGGCACACACCTTCGAATAAGTTGATCGGGACACCGCTTGAATAAGTATGGTTCATCCCAAAAATACTTCTTCACATCATGTAAGAACTTGCGCTTTTGGTGAGAATTAAAATCTGGAGGTAGAACTCCACAAACCAAGTAGTTCACAAAATCAGCATACCATGGAGTTGAAGACTCACTCACAAAGAACAAATGCTCATCTGGAAAGGATGCATCAATAACTTCATTCTCATCAAGTTGAGCCTTCATACTCAACCTAGACAAATGATCAGCTACTTGATTCTCGGTTCCCTTGCGATCTAGGATGTTCAAATTGAATTCTTGGAGTAAGAGCACCCATCGGATCAACCTAGCCTTAGAATCCTTCTTTGCAAGCAAGTATTTAAGAGCCGAGTGATCGGTATAGACAATCACCTTAGTACCCATAATGTAGGACCGAAACTTCTCACAAGCAAATACTATAGCAAGCATTTCTTTCTCAGTGGTAGTATAATTGCATTGAGCACCATCAAGAGTCTTGCTAGCATAGTAGATAGGATGGACAATCTTCTCCTTCTTTTGCCCCAACATGGCCCCAACGGCATAATCACTGGCATCACACATAATAATGAATGGAAGATCCCAATCTGGAGCCACAATGATAGGAGCGGTAACCAACCGCTTCTTGAGCTCCTCAAATGCCTTGACACACTTTTCATTGAAGACAAACGGCACATCTTTTTCTAACAAAGCACAAAGAGGTTTAGTAATCTTAGAGAAGTCTTTGATGAACCGGCGATAGAAGCCCGCATGGCCAAGGAAACTTCTCACACCTTTGACATTGATAGGTGGAGGTAATTGTGCAATCACATCAATTTTAGCTTTGTCAACTTCTAAGCCGTCTTTAGAAACTTTATGGCCCAAGACAATGCCCTCTTTCACCATGAAATGACATTTTTCCCAATTAAGTACAAGGTTGGTCTCTTCACATCTTCTCAACACCTTAGCCAAGTTAGACAAGCATTCATCATAAGAGTCACCAAAGACCGTGAAATCATCCATGAAAACCTCCATGGTGTGCTCAATCATATCAGCAAATATGGCCATCATACACCTTTGAAATGTAGCTGGTGCATTGCAAAGTCCGAATGGCATGCGCTTGAAAGCAAAGGTACCATAGGGACAAGTGAATGTTGTTTTTTCTTGATCCTCTGGGGCAATAGCAATCTGATTATACCCCGAATAACCATCCAAGAAGCAGAAGAATTCCCGACCAGCAAGCTTGTCGAGCATTTGATCAATAAATGGCAAAGGAAAGTGATCCTTGCATGTAGCATTGTTAAGCTTCCGATAATCCATGCAAATCCTCCACCCGGTGACGGTGCGAGTGGGAATGAGTTCATTTGCGGTGTTAGCCACTACAGTCATGCCCCCTTTCTTAGGAACACATTGGACTGGGCTCACCCATGAACTGTCAGATATGGGGTACACAATTCCAGCCGAAAGCCATTTGAGGATTTCTTTCTTCACAACTTCCTTCATCACCGGATTCAACCTTCTTTGATGTTCAATAGACGGCTTATGACCATCCTCTAACAAAATCTTATGCATACAAAGAGAAGGACTAATACCCTTGATGTCGGCAATGGTCCAACCAATAGCTCTCTTATGCTCCTTCAACACCCTTAGCAATTTCTCCTCTTGCAAGTCCGAAAGAATAGAAGAGATAATTACTGGCAAAGTATTAGAATCACCCAAATAAGCATACTTTAGGTGTGAGGGAAGAGGCTTCATCTCAAGAGTAGGTGCACACTCAATGGAGGGCTTCAAAGGAGATTGTAAAGCATTAGACACATCCAATGGCTCAAATGACTTGAACCTAGATGAAGGGAAGGCTTCCATACTAAGTATCTCCTTAAGCTCTTTTTCATTAAAATCTTCAAAGTTCTTTTCACCAATTAGAAATGCTTGTAGAGGATCTTTGATCATAGGTGCATAGAATTCTCGTTTGACAATCGACTCAACCATATCCACCGCGAAGCATTCACTAGCTTCATCATCATGAAATCCTAAAGCCCTGGACATGTTGAAAATTACCTTCTCATCATTCACTCTCAAGGTGATTTCCCCTTTATATACATCAATAAGAGTCCTAGAAGTAGCCAGAAATGGTCTCCCCAAGATGATAGGGATATTCCAATCAACAGCACAATCCAAAACAACAAAATCTGCAGGGAAGATGAATTTGTCTACCTTTACCAAGACATCTTCTATAATTCCTCTAGGTTGGGCGGTGCTACGGTCGGCAAAGAGGAGAGTAACAGTAGTAGACCGAGGTTCACTTAATCCCAAACGGTTGAAAACTGCAAGTGGCATAAGATTGATACTAGCTCCCAAGTCACAAAGAGCCCTGCCATCGAAATTTGTGCCAATGTTGCAAGGAATATAAAAGCTTCCTGGATCTTTCAACTTAGTTGGTAGCTTCCTTTGAATCACCGCACTACATTCCTCAGTCAAAGCTACAGTCTCAAACTCATTAAACCTCCTCTTTTTGGAAAGTACATCTTTGAGGAATTTAGCATACTTAGGCATATTCTCCAATGCCTCGGCAAAGGGGATGTTGATATGGAGTTGCTTGAACATCTCAACAAACTTCTTAAACTGAGTGTCTTCTTCTTTCTTCTTGAACCTTTGAGGGAAAGGTAAAGGAGGTGTGACATTGAGGGATGTAGCCTTTCGCTTCTTTTCTTCCCCCTTGCCCTTAGAATCCTCATTATCAACCACGTTGTTGTCATCAACCCTCTCATCATTAGCCTCAACTATCTCTGAATCTTGGCACACTTGGGGCTCTAGAGTTAGCAAAGGAGAGTTCTCCACAATTTTACCACTTCTCAAATTGATGGCTTGACATTCTTCTTTACCATCCCTTTTAGGATTGGGAATGGTGTTACTTGGTAGCCCTTGTCTACTCAATGCATTGACTTGAGTGGCTAATTGACCCATCTGTACTTCTAGGTTCTTGATAGCTGTATCATGAATAGAGGTTTTAGTGGTAAAAGCCTCTCGGTTCACAAGTAACTGAGTCAACAACTGTTCTATTTTAGATCCATCAATAGGCTTTGGTTGAGGAGCCACAAATCCAGGCGGGGCCGGTGGGCGGAGTGAAGAAGAAGAAGCTTGAGGAGGGTTGAGGCTTGGACCATTTTTCCATGACAAGTTGGGATGATTCCTCCACCCTTGGTTGTACGAGTTGGAATAAGGATTTCCTTGAGAGACCTTACTGGAATTGTTCATGTAGTTTAGAGATTCCAATGTGTAGTGACAATCTTGGGTAGGACGATCTTCTCCACAATTCTCACAGGATTGAATGGAGCTCTGAAGTGCATGTACACCCTTAGGCAAGTGATTAACTATGTTGTTTTGGAATTGCTCAAACTTCTTTGTCAATGCTTCAAGTTGAGCACTAATTGCACCATTGTCACTAGAGCTACTCCCTCGATATTGCATTGTGTTGGTAGCCAAGTTCTCATACAACTCTTGAAGTTCTGAAGTTCTCAATTTATTAATTCCTCCCCCAGCTGCAGTATTCAACATCATTCTAGTAGCTTCATTCAAACCCTTCTGAAAAGCATCAAGCAAAACAAAAGTATGTTGCCCATGACTTGGACAATTTCTCCACATATCCTTGAAACGTTCCCATGCTTCATAAAAAGATTCACCGGGCTCTTGCTTAAAGGTGAGAAGTTCACCTCTTTGGATAGCCCTCAAATCAGTAGGAAGAAACCGAGCCTTGAACTTAGTAGCCAAACTATCCCAGTTGGTGATGGAGTCGGCCGGCAGAGAATTAAGCCAAGCAAGTGCCTTACCCCCAAGAGACATGGGGAATAGGCGAAGTCGCAGTGCATCAGTAGAAACTCCTTGGTGCTTGAAGTTACCACACATCTGAACAAACCTAGTGAGGTGCTCAACTGGGTCTTCAATCTTAGTACCATTAAAGGTACCAATGAGCTGTAGCATCTGAATCATTACAGGTTTAACTTCGAAGTTCCTTGCAGTGATGTCAGGAAGTCTAATGCTAGAGGAATAAGTGATTTCCTCTCTAGCCAAAAACTCCTCCATAGAGATATCCTCTTCTCCCGCATTAGCCGCCATTGGAGGTTGAATTAACGGCTCCTGAGCAGGTGGTTGGATAGGTTCCTCTGGTTGGATAGGTGCTTCCAATTGAAGTGGTTGAGGTCGATCTAGATCAAGAACCACTTCAAAGTCTCCTAGCATACAGTTGGAGAAAGTACCTACAAACAAGAGGATCCCAGGAGTATCAAACTTATCACAACAATTGACAAAGCAACTCAATAAATGTTATTTCTAACTAGAAAATTTAGTAGAAACAACACAATTAAAGTTACCCAAAAACAAGAAATAAAAGCCCAAAGATAATTAAGATCAAAATGTACTCAATGAACTTTAAAATGACTTAAAACTTAGTCCCCGGCAACGGCGCCATAAACTTGTTCGCAAAATTGCTTACCGCAAGAGCACGGGTCAAGTTTAGTAGTATAGTGGAAAAAGTAAGAGTGTCGTTCCAACAGAGACTATGTTTAAGCAAGTTCCTTGAATAAATTATGATTAAAATTAGTTTTGGGTAAAAAGTAAGTGATAGGATT
Organism: Mimosa pudica; assembly: GCA_029929735.1. Lineage (NCBI taxonomy): Eukaryota > Viridiplantae > Streptophyta > Magnoliopsida > Fabales > Fabaceae > Mimosa > Mimosa pudica. The sequence continues at coordinate 3,395,742 of JAKELP010000040.1, forward strand.
GCAATAAAAATAGAGAATATATTTCTAAAGTTAAAAACAAATACCAATGAAAAAGATCTAGGTTTATTTATCCACTTTGTACTTCATGATGCTTTATTAACCCCCCTCTATTGTTAATTAATGAATATTAAGTTGATGCTTGAAGTCTCAAGTATTTGAATAACTCTTCCAAGCTTACTCAAACCTTAGCTAACATTAACATGCATATTTCCATACTACATATTATGCCAACTAGCTTTATAGTCAACCACATCAATTTTGCAAAACTTGGTTAATGAATATTCCTATCTCATTAACAAACTCTCCATTCCTCTTTGGAATTTCAAGACAAGCTTGAATCTAACCTAGTTCATTATTTAGCTATGCTCTTCCAAGCCACAACTAAACAAACAAGCCAAGTGTTGCGCACCACTTAGTAAAAATAAAGCGCAAGTTAAATTCACAACTATAATAAACATTAATTAACAAGAGCAAAGGGTGTTCAAGCATCAATCCATACAAAGCTTCAGAATAAACCTAGAATATAAGTTTAGCTACACATATTGATAAGAGGAAGCTCAAATGTCAGATTCAAATCCATATCCAGCTTCAGAAATACAAGATAATGAAAGGCAAATAGGAAGGAAGGTAAGGAAGTTACAAACAACTCTTGAAGAGCCCCACACAAATCCTTCAATCTAAGCCCCAAATCTTGCTCCAAAGTACTTTCTTGCTAGGTCCTCTTTTGCTCCCACTGTGGCTTGAGGATGAGGAGAGATTGTGGCTTCCACAATATTCTGCAGCTCCAAACACGGCCTCCCCCAAAAATGAGAGAAGATGAAGATGGGTTTTAAGTCTATTTTTTTTTTCGAAAGCTGCAGCTCTCCCTTCGTTCTGCGCGTATGAGTGGAGGACCCCAAAACCCAAAGCAATGCTCTCTCCTTTTCTTTCACTGTCCGCCTCTAGCTCCCCCGGCCCAAAACTATCCATCATCTTCTTTAGGTTCAGCCCTTGCTTCAGCTCTCAACACGTGGCTCCCTCTTCCTTTTTTTTTTTTCTTTTTGATCTTTTTATTTTGTATTTGCACTTGCTCCATGTCCTTTTGCTGGTCAATTGGTCAAATCAACCCCATATCATCAATTCCAAATGGCATAACAAGTATATGTCAACAATGACTAATGATATGAACATTAAAAATTCCATGGCTTGCATTTTCTTCTTCTTAATATCTCTTTTCTTTTTTTTTTATGAAACAATAGTTTGTTTATTTACTATTTATTTCTCTTTCAATTTAGAAACCAACATATTTAAAAATCAAATCTTCAAATCATGTACCAAGTTGGAATCATCTCAAAATCACACATAAATTCCTTTAATTTGCATCAATGACTCCCCAAATATACCCAAAATACATATCAAATCCATGTAAAATTGGGGAGTCATCAGATGTGTAGGAACAATCTTTCATTTGTTAGTTCTTTAGTGTGAATTATCGACATTGATGCTTATTGACTTGAACATATGTTAATTTCATGGTCTATGATTTTAACACATGCTTATAGTTAAAATTTTGTGCTAATCAAGGGTTCTTGTTAGTGGATAATGATGTTGATTGTTCATGCTTAAGAGTTGGCAAATAAATTTAGTAAATTTAATTTGGTCATGTGCTTAATCAACTTAGATTAAGATAATTAATGTTAGGGGTTCCGGTATTAATTATATTGATCTAAGCCTAGCCTAGAGGGGTTCCTCTAGGGAGTTTATTGATTTGACCACTTTACCCCCAAATATTTTATATAAGCTATGATTCTTGAATTTCCCAATCACTAAGAACATCTTATTATCTATTTATCCAAAACTCCTCATTTATTCTATTATTTTTATCATACAAAATATTTTCTAGATTTAATACTAAAAAGAAAGAAGTTAATTAAAATGATTTTTCTCGGTTTCAAACAAGTTTCACACTAGTACTAGGTAATTAGTTACATTTATAGGCTCCTTTGAGATCGATACCCGGGGATAACTTCCACTTACCCCGAGGTCCAAATTATCTTGAAGGATTGGTCTCGAGGCACTACACCGACCCGCTAATCCGGCATCCTTCAATGACGCAGATGAAGAAGAAGAGGAAGAGGAATCCATGAAAAGGGGATGTGCCATAGTGGGGACCATCACTCTCTTTTCTTCTGTAAATACTTGCTTTTTCTCGGTTTATGATTTAATTTATGAAACAAATTAAAAGTATAATGGCAGATTTGTTCAAAACAAAAGATTATAATGGTAGATTTGTTCCGCCAATAACAATCTTGCCCCAAATGAATATAATTTTGCAGATGAATAAGCAATTATCATCTTATAATATGAATCATTTGAATCAGATTGTTGCCCCATGAAATCAGGTTGCAGATTAATCAATAAAGAAAGTTTCCAACCCTTATTTAGACCCACAATGATCTCATAGATTTGTTACCTATTCTGTAATGAATGTTTCATGTGTGAGAAGAAGAGGAAGAAAGATACGATACATACATGGTGTAAATTAAAATGTTTCTTGTGAGAACTTAAGAGCCTTTAGATGAAAATAAGGGTCAGGATTTAGAGAGGCTGAGGGACGCAGAGAAATGGGAGGCTGAGAAAATCCAGATCCAATTTGAATGCCAAATCAGATAATTATTGTTGTTGTTGTTGTTCTAAGAATATATCTGTTTTTTGGCTTTGTTCATTATGAACTCTAAATTCTATATTTTTTAAGATATGTTCTATATATAGAGATTTCCTTTCTCTTTTTTACATTAATATTTTTCGAAAGTGTTTCTTCCCCATGAACTTGTAGTCTAATCAAAAGAGTGAGAGAGATCAATGTAAACTCTTGGTGAACTTATAAAATAAAATCTATTAGGGAATGATATATAAACTCAAAAAATTGGTGGATGATAGAGCATAATACATGGTGTTATGTGATCCATTCATTCGACCTCATGTAGTGAAATAAAACTTTATTGTGGTTACTTCTTTACCTGGAATGAATTCACCGTATTATTTAATTTCCTAATAATTCATTATACATGAATACTACGGATAGACAACTGATACAATAATCATGAAGGTGCACCGAATACATCATTAGTGCTGTTAAAGGTTCATTATCTGAAATTATTGAATTTCATTGAAGTTTTGGGATTTGTTTTAACTCATAATTGGAAACGAATTATACGAATTAATTTGCTAAAATTATATTATATATGGTAAGGTTGTTGTATCGGTAAATTCAAGATTCAAATTTCACCAAAAAAAAAGATTAAAAATTTGATATAATTTCAAAAATTGTGCGCCAAAAAAGTTAAAAAAATGATTAATTAACAATAAGAAAATTTCGTGCTGTAAAGTGTAAACTCTTATTGCATATGTAAGTTTTAATTTTAATTGTAATAAAAATGTAAGTTTCAATTAAAAATTAGGGTTAAGAGTCATATTTACTCTGAAAGTATGCGTATAAGGATCATATTCGTCTTTTACAGTTAAAATGTTAATGGTCAAATATATTATCTTTCGTACATACTTTACGAGTAAATATGACCCATCGTGCAGACTTCTAGTGCAAATATGACTCTTCATATATATTTCAAGGGCAAATATGATCATTTGTGTACACTTCCAGGGTAAATTTGGGATAAAATACTTGGCATATATGATTTGTGCATACTTTAGGGGTAAATATGAACTTTGACTTAAAAAACTATTCAAAATATACAGATGGTCAAGACTCAAGAGTCAATACCTTATTTGTAAGTAATCGGTATGTGTTGTTATATATGGAATCTTATATATATGAAGTTGAATTCATGTATAAACTTTGATTTGAAAAAGAAGGTGTGATTTGTGAATTATATATAAGTACCATAACTAAAATTCTCATATAAACAATTTTTTAAATACATAATTAGAAACTCTAAAATAATATATTATGTGTGTATAACTGTATATGCATAATTCGTGTTAAAAAGATTAAAAATTGATAAGATTTTTTAAAGAAATTGATTGCTTAATATGGGACTTATAACTAAATAAACTATATTAATCATCATTATAACGAGAATAAGTTTTTGAGAAAACTTATCAATTTCAAAAGATGTGCGTTTGGAAGGAAGGAAATGGGAGGAAGGAATTTTTTGGTAATTTACATAGGGCCCATAAACTTTCTTTCTCCATCTTATACTTTTTGTGGGACCCACAAACTTTACATCTCATAAGTACATATACTTTCCATCTTTACCCTCTTACACTAATTTCCATTTCTATTTCCATCCATCTCAATTCCTCCTTGCTTGGGCGGAAATAAGAAATGGAATTTTGAAAAATGTTAATTTACATCCTGGAGCCACACAAGAGCTTTCTCTTTGCATCTCACACTTTTCCTGAGCCCCACAAACTTTACATCTCATCATTACCTCTATTTTCCATCTTTTACCCCATACACTCATTTCCAATTCCATTTCAATTTCCATCATCTCAACCAATTCAAACTGACCCAAAATTAAGGCTACATTTGATTGATGTACAAGAATTTGGAAATGGAAATGGAAGAAAGAAAAGGAAATAGTAATTTACATATATCCCGATCCCTACAAGTACAAGTTCTCTCTCAATCTCACAATTTTTCTGGGTCCCACAAAATTTTACATCTCATTATTACCTAATTTACCTCTACTTTCCATCTTTACCCCTTTCACTCAATTCCATTTTCATTTCCATTTCCATTATACACTATAGAGAATGAAGAATTCAAGATTTTATAAAGCCACTCTTTTGGAAAAAAACCACTAAACTTAGTATGTGAATGAAATTCAATAAAAATAGATTTATTATTGAATTATTGAAGAGATAAGAGAACCGTACATTATTTAACATATTCATCTTTATTTTCTTTATTCATATAAGAAAAGAACAACACAAATACTAGAGGGCAAAGAAAATTAAACTCCATAATAGTCCTATATCCGAGTGTAGTTACCCGAGATTATCACAATTGGACTCCTCACAACATGGGTCCCATCTGACCATACCAACGATGAAGTGATTGCTTCCTGATTCAAAAGATCATTTCCACTTACACTTACCACAAAAGATTTCGTCTCCTTCAATGACTTAAACGATAGAACTTCAGGTTTCACACTCAAACTCATATTTAAACTTGGTGAAGAAAAACTTGCCTTGTAGATTGAGTTTGCAAATCCAACATTTGTCACTACCCTCGTAAATTCAACCATGAATGGCGTAAAAGCCTCAACCTTAGCCGCTAATGAAGGGTAATTTAGACTTTTCACCAAGTCTTTGTTGTGAGAAGATCTAGGATTATCACAAGTGCAATTTCTCTCTCCACAAATCTTCTTAATTTGTGAAGTGTTCAACCCAAAATTACACAACATTTCCACATAATCATTCTTTGATATGTCATAAATCAAGCCAGGATCACTAGCTTTTACAGGATCCAAAAGCCCTGATCCATATTGAAACTCACCAACCAAGTCCCAATACTTGTCATCATAACCATCAATTATCTTCTTCTTCATGGGTTTTGCCGTGGTTAAAATGGCAGATTTTATAGCAGAAGGTGACCAATCAGGGTGAAGAGCCTTCAAATAAGCAGAAATTCCAGAAACATGAGGGCAAGCCATGGAAGTTCCAGACAAAAAATTATATCTCACAGATCTTTTATCTCCTAAACATCCTGAAACTGAGCCATGAGGTGAATAAGAAGCCAAAATATCTACTCCAGGAGCATTAATATCTGGCTTCAAAATCTCTGGAATTAATGAATTAGGCCCACGTGCAGAGAATGAAGCAGTTTTTGGAGCATACTTATCCTTAAAAATCTCACTCTTCATTATCTCAGCTTTAGGATACTTACTTGAGTTTACATATGACACAACACTCTCAAAATCTCCCTTTGGAATCTTAAGTGAAGGTAGATCCACCACGTCCGCAACATCGTCAAATGAATAGTACCCGTTTTCTATGACACCCATAATACCATGTTCCAGAAAGTTGACCTCTTCAGGTCGTGTTAGACATAACACAATTTTACCTTTGACTTTGTCTGGTTGGTCAACACAATTAGTGGTTGATATAGGAATCTTTGTCCTATTTGAAATGAAAGAATTTATGGAGATTCCTGTTATTGTTTTCCCATTTCCTAGAACAAGTTTGTCTATGATTTTACGATCTGTGGTACTTGCACCAACAGTTAGGATCCATGGGGCAACACTTGTGACAGTGGACATTTCAGGGCCATTATTACCGGCTGATTGGACGGTGAGGATTCCTTTCTCCATGGCGTGGAAAGATCCAATGGCTATTGCGTCGTTGAGGAAATCAAGGGTGCGCTCAAGACCTAAGGATACTGAAATGACATCAACGCCATCTGAAATGGCGTCATCAAAAGCAGCTAAGATATCTTCTCCTTTGCAAACATTTCCTTCAAAATTACAAGCTACATATGCAGCAATTCTTGCTGATGGAAATCCTCCCCTTGCTGTACCTGTTCGGATCATAATTACACAAATTGTGATATGCGTTTATATTATTGTATACCTACCGATTAATACACACGACAAATTCATCTAATTTGATTGGAGAAGCATGTTAGTTAAGTTAGAAATCACTTTTTTCTAGAACACCCTAGTCATTCATTTTCCTTAATTAAATCCACCCTCCCTTCTTGGTGGCAACAATGAGAGTAATTTGGGATAATGGAAAGAATTAGAAATTTTTTCTATGTTTTGCATTAGAACAATGATCAACTTTCTAAATATGTTCTACTCCCTCCGGTCCCTAATGTAAGAGCCCAAAATTTGAATGGTTTTGGTCCCTAATGTAAGAGCTCACCTCATATTCTCTCCTCATTTAATGCATTTTTTCCTACTTTACCCCTAACTCTCTTTCATATTTATTAATGCTTATGTATTTCTCTCTCTTAAAAGTACCATAATAAATATGAGCAATTTTGGAAAAGAAGCATTAACTTCAGACACCCAACTAACATTCACATGCTTTCTTAAGAAGCGTTTTTTTGACGGCTAGCTCTTACATTAGGGACCGGAGGGAGTATATTTGAAGAAAGTATGGCGACTATACAAGAAAAACTTAGCACGAATACAAAACATGTTTTAGGACATGTATGTACTCCTAATTTATTTCTACAATATTTGTATCTAACCATGTTTATTTTGTTTAGAAAAGTATGAATGTAAGAATGTATTCAAAACTTTAAATCAATTATTATTCCTCATTCAATTCCCTGTAATTTTGACCTCTTCGGTGGTACTCGACCAACAACCCGTAACCCAATGTTACCATGTCACTCTAGTTTTAAATTCATGTTCAGACGTTACAACCTCATGCATGTCCATCATGAAATACATTTCCCCTCTAAATTTTTGGAATAAAGATTCATAGAGTCAAACTAACTTCAAGAATCATAAAGTTATAATAAAGCCAAAATTATGACTTCTTACTTAATCATAACTATGTGCTTGGACACAAAGCAGATTAATTTTCGCTCCATAAAAATACTAAAACAGTACATACCGTTTGCTATTCCATAAAAGTTAACATCACGAACTAGGCTTCCTGCAATTATTGAAGCAGTATGAGTTCCATGCCCATCTCTATCTCTTGCAGAATCACGATCCTTGCAGTATATCCTGGCTCCGATAATCTTCTTATTGCATGTAAAGTTCTTCCCACCAGCACAAGCACCTTTCCATTTCTTAGGGACACGGCTAAAGCCTTCATCAATGAAACTCTCAGATTCTGGCCATATTCCATTGTCAATAACTCCAACAATAACATCACTACTTTTATTTTCACCTAATAACGACTTTCTTCTTCCTCTTTCTTCTTCTTTCTCTGTGAATCCCATGAAGTCCCATGATCTTGTTGTCTGTTTTCGATACGTCACGCTTTCGAAAACTGAGACAACATCTTCCAACCTAGCCACCTTGTCCCTCTCATCACTTGTGAGTTTTGCTGCAAATCCATTGAAGCTTTTAGTGTAGCTTCGAATCAAGGAGTTTGAAACATCATGGCCATTCTTATTAAAGGTAATCACTTGTTGGAGAATACTAAGATGGTGAGAAGTCATTGAGGAGTAAAGAGAAGAAGATTTCGTGGGAAGTGATCCCATGTAGATTATGTAAGTTTTCTTATCATCATGATTATCATCACCACCTTCACTACTTGCGACACATTGCAATGGATTTAGTCTAAATATTGCAAGAAACAGAGACAAACAAATGAAAATTATTATGGAATTTTGCTTGTCCATATTGTGGAAGCCACTGAATGTAAGGCGGCAAGTATTATTGGTAGTGTTATATAACAAGACACAAGCAGTTAGGTACTCACACACACACACACACACACACACACACACACACACTTAAACGATTAAATTTGTTTTGAATAGTTATTTATTAGATAAATTGAACTTGGCCTGAAATCTGAAATCAACTGTACTATTCTCCTAATGAATCGTATGCATCCCTGTATGTTAATATTAGATGTGGAGATGCATGTATTAACATTTATTATCAAATTACTAGTATGCATTAATTGGCCCAAATAATAGTAGTTTATTTATAAAATCCTATTACATTTATCTGTTTAAATTTGCATTTGTATTTTTTGTAATTATATGGATGAATCGACATTGAACATATCATACCCAAAATTGTCGTGAGTTTAAATAAACTCGTGAAGGGAATATAATTAAAATCGGATCATAAACTCATAAGAATTTACCTTTATGAATAAATATATTTTTCCACTATATAATCAAATAAAAACAAAAAAAAACAATAATTTGACTTTAATATATTTAAAATGTAAATAATTGATATTAATAATATTTCAACATTTTTTACTTCACCAACCTCAATAAACTTTTTTTTTAAAAAAATTCATATAATTTCATTGAACATTGTCAAATGAAAATAATATAAATGAGTTTTATACTAAGTTAACATTGAGTTTTTATCGAATTCATAGGCAGAATAAATTTATTGACTCGTGATGCGTTTTGGTTATGTAGAGAAAAATGGTGAAATCGGAGGATCAACTCACGAAATTGACCCAATAATTGTAATAAGTTCAATTTAGTTTTGAAAACAGTTAAGTTAAAAGATATGTTTTGTATCGTTTTTTTTTTTCATTTCGTGGAAATGAATAGTCATTTACTAATCAAATCACTGCAATTTTTGTAATAATAACTACAAATTACAGATATACTGTATTTAGTACAATAATCAAATTCGAGTATTGTCAAATGATCAATGATGTTTAATACTCTCCCAAAAGTACCTTTTACATTTATAGTAAATACTTATATAAATTAAATTTAAGGGCGAATGTGCAAAAAAGGTTCTAAACTTTACCTAAAAGTGTGTTTCTAAATATATATATATATAATCATCTAGAGTACTAATTAGTCTATTTCATTAAGATATTTAACCTAACTACCATACATATTTTTAAATGGACATTGAGTATCAATACTCTGAACAAAAAAGTTACAAGAACAGCGCGGTTGGCTGATCAAAATCAAAAGATCCTGGCTGCAAAGTCTATAATCCTGCAAAGTCTATGATCAAAGGCATGCATATTACTCCATATTTTATTATCCAGCTCAGCTTCGTTTTTTTGGGGTCTGAAAACTCAATCAGCTTCTTAAACGGGCCTCATGGGTCAGCTTCGAGCCTTCTATATTATAAAGCTATAAAAAATAAAAATAAGATGCAACAAAAATTAAATGCCTGTTCTAATGAGGCTCTCAGCCCATCTAGCAAAGTTTTTATAAGATGTCAGACCTGATAAAAAGTTTTTCAGTCCTGATTTGTGATACCACTAGTAGTAGCCATCAAAACTCAATCCAATAGTAGAGATATTAAATAGAGAGGGATGGTAGTGGAGACACTCCTTGCTCAAGTTAAAGGTTAACTAAGTTAGTTATTTGTAAAGAATAATATTGGTAATTTTCCTAAGATATATCCCTCATCATTCGTATTGAAATCGGCATGCTTATTGATGGGAACCCATTTTAATATGTATAATTCAGGACAATTATATAAAATCAATAGAAAAAGTGGATCGGGTATATATACTCATGGAAAAACCTAGATACAAATCAATCCATAAGAGCATGTGTAAAAAGTTTTTGGTGTAAAATTTTCGAAAAATATCCCGATGCTTTTATTTTAGTATTCTGAAAAAAAAAGCTTGAGTGAAACATTATATATATCATTGTGGAACTAATTCAATCTTGTTAATCTTTAATTTGAACCTCACTTGACTATCTAAAGGCTATCTTTATCTATGATTGATGACCTTTATTGTTCATTTAGATTGTTTATCTGAGTTATTACTACTCAATTTATTTTCCTTCACACACCCTGGCCTTTTATTATGTATAAAAAGTTTTTGATACAATTCATGGATCAATTTCATTTCATCCATTTTTAAATCTAGAATTGCCACCAAGTCTGTCAAAAAAAAATCTAGAATTGCCAAATTTGACAAGCTTATTTAATCAAACATGGGTACCATTTTATTGAGTTGTTGATTTAGATGGGTTAAATATCATTTTGGCCTATAAACTATTTCAAATGATTCAATTTGACCTACAAACAATAAAATAGCTTATTCTAACCTACAAACAAAATAAGCCATTTTATTTTGATCATTTTATTAGTCAAGTTGACTCTTATTTTGTTTGTAGATCAGACTAACCCTTTTATTTTGTAGGTCAGAATAAGTCATTTTATGGTTTGTAGGTTTTTATTGTTTGTAGGTCAAATTGAGTCATTGAAAATAATTTATAGGCTAAAATGATATTAATGACTTATTGATGGGATATGATATTTAGGAAATTATTATTTAATGGGAATCACAAAAGAATAAAAAAGATGACAAAGAGATTTGAAGATTATTATATTAGGAATTAGTATTTCTAGATTGTTCTATTTTAATTTTACATTTATTGTGATCAATTAGCATTAAGTATGATTTATATTCTAGAGTATTCTATCATTAATATTTAGGGTTAGGTTGAGGCCTATATATAGTCCTTCAACTATTTGCTATGTAGACTTTGATGATTTGAATAATAAACATAATATTGTGTTGTCTTCTCCTCTTGATCTCTTCTCTTGTTCTCTTCCTTCTAAATTCTCTCTTCTCTCTTCTTATTCTACTTCTACTTCTAAACTCTCATACACCCTCTTTATTCTCACACTCACACTGCATCAATTGGTACCAGAGTCTTGTTTCACATCCTTTCCGTTGCTCAAATTCCCTCATCGCCGTCAACTAACTACCGTTCGTCAAGATCATCATTCAAAAAAAATTTCACTTGGAAGGAATTCTACGGTATTTTTCTCTTTCTATTAGTGTTATCTTATTTTTATTTAAAAAGAAAAAAAGAGAGTTTGATTATTTTTTTTGTTTGATTGTAGTAGTTTTTTTCTATTGTTGCGAGAGAAAAAAAGGAGAGAGAAAAGCAAAAAAAAGGGAAAAAGGAAAAAAAGCAAAAGAAGGAAAAAGAAAAAAAAAGTCAAAAAAAAGAGAGAAAAGAAAAAAAAAGAAAAACGAAAAAGAAAAAAAAATTGTGGAAAAAAGTGTGATTTTTTTTTTCAATTTTTGTTTTTTTTGTTTTAGTCATCTATAAGCTTTTATCTCTCCAACATTTGGCCCTATACCCGGGTCACATTTGCCCTAAGTTAGTAGAGATTTCTAACAGATTCCATGAAGGGTTTCCCTCTGAGGTTTTTGTGAAGGTCTCGCTCAAGTGTTTACTTATTTAGCAAGAATAATCTCTGAGGCTTGTCCCTGAAGGTTAAACTTGTTAAGTAGGGCTTTCACCTTTTTTGTGGATGCAACTTGGGAACCTTATATAAGTTAGAGACTCACCTTTAAACCTAAAAAGCATGTTACCTTGTTACACCAATGAGTTTCAAGAAATATACATCATTAGGACATCCTTTTGAATATGATACCATATATGAATATAATACTCATTATGATTATGAAAAATATGATGAAGAAGAGTATTATATTGATGAAGAATGCTGTGAAGATGAAATATGCAAAGAATATGATGAGAATATGCCAAAAAGCAATAATTATGCTCTGGCCTGATGATTATTATATAAAGAATATTACAGAGAGAGAGGAGGCAGCATGCATGTGCCAAGCTCGTGAGGGAATCCTAACAAATTACACAAATCATAACAGAATGCAATTTGGTATGACACGTATAGGTATACAGCTGTACACAATCTATATAGTATTTATTTTATATTATTTAATTCTCTAACATCCCCCCTCAAACGAGTGGGAGTGGTACACAACCCGAGTTTGTGACGAAGATAACTAAATTGAGGCTGTGTGAGAGCTTTGGTTAGACAATCAGCAATTTGATCTGAGGAAGGCACGTATCGAACATCTAGAAACTTAGAGAGCACCATATCTCGTACAAAATGAAGATCAATTTCAATATGTTTACTACGGGCATGTTGAACAGGATTTGCTGCCAGAACACCAGCACTGAGATTATCACACCAAATAGTTATAGGTTGTTTTAGCCATAGTCCTAGTTCAAATAATAAAGATGATATCCATTTGTTTCTGCTGCCCCATCTGCGAGTGCCCGATATTCAGATTCTGCTGAAGATCGAGATACTATTTTTTGTTTTCTGGAAGACCATGAGACAAGAGTGTCTCCAAAATATACACAAGTGCCTGCCATTGATTTTCGATCATTAATATCAGCAGCTCAGTCAGCGTCAGTGAAACCTGTAAGTTGAATAGATCGAAGAGGTTGAATATGAAGGCTCAAACGATAAGTTCCCTTGAGATATCGAAATATTCTCTTGACACCTTGAAAATGAACTTCAGTTGGGCTAGACATGAATTGACTTAGTTTATTAACTGAATAAGCAATATCAGGACAGGTGGAAGTAAGATACTGTAGAGATCCAATGGCTTGTCTGTATAGAGATAGATTAGTCATCAATTTTCCTTCAGTAGCTGAAAAATGTCTCCCTGTGACCATGGGTGTTGAAACAGGAGCACATCCAAGCATATCAAACTTATTAAGCAGATCAATAGTGTATTTAGCTTGACTAAGAAAGAAACCTGATCTGTCTCGGAAAATTTCAATGCCAAGAAAGTTGTAGACCGGTCTTAGATCCTTTAAAGCAAAAAGGCAATTTAATTGACGAATGAAGGTAGCAATAGAGTGAGGATCATTACCAGTAACTAGGATATCATCAACATACACCAGAATAAAAATAGTAACTTGTGAGGTACGTAGAATAAATAAAGAGATATCACTCTTTGCATTCTTGAAACCCCAGCTTAAAAGTGTTCTTCGTAGTCTATCAAACCATGCTCGTGGAGCTTGTTTAAGACCATACAAAGCTTTGACTAGCTTACAAACATAATGAGGATGCAATTTATCAACAAAACTATCAGGTTGTCGCATATAAACCGTCTCTTCTAAGAAGCCATTAAGAAAAGCATTGTTGACATCAAGTTGCCTTACCTCCCATTTATAAGTGGCTGCAATAGCTAAAATGAGACGAATTGTAGTGGGCTTTATAACTGGGTTGAAGGTGTCATTGCAGTCAATGCATGCCTGGTGATTGTTGAAAACCTTTAGCTACTAGGCGAGCTTTGTGCTTGAGAATTGAGCCATCGGCTTTGAATTTTGTTTTAAAAAACCATCTACAGTTAATGAGTTTTTGATGTTGATTTGGTGGCACAAGAATCCAGGTTCGATTCCTTTGAAGAGCTTCAAATTCTTCAAGCATGGCACCTCTCCAATGTGGAGACAACAGTGCAGCTTTCACAGAAGTAGGTTCAGCAGCCTTTGAAAATGAAGATAAATCTTCAGAAGTAAGGAGCCCTACGAAAGGATGTTTAGGTTTTACTATTCCTGCCTTTGACCTTGTGATCATAGGATGTTGATTAATAGGCTGTGGTGAGTGAACAAAACTTGTATCTGAATTATGCAGAATAAGCGCACAAGTAGCAGAACTTTCAGAGTTAGGTGAAGAAGATTCAATGATGGAATCAGTGTTAGGCCTTAAGACAACATCATCACCATGATTAGCTTGGACTGATGAATGTTTTTGCTGTTGTTGAACCAGCAATAAAGGAATTGAGTCATTCTCAGTGTGTTGATTCCCAGATTTTCTATTTAAGAAACCTGTCACAAAAGGAAAAAAAGAGGCATAAAAAACCACATGTCTAGAGATGTAAACACGGCCTGTTGGACTTAGACATTTAAATCCTTTATGTTGTTGTGTAGGACCAAGAAATACACACTTCTGGCTGTGAAAATCAAACTTATGATTCTGATAGGGACGAAGGCACGGATAGCATGCACAACCAAAAGGTTGTAAGTCAATATAGTTTGGCTCAATCTTCTTCAATTCAAGAAGTGGTGTTTTGCCATTTAATACCAATGTTGGTAATCGGTTAATTAAGTACACAGCATTTTGAAAAGCATCAACCTAGTAAGTTAGAGGCAGCCTTGCTTGAGCCAATAATGTAAGTCTCATTTCCACAATGTGACGATGCTTACGTTCTGCTCTCCCATTTTGAGAGGAGGTATATGGACATGTGTATCGAATCTTAATACCAGATTCCTGTGCAAGAGAAATAAAGGCTTATACTCTGCACCATTATCACACTGTATTGTTTTGATTTTGGTATTAAATTCATTTTCTACTTGCTTTTGAAACACCTTGAAGGCATGAACAACTTCACTTTTATGCTTTAAAGGGAAAAACCATGTATATCTGCTGAAATCATCCACAAAATGAATATAATAAAGGTGTCCTCCATTTGATTGAACTGGAGAGGGAACCCAGATATCAGTATGAATTAATTCAAGAGGATGAGAAGAACGAGACACAGAGGCAGTAAAAGGCAAGCATTTGGATTTCCCTAATTGACAAGATTCACAAACATAATTTTCATTAATAGGAATGTTGATATTACAACTTCTTAGAATTTTTTTCAAAATCCTAGTACTAGGATGTCCTAACTTGTAGTGCCATAGCAGAAAATCATCAAAAACATCAGTAGAAACACGAGAAACAGCAGCTAAACATTGAGCAGAATTGGGATGACACTTTCCATTAGTCATGGGATACAGTCCTTCCTTGGGTCTCCCTTCCATTAGCACCTTGCCTGTCACTTGGTCCTTCACAATACAACCTTCATTAGTAAAAATTATAGCAACAGAATTATCCTCAACCAATTTATGAACACTTATGAGATTCTTTGCAGCAGATGGAACAACCAAAATATCTTTCAGAATAAGATTAGATTTAGGAATAGATGCAGAACTTATACCCTTAATTTTTGCCTTTTCACCAGTAGATGTTATTAAGTTAGACATACCTCCACAATCAGTTTGAGGAGCAAGATCAGAATTGCTAACATGAAAATTTGATCCACTGTCCATATACCATGATGGATCCACTACAGTTTGGGGACTTGCATAATGAGACTGAGGAGAGAAACCATAAGAGTTCCTATTGTAATCCCAAGGTGAGAATGAACCACGACCTCCCTAAGCATCTTGGCGTGTGTAGCAACTATCATAGGTGTGGCCATAACGCTCACAGTAAGAGCAGAAAGGACGATTTCCACCATGGAATTGACCTCTGCGACCACGGTAGCTACCACGGCGACCAGGACCACGAGATCCTCTTTGACCACCACCACGACCTTGCCCTTGCCAAGAACGTTCAAATGATTCAGATCTGTGCTGATTATTATCACGATGATCTTTTCCTGCTTGGCTTAGTGAAGAATTTTTCTGAGTGAAATTAGCCGAAGGTTGAATTGAGAGTTGAGACATAGCATTAACTTGTTCTAACCGACTCTCAAAAGTGAGAAGAATGGTTGAAGCTTCAATCCAAGAAACGTCTTGGTCCATCAATTTTACTACAATAGCATTATAATTATGATCCAGCAGCCCACGCAAATCATTATTAATAAGTACCTCATTTGAGATTGGAGCTCCAGCTAAAGCAAACTGATCATAGAGGGTTTTCATTCGAGAGAGATATTCTTCCATCTTCATGGATCCCTTAACAATAGTAGTCAACTCATTCTGATAAAGCATGACTCGGCTTCGAGAAGACGCAGCTGTTAGTTCTCGAGCCGCCACCCACAGCTCTCTTGCAGTGTTGCAATGAAGAAGTTGGGATCTTACCTCTGGAGTAAAAGTGTTTCTTAGCCATCCTACTAAGAGACGATCGATGGCATGCCATTCACGATACTCAGGATTAATCTCAGCAGAACCAGTAACTCGACGAGAAGGAGCAACACCGAGGCCATCGATGTGAGATTCAAGCATGTTCCCTTCAATCAAGGGAAGAACAATCGAAGACCAAACAAGATAATTTCCTCGATCCAACTTGACCGAAGAGGTGAGACTTGAGGACTGAAAAAGAGGATAGGC
This sequence comes from Mimosa pudica, assembly GCA_029929735.1. NCBI lineage: Eukaryota > Viridiplantae > Streptophyta > Magnoliopsida > Fabales > Fabaceae > Mimosa > Mimosa pudica. The sequence goes on from JAKELP010000040.1 coordinate 3,412,261, forward strand.
TTTTGAAAAAGCAGAGGAAGCATTGGACAGAGATGACGTTGAACTTTCAGAGCTGGGAGTAGTCATCTTGCTCTGATACCAAGATGAAATATGCAAAGAATATGATGAGAATATGCCAAAAAGCAATAATTATGCTCTGGCCTGATGATTATTATATAGAGAATATTACAGAGAGAGAGGAGGCAGCATGCATGTGCCAAGCTCGTGAGGGAATCCTAACAAATTACACAAATCATAACAGAATGCAATTTGGTATGACATGTATAGGTATACAGCTGTACAACACAATCTATATAGTATTTATCTAATATTATTTAATTCTCTAACATATGATGATAGCATTAACTTCTACTCAAATGAGTTTCAAGTTGACGAAAATTATATATGGGTGGAAGAACGCTCCAATGATTTAGATATGCATGTGGCTTTATTTCAACGCCTCGAGTTTATTGAGAAATGTAATAAGGCTAATGGAGTGTACAATGAAGAATTTGAACAAGAACATTCTATGATATTGGATGCCTTGGAGACTATTCGCCAACGTATGAGAAATCCTTACATTCAGGGGAGGAGTCAAATAAACCAAGCAACTAATTCAACTAAGGTAGTAGAAGGTTCTCCTTTAGAACTACAAGAGTTCTCTTCAACTGTGGAAATCACTCATGCTAATGAGGTTACTCTACCAGAATTTATTCCACAACAGACAACAAAAGTAGAAGATTCTCCTTTAGAGCTACAAGAGTTCTCTTCAACTGTGGAAATTACTCATGCTAATGAGATTTCTGTACCATAATTTATTCCACAACAGACAACAAAAGTAGAAGATTCTCCTTTAGAGCTAGAAGAGTTCTCTTCAACTGTGGAAATTACTCATGCTAATGAGATTTCTCTACCAGAACTTATTCCACAACAGAAAACAGATCTAGAAGATTCTCCTTTAGAACTAAAAGAGTTCTCTTCAATGGTGGAAATCACTCGTGAGGTTACTCTACCAGAACTTCTTTCAGAACAAACACTACCAGACAGTATTTCAACTAAGATGGATCATTCTGAGATTTTAACCACTAAGGATCAAATTAATCATATGATTGGTAACATTAATCAAGTTGATTTCAACTGTGAAGAGTTTATTTTTGGTGAATATTTCAATTACTCCAAACCAATGAAGATAGATCTTTCCTTAATTGGGACTATGAGAATGCAAGATTATCAAACTAAAGTTTCATTTGTCCAATCCAGTGCTTCTTTGTTGAACAAGTCACTCCAACAATACCTTGTTTGTTGGAAAGGATTTCCAGATGCTCATACTGATAAAACTAGCTACTTTATCAAAGGTTCTCTCTTTTGGTACCTCACATGTTGGAAAGGACTTCCAAATCAAAGTTTCACATTGAAGTTTTTGCAAGTTGTTCACTCTCTGCTCGGGTTTCTCTTTTATTATCTCATCTATTGGAAAGGTTTTCCAGAGTTTAATTGTTATCAAGCTACTTGCAATGGTTTGATCTTCAAGTACCTCACTTGTTAGAAGGGATTCCCAAATCAAAAAACCACTTTGATAATTAGGCTTACACATCTATATCAACTCGTCAAGAGTCGAGTTTTTCAAGCGGGGGAGAAATGATGGGATATGATATTTAGGAAACTATTATTTAATGGGAATCACAAAAGAATAAAAAAGATGACAAAGAGATTTGAAAATTATCATATTAGGAATTAGTATTTCTAGATTGTTCTATTTTAATTTTACATTTATTGTTATCAATTAGCATTAAGTATGATTTATATTCTAGAGTATTCTATCATTAATATTTAGGGTTAGGTTGAGGCCTATATAGTCCTTCAACTATTTGCTATGTAGACTTTGATGATTTGAATAATAAGCATAATATTGTGTTGTCTTCTCCTCTTGATCTCTTCTCTTGTTCTCTTCCTTCTAAATTCTCTCTTCTCTCACTCTTCTCTCTTCTTATTCTACTTCTATTTCTAAACTCTCATACACCCTCTTTATTTTCACACTCACACTGCATCACTTATTTTGTAATTAATATTGCCAAAAAACCCTTTCTTATTTGCAACTTCACATAATAAAGCTATTGATATGGACTCACATAAGCATTTCACGCCAACATTAAAGAACCAACTAACGTTTGATCATTTGGATTGTTAAATTGGGGCAACATTGAACCCAATTGTTTACTTCTATGACAATATTACACCTCAAAATACTTGAGATGAATCCATAATTCCTCAAAAATTCCTAGGGCGAATTTGCACCCTTACCCAACAAATATATACTTATGATATAGAAATTATTATTTTACACTTAGAACATTAAATATTTTTGTTACATGCATTGATATTTTTTTGTCTTGTGTCATAAGGCTAGTTTTCGATTCTGACCTCCAATCTAGTTCCTACTTACCTATGCAAATTTTGTTGATAAGTCGAGATAAAATAACACTCAGACAATTAACAACATTCAACAATCATGCCTTTATGGGAACAAGGATGCGAACACCATGTAAGAGACACATTATAACAAAATATCATCTGCAAATAAATTTATTTATGCTTTAAGCCAATACCAAGTCATTATTTTAATATTCAAAATTTTCAAACTAAAAGGTATATTAACCCCTAGTTAACCTCAAACTAAGCGAGCATTCACAACAATAGGACTTTGAACACTATGAGAGCCATCTGACCATACAAGAGATGAGAATAATGCTTTTCCTGCTGCTAATTTCTCTCCAACAATTCTCACAACAAAAGATTGTTTCTCCCTTAAAGACTTGAAGGACAACACCTTAGGTTCCACTGTGATGTTGAGTCCAGGAGTTGATTGTACAGTTACCTTGTACTCTGAACTAACAAATCCAACATTTGTGACTGTTCGGTTAATCTCAACACTGAATAGTTCCATAGATGGTACTTCTACTAATATTGAAGGCATGTTCGAATTTTTTATCAATGATCTAGAAGAAGATTCGGGGCATGTGACATTTCGATCGCCTGAGATTCTTTGAATAATTGAATCATCATAACCAAGATTGCAGAGAACTTCAAGGTAATCTTGTTTTGAAAGATCATAGACAAGTCCAGGATGAATAGCTTGGACAGGATTAATATGTCCTGATCCATAAGAAAAGGAATCTATAGGGTTATTCATAGGTTTAGCAGTGGTCATAATGGCAGATTTGATCGCTGCTGGAGACCAATCTGGATGAAAACTTTTCACATAAGCAGCTACTCCAGATACATGAGGACATGAAAGAAAGTTGTACTTAACCCTTCTTGGGTCTATTTTAACACCTGAAGAAGCAATTAGAAGTATATTTTATATATACACTCAAACTCAAATATAATTAATTAGGTTGATGAGGCAATGATACAAGGGATGCTAGAGAGTGGTTCATTAGATGTCTTAAACACAAAAGACATTCAGGAAAAGCTTGACACGAGAGAGAAATCAATAGAAATTCTTAACAAAATTTTTATGCAAGTCATACACTACTACAAAACTGATAAATAATAATGCAACTCATAATATTCAATTGTCTATTGGCCTTTTTTATTTGGCTAATCGACTCTTGTAAAAAGATAGAGAGGCATGGTAGTGACAAGAGTATATAGTATTTTTAAAAGTAAATCACATAGTATATACTCCCTCCAGTCCTAAATATAAGACCTAATTAATTTTTTTAGAAAATCCTATAAAAAGCAAAATAAGTTAATTATAAATTGATTTACCTAATTTTTCCCTTAGACTAGTTTATTTTACCTATAAACTAATGTATAATCTAAAAAATATCAAATATATCATGATTTAATAGCCTATTTCGCGACCTTAACCTCTCCAAAAAAAATCAATTAGGTCTTATATTTAGGACCAAAGGTAGTATTAATTTATATATAAACGAACCGCAGCTATTAGGGAATAAAAAAATGAAAACCAACAGAGAAATCAATACATATATAGATATAATAATATTGCGCACTGACTGTTACCTGATGGTGGAGTCAATGGAGAATATGCTGCGATGATATCTACTCCTGGGGCACTTACGTCCGGTTTCAAGATCTCTGGTATTGCTTTGCTTGGTCCACGTGAGGAGAATCCAGCTACTCTTGGTGCAACTTTATCAACAATACTTTCACTCTTCATTATCATAGCTTTTGGATTTGATGAAGAATTTACGTATTTTGCAACAACATCAAATTCATCTGGAGATAACATGGCATATGGAAGGAAACAAACTCCAAATCGTATATTAGTTGAATCTCTATAATTTACAATAGCACCAATTGCTCCAGCTTCGGTAACACCATCATCTATATTATTATCACATAAAACAATCTTTCCTTTTATGTCACTTCTTCCAAAACAACGACAATTGTTAGAGGAAGTTCCATTTTCATCTTCATCACACTTGGCTATTGGAAACTCGGTGCCCTTTGGATGTTCAACTGAATTGATTGAATTTTGCATGAAGGTTTTTCCATTGCCAAGAACAAGCTTGTCAATGATATGACGATCTGTGGTGCTTGCTGCAACTGAGAAAACCCATGGTGCAACACTGGAAACTGAATAAGGTTGAGGTCCCTCATTTCCTACGCCTTGAACTGAGAGTATCCCTTTGGCCATAGCATGAAAGGTACCAGTTGTGATGGCAGGATTATCCCATAAATTATTAGGAGGACTTGGTCCAACTGAAAGTGAAATTATGTCAACTCCATCTGCAATGGCGTCATCGAAACCAGCCATGATACCAACACTATAACACTCTGTTTCAAAAAAATATACCTGTGTGTCATATGACCATATCATATACTCTCTCCGGTCCTAAATATAAGACCTAATTGATTTCTTTTAAAAAAATCCTATAAAAAAGCAAAATAAGTTAATTATAAATTTATTTATCTAATTTTTTCCCTTAGACTAGTTTATTTTACCTATAAACTAATGTATAATCTAAAAATATATCAAATATGTCATAATTTAATAGCCTATTTCGCAACCTTAACCTTTTAAAAAAAAGTCAATTAGGTCTTATATTTAGGACTGGGGGTAGTGTGTGTGTGTCTATATATATATATATATGATGTATGTAACTAATTTATAAAAAAAATTATTGAAGTGCGGGCTCCGAAAGCTGTTTTGAAAATCCAAAGATGAATAATATACGGAACTTCACTATGCAAATAATGAGGTTATATATAAGATTTGAACTCATAACGTTTAGGTCACATGACCTAATTGTATACAAGTTTTAAAATATGTTTGATAATAAAAATAAATAAGAGAGAATGACACACATATGAAAGCAACCTTTGCTCAATTATAAATATAGAAATATTAGGTAATTTAATTTTTTTAGGAAACATATATTACTTTTTTTAGAACCTCAATAAAAATATAAATATGTGCCATTCTTGGAACAACTCAAAAAAGCTACTCCATAAATTTGGAAGATATAGTGCATTGGGTTTTCATAAAACCCATTAAATTTGGGATTTTATAAGACACCTTTATTATTAATTTTTTGGCCAAAGAAACTTCTTTATTATTTGGGACATACGAAGTGTATGTATTTATATTCATCAAAGGCAGAGTTATTCATATACCTTGGTTACAGACTTTGTATACAGAAATTCTGGCAGATGGGACCCCTCCTTTTGCAGTGCCTTGTGCTATACCATAAAAGCTCACATCGTTAACGTCATTTCCTGCTGCTATTGAAGCTGCATGAGACCCATGGCCTACACCATCTCTTGCAGAATCTTCTACGTAGAATCGAGCTCCAATGATTTTGTTGTTGCATGTGAAGTTTTTCCCACCGACACATGTTCCTAATATGAAATAGAAATACATCTTTTAGGCGAAACTATAAATTGAAATGAAAGAAGACTGTAGGAGAAAAAAAAGAGTAGAATGGTTTCCAAATATGTACAAGTGAAAGGTAAAAAGTGTAGGGCATAGGAAAAGTGTGGAATGGAGAGATAAAACTTGTATAGATCCAAAGATATATTCAAATTATCAAAAAACCATTCCGTTTCACTTGCCTTTCTTTGCAACCTCATGTAATTGAATCATACTTGTGAGTTTAAGCTAAATATGGCAAGGTAAGAATCATGCTCACATAATTTAAAAATCAAAATTAATTCAGTAAAGATATATCTCTATTAGATTTTTGTTTTTGAAAAACAAATTATGTAAAATATGTTAAGTTATCAAGTAAAAAAGTGAGTTTATTCAAATTAAGTATAAATTTAAGGAAATAGATATTTTTTTAAAGTATTCATAATTTTAATCTTATTATTTCTCAAAATCGTATGCATCTAAGCTAATTTATTTTAAAATTAAAATTGTTCGAAGAAACAATATGTATTTACCTTATGTTCGTTCACATTGAAAATTGGACTTTAAGGTCTGCTTGGGTGGAGGGAAAATGGGAGAGGGAAGAAAATGTGAGAGGAGAGAAAATGGAGAATAAAGAAAGCTTGAGAGAAAATAAGATTCCTCATTGTGCTTGAATAGATGGGAGAAAATAGGGAGGAAGGGAAAAATGGGTAAGTGTGGTGAGACATGGTCATTGGGCAACAATGAGTAACATTTCTCTCACTCATAATCTCTACATTTTTGGAGGGAAAACTAGAGAGGAAATTGGTAGGATTGAACAAAAGCCCAGAGGCCTAGTTGCTCGTCACAGACACGTCCATATCCGATGAAATTTGGTCATAAAGCGATATGACCCAAGACTATGACAATCAAGACAGGATCAATCCCAACCATCGGACATGACATGACCATAGGACTACTAGGATGACCCAAACCGAAAATATAATTATTTTTTATAAACAAATAATTCATTTTCCAATTTAAAAATACATTATTAAATATTTAATATACCACCATACAAAAATATTTCATTAATTTTTTTCCTGATTTCTTTTATTTTTCAATTTATTACATTATTTATTAATTACTTTTCTTGGATTTGAATGTTATAGGACAAACAGAATATATCATGCGGCCCGAATGATATATTCTATCTGATCTTGGTCTCAGATCACATAGAACTAGGCCTTGTACCAGACAAAAAATGTTGGCCCAAATTTTTTTGGACAGGAGTTAGGATATATAGGCTTAGAAAATGAGACATGTGATTCATCCCGTATTCCTCTCCACTTTTCGTTCCTCTCTCGTTTTCTCCTCATTCAAGCTGAGGAAAAACACTCTCTCTCACCCACTTTTCCTCTCCCATGTTCTTTCTCCTCTCATGTTCTCCCATCATCCAAACTAATTTGAAGCGCATTTCTGATATAATGGGTACCTCATCCTACTAGATTCTTTAAAGCACGCACTACAAATGATTTGAATTGGTTAGTCATGGATTTGTCATAGAATATGTCTTAAAACAGGTCGTTGTTAAAAGATAAAATCAACATTGTTGCTTACCAAGTTAATTCTATCACTAATTCACTAATTTTTTTATAACGAAGATGTCATATGATGAATGTTTGAAATCATTTTGGATGACGAGAAATACCTTTCCATTTCTTAGGAGGAGGACCAAATCCTTTATCTGTGAAACTCTCCGATTCAGGCCAGATTCCAGTGTCAAGCATTCCAATTATGACATTACTTTCTCTAGATACGTTTCGTTTGACAGACTGACCCAAACCTATATAGTCCCACGATCTCGTTGTGTGAAGGTGATATCTTTTGTTAGGAAAAACAGATATTACTTCTTCCATCTCAGCAATCTTTTCTCTTTGCTTTTCACTGAGTTTTGCAGCGAACCCATTGAAACTTCTCTTGTAGCTATGAATCAATGATGATTTTGCTGCATCAGTGTCTCCATAAACTTGTTGAAGTATTTTCAGATGATGAGAGGTTGGAGAGTATGATGACTCCTCAGGAAGTGATCCCATGTAGACTATGTAAGTTTCCATGGATTCAGCTTCATGTGAGGCATCCCATAGTAAGGGAATTACAAAACATAAGAAAAGAAGAATTGAAGAATTCTCAGCCATTGTTTTGATTACTATACACCAATGTGAATTGTAATGGGCACAACATATATACTCCTTTGTTTAATAGAGAAGGTATTATTTGATCCTATATATAAGTCACTTCATTATAAAAGTATAAATTCACACTTTATTAGTTGTTGGTGTTTAAGGTTTTCCTTTGTTTGTGTGAAAAATATATGAAATACCCTATATAAATTGGACTAGACGAGTACATATACTCCCTGTGGTCTTTATTGTAAGACATCAACTAACAAGTTTATTTAATCATTTAATAAGACATTTGTTGGTTTGCAAGAAGCATTAAATATGTTTTTTATCTATACCCATTTATTAAATAAGGATAGTGAGAGAGAGTAGTGATTAATATGGTATTTGAATTTATATTAGAATTTTTAGTATGAACAATATTGTAAATCACTTGAATTTTAAACTAAATTAAATGCGTTGAACTAATTTTATTGGTATGTGAGATTTATTAATTAGTTTCTTATAATAAGGACAAGAATATAGCTATAGGATTGTATTATACGACATTAATAATTAATAAGTGAAACAAATATGACTTTCCTGATTAACATTGAAATTATAGAATTCATTTCTAAAGTTAATCTTACAAGAAACATATTACGTTCAATGAATGTAAGCTATATTTATATTATTTGCTTTCAATTAAAAGAAATACCCCCTTTTCATATTATTAAAGTTCATCTATCAAAAATAACTTTTTAAGAAAATATGTAAAAGTTATTAAACATGTCAAAATATAATCTTTTTCTAATATTACCCTTATTAATGATGATTTTGATAAGGGTGAGAAATATGAACATTAATGAGTGTGAAATAGAGTTTAGGAAAAATATGAAATAAATGCATCAAATGATTACAGAATGCAAGGTGTACTCTTATATTTTATACAAAAAAATCAAATTTCGGGCTCTTATAATATAGAGTAAATGGAGTATATTATAAAGGGTAAATGTGCAAAAATATGACTAAAGTTTACCCTAAGTTGCATTTCTATGACTAAAGTTTCAAAAGGAGCAAAAATACTAGGGGTGCACAAAAGCCCGGCGGCCCGGTTGGCCCGTCATGACCCGATCCGGTCCTATGCCAAAAATGGTCTGTCACGAAGTGGCCCGAGACCAGCCCGATTAGGACATGACTGACCCGGCTATCGGGTAGGACAGGACCAGGGCATATGCTTTATGACTAACAGGACGGCCCGATAATTTTATTATTTTTAGTAAAAATATTTTGATTAATTAACACAATTATCAAACTATTTCATAATTAATTAATTACTTATTTAATTTAAAAATAGTTAATTACAATTCTTTATTTTTCCTACATAATACATCAATTTATTTAATGGTTGAAAAGTGGAAGTTTTTTATTTAATTGTACAAAAAAAAAATTTGGGACCAACATGGTCCGTCATGTGGCCCGGTGGTCATGTCCGGCCCGATCACGGTGTCGGGCTAAACAGGACATGACCGGGTCTCGGGCCAAAAGTTCAGGCCCGACAATTATTTAGGACATGACCAGGGCATATAGGTGGCCCGGTCATGTCCGTCATTTGTGCACCCCTAAAAAATACCACCAAACTTGGGATCAAGGTGTAAAACTATGATTTCCGTCAACTATGACGGTGTTGACCGTTAGTCTTCGACTTGTAAGATGCTAAGTGTACAATAATGACCATGTGACATGCTGAATAGACTCTTTATTGGTGTTATGTGGAATAAGGGGTAAATGTATTTAAAGTAAATGTACTTTGAGTGCAAATATGAGTCTGTTGTTAGAATAAAATAATCATATTTTTTGCATTATTTTAAATACATTTACCCCTTATTCCACATAACACCAATAAAGAGTCTATTCAGCATGCCACATGGTCATTATTGCACACTCAGCATCCTACAAATCGAAAACTAACGGTCAACACCGTCATATTTGACGGAAATCATAGTTTTGCACCTCAATCCCAAGTTTAGTGGTATTTTTGCTCCTTGCGAAACTTTAGTCATAAAAATGCAACTTAGGGTAAAGTTTAGTCATATTTTTGCACCTTTGCCCTATTATAAAACTAGGAAAGTAGTTAACCACATGAGAATATTATAGTTAGGATGATGAATACAAGTTAAATTTTTTGCAATAAATGAATAACTGAATTTGTTTAACACCATGAAATGCAATTGAAAAGTTATATATTTGACTTTTTTCATCAGAAAGTTATCCGAATTTAATTTTGGCGTGTCACTATTTTATATCATTAGATTTGTTTTATTTAAGACAGTCAATGATTTGACTTTCAATTCTTTGTCCTATGTCCTATCACCTATGGATTAGTTTGAATGACATTCAATAAATTGTTTCTTTTAATTGAATGAAGTAGTCTTATTTACAAAAGAGAAAATATAATAATGTTAAAATCACGACAGAAAATTTATTTGCATTAAATAAAACCAATCTTGTTATGTCATTATATACAATTGAAAAGTTATATTTGACATTTTATTTCAATTTCCTTAAAATTTTTAACTTTTTAGGCAACAAAATCAAGGTTTGGCCATTAAAAAAACAGAAACCTGGCTAAAAAGGCTATACAGAAGAATGGATAAAAACATAGAGCCCAATACATGATGACTCCCCATTTTAATTAAATCCGATACTTATATGGGTGAACTTGAGGAGCCATTGATACTACATTAAATGGATTTGTTAAAGATCTTGATATGATATCCATTTGGTGCATGATTTAATTTGGGAATTTAATAATAAATATCTTATTTTATTTTAAATAAAAAATATTTTAGCTTAGGAAAGACACTAAATAAAATTTACACGTTCAAAATCTAAAAGAAAAAGACATATCATTGTTATTGTTTTTTTTTTGGCCATTATATCATTGTTATTGTTATTGTTACTCGTTTAGTTATCTTGCATATTATATCTCCTTGCTTCCAGATTTGCAAAGTGGCTACAGAATAGAGAGTAATAAAGCTATTTATCTTAACTTGTCATGACAACACGTCAGTTTTGAAGAAGAAGCCACATGTATGTTTAAAAACAAAACACAAACCATTTTGGTATTTGGTGGGGGATGATTTGAAGGCCTGAATAAAAGAAAAGATAGATTAAACCCGTTTAGAAAACAAATACCGACATTTTCTATACTGTTCACCATCTTCACATCGTCTTCTTCCTGGGGCGAGCAGCAAGAAATTAAAAATATATAATGTTCAATTTGAAGACCTGAATTTTTTTTGGTCGATTATATTAACATTGAAATAGTTCTCTCCTTCTTGAGCTATAACACTTAATGTTTTATTACTATAATATAGGCATATAGCAATTTAATCAATTTATAACAACTTTATAATGTTAAAAGCCCCCAAAAAAATGAATAAATTAAAAATTTTCTTTTTCAAGCCTGGATAAAATAATTTATTGTGTAAACTTGGCTTCATACACTTAATAAAATTATTAAACTGAAAATAAAGCTATTGATATGAACCCACATAAGCATTCCACATCAGTAATATAAGATCAACTAGTGTTTGACCATTTGGATAGTTAATTCTTTGGGGGCAACATTGCTTCAATTGTTTACTTCTATGACAACATTACACCAAAAAAATACTCAAAGTGGGATCCATGATTTCTTGAAAATTTCCAGGACGGATTTGCACATTTACCCAACAAATATATAATTAAGAATTAGAAATCATTATTTTATACTCTGAACATTACATATTTTTGTCACGTTGATGTTTTTTCATCTTGTATCATAAGGCCAATTCTAATCACCTCCAATCTAGTTCCTACTTACCTATGTAAATTTTGTTTTTAAGAGTCAAGATAAATTAACACACAAGCAGTTAACAACGGGAACATGGATGCGAACATCATGTAAGAGACACATTATAACAAAATGTCATTGTAGATAAATTTATTTATGCTTTAAGCCAATACCAAGTCATTATTTTACTATTCAAAATTTTCAAACTATAAGGTATATTAACTTCTAGTCAACCTCAAACTAAGCAAGCATTCACAACAATAGGACTCTGAACACTATGAGAGCCATCTGACCATACAAGAGATGAGGATAACACTTTTCCTGCTACTAATTTCTCTCCAACAATTCTCACAACAAAAGATTGTTTTTCCCTTAAAGACTTGAAGGACAACACCTGAGGTTCCACTGTGATTTTGACTCCAGGAATTGATTGTACATTTACCTTGTACTCTGAACTACCAAATCCAACATTTGTGACGGTTCGATTAATCTCAACACTGAATGGTTTCATAGACGGTACTTCCACCAATATTGAAGGCATGTTTGTATTTTTTATCATTGATCTAGCAGAAGATTCGGAGCATGTGATATTTCGATCACCTGTGATTCTTTGAATAAGTGAATTATTATAACCAAGATTGCAGAGAACTTCAATGTAATCTTGTTTTGAAAGATCATAGACTAGTCCAGGATGAATAGCTTGCTCAGGATTAATATGTCCTGATCCATAAGAAAAGGGATCTTTAGGGCCATTCATAGGTTTAGCTGTGGTCATAATGGCAGATTTGATCGCTGCTGGAGACCAATCTGGATGATAACTTTTCACATATGCAGCTACTCCAGATACATGAGGACAAGACATAGAGGTCCCTGAAAGAATGTTGTACTTAACCCTTCTTGGGTCTATATTAACCCCTGAAGAGAAAGTAATTTGATAGATGTAGACTTTATACACTACCCAAACTCAAATATAATTAATTAGATGATGAGACAATAATACAAGGGATGCTAGAGAGTGATCCAATAGTTGTCTTAAACATAAAAACATTTGGGAATAGCTTGACATGAGAGAGAAATCAATAGAAAATCTTAACAAAGTTTTCATGCAAGTCATACACTACTTCAGAACTGATAAATAATGATGCAACTCATAACGAAATATTCAATTCTCTATTGGTCTGCTTTATTGGTTAATCGGCTCTTATAAAAAGATAGAGAGACATGGTAGTGATATGAGTATATAGTGTTTTTAAATGTAAAAACACAAAGGATATACTCCCTCCGGTCCTAAATATAAGACCTAGTTAACTTTTTTAGAAAATCTTATAAAAAAGCAAAATAAGTTAATTATAAATTGATTTACCTAATTTTTTCGCTTAAAGTAGTTTATTTTACCTATAAACTAATGTATAATATAAAAATATATCAAATATTTCATGATTTAATAGCCTATTTCGCAACCTTAACCTCTCCGAAAAAAGTCAATTAGGTCTTATATTTAGGACCGGAGGTAGTATTACTTTATGATTCTGAAAAAAAATTTATTACTTTATGATTGAACCACAGCTGTTAGCCAATAAAAAATTGAAAACAAAGACAGAAATTAATACTCCCTCCAGTCCTAAATATAAGACCTAATTGACTTTTTTAAAAAATCCTAAAAAAGCAAAATAAGTTAATTATAAATTGATGATTTACTTAATTTTTCCCTTAGACTAGTAAATTTTACCTATAAACTAATGGATAATCTAAAAATATATCAAATATGTCATCATTTAATAACCTATTTCGCAACCTTAATCTCTCCAAAAAAAAGTCAATTAGGTCATATATTTAGGACCGGAGGTAGTATTAAAAAAGATATGGATATAGATATATTGATATTGCGCACTGAATCTTACTTGATGGGGGAAACAATGGAGAATATGCAGCGATGATGTCTACTCCTGGGGCACTTATGTCAGGTTTTAAGATCTCTGGGACAGCTTTGCTTGGTCCACGTGAGGAGAACTCAGCTACTCTTGGTGCAGTTTTATCCACAATACTTTCACTCTTCATTATCACAGCTTTTGGATTTGATGATGATTTTACATATTTCGCAACAACATCAAATTCATCTGGAGACAACTTGGCAATTGGAAGGAGACAAACTCCAAATGGTATATTAGTTGAACCACTATAATTTACAATAGCACCAATTGCTCCAGCTTCGTAAACACCATCCTCTATATTATTATCACATAAAACAATCTTTCCTTTGATGTCACTTCTTCCCAAACAACGACAACCATAAGAGGAAGTTACATTTTGATCTTCATCACACTTGGCTATGGGAAATTCGGTCCCCTTTGGACGATCGACTGAATTGATTGAATTTTGCATGAAGGTTTTTCCATTGCCAAGAACAAGCATGTCAATGATATGACGATCTATGGTGCTTGCTGCAACTGAGAGAACCCATGGTGCAACACTGGAAACTGAATAAGGTTGAGGTCCTTCATTTCCTGCGGCTTGAACTGAGAGTATCCCTTTGGCCATAGCATGAAAGGTACCAATTGTGATGGCAGGATCTTCCCATAAATTATCAGGAGTACTTGATCCAAGTGAAAGTGAAATTATGTCAACTCCATCTGCAATGGCATCATCGAAACCAGCCAAGAGACCAATAGTATAACATGACCCTGTTGCACAAAATATGTGTCATGTGACTATATCATATTTTAATATATGATGTACGTAACTATTTATAAAAAAAATTATTGAAGTGGTGCGGGCTCCCAAAAGGTGTATTGAGAAGGGCAAAAGTGCTGATCTAATAATTAACTATTTTAATTTGGGCAAAAATAATAAATGACTGTTTCTCGGTGCATAAATAATAACCAACTTTGTGACCCGGTGCAAAAATAATAAAACCGGTACTAAATGTTAATTTATAGTTTTGTGGAACCTTTATGATATTATTTTCTAAAGTAAAAAATACATTTTCCCCCTCACAATTAAAACTCAACCATTCTTCCTTCTGCCCTTCATTTTTCCATGCTAATGTGTATCAGCAAGGTTTTGATTGGGAGGGGTAAAAATGTATTTTTCACTTTGAAAATAATATCAGAAAGGTTCCACATAACTACAAATTAACATCCAAGACCGGTTTTATTATTTTTGCATCGGGTCACAAAGTTAGATATTATTTATGCACTGCGAAACAATCATTTATTATTTTTTCCCGAACTGAAATAGTTAATTATTATATTAGCGCTTTTGCCCTATTGAGAAATCAAAAGATAAGTGATATATATGGAATTTAACTAAGAAGAGAGGTTATATTCAGGATTTTAAAACTCATAACCTCTAGGTCACATGACATAAAGATGGGTGATGGGGTTTACGTTATACATATACACAAACATATAATCCTAAATTGTCAGAAGTTTCAAAATATTCAACAATAAAAAGAAATAAGGAAAAATTAGGGAAGTCGGGATAAACTAAGGGACCAGATATACACGGCAGCATACAAACCCAAATGAGAAAATGGCATGCATATGAAAGGAACCTTTGCTCAATTATGAATATAAACATATTAGCTAATTTAATTTTTTTAATAAACATATGTTACTTTTTTTAGAATCTCAATGAAAATAAAAATATGTGCCATTCTTGAAACATCTCAAAAAGCTATAAATTTGGAAGTAATGTACATTGGGTTTTATAAAACCCTTTAAATTTGGGATTTTATAAGACTCCTTTATTAATTGGAATATACTAAGTGTATGCATTTATATTTATCAAAGGAAGAGTTACTCATATACCTTGGCTACAAACCTTGTATACAGAAATTCTGGCAGATGGGACCCCTCCTCTTGCCGTGCCTTGTGCTATACCATAAAAGCTCACATCGTTAACGTCATTTCCTGCTGCTATTGAAGCTGCATGAGATCCGTGGCCTACAACATCTCTTGCAGAGTCTGTTATGTAGAATCGAGCTCCAACGATTTTGTTGTTGCATGTGAAGTTTTTCCCACCGGCACAAGTTCCTAATACGAAATAGAAATACATCTTTTAAGTGAAACTATAAATTGAAATGAAAGAAGACTGTAGGAGAAAAAAAAGAGTGGAATATAATGGTCTTCGAATGTCTTATGTGTGTTGGTTGTAAGAGTGGAAAGTGGAGAAATGAAAAGTGAAAGTATATAGATGAAAAGTAGAGGTAATGATGAGAAAGTAAAGTTTGTGGATATTGGAAAAGTATGAAATCAAAAGAGAAAGATTGTAAGCCTAAGATACATGTAAATTACAAAAAAAATTGTCTACTTTCACTTTCCTTTCTTTGCACCAAACCAAACAGTGCCTCACGTAAGAATCATGGTTGTGAGTTCAAATTAAATATAGCAAGGTAAGAATCATGCTCACATAATTTAAAAATCAAAATCAATTTAGTAAAGATATATATCTATTATATTTTGTTTTTGAAAATAAAAATTACGCAAAATATGTTGAGTTATTGAGTAAAAAGTGAATTTATTGAAATTAAGTATAATTTAAGGAAATAAATAATTTTTTAAAGTATTCATAATTTTAATCTTATTATTTCTTAAAATTGTATGCATCTAAGCTAATTTATTTTAAAATTAAAATAAAATTGTTTGATGAAACAATATGTATTTACCTTATATTTATAATTAAAATAAATTTGTTAGAGAAAATAGGGGGGAAGGAAAATGGGTAAGTGAAGTGGGGCATGGTCATTGGGTACGTAATAATGAGTAACATCTCTCTCTCTCTCTCTTGTATAATCTCTCCATTTTCAGAGGGAAAACTTGAGAGGGAAATAGTAGGGCTGTACAAAAATCTAGAGACCCAGTTGTTCGTCATTGACCCGTTCTGGCCCGATGAAATTTGGTCATCGAGCGAATTGGCCCAGGACCATAACAATCATTGCAGAATCAAACCCGATCATTAGGCAAGACATGACTAAGGCATAGGTTTCAAAACCACTAGGGTGGCCCGACTTGAAAATATATTAATTATAAACAAATAATTCATTTCCTAATTTAGAATACATTATTCAATAATTAATGTTTAATACACCACCATACAAAAATATTTCATTATTTTTTTCCTAATTTCTTATATTTTTCAGTTTATTACATTATTTATTAATTGTTTTAGGATTTAAATGTTATAAGACCAACATAAACCATGTATCAGGCCAAAAATCTTGGCTCAATTTTTTTAGATAGGAATTAGACCATATAGGTAACTCGGCTCTCTATCCTTCATTTGTGCAACCCTAAAAAATTGGGCATGTGGTTCATCCACTTTTCCTCTCCAATTTCTTTTTCTTTACGATTTTCTCCCCTTCCAAGTAGGGGAAATACTCTTTCTCACCCCTTTTTCCTCTCCCATTTTCTTTCCTCTCTCGTTCTCCCTTCATCTAAGCAGGTGTTTACAATAAAGAAGTCAAAATATATGTCTCTTTTTCTTTAACAAAACTAATATCACATTTTTGTTATAATGGGTGCCTAATACTACTCGATTCTTTAAAGGACGCACTAAAAAATTTGAATTGGTTAGTCATCAATTTTGTCACAGAATATGTCTTAAAACAGGTCGTTGTCAAAAAATAGACACATAATTTTTTGCTTACCAAATTAATCCTATCACTAATTCTCTAGTCTTTTATAATGAAGATATCCATACGATGAATGTTTGAAATAGTCATGGATGATCAGAAGTACCTTTCCATTTCTGAGGAGGAGGACCAAAACCTTTATCTGTGAAACTCTCTGTTTCAGGCCAGATTCCACCGTCAAGTATTCCAATTATGACATCACTTTCTCTAGATACGTTTCGTTTGGAAGACTGATCCAAACCTATAAAGTCCCACGATCTCGTTGTGTGAGTGTGATATCTTTTGTTAGGAAAAACAGATAATACTTCTTCCATTTCAGCAATTGTTTCTCTTTGTTTTTCACTAAGTTTTGCAGCAAACCCATTGAAACTTCTCTTGTAGCTATGAATCAATGATGATTTTGCTGCATCAGTGTTTCCAGTAACTTGTTGAAGTATTTTCAGATGATGAGAGGTTGGAGAGTACGATGACAACTCAGGAAGTGATCCCATGTAGACTATGTAAGCTTTCATGGATTCAGCTTCATGTGAGGCATCACATAGTAAGGGAATTACAAAACATAAGACAAGAAGAATTGATGAATTCTTAGCCATTTTTTTATCACTATACACCAATGTGAATTGTAATGGGCACAGCATATATACTCCTTTTTTCAATAGAGAAGGTGTTATTTGATTCTTTATATTAGTCACTTTATTATAAAAATATAAGTTCATACTTCATTAATTAGTTGTTGGTGTTTAAGGTTTTCCTTAGTTTGTGTGAAATATATATGAAATACCCCTATAAATTGAACTAGATGAGTAAATATACTCCCTATGGTCTTTATTGTAAGATAACAACTAACATTGAATATATTTTTTCGTCTATACCCATATATTAAATAAGGATAGTGAGAGAGAGTATGAATTTAGAATAGTTATTATAGACAATATTGTAAATCACTTGAATTTTAAGACAAAATTAAATGCTTTGAACTAATTTTATTGGTATATGTGATATTTTTTAGTTGGTATTTTATAATAAGGACAAGAGGGATATACAATTCAGTGCTATTGAATTGTATTTTTGAATTAATAAGTGATCGAAACAGATATGACTTTCTGAACTTTGAAGTTCTAGAATTCATTTCCAAAGTTAATCATACAAGAAACATGATAGGTTCAATGAATGTAAGCTATTTTTATATGATTTGCTTTAAATTTAAAGAAATACCCCTTTTTTCTTATTATTAGAGTTCATCCATCAAGACTAACTTCTTAAGAAAATATGTAAAAGCTATTAAACGTGCCAAAATATATATGTTTTTCTAATATTAGCATTATTAATGATGAGTCTAATAAGAGTGAGAATTATGAGGGTTAATGAGTATGAAATAGAGTTGGAGGAAAAATAAGAAATAAATGCATCAAATGATTATAGAATTCAAGGTAAATTAAACTCTTATATTTTACACAAAAAATACATTCAAATTTTGGTTCTTATAATATAGAGTAAATGGTGTATATTAGAAAACTAGGAGAGTAGTTAACCATATAAGAACATTATAGTTATAATGATGAATACAAGTTAAATTTATTTGCAGTAAATGAATAACTGAATTTGTTTAACACCATGAAATACAATTGAAAGTTATATATTTGACTTATTTATTTCAGTTATCCTATTTTTTTTATTAGAAAGTTATCCTAATTTTGGTGTGTCACTATTTGATACTATTAGATTTGTTTTTATTTAAGGCATTCAATGATTTGACTTTCAGTTCTTTGTCCTATGTCTTATGGATTAGTTTGAATGACATTCAATGAATATTTTTTATTGAATGAAGTAGTGTTATTTACAAAAGAGAAAATATAATGTTAAAATCACAACCGAAAATTCATTTGCATTAAATAAAATGAATATTTTATGTCATAATATTCAACTTAAAAGTTTTAATTGAATTTTTTTATTTCAGTTTCCCTAAAATTCTTAATTTTTCAAGTTACAAAATCAGGGCTTTGGCCATTAATAAAAGCAAAGACCTGGTTGAAAAGGCTATACAGAAAAAGGGATAAAAAATAGAGCCCTTACATGATGAGTTGATGACTTCCCATTTTTAATTAAATTAAGTCCGATACTTATATGGGTGAACTTGAGGAGCCATTGATACTGCATTAAATGGATTTGTTAAAGATCTTGATATGCTATTTATTTGGTGCATGATTTAATTTGGGAATTTAATAATAAATGTATTATTTTATTTTAAACAAAAAAATATTTTAGCTCAGGAAAGACACTAAATAGAATTTACACTATTCCAAAATCTAAAAGAAAAAAAAATATCATTGTTATTGTTACTGTTAGTGGTTTAGTAATCCTGCATCATATATCTCCTTGCATGCAGATTTGCAAAGTGGCTATTAGAGAGTAGTAAAGCTATTTGTCTTAACTTGTCAAGACCATAATGCTTCAGTAAGGAAGAAGCAGCCACTAAACCACATGTATTCTTATAATATTTAATTTAACGAAAAATGCTAACTTAACAATTTTAAATGATTATTAAATACTGAAAAATGTTTAAATTAAAATATTTGAGTGTAAATATTCTTATATTTTCAAAATTTATCATTTTTGGTCCAATTTTATTATAAAATAATCATTTAAAATTGTTAAGTTAGCATTTTCCGTTAAATTAAACTAACGGTGTTAACAAAAAAGGACTAAAAGTATACTTTCCAAACATAAATGACTAAATTGAAACTTGTACTTGTAAATGTGTATAATTATATTATAAATAATTATAACTTGATTGGATTATTTATTAATTTTTAATGTTATATATTGATGAATTTATTGAATTATTTGTATGACATTTTAATATTAGTTTAATCTCTTTAAGCATGCTTGCCTTCTATCTATATTATGTGAAATATATTATTTTTTGTAGACCCTAATATATTTTTTTAGTATTTTTGATTTTGAAAAACTTTCAAATAATCTATTTTTTAAAAATATTTTAAGGCAGTAAATCATGTTATACCATGTTAGTTTTTTAAAAGTTTTGAAAAAAGTGTTTTCTAAATAATCATGGTAGACATTTCAAATGTTATTTTGCTCTTTTCTACCATAATTAGCTAGTGAGAAAAATAACATTTACTCTTTTCTACTATTATAGTGTTTTTAAAACAATTGGGTCCATTCTTTTTCTATCATATTAGATTGTAAAGAAATGATCAATCTCTCCAAATGGGTTTTAGATTTTTCTACCATGGTGAATTCTATTATCTAAGCTTCATTTTTTTATCATGATAGATTGCATAAATTTAATTATTATTTTGGAAGGATGTTACATGTTTTTATATATAAATTTCCCAAATATTTAGATATTCCCCTTTTTACTTCAATTTATTTTGTTTATTAAGAGACCCCCTCAATCATGCACCAACACTAAAAAAATACATATATTAAAATTAATTAAAAATAAGGAATATTCCATCTTAAAATTGTTAATAACTTCAAGTTAGTACAATAAAATTATACAAATTTTGTGAGTTGCCGACTCATTGATTTGACCTCCTCTTGCCCTACATGACTTGGGTTCAAATGCAAGATTTTATAAACTAAAGATTGTACTATAGGGCACAACATGATGGGGTCATCTCACAAGGAATTTTGTTTAATCTAATTATCCTAGTAAACTAAATGCAAAATTCAAGAATGATATGGGTAAAATGATGCTTTTAGATGGTTTTAGGGTTTATGAAAATGTAAGATATGATGCAAAGCAAATGAGAGTGGCATAAATGATAATGTTGAGGTGGATTGAGATAGATGTGTGGTCATACAAGCTTAAATTCAACTTAGCTCTTTACCTAACTAATGCTTTCTCAAACTACTAATTTAGCTAACAAACTAAACATTAGCCAAGGCTTAGAAATAAAGCTCAAATAAAATGTTCTTTTCCTAATTAATTTCCTCTCATGCTACTAATTAAATTAACAAACTAAATGTTGGCTACCACTTAGATATTAAGCGCAAATAAACACACAACATAATAGTAATTAATTAACAAAAGGAAATATATATGGTTTAGGTATCAATACATGTAAGTTTCAAAATAGACCTAGAGAAATCAACTAAATACTCGTAAGTAAAATTAACACCACAATCCAAAAATTATACAAGAAAAATTAGGGAGAAATGAAAGGGAAAGAGAGAAAAAATTGATCTTGAATATCAAAGCATTGCTCTCCTCCAAGCCTTAACTAAGTACTTAAAGCATTGCTCTCTTCCTCTCTCTTTTTCAACTTCTGTTCAAGGTTGTTCTGCTTCTAAAATCGCGCCCCCCCCCCCTATGTTGCTTCGTGAAAGAATGGAAGAGGTGGTGATTTGTGGGTGATGACTGATGAGTGAAGCGGCCATCTCCTTTTCTCTTATGGCTTGAAAATAAGAGTATTTTTCACTTTAAAAATAATATCAGAAGGTTCCACATAACTACAAATTAACATTCAGTACTGATTTTATCATTTTAATACCGGTTCATAAAGTTAAATATTATTTATGCACCGCGAAATAATCATTTTTTAGTTTTAACCAAAATGTAATTGTTAATTATCAGATCAGCGCTTTTGCTCTTTTTCAATTGATTTTCCGTAAAACGGTGCAGCTCCCTCTCTTTCCACATGTGTGTCCATTTAGCCATCATGTTTCGGTCCATTTCTCTTAATATAAAGCTCACTTTCGGCCGTTGTTGGGCTTTGCTTTGACTTGTTTCATTTGAAGTCCACTGGTTCTCCCAAATGGCCACGTGAATTTCCTAAAAGAGAAGAAACAATAAAGACATCCAACATATAATATATATAATAATATTCATTAATATTTTCCTTTTCCAATTCACCACATCATACACACCAGCTTAATATATCTTATCAAAATCTCTAGGAATCTCCCTAATTTTTAATCAATGACTCTCCAACTGTTTTAAAAATTATACATCAAATTCAATAAAAATGAGGAGTCATCATTCATCATATTAAGAAAAGGCACATTTCTGTACTGTTCATTAGAAACCCATATATATTTTCTCAATCTTTGGGAACTTTTTAGAGTTTAATTTGGGAAAATATTTCCAAAAAAACCATTTCTTATTTTCAGTTTCACAAAATAAAGAAATTGATATAGATTCACATAGGCATCCCACCTTTGTATTATAGGATCAACTAACTTTTGACCAGCAACATTTGCACCAATTATTTACTTATATAACAACATTGCACCTAAAATACTTAAGAATCCATAATTCCTTAAAACTTTTTGGGGCAGATTTGCATCTTTACCCGACAAATATATAATCATGGAATAGAAATTATTATTTTATACTTTGAACATTACATATTTTTGTTACGTTGATGATTTTTCATCTTGTGTCATAGGGTCAGTTCTAGATTCTCACATCCAATCTAGTTCACACTTACCTATGCAAATTTTGTTCAAGAGTCAAGATAAAATAACACAGAAGCAATTAACAACATTCAGCAACCATGTCTTTATGGGAACCTAGATGCGAATACCATTTAAGAAACACATTATAACAAAACGTTTATTTATGCTTTAAATCAATACCAATTCATTATTTTACTATTTGAATTTTTCAAACTAAAAGGTATATTAACCTCTAGTCAACCTCAAACTAAGCGAGCATTCACTACAATAGGACTCTGAACACTATGAGAGCCATCTGACCATACAAGAGACGAGAATAACGCATCTCCTACTGCTAATTTATCTCCAACAATTCTCACAACAAAAGATTGTTTTTCCCTTAAAGACTTGAAGGACAACACCTTAGGTTCCACTGTGATGTTGACTCCAGGAGTTGATTGTACAGTTACCTTGTACACTGAACTAACAAACCCAACATTTGTGACTGTTCGGTTAATCTCAAAAATGAATGATTTCATAGGCGGTACTTCTACTAATATTGAAGGCATGTTTGTATTTTTTATCAATGATCTAGCAGAAGATTCGGGGCATGTGATATTTCGATCACCTGTGATTCTTTGAATAAGTGAATTATTATAACCAAGATTGCAGAGAACTTCAATGTAATCTTGTTTTGAAAGATCATAGACTAGTCCAGGATGAATAGCTTGCTCAGGATTAATATGTCCTGATCCATAAGAAAAGGGATCTTTAGGGCCATTCATAGGTTTAGCTGTGGTCATAATGGCAGATTTGATCGCAGCTGGAGACCAATCTGGATGAAAACTTTTCACATATGCAGCTACTCCAGATACATGAGGACATGACATAGAGGTTCCTGAAACAATGTTGTACTTAACCCTTCTTGGGTCTATATTAACACCTGAAGAAGCAATTTGTTAGAAGTATACTTTATACACTCAAACCCGAATATAATTAATTAGGTTGATGAGGCAATGATACAAGGGATGCTAGAGAGTGGTTCATTAGATGTCCTAAACAAAAAAAAACATTCGATAAGGAAAAGCTTGACATAAGAGAGAAAATAATAGAAATTGTTAACAAAAATTTTATGCAAGTCATACACTACTACAGAACTGATAAATAATGATGCAACTCATAATATTCAATTGTCTATTGGTCTGCTTTATTTGGTTAATCGACTCTTGTTAAAAGATAGAGAGAGGCATGGTAGTGATAATAAGTATTTTTAAAAGTAAAGCACACAGCATATATTACTTTATAAACGAACCGCAGGTGTTAGCCATTTAAAAAATTAAAACAAAGAGAGAAATTAATACTATTAATATTGCGCACTGAATCTTACTTGATGGGGAAAACAATGGAGAATATGCTGCGATGATGTCTACTCCTGGGGCACTTATGTCAGGTTTTAAGATCTCTGGTATTGTTTTGCATGGTCCACGTGAGGAAAATTCAGCTACTCTTGGTGCAGCTTTATCAACAATACTTTCACTCTTCATTATTATAGCTTCTGGATTTGATGATGAATTTACGTATTTTGCAACAACATCAAATTCATCTGGAGATAACACGGCATATGGAAGGAAACAAACTCCAAATGGTTTATTGGTTGAATATCTATAATTTACAATAGCACCAATTGCTCCAGCTTCTGTAACACCATCGTCTATATTATTATCACATAAAACAATCTTTCCTTTGATGTCACTTCTTCCAAAACAACGACAATCGTTAGAGAAAGTTCCATTTTGATCTTCATCACACTTGGCTATGGGAAACTCGGTCCCTTTTGGATGTTCAACTGAATTGATTGAATTTTGCATGAAGGTTTTTCCATTGCCAAGAACAAGCTTGTCAATGATATGACGATCTGTGGTGCTTGCTGCAACTGTGAGAACCCATGGTGCAACACTGGAAACTGAATAAGGTTCAGGTCCTTCATTTCCTGCGGATTGAACTGAGAGTATCCCTTTGGCCATAGCATGAAAAGTACCAATTGTGACGGCAGGATCTTCCCACAAATTATCAGGAGGACTTGATCCAAGTGAAAGTGAAATTATGTCAACTCCATCTGCAATGGCGTCATCTAAACCAGCCATGATACCAACACTATAACATGACCCTTCTGTTGCACAAAATATATGTGTCATGTGACTATATCATATTTTAATATATGATGTATGTAACTAATTTATGAAAAAATTTATTAAAGTGCGGGCTCCCAAAAGGTGTATTCAGAAATTAAAAGATGACTAATATAAGGAACTCCACTATGCAAATACATATGTTATATAAAGGATTTGAACTCATAACCTTCAAGTTATATGACCTAATTGTTCACAAATTTCAAAATATTTATAATAAAAAGAAGAGTTAAGGTGCAAAAATGGGTTCAAACTATTACATCAGGAGCACGTAAGGGTAACAAATATTTCCGGGCTCAATTATGGGACTGAAGAATAAATATTGGTGCAATATAGGTAACGCCATTTAGTTTGACCGACGTTGACCGTTAAAAGATGACGTGGCGGGGGTAATAATTTTTTGTGCTGACGTGGCGTGTTTATGTGGCATTTTTTGTTGACGTGGTGTTCTTATGTGGCAATTTTTGCTGAAATGCCTTGCTTATATGACAACTTTGGTTGGCATGTCGTGCTTATGTGGATTGCCACGTCAGCAAAAAATATTTCCTCCACCACGTTAGCTTTTAACGGTCAAAGTCGGTCAAACTAATCAAAGTTACCTATATTGCACCAATATTTATTCTTTAGACCCAGAATTGAGTCTGGAAATACTTGTTACCCCTACGTGCTCCTGTCGTAATAGTTTGAACTCATTTTTGTACCTTTACCCTAGAAAGAAATAAGAAAAAGGGCGAAGGCCCATAAATGATACATAACTATTGGCCAAGGAACAAAACTGATACATGACTATTTCAAGGTACACCAATGATACCCAACTTTACCATGGGATCAAGAATGATATTTTCACTAATATGACAATAAAATTAGACATGAAAAGTCCAAAATGCCCTTATAATTTAAATGAATTTTCTTTTCTTCTCCTTCTTCACCCTCTCCTTCCTTCTTCCACCATCATCTATCTCTCTATGTTGAATCTTAAATCCTAATACACTCTTTCTTTTCTTCTTCTCCAAAGTTCAGCTGCCTGCTTATACCATTCTTCACAAGCACATTACAACTCACAACAGCACATACTTCTCTTTCCTTTTTCACGAGCACATGCAATGGAGCAATTAATGTCCGGCGGCGGCGGCGACCATCGACATCTTCAAATGCAATCGGAGCCACAGTTGACGGCGATTTCCTCCGCCGCTTCACTCCGCTTAGCCGGTGGCCACCATCGTCACCTCCTCCGGCCAACCTCTCTCCCTCTCTTCCCTTCGTCTTCTTCCCCAAATCATCGATTTCCGGCCAACCTCTCGTCCTCCTTAAGCACCACCAACCACTCCACCACAGCCACACAACCTCCACCCAGTACCACCATCGGATCTGACATATCTTCTTCCCCCAAAATCTCATCCTCCACCACCATTTTCGAAACCCACAGCCACACCACCTCTGCCGTAAGTGTCGCCAAGTCCAACAACGTTACGATGCCTCAAACCTTTCTATGGGCAAGCTTGGATCAAGGAACATGGATTTGTAAATCATGGGGTTCTCGTTCTTATGCAATGAGTGTAATTGAATTGTTTCCTTCTCTAGTTATTGAGAGGTCTGCTCTGTAAATCATCTGGTTGATGTGTGTATGAAGAAGGAAGAAGGAAGAAGGAAGAAGGAAGAAGAGTTTATGTATAAGGGCATTTTGGACTTTTCATGTCTAATTTTATTATCATATTAGTGAAAATATCATTTTTGATTCATGGTAAAAGTTGGGTATCATTGATGTACCTTGAAATAGTCATGTATCAGTTTTGTTCCTTGGCCAATAGTTATGTATCATATATGGGCCTTCGCCCTAAGAAAAATATTAGGGAAGTTGGGTCAAACAAAGGGACAGACATACATGGCAGCATACAAACCCAAATGAGAGAATGACACGCATATATGAGAGTAACATATCTTTCCTAAAAAAATCAAATTAGCTAATTTAATTTTTTAGGAAACATATGTTACGTTTTTTTAGAACCTCAATAAAAAAAATGTGCCATTCTTGGAACAACTCAAAAAAAGGTATAAATTTGGAAGATATAGTACATTGGGTTTTATATAAGGGCGAAGAGGCAAAACTAGCCACCGTAAATTTTCAAATGGACAATTCTGGCACCCCTAAATTGGATGGTGTAAAACCGTACATTGTAAATCAAAATGGGACAAATGTAGACTCGCCGTTAAGTTGAGGTAAACAGACGTTAGTTTAAGCGTGAGTCTCACCTTCATTAAATGACGTGGCAATCCAGCATGACATCTGAACCTTAATTCACAAAGGGGTAATTTCACTTTAGTCTCAAAGAATCATATAATTATTCTTAGGTCTCAACTCACCTTCTCCTCCGTTCTCCTCCCCAACTCTCCTTCCCTGCACGCCGCTGCTCCTCCGACGGCCAACACTTCCGGCACCACCAACAGCGGTGCCGCAATCCAAACCCAAAATCACCCTACACTAATAAAACTCACGTACACAACCAGCCCCAAATTCATTTTCCATTTCAACCATAGCAAACACATCTCTTAGTTTCTCTGTTTCTCTTCGTCCTCACCACCCTTAGCAGCGTTTGACTGCGAAGCACGGTGGAGGAGACCGTCGTTTGGTGTGCAAGTTCATCTTTGAGCTCAGGTAAGCTTTCAAACTCAGATCCCTACCCATTTTCTCTTTTCAACTCTGATTCCTCACACCCTCTTCCTCCCACTCTCTCTATTTGTTTTCTCTGTTTCCAACGAGCTACAACAGCGATTTTTGGCTGATAACATCGCAGATTCCTTCAGACAATGAAGGTTTTGAGATCAAGTGAAAATTCTCTTCCTACTCATACCCATTTTCATTGGCGGTGGTGCCGGAGGAGCAGCGGCATGTAGGGAAGGAGAGTTGGGGAGGAGGACGGAGGAGAGGGTGAGTTGGGACCTGAGAATAATTATATGATTCTTTGGGACTAAAGTACATATACCCCTTTGTGAATTACGGTTCAGATGTCATGCTGGATTGCCACGTCATTTAATGAAGGTGGGACCCACGCTTAAGCTAATGTCTGTTTGACTCAACTTAACGGCGAGGCTAAATTTGTCCCATTTTAATTTACAATGTAAGGTTTTGCACCATCCAATTTAGGGGTGCCACAGTTGTCCATTTAAAAATTTACGGTGGCTAATTTTGCCCCTTCGCCCTTTATATAACCCTTTAAATTTGGGATTTGATGAGACTCCTTTTATTATTTGCGATATACTAAGTGTATGTATTTATTTTTATCGAAGGCAGAGATATTCATATACCTTGGTCACAAACTTTGTATGCAGAAATTCTGGCAGATGGGACCCCTCCTTTTGCAGTGCCTTGTGCTATACCGTAAAAGCTCACATCATTAACGTCATTTCCTGCTGCTATTGAAGCTGTATGAGATCCGTGGCCGTAACCATCTCTCGCAGAGTTTTCCACGTAGAATCGAGCCCCAACGATTTTGTTGTTGCATGTGAAGTTTTTCCCACCGGCACAAGTTCCTAATACAAAATAGAAATACATCTTTTTGGTGAAACTATAAATTGAAATGAAAATAAACTGTAGGAGAAAAAATAGAGTAGAATGTTTTCCGAATATATAATACATGTTTGAATTCAAATTAAATATCTCAAGGTAAGAATTATGCTCACATAATTTAAAAATAAAAATTAATTTAGTAAAGATATATCTCTATTAGATTTTAAAGTATTTATAATTTTAATCCAATCATTTCTTGAAATCGTATGCATCTAAGCTAATTTATTTTAAAATTAAATCTTTCAGATGAATGAAACAATATGTATTTGCCTTATGTTTATAATTGAAATAAAGTATTAATATATGTAAATATACATATTCACATTCAAAAATGGACGTTACATCATAGAAGTCAAAATATATTTCTCTTTTGCTTTGACCAGAGCACCAACTAATATCACATCTCTATTAGTATAACTATAATATAATGGGTGCCTCATCCTACTCGATTCTTTAAAGCACGCACTACAAAAAAAACATTGAATTGGTTAATTAGTCACGGATTTGGTTTCAGAATATGTCTTAAAATAGGTTGTTCTTAAAAATTTGCCCCAAAATTTTATATGCACCAAGTTAATTTTGTTACTAATTCACTAGTTTTTTTTGTAAGGAAGATATATCATATGATGAATGTTTGAAATAGTTTTGAATGATGAGAAGTACCTTTCCATTTCTTGGGAGAAGGACCAAAACCTTTATCTGTGAAACTCTCTGATTCAGGCCAAATTCCAGTGTCAAGCATTCCAATTATGACATCACTTTCTCTAGATACGTTTCGTTTGACAGACTGACCCAAACCTATAAAGTCCCACGATCTCGTTGTGTGAATGTGATATCTTTTGTTAGGAAAAACATATATTACATCTTCCATTTCAGAAATCTTTTCTCTTTGCTTTTCACTGAGTTTTGCAGCGAACCCATTGAAACTTCTCTTGTAGCTATGAATCAATGATGATTTTGCTGCATCAGTGTCTCCATAAACCTGTTGAAGTATTTTCAGATGATGAGAGGTTGGAGAGTACGATGATTCCTCAGGAAGTGATCCCATGTAGACTATGTAAGTTTCCATGGATTCAGCTTCATGTGAGGCATCACATAGTATGGGAATTGCAAAACATAAGAAAAAAAGAACTGAAGAGTTCTTAACCATTGTTTTGATCACTATACACCAATGTGAATTATCACGAGCACAATACACACACACACGAAAGTATAAGTCACACTTCATTTATTAATATGTGGACTTTGTTTTCATGTGGCACAGTAAATATTAAATGTGGGTAAAATAAGAAATTTTAAGATTTTAGCATGAAGTTACTGATGTTTAAGGTTTTCCTTGATTGTGTGAAACATATACTATGAACTAACCTATAAATAGGATTAGAGGAGTATATATACTCCTTATAGCCTTTATTGCATCTTTTCTTTTAAAAAAAAAGACACTTGTTGGTTTCCAACGAGCATTAAATATGTTTTTCACCTATACCCATATAAATAAGGATAGTGAGAGAGAGTAGTAATTAATATAGTATTTGAATTTAGAATACACCTACTCCCTTCGGTCCCTAATATAAGAGCCAAAATTTGAATGGTTTTGGTCCCTAATATAAGAGCTCATCTAACATACTCTCCTCATTTAATGCATTTTTTTCTACTTTGCCCTTAACTCTCTCATATTTATTAATGTTTATATATTTCTCTCTCTTAAAAGTACTATAATAAATATGGGCAATATTGGAAAAAAGCATTAACTCCAGACACTCAACTAACATTCACATGTTTTCTTAAGAAACGTTGTTTAGACTGCTAGCTCTTATATTAGGGACCGGAGGGAGTATTTCGTATGAACAATATTGTATATCACTTGAAGTTTTAACACAAAATTAAATGCATGGTTTTTAACTAATTTTATTGGTATGTGAAATTTATTAGTTGATGTCTTGTGATAAGGACAGAATGGATATAAAAATTATTACTATTGAATTGTATTATTTGACATTCATAGGTGAAACAAATATGACTTTCTTATCTTTGAAATTCTAGAATTCATTTCCAAAGTTAATCATACAACAAACATGACAGGTTCAATGAATGTAGCCTATATTTATATTGTTTGCTTTGAATGAAAAGAAAATACACCGTTTTAAGTATTATTAGAGTATTACTCTTATTAATGATGAGTATAATAAGAGTGAGAAATATGAGCATTAATGAATATAAAAGAGAGTTAGGGTATAAATAAGAAATAAATGCATCAAATAATTAGATAATATAAGGTTTCGATAAAAAAAATAGATAATATAAGGTGAACTCTTATATTTAATAAAAAAATACATTCAAATTTCTCTTATAATATAGAGTAAATAAAGTATATTACTCTCTCCGGTCCCTAATGTAAGAGCTAGCCGTCAAAAAAACGCTTCTTAAGAAAACATGTGAATGTTAGTTGGGTGTTTGGAGTTAATGCTTCTTTTCCAAAATTGCCCATATTTATTATGCTACTTTTAAGAGAGAGAAATACATAAGCATTAATAAATATGAAAGAGAGTTAGGGGTAAAGTAGGAAAAAATGCATTAAATGAGGAGAGAATATAGAGTGAGCTCTTACATTAGGGACCAAAACCATTCAAATTTTGGGCTCTTACATTAGGGACCGGAGGGAGTATAAAACTAGTAAAGTAGCTAACCACAGAAGAACGATTACAATGGATACAAAATAAATTTATTTGCAGTAAATGAATAACTGAATTTGTTTAACATCATGAAATGAAATGCAATTGAAAAGTTTTTTTTATCAGGAAAATGCAATTGAAAAGTTATGTATTTGACTTTTTATTTCTTTTTTTTGAACTGAAAACTTTTTATTTCAGTTATCCTAATTTTGACACTATTAGATTTGTTTTTTTACCTTTAAAGATTTGTTTTTATTCAAGACATTCAATGATTTGACTTTCAGTTCTTTATCCTATGTCCTATGGATTAGTTTGAATGACATTAAATGAATTACTTTTTTAACTGAATGAAGCAGTGTTATGGACAAAAGAGAAAATATAATGTTGAAATCACAACCAAAAATTTATTTGCATTAAATAAAATGAATATGTTTATGTCTTTAAATGCAACTGAAAAGTTATATTTGACTTTTTATTTCAGATTCCCTAAAATTCTTAAATGTTTAAATTACAAAAACAGGGCTTGGTCATTAAAACAAAAAAAAGCAAGCTGAAAAGGCTATACAGAAGAATGGATAAAAATAGAGCTCAATACATGATGACTCCCATTTTTAATTAAATTTGATATTTCTTTAGGTGAATTTGGAGAGTCATTGATATGAAATTAAATGGAACTGTTAAAGATTTTGATATGATATCAATTTAGTGCATGATTTATTTTGGGGATCTACGAATAAATATCCTAGTTTCTTTTAAATAAAAAATATTTTAGCTTAGGAGAGACACTAAATAAAATTTACACTATTTCAGAATCTAAAAGAAAAAGAAAATATCATTGTTATTGTTATTGGTTCCATCACATGGTATTCTTCCAGGAGCGAGCAGCAATAACAGAGGGAGATTCACAGATTCATCTTCACCATTCTCTCCCTCTTAAGCTGTGAGCGAATATTCAGAGTGAAGGAAAGTGAGCAGTACAGCTAGAGAGAGTAAGAGAGAGCTTGAGATTGGATATTAAATATGGACCATTGGATCTTACCAATTGAAGGACAACAATTTTCGGCTAATTAAGGCCAATCAATCAATGTAGTGATGTTTTGAGTCTAGTCTTTCAATAAATTTTAGAATCTAGGCTTTAGTGGAAGTCAACCCATCCATTGTGTCTTTCACTTGGGGGATCTTAATTTAAAAGAGAACCTAATAATTAGATTTAGAATTAGAACTTGTAAAACATGGGAATATGCATTTAATTGGTATTTTCACAAGTTAAACAATGTGAGATGTATGTCTTCGAAAACAAATAAAAATATGATGAAATTGGTGTTTGGTCAAATGAAATGAAATTACTCTTAGAAAATTATTGGTGATAATTATCCTAACTTATTAATATATTTGGGAAGTCAATTTTGTGCCAAATTAGTTTACCAAACATCGTGAACTGATGAGTTTTTAATTACCTTACTAGTAGAATTTCAGTTGATTAGGAATTGTCAAACTCTTTAGTACCTTTGAATTTTTTCAAAGTTTCCTAAAACATTGGAATCTCACTAATCGACAAGTCTAATTTATGAGTACCATAATAGAAAATGAAGGACATTTAGTTGGGAGGTGAAGAGGAACGAAGATCGTGAAAATTGAGATGGAAGTGTTGAGCCGAAATTTGAGAGATCTCCAAAATGTGTGTACCCGCGGCGTTGTTTCTTCTCCCTTTCTCCCTAACAACGGGTGGCATTTGGATCCCCAATTCATTGCTTAACAAAAACGCAGACCTTTTTTTATCAGGAAAAAAAGCAGATTCATTGAAAAAAAACGCATTTTGTTTGGTTATAAGAAAGAAAAGTAGAGAAATGAAAAGTCAAAAGTTAGAAGTCTGTCTGGCTGCAAAGAGAATTGAAGAGGGAAAGTGAAAGTAAGGAAAGTGATTTTTTTTGTACTTTACATATATGTGTGTGGACCCACAATTTTTCTCTCTCAATCCGTGTCATACTTTTCATGGGGCCTAATATTTAACTTCTTATCATTATCTTTACTTTCCATATTTACCCTTGCACCCATTTCCAATTCCATCTTCATTATTTCAATTCAACTCTATCCATCTAAATGGGCCATTTGGGTCCGTTTGTGAGATCCAAAAAAAGTGTGAAATAAATAGAGAAAACGTATGAATCTAGAGGTACACGTAGATTACCAAAAAAAGACTATCGCTTTTTGTCCCATCTCACTTTCTTTGACAGCCAGACATACGGCACTCTTCCAACTCATTCCAAAGTGTCCGTGTGAGAGAGAGAAATTTAAATTCTTATTTTCATTTAATGTTGTAGATTGTTTTAATTCAAATTGAGTAGTGTGAAACCTACGTGTTTGATTAATTTTTTAATAGGATAAGGTCTTGATCAGTTAGAATGTTGTATTGGGAAAGTAGGAATTTTCATTTTGTTTCCTTACTTTGTGAAATTTCTATAACATCCATATATTAAAAAAAAAGAAAGAAATGAATTCCTCATATTTTTCCTATTCATTCCACTGACTTCATTATCCTCACCTCATGAGCATCATCCTCATCTCCATTTTATGGTCTTTTGCGAGAAGAGGGAGTAAATTTCCAAGAGTTTCAGGTTAATCAGTTCTCTGCTCTGATTATGGTAATAGGGTACCACTATTTATAAGCCTTACTTCTCACCTCCTTCATTACTGCAATTAGACTTATGGTTCATCTACATATATAAGCCTTCAATTCTTCCTCTCAAATGTAGATACAGCATGGAATCCTCTGTTTCAGATTTTGTTTGTTGGTTGACAGAGAGAAATGAGTTAGAACTATATGATTGAAATTGCTGGAATAAAATAGACGCAGGCAGAGAAGGATTTGGTGTGTTGCTTTGACTATGGAGATCTTCAAGCAATTATTTAGTCCTTGATTTTGTTTAATATTTACAGGGTTAGACTCTATCATACTTTAAATTTCAAGTTTTAATTTGTTTCGTTGTAAAGAAATATTTGCACATAAGAAAAAATTAGGTGGATGATATTTGTAAGCCATATGTTTGTTGAATAGTTAATTTTTTTTATTAAATGTTGAATAGTTAATTTGCATTAGTGATATTCTTTTCTTCTTTTTAAATTTCATAGGTCTCTAATAATTAGTACTATCGGGTACCCTTAAGTCTTTTATAAATATATGATATATTTACCTAAATTTTATTACATTATTAAGATTGTTAGTTAAATGGGAAAATGACAAATAAATACCTCAAAACATGCAAAAAGACAAGTAAAGAACTCAAACTTTCAAAAGTACAAATAAGGAACTCTGAATTTCAAAAGGACAATTAAGGAACCTGACAATTATTAATCCTTATGTTCCAGTTGTTAATAGCTATGTTTCAGTTGTTATTTTTTCTATTTGGGAATTTGAGTTCCTTACTTGTCCTTTTAGAAGTTTGAGTTCCTTACTTGTCCTTTTGGACATTCGGAGGTATTTATTTGTCATTTTCCCTATTTAAATTGGTCAATATGATAAGGTTTTTTAAAACTCCCTAATAATCATATATATTCCTCATTGACTGTCAAACTGCGTCATTAGTGTTGAGTAGGTATAAAAAAGGAATATTTTTGAAAACATTGATCAAAATTGTTAAATTATTAAATGACTAAGGAGAGTATTTAGTAATATGGGATCAAAATTTTATATCGCATCAAAAGAGTTATAATAATATTTCTATATATGATTGGTTTTGTCAACTAGTTGACAAATCACAAGATTTTTATGATTTTATTGAGCTAAAATGGAGTTTTGAATATATTTAAGATGTAATATTTACTCTTAATAATGACTCTTCAATTTTAATTAGATTTTACATACATTTTGATGCATTAAGTGAATCATTTATATTAATTGAAGGAATTTGTTGGAAATCAAGTCACTTGGGTGTAGTGGGGTCAAGAGAAATTTTGAAGTAAACTATGGATGATGATTATGATGGTCTTGAGAATAAAAGAAGAAAAAAAAGAAGAGGCCCAAGTAAATGTGGGCTGTCCAAAGAAAAGTAAGTGTGTGTATTTGGGTGGCTGGAAAAAACAAAAAGAAAAGAAGAAAGGGGTGTGTGCGGTGAAGGAAAGGGGCGCACGTTCAGTTTTGAGGAACAGAGGACTGACGCGAAGAATAAGAAAGGAGGCGAGAAACAGAGATGTGAGGGCGGAGACTTGGAGAGACAAAGAGGGCGCCCAAGTTGGTTGCTCCTCCTCACTTTCCATCCTCATTTTGCTCTCTTTTTCTCTTATTTTCCACCATGGTTTGTCTCCATCTTCTTTTGTTGGTGCTTTCTACATGAGAGGTAACTAAACATTTTTGCTTTTGAGAATGTTTTGAGATGACTTGAGTTCACATGCTTAATAGGGGAGTTTTGTTCTTTTTCATTTCTCTTGTATTTATGATTTTTCCTAGGTTTAGGATAGTCATTTACATTGAGATTTGAATTTGGATTACTATGTTTATTTGAGTTTGATTTGTGGCTTTGACTTGTAATGAGGGATTTGAACTCAAAAATATGTATGGTCATACATATGTTCTTTATAATTTATTAGATATTTCTATTTACTCAGGTATTGGTAGATAGTTTGTTGAACTGAATTGTGATTGAACTTAATGCATTGCAATCAATAATCACACTCTAGGGTAATTAATAATTCCTAATTGAATGAGTTCATGAGATTAGACATTAGACTTACCGGTTGGTGAGGTTTGGTACTTTAGGAAACTTAGAGAAAACTCAAGGTGCTAAAGGGTTTAACAATGCCTAATTGGATGGGGTTCCAACAATTAGGTATTGGACTTATGGGTCCATGAAGTTTGGTAAATTAGTACATTAGCACCCTAATTAACTCCCCAAATATATTAATTGAACTAGGATAGTTATTCCCAAGAGCAATTACATCTCATTTTACTAAATCTTTACTTTTTTCCAATTCTTATTTCCCCCTTTTGCATATTACACCTTTCACTAATTTTTATTATTAATCCACAACAATTTCTCACATTTCAAACAAGTTTAGCATTTAGTTACTAGGAAATTAATTGCATTTTATAGGCTCCTTTGAGAACGATACCCGGAGTAACTTTCGCTTACCTTAAGGTCTTAAAATTTCTTGAAGGACTAGACCCAAGGCACACTACACCGACTGCTAATTCGGTGTCCTTCAAGTGGCCACTAGTTCAAATACAAGACTCTACTTAATTACTCTCTACCACTCATGTCTAGTTGGATCCAAAACATTCACAACAATAGGACTCCCAACATTATGAGTGCCATCTGACCAAATAAGAGATGAGGATGACACTGTTCCTTCAGGTATCTTCCCTCCCACAATTTTCACAACAAAAGATTGCTTCTCATTCAAAGACTTGAAGAACAACACCTTAGGGTCTATTGTAATGTTGACTCCTGGAGCTGATTTCACAGTTACCTTGTACTTCGACTTGGCAACTCCAACATTTGTGAGTGTCCTGTTAACCTCAACATCAAAAGGCTTCATAGAAGGGACTTCTACTAATATTGAAGGGACATTTGTATTTCTTATGAGGGATCTATTAGCATTGGTACATGTGATGTTTCGATCATTAGAGATTCTTTGAATCATCGAAGCATTGTAACCAAGATTGCAAAGAAGTTCTAAGTAATCTTGCTTTGTAAGATCATAAACAAGGCCAGGATCAATAGCTTGAAGAGGATTGAGGTGTCCTGATCCATAAGCAAACTCATTATCGTCACCAATTTGTTGATTTTTGGGCCCATTCATGGGTTTAGCTGTAGTCATAATTGCGGATTTGATGGCTGCTGGAGACCAATCTGGATGAAAACTTTTCACATATGCAGCTATTCCAGATACATGTGGACATGCAATAGAGGTTCCTGCGATGATACTGTAATTGACCCTTCTTGTGTCTACAAGGGTAACAACTGAAAAGGCAAATAGTATATGATTAATTAGGTTGTGGCAATACATGGGCTGTTAGAGAATACCGCATTAAGTGTCCCAATTAACACGGAAGATTCCAACATAGAGAAATCAAGAAAATGAGGTTTCCATGCTTGTTAAACACGATTTAAGGAGTTACAGTTACAACTTACAAAGGATATTAGAGACTACCGCATCTAATTATGGTGTTACTTCTAATAAACGGTACTTGTTAAACTAAAATGAAATGAAATCAAATGTGAATATATAAAAGAAAGACATACTCTTATCTCACTTCCAGTATGTATTTCACATACAAAGCCCTGAACTAAAAGTCAAACAATGCAATATATTGACCAAAATAATTTAATATGTTATGTAATAGGCCATAAGAAAGGACAATAACCCTATTTTGCCCTTCAAGTAATAACCACCTTGGACCACTACACACTCTAAACTAACATCAGGTACAATTTTACCCCTGAAGTAACCAAAGTGGTCCAATTTTACCCTCCGGCGAATATAATGTTGACATGTGTCGTCCACGAGTCAACTTTACATTCTACGTGTCAGTATTACATTCGTTAGAGGGTAAAATTGAACCACTTTGGTTACTTCACGGGTAAAATTGTACCCAATGTTAGTTTAGGATGCCCAATAGTCTAGGGTGGTTACTTGAAGGGTAAAAGATGGTCATTGTCGTAAAAAAATTAATGATTTGACCTGTAAATACATAAATATGTCAAAAAATAAATCTTTTAGCCATATAGATGAGAGAAGTTTTACATGATGGTGCACCCGTGGGAGAAAATGCTGCCAAGATGTGAACTCCAGGGGCACTTATATCTGGTTTCATGATCTCCGGGACAGCTTTGCATGGCCCTCGTGAGGAGAACCTAGCTATTTTTGGAGCAGCGTTATCCACTATTTCTTTGCTCTTCATTATCTCAGCTTCTGGACTTTCTGTTGATATTGTGTATGACTTAACAACATCAAAGTCTTTCGAAGATAACGAGATAGAAGGAAAAAAAGTAGTACTTTGTTCAATAATCTCAAATTCATCATATCCTAAAACCCCACCAACCGCACCATCTATGCGAGCTCCGAAAATCCCCGAGTCAATATTACTTAACACAATCTTTCCTTTGACCTTTACTGGACAATAAGGTTTATCAATACACTTACTTATGGGATATTTGGTTCCATTTGAATCAAAAGCATTTACTGAATAATTTCCCACTAAGGTCATTCCATTTCCAAGAACAATCTTGCCAATGATTTTGCGATCTATGGTGCTTGCTCCAACTGTTAGAATCCATGGTGCAATACTTGTCACTTGGCCAATATAAGGACCATCATTTCCAGCGGCTTGCACTGTGAGTATCCCTTTTGCCATAGCATGAAAGGAACCGATCGAGATAACATCATCATCGTACAAATTTTCTGGACTTCCAACCATTGTAATTGAAATCGAAATTATATCAACTCCATCCGCAATGGCGTCATCGAAAGCAACCAAGATTGAAATATAGTCGATGCCCCCTGTAACACAATATATATGAGATATAAAACTAGTGTAATTCATACAAAATACTCTCTCTGTTACTAAATATAAGATCACTTTAGTGAATTTTGAGAG
Organism: Mimosa pudica; assembly: GCA_029929735.1. Classification (NCBI taxonomy): domain Eukaryota; kingdom Viridiplantae; phylum Streptophyta; class Magnoliopsida; order Fabales; family Fabaceae; genus Mimosa; species Mimosa pudica. The sequence goes on from JAKELP010000040.1 coordinate 3,451,155, forward strand.
ATTAAGGAAGACATTCCAATGAGTTATTAGAATTACATGAAATTTCCAAAATACCTCTCACCTAAGTTTTGAAAATATCCTCTCACCTTCAACCACTCTTTTTGGGTGAAGAGAGTATAGGGGTAATTTGAGGAAAACTTGAGTCAAATTAGAATGTGTTCTTATATTTAGGAACAGACTCTCCTCCCTAAAATGATCTTATATTTAGGAACGGAGGGAGTATAAAACATGCGGCCTAAAGTGAAAGACGCTCACGCTAGGGGTCCATGTGGTAGAAATGTACAACTTATGAAACACTGATTTATGGCTATAATAGCTGGTCAAAACTAAGAACATGGTTTTAAATGGGAGGTTATTGTTTTTAAGATGAAAAATCCATATACACTTGGTTATATGACAAGAGTATTTATTGTTGTTCTACTCTCACCCTATGAATAATTTACTTGTAAATATTTACGAAAATTAGTTGACTTGAAAATTTATAACAATTATGTGTCTATTTTTATATAGTAGACTATGTATTGCTCATTACACCTATTTTTGAAAATCCCATTTAATAAAAAAAATCCCATTTAATATAATTTGTTTCAAAAAAAAGAAAAATCCCATTTAATATAATTTGCAATCATTAAATGAAAAACTTATAAACAAAATAAGCAAAGTGGACTAGGGTAGTTTAAAACTTGTACATATGGTACAAATATATAAGTAGATTTTAGAAGAAATAATGAATCATTTATATATATATATATATATACCTACCTTCATGGTCGCAAGCTTTGTACACCGCAATTCGTGCAGATGGGACGCCTCCTCTTGCGGTGCCTTCTGCTAAACCATAAAAGCTCACATCATTAACTTTATTTCCTGCTGCTGTTGACGCTGCAAGAGTTCCGTGGCCGAAATTGTCTCTAGCAGAGTCTTCCATGTAGAATCGAGCTCCTATGATTTTGTTGTTGCATGTAAAATTTTTCCCACCAGCACATGTTCCTAAATATAATATATATGGGAAGTAAGACAAGTCAGCGATGAAGAAATTATAAAGTCTCACTCATTGAAAGATTGAGAGATGAATCAAGGGTAGTATATAATCAAATATTGAGGCAAATCCAATCACATTGGCTTTAAAGATTTGTTAGGCAAAGACGAAAAAACCTAACATTTGGTGCAGTACATTTCAACAATATAATTATGACTCCCAACATATTTTCAATAGGTTCCTAATTAATTATAGGTTAAAGTATACTTTTGGTCCTTTATGTTTGCATCAAGTTTCAATTTAGTCGTTTATATTTGGAAAGTACACTTTTAGTCTTTTTTTTTGTTAACACCGTTAATTTAACTTAATAGAAAATACTAACTTAATAATTTTAAATGATTAATTTATAATTAAATTGGACAAAAAATGATAAATTTTAAAAATATAATAATAATTAAAGTCAAATATTTTAATCTAAAATTTTTTCAGTATTTAAGAACCATTTAAAATTGTTAAGTTAATATTTTCAATTAAGTTAAACTAACGATGTTAACAAAAAAGAATGAAAAATGTACTTTACAAACATAAACGACTACATTGAAACTTGATACAAATATAAAGGGTAGCCTTAATTATATGAGTAGTACCTTTCCATTTCTTAGGGGGAGGACCAAAGCCTTTATCTGTGAAACTCTCCGCTTCAGGCCAGATTCCAGAATCAATGAATCCAATAATGACATCACTTTCACCTGCTGCATTCCGTTTACTTGACTCAACAAAACCCATGAAGTCCCACGATCTAGTGGTGTGAGTCTTAAGAGTTTTGCTTGGAAAAATAGATACCACTTCTTCCATTTGGGCAATCTTCTCTCTTTGCTGTTCAGTGAGTTTTGCAGCGAACCCATTGAAACTCCTTTGGAAACTTCGAATGAGCAATGGACTTATTGCATCACTTTCTTTAGTGACTTGTTGAAGCATTCTCAGATGATGAGATGTTGGAGAGTACGATGATTCTTCAGGAAGTGATCCCATGTAGACTATGTAAGTTTTCATGTCTTCAACATTATTGGAAGAAGCATTGCATAGTATGGGAATTACTATAAATGCGAAGAAAATGATTGAAGAATGCTTGGCCATTTTTTGGTTCAATCCACATATGTGAATGGTAATGGACTCTATATATATATATATATATATGAAACAAACTTTCATGTATGAAGAAATTAAAAGGACAGAAGTCAGAGGACGACTGATTACTAACGGCTTAGCATGTGCCGGACTTTCATATATGAAACTAACTTGACTTATTTTCAAGTTGTTGAATTTATTTTAAAGGAGTTATCCAGTCTCCATTGACCACATGCATTGGGTATAGTCACTGATAAATTCTTTAATATGTAATACAATAGGTTATTTAGAATCTAATTAATGTTTATTTATCACTATTTTCTGTATAATTAATCCTCAACTGGGGTCTTATATTTCTCTCTTTTAAAACCTCACTTTATATGATATATATATATATATATATATATATATATATATATGACATTATATTAATAAATAATTAATCTGAAACTCAATTATATACTTTAATAGTATTTTATCTTACTTATATATAATGGATGTAATAACAATAACAGTGAACCGCATATATGAACCTGACAGTGCAGCGCTGGACCCGTTTATATTGAACCTTAATTTACCATAATATGCACTAACGTGTGCGTATACTAATTATATTCATCAATTTTATCTACATAATAAATGTTTAAATGTGGTTCCTTGTATTTTGATCCTCATCCAAAACCTTATTAAACAATATAGATAATGTTAGAATCATTTTAGTTTATTTAGACAGACCCCTTTGGTCCTATATTTCCAACATATTTTACAAAATTTCCATATTTATATTTACTATGCCACATGAAAATAAAGGCAACACATAAAACTAAAGGTTAAACTTCTACACTCAAATGAAATTTTTGATGAGGTACTTTATGATAGAATAATAAAAAGGGCGAAGACCCAAAAATGATACACAACTATTGGCCAAGGAACAGAAATAGTACATAACTATTTCGTGGTACAAAAATGATACCCAACTTTTCCATGTAATCAAAAATGATATTTTCACTAATATGACAATAATATTAGACATGAAATGTCCAAAATGCCCTTATAATTAAATAAACTTTTACTGACCGGCGATTAATTTAGGGCGAAGGCCCAAAAATGATACATAACTATTGGCCAAGGAACAAAAATGATACATAACTATTGCAAGGTACACCAATGGTACCAACTTTTAACATGAGTTCAAAAATGATATTTTCACTAATATGACAATAAGATTACACATGAAAAGTCCAAAATGAGTATATAAATTAAATAAATTTTCTTGCTCACCATTTCCTTCCTTAGCTTCTTTCTTCTACCAACAGTTCTTTCAATAAATAACTCGTCCATCGGCGGCTTCAACTCTCAACAACTCGTTAGGGCGATCAAGCTGCAAAAACATGAAAACAGAGTTGCTGAGAGTTGAAGCCGTCGGTGGACGAGTTATTTATTGAAGGAAGTGTTGGTAGAAGAAAGAAGCTAAGGGAGGAGAGGGTGAGGAAGAAAATTTATTTAATTTATAAGTGCATTTTGGACTTTTCATGTGTAATCTTATTGTCATATTAGTGAAAATATCAATTTTGATCCCATGTTAAAAGTTGGCACCATTGGTGTACCTTGCAATAGTTATGTATCATTTTTGGGCCTTCGCCCTAAATTAATCGCCGGCCAGTAAAAGTTTATTTAATTATAAGGGCATTTTGGACATTTCATGTCTAATATTATTGTCATATTAGTGAAAATATCATTTTTGATCACATGGAAAAGTTGAGTATCATTTTTGTACCTCGAAATAGTTATGTACTATTTCTGTTCCTTGGTCAATAGTTGTGTATCATTTTTGGGCCTTCGCCCTAATAAAAAAAACATGTTCTATATACCCTATAAATAGGACAAAAGAAGTACTATTTAATGATTAAGGACTTATTTCGGTATTCTAAACTAACTAATTAAACTTATTACTCATTTCATGTTTAATTATGAGTCCACTTTGCCTAATATTAATATGCCAATGCAAAGATTGGAAGCCATAGCATTAAGGTTGGTAAGGGTAAAAATACACATGTGTTTTATTTAAAAGGTAGAAATACGTGTTTTTTGGATAAAAAAATACACATAAGTTTTCATATATATTAGGGTAAAAAAATACAAAAAAGTTTTTATATTTTGTTAAAAGATACACAAAATCTATATGTATTTTTAAACCTATAATGAAAAAAATGTGTATATTTCACCCAAAAAATTTGGTGTTAGACAACTTTTTGAGTAAAACACATGTATTTTAGGCCGTAACCCTAGCATCACATGTGTGTTTATATATAAATCTTTCCAAGCTTACCCTCGTATATTAGAATATATGGTTGTTAAGAAAATTGATCGATCCTTTTTTCTTCTATTTCATTTAATAGGGGAGCTCACATTAATTGATCCCTACAAAGATTTATAATAAGGAACAAAAAGTTTGAAAAAATTGGACTTAGAAAAAAAAAACATATAATTCGGCTTGCCTAGTCGAGTCCGGGTTTGACCCTAAGATAAAAATAGAGTATTATATTATGAAAACGAGAAAGATGTTAACCACATGGGAACATGATATAGTTACAATGAATATAAATTAAATTTATTTGCAGTGAATGAATAACTGAATTTAATTGTTTGACTTTGACACCATGAAATCCTATTGAAAAGGTATATATATCTTTGACTTCTTTATTTCAGTTATATCCCTAAATTTTGTGTGTGACTTTCTCATACCGTTAGACTTGTTTTTTATTTAGACATTAAATTATTCGACTTTCAGTCCTTTGTCCTGTCCTTTGTCCTGATGAATTAGTTCCAACGACATTCAATAAATGGTTTTTTATTTGCATTAAACAAAAATGAATATCTCTACGTAATAAAATGCAACTAAAAAGTTATATTAGATTTTTTATTTCAGTTTCCCTAAATTTATTAATTTTTTTGAACTTACAAAAGCAGGGTTGGCTAGTAAAAAACACAAGAACCTAGATTAGAGGCTATCAATTGATGGATAAAAAATGTGCTCAAAACATGATGACTCCCCATTTTTAATTGAATATAATACATATTTAGGTAAATTTGAGGAGTCATTATACTAAATTGAATAAGTTTTTTAAAAATTTTAATAGGATATATCAAATTTGATGCACGATTTGAGGTTTTGACAATAGATATGTTAATTTCTTCTAAATAAAAAATATTTTTTCTCAGGTAAGACATTAAATAAAGAGTTAAATACTATCATTTTGACATATAAACTATTTCACATTGCTCAATTTGGCTTATAAACAATAAAATTGCTCATTTTGACATAGAAACAATATAAAAGAGTCAATTTGGCCTACAAACAATAAATCTACAGATTTTAATAAAGAGAGAATTTCATTTGAGAACCTCAATAGCAATTTAATGCAAAAGAAGGACAGAAAAAATTCTAAAGCTTCATTTGAGGCTTCTGGGCCAAATGAAATTAATTAGAAAAGGAAAAAAACTGTATTAACCTCCTTCCCCCACCCACTCTTCCCTCCCTCGTCCATCACCCACATTTGGAAAATACTAAAAAAACAAAATAAGTTAATTATAAATTGATTTACCTATTTTTCCCTTAAACTAGTTTATTTGATCTAAACTAATGGATAATATGAAAATATTTAAAATATATCATAATTTAATAACCTATTTCACAACTTCAATCTCTTCAAAAAGGCAATTAGGTCTTATATTTAGACAAGAATAATAATATAATGATTGTTTAAATTTCCATTAGTCTGAATCTCACAATGTTGGTATGTTAGCATTGATTATGAAACTTTTACCCTTTTTTGTCATTTCTACTTAGAGATTTCTAACATTGGTTAAGCTTTTATTAGACTAAAATTGCATTTTGAATATTTTAAAATGGGTGAAGGTCCATTTTTGATACATAACTATTACTCGATGATCAACAATAGTACATAACTATTTCAAGGTTTACCAACACCCAACTTTTACCATCGGATCAACAATGAAATTTTCCTTAGTATAACAATAAGATTAAGGGACAATTGCATCTAGGTCCGATCCCAAATAAGATACTCAATTTCAAAAAGGTCACAAGGAGTTCTTACCACTTCTTAATGAAGGCTCTATTGCACTTGTTAATAGTAGTCATTATTTGAAATTATGTATCTTATTTGGGACCTATGTGCAATTGACCCTAAGATTTTAAATGTGAAAAGTCCAAAATGCTTTCATAAATAAATAAAATTAAGTGGATAGAAAACATTATGTGGATATCTAGAAGCCAATTTGTTTAATTTGTTGAATAGTTAATTTGATGTTAGTGATATTCTTTTTTTAAAAAAAATTAACATGTCTCTAATCTTTTAATTTGTACTATAGGCCACCCCTTAAGTCTTTTATAAATACATGACATATTTACCTAATGGGTTAAAGATTATTCTTACCAATAAACTATTTTAAAATGGTCAATTTGTTCAACGAATAAATGGTCTCATTCTGACCAATAAGCAATAAAAATGGTTCAATTTAGCCAATAGTTATGTGTCACGCCCTGAAGTTCTATCGCGTGACCGGCACGAAGTATTGACCAAATCTCACTTCATAAGCCATTCCAATTAACTATAGACATTTTAAGCATACATTTCTATTTCCAAACATTTACCATTTCAAACATTTGACTATAACATTTACAGTGAAGATGTGTATAAAATTCTACTTTTACCTTCTATTATCCTAAAGCAAGATGTGTCGATCGACATTCTTAAATATGAAATACAAAAAGCAATATATAAATACGTGCAATCTCGTTACATGACTTTTATTTTAATCCCCTAGAGATGGATAAACAAATAAATAATATAACTTTGGCCAAAAATAAAACAATAATAAATATAAGAATATAGAAACTTCAGTTTATTGTCACCACACTTGTATTTGAGAAGAATAGAAATCAAAAGTGCAAAATTTGCATCACATAACAAAATAATTCCATCCAAGTATTTTAAAATCAATATGAAAACTCTTTATTATGAAAAACTTGTTTTCTATAGAGGAACTGACACAAGCGAGTAACAGGCATGACACGTAGTCACGATAAGAGGCGTGGACACACAGTCCACGAGGGTAAACTAACCAGGCATGACACGAAGTCACGAAAACAGGCGTGGACACACAGTCCACGAGGGTAAACTAACCAGGCGTGACACGTTGTCACGAAAACAGGCGTGGTAAAACCACGAAACAGGCGTGGCAAGCCATGAAACAGGCGTGACACAAAGTCACGAAAACAGGCGTGGTAAAACCACGAAACAGGCGTGACACGAAGTCACAAAATCAGGCGCTTTGTGTCTAGTTCCTCTAATAAAAGTTTGTATATACGGTAATAAATAAATCAATTTGAAATCAGATATCAAATCTCATCATCTGTAGAACTTCAAAACGTTCGTTTTGAAACATACTTGATGCCAATATACCGAAAACCATAACAAATATTCTGGGAAAACAATAACTCCTTATCAGTGATTTTATAGTAAAATACCCAGCATGAAATTTTACAATATCTTTAAAACTTCTAATCATTTTTAATCCATAAATATAGAATATACTTTTAACAAATATAATTGAAAGTAATAGAATAAAATAATTTCCTTAGTCATACAACAAAGAAAATATAAATTGATTGGCAACCCATATCCCACCACCCAAGCCAAGAGGAAGCAAAACAATATAATTCTCAAAGTACTACATCCAACTTCATTATCCTTTAGTCACCGCATTGGAACAAGTAGTCACATTTTCATCAACACATGCCACTTGCATACGAAAGCCATACAAATTCCTGACATTTCATTGCATCAATTTAAAACTTTATTTCCGTGTATGTAACTTATGAGTTTTTATGTCAGACCTTTCCTTTCAAATAGAATTTACAGCATTTCAATAAATTCAGTTTGGCCTTCATATCTGACAGACTAAAAAAACATGTATATATATAATCATGGTATAAGAACCTTCATCCCTTTATAATCCATTAGGCAAGTCACTGTAATTAATGCATATAATCGCGAATGCAAGTGCACTGCATCCTTCCAGCCACATAGACACAGAAAAATTAGATACTCCTAGATTTTAAATCAACTTGAAATAGCGTAGCTACCCAACCAATGTATGCAGCCCCCATTTTTTAACTTAAACCATCACATATTAATTTAATACAGATCAGCAATTAAGAATTTAACCATACAAGAACAAGGATTTCACATAAGGCTATTGAATTCAGCTTCAATCACATGCATACAGACTCAAACATACACAAATCAATTGTTACTCTTGCTAATTTAAATTTCCTTCTTTTTTTTTCTCAATTCACAAAGACCAGTAGAGACTCAGATTTGAACCAAAATAATACAACACAAAATGGAGACAATGTACCCATGCATTCCGTTCATAAGTCCATCACAAAACGAACCATATAACCTTAAAGAAAAGGATGATTACTCCTGCCAAAAATATCAATCAAGCATACTTACAAATTACAATCATTCAATTCATAACATCATATCATTTCACACAAAAAATCTAACAGAATAGCAACAATAATGTTTATCATTCAGAACAAAAGAGGCACTTAAATCAATTCAAGTTTTAACTTCACAAGCATATCAAAAGTAAAGAATGTGTAGTTATACCTTTTCTTCAATGCAGAAACATAAAGCACTTTATAGGCCACAATTAAACAAATCCTATTAGTCCCAACTCACATACATTTCACCTTTTCTTTTATTAATCTTCATTCAGAAATTAATTCACAACCATACATATAAATCCAACTTAGAAGCAAAATTTTAAGTAGCTACACAAAACACACCACTGCTACAATTTATTGCACTTGAAAAGACAAATGAATACCCTGAAAACACTGATATTTCCATATCACATTCTGAAATTAGATTTTACAATTGAATCAAAGAGCAAGGTTCAAGTTGATATCAAATCCTATAAAGGTAAGACAAAAATTCATAACAAGAAGAATATAAAACTCCCATGGAGTTCACAGCACACCACTACAACAAAAACATTTACAATAGCAACACATATATTCTTCTAATTCTTCTCAAGAACCAAATTCAAAGCATCACTTTAACAAACCTTACTTATCAGCAGTTTGATTCGTGATTTCCCCTCACTACTTAATCCATATAGAATGATTTATTAGCAATTAGAACCCTACTGGAATGTCAAAACTCAAAATCCCAACAAATCCCCAACTTATTTAAGCTCCTGGATAAAACAAAACTTACATAGGCTCAAATTTAAATAACCCACTGATGACTCCCCATATTTAGTGGTTTTTAGGAAATATTTTGTTGTATTTGGGGAGTCATGAATTAAAAAATTAAGTGATTTTGATGTGAATTGGAAAGAAAGTAATTTGAGATTATATGAGTGATTCTTTTGGAAAATCTGAAATTTAATTGAAATAGGAAACTTAATATATTAAAAGAAATATTTTGATGAGAAGTTTCCTATTAATGAGATTATGTGATTGAGTTATTGTGATTATTTCCTATTTCCTTCTCTTCATGAATGCAGATTTAATAAAAAAGGAAATAAAGAGAAGGAGAGGATTTGATTATGTGCAAGAAAAGGAAAGAAAAGAAACTTAACATGCAAGGGAAAGACAATATGGTGTTGAGCTATTTTATTATAAATATACACATGCAATTGAGAAAAAGGGGAGGCTGGTCTTAATTCTTCCAATTTCCTAAAGCCTAGAGGAATTCACGCAGAAAAGAGAGGAGGTAGCGGCGCAGGAGCAAGGATCCTTGGGTTTTTCAGTTTCTTCCTAACATATACACGTACACATCAACGCATAAAGGAAGAGGATGGAAGCTTGAGGTGGCACGTTTCTGGAGCATCATTATTCATCAGCACACAAAAAGGAAATTCTTCCAATCCTGTACGCACACGCACGAAGAGAAATTGAAGCAAGCAAGGGATTCACTTAGTTCAGTATCTCCTTTTATTCTTTGAATGGATTTGGATATGGATTTTGATTTAACTTCTCTGATGAATTTGGAACTTATGTGTGGCTAATTTCTTTTACAACTTAGAGTACTATGAACTTGTTTGTAACTTAGTATTTTATTTCCCACTATTTAGTCATGATTAATTTGATTTAGTTTATTTAATCTTGCTATTATTGATTAACTTGTTTAGTGCTTGATCACCATTAGACATGTTTAGGGAATTTAGAATTGGACTCGAAAGAGGGAATTTTAAATAGACCATGGGATTAAATAGTGTAGGATTGGATTGTTAATCTGATTTGCGACTAGGATAGACATATACCTAGAAGCCCTACATAGTCACATTAGAGCGGTACCGGTATTAATTGGCTTAGTAAATTAGTGCAAGACATTGTGTAATTAAGCTAGGCAAGGATATAGATGAAAACCGAAAGGCATTTATAGACACTAGTACTCTAGATTAGCTAGTTGAATTAATTCATAATTAATTTAGTGGGGAATAAAATCTAGGAAGCAGATAAGGGATTAGTGGCTCTAGGTTGTTCTTTTGACTCGTGAATTTCTTTTGTGTGAATATTTGTCTTATTTTATTTTCTTAGCTATTAGGTAATTAAAATCAATTTTCTTTTGTTTACTCAACTTGAATGAAAATAGGAGATCTAATGCCTAGTTATTAATTGTCTGAGTCTCTGTGGGATCGACCTTGAACTACCACTTTACTAAATTTACGATCCGTACACTTGCGGAGTTTTTATCAAAATTTTGGTAGCATCAAGTTTTTGGCGCCGTTGCCGGGGACTCAAGGCAATTAGTAATTAGAATTAGAAATTCTTTAGTAGTTTTTAGTTTGAGTTTTTTTTTTTTTTTTTCTTTTGGAGAAAATAGAAAGATGGACTATTCAGAGGCTAATTATAAGTGTTATCGTTGTTATTGTTGTGGAAGTGATCATCTACCTGAGAATTGTCCATTTTTGCTTTGGCAACAAACTTATGTTGATAATTTGTCTAGGCGTAGTTGGAATTTTGAGCAAGATGAGTGTTGGAACCCACATTTAGATCCTTATTCACATGCAATAGACACACCCTTCATGTCTTTTTCACATGTTCAAGAAAATATTGATTATGAAAATTCTTGTTTAGAAAGGTTAGACAAATTAGAAAGATCAGCCGATATCTTTTTGGAAAGGAATGAGAAATATTACAATAGTTCTGGATCAAGAGTTCAAGTAAACAATTTTGAGGATAGTGTAAACTCTTGTTTAGAAGAAAGACTTGACAGATTAGAAAGATTAGCCGGTAAATTTTTGATAATGCTAGAGGATAGTTTGAAATGGCAAGAGGATAGTTTCAAAAGGTTAGAAGATTGTTTGAAAAGGTTAAAATCAATAATTGAGGATAGAGATGACCATGAAGTTAAAGAAGATTTAGAGGTTGTCATAGAGCCTGAAACTTGTTTAGAAGAGATTGATGGGTGTTTAATTGATGTTGAAGATGTGAATTCAAATGCTTGTGATTCTGATATACATGTTGATGTGAGTGTTCCTATAACTGCTTTGGATGATTCTCCTATTAATGTGATGACTCTTACTGATGAGAGTCAAATTGATTTTATTGGATGCTCATTATTCTTAGAAAGACATACATCTAATTGTTTGTATGAGCATATTCTAATTCCTTTGAAATCAGTGATTGCTTGTTCTTTGAAATTGTCTATGATTGAAAAGGCACAAGTAATTAGTTTGATTGATTACTTATATTGTTTGAAAAGGAATGAAGATGAGGTGATTATTGTGTTTGATACTTATGACTAAGATTTGTTTGGAAAGTCTGGCTGAAGACTTTAAACTTAGCGCTTCTTGGGAGGCAACCCAAGGTTTTGGTATTTGATGCTTTGTTTTTGAGCTTGTAGGATTTTTTTTTCTTCTTTTGGCCTAAAAGGATGCTTCAACTTGATCTTGATGGACTAGGAGCTAAGAGTGGAAATCGAGAAGAGGAAGGGGAGTATTCTTCTAACTTTTTCTTGATTTTATTTGACTGAGAATTATTTTGGTAATGAGTGATGGTGTTTGTTGATATGTGCTTGTGTGATGATTAGTCTTAATTGTGTTGCCTCTTGATTGAATTGCATGACTGATATGGAACTTGAAATAACTTTATCATTCCTACACTTGCTATGGATATTTTTGTAATTCCACGTCTTGTGTTACATGTTCACATTGGGGACAATGTGACATTTAAGTTTGGGGGTATGAGGGTATCATTGTTCTCTAAAGATTGTCCTCAAACTTTCATTTTGTAAAATTTTCTTGAAAAAAAATCTTTTTGCCAATTTTGGGATTGATTTGGACTTGAAATAATTGAATTTGATTAGACTTTGATCTCATCTTCTTTGAATGTAAGTGAAAAGGCAAGCTCTTTGCTTTAGATAAATTACTCTAGTATGTCAAAAAGCCCTGTGAGGAATTTGAGCCTTAATTTTATTCTTTCATGAGTGAGTACATCTATTGTAACTCCCCCTCTAGAACTTGTCTTGAATCTCTTTTGACGCTTAAATCTCTTGCATGCACAAAAATGATTAAGGCCTTCGTTTCATAGCCAATTTAGCCAAAAAGCCATCCTTTTTACATTATTTCCATTGCTTAACCCCTTTGAGCCTGCTTCTCTTTTAAAAAGAAAGATTGCATATTTTAGCCTTTGAATTCTTTTGATGCAATTTTTCATCTCTTATCTATTTCTTCCATTTACGCTTTGAAAAGTGTTATACTATATTCATATGGAAAGGGGTGAAGGAATTAGAAAAGAAAAAGGGGAAATATAAGTGTTGAAGAAAGGAGAAAAGAAAAAAAAAAAAAAAAAGTGAAGGTGAAAAAGGAAAAAAAAATCACACAAAGTGTGAAAAAAAAAGAAGAAAGAAAAGAAAAAAAAGAAAGAAGAAGATGAAAATCGAAAGAATTGAAGAATTGTGGAGTTCAAAAGAGTCAACCCCTATGTGCTTATCAAGTTAAGTGATTCCTTCATTCCTTACTATAATGGTTTAGCACTTTTCAAATATACCTCCATCTCATTTTCATTTCATTATCCTACCTTTTTCATTACAACCCTTAAAAGTCCTTTTGATTGGTGTGTGCATTGAGATATAAGAGTGGATATCGAGATGATAAACAAGCCTATGGTAGCTGGATTACATAGATGGAATTGAGTGAAACACATCCCCTATATACTTTGAGAGTAGAGTGTAAACACTTGACCAGTGAGGGACATGCTTTTGTGATTTATCTCTATCAAATTGATTGCCTGATTACTTGCATTTGGGGATGGTGAGAGAGATTTTTAAGAGGATTCATTTGTTGAGAATTTGAATTGATTCCAACTTTGTGATGATAAAATCTTGATTTCATTTTTGTGCTAATGTGTTAACAATTTGAAATCTTGAGGACAAGATTTAATGCAAGTGTGGGGGTGTGATGACTCCCCATATTTAGTGGTTTTTAGGAAATATTTTGTTGTATTTGGGGAGTCATGAATTAAAAAATTAAGTGATTTTGATGTGAATTGGAAAGAAAGTAATTTGAGATTATATGAGTGATTCTTTTGGAAAATCTGAAATTTAATTGAAATAGGAAACTTAATATATTAAAAGAAATATTTTGATGAGAAGTTTCCTATTAATGAGATTATGTGATTGAGTTATTGTGATTATTTCCTATTTCCTTTTCTTCATGAATGCAGATTTAATAAAAAAGGAAATAAAGAGAAGGAGAGGATTTGATTATGTGCAAGAAAAGGAAAGAAAAGAAACTTAACATGCAAGGGAAAGACAATATGGTGTTGAGCTATTTTATTATAAATATACACATGCAATTGAGAAAAAGGGGAGGCTGGTCTTAATTCTTCCAATTTCCTAAAGCCTAGAGGAATTCACGCAGAAAAGAGAGGAGGTAGCGGCGCAGGAGCAAGGATCCTTGGGTTTTTCAGTTTCTTCCTAACATATACACGTACACATCAACGCATAAAGGAAGAGGATGGAAGCTTGAGGTGGCACGTTTCTGGAGCATCATTATTCATCAGCACACAAAAAGGAAATTCTTCCAATCCTGTACGCACACGCACGAAGAGAAATTGAAGCAAGCAAGGGATTCACTTAGTTCAGTATCTCCTTTTATTCTTTGAATGGATTTGGATATGGATTTTGATTTAACTTCTCTGATGAATTTGGAACTTATGTGTGGCTAATTTCTTTTACAACTTAGAGTACTATGAACTTGTTTGTAACTTAGTATTTTATTTCCCACTATTTAGTCATGATTAATTTGATTTAGTTTATTTAATCTTGCTATTATTGATTAACTTGTTTAGTGCTTAATCACCATTAGACATGTTTAGGGAATTTAGAATTGGACTCGAAAGAGGGAATTTTAAATAGACCATGGGATTAAATAGTGTAGGATTGGATTGTTAATCTGATTTGCGACTAGGATAGACATATACCTAGAAGCCCTACATAGTCACATTAGAGCGGTACCGGTATTAATTGGCTTAGTAAATTAGTGCAAGACATTGTGTAATTAAGCTAGGCAAGGATATAGATGAAAACCGAAAGGCATTTATAGACACTAGTACTCTAGATTAGCTAGTTGAATTAATTCATAATTAATTTAGTGGGGAATAAAATCTAGGAAGCAGATAAGGGATTAGTGGCTCTAGGTTGTTCTTTTGACTCGTGAATTTCTTTTGTGTGAATATTTGTCTTATTTTATTTTCTTAGCTATTAGGTAATTAAAATCAATTTTCTTTTGTTTACTCAACTTGAATGAAAATAGGAGATCTAATGCCTAGTTATTAATTGTCTGAGTCTCTGTGGGATCGACCTTGAACTACCACTTTACTAAATTTACGATCCGTACACTTGCGGAGTTTTTATCAAAATTTTGGTAGCATCACCCACATATTTAGAAACTCTCATTAGACTTATAAGATCCAAACAGATGGTTCAAAACGACCAAATGATCAAGAATTTCGAAAACCATAAGAAACCCTAACATTTCAACACTTACTTTGCTCCAAAATTCATTCTAACCCAAAATTAAACAATTCTAACCCATACATCACTTAGAAATCACCTCAATTTGGTTCCCAAACAGCCAATTTCCTCCCTGAACATACATAACTTTAATTTGCACAAAACCCTAAAATATATTTCCCAAATCAAGAGCAAAGGGAAAAAGGAAAGAGGAGACATTACCCAATGTTTAAGAGCTCTCATTAGTCTACAAGTTTGCCGGAGAACTCGCCGGAAAAACGAACGGACCTTCGGTCACCCCAACCCCAAACTCTTCATCCTCTCTTTCTCGCCACACACACGGACGCGCGAATAGAAGGGACAAAGGAAGGGAGGCTACTCTTCCCTCACTGGTGTGACGGCACCACCGCCGTCCTCTCCATCATCACCGAAGCCGCCGCCCATGGAGGAGAGAAAGAAGACCAAACAGAGAAAGCAATGGGGGTCCTCTCTTGTGTGTGTGTGTTTGTGTCTTTTATGGGAAAGAGGAGGAAGGAAAAGAAAAATGAAATTTTGATATGCAAATGACCCTTTTGCCCTTCAATCTACACTAATATACTTTTCTATTTCATACTCCTACTTTAAAAAAGAGAGTTGTAAAAATAATCTAGGCACTTTCTCATATATTTTATTCCACCATAGTGTTACCTAGTTCTTCAACTAGTTTTCATCAGATTTCCAATCTGTCATTTAATCTATAATTATTATCCTCTGTATTCAAAAGAAAATACACATTAGTTTCATAAAAATATTTTTTTTCCCTCATTTGTTTATTTACAATGATTTTTAATTTACTAATGGCATCATAAGACCTTAATTCATTCTTTATTATATCTAATATAAAAAGTGGGTGTTACATTATGGAAAATACTAAATATCCTTCGGGACTTAATTAATATTAAGTTCTATGGTTGTGAGTCACACCTTTACAAATAAAGAATCACTCACCCTACTCACCCACCTCTCTCTCTCTCTCTCCCATCCTTCCTCCCCTTCACCCTCACCCTCACCCACCATCCCCTTCCTCTTCTTCCTCTTCCTCCTCCCATTTTCCTCTAACAATACCACTCAAATCAACTTAGCATGTAAACATTACAGTTATTCATTGTGGATAAAATAGAGAGAGGAAGGTGCATTGAGGTGAGGCAGTAACCAAAACCATGGAAGCATTACAATTCTCAACCGTTAGCTGCTGCCATTTCTCCACCTCCTCTCACTCCCTCCCCCACAGTCGACCCTCATGCTCTACCAAGCCTTCCTCTTCTTTCACCTCCTCACCAACACCACCCACACTCTCTTCCAAAAATCTCCTCCCAGTAAGTAATATTCCAATAAGTATTTGTTTCCTTTTATCCCATTACTCCAATTTTCTTTTTAATTTCTCTCACAGGATGAAATCCAGACGCAGTGGTTAAAAGAAACTGGAAACTCACGCAAAGTGGTCATCATAAGGGCCAAAATGTTTGGATAGCTCACTATGGTGGTGTTGGAGGAAAATGGGAGAAGGAAAAGGAAGAAGAGGGAGGGGACGGCGGGTGAGGGTGAGGGGAAGGAGAGAGGGAAGAGAGAGAGAGAGAGAGGTGGGTGGGGTAGGGCGAGTGATTTTTTATTTTAAAAATGGGACCCATAACCTTAAAAATTATATTAATATAGTCTTAACGGGTATTTTAGTATTTTTCAATGACGTCAAATTGAACAATTTTATTTTTATTGTTCATTGGCCATAATAGGATTATTCATTGTTTATTGACCAAATTGATCATTTCAAAATAGTTTATTTGTCAGAATGATTTTTAACATTTTACCTAATTCTTATTCCATTAAAATTGTTAGTTAAATTGGCTAATATGATATGATTTTTTAAAACTCTCTAATCATACACATTCCTCATTGTCTACCATACTTGATTATTTTTTAGTAGGTATAAATGAGGAATATTTGTGAAAATATTCATCGAAACGAATTATTAATGGCTAAAAGAGAGTATTTAGTGACTGGGATCAAATTTGATATCGCATCAAAAGAGTTATAACAATCTATATATCTTATAAATCATTTCTTTTTTACTGTTCATTGAGCTGATTCGGATCTGTCTTCTCTCTTATTATCACTGTTCATTGAGCCGGCTTTATTTTGTTGAACAGTAGCGGCTACCTTTTAGCTTCTCCCGTCATTCACTGCATTGAATTGAATGGGGTATATGTTATTTATTTTATACTAAATTGTAATGTAATGGTATTGCTTTTATGGGGTTTTTGGCATTTATGGTGGCCCTTTTTTTGCTCTACTTTCTTTATCTTTATTTTGCTCTTAGCTAAAGTATATTTTTGGTCCTCTATGATCAAGTTTTAATTTAATCTTTTATGCTTGAAAAGTACATTTTTAGTCCTTTTTTATTAACATCATTAGTTTAAATTAACGGAAAATGCTAACTTAAAAATTTTAAATGATTATTTATAATTAAATTGAGACCAAAAATGATACATTTTGATAATATAATAATAATTACACTCAAATATTTTAGTCCTAACATTTTTTCAATTTTTAATAACCATTTAAAATTTTTAAGTTAGCATTTTTCGTTAAAATCTTTTCCGTTAAATTAGTAAACCAATTTAAACATATTGCTAACTTTGTGTGGGCTATTTGAGCTTTTACATGTTATGCTTGTCTCTCCTCTAATGTATTTTTCTGACAATCTGGAAAAAAAATTCTTAAATGGTTAAAGAAAAATTATTACTGCTTAATGGTTAAAGAAGACCTATTGGTACTGCTTAAATGCAATATCTTATTGATTTTGCCTCGAATAGGGATAAATTTGAGATTGATTATGTTTAAATAATATATGAACCCCAATTATAAAAAGGCATAAAAATTGAAACTTTGATTATCAAATACTTTTTGGTCCATAATATAAGAGCTTAAAATTTGAATGGTTTTGGTCCTTAATATAAGAGTTCATCTCACAATCTCTCCTCATTTAATGTGTTTTTTCCAACTTTGCCCCTAACTCTCTTTCATATTTATTAATGTTTATGTATTTCTCTTTCTTAAAAGTAGCACAATAAATATGGGCAACATTGAAAAAGAAGCATTAACTCCAGACATCCAACTAACATTCACATGTTTTCTTAATAAGCGTTTTTTTTTGCGGATGACTCTTACATTAGGGACCGGAGGGAGTACTCACTAACCAATGGGAAATGAACTCAACAATTGCAAAAGCAGCAGCCATATCGTTCTTCATTTTTAATAATATCATTCACATGAGATTTGTGTTATGTTATCTGTAATTTTAGCCTTCACAACTTGAGTGGTTTGATGTTATGTATGAATGTCCATTGCTTACCGAATATACTTCCGCGCAAAGCGCGGGGGAAACTGCTAGTATTTCTATATATGATTTATTCAGTCAACCAGGGCACAAGTTTAAATGCAAGACTCTATTTAATTAGACTCTATTATCCAGGTCTGGTTAGATTCAAAACATTCACAACAATAGGACTCCTAACATTATGAGTGCCATCTGACCAAACAAGAGATGAAGATGACACTGTTCCTTCAGGTAATTTCCCTCCCATAAGTTTCACAACAAAAGATTGCTTCTCATTCAAAGACTTGAAGGACAACACCTTAGGTTTTATTGTAATGTTGACTCCTGGAGCTGATTTTACAGTCACCTTGTACTCCGACTTGGCAACTCCAACATTTGTAAGTGTTCTATTAACCTCAACATCAAAAGGCTTCATAGAAGGGACTTCAACTAATATTGAAGGAAAATTTGTATTTCTTATAAGGGATCTATCAGCACTGGGACATGTGATGTTTGGATCTTTAGAGATTTTTTGAATCATTGAAGCATTGTAACCAAGATTGCAGAGAAATTCTAGGTAATCTTGCTTTGTAAGATCATAAACAAGTCCAGGATCAATAGCTTGAAGAGGATTGAGGTGTCCTGATCCATAAGCAAACTCATTTTCATCACCAATTTGTTGATTTTTAGGCCCATTCATAGGTTTAGCTGTCGTCATAATTGCTGATTTGATGGCTGCTGGAGACCAATCTGGATGGAAACTTTTCACATATGCAGCTATTCCAGATACGTGTGGACATGCGATAGAGGTTCCTGCGACGATACTATAATTGACCCTTCTTGTGTCTACTTGGCTAGAATCATCTAAAAAGTCAAATATATGATTAATTAGGTTCTGGCAATACAAGGGATATTAGAGAATACCATATTATTGTTTCCCAATTAACCCGGAAAATTCCAACAAAAGCTTGATATATATGATAGAGAAATAAAGATAATTTGATAGGGTAAGTTTCCATGTATGTCACGATTTAGGGAGTTAGAAGGGATATTTAGACTACCGCATTAAATTAAGGTATTACTTCTAATAAACAGCACTTCTTGTTACATAAAAATGAACTGAAATCAAATGTGAATATATACAAGAAAGACATATGTTGTACAAAATGTGAATATATACTCTTCTCTCATTTCCAGTTTATATTTCACATAAAAATGCCCTGGACCAAAACTCAAATAATGCAATATGTTGTGCAAAATAATCTAATATGTTATGTAATACTCCCTCAGTTCCTAAATATAAATCAGTTTCAAATTCCAATATGTTCATAAATATAAGTAACTTTCTATGTTTTTTCAAGTTTTCCTAAATAAAACCTAATAATTCTTATCCATAATAAACGAGTTAGAGAGGTAGAGCTGAGTGAGAATAAAGGTTTATACTTATTGTAGATTAGTAATGTCATGTGTTAATCAAATTATGAATGTGATCTTATATTTAGGAACAGAAGGCGTAATAGTATGCCTCTAGATATCAATGTCCATAAAACAATACATGAATGATATTATACATCCAGATAAAAAGAATTAATGATTTGACCTATAAATATATAAATATGACCAAAAATAAAATCTTTTAGCCATATATAAATAAGATGAGAGAAGTAGTGATACATGATGGTGGTTGCGCAGGAGAAAATGCTGCCAAGATGTGAACTCCAGGTGCACTTATATCTGGTTTCATGATCTCTGATACAACTCGGCATGGCCCTCGTGAGGAGAACTTAGCTATTTTTGGAGCAGTTTTATCCACGATTTCTTGGCTCTTCATTATCTCAGCTTCTGGCCTTTCTGTTGAATTTGTGTAAGACTTAGCAACATCAAAGTCTTTTGAAGATAACGTGAGATAAGGAAAATAAGTAGGAGTAAATTGTTCCTGAGTATCAAATTCATCATCTTTTAAAACCCCACCAACGGCACCACCTTCACAAGCGTCATGAATCACCGTATCATCATCACTTAACACAATCGTTCCTTTGACCGCTTGTTTACAAAAAGGACTACCAAAACACTTATTTATGGGATATTTGGTTCCATTTAAATCAAAAGCATTTAATGAATAATCTCCCACTAAGGTCATTCCATTTCCAAGAACAATTTTGTCAATGATTTTACGATCTATGGTGCTTGCTCCAACTGTTAGAATCCATGGTGCAATACTTGTCATTTGGCTTGGAACTGGGCCATCATTTCCAGCAGATTGCACTGTGAGTATCCCTTTTGCCATAGCATGAAAGGAACCGATCGAGATTACATCATCATCGTACAAACTTTCTAGACTTTCAATCACTGAAAGTGAAACCGAAATTATATCAACTCCATCTGCAATGGCGTCATCGAAAGCAGCCAAGAATGAAGCATAGTCGAAGTCCCCTGTGACACAACAAAATATATGAGATATAAAACTAGTAATTCATGAAAAAAGAATATATGCGGCCTATAGTGAAAACGCTCGCGCTAGGGGTCAGTGCAGTACAACTGTACAACTTATAAAAATATCTGGTCAAAACTATAAACCGTGTTTTTAAACGGGAGGTTGTTTGGAGCGTTTTTGAGATTAAAATCCATAACCACTAGTTTATATGATAAGGGTATTTATTCTTGTTCTAGTCTCACCCTATGAATAATCTAGGGAAAATGCCATTTAAATCCCTCCGAATATACAAAAGGACAATTCAGGAACTCAAACTTCCAAAAGGACCATGAAGGAACTAGGACCTAGTTGACATTTTAAAATTGTGTGAAAAGACAAAATTGCCCTAATCATAAAACAGAAATTTCTAACCACCCTTATGCCCACCATTTTCAATAGGGTGGTTAGTAATTTCTGTTTTATGATTAGGACAATTTTGTCTTTTCACACAATTTTAAAATGTCAACTAGGTCCTAGTTCGTTCATGGTCCTTTTGGAAGTTTGAGTTCCTGAATTGTCCTTTTGTATATTCGGAGGGATTTAAATGGCATTTTCCCTAATAATTTACTTGTAAATATTTACGAAAATCAGTTGACTTAATAATTTATAACTATTATTTGGCTATTTTTATAAAATAGATTATGTATTGATCATTACACCTATTTTAAAAAATCCCATTTAATAAGATTTGCAACCATTGAATAAAAAAGTTATAAAGAAAAGAAGCAAAGTGGACTAGGGCAGTTTAGAACTTGTACATATGGTACAAATATATATAAATAGGTTTTAAAAGAAAGAATGAATCATTTGTATATATATGTGTGTGTGTGTAGGAACCCGTTAGGTCTTATTGGGCCTAGGTCCCTTCTGGCAGCTCAAACAAAGAAGCAGGCGCGCATAGAGCCTAAAAAACCTACATCTTCAACGGTTATAACTCAGATACAACAGAATGTATCAGATGCCCACATATATCGGACTAGTCGCCCTCAAATGTTGAAGCAGGTGCAACATCCACCATCTATAAATGCCGCCTACCATTTCGCAAATGTCATAGGAACACCCAACTTATATTAGGAACAAAGATACCTGATAAACTCCATAATTTCACACATTTCATCTCTATTTCCTTCTAGTTCACACTCTTTTTGATGATACATAGATAACAAAACCCACAAATATTACTAGAAAGTGATGCAAATAGGAAATCATTCAATTGTGTGAAATTTGGAGTTTAATGCTTGTATATTTGAGACATGGAAACTCTTCAACCCTCTTTCTAGCTTGTGTAGGAAGAGGTGGACAGGTATTAGAAGCTCGATGAAACCCAAGTGCTACAACAAAGGAGAAAAAGGAGCAAGGGAAAGCAAATTTTAAGTCCTTAGAAAAGCTGCATGTTGGCGAGCCACTGGCGAGCCATAAAGCCAACTAGCACGCGAGTGGCATTCCGTCTCTGGAATCTCGCCAGTGGCTCGCCAACTGGCGAGCAACTGGCGAGAGCACTTCGCAGCTGCGCGTTTTGACCTATTTCTCAGCATATAAAAAGGGAAAGTTGGATTTTTTGAGGGGGAGGCGGAAAAACACGAAAGAACACACATCTAGGGCACATTTTGGAGCCTTGAAGAGCTTGAAGAACATTGGGGAAGCTTGGGATTCAAGTGGGAAGCTTGGAGAGATTTGAGCTTTCTTCATTTGTGGTTGTATATCTTCTTCCCTCTTCTTCATATCTCTTCAATGAACTCCTTCATAGTTTTAGGGTTTGTTTTATTTACATTTATGTGTAACTAAAACCCTAATCTAGGGTTGTTATGAACCTATTTATGGATTGAACCATCTACTCTCTCTTTCTTTAAGTATTAATGAAGTATATGTGTAGTTTTTATCTTGCTCTCTATTTGTTTTAAGTGCTTGATCACCACTTAATTAGTTAAATGAAATATGACTTGGGAAAGTGTATTTTGTTTTAGAACTTGGATAAAAGCATGTTGGACTTGAAGTTTATGGTTTTGAATGGATGGTTTGTTGATAACATAGAGATATAGTTATTGACCTAACATAGTCATAATTAGGGTGGTTAAGGAAAAGAGCTAGCATTTATTGTGACAAGAGATTGTGCAATAAATGCTAGCATAAATTTGATCTTGACTTGGGAAAGCTTTTTCAAATGATTTTGAACCCTAGACTTGCACATATTTTCATTTAGTCACTTAAAAAGGAGAGGGAAACCTTGGTTCATGAAGTAAATAGGGGATTAGCAACCCTAGGCCTTAACTATCATTGTTAACTCGTGTTTAAAAATCCAACTCCTTTTACATTCATATTTAAAACTCATTTCTTACTTGACAAATCAAACCCTCAATATGTTTTTACTTAAGACAATTAAGTACACAATTAGTGCTAATCACCTTGCTTAAACAACAATCTCTGTGGAACGACAACTCTCTACTATACTACTTTTGACGACCCGTATGCTTACGGAAGCGCTCCAAATCCGCGTTAAGTCAATGGCGCCGTTGCCGGGGATTGTAGTTTAAGCAAAAGTTTATTTTCTTGTGTTGATTAGCTTAATTGTGTGATTAATTGCTTTTAAGTAACTTCTTTTCTTATCTTTTGGTAACTTGGTGTTTTGTTGTTTCTAGCTACCTTGAGTGTTAGAAATAGCTTTACCTTGGTTGCCTTGCTTATTTTCACTTTTGGTTACTTTGATACTTGTGATCTTGTAGTGCTTGTAGGTGCTCCTTTTTGTAGGTACTCATTTCTTGGTGCATGCAACACATTGAGTTTGGTGACTTGGAAGTAGTACTTGAAGGGGTAATAAATTTTGAGCTAGAGGTTGAGGTTGAAGCTGCAGTTATGGCGGATGATGAGTATGATCATGCTACAGTTAATGACTTTGCTAGTCGGAACTTGAGAGGAACCCAATCTTGCATTCGGATTCCGGATGTGCAAGCAAGGAACTTTGAAATCAAGCCGGTGATGATCACAATGCTTCAAATGCAAGGGATGTTTCATGGTTTTTACAATGAGGATGCTAACAAACATTTGATATATTTCTTGGAAGTGTGTGATTCATTCAAGCAAAATGGGGTTCCAGCTGATATTCTTCGACTGCGATTGTTCCCTTTCTCTTTGCAAGGCAAGGCCAGAGAGTGGTTCAACAACCTATCAGAAGGTTCTATCACCTCTTGGAATGAGCTTGAAACCAAGTTTCGTGCTCGATTTTTCTCTGATGACAAGTCTGTTGAGGCTAGGGATGCATTCTTGAGTTTCAGGCAATACGATGATGAGACTCTCTATGCTGCTTGGGAGAGGTATAAGATGTTAATGAAGCAATGCCCTAATCATGGAGTGGACAAGTGGGTGATTGTTCAAATTTTCTGCACTCGCCTTAATCCTCAGTCTAAAGCAATGGTTGACTCTATGATTAATGGTGGGTATCGGAATGTGCCAGTGAATGAAGTATTTCGGTTGTTAGATCAGCTATCGGCCAACAATTCTCAAGGGACAGATAGGAGGATTCCTCAATCTTCCATTGCTCCTAAGGAGGATACCGCTACCGCTCAGTTTGCATCTATGCTCTCTGCACTCAACAAGCGGTTTGATGTCTTGGAAACTCAGATTAGAAAGAGTAATGCTCAAGAGGTGCAAATAATTCAGTCTACTCCGGTTGTCTGTGAACAGTGTTATGATGTGCATCTACCAGATCATTGTCCTCTCTATGCCACTCCAGAATCTGTGAATTATATGGGAAGAGGACAGAACTCTCAGAACAATCCTTATTCTCAGACTTACAATACGGGGTGGAGAAGTCATCCCAACTTCAACTGGAACCAAGGGCAAAATATGAATGCATCATCGTCTTCTGGTGCTAAGGCCTCTTACCCACCTGGTTTTCAAAATCAACCTAGACAAGTACCTCATAAGGAGGAAGAATCTAAGGTGGAGAAAATGCTTGCTCAGATCATAGCCGGACTAGAAGCACAAAGGGTGTATAATGCTCAAAATGATACCAAGATGGCTAGTCATGAGACTTCAATCAGGAATATTGAAATACAAATAGGTCAAATTGCCTCTCAACTGAATGCTTCACAAAGAGGAACTCTACCGAGTGACACCATTCCTAATCCAAGAAGGGATGACAAGGAGGAGTGCAAAGCAATATTTTTCAGAAGTGAAGGGCAAGTGCCTAATATGCCTCAATCTTGTGAAAAGAGCAAAGAAGTCTCTGAAGTTGTTGCTCTTGGGAGGGATGACAGATTTGAGCAAGATCTTATAGTTGTGGATGATGAAAGTAAGAGAAGAAGGCAAGTTGAAAAAGCTATTGATGATGGAGAAAAAGACAAGAAGAGAGAATGTGAAAAGAGGCAAGACAAAAAGCCGAAGACAAATGGTCCTCCTCCATATGTACCTCCGGTCCCATTTCCTCAAAGACTAAAGAAAAAAGAAGGGGATGCACAATTTAAGAAATTTTTGGAGATGTTCAAACAACTGCACATTAATGTCCCTTTTGCAGAAGCGCTTGAGAAGATGCCAAAATATGCCAAGTTTTTGAAAGAAGTGTTGTTAAAGAAGAGGAGATTCAATGAATTTGAAACTGTAGTTATGAATGAAGATTGTAGTGCTATCCTCCAAAGAAAGCTTCCACCCAAGTTGAAAGATCCGGGGAGTTTCTACATTCCATGCAATATTGGAAAGAACTTCCAAGGAAAAGCCCTTTGTGATTTGGGGGCAAGTGTGAATCTGATGCCCTCTGCTGTTTTTAATCGACTAGGTTTGGGTGAAGCAAGACCTACTACAGTATCACTACTCCTTGCTGATAGAAGTGTATCTCGTCCTAAAGGGATCATTGAAAATGTTTTGGTGAAAGTAGACAAATTCATTTTTCCAGTTTATTTTATTGTTATCGACTGTGAGGTGGATCCGAACATTCCTATCATATTTGGGAGACCATTTCTTGCTACATCTAGAACTCTTGTTGATGTGGAAAAAGGTGAGATCACTTTGAGAGTTGATGATGAACAAGTAAGCTTCAACATGAACAAGGATGTGGAATACTTTGATGATCCTTATCAATGCTCTTTTGTGAATATACTTGGTTCTAGTTGTCAAGACAAGTTTGATGCTTCAGTGAGTAAAGGTGATATGAAATCATTGTTAGTGGAAGAGGAAAGACTTGAAGATGTGCATAATATCAGTTCAAGAAATTTGTGTGATATGGATGCTCATGAGCATGAAAAATTTGAGCTGTGTGAAAATGCTGATGTATTTTCTCTAAATGATTTTCAACATGGTCAGAGAGTTTTGTTGTATAATTGCAAGATCAAATTATTTTCAAGGAAGGTGAAATTTCGTTGGTCTGGTCCATTCACCATTGGGCAAGCCTCTAATTTTGGTGCTGTGGAGTTAGAGAACAAAAAGGGTGAAAGATTCAAAGTGTTTGGGCATCGATTGAAGCATTATTGGGGTGGAGAGTTTGATCGCCAAACCACCTCGATTCCACTCTCTCAGTCCACATGATGTTGCAAAAAGTCGAGCTAAGGACTATAAACTAAGCGCTTCTTGGGAGGCAACCCAAGCTCTTAACTCTTGTCTTTCATTTTGATGTTTTACCTAACTTTAGATTGTTTTTTTGGTAGTTTTGTTCTTGTTTTTCGTGTGTGTAGGGAGAAAGGTCCTCGCTGATACTTGAACCACCACCTGATGTGGAGAGCTGGAGCTTACGTTTTGAAGGGCAGGAAGAGGTCTACAAGGGGAGTAGATCTAAATTCCAAACTTAAATTCAATTTTGAGCATCATTTTTGTTGATTGCATGGAATCATCTAGCTGAATTGGAAATTTGGTGTTAATCTGCCACTGGTCCAATTTGAGTCTCATGAGCTTAAATGTGATAGAATGAGTGCTTATTTGTATTGAAATAATCCTCATGGTGATTTTGTGAGTGATTTTTGGTAGATATGAAAATAGCCTGTGATTGGATCTATGTTTGTGGTGTTTGGATTAGGCCTTGATTGGTTATAAAAATGTTTCCTTTGCATACTCAGAGCATCTTAAGGTCTGGTGATTGGAGCATCTTTTGTGTGATGAATTCTTGTGATTCTAACCATGTGCTATTTGCTTCATTACTGGTTTGTAGTGAAATTAAGGTATGGAGTGTTAGTGATTTTTGGATATGCCATGTGATTGATGGTTGGTGTCAAAATGTGGTCTTTTTAGATACACAGCCATTTTGAAGTGTGATATGATGTTTTTGTTGCTCAAAGGGCTGATTTAGGGGTAAATGTGCTAGTTAAAATAGGCTTGTTGCATTTTGTATTGGAATTTCAAGGTAGGCAAATTCTGCAGATCAAATGGCCTTTCTGTCAAATTCTCGCCAGTGGCTAGCCAGCTGGCGAGCCACTGGCGAGAAGAGCTAGCAATGGGCGAGCCTTCTCTGGAATCTCGCCGGTTGCACGCCAATTGGCGAGCGGCTGACGAGAGAAAAAAAATCTGCATAAACAAATAAAACCCTAAACCCTTCCTTCCCTCTTCATTCCCCAAGCTAGCCGTCGCCTTTCCTCCTCCACACCCACAAATCCGGCCACCAACCTCACCAATCTCCCTTCTCCTTCCACCACAACCCACATACCCCTTCTCCTTAAACTCCACCAACTTCTCTATCTCATCTGTCACCATTTCTCCCTCCGCGTTCGCGTCCTCCTCTCCCACCACTCACCGTCGCTCCTTCCTCTGTGGGTGTAGCCAAGCTTGACGGCGACACTCCCTCACCGCCGGCGTCACGAGCTCTTGCCACCACCCCCGTCACGTCCCTGTTTGGAGTCTCTTCCCTCATTTGTGATTTTGCCTAGATTGTGTTACTTAGGTAATGTTCTTCACTCTTTCTATCTTTTTGGTCTTGTAAGTTAGAGTGAGTTAGTTAGTTTAACTTGAATAAAGATGAAAGCTGAGATTTTGAGAGAGGGAAGTCTGAGAGTAAAGATGAGCTTTAGGTTTATGGATTTTTGGTCTTGATGTGGGTTGATTTGTTGTTACATGTCATGGTTTGGCTATGTGAATAAATTGAGAGGTTGGGGCTGAGAAGAGAAACTGATTTAACTAGCTTAGGTAGATTGGTTTGGGTGGTGAAACTCTTGTTGAGAGATGAAATTTGAAACAAGACATGAGCAGGGCATGATTTGAATGTTGACACAAGAGATGTTACACTGTTTTTGCTGCTGATTTAGACTATATTGAGCTCTGAACTAATTTCATAACAGGTGATGTTAGCATTAAATTTGGGCTTTAAGCTTGTACTCAATTTTTGAAGTTTTAACCAGTGATCTTTGTGAAAGTTTGAAATGCTTTTGGGTAATCATAAAATCACTTAAAGCCCAAATTTATGCTAAAGCACATGTTTTGAGCACATTCAACACTAGGACTTTGTTGAAGTTGAGACACACTTTGGAGTGGAGATTTTAAGGTGTAATTGGTTATAATAGATCCATGAAAGTTTAATTAGCATTGAAAATGAGCTATACACTCTTCATGTCTTTGATGGTTGTTTTGGTTTTCCCTTGAGATCTTAGAAAGTCATTTTGAACATAATAACTTTACCATACTTGAAATAAAAGTGTAAGGATCAATTTCAATGCTAATGAAAACCATTTTGGATAATATATGCCAATTGAAATTCTGAACTGGAAGAGAATATTGAGAAAGATGGTGGAGTGAGAGAGGCTTAGGTGGAGAAATTGTTGAGAAGTTTAAGTCTTAGTTTAGTCCAAGTTTGAGGGATGTAGTGGTAAGGAACTTTCTTTATAGGATATCTTTCTTAAGGACTTTTTAAGCTATGTAGTCGCTTATCCAAGATTGAGCTTAGATTTTCCATAGGATAGTGTCTGTCTTTGTTTTTGCTGAATGTTGTTGTGTGCTTATTTGTGTGTTTTGGTGTTCATACATATGCCGGTTTCGTGTGCTTTGTGCTTGCACTTTCCTTTTTCTGCATCACAGTGAGGACACTGTTTGATTTGAGTTTGGGGGAGAGTTAATCACTTTTGAAACTCTTTGACACTATGAATAAATTATTTTTGGTAAATAATAAGTGATCATGGAATAGTTTTTGTTTTGGATGATGAAATTGTGAGATTTGCATACCATGCTTAAGTTGTTGTTTTAGTTTTTGATGAGTGGACTATAAGTTCTCTTGAAATCTGCTAGAAAGTTCAATGATTACAACTAGTTGAATAACTGTGGGGTGTATAGAAAAATAGATATGTATGCATTGCATAACATGAGTTGTTGCATTAAGGCAAAGCTTTACCTGATTCTAATGAGTAATTTGCGCACATTGGAGGTTAAGGTGTATTTGGAAGGGTTTGAGGAAGGAAGATTTGCAATAACCCAAATCTATGCATCTGTTTTCATTTGAAAAATTTCAAAATTCCTTTTGGAAAACTTCAACATTTTTCACAAATTGCACATAACTTTGAAAAATGATTGAGACAGTTCTTAAATGCGATTGAGCCTTTCAAGCTATCATTGATAATTTATGTCCCATTTGCACCCTTTTTGAGCCTTATAAAGAAAAACCATGTGAAATTTCTTTTTGAAACCCACATTGGACTTAACCCTTACTGCCCGAAAAATCATGAACTACCTGAATCTTGAGATAATGGACATTTCATTAGTAGTGAGGATTAGTACGGTTGCTAAAGGTGTGTAAATGTTAGTACATTGTGAGAAGGGGAATATCGGTTCTGAAAGGAAAGTTTGTACTCCTAAATCAAGAAAGTGATGAATGAAAAAAAAGAGAAAGTAAGAAAGAAAAAAACAAAGAAAGAAAAAGAGAAAAGTAGAAAAAGAAGAAAATGAGTGAAAAAAAATGTGTGCAATAAGACTAGGAGTACAAAGAATCAAATTGAGATGAGTTTGGGGGAATTCTAAGCTTTTTGGAAGAAAATTTTGTGTGAGTGAATCTAATGAAATGTATTCATTTATCTCAAGATATTTGAATTCCTTTTTCCCGTTCTTTCAAATAGCCAAACAATTAAAACCCCTAGCCCCATTACAAGCCATGAAAAGTCCTCTTGATTTTGATTTTATGTGCTAAAAGTTTAAAGTGGAGAAGAGAGAAGAAAAGAATGAGACATTTGAAAAATGACAGCATATTCATGGTTTGAGGTTACTGCAAAAGGACTGGAGAACTTGGAAGGATTCCCTTAACCTCATCACACACACACACACCTACTCATTGAATCTTGAAAAGCTTGTTTTAATGTAGCGAGACATTTATCATTGCATACATCCTATGTTTTCCATACATCAAATAGTGATGGCAACATATGAGAACAAGTATTTCAATCAAAGTAATTAAAGTGAACTTATAGTCAACTCTGGAATTGTTTTGAAAATTTGCTTGAGGACAAGCAAGAACTTAAGTTTGAGGGAGTGATAAACTCCATAATTTCACACATTTCATCTCTATTTCCTTCTAGTTCACACTCTTTTTGATGATACATAGATAACAAAACACACAAATATTACTAGAAAGTGATGCAAATAGGAAATCATTCAATTGTGTGAAATTAGGAGTTTAATGCTTGTATATTTGAGACATGGAAACTCTTCAACCCTCTTTCTAGCTTGTGTAGGAAGAGGTGGACAGGTATTAGAAGCTCGATGAAACCCAAGTGCTACAACAAAGGAGAAAAAGGAGCAAGGGAAAGCAAATTTTAAGTCCTTAGAAAAGCTGCATGTTGGCGAGCCACTGGCGAGCCATAAAGCCAACTAGCACGCGAGTGGCATTCCGTCTCTGGAATCTCGCCAGTGGCTCGCCAACTGGCGAGCAACTGGCGAGAGCACTTCGCAGCTGCGCGTTTTGACCTATTTCTCAGCATATAAAAAGGGAAAGTTGGATTTTTTGAGGGGGAGGCGGAAAAACACGAAAGAACACACATCTAGGGCACATTTTGGAGCCTTGAAGAGCTTGAAGAACATTGGGGAAGCTTGGGATTCAAGTGGGAAGCTTGGAGAGATTTGAGCTTTCTTCATTTGTGGTTTTATATCTTCTTCCCTCTTCTTCATATCTCTTCAATGAACTCCTTCATAGTTTTAGGGTTTGTTTTATTTACATTTATGTGTAACTAAAACCCTAATCTAGGGTTGTTATGAACCTATTTATGGATTGAACCATCTACTCTCTCTTTCTTTAAGTATTAATGAAGTATATGTGTAGTTTTTATCTTGCTCTCTATTTGTTTTAAGTGCTTGATCACCACTTAATTAGTTAAATGAAATATGACTTGGGAAAGTGTATTTTGTTTTAGAACTTGGATAAAAGCATGTTGGACTTGAAGTTTATGGTTTTAAATGGATGGTTTGTTGATAACATAGAGATATAGTTATTGACCTAACATAGTCATAATTAGGGTGGTTAAGGAAAAGAGCTAGCATTTATTGTGACAAGAGATTGTGCAATAAATGCTAGCATAAATTTGATCTTGACTTGGGAAAGCTTTTTCAAATGATTTTGAACCCTAGACTTGCACATATTTTCATTTAGTCACTTAAAAAGGAGAGGGAAACCTTGGTTCATGAAGTAAATAGGGGATTAGCAACCCTAGGCCTTAATTATCATTGTTAACTCGTGTTTGAAACTCCAACTCCTTTTACATTCATATTTAAAACTCATTTCTTACTTGACAAATCAAACCCTCAATATGCTTTTACTTAAGACAATTAAGTACACAATTAGTGCTAATCACCTTGCTTAAACAACAATCTCTGTGGAACGACAACCCTCTACTATACTACTTTTGACGACCAGTATGCTTACGGAAGCGCTCCAAATCCGCGTTAAGTCAATACCCGAGAAGCCAGGGAGCAATCCACTGCAATCCACTGATCTTATTGACTCCCAATCTTTCACTCTCATTAATTAATGTAATCTCCTAGTCTTAACGACTATATATTATAACCATGCCCTTGTCGCCTATCTTGTACCATCATTGCTGGTGACCCTATTTATTGTACTCAATCCATTATCAATAAAAGATCTACTTTACTCATTCATTTTATATAGTCTTTCCTAACCGAACATCGACTATATATATTACCTTGATTGTCGCAAGCTTTGTACACCGCAATTCTTGCAGATGGGACGCCTCCTCTTGCGGTGCCTTCTGCTAAACCATAAAAGCTCACACCATTAACTTTATTTCCTGCTGCTGTTGACGCTGTAAGAGTTCCGTGGCCTAAATTGTCTCTAGCAGAGTCATCCTCGTAGTCATAGAATCGAGCTCCTATGATTTTGTTGTTGCATGTAAAATTTTTCCCTCCAGCACATTTTCCTAAATATAATATATATGGGAAGTAAGACAAGTCAGTATTGAAGAAAATATAAAGTCTCACACATTGAAAGATTAAGAGATGAATTAAGGGTATATAAAAAGATATTAAGGTAGATCCAGTTGCATTGGCTTTAGGGATTTGTTACAGAAATACGACAAACCTAACATGTGGCACTGTACCTTTGGACAATACTACCTCCGGTATTTAGGACCTAATTGACCATTTTTTATGAGATTAAGGTTGCGAAATAGGTTATTTAATGATGACATATTTGATATATTTTTATATTATCTATTAGTTTATACGTAAAATAAACTAGTTTAAGGGAAAAAATTAGATAAATCAATTTATAATTAACTTATTTTGCTTTTTTAGGATTTTTCAGAAAAAGTCAATTGAGCCTTATATTTAGGACCGTAGGGAGTATAATCATGACTTCCAAAATAGTTTCAATGTGTTCTTAATCATATGAGTGGTACCTTTCCATTTCTTAGGAGGAGGACTAAAGCCTTCATCTGTAAAACTCTCCGCTTCAGGCCAGATTCCAGAATCAATGAATCCAATAATGACATCACTTTCACCAGCTACATTTCGTTTACTTGACTCAACAAAACCCATGAAGTCCCACGATCTAGTGGTGTGAATCTTAAGAGTTTTGCTTGGAAAAATAGATACCACTTCTTCCATTTGGGCAATCTTCTCTCTTTGCTGTTCAGTGAGTTTTGCAGCGAACCCATTGAAACTCCTTTGGAAACTTCGAATGAGCAATGGACTTATTGCATCACTTTCTTTAGTGACTTGTTGAAGCATTCTCAGATGATGAGATGTTGGAGAGTACGATGATTCTTCAGGAAGTGATCCCATGTAGACTATGTAAATTTTCATGTCTTCAACATTATTGGGAGAAGCATTGCATAGTATGGGAATTAGTGTAAATGCGAAGAAAATCATTAATGAAAGCTTGGCCATTTTTTGGTTTACTCCACAGATATGAATGGTAATGGACCCTATATATATAGAGAGGGTCCATTACCATATATGAAACTAACGGCTTAACTTGTGCCTGACTTTCATATATGAAACTAACTTGACGTATTCAAGCTTTCTAGTTGTTGAATTTATTTTAAAGGAGTTGTCCACTGTCCACATTGGGTATAATCACTTATAGATAAATTCTTTAATATGTAATAATATAAGCTATTTAGAGTCTAATTCATGTTTATTTATCAATATTTTCTGTATAATTAATGCTCAACTGGTGTCTAGTATTTCTCTCTTTTAAAATCTCACTTTTTATATGATATTGTTATATGTATATTTTTAAGACAATCATTTGATAATGTAACCCTCAATTATATTCTAATATTAATTTATCTTACTTATATACTACCTCTGGTCCTAAATATAAGAACTAATTAACTTTTTTTGTAGATGTTAAGGTTGCGAAATATACTATTAAATCAGGACACATTTGATATATTTTTAGATTATCCATTAGGTTATAGGTGAAATAAACTAGTTTAAGGGAAAAATTAGGTAAATCATCAATTTATAATTAAGTTATTTTACTTTTTTAGGATTTTCCAAAAAAGTCAACTAGGTCCTATATTTAGAACCGGAGGGAGTATAATGGAAGGAAAACTAGCAGATAACCGCATTGGAACCTGACAGTGCAGCGCTGGACCCCTTCATATTGTACCTTAATATGCATTAATGTGTGTATACTAATTCATATTTATCAATTTTATCTACATAATTAATGTTTAAATGTGGTTCCTTGTATTTTGATCCTCATCCAAAACCTTATTGAATAATAAAGATAATGTTGGAATCATTTTACTTTATTAAGAGACACTCCATTTTCCAACATATTGATAAAGTATGGGATAATCTTAAACCTTATTAACTTTGCATTAAAATTCAACAAATTTTCATTATTTTTCCATATTCATATTTATTATGCCACGTGAAAATAAAGGGAACACATAAAATCTAAAGGTAAATTTGTACACTCAGATGAAATCCTTAATAAGGTATTTTATATTTAGGATAATATAGAAAATTAAATTTGGACTTAAAAATATAATTAGGCTTGGCTAGTCGAGACCGGGTTTGACGCATAGGATAAAAATAGAGTATTATATATATTATGAACCGGAGAAAGTATTTAACCACATAGGAACATGATAGTTACAAACTTACAATGAATATAATTTAATTTATTTGCAGTAAATGAATAACTGAATTTAATTGTTTGACACCATAAAATCCTATTGGAAAGTTATATATTTGACTTCTTTGTTTCAATTCTCTTAAACTTTTGAGTGTGCCTTTCTGATACTGTTAGATTTGTTTTTTATTAAGACATTCAATGATTTCACTTTCAATTCTTTGTCCTAATGACTGGATTAGTTCGAATTACATTCAATGAATTGCTTTTTGCCCTTTAAGAAGAAGTATTTTAGACAAAAGAGAAAATGGTAATATCAAAGCATAGGACAGTTGCAACAAGAAAATAACATAAATTTATTTGCATTAAATGAAAATGAATATTTCTATGTAATAAAATGCAACTGAAAAGTTATATTTGACTTTTTATTGCAGTTTCCTTAAAATTCTTAATTTTTCAACTTAAAAAAGCAGGGTTGTCCAATAAAAAACACAAGAACCTACCTACAAATTAAAGGCGATACAGAGTAATGGACAAAAAAAATGAGTTTAAAACCTGATGACTCCCCATTTGGAACTAAATTTAATGCATAAAAAGATTGCTTCTCTAGTACGGAGGAAAAAAAGTCACTGTAGTGGTGATAATCCGCTAACCTTTACTTGGTCTGTTTTATTATCCTTGAACGATAAGCTTTTCTTTTCCAAATCCAAATAGCGCCGTTTTGTTTAATCTGACATGAAGATAGAAAAGTAAAATAGAACAAGACTAATAAACAATTATAGATATATATAATAACGTTAATTTAGTAATAGCTACATATGGTCGTATGCTAATGAAACGGAAGCTTCACCTTTTTCAAAACAAAATTGATATTGGGAAAATGACAAATAAATACTTTCGAAGGTCGAAAAGGACAAGTAATGAACCCAAACTTCTAAAAGAATAAGTAAGAAACTCAAATTTCCAAATAAAAAAATTAACAAATGGAACATCCTTATGAACAATTGGAACATACTAATTAACAATTGTCTAATTTCTTAATTGTCCTTTTGAAATTCTGAGTTCCTTATTTGTCCTTTTGGAAAGTTTGAGTTTCTTACTTGTCCTTTTAGACATTCAGAGGTATTTCGCCATTTTCTTAACTTAGAAGATATTAAATTAAGGTCCCTTAGCTTGAAACTTTACATTAATTTCGCCATTTTGTGGGATCTTTTCTATATTATGTGTGTAAATTACATGTGTAACATCCCAATATCTCGCTTCTGAAATTGTCCGCTTTGGGATCTCAACGTGTTTTAAAGTCGTGAGGGGTGAGGATTCCCCAAAGCTGATAATTTTGAGAGCGAGACGCTGAGATGTTACAACATGTAACACTTTCAATAAATGTATGGTCTTTAAAATTCCAATAATGACCATGTTTACTGAAAATAAATTCATTTTATGACTCATAAATTAATATTAAAGTCAAACAAAATTCTTTTATGACTCATAAAAATTATTGATATGAAAAATAAAAAAATCATACACATTAACATGTAATTAAGTTTGATACATTTAATGTTTTTTTTTTAAAAAGTAAATGTTCGCACCGCAAGTGCACGGGTCGCGCCAAGTAATAAAGTGATAAGAAAAGTATCGTTCCCACGAGGATTTGGTTCCAAAACCCGGTCAAGTAATGATTATCGTACTCTCGCCCAATTTGAGTGATTCAAATATCAAGATGTGAAGGGTAACCATAAAAATAAATAAGAAAAACTATAAACAAGTGATTATCCAACTTCAAGGGTAAATGGGGACTTAAGATTATTTATCCCCCTTGTATTCCCTAACCTTAAAATGGTCTCCTCTCACAATTGCTTTTAATACTATATATGTGTTAACCTAGGGTTCATAATGTACTTGTAAACGCTCCGTCAAGTCAAGAACAAGTGTTTAATTCTATTAATCATGCAATCTCTTGTCACAATTAATAAAACCCAAATTTTAAGCTTCAACCCTAATGTGGCTATGCAAGGTCAATAAGTATATCTCTATCTTATCAACAAAATCATTCATTTGTCATGCAAACTTCAAGTTCTTACACTATTTCACTCAAGTTCTACACTTAACCTAGCTCTCTCAAGTCATAAGTCAAATGAACAAATCAACTAAATGGTGATCAAGCATTTAGAAGCATTAGGGCTAGAGTGAAATAAACACATATATAACATTAATCACAAAAGGAAAGGTAGAATCAAGAGTTAATCCATACAAGGATTCAAAATAATCCTAAAACAAAGTGTTTAGCTACTCATGTTCAAAGGAAAAGATACAATAATATTCATAAACATTGAACAAAAGTAAGGGAAGAAGAATGGAGAAGAAGAACCAAGATGTGAAGCATAAATCTCTTCAAAACTTCAAACTCCAACTCAATCTCCATCAAGCTCCATGCCCTAGCACACCCACCAGCCCCCAAGTGGTCCAAGAAGTGAAGAATGGTTGACTTATGTGTTTTTGGCCTTTTAAAACCCTAAAAGTTCAGTGTTGTGCGTTTTGACAATTCTGTTCGCGATTCTGCCGCGGCACAAAACAGTGGTAGAAAACTGTGCCGCGGCATGGTTTTTCTCTGGTGACTGAAATTCAAATTGGGCCGCGGCACATAATTTACACATAGAATCATGTCGTGGCTCAGGTCTGTTTTGATGAAAATTGATTTCTTCCCAAGCAAATAGAATGCTCCAAACATGCTCCTCAATCATCTTTAACTTCTCCAATGTCTGTCTTGAATTCCCTAATACAAAAATACCTTGCAAAATAACAACTTTGACAAAAATGAGGAATAAGTGTGCAACCAAAAGTATCATGCATCCTTCCTATAGTTTAGTCTCTAATATATGTATGAAATCTCCAAAAAGTTTATATAGAAGCAAATGAATCATGATAAAAAGTATGAATTCCAAGACATTAACAGTGAATGACAATTCACTATAAGGTAAAATATTAAATAATATAAAATATAATTGTGCATTTCAAAAGAAGTAATCCATGGATGTACCAAATAAAATAAATTAAAAGAAGTTAATAGCGATAAAAAAGAAATTGAGAATAGGCTTTACGTGCATATGTGTTAATTAATTACTATAATATTTTGGGTTTAATTTGTACTTAATATTTACTAAATGGATGTTCATTTAGATTTATTTTCTTAGTTTTTTATAAAAAAAAATTATTTTCCTAGTTAGTGGCTCGAGAAAACATTAATTAGTTAAAGAAATAAATTAAATACAAGTTTGTAACTTGTAAGTCTTGCAATTCTAAATGTGCTATATTAGCTTTGAGTTTAATAAATTCATTGATTTATTGATTGATATCCTCAATGTGAATATCTTGTGCTAATTCAATGTGGCTTGGTTTGGATTATTAATTTCAATTTATTTTGCATGAATGAGACAACATTAAGATTAATTAGATGCGTTAGAACATTAGACTTTCACTCTTGCTAACTTTAATTCATTATTTGGATGACAAATAATGAATCAAAGCTTCAAGAAAAATTAAGAAAACCTTTGTGGCTCATATTGTGGATTTAAATTCATTTACATTTGATTAATTCTTTGATTTTGAGTTTTGCTTAACATATTTATTACTTTAAGTAACATTGAGATTCAACTTTTAGGTCCACGTCATTGATAAACTCCACAATTTCACATATTTCACTTCACATTTATCTTGAATTGTACATGATTTTTGAGGATACATAGATAAAAATATACACAATTTGAGGTGAAATGAACAATACATGGAAATCATACTTTTGTGAAATTTGGAGTTAAATTGTTGTTTGTTTTGAGTGTAAAAGCTCATCAACCCTCTTTCTATCTTGTGTAGGAAGAGGTGCTCAAGTATAGGAGGAAGAAAAAATCAAGAGGATGAATAAGGGACCAAAAAAAAGCAGGAGAATTGAAGAAACGCGATCGGTGCCCAAAACGGCGCCCATGGGAGCGCTGTTGGGCGCCACCGCGCCCAAAACGGCGCCCAGGGGCGCGCTGTTGGGCGCCGCCGCGCCCAAAATGGTGCCCGTGGGCGCGCTCTGGGCGCGCCCCTGGAAAAGACTGCATTCAGCTACGCGTTTTGACTGAATTTTACATGGTATAAAAGCTGAAACTTAGGGCACTTAGAGGGGACTGGAAAAGACGACTTGGCACACCTCTAGGGCACATTTTGGAGTCTTGAAGAGCTTGAAGATCATTGGGAAAGCTTGGGATTCAAGTGGGAAGCTTAGAGAGATTTGAGCTTTCTTCATTTGTGGTTGTATATCTTCTTCCCTCTTCTTCATATCTCTTCAATGAACTCCTTCATAATTTTAGGGTTTGTTTTATTTACATTTATGTGTAACTAAAACCCTAATCTAGGGTTGTTATGAACCTATTTATGGATTGAACCATCTACTCTCTCTTTCTTTAAGTAATTAATGAAATATATGTGTAGTTTTTATCTTGCTCTCTATTTGTTTTAAGTGCTTGATCACCACTTAATTAGTTAAATGAAATATGACTTGGGAAAGTGTATTTTGTTTTAGAACTTGGATAAGAACATGTTAGACTTGAAGTTTATGGTTTTAAATGGAAGGTTTGTTGATAACATAGAAATATAGTTATTGACCTAACATAGTCATAATTAGGGTGGTTAAGGAAAAGAGCTAGCATTTATTGTGACAAGAGATTGTGCAATAAATGCTAGCATAAATTTGATCTTGACTTGGGAAAGCTTTTTCAAATGATTTTGAACCCTAGACTTGCACATATTTTCATCTAATCACTTAAAGAAAAGAGGGAAACCTTGGTTCATGAAGTAAATAGGGGATTAGCAACCCTAGGCCTTAATTATCATAGTTAAATCGTGTTTGAACTCCAACTCTTTTACACTTATTTTCCAAACTCTTTTCTTAATTGAACAACAACTCTCAATATGTTTTTACTTCAGGTAATTGGGCATGCAATTAGTGCTAATCACTTTGTTTAAACTATAATCTCTGCGGAACGACACTTTTTCTATACTATACTTGACGACCCGTATGCTTACGGAAGCGCTCCAAATCCGCGTTAAGTCAATGGCGCCGTTGCCGGGGATTGTAGTTTAAGCAAAAGTTTATTCTCTTGTGTTGATTAGCTTAATTGTGTGATTAATTGCTTTTAAGTAACTTTTTTTCTTATCTTGTGGTAACTTGGTGTTTGGGTGTCTCTAGCTACCTTCGGTGTTAGAAATATCTTTACCTTGGTTGCCTTGCTTATTTACACTTTTGTTTATTGTGATACGTGTGATCTAGTGGTGCTTGTAGGTACTCCTTTTCTTAGTGTATGCAAAGCATTGAGTTTGAAGACTTGGAAGTAGTACTTGAAGGGTTAGTGGATCTTGAGCAAGAGGTTGAGGTTGAAACTGCAGCTATGGCAGAGGATGAGTATGATCGTGCTACAGTTAACGATTTTGCTACTCGGAATGTAAAAACCCTTCATTTATTTTTTTTTAAATTTCCTTTCTTTATTAATTAATTTTTTTATTATTATTTACAGATCATTTTTTTTTAGTTTAAAATAATCAAGATGATAAAGCCACATAAAACTCCTTGAAATAAATTGTTTCAATTACTTTAAATAAGGAAAATCATTTACTAGGAAATTCTAAATATATATATATATATATATATATATATATATATATATATATACTTTATTTGTAAATTGGCTGGCCATTTTTTTCGTTAAAATGAAAACAGTATGCACATAAAATGGGAAACTTTCAAACCTTGATCAAAATAAATAGATAAATAAATATAAAATAAAAAGAATCTTTCATGCCATATAAAACAGTAACATCTATAAAATAGGAGTATTATTTTCGTTTCTATTATTATCCTAAATAATAGGAATATATAATTATTTTCTTTGAAAAATAATAGGAGTAACCTATTCATGCAGTTTAACTATTATTTGCTCTTTATTTTTATTGTTAAATATTTTGTTTGTGAATTTGAGAATTCTATCATGTAAAACATAACTGATTAAATAATCTATCGCAGAAAAATAATAAAAGCACCAACACCATTACAAACATTCACACTTTATTTTTATTGATATTTTACAAAACACTCCAGTACAAGATATTTTACAAAACACAAACACACCATATAAGCGAAAGAGAACACACATATACAAGAAATATTTACATGTCACCCCATTTTCTTTTATTTATTTATCTCACACCATACTTAGAACTACCAATATCTTCCATTAAAACCTAATTTGGTGCTGGCTCTTCATTCACAGGATCATTGGACTCATTCACGGGATCATTTGACTCTGGAGTAACAGTTGTTGTTGAAATACTAGCTAAAACCATAAGATCTTCATTTGGGTTAACAGGACCATTTTCAATTGGGCTAAAGAACTCGTTGAAATCAAAGGGAGGGGTTGAAGGTGGATTTGGGGGCAGGTGGATCAACATGATTTACAGTGATGATATGTAGGTTCTGGAAGACTTGAAACGGCCCTATTTGTTCCCACTCTATCAGAATCTCAACCTTGGTGTATGGCATCTGAAGTATTACGAAAATATGAGTGATAAAAATAAAATTTATAACCAATAATACTTCAGCTGCTTATAGCAGAAATCATTTTCTTTTATCCTGCATAATTAGAAAATATGAGAGAATATGCCCAGATAATTTTGTAAATTTCTCAAACACCACGGTCACAAAGACAAATACTAGGGCGTCCCCTAGGTGGATCCACAATCAATAAGAAATTCAAATAGAATTTCTTTGGTGTTTATAAGCACATAGCAATCACAAATATATCTGGAAATTTTCTCACAATTATTAATATATAAATTCATATGAAAATAGAAGAAAGAAGAATAAAAGAAATTCAATTAATAATTATATAACCACACACGCATACTCCTATAATTGATGAGAAAACAGTGGAAGAAATAGTAATCACATTTGCAGTTGATGTATTTCGTTTTTTTCTTTTTTTTTAAAAAAAAAACAAGGATGGTTCAAACAATGTTTTAGATAAATAAGTTATTTTGTTTATTTTAATTGACTAAGCAAAACAAAAGAGTAGAAGAAATAATAAAATAAGAAATAATACATATATATGTTTGCAGGTTTATCACTCAGTAAGTCATGGTAAAAGGACTTACCTTTCCTTTTCACCACAGAATCTTCGTTTCTCTGATTGTTCACTGTATACGCTTACGCTTTCCTTTTAGAGAATATGACAGTTTTTTGTTGAGAGTTTTTCTCTTTTTCCTTTCTTGACTTAAGTTTTAAACGTGCATATATATATTATCCATCTTTCTCTCTCTCTCTCTCTTTTTTTTAGAATTACCATGCAGTAAATACATGATTATCCTTCTGCCAAGTCATTAGATTTTATCTAAATATGTTTCTAGAATTCATGACCTCATCCCTTAGTTCATTATTACGTAAACATTTTTTTTTGTTTGATTTATTTTTCTCTTTATTAT
Source organism: Mimosa pudica (assembly GCA_029929735.1). Lineage (NCBI taxonomy): Eukaryota > Viridiplantae > Streptophyta > Magnoliopsida > Fabales > Fabaceae > Mimosa > Mimosa pudica. The sequence continues at coordinate 3,493,152 of JAKELP010000040.1, forward strand.
TTATGCTGTAATAATACTTGCATAATTATCTCCACCACTATCTCAACCTCTATCTTCTATGTTTTCCTAGTTTTCTATTTATTATTATTATTTATTTTATTTTTATCTTTATCTTTCTAAATTTACATTATTATGTAATTATAATTCTAATATATATTTATTTCATTTTTATATGATTACTAATTCCTAATACACATATATTTCTGGATGTTACATTTCTTCCCCTCTTAAATAAAATTTCGCCCTCGAAATTTAAAACAATTTACCTTGTTGAATTAATTCAGGGTATTTCTGTTGCATGTCATCCTCCAACTCCCAAGTAGCTTCTTCTGGTGTAAGACCTTCCCAAATTACTTTAACTAAAGGAATACTCTTTTGACGTAGTTGTTTTGTATCCTTGCCCACAATCATACTAGGTCTTGGATGATATATCAAATTCCTTGCTACTTGTAAGGGTTCCTCCGTGATTATATGTGAAGGGTCATGGACATATTTTCGGAGTTGAGAAACATGAAATACCGGATGGATATTAGACAATCTAGGAGGTAGTGCAATGTGATATGCCACGGGTCCTATCCTCTTAATGATTTGGTATGGTCCAATGTATCTTGGGCTTAATTTCTTTACCTTAAGAGATCTCCCTATACCTGTAGTAGGTGTTACTTTAAGAAATACATGTGATCCTTCTTCAAACTCTATTGGTTTCCTTCTTTGATCTGCATAACTTTTCTGTCTACTTTGGGCTGCCAACATCTTTTCTATAATCAATTTCAATTGATTTGAGGTATCTTGAACTAAATGTGGACCTAATATATTTATTTCACCTACCTCAAACCAACACAAAGGTGACCTACATTTTCTTCCATAAAGGGCTTCATAAGGCGCCATCCCAATGCTGGAATGATAACTATTATTGTATGCAAACTCAACTAATGATATATATTTTTCCCAGTCTTCCCCTTGCTCAAAAATACAAGCTCTAAGCATATCTTCTAAGGTTTGAATGGTGCGCTCTGATTGACCATCTGTTTGGGGATGATATGCAGTACTAAAATGTAATTTTGTACCAAAAGCTTCCTGCAATGATTCCCAAAACCTAGATCTAAATCTAGGGTCTCTATCAGAACCAATACTTAAAGGGGCTCCATGTAATCTTACTATCTCTTTAACAAACAATTGAGAAAATTGATCCAGAGAATAGTTTACTTTAATTGGTATAAAATGGGCTGATTTGGTTAATCTATCGACAACTACCCAAATAGAATCTTTTCCAGTTTTTGTTATAGGGAGACCTACCACAAGATCCATAGTAATATTGTCCCACTTCCAATCTGGAATGGTCAATGGTTGAAGTAGTCCATAAGGTTTTTGATGTTCTATTTTAACCTTTTGACATATTAAGCACTTTGATACAAATTCTGCAATTTCCTTCTTCATTCCGGGCCACCAATACATTTGTTTTATATCATGATACATTTTGGTTGTTCCCGGGTGGATGGTATATTTGCTTCTGTGTCCTTCTTCCAAAATTTTCTCTCTAATATCTTCTATGTTAGGTACACATAATCGTCCTTGAAACAATATGGTTCCATCTAAAGCTTGCGTAAATCCTTCGTGCCCTATTCGACTCTGAAGAAGTTCATCCTTTTGTTGTGATTCACGTATTTGAGTTTTTAAGTCACTTTTTATTTTTAGCTCATTTAGTTGTAGGCTATTGGGTAAGACAGCTATAGAGAGTCTTAAATCCCTAAAATATTCTATCATTTGACTTTCCTTCATCATGAAAAATGCTACTTGTAATTTTTTCCTACTTAGGGCATCTGCAACCACATTTGCTTTTCCTGGGTGGTAACGAAGTTTAAAGTCATAGTCCTTTAGTAGCTCCATCCATCTTCTTTGTCTCATATTAAGTTCCTTTTGGTCAAAAAGATATTTGAGACTTTTATGGTCACTAAAAACCTCAAAACTAGCTCCAAACAAATAATGTCGCCAAATTTTTAAAGCAAAGACTATGGCAGCTAGTTCTAGATCATGTGTGGGGTAGTTCTCTTCATGAGGTCTGAGTTGTCTAGATGCATATGCAACCACTCTGTTTTGTTGCATTAGAACACATCCTAAACCCTTCTTAGAAGCATCTGTATATACCTCAAAATTTTCCTGGGGATTAGGTAAAACTAATACTGGAGATGTAGTCAATTTTTCTTTCAAAATTTTAAAGCTTGTTTCACACTCGGTAGTCCAGATGAATGGAATCCCTTTTCTGGTTAGTTTTGTCAAAGGTAATGCTAGTTGTGAAAATCCTTTGATAAACCTTCTATAATAACCTGCTAGACCTAAAAAGCTTCTTATCTCAGTGATAGTTTCAGGCTGCTTCCAATCAAGTACAGCTTTTACCTTATCAGGATCTACTGATACACCTTCACCTGAGATCACGTGACCTAAAAATTTTACTTTATTAAGCCAAAAGTCACACTTTTCAAATTTTGCGTACAACTCTTTCTCTCTCAAGGTTTGGAGAACTATTTGCAAGTGCCTACTATGCTCTTCTAAGGATTTAGAATAAATGAGAATATCATCAATGAATACTACAACAAATTGATCTAAATAAGGCCTAAAGATCCGGTTCATGTAATCCATAAATACTGCTGGGGCATTTGTTAACCCAAAAGGCATTACTAAAAATTCATAGTGACCATATCGAGTTCTAAAGGCAGTCTTTGAGATATCTTCTTCCTTAATTCTTATTTGGTGATATCCTGATCTAAGGTCAATTTTTGAAAAAATAGAAGCTCCTTTTAGCTGATCCAAAAGGTCATCAATTCTTGGAAGTGGATATTTATTTTTTACAGTCACCTTGTTTAATTGTCTATAGTCTATACATAATCGAAAACTTCCATCTTTCTTTTTGACAAATAAAACAGGTGCTCCCCAAGGTGAAACACTTGGTCGGATAAATTTCTTTTCTAATAAATCCTCTATTTGAGTTTTCAGCTCTTTCAATTCTAGAGGAGACATTCTATATGGTGCAATAGATATAGGCTTAGTTCCTGGAATTAAATCTATTGAAAACTCTACTTCTCTTTTAGGAGGAAGGGTGGTTATATCAGAAGGAAACACATCTAAAAATTCTCTGACTATAGTTATTTCTTCAATTTCTAATTTCTCCTTCACTCTGACTTCTTCAATACTCATATTTTCAGGATGATTAGCAAGATGGTTTAAGGTAGAATAATTGTTTGAAGGAAAAATCACTAATTTTTGAGCACAATCTATTATAACATTATTTTGAGTAAGCCAATCCATACCAAAGATGACATCTATATTCTTTAAAGGTAAACAAACAAGATGTGCAATATAGCAATGATTATCAATTTGAACAGGACAATTTAAACAGATGGAGTTACTATTGGTTTCCTTTCCTGTAGCCATAGAGATACTAAGTTGAAATGGCAATTCCGATATTGACAGATTTAATTTTTTCACACAAGTATTACCTATGAATGAATGGGTAGCTCCTGAATCATATAGGGCAAGTAATGGAACATTTTGTATATAACACATACCTTGTACCAGATTTGAAGTTTCATTAACATTTTCACCATTTATTGTGTAGACTCTCCCCTTTGCTATTGGTTTCTGAGCTATCTCAGGTCCTTGTAGAGTTTTCCTTTGGTTTAGAGGACAACTTCCTGCAAAGTGGTCAGGTTTCTTGCAAATATAACATACTTTCTGCCCAAAATGGCAAGGTTGGTTTCCATGAAATCTACCACACTTGTTACAAGAAAATTGAAATCCATTTGCTCTTCCTACGGATGGTTTAAAATTTTTCCTTTGTACTCCGACATTTTTGTTCTTTTCCCAACTATTCTTATTCTTATGAATTTCCTTATCTTTTTCTTTAAGAGATTTTTCAACTACCCGACACTTATTTACTAAGGATGAGAAGTTCCGAATTTCTAAGGCAATAATTGCTTGACGTATATCCCATCGCAGCCCCGCCTCAAATTTTCTAGCTTTCCAGGTTCTATCAGGGTTATTGAGTAAGCATGATGAATATTTGGAAAGTGACTCAAATTTGGCTACATATTGATCTATGGTCATCATTCCCTGGGAAAGTTGTAAAAACTCAATTTCTTTCTCATTCTTAACATTTTCTGGAAAATATTTTTCTAGAAAAATATTCTTGAACTCCCCCCATGTTACCTTATCAAACTCTCTTGCCCTTTTAACTTCTTTCCACCAGTTATGAGCATCTTCTACTAACATATAAGTAGCAAATGAAACCTTCTGATCATCCCTACATCCTAGGACCTCAAAGATTTTTTCTAATTCCTCTAACCACTCATCAGCTATTTTTGGGTTGTATTCTCCTTTAAAAGATGGTGGGTTGGTTTTTCTAAATTCACTATAGGATTTTAGTGTTGGGTTTGGGATGACTTGGTTTCCTTCGTCTGGATTTTCTTCCATTACTTCTACTTCTTCACTTTCTCCATGGCTTACGCGTTCATATTCAGCTCCTTGAAGTAGTTGAACTAGATTAGCCGTGACTGCAGCTTGTTCCCTTATAGCATTGGTAGTTGCTTCTGATTGTGCACGTATGGCCGCAGCCATTTGTTCAATAGCGGTTACTATATTATTGTCCATATGACCTTCAATATTATTAGTTTGATTTCTTCCTTCTGGTATCATTTTTCTGCAAAGCAATATATATATATTATCATTATACACAAAGTGTTTTTTTTTTATCACATATTTTTACTCTCATATTCCATATGGTGATAAATCCATGTTATTATTATTTTTTTTTTCCACCTATACGTAGAATACTCAGTTTAACTAAGCAACATACTTCCCATAATTCAAGGACTTAAATTAATATTGAGATAGGTTTATATGACTGGAAAAGAGAAACTACAATTAATAAAATAAACGGGAAAATAGAAACTACAATTAATAAAATAAATTGTGCGTGGGCTATCAATTCGATCTCCTGGTAATATATATTCCTACTCTCATTCCTACTCTTATGCATGTATCATATATTAATAATTAAATAACCTATTTGGATCCAAAGACAAAAAATAACAGAATAAAACAAGTACACAAAACATCATCATATATAATGATATATCTTTATATATAACAAATTCCTATACATATATGGAAGACAACTTCTATTATATTTTTCTTAGGACCATTTTGCTCTGATACCAAATGTAAAAACCCTTCATTTATTTTTTTTTAAATTTCCTTTCTTTATTAATTAATTTTTTTTTATTATTTACAGATCATTTTTTTTAGTTTAAAATAATCAAGATGATAAAGCCACATAAAACTCCTTGAAATAAATTGTTTCAATTACTTTAAATAAGGAAAATCATTTACTAGGAAATTCTAAATATATATATATATATATATATATATATATATATATATATATATATATATATATATATATATATATATATATATATATATATATATATACTTTATTTGTAAATTGGCTGGCCATTTTTTTCGTTAAAATGAAAACAGTATGCACATAAAATGGGAAACTTTCAAACCTTGATCAAAATAAATAGATAAATAAATATAAAATAAAAAGAATCTTTCATGCCATATAAAACAGTAACATCTATAAAATAGGAGTATTATTTTCGTTTCTATTATTATCCTAAATAATAGGAATATATAATTATTTTCTTTGAAAAATAATAGGAGTAACCTATTCATGCAGTTTAACTATTATTTGCTCTTTATTTTTATTGTTAAATATTTTGTTTGTGAATTTGAGAATTCTATCATGTAAAACATAACCGATTAAATAATCTATCGCAGAAAAATAATAAAAGCACCAACACCATTACAAACATTCACACTTTATTTTTATTGATATTTTACAAAACACTCCAGTACAAGATATTTTACAAAACACAAACACACCATATAAGCGAAAGAGAACACACATATACAAGAAATATTTACATGTCACCCCATTTTCTTTTATTTATTTATCTCACACCATACTTAGAACTACCAATATCTTCCATTAAAACCTAATTTGGCGCTGGCTCTTCATTCACAGGATCATTGGACTCATTCACGGGATCATTTGACTCTGGAGTAACAGTTGTTGTTGAAATACTAGCTAAAACCATAGGATCTTCATTTGGGTTAACAGGACCATTTTCAATTGGGCTAAAGAACTCGTTGAAATCAAAGGGAGGGGTTGAAGGTGGATTTGGGGCAGGTGGATCAACATGATTTACAGTGATGATATGTAGGTTCTGGAAGACTTGAAACGGCCCTATTTGTTCCCACTCTATCAGAATCTCAACCTTGGTGTATGGCATCTGAAGTATTACGAAAATATGAGTGATAAAAATAAAATTTATAACCAATAATACTTCAGCTGCTTATAGCAGAAATCATTTTCTTTTATCCTGCATAATTAGAAAATATGAGAGAATATGCCCAGATAATTTTGTAAATTTCTCAAACACCACGGTCACAAAGACAAATACTAGGGCGTCCCCTAGGTGGATCCACAATCAATAAGAAATTCAAATAGAATTTCTTTGGTGTTTATAAGCACATAGCAATCACAAATATATCTGGAAATTTTCTCACAATTATTAATATATAAATTCATATGAAAATAGAAGAAAGAAGAATAAAAGAAATTCAATTAATAATTATATAACCACACACGCATACTCCTATAATTGATGAGAAAACAGTGGAAGAAATAGTAATCACATTTGCAGTTGATGTATTTCGTTTTTTTCTTTTTTTTTTTTAAAAAAAACAAGGATGGTTCAAACAATGTTTTAGATAAATAAGTTATTTTGTTTATTTTAATTGACTAAGCAAAACAAAAGAGTAGAAGAAATAATAAAATAAGAAATAATACATATATATGTTTGCAGGTTTATCACTCAGTAAGTCATGGTAAAAGGACTTACCTTTCCTTTTCACCACAGAATCTTCGTTTCTCTGATTGTTCACTGTATACGCTTACGCTTTCCTTTTAGAGAATATGACAGTTTTTTGTTGAGAGTTTTTCTCTTTTTCCTTTCTTGACTTAAGTTTTAAACGTGCATATATATATTATCCATCTTTCTCTCTCTCTCTCTCTTTTTTTTAGAATTACCATGCAGTAAATACATGATTATCCTTCTGCCAAGTCATTAGATTTTATCTAAATATGTTTCTAGAATTCATGACCTCATCCCTTAGTTCATTATTACGTAAACATTTTTTTTTTGTTTGTTTTATTTTTCTCTTTATTATTTATGCTGTAATAATACTTGCATAATTATCTCCACCACTATCTCAACCTCTATCTTCTATGTTTTCCTAGTTTTCTATTTATTATTATTATTTATTTTATTTTTATCTTTATCTTTCTAAATTTACATTATTATGTAATTATAATTCTAATATATATTTATTTCATTTTTATATGATTACTAATTCCTAATACACATATATTTCTAGATGTTACACGGAACATGGGAGGAACTCAATCTTGCATTCGGATTCCGGATGTGCAAGCAAGGAACTTTGAGATCAAGCCGGTGATGATCACAATGCTTCAAATGCATGAGATGTTTCATGGTCTTTACAACGAGGATGCCAACAAACACTTGATGTATTTCTTGGAGGTGTGTGATTCATTCAAGCAGAATGGGGTTCCAGCTGATGTTCTTCGACTGCGTTTGTTCCCTTTCTCTCTGCAAGGAAAGGCTAGGGAGTGGTTCAACAACTTACCGGAAGGGTCTATTACCTCTTGGAATGAGCTTGAAGCTAAGTTCCGGGCTCGGTTTTTCTCTGATGACAAATCTGTTGAGGCTAGGGATGAGTTCTTGAGTTTCAGACAACATGATGATGAGACTCTCTATGCTGTTTGGGAAAGGTATAAGATGTTGATGAAGCAATGCCCTAATCATGGGGTGCAAGCAATTCAGTCTACTCCGGTTGTCTGTGAACAGTGTTATGATGTGCATCTACCGGATCATTGTCCTCTCTACGCCACTTCAGAATCTGTGAATTATATGGGAAGAGGACATAATTCACAGAACAATCCTTACTCTCAGACTTACAATCCGGGGTGGAGAAATCATCCCAACTTTTCCTGGAACCAAGGGCAAAATATGCATCATCATCCTCTGGTGCAAAGGCCCCTTACCCACCTGGTTTTCAAAATCAACCTAGACAAATACCTCCTAAAGAGGAAGAATCTAAGGTGGAGGAAATGTTTGCTCAGATCATGGCCGGACAAGAAGCGCAAAGGGTGTATAATGCTAAAAATGATGCCAAAACGGCCAGTCATGAGACTTCTATCCGGAACATTGAAATACAGATAGGCCAACTCGCCTCTCAAATGAATGCCTCACAAAGAGGAAACCTACCGAGTGACACCATTCCTAATCCAAGATGGGATGGGAAGGAAGAGTGTAAGGCAATCAACTTGAGGAGTGGAAAGCAACTTCCTGATATTCCTCAACTTAGTGGGGTGGAAAAAGATGTTCAAGATGAGGTTGTTATTGATGCAAGTGAAAAGGAACCTCTTGTTGCTAATGATGGTGGAAAGAAGGACGATCAAGTCAAAGAGGATATCAATGATGTGGCTGAAGAGCAAGTGGGTAATCCGAATGGTAGTGATGACAAGAAAAAGACCAAGGTCTCACCACCCAAGTATTTGCCACCACCACCATTCCCTCAAAGGCTTAAGAAGAATCAAGAGGACAAACAATTCCGGCAATTTATTGACATGTTCAAGAAACTCCATGTGAATATTCCTTTTGCCGAAGCTCTTGAGCAAATGCCTAAGTATGCAAAGTTTATGAAGGATGTGTTGACTAAGAAGAGGCGCTTTAATGAGTTTGAAACCGTTGCCATGACAAAGAGTTTCACCGATGTGATCAAGCCACTACCTCCAAAGTTAAAGGATCCTGGGAGCTTTTCTATCCCTTGTCACATAGGGGATAAGTTCTTGGGTAAGGGTTTGTGCGATTTGGGTGCTAGTGTCAACTTGATGCCATCCTCCATCTTTAACACTTTGGGGTTGGGAGAAGCTCGCCCGACTACTGTCACTCTCCAACTTGCCGATAGGAGTATCTCTTATCCCCGAGGGATTATTGAGGATGTGCTAGTGAAGGTGGATAAGTTCATTTTTCCGGCCGATTTCATTGTCTTAGATTTTGAAGCGGATAAGGAGATGCCTATGCTCTTAGGGAGACCTTTCTTAGCAACTGCTAGAACTTTGATTGATGTTGAAAAAGGTGAGTTAACTTTGAGGGTAGCCGATGAGGAAGTCACTTTTAACATGAGCCAACTGATGAGAACTCCACTTGTGCGCGAAGACTGTTTCTCCATTAATGTGATTGACCATGTGGTTCAAGAAGAGTTTGATTCGTCTTGTGTTAGTGATCCAGTTGAAGCAGCTTTGGTGGGTGTGAATATCGAGAATTTTGAAGTGGAAGATTGTATGGCTATCATGGATGCATCATTGCGCTTTCCTAAGTCTTATTCTCAATTTGAGACTCTTGACATTGCTTCAAGCGATAGACCTAGACTCCAACCATCTCTAGTAGAGCCACCCTCTTTGAAGTTGAAGTCGTTGCCATCTCATTTGCGATATGTATTCTTGGGTTCGAATGAAACACTTCCGGTTATCATTGCTTCTGACTTGACTTCTCAACAAGAGGAGAAACTGGTGGAGGTGTTGAAGGCTCACAAAAGGGCCATTGGGTGGACAATTGCCGATATCAAAGGCATTAGTCCGTCTATGTGTATGCATAAGATTTTGCTTGAGGATGATCATAAGACTTCAATTGAGCATCAGAGAAGGCTTAATCCGAACATGAAAGAGGTGGTGAAGAAGGAAATTCTCAAGTGGCTTGATGCGGGTATCATTTACCCAATCTCTGATAGCTCATGGGTGAGCCCAGTTCAATGTGTGCCCAAGAAGGGTGGCATGACTGTAGTGGCTAACACCCAGAATGAGCTCATTCCTACTCAAACTGTTACAGGATGGAGGGTATGTATGGACTACCGCAAGTTGAATACTGCGACTAGGAAAGATCATTTTCCTCTCCCTTTCATTGATCGGATGCTTGACAAGTTAGCGGGTAGAGAGTACTTCTGTTTCCTGGATGGGTATTCGGGTTATAATCAGATTGTTATTGCTCCGGAAGACCAGGAGAAAACCACTTTCACATGCCCTTATGGTACTTTTGCTTTCAAACGCATGCCCTTTGGGTTGTGTAATGCTCCAGCCACATTTCAGCGGTGTATGATGGCTATCTTTGCAGATATGATTGAGCACACCATGGAGGTGTTTATGGATGACTTCACGGTGTTTGGTGACTCCTATGATGAGTGTTTAAGTCACTTGGCACAAGTGTTGAAACGGTGTGAGGAAACCAATCTTGTCCTTAATTGGGAAAAATGTCATTTCATGGTAAAGGAAGGTATTGTCTTGGGTCATAGAGTCTCAAAGAGTGGCTTAGAGGTTGACAAGGCCAAGATTTCGGTTATTGAGCAACTTCCTCCACCTATCAATGCTAAAGGTGTGAGGAGCTTTTTGGGTCATGCCGGCTTCTACCGTCGCTTCATTAAAGATTTCTCCAAGATAACTAAGCCTCTTTGTGCTTTACTTGAGAAAGATGTTGTGTTTGACTTCAATGATGCTTGTTTGAAGGCATTTGAGGAGTTGAAACAGCGCTTAATCACTGCTCCGATTATTGTCGCGCCGGATTGGTCTCTTCCTTTTATTCTCATGTGTGATGCTAGTGATTATGCAGTGGGAGCTGTTTTGGGGCAGAAAAAGGAAAAGCTCTTCCATCCGATTTACTATGCAAGCAAGACTCTAGATAGTGCTCAAGAAAACTACACCACCACTGAAAAGGAGCTCTTAGCTGTTGTGTATGCTTTTGGCAAATTTAGATCTTACTTAATTGGTTCTAAGGTGGTAGTCCACACTGATCATTCAGCTTTGCGGTACTTGTTTAGTAAGAAAGATTCCAAGGCAAGGTTGATCCGATGGGTTTTGCTACTTCAAGAGTTTGATTTGGAGATTGTTGATAGGAAAGGTTGTGAGAACCAAGTTGCGGATCATCTATCTCGATTGAGTACTGATGCTCAGGGTGATGAGGGCTCTGCAATCCATGAGGTGTTTCCCGATGAGCAGTTATTTATGGTGATGGTTACAAAAGTACCTTGGTTTGCAGACATTGTGAATTTTCTGGTTAGTGAGATTGTGCCCGAAGACTGGAATCATCATCAGAAGAAGAAGTTCCTTCATGATGTTAAGTACTACCATTGGGAGGAACCATTCTTGTTCCGTTACTGTGCCGATCAGGTGATACGCCGATGTATACCGGAATGTGAGCAGTGGGAGATTCTCTCTTGTTGTCATGCTTCCGAGTATGGGGGTCATTTTGGTGGAAACAAGACTGCTGCAAAGGTGTTGCAATCAGGTTTCTTTTGGCCTACTCTCTTCAAGGATGCTCAAGGTTTTGCTATGAGCTGTGACCGATGCCAAAGGTTGGGAAATCTTTCTATGAGGGATGAGATGCCTCTCAATAATATGCTTGAGGTGGAGATATTTGATGTTTGGGGGATTGACTTCATGGGACCATTCCCTAATTCCTTCAATAATCAATATATCTTGGTAGCAGTGGACTATGTATCCAAGTGGGTTGAAGCAATCGCTACTCCAGCTAGTGATGCTAAGACAGTGATTAAGTTCCTTAGGAAGAAAATTTTCAACCGTTTTGGAGCACCAAGGGCTATTGTTAGTGATGGCGGCACTCATTTTTGTAATAAAAAATTTCGTGCTCTTTTGGAGAAGTATGGAGTGAGTCATAGGGTAGCTCTAGCTTACCATCCTCAAACCAACGGTCAAGCCGAGGTTTCTAACCGGGAAATTAAGAAAATCCTTGAGAAGACTGTGAATACTACTAGGAAGGATTGGGCAATGAAACTTGATGATGCCTTGTGGGCTTACCGTACTGCTTATAAGACTCCAATTGGTATGTCGCCATATCGGCTAGTCTTTGGTAAGGCCTGCCACCTTCCCGTGGAGATTGAGCATAGTGCATTTTGGGCTATCAAGAAGCTAAATTTTGATGAAAGTGCTGTGGGTGCTAAGAGGCTATTGCAATTGAATGAGTTAGAAGAGTTCCGCTACCATGCTTATGACAGTGCTATGAGCTACAAGGAAAGAACTAAGAGGTGGCATGACCGGCACATCAAACCGAAGACTTTTGAGCCGGGGCAGCAGGTCCTATTGTACAACTCTAAGTTGAAGCTTTTCCCGGGCAAGCTCAAGTCTAAGTGGTCTGGTCCGTTCATAGTGGTGAAAGCTTATGACAAGGGTCAAGTGGAACTTGAAGGCAAGAGTGGGGAGAAGTTTAAGGTTAATGGACACCGGATCAAGCACTATTGGGGTGGTGAGATTGATTGCCAAGCCACCTCAATTTCAGTCCCTCAATCCACATGATGCTGCCAACAGTCGAGCTAAGGACTATAAACTAAGCGCTTCTTGGGAGGCAACCCAAGTTCTCAACTTTTCTCTTTCATTTTGATGTTTATCTCACTTTTGGTTAGTTTGGATGTGTTTGTTTTGTATTTCTTGTGTGTAGAAAGAAAGGTGCCCGCTTGATGCATGGATGACTATCTGATGAAGAAGCTGGAGCTTACGTTTTTGGAAAGATTGAAGAGTCTACAAGGGGGAGTACATATTAACCTTCACCTTTTATGCATATTCAACTTGTGTTCATAATGATTAACTGTTTTGAAGCATGGATGCTTATGTGTTTGACTTTGAGTGATATAATTGATTTCATCATGCTTGGTGTTTGATTGTTGGTAGCTATCACTTGTAACACTTGAATAAATGTTTTTGGTGTTGGGATAATTGATTAAACTTGGCTGAATGCTTTGATGTGAATTGTGGGAGGATTTTTGTTGTTGAAATTGGCTGAACTAAATTAAAAAAAAAAAAAAGAACTAAGTGGGAGCCGCGCCTAAATCGGCGCCCCAGGGCGCGGGCACGGCGCGGATTGCGCCCTCGCCCCTGGAACAGCGCCCCAGAGCGCGCCCGTAGGCGCGCCATGGGCGCCGAAATCCGCGCCAAGGGGCGCAAAAGGGGCGCGGCAGGTGCCCTCTCCCTGGAATGGCGCCCAAAGGGCGCGCCCGCTGGGCGCCCTGGGCGCCGAAATCGGCGCCCACCCGCGCCTACGGGCGCGGGGTGGGCGCGGGTCGCCCTGACCTGTTAAAAAAAAATAAAAAATCAGCCCCCTCCCTCCTACACTTCAAAATTTTCGGCCACCCCTCCTCAAACCCTCCACCTTCTTCTTCTCCACACCAAAATGCACCTCCACCATTACTCCCACTCACCTCCTACTTTCCATCATCTTCTTTCACCCCACAACTTCCACACCATTTTCACCTCACCCACTCATTCCCTTTCATCTACCAACACTAAAAATCCCACCTTTCTTCATCTCCCCTCAAAACACCCATATCCATTTTCTACTTCCTTCTCACTCTTTTTAACCATTCCACTTTCTCTCCACACACCCTCACTTCTCCCTTCTCTCTCTCTTCGCCGTCCGTCCGCCGCCGGCCGCCGTGCCGCCGCCGGCCGCCGTCCTCCCTCCTCATTTCTTGCATTTTTCTTCCTCTTGCTCCACATTTCTCACTCCATAGGTATTTTCTTGTTCCCTTCCTATTTTTGTTAGTATTTCGTTGTTACGGTTTAGTTTTGTTTTTAGTTTAGTTTAGTAAAGAAAGAGTGAATAAAGTTAAGATTAGGGCTAGAATTTAAAGTTTAGACAAACAAAGGGAACTTGAATTTTTGGCTACCTTTCTTAGATGACTTTTGGGTTCTTTGTGGAGGTATACCTAATGAGTAAGAGCTTTGAGAATAAAATGAGGCCTTGTGATTGAGAGTAGGTTAAAGGTTTGATGACTTGAATGGGAGAGATGTTGAACGTTAATGATTGTGGTGTGTGGCATAAAGTGGAGATAGGTGTGTGATGCTTGAGACTCTTGAGTAAGTTAGAGTTTTCAATGGCAATGGACTATCTTGTTGAGGAATTTGTGAGAATTAGTTTGTGGTGATGATTGAGACTTGACTATGGATTGACATGAGCATGAATTGGGGTGAGTGAGACTTTGAATATTGTGTGCTTTGAAATAGGAATGATTTTGACTGTCAATTTTGATGTGTTCCAAGGTGCTACCATGTGGTTTTTAAAAGTAATAAACTTGATGCATATTGCCATTAACCATAAGCTACAATTTTGAGTTTTTGAACAAGTAGCTTACCTCTCTTTTGACAAAATAAGTGCTGCTCAAGTTCATTGTTCTTGAAATCTACTTTGGTATTACTTTGTTTAGTTGTTGATGTAGAAGGTTAGCCTTGGAACTTACTTGTGAAGAAGAGGATACACTTTGAGTTGTGAGCATAAATCAAGTTTGGGGGCCTTTCTCTTAGGAATCTTTTTAGGCATTTTTTTTTCTTTCTTTTGAATTTCTCTAGGTTTGAGTCTGTTTGTTTCCTAAGTGGTTGTCCATCTTTGTTTGTCCTCTCTCCATTTGTCTTGCAGATCCTGTCCACCTCACGAGCTATGGCCAAGGGCTCTGTTTCCTCAAAAAGGAACTCATCAGTGGGGGAAGGCCCAAGTAAATCCAAGGGCAAACAGAAGGGCCAGAAGAAGCCCAACCCAGCTCCAGCCAAAGGGAAAGATAAAGGGAAACAGACACAAGAAAAGTCTAGAGGTCTCCTTATAGAACAAGAGTTTCCCTTTACTGATCGGTGTGAGTTTTATCAGGTTGCCACTGAGGTGCATAAACTAGGAAAGTTGATGGAGACCCGCACTCGAGGTAATCTTACCTGGGTGAGATACTTTTATGAGTGCAGCCATTTTGGGTTGAGGGAGGAGATTGAAATGCCAGACTCCACTCGCACTGTTCGATCCTTCCTTTCGGAAGAGGACATTAGGGTGTTCTATGATCTAAACCAGATCGAGCAGTGTGAGTTTCAGCTCATGAACAATAATATTCATAAACCCCTTCGTGAGATAGAAGCATCCTTGATTAAGCCAAATCATTTGGGCTTTCAGCCTAAGTATCGCACTCAATACCTGCCCAAAGCTTCTCTTACCGAAGAGGCGAAAGTGTGGTTGTCCTTTTATAGGGCCAACATCCGCCCCACTAGCCACCATGGTAATCTCAACCTGGAGACGGCTATTGCTCTTCATTGTTTTATCACGCGGAAGCCTGTGCGGGTTGAGTTGATGATCCGTAGGAACCTTAATGATGCATGCATAAACCGTAGGCAGGATGCCTCCATGATTTTCCCGCATCTCATTCATGATCGGTTCATTCAGTGTGGGGCCATTGATGATGAGGGAGATGAGCATTTTTCACCTGTGGAGCGATTCACTTATGGGTCTCGTAGTGCGGTACAGATGCCTGACCCTCATCTCTTTCCTCAGCTCCCTGACGCCCCACACCCTCCACCTCAGACGCCGGCTACTTCTGCTGACATCATGGCCCTCCGTACCCAACTAACTGCTTTTGAGCAGCGCTTTGACTCCTTTGAGCATCGTGTGCTCGATCACCTGACCACATGCCTCCGGTCACTGGGAGTCAATCAGCCACACAGCTCAGTCCAGGAAACTCATGAGGGTGAAGATGAGGACGAGGACGAGAGTGAATCCGAGGGCAGCGAATCTGATGAGCAAGCCCGCGCGCGCCGCACGAAGTACAAAGAGGATTTGGTGCATTTGAACCAGGATGGAGGTGGCTCTGTTCAGAACGGTTCTGATGCTGGTGGTTCTGATGAGCACGGTTCTGCTGATGGTGACTCTGATGTGATGGAGGAGTGATCTGTTGGACTAGTTTGCCACATTAGTGATGTCGTGGTAGTTTTAGGAGTTGTCATGTTCTTCTTTACTAGATCTGTTGTGTATTTTGCCTCCCTTTTGTCCCACTGACTTGTGTATTGGTGCTTGACTGACTTATCCTGAGACATGCATGTTGCTCCCTTTGTGACTATACTTATCTCCCGTTTTGGCTATACTTGTTTTGATGACTTGTGTGATCTTTCTGTATCTCTTTGCTACATCTCCTCATTTCTTGGTCCACAGTGCGGACACTGTTTGTTTTAAGTTTGGGGGGAGAGATGTGATGAGTTTGAAACTTTGGAAACTTTTTGGCACTATGAATAAATTCTTTTTGTAAATAACAAGTGCACAAGGAATAGTTTTTGTTGTGGATGTTGAAATTGTGAGATTTGCATACCATACTTAAGTTGTTGCTTTAGTTTTTGAGGAGTGGACTATAAGTTCTCTTGAAATTTGCTAGAACGTTCAATGATCGCAATTAGTTGAATAACTGTGGGGTATAAGGAAAAATAGATATGTATGCATTGCATAACATGAGTTGTTACATTAAGGCAAATTTTTTGCATGATTCTAATGAGTAATTTGCGCACATTGGTGGTTAGGGTATTTGAAAGGGTTTGATGAAGGAAGATTTGCAATAAACCAAATATATGCATCTGTTTTCATTTGAAAATTTCAAAATTCCTTTTGGAAAACTTCAACATTTTTCACAAATTGCACATAACTTTGAAAAGTGATTGAGGCAGTTCTTAAATGCGATTGAGCCTTTCAAGCCATCCTTGATGATATCTATCCCATTTGCACCCTTTTTGAGCCTTATAAAGAAAAACCATGTGAAATTTCTTTTTGAAACCCACATCGGACTTAACCCTTATAGCCCGAAAAACCATGAACTACCTGAATCTTGAGATAATGTACATTTCATTAGTAGTGAGGATTAGTACGGTTGTTAAAGGTGTGTAAATGTAAGTGCATTGTGAGAAGGGAAATATTAGTTGTGAAAGAAAAGTTTGTACTCCTAAGTCAAGAAATGATGAATGAATTGCAAAAGAAAAAGAAAAAAGAAAAAGAAAAAAAAAGAAAAAAAGGAAGAAAAAGAGAAAAGTTGAAAAAGAAGAAAATGAGTATGAAAAAAAAAATGAATGAATGAATGATGCAATAAGACTAGGAGTACAAAGAATCAACTTGAGATAAGTTTGGGGGAATTTTGAGCTTTTTGAAAGAAAATTTTGTGTATGAGTGAATGGAATAGAATGTTAGTTATCTCAAGACATTTGAATTCCTTTTCCCATTCTTTCAAATAGCTAGCCACTTAAAAAACCCTTAGCCCCATTACAAGCCTTGAAAAGTCCTCTTGATTTTGAAGTTATGTGCTAAAAGTTTAAAATTGAGAAGAGTGAAGAAAGGAATGAGAAATTTGAAAAATGACAGCATATTCATGATTTGAGGTTATTGCAAAAGGACTAGAGAACTTGGAAGAATTCTTCTAACCTCATCACACACACACCTACTCATTGAATCTTGAAAAGCTTGTTTTAATGTAGCAAAACATTTATCCTTGCATACATCCTATGTTTTCCATACACCACATAGTGATGGCAACATATGAGAACAAATATTTCAATAAAGTAAAGTGAGCTTATAGTCAACTCCATAATCTTTTTGAAAATTTGCTTGAGGACAAACAAGAACTTAAGTTTGGGGAAGTGATAAACTCCACAATTTCACATATTTCACTTCACATTTATCTTGAATTGTACATGATTTTTGAGGATACATAGATAAAAATATACACAATTTGAGGTGAAATGAACAATACATGGAAATCATACTTTTGTGAAATTTGGAGTTAAATTGTTGTTTGTTTTGAGTGTAAAAGCTCATCAACCCTCTCTCTATCTTGTGTAGGAAGAGGTGCTCAAGTATAGGAGGAAGAAAAAATCAAGAGGATGAATAAGGGACCAAAAAGAAGCAGGAGAATTGACGAAACGCGATCGGTGCCCAAAACGGCGCCCATGGGCGCGCTGTTGGGCGCCACCGCGCCCAAAACGGCGCCCAGGGGCGCGCTGTTGGGCGCCGCCGCGCCCAAAATGGTGCCCGTGGGCGCGCTCTGGGCGCGCCCCTGGAAAAGACTGCATTCAGCTACCCGTTTTGACTGAATTTTACATGGTATAAAAGCTGAAACTTAGGGCACTTAGAGGGGACCGGAAAAGACGACTTGGCACACCTCTAGGGCACATTTTGGAGTCTTGAAGAGCTTGAAGATCATTGGGAAAGCTTGGGATTCAAGTGGGAAGCTTAGAGAGATTTGAGCTTTCTTCATTTGTGGTTGTATATCTTCTTCCCTCTTCTTCATATCTCTTCAATGAACTCCTTCATAATTTTAGGGTTTGTTTTATTTACATTTATGTGTAACTAAAACCCTAATCTAGGGTTGTTATGAACCTATTTATGGATTGAACCATCTACTCTCTCTTTCTTTAAGTAATTAATGAAGTATATGTGTAGTTTTTATCTTGCTCTCTATTTGTTTTAAGTGTTTGATCACCACTTAATTAGTTAAATGAAATATGACTTGGGAAAGTGTATTTTGTTTTAGAACTTGGATAAGAACATGTTAAACTTGAAGTTTATGGTTTTAAATGGAAGGTTTGTTGATAACATAGAGATATAGTTATTGACCTAACATAGTCATAATTAGGGTGGTTAAGGAAAAGAGCTAGCATTTATTGTGACAAGAGATTGTGCAATAAATGCTAGCATAAATTTGATCTTGACTTGGGAAAGCTTTTTCAAATGATTTTGAACTCTAGACTTGCACATATTTTCATCTAATCACTTAAAGAAAAGAGGGAAACCTTGGTTCATGAAGTAAATAGGGGATTAGCAACTCTAGGCCTTAATTATCATAGTTAAATCGTGTTTGAACTCCAACTCTTTTACACTTATTTTCCAAACTCTTTTCTTAATTGAACAACAACTCTCAATATGTTTTTACTTCAGGTAATTGGGCATGCAATTAGTGCTAATCACTTTGTTTAAACTATAATCTCTGCGGAACGACACTTTTTCTATACTACACTTGACGACCCGTATGCTTACGGAAGCGCTCCAAATCCGCGTTAAGTCAGTCATTGATAAGGATTCCTCATTCTTCCTTCATAGAATTGGACTTAGTAAATTAATCTTATCACAATTTAGAATTTCAATTTTAGGATTCGATACTCCTTTGCAATCAGTTAGTTATATATGATCCCATTAATTGTATAAAATATTGATCAAAATATATTCAGTCATAATTCATCATTTTTGTGGTCATTAATGAATTAGAACTCTATAGGAAGTCAAATAGATATTTGAGTAGCTCGCAGTTTTGTAATTAAGATCTTTATATAATTAATAAGTATATTAGCGCTAAATTAAATAAAGGGGTTATAACAATGTCTAATTGACTAATTATATGAGATTCCAATAATAAAACATTGGACTCATTGATTATTGTAACACCCTAATTTCTAGATTGAGAATAAAAAGGAATTAATTATAGTTTTATGATGTCATTAGTAAATTAAAAATCTTTGTTAATTAATAAATGTGAATAAATATATTTTTAAGAAATTAATGTCTATTTTCTTTAGAAATGAAAGGGAAATAGTAAGAGATTAGATTATTGATTGGAAATCTTATGTAAGACACATTGAGGTCTAGACATTATTTTGGTGAAATAAAATATATGAAATAATGAAAAGATTCAATTTTGTTATTCATCTTTAATTAAGTAGAAAGTAAGAAAGTGTATAAAAGGGTAGAAGGAGGGGCAAAATGGTCAAATGCATTAGGCAAACCATTTTTAAATACTTCATTTCTCTTCTTATTCTAGAACCATCTCCTTGCCTCCCAAAAAAAAAAGAAAAAAAAAACACACGACACATGCAAAAAAAAACAACAAAAGGGACCATTCATCTCTTCCACCCTTCTCCATTTTTCCGGCGCCGCCGCGCCGCGCCGCTCTGCCGGCGACTTCGACGACGGCAGTGAGGGGAGCTACCTTGGCTCCTCCTTCTTGTTCCTAGTCTTTTTCCTTACTCTTTTCTTGTATGCTTGTGTATGATATAAAAGAAGGAAGAAAGAACTCAAGTGAGAATTTTCCGGCGATTTGCGGTGTTTTCCGACGAGTCTCCGACAATCATATACAGTATGTAAGCTCCCTTAATCTTTTTCTATCATATGGTTAATTTCTAGGGTTTTCATTTGGAAAATTTGGGGAAATTGATTTACATCAAAATCCCCAAATTTTCCAAATGAAAACCCTAGAAATTAACCATATGATAGAAAAAGATTAAGGGAGCTTACATACTCTATATGATTGTCGGAGACTCGTCGGAAAACACCGCAAATCGCCGGAAAATTCTCACTTGAGTTCTTTCTTCCTTCTTTTATATCATACACAAACATACAAGAAAAGAGTAAGGAAAAAGACTAGGAACAAGAAGGAGGAGCCAAGGTAGCTCCCCTCACTGCCGTCGTCGAAGTCGCCGGCAGAGCGGCGCGGCGCGGCGGCGCCGGAAAAATGGAGAAGGGTGGAAGAGATGAATGGTCCCTTTTGTTGTTTTTTTTTGCATGTGTCGTGTGTTTTTTTTTTCTTTTTTTTTTGGGAGGCAAGGAGATGGTTCTAGAATAAGAAGAGAAATGAAGTATTTAAAAATGGTTTGCCTAATGCATTTGACCATTTTGCCCCTCCTTCTACCCTTTTATACACTTTCTTACTTTCTACTTAATTAAAGATGAATAACAAAATTGAATCTTTTCATTATTTCATATATTTTATTTCACCAAAATAATGTCTAGACCTCAATGTGTCTTACATAAGATTTCCAATCAATAATCTAATCTCTTACTATTTCCCTTTCATTTCTAAAGAAAATAGACATTAATTTCTTAAAAATATATTTATTCACATTTATTAATTAACAAAGATTTTTAATTTACTAATGACATCATAAAACTATAATTAATTCCTTTTTATTCTCAATCTAGAAATTAGGGTGTTACAATAATCAATGAGTCCAATGTTTTATTATTGGAATCTCATATAATTAGTCAATTAGACATTGTTATAACCCCTTTATTTAATTTAGCGCTAATATACTTATTAATTATATAAAGATCTTAATTACAAAACTGCGAGCTACTCAAATATCTATTTGACTTCCTATAGAGTTCTAATTCATTAATGACCACAAAAATGATGAATTATGACTGAATATATTTTGATCAATATTTTATACAATTAATGGGATCATATATAACTAACTGATTGCAAAGGAGTATCGAATCCTAAAATTGAAATTCTAAATTGTGATAAGATTAATTTACTAAGTCCAATTCTATGAAGGAAGAATGAGGAATCCTTATCAATGACTGACTTAACGCGGATTTGGAGCGCTTCCGTAAGCATACGGGTCGTCAAGTGTAGTATAGAAAAAGTGTCGTTCCGCAGAGATTATAGTTTAAACAAAGTGATTAGCACTAATTGCATGCCCAATTACCTGAAGTAAAAACATATTGAGAGTTGTTGTTCAATTAAGAAAAGAGTTTGGAAAATAAGTGTAAAAGAGTTGGAGTTCAAACACGATTTAACTATGATAATTAAGGCCTAGAGTTGCTAATCCCCTATTTACTTCATGAACCAAGGTTTCCCTCTTTTCTTTAAGTGATTAGATGAAAATATGTGCAAGTCTAGGGTTCAAAATCATTTGAAAAAGCTTTCCCAAGTCAAGATCAAATTTATGCTAGCATTTATTGCACAATCTCTTGTCACAATAAATGCTAGCTCTTTTCCTTAACCACCCTAATTATGACTATGTTAGGTCAATAACTATATCTCTATGTTATCAACAAACCTTCCATTTAAAACCATAAACTTCAAGTTTAACATGTTCTTATCCAAGTTCTAAAACAAAATACACTTTCCCAAGTCATATTTCATTTAACTAATTAAGTGGTGATCAAACACTTAAAACAAATAGAGAGCAAGATAAAAACTACACATATACTTCATTAATTACTTAAAGAAAGAGAGAGTAGATGGTTCAATCCATAAATAGGTTCATAACAACCCTAGATTAGGGTTTTAGTTACACATAAATGTAAATAAAACAAACCCTAAAATTATGAAGGAGTTCATTGAAGAGATATGAAGAAGAGGGAAGAAGATATACAACCACAAATGAAGAAAGCTCAAATCTCTCTAAGCTTCCCACTTGAATCCCAAGCTTTCCCAATGATCTTCAAGCTCTTCAAGACTCCAAAATGTGCCCTAGAGGTGTGCCAAGTCGTCTTTTCCGGTCCCCTCTAAGTGCCCTAAGTTTCAGCTTTTATACCATGTAAAATTCAGTCAAAACGGGTAGCTGAATGCAGTCTTTTCCAGGGGCGCGCCCAGAGCGCGCCCACGGGCACCATTTTGGGCGCGGCGGCGCCCAACAGCGCGCCCCTGGGCGCCGTTTTGGGCGCGGTGGCGCCCAACAGCGCGCCCATGGGCGCCGTTTTGGGCACCGATCGCGTTTCGTCAATTCTCCTGCTTCTTTTTGGTCCCTTATTCATCCTCTTGATTTTTTCTTCCTCCTATACTTGAGCACCTCTTCCTACACAAGATAGAGAGAGGGTTGATGAGCTTTTACACTCAAAACAAACAACAATTTAACTCCAAATTTCACAAAAGTATGATTTCCATGTATTGTTCATTTCACCTCAAATTGTGTATATTTTTATCTATGTATCCTCAAAAATCATGTACAATTCAAGATAAATGTGAAGTGAAATATGTGAAATTGTGGAGTTTATCACTCCCCCAAACTTAAGTTCTTGTTTGTCCTCAAGCAAATTTTCAAAAAGATTATGGAGTTGACTATAAGCTCACTTTACTTTATTGAAATATTTGTTCTCATATGTTGCCATCACTATGTGGTGTATGGAAAACATAGGATGTATGCAAGGATAAATGTTTTGCTACATTAAAACAAGCTTTTCAAGATTCAATGAGTAGGTGTGTGTGTGATGAGGTTAGAAGAATTCTTCCAAGTTCTCTAGTCCTTTTGCAATAACCTCAAATCATGAATATGCTGTCATTTTTCAAATTTCTCATTCCTTTCTTCACTCTTCTCAATTTTAAACTTTTAGCACATAACTTCAAAATCAAGAGGACTTTTCAAGGCTTGTAATGGGGCTAAGGGTTTTTTAAGTGGCTAGCTATTTGAAAGAATGGGAAAAGGAATTCAAATGTCTTGAGATAACTAACATTCTATTCCATTCACTCATACACAAAATTTTCTTTCAAAAAGCTCAAAATTCCCCCAAACTTATCTCAAGTTGATTCTTTGTACTCCTAGTCTTATTGCATCATTCATTCATTCATTTTTTTTTTCATACTCATTTTCTTCTTTTTCAACTTTTCTCTTTTTCTTCCTTTTTTTCTTTTTTTTTCTTTTTCTTTTTTCTTTTTCTTTTGCAATTCATTCATCATTTCTTGACTTAGGAGTACAAACTTTTCTTTCACAACTAATATTTCCCTTCTCACAATGCACTTACATTTACACACCTTTAACAACCGTACTAATCCTCACTACTAATGAAATGTACATTATCTCAAGATTCAGGTAGTTCATGGTTTTTCGGGCTATAAGGGTTAAGTCCGATGTGGGTTTCAAAAAGAAATTTCACATGGTTTTTCTTTATAAGGCTCAAAAAGGGTGCAAATGGGATAGATATCATCAAGGATGGCTTGAAAGGCTCAATCGCATTTAAGAACTGCCTCAATCACTTTTCAAAGTTATGTGCAATTTGTGAAAAATGTTGAAGTTTTCCAAAAGGAATTTTGAAATTTTCAAATGAAAACAGATGCATATATTTGGTTTATTGCAAATCTTCCTTCATCAAACCCTTTCAAATACCCTAACCACCAATGTGCGCAAATTACTCATTAGAATCATGCAAAAAATTTGCCTTAATGTAACAACTCATGTTATGCAATGCATACATATCTATTTTTCCTTATACCCCACAGTTATTCAACTAATTGCGATCATTGAACGTTCTAGCAAATTTCAAGAGAACTTATAGTCCACTCCTCAAAAACTAAAGCAACAACTTAAGTATGGTATGCAAATCTCACAATTTCAACATCCACAACAAAAACTATTCCTTGTGCACTTGTTATTTACAAAAAGAATTTATTCATAGTGCCAAAAAGTTTCCAAAGTTTCAAACTCATCACATCTCTCCCCCCAAACTTAAAACAAACAGTGTCCGCACTGTGGACCAAGAAATGAGGAGATGTAGCAAAGAGATACAGAAAGATCACACAAGTCATCAAAACAAGTATAGCCAAAACGGGAGATAAGTATAGTCACAAAGGGAGCAACATGCATGTCTCAGGATAAGTCAGTCAAGCACCAATACACAAGTCAGTGGGACAAAAGGGAGGCAAAATACACAACAGATCTAGTAAAGAAGAACATGACAACTCCTAAAACTACCACGACATCACTAATGTGGCAAACTAGTCCAACAGATCACTCCTCCATCACATCAGAGTCACCATCAGCAGAACCAATATTTTGTTGACTCGTGAATTTTGATTTAATGCAAGTGTGGAGGTGTGATGACTCCCCATATTTAGTGGTTTTTAGGAAATATTTTGTTGTATTTGGGGAGTCATGAATTAAAAAATTAAGTGATTTTGATGTGAATTGGAAAGAAAGTAATTTGAGATTATATGAGTGATTCTTTTGGAAAATCTGAAATTTAATTGAAATAGGAAACTTAATATATTAAAAGAAATATTTTGATGAGAAGTTTCCTATTAATGAGATTATGTGATTGAGTTATTGTGATTATTTCCTATTTCCTTCTCTTCATGAATGCAGATTTAATAAAAAAGGAAATAAAGAGAAGGAGAGGATTTGATTATGTGCAAGAAAAGGAAAGAAAAGAAACTTAACATGCAAGGGAAAGACAATATGGTGTTGAGCTATTTTATTATAAATATACACATGCAATTGAGAAAAAGGGGAGGCTGGTCTTAATTCTTCCAATTTCCTAAAGCCTAGAGGAATTCACGCAGAAAAGAGAGGAGGTAGCGGCGCAGGAGCAAGGATCCTTGGGTTTTTCAGTTTCTTCCTAACATATACACGTACACATCAACGCATAAAGGAAGAGGATGGAAGCTTGAGGTGGCACGTTTCTGGAGCATCATTATTCATCAGCACACAAAAAGGAAATTCTTCCAATCCTGTACGCACACGCACGAAGAGAAATTGAAGCAAGCAAGGGATTCACTTAGTTCAGTATCTCCTTTTATTCTTTGAATGGATTTGGATATGGATTTTGATTTAACTTCTCTGATGAATTTGAAACTTATGTGTGGCTAATTTCTTTTACAACTTAGAGTACTATGAACTTGTTTGTAACTTAGTATTTTATTTCCCACTATTTAGTCATGATTAATTTGATTTAGTTTATTTAATCTTGCTATTATTGATTAACTTGTTTAGTGCTTAATCACCATTAGACATGTTTAGGGAATTTAGAATTGGACTCGAAAGAGGGAATTTTAAATAGACCATGGGATTAAATAGTGTAGGATTGGATTGTTAATCTGATTTGCGACTAGGATAGACATATACCTAGAAGCCCTACATAGTCACATTAGAGCGGTACCGGTATTAATTGGCTTAGTAAATTAGTGCAAGACATTGTGTAATTAAGCTAGGCAAGGATATAGATGAAAACCGAAAGGCATTTATAGACACTAGTACTCTAGATTAGCTAGTTGAATTAATTCATAATTAATTTAGTGGGGAATAAAATCTAGGAAGCAGATAAGGGATTAGTGGCTCTAGGTTGTTCTTTTGACTCGTGAATTTCTTTTGTGTGAATATTTGTCTTATTTTATTTTCTTAGCTATTAGGTAATTAAAATCAATTTTCTTTTGTTTACTCAACTTGAATGAAAATAGGAGATCTAATGCCTAGTTATTAATTGTCTGAGTCTCTGTGGGATCGACCTTGAACTACCACTTTACTAAATTTACGATCCGTACACTTGCGGAGTTTTTATCAAAATTTTGGTAGCATCACCCACATATTTAGAAACTCTCATTAGACTTATAAGATCCAAACAGATGGTTCAAAACGACCAAATGATCAAGAATTTCAAAAACCATAAGAAACCCTAACATTTCAACACTTACTTTGCTCCAAAATTCATTCTAACCCAAAATTAAACAATTCTAACCCATACATCACTTAGAAATCACCTCAATTTGGTTCCCAAACAGCCAATTTCCTCCCTGAACATACATAACTTTAATTTGCACAAAACCCTAAAATATATTTCCCAAATCAAGAGCAAAGGGAAAAAGGAAAGAGGAGACATTACCCAATGTTTAAGAGCTCTCATTAGTCTACAAGTTTGCCGGAGAACTCGCCGGAAAAACGAACGGACCTTCGGTCACCCCAACCCCAAACTCTTCATCCTCTCTTTCTCGCCACACACACGGACGCGCGAATAGAAGGGACAAAGGAAGGGAGGCTACTCTTCCCTCACTGGTGTGACGGCACCACCGCCGTCCTCTCCATCATCACCGAAGCCGCCGCCCATGGAGGAGAGAAAGAAGACCAAACAGAGAAAGCAATGGGGGTCCTCTCTTGTGTGTGTGTGTTTGTGTCTTTTATGGGAAAGAGGAGGAAGGAAAAGAAAAATGAAATTTTGATATGCAAATGACCCTTTTGCCCTTCAATCTACACTAATATACTTTTCTATTTCATACTCCTACTTTAAAAAAGAGAGTTGTAAAAATAATCTAGGCACTTTCTCATATATTTTATTCCACCATAGTGTTACCTAGTTCTTCAACTAGTTTTCATCAGATTTCCAATCTGTCATTTAATCTATAATTATTATCCTCTGTATTCAAAAGAAAATACACATTAGTTTCATAAAAATATTTTTTTTCCCTCATTTGTTTATTTACAATGATTTTTAATTTACTAATGGCATCATAAGACCTTAATTCATTCTTTATTATATCTAATATAAAAAGTGGGTGTTACATTATGGAAAATACTAAATATCCTTCGGGACTTAATTAATATTAAGTTCTATGGTTGTGAGTCACACCTTTACAAATAAAGAATCACTCACCCTACTCACCCACCTCTCTCTCTCTCTCTCCCATCCTTCCTCCCCTTCACCCTCACCCTCACCCACCATCCCCTTCCTCTTCTTCCTCTTCCTCCTCCCATTTTCCTCTAACAATACCACTCAAATCAACTTAGCATGTAAACATTACAGTTATTCATTGTGGATAAAATAGAGAGAGGAAGGTGCATTGAGGTGAGGCAGTAACCAAAACCATGGAAGCATTACAATTCTCAACCGTTAGCTGCTGCCATTTCTCCACCTCCTCTCACTCCCTCCCCCACAGTCGACCCTCATGCTCTACCAAGCCTTCCTCTTCTTTCACCTCCTCACCAACACCACCCACACTCTCTTCCAAAAATCTCCTCCCAGTAAGTAATATTCCAATAAGTATTTGTTTCCTTTTATCCCATTACTCCAATTTTCTTTTTAATTTCTCTCACAGGATGAAATCCAGACGCAGTGGTTAAAAGAAACTGGAAACTCACGCAAAGTGGTCATCATAAGGGCCAAAATGTTTGGATAGCTCACTATGGTGGTGTTGGAGGAAAATGGGAGAAGGAAAAGGAAGAAGAGGGAGGGGACGGCGGGTGAGGGTGAGGGGAAGGAGAGAGGGAAGAGAGAGAGAGAGAGAGGTGGGTGGGGTAGGGCGAGTGATTTTTTATTTTAAAAATGGGACCCATAACCTTAAAAATTATATTAATATAGTCTTAACGGGTATTTTAGTATTTTTCAATGACGTCAAATTGAACAATTTTATTTTTATTGTTCATTGGCCATAATAGGATTATTCATTGTTTATTGACCAAATTGATCATTTCAAAATAGTTTATTTGTCAGAATGATTTTTAACATTTTACCTAATTCTTATTCCATTAAAATTGTTAGTTAAATTGGCTAATATGATATGATTTTTTAAAACTCTCTAATCATACACATTCCTCATTGTCTACCATACTTGATTATTTTTTAGTAGGTATAAATGAGGAATATTTGTGAAAATATTCATCGAAACGAATTATTAATGGCTAAAAGAGAGTATTTAGTGACTGGGATCAAATTTGATATCGCATCAAAAGAGTTATAACAATCTATATATCTTATAAATCATTTCTTTTTTACTGTTCATTGAGCTGATTCGGATCTGTCTTCTCTCTTATTATCACTGTTCATTGAGCCGGCTTTATTTTGTTGAACAGTAGCGGCTACCTTTTAGCTTCTCCCGTCATTCACTGCATTGAATTGAATGGGGTATATGTTATTTATTTTATACTAAATTGTAATGTAATGGTATTGCTTTTATGGGGTTTTTGGCATTTATGGTGGCCCTTTTTTTGCTCTACTTTCTTTATCTTTATTTTGCTCTTAGCTAAAGTATATTTTTGGTCCTCTATGATCAAGTTTTAATTTAATCTTTTATGCTTGAAAAGTACATTTTTAGTCCTTTTTTATTAACATCATTAGTTTAAATTAACGGAAAATGCTAACTTAAAAATTTTAAATGATTATTTATAATTAAATTGAGACCAAAAATGATACATTTTGATAATATAATAATAATTACACTCAAATATTTTAGTCCTAACATTTTTTCAATTTTTAATAACCATTTAAAATTTTTAAGTTAGCATTTTTCGTTAAAATCTTTTCCGTTAAATTAGTAAACCAATTTAAACATATTGCTAACTTTGTGTGGGCTATTTGAGCTTTTACATGTTATGCTTGTCTCTCCTCTAATGTATTTTTCTGACAATCTGGAAAAAAAATTCTTAAATGGTTAAAGAAAAATTATTACTGCTTAATGGTTAAAGAAGACCTATTGGTACTGCTTAAATGCAATATCTTATTGATTTTGCCTCGAATAGGGATAAATTTGAGATTGATTATGTTTAAATAATATATGAACCCCAATTATAAAAAGGCATAAAAATTGAAACTTTGATTATCAAATACTTTTTGGTCCATAATATAAGAGCTTAAAATTTGAATGGTTTTGGTCCTTAATATAAGAGTTCATCTCACAATCTCTCCTCATTTAATGTGTTTTTTCCAACTTTGCCCCTAACTCTCTTTCATATTTATTAATGTTTATGTATTTCTCTTTCTTAAAAGTAGCACAATAAATATGGGCAACATTGAAAAAGAAGCATTAACTCCAGACATCCAACTAACATTCACATGTTTTCTTAATAAGCGTTTTTTTTTGCGGATGACTCTTACATTAGGGACCGGAGGGAGTACTCACTAACCAATGGGAAATGAACTCAACAATTGCAAAAGCAGCAGCCATATCGTTCTTCATTTTTAATAATATCATTCACATGAGATTTGTGTTATGTTATCTGTAATTTTAGCCTTCACAACTTGAGTGGTTTGATGTTATGTATGAATGTCCATTGCTTACCGAATATACTTCCGCGCAAAGCGCGGGGGAAACTGCTAGTATTTCTATATATGATTTATTCAGTCAACCAGGGCACAAGTTTAAATGCAAGACTCTATTTAATTAGACTCTATTATCCAGGTCTGGTTAGATTCAAAACATTCACAACAATAGGACTCCTAACATTATGAGTGCCATCTGACCAAACAAGAGATGAAGATGACACTGTTCCTTCAGGTAATTTCCCTCCCATAAGTTTCACAACAAAAGATTGCTTCTCATTCAAAGACTTGAAGGACAACACCTTAGGTTTTATTGTAATGTTGACTCCTGGAGCTGATTTTACAGTCACCTTGTACTCCGACTTGGCAACTCCAACATTTGTAAGTGTTCTATTAACCTCAACATCAAAAGGCTTCATAGAAGGGACTTCAACTAATATTGAAGGAAAATTTGTATTTCTTATAAGGGATCTATCAGCACTGGGACATGTGATGTTTGGATCTTTAGAGATTTTTTGAATCATTGAAGCATTGTAACCAAGATTGCAGAGAAATTCTAGGTAATCTTGCTTTGTAAGATCATAAACAAGTCCAGGATCAATAGCTTGAAGAGGATTGAGGTGTCCTGATCCATAAGCAAACTCATTTTCATCACCAATTTGTTGATTTTTAGGCCCATTCATAGGTTTAGCTGTCGTCATAATTGCTGATTTGATGGCTGCTGGAGACCAATCTGGATGGAAACTTTTCACATATGCAGCTATTCCAGATACGTGTGGACATGCGATAGAGGTTCCTGCGACGATACTATAATTGACCCTTCTTGTGTCTACTTGGCTAGAATCATCTAAAAAGTCAAATATATGATTAATTAGGTTCTGGCAATACAAGGGATATTAGAGAATACCATATTATTGTTTCCCAATTAACCCGGAAAATTCCAACAAAAGCTTGATATATATGATAGAGAAATAAAGATAATTTGATAGGGTAAGTTTCCATGTATGTCACGATTTAGGGAGTTAGAAGGGATATTTAGACTACCGCATTAAATTAAGGTATTACTTCTAATAAACAGCACTTCTTGTTACATAAAAATGAACTGAAATCAAATGTGAATATATACAAGAAAGACATATGTTGTACAAAATGTGAATATATACTCTTCTCTCATTTCCAGTTTATATTTCACATAAAAATGCCCTGGACCAAAACTCAAATAATGCAATATGTTGTGCAAAATAATCTAATATGTTATGTAATACTCCCTCAGTTCCTAAATATAAATCAGTTTCAAATTCCAATATGTTCATAAATATAAGTAACTTTCTATGTTTTTTCAAGTTTTCCTAAATAAAACCTAATAATTCTTATCCATAATAAACGAGTTAGAGAGGTAGAGCTGAGTGAGAATAAAGGTTTATACTTATTGTAGATTAGTAATGTCATGTGTTAATCAAATTATGAATGTGATCTTATATTTAGGAACAGAAGGCGTAATAGTATGCCTCTAGATATCAATGTCCATAAAACAATACATGAATGATATTATACATCCAGATAAAAAGAATTAATGATTTGACCTATAAATATATAAATATGACCAAAAATAAAATCTTTTAGCCATATATAAATAAGATGAGAGAAGTAGTGATACATGATGGTGGTTGCGCAGGAGAAAATGCTGCCAAGATGTGAACTCCAGGTGCACTTATATCTGGTTTCATGATCTCTGATACAACTCGGCATGGCCCTCGTGAGGAGAACTTAGCTATTTTTGGAGCAGTTTTATCCACGATTTCTTGGCTCTTCATTATCTCAGCTTCTGGCCTTTCTGTTGAATTTGTGTAAGACTTAGCAACATCAAAGTCTTTTGAAGATAACGTGAGATAAGGAAAATAAGTAGGAGTAAATTGTTCCTGAGTATCAAATTCATCATCTTTTAAAACCCCACCAACGGCACCACCTTCACAAGCGTCATGAATCACCGTATCATCATCACTTAACACAATCGTTCCTTTGACCGCTTGTTTACAAAAAGGACTACCAAAACACTTATTTATGGGATATTTGGTTCCATTTAAATCAAAAGCATTTAATGAATAATCTCCCACTAAGGTCATTCCATTTCCAAGAACAATTTTGTCAATGATTTTACGATCTATGGTGCTTGCTCCAACTGTTAGAATCCATGGTGCAATACTTGTCATTTGGCTTGGAACTGGGCCATCATTTCCAGCAGATTGCACTGTGAGTATCCCTTTTGCCATAGCATGAAAGGAACCGATCGAGATTACATCATCATCGTACAAACTTTCTAGACTTTCAATCACTGAAAGTGAAACCGAAATTATATCAACTCCATCTGCAATGGCGTCATCGAAAGCAGCCAAGAATGAAGCATAGTCGAAGTCCCCTGTGACACAACAAAATATATGAGATATAAAACTAGTAATTCATGAAAAAAGAATATATGCGGCCTATAGTGAAAACGCTCGCGCTAGGGGTCAGTGCAGTACAACTGTACAACTTATAAAAATATCTGGTCAAAACTATAAACCGTGTTTTTAAACGGGAGGTTGTTTGGAGCGTTTTTGAGATTAAAATCCATAACCACTAGTTTATATGATAAGGGTATTTATTCTTGTTCTAGTCTCACCCTATGAATAATCTAGGGAAAATGCCATTTAAATCCCTCCGAATATACAAAAGGACAATTCAGGAACTCAAACTTCCAAAAGGACCATGAAGGAACTAGGACCTAGTTGACATTTTAAAATTGTGTGAAAAGACAAAATTGCCCTAATCATAAAACAGAAATTTCTAACCACCCTTATGCCCACCATTTTCAATAGGGTGGTTAGTAATTTCTGTTTTATGATTAGGACAATTTTGTCTTTTCACACAATTTTAAAATGTCAACTAGGTCCTAGTTTGTTCATGGTCCTTTTGGAAGTTTGAGTTCCTGAATTGTCCTTTTGTATATTCGGAGGGATTTAAATGGCATTTTCCCTAATAATTTACTTGTAAATATTTACGAAAATCAGTTGACTTAATAATTTATAACTATTATTTGGCTATTTTTATAAAATAGATTATGTATTGATCATTACACCTATTTTAAAAAATCCCATTTAATAAGATTTGCAACCATTGAATAAAAAAGTTATAAAGAAAAGAAGCAAAGTGGACTAGGGCAGTTTAGAACTTGTACATATGGTACAAATATATATAAATAGGTTTTAAAAGAAAGAATGAATCATTTGTATATATATGTGTGTGTGTGTAGGAACCCGTTAGGTCTTATTGGGCCTAGGTCCCTTCTGGCAGCTCAAA
The DNA here is from genome assembly GCA_029929735.1 of Mimosa pudica. Taxonomy (NCBI): domain Eukaryota; kingdom Viridiplantae; phylum Streptophyta; class Magnoliopsida; order Fabales; family Fabaceae; genus Mimosa; species Mimosa pudica. The sequence goes on from JAKELP010000040.1 coordinate 3,525,998, forward strand.
CAAAGAAGCAGGCGCGCATAGAGCCTAAAAAACCTACATCTTCAACGGTTATAACTCAGATACAACAGAATGTATCAGATGCCCACATATATCGGACTAGTCGCCCTCAAATGTTGAAGCAGGTGCAACATCCACCATCTATAAATGCCGCCTACCATTTCGCAAATGTCATAGGAACACCCAACTTATATTAGGAACAAAGATACCTGATAAACTCCATAATTTCACACATTTCATCTCTATTTCCTTCTAGTTCACACTCTTTTTGATGATACATAGATAACAAAACCCACAAATATTACTAGAAAGTGATGCAAATAGGAAATCATTCAATTGTGTGAAATTTGGAGTTTAATGCTTGTATATTTGAGACATGGAAACTCTTCAACCCTCTTTCTAGCTTGTGTAGGAAGAGGTAGACAGGTATTAGAAGCTCGATGAAACCCAAGTGCTACAACAAAGGAGAAAAAGGAGCAAGGGAAAGCAAATTTTAAGTCCTTAGAAAAGCTGCATGTTGGCGAGCCACTGGCGAGCCATAAAGCCAACTAGCACGCGAGTGGCATTCCGTCTCTGGAATCTCGCCAGTGGCTCGCCAACTGGCGAGCAACTGGCGAGAGCACTTCGCAGCTGCGCGTTTTGACCTATTTCTCAGCATATAAAAAGGGAAAGTTGGATTTTTTGAGGGGGAGGCGGAAAAACACGAAAGAACACACATCTAGGGCACATTTTGGAGCCTTGAAGAGCTTGAAGAACATTGGGGAAGCTTGGGATTCAAGTGGGAAGCTTGGAGAGATTTGAGCTTTCTTCATTTGTGGTTGTATATCTTCTTCCCTCTTCTTCATATCTCTTCAATGAACTCCTTCATAGTTTTAGGGTTTGTTTTATTTACATTTATGTGTAACTAAAACCCTAATCTAGGGTTGTTATGAACCTATTTATGGATTGAACCATCTACTCTCTCTTTCTTTAAGTATTAATGAAGTATATGTGTAGTTTTTATCTTGCTCTCTATTTGTTTTAAGTGCTTGATCACCACTTAATTAGTTAAATGAAATATGACTTGGGAAAGTGTATTTTGTTTTAGAACTTGGATAAAAGCATGTTGGACTTGAAGTTTATGGTTTTGAATGGATGGTTTGTTGATAACATAGAGATATAGTTATTGACCTAACATAGTCATAATTAGGGTGGTTAAGGAAAAGAGCTAGCATTTATTGTGACAAGAGATTGTGCAATAAATGCTAGCATAAATTTGATCTTGACTTGGGAAAGCTTTTTCAAATGATTTTGAACCCTAGACTTGCACATATTTTCATTTAGTCACTTAAAAAGGAGAGGGAAACCTTGGTTCATGAAGTAAATAGGGGATTAGCAACCCTAGGCCTTAACTATCATTGTTAACTCGTGTTTAAAAATCCAACTCCTTTTACATTCATATTTAAAACTCATTTCTTACTTGACAAATCAAACCCTCAATATGTTTTTACTTAAGACAATTAAGTACACAATTAGTGCTAATCACCTTGCTTAAACAACAATCTCTGTGGAACGACAACTCTCTACTATACTACTTTTGACGACCCGTATGCTTACGGAAGCGCTCCAAATCCGCGTTAAGTCAATGGCGCCGTTGCCGGGGATTGTAGTTTAAGCAAAAGTTTATTTTCTTGTGTTGATTAGCTTAATTGTGTGATTAATTGCTTTTAAGTAACTTCTTTTCTTATCTTTTGGTAACTTGGTGTTTTGTTGTTTCTAGCTACCTTGAGTGTTAGAAATAGCTTTACCTTGGTTGCCTTGCTTATTTTCACTTTTGGTTACTTTGATACTTGTGATCTTGTAGTGCTTGTAGGTGCTCCTTTTTGTAGGTACTCATTTCTTGGTGCATGCAACACATTGAGTTTGGTGACTTGGAAGTAGTACTTGAAGGGGTAATAAATTTTGAGCTAGAGGTTGAGGTTGAAGCTGCAGTTATGGCGGATGATGAGTATGATCATGCTACAGTTAATGACTTTGCTAGTCGGAACTTGAGAGGAACCCAATCTTGCATTCGGATTCCGGATGTGCAAGCAAGGAACTTTGAAATCAAGCCGGTGATGATCACAATGCTTCAAATGCAAGGGATGTTTCATGGTTTTTACAATGAGGATGCTAACAAACATTTGATATATTTCTTGGAAGTGTGTGATTCATTCAAGCAAAATGGGGTTCCAGCTGATATTCTTCGACTGCGATTGTTCCCTTTCTCTTTGCAAGGCAAGGCCAGAGAGTGGTTCAACAACCTATCAGAAGGTTCTATCACCTCTTGGAATGAGCTTGAAACCAAGTTTCGTGCTCGATTTTTCTCTGATGACAAGTCTGTTGAGGCTAGGGATGCATTCTTGAGTTTCAGGCAATACGATGATGAGACTCTCTATGCTGCTTGGGAGAGGTATAAGATGTTAATGAAGCAATGCCCTAATCATGGAGTGGACAAGTGGGTGATTGTTCAAATTTTCTGCACTCGCCTTAATCCTCAGTCTAAAGCAATGGTTGACTCTATGATTAATGGTGGGTATCGGAATGTGCCAGTGAATGAAGTATTTCGGTTGTTAGATCAGCTATCGGCCAACAATTCTCAAGGGACAGATAGGAGGATTCCTCAATCTTCCATTGCTCCTAAGGAGGATACCGCTACCGCTCAGTTTGCATCTATGCTCTCTGCACTCAACAAGCGGTTTGATGTCTTGGAAACTCAGATTAGAAAGAGTAATGCTCAAGAGGTGCAAATAATTCAGTCTACTCCGGTTGTCTGTGAACAGTGTTATGATGTGCATCTACCAGATCATTGTCCTCTCTATGCCACTCCAGAATCTGTGAATTATATGGGAAGAGGACAGAACTCTCAGAACAATCCTTATTCTCAGACTTACAATACGGGGTGGAGAAGTCATCCCAACTTCAACTGAAACCAAGGGCAAAATATGAATGCATCATCGTCTTCTGGTGCTAAGGCCTCTTACCCACCTGGTTTTCAAAATCAACCTAGACAAGTACCTCATAAGGAGGAAGAATCTAAGGTGGAGAAAATGCTTGCTCAGATCATAGCCGGACTAGAAGCACAAAGGGTGTATAATGCTCAAAATGATACCAAGATGGCTAGTCATGAGACTTCAATCAGGAATATTGAAATACAAATAGGTCAAATTGCCTCTCAACTGAATGCTTCACAAAGAGGAACTCTACCGAGTGACACCATTCCTAATCCAAGAAGGGATGACAAGGAGGAGTGCAAAGCAATATTTTTCAGAAGTGAAGGGCAAGTGCCTAATATGCCTCAATCTTGTGAAAAGAGCAAAGAAGTCTCTGAAGTTGTTGCTCTTGGGAGGGATGACAGATTTGAGCAAGATCTTATAGTTGTGGATGATGAAAGTAAGAGAAGAAGGCAAGTTGAAAAAGCTATTGATGATGGAGAAAAAGACAAGAAGAGAGAATGTGAAAAGTGTTAGAATCTTAAGTTTTGATGGTGACTAAGGTATGATATGGTCTAGTACTTAAGAGAACATAATCAACACTTAGGAGGGATTAGATGACATGGTTAGAATCCTGAGTTAGATCACTTGAGAATGCAAGATCACTTCCGGATAGATTAGGACTTGCGCATGCGGATGAATGTTTTCATCCCCCAGCGTCAGCAAGTAAATCACTAGGGATTTAACTTAGTCCATGAGAATTAGGTACACAAAATCTTAAGACTAAGCTATGTTTCAATCGGAAGTGAGTTTGCTTCCTGTTAGAATTAGACTGGCGCAGAGCGACAGAATAGATATTACCCCAAGCGTCAGTAAGTCTACTTCCCCAAGTGAAAGCGCTTCCTGTTAGACTTAGACTGGCGCAGAGCAATAGAATAGTTAGTACCCCAAGCGTCAGTAAGTCTACTTCCCCAAGTGAAAGCGCTTCCTGTTAGACTTAGACTGGCGCAGAGCAATAGAATAGTTAGTACCCCAAGCGTCAGTAAGTCTACTTCGCCAAGTGAAAGCACTTCCTATTAGATTTAGACTGGCGCAGGTTGATAGACTAGATATAACCCCGAGCGTCAGCGGAAATGCAACATCAAGTGAAGTTGCTTCCTATTAGATCTTGACTGGCGCAGACTGATAGAATAGATTTCACCCTAAGCGTCAGTGAATTCACCACGTCAAGTAAAAGTGCTTCCGATAGCTCAGTGACTAGCGCTGAGTGGTGGAATGAAATAGACTAAGCGAGAGCAAGTCATGGTGAACTAAATCCCTCATCAAGTGAATTTACTTCCGGATGTAGAAGTGCTTCCGGATACACCTTAGATTTAGGATCACCCACTGCATGAGACTATATGATTATATTGCTAAACTAACGTTCAAGTGCAGCACACTCAGTAAGGTTGCTTCCGGATGAGAAGTTGCTTCCGCAAGCAATCAGGATGTCTGAACGTTCAAAGAGATGCAGTGTCAGAATGCTTTTAACAGAGCAGAGGTGTCAGGACTACTTTTCAGAGATAAAGCAAGTCAACCCTGCTGAAGCATTTAAGAAGATGTTCCTTCCAACGGTAACAAGAGGATAACAGACACATTCAAACAACATTGTTACCTACCAAGCATAAGGAGTATGAGAACATAATCTGAAGATTCACTCAAGGTGTCAAAGCTCATACTGCCCACAAAAGTCAGAGTCCATAAGAGAGCTTCTGATAGCAAGAGAGGATCCAATAGCAAAGCACTCTTATCATTCATGGACAGGTGCTTGGAAGACAAAGTTCCTCTATGTGATAGCAAGCAAAATGTTAGAGTCCACGAGCTTCAGATAGCAAGAGAGCTTCCGATAATGAGTCTCTTAACATCCTGGACTTATGCTTGAGGAACGAAGTCCTCTCTGACAGCAAGCAAGAGTCGGACCGTACAAAATGTTCAGATGTCAGAACGACTTTTGTCAGAATAATATTGCCAGAACAGTGTTGACAGAACAGCTTGGTCAGAGCACCTTTTTGGATAAAGCAAAGTCAACCCTGCTGTGCACTAATGAGGACAACGTAAACAAGGCCCCAACGTCTATAATCAAACGGTCTTATTGCCTCTCCAACGGTTAGATATTCAGAGGCTGGTATAAAAGGGATGTTCTTCATTTCTGAAGAAGCGGGCTTGAAAAAGAGAGAGAGAACAGAGCTTATTGTCTGAAACACTATTCTACATTCCTCTCATCTTCTACTCTCGGACTTTGATATGTAATATTCTTAGAGAGTGATTTATTTGTACTTAAGAGAGTAACATCATCCACTCTTTTAGAGAGTTAGTTTTGAGCTTAAGTGTTTAACAAAATCAGTTCATAGAGTGAACATAATTGTAATCTTACATTTTGTAAGGGGGAGCATTTAGAAGGTTTTCTAAATCTCCATAGGTTGCAAGTTAGCCCGTAAAACTTGCGTTTGTAAGGTTGCAAGTGATCCCGTAAAACTTGCGGTAAGGTTTGCAGGTGAACCCGGTGTAAAACCTGTGGGTTGTTAGGTGAACCCGTGCTCGTAAAACCTAAAGTGTAAAGGCTTCTCTTGTGCCCGGTTTAAACAAGAATAGTGGATTGGAAATCTCAGGTGTAGCCTGGGGACTGGATGTAGGTCTGGGTGACCGAACCAGGATAAAGTTATGTGTGCATATACTTATACTTGATCATTCTATTTTGCATCACATAGCATACTGACTTGTGCATAGCATTATTTATTATCATCATCACCGAGCACAAGCAGTCTTTAGAAAAGAGTTTAAGTTTTATTCCCTCACCCAATTCACCCCCCCCTCTTGGGTGACAGCCACGAATTTCATTTGGTATCAGAGCAGGTCACTTGTTTAAAGGATCAAACGATCTCAAGTGCAAAGACCTTGGCTGATTTGGGTTAAAATGTTTTCCAAAGGCTTTGATCATACCATTCCACCTGTGTTAGAAAATATTGATTTTTGTTGGTGGAAAGCAAGAATGGAAAGTTTTATAAAATCCATTAGTTTGAAAATGTGGGATATTTTTGAAAATGATTTTGATTTCAAACCAAGAGGAAACTGGACTGAAAAGGAGAAAAATTGGTTTTCCTTAAACATTCGAGCAATGCAAATTTTATACAAAGGCTTAACTGAAAATGATTTCCAGAAAATCAAACATTGCTCTAGTGCTAGAGATATTTGGAATACTCTTGATATGATATATGCTTCTAACCCATCTCTTGAAAGCACAGCTGTCCAAAGCTCAACTCGTGCTCTTTGTGGATCATCTACTGATGAGCTTCTGGAAGCTGATATTGAGGAAGCAGGCTTCAGTGAAGAGAGTATCCATTTCTGCCTAGAAGATTCAAAAAGTGAGGTATCTGAATCTGAACTTGAACTCTCTGAATTGCAAGATGCATACAATGAGTTATATACCGAATATTGTAAACTTGCAAAAGAACTTCTAGGCTTAAAAGAAAAAGATAGGAAACTTGAAAAACTAATTTCTTCTTCTACATCTAAAGTTTCCGAGGATTCTTTTAAAGAACTAGTGGTTCCGATAGCTAGCCCACTATCGGTAGGGAAAACTTCAACATGTCTTGAAAAATGTTTTGATTGTAAACACGTGTTGAAGGAAAAAGAAAAGCTTTCAAAAGAAACTGAAATTTCAAAGGAACAAAAAGCTTTTCTAAAGAAAACTAATCATGATAATGATAGGAAGCCTCATTTTGATTATCATTCCATTATCTGTCATTATTGTGGTAGATTAGGACATATTTCTCACACATGCAGTCTTAGAAGAAATTCAAATGTGAGAAATAAGTTTGTATGGATTCCTAAAGGACAAGTAAGGTCCAGTGCTAACCATGTAGGACCCAAGTACAAATGGGTACCAAAACATCCTCCTAGTGCCTTACTTGTGCAGGAAAAATCAAGAGTTCCTCTTATCCCAAAGAAGAGAACTCGTGGTGATGCAACTGCTGAAACCCACTGGTACAATCATAAGAAGCTGTCGGCCACCACAAGGGACAATGGTTCTGTCTCAAGGATGAGCTATCACAAAGTTCCATTCAATTATCCTGAGAAGAACAAGAGAGAGTGGATTCCTCGATCATCGTTGGAAAGGCTCTTGAATCCTACCTCTCAGAAGAAAGTGCTTCGAACCAAGGATAAGTATAGAAGATCTCCTTGGGTAAACAAGGGATCACTTAGCAACGAAGCATTTGATAGTAAAATCTCCTATGCTAATATTAGATGGACTTATTGAGATTTTACATTAAGCATCCTAAGATGTGAACATTATATTCATCATTGAAGAAAGCTTAAAGAAATAAGTAATGTTCATAATCTACATGAGATCCATGACTATCTTGATCAAAAACCTTGTATATCCTTGTGCATATAGTCATGATAGATTCACCATGCCATACACATAGCAAGTAATCTCTAAGTGCATGTGAATTACATATAACCTACAAACTGACCTTCAGATCCAGACTTGGATACAAAAGGAAGGAACTATCTGATATTTTGTAGGAAAGGCAATCCAAAGGTTCAGCAAGACAAGGGTGAAGAAGACCCTTGCTAAAAGGAAAATCTCCTCCCCCCACAGTGAGCCATCTGATTCATGTGCCCCCAACAATCTGCTAGCTCAGAGGCAAACTTGAGATAGCGCTGAGTGATCAACCTGCGGAGACACCTTCTGCTGAACCTGTGTCTCCCTCTGCGCCAGCACCCAATCTGAGTGAAGAGCTGTGTATGAAGTATGGGTTCAAGAGGCCAGAGATGCCAGTGGTAGCGATCACAAAGTAAATTCATCCCTCTGCATCAGCTCCAATCCATCCTATTAGCCTCAGCAAGACTCAGGACTGTACCTCATCTGAACAATTAGTCAAGTCTTGATAAGCATTCGTCACGCATAGATTTTGGTACTGCTCTAAATATAGATTCCATACATTGCCAACCAAAATCAAGCGAGCTACTGCTAGATGCGAATGGAGCTATGGTGATATCATTCTTACCTTCCTCTTTACTTGAATAATCACTTGGCTAGTAAATGTATGATGGGCTCAACAACTCTTATTTCTCTGAAACTGATATGATTTCCCTTATCTGTGATGAACACTTATTTTCTGTAAAAACGACCCTATCATATCAAATTCATTTTCTGATATAATGCATACAGATTTTACAAATTCAAGAAGTCCGACACCTTGAAACTGAACCTTCTTCAAAACCTTCTGAATTTGTGCATGTTGAATCATTGTGTTCTAAGATTTCTGACATTGTTAAGATGATTCGGAACTAGTTTCAGAATTTTGACACTAAAACTAAAAATCTTCCTCAGAGTTTTTCATATGGTGTCTAAATCATTTTACTCATATATGCTTAGTGAATTCTTTTAAGGGCACCTCTCATGGAAGAAAATGGTTTATGCATTCACCTTGATTTTTGAAAGATCCTTTTGAAATACAAACTTTCAAAACAGATTCTACATGACAACCGTACCTCATGATAGCACTCAAAAGCTATTTCTGATTTTCCATTTCATGTGGTATCTCTTGCATCAACTTTTTCAATGCATAAGCAGCTATGGTTTCGAGAACAATACATCCCTCTTAATTACATCTTTAAGTTCTCAATCTACTAATGATCTCAGTTCAAGTTTGTGGTTTAAGAATGTTGACACAGATCATTGAAGCTTGAACAATGAATATAACCAAGAGAGAATGGCAACGAAAATGTCTCTTATCAAGATGTGTGGAATGGCTATACCAAACCTGAGAAACTCTCGCAAATACACATGAGCATTTCTATCCCTTACATATTCTGTTGTGAAATTAAATGGATAGTCTCTCTCTTGTCTGACATGCATTAGAAATCTTAGGAAATGCCTTGAATTAAACTCTGCTAGATCTGTAAAACATGGCATAGTATCACAAGCATGCTATAATCTGTATTAATTTCAAGCTTGTTGATGTCCTAAGAACAATGAGATCACACTGAGCATATCTAGAAGAACTTGGGCTAAAATTTGGAGATTATTCTCGTAATCATATGCTGAAATTTGGTTGTTTTTGTAAAACGAATTCAATCCTAATCAAATTATTTTGTGAGGATGAAGATTCTCTTTTTCAAAATCTCATTATATTATTAATTCACATGTCTTCATGATCTAACATGAACATCCTTGAGGCATATGTATTGAACTATACTTGCTTATGAAACTCTGAAAATATGCCACCTGTTTGATACTCTGTGTACTATCACATTGATATTTATCCATGAGAGTATAAATAGAGTTCATGTCTTGATAGTGAAACTATGTGAATGTATAGATAATTTCAAAATTAGTTTTCACATAATCATTGCTCATATCTTCTTAAACCAATTAGCAAGCATGATTTCTTAAAATTATTAGCTTGTGCTGATTAACACAGATTGACTTGAATGTCCTGAGGATGGTCTTCAATGTTAAATCTTAAGTTCTTTCACTGACCATCAGAAAGCATTTGTTTCCTCAAGCATATGCAGGACCAATCATCAAGTTTGAGCAAGGTTGCTTTCACAACAATCAGCGCCTTCGATAGCAGGCCAACTATTGAACCATGGGAAGAGTAGAGTGACTGCCCAGTCATGTCTACTTGTGGTTGTAGCTCAGCTTGCCGAAGCGAACCATCAAAGCACTTGCGCTAGGGGTTTCCACTTGAGATAGCACACCTCTTGAAGATGTCAGGAAGCATGCTTATCTGCGTATGATTCAGATTCCTGAGTCTAATAGAGTATGAGTACCCCTCATCTGTGGTAACATCTACACCTTACCATCTCTTACATATGATGCATACATGGCATTGGTAAGGGTGTCAACTTAGGATGTTTCTCTCAATCTGCATTGACTTCAAAATCATTCACTGTCCAAAAAAAATCATCCTAGCTCACACATCTGTATCCTCTAAATGACATGCTGGAAAGTAATTGATAACATACCTCTCTTATATGCTTCCTTTCTTGATTTAATGATGATTAATCTTAATATAGAAGAGAAGTAAGTGGACATTACCTGTTAATGATCCCTTGAAAATAGAGAGTCACATGCTGTCATCGATAATAAACTCTTAAGATGCTGTGATGCAATTTGTTTGGAAAATATTTTTGGCACTTTTAAAAACACAAATTTCATTTGATTTGATTTCATTTCATATGGTATCACAAATTTCATTTGGCATTCAATCATTTCCTTTGATACCACAGGTTCAAACTCACAGATCTCATTTGATTACATTTGGTATCAGATTTCATCTCATTTGAATTTAAAATCACATATTTCATTTGATATCATAATCACCATTTTTAAACATATCAAAATTACATTTGGAAAGAATTTTCACCATCAAAAAGAAAACTGTTTTGTATGTTTTGATCTTAATTTAATTATGATTAGATTTGATGTATCAATATCTCCGTTGAAAAACATGTTTAACTATCCTACATAGTGTTTAGGGAGAATACAATCATTTAGGATCATGAGCCATCATTGCTATTACTTGTTAATTCTCGTACATTGTATTGAATAGAAGAGTAGCTTGCACCTAAGGCTTGCTAGAACAAATCTTTATTAGCGATACATAGGGAGAAAAGTAATGTTAGGTAGAAAGCCCATTCCTAGGAGAACGATAAAAGTATCCCCATCCCTAAGGCTAGCTTGCACCTGTTGGATTTTGATGAAGCCAAAAGGGGGAGAGAGATGAGATGTCTAGAGATGAGATATAAGATGTCTAGCTAGAGATGAGATATGAGGTGTCTAGCGAGAGATGAGACATGAGATGTCTAGAGCTGAGAGATAGATAAGATGCCTAGATTTTTGGGGAGAGAAATGGGGAAAGGAATATAGCTCTAGGATGAGTGATCTAAGTTTAATTATGTTCTCTAGTCATCTATGGGTTTGTCATCATCAAAAAGGGGGAGAATGTTAGAATCTTAAGTTTTGATGGTGACTAAGGTATGATATGGTCTAGTACTTAAGAGAACATAATCAACACTTAGGAGGGATTAGATGACATGGTTAGAATCCTGAGTTAGATCACTTGAGAATGCAAGATCACTTCCGGATAGATTAGGACTTGCGCATGCGGATGAATGTTTTCATCCCCCAGCGTCAGCAAGTAAATCACTAGGGATTTAACTTAGTCCATGAGAATTAGGTACACAAAATCTTAAGACTAAGCTATGTTTCAATCGGAAGTGAGTTTGCTTCCTGTTAGAATTAGACTGGCGCAGAGCGACAGAATAGATATTACCCCAAGCGTCAGTAAGTCTACTTCCCCAAGTGAAAGCGCTTCCTGTTAGACTTAGACTGGCGCAGAGCAATAGAATAGTTAGTACCCCAAGCGTCAGTAAGTCTACTTCCCCAAGTGAAAGCGCTTCCTGTTAGACTTAGACTGGCGCAGAGCAATAGAATAGTTAGTACCCCAAGCGTCAGTAAGTCTACTTCGCCAAGTGAAAGCACTTCCTATTAGATTTAGACTGGCGCAGGTTGATAGACTAGATATAACCCCGAGCGTCAGCGGAAATGCAACATCAAGTGAAGTTGCTTCCTATTAGATCTTGACTGGCGCAGACTGATAGAATAGATTTCACCCTAAGCGTCAGTGAATTCACCACGTCAAGTAAAAGTGCTTCCGATAGCTCAGTGACTAGCGCTGAGTGGTGGAATGAAATAGACTAAGCGAGAGCAAGTCATGGTGAACTAAATCCCTCATCAAGTGAATTTACTTCCGGATGTAGAAGTGCTTCCGGATACACCTTAGATTTAGGATCACCCACTGCATGAGACTATATGATTATATTGCTAAACTAACGTTCAAGTGCAGCACACTCAGTAAGGTTGCTTCCGGATGAGAAGTTGCTTCCGCAAGCAATCAGGATGTCTGAACGTTCAAAGAGATGCAGTGTCAGAATGCTTTTAACAGAGCAGAGGTGTCAGGACTACTTTTCAGAGATAAAGCAAGTCAACCCTGCTGAAGCATTTAAGAAGATGTTCCTTCCAACGGTAACAAGAGGATAACAGACACATTCAAACAACATTGTTACCTACCAAGCATAAGGAGTATGAGAACATAATCTGAAGATTCACTCAAGGTGTCAAAGCTCATACTGCCCACAAAAGTCAGAGTCCATAAGAGAGCTTCTGATAGCAAGAGAGGATCCAATAGCAAAGCACTCTTATCATTCATGGACAGGTGCTTGGAAGACAAAGTTCCTCTATGTGATAGCAAGCAAAATGTTAGAGTCCACGAGCTTCAGATAGCAAGAGAGCTTCCGATAATGAGTCTCTTAACATCCTGGACTTATGCTTGAGGAACGAAGTCCTCTCTGACAGCAAGCAAGAGTCGGACCGTACAAAATGTTCAGATGTCAGAACGACTTTTGTCAGAATAATATTGCCAGAACAGTGTTGACAGAACAGCTTGGTCAGAGCACCTTTTTGGATAAAGCAAAGTCAACCCTGCTGTGCACTAATGAGGACAACGTAAACAAGGCCCCAACGTCTATAATCAAACGGTCTTATTGCCTCTCCAACGGTTAGATATTCAGAGGCTGGTATAAAAGGGATGTTCTTCATTTCTGAAGAAGCGGGCTTGAAAAAGAGAGAGAGAACAGAGCTTATTGTCTGAAACACTATTCTACATTCCTCTCATCTTCTACTCTCGGACTTTGATATGTAATATTCTTAGAGAGTGATTTATTTGTACTTAAGAGAGTAACATCATCCACTCTTTTAGAGAGTTAGTTTTGAGCTTAAGTGTTTAACAAAATCAGTTCATAGAGTGAACATAATTGTAATCTTACATTTTGTAAGGGGGAGCATTTAGAAGGTTTTCTAAATCTCCATAGGTTGCAAGTTAGCCCGTAAAACTTGCGTTTGTAAGGTTGCAAGTGATCCCGTAAAACTTGCGGTAAGGTTTGCAGGTGAACCCGGTGTAAAACCTGTGGGTTGTTAGGTGAACCCGTGCTCGTAAAACCTAAAGTGTAAAGGCTTCTCTTGTGCCCGGTTTAAACAAGAATAGTGGATTGGAAATCTCAGGTGTAGCCTGGGGACTGGATGTAGGTCTGGGTGACCGAACCAGGATAAAGTTATGTGTGCATATACTTATACTTGATCATTCTATTTTGCATCACATAGCATACTGACTTGTGCATAGCATTATTTATTATCATCATCACCGAGCACAAGCAGTCTTTAGAAAAGAGTTTAAGTTTTATTCCCTCACCCAATTCACCCCCCCCCCCTCTTGGGTGACAGCCACGAATTTCAAAAAGAGGCAAGACAAAAAGCCGAAGACAAATGGTCCTCCTCCATATGTACCTCCGGTCCCATTTCCTCAAAGACTAAAGAAAAAAGAAGGGGATGCACAATTTAAGAAATTTTTGGAGATGTTCAAACAACTGCACATTAATGTCCCTTTTGCAGAAGCGCTTGAGAAGATGCCAAAATATGCCAAGTTTTTGAAAGAAGTGTTGTTAAAGAAGAGGAGATTCAATGAATTTGAAACTGTAGTTATGAATGAAGATTGTAGTGCTATCCTCCAAAGAAAGCTTCCACCCAAGTTGAAAGATCCGGGGAGTTTCTACATTCCATGCAATATTGGAAAGAACTTCCAAGGAAAAGCCCTTTGTGATTTGGGGGCAAGTGTGAATCTGATGCCCTCTGCTGTTTTTAATCGACTAGGTTTGGGTGAAGCAAGACCTACTACAGTATCACTACTCCTTGCTGATAGAAGTGTATCTCGTCCTAAAGGGATCATTGAAAATGTTTTGGTGAAAGTAGACAAATTCATTTTTCCAGTTTATTTTATTGTTATCGACTGTGAGGTGGATCCGAACATTCCTATCATATTTGGGAGACCATTTCTTGCTACATCTAGAACTCTTGTTGATGTGGAAAAAGGTGAGATCACTTTGAGAGTTGATGATGAACAAGTAAGCTTCAACATGAACAAGGATGTGGAATACTTTGATGATCCTTATCAATGCTCTTTTGTGAATATACTTGGTTCTAGTTGTCAAGACAAGTTTGATGCTTCAGTGAGTAAAGGTGATATGAAATCATTGTTAGTGGAAGAGGAAAGACTTGAAGATGTGCATAATATCAGTTCAAGAAATTTGTGTGATATGGATGCTCATGAGCATGAAAAATTTGAGCTGTGTGAAAATGCTGATGTATTTTCTCTAAATGATTTTCAACATGGTCAGAGAGTTTTGTTGTATAATTGCAAGATCAAATTATTTTCAAGGAAGGTGAAATTTCGTTGGTCTGGTCCATTCACCATTGGGCAAGCCTCTAATTTTGGTGCTGTGGAGTTAGAGAACAAAAAGGGTGAAAGATTCAAAGTGTTTGGGCATCGATTGAAGCATTATTGGGGTGGAGAGTTTGATCGCCAAACCACCTCGATTCCACTCTCTCAGTCCACATGATGTTGCAAAAAGTCGAGCTAAGGACTATAAACTAAGCGCTTCTTGGGAGGCAACCCAAGCTCTTAACTCTTGTCTTTCATTTTGATGTTTTACCTAACTTTAGATTGTTTTTTTGGTAGTTTTGTTCTTGTTTTTCGTGTGTGTAGGGAGAAAGGTCCTCGCTGATACTTGAACCACCACCTGATGTGGAGAGTTGGAGCTTACGTTTTGAAGGGCAGGAAGAGGTCTACAAGGGGAGTAGATCTAAATTCCAAACTTAAATTCAATTTTGAGCATCATTTTTGTTGATTGCATGGAATCATCTAGCTGAATTGGAAATTTGGTGTTAATCTGCCACTGGTCCAATTTGAGTCTCATGAGCTTAAATGTGATAGAATGAGTGCTTATTTGTATTGAAATAATCCTCATGGTGATTTTGTGAGTGATTTTTGGTAGATATGAAAATAGCCTGTGATTGGATCTATGTTTGTGGTGTTTGGATTAGGCCTTGATTGGTTATAAAAATGTTTCCTTTGCATACTCAGAGCATCTTAAGGTCTGGTGATTGGAGCATCTTTTGTGTGATGAATTCTTGTGATTCTAACCATGTGCTATTTGCTTCATTACTGGTTTGTAGTGAAATTAAGGTATGGAGTGTTAGTGATTTTTGGATATGCCATGTGATTGATGGTTGGTGTCAAAATGTGGTCTTTTTAGATACACAGCCATTTTGAAGTGTGATATGATGTTTTTGTTGCTCAAAGGGCTGATTTAGGGGTAAATGTGCTAGTTAAAATAGGCTTGTTGCATTTTGTATTGGAATTTCAAGGTAGGCAAATTCTGCAGATCAAATGGCCTTTCTGTCAAATTCTCGCCAGTGGCTAGCCAGCTGGCGAGCCACTGGCGAGAAGAGCTAGCAATGGGCGAGCCTTCTCTGGAATCTCGCCGGTTGCACGCCAATTGGCGAGCGGCTGACGAGAGAAAAAAAATCTGCATAAACAAATAAAACCCTAAACCCTTCCTTCCCTCTTCATTCCCCAAGCTAGCCGTCGCCTTTCCTCCTCCACACCCACAAATCCGGCCACCAACCTCACCAATCTCCCTTCTCCTTCCACCACAACCCACATACCCCTTCTCCTTAAACTCCACCAACTTCTCTATCTCATCTGTCACCATTTCTCCCTCCGCGTTCGCGTCCTCCTCTCCCACCACTCACCGTCGCTCCTTCCTCTGTGGGTGTAGCCAAGCTTGACGGCGACACTCCCTCACCGCCGGCGTCACGAGCTCTTGCCACCACCCCCGTCACGTCCCTGTTTGGAGTCTCTTCCCTCATTTGTGATTTTGCCTAGATTGTGTTACTTAGGTAATGTTCTTCACTCTTTCTATCTTTTTGGTCTTGTAAGTTAGAGTGAGTTAGTTAGTTTAACTTGAATAAAGATGAAAGCTGAGATTTTGAGAGAGGGAAGTCTGAGAGTAAAGATGAGCTTTAGGTTTATGGATTTTTGGTCTTGATGTGGGTTGATTTGTTGTTACATGTCATGGTTTGGCTATGTGAATAAATTGAGAGGTTGGGGCTGAGAAGAGAAACTGATTTAACTAGCTTAGGTAGATTGGTTTGGGTGGTGAAACTCTTGTTGAGAGATGAAATTTGAAACAAGACATGAGCAGGGCATGATTTGAATGTTGACACAAGAGATGTTACACTGTTTTTGCTGCTGATTTAGACTATATTGAGCTCTGAACTAATTTCATAACAGGTGATGTTAGCATTAAATTTGGGCTTTAAGCTTGTACTCAATTTTTGAAGTTTTAACCAGTGATCTTTGTGAAAGTTTGAAATGCTTTTGGGTAATCATAAAATCACTTAAAGCCCAAATTTATGCTAAAGCACATGTTTTGAGCACATTCAACACTAGGACTTTGTTGAAGTTGAGACACACTTTGGAGTGGAGATTTTAAGGTGTAATTGGTTATAATAGATCCATGAAAGTTTAATTAGCATTGAAAATGAGCTATACACTCTTCATGTCTTTGATGGTTGTTTTGGTTTTCCCTTGAGATCTTAGAAAGTCATTTTGAACATAATAACTTTACCATACTTGAAATAAAAGTGTAAGGATCAATTTCAATGCTAATGAAAACCATTTTGGATAATATATGCCAATTGAAATTCTGAACTGGAAGAGAATATTGAGAAAGATGGTGGAGTGAGAGAGGCTTAGGTGGAGAAATTGTTGAGAAGTTTAAGTCTTAGTTTAGTCCAAGTTTGAGGGATGTAGTGGTAAGGAACTTTCTTTATAGGATATCTTTCTTAAGGACTTTTTAAGCTATGTAGTCGCTTATCCAAGATTGAGCTTAGATTTTCCATAGGATAGTGTCTGTCTTTGTTTTTGCTGAATGTTGTTGTGTGCTTATTTGTGTGTTTTGGTGTTCATACATATGCCGGTTTCGTGTGCTTTGTGCTTGCACTTTCCTTTTTCTGCATCACAGTGAGGACACTGTTTGATTTGAGTTTGGGGGAGAGTTAATCACTTTTGAAACTCTTTGACACTATGAATAAATTATTTTTGGTAAATAATAAGTGATCATGGAATAGTTTTTGTTTTGGATGATGAAATTGTGAGATTTGCATACCATGCTTAAGTTGTTGTTTTAGTTTTTGATGAGTGGACTATAAGTTCTCTTGAAATCTGCTAGAAAGTTCAATGATTACAACTAGTTGAATAACTGTGGGGTGTATAGAAAAATAGATATGTATGCATTGCATAACATGAGTTGTTGCATTAAGGCAAAGCTTTACCTGATTCTAATGAGTAATTTGCGCACATTGGAGGTTAAGGTGTATTTGGAAGGGTTTGAGGAAGGAAGATTTGCAATAACCCAAATCTATGCATCTGTTTTCATTTGAAAAATTTCAAAATTCCTTTTGGAAAACTTCAACATTTTTCACAAATTGCACATAACTTTGAAAAATGATTGAGGCAGTTCTTAAATGCGATTGAGCCTTTCAAGCTATCATTGATAATTTATGTCCCATTTGCACCCTTTTTGAGCCTTATAAAGAAAAACCATGTGAAATTTCTTTTTGAAACCCACATTGGACTTAACCCTTACTGCCCGAAAAATCATGAACTACCTGAATCTTGAGATAATGGACATTTCATTAGTAGTGAGGATTAGTACGGTTGCTAAAGGTGTGTAAATGTTAGTACATTGTGAGAAGGGGAATATCGGTTCTGAAAGGAAAGTTTGTACTCCTAAATCAAGAAAGTGATGAATGAAAAAAAAAGAGAAAGTAAGAAAGAAAAAAACAAAGAAAGAAAAAGAGAAAAGTAGAAAAAGAAGAAAATGAGTGAAAAAAAATGTGTGCAATAAGACTAGGAGTACAAAGAATCAAATTGAGATGAGTTTGGGGGAATTCTAAGCTTTTTGGAAGAAAATTTTGTGTGAGTGAATCTAATGAAATGTATTCATTTATCTCAAGATATTTGAATTCCTTTTTCCCGTTCTTTCAAATAGCCAAACAATTAAAACCCCTAGCCCCATTACAAGCCATGAAAAGTCCTCTTGATTTTGATTTTATGTGCTAAAAGTTTAAAGTGGAGAAGAGAGAAGAAAAGAATGAGACATTTGAAAAATGACAGCATATTCATGGTTTGAGGTTACTGCAAAAGGACTGGAGAACTTGGAAGGATTCCCTTAACCTCATCACACACACACACACCTACTCATTGAATCTTGAAAAGCTTGTTTTAATGTAGCGAGACATTTATCATTGCATACATCCTATGTTTTCCATACATCAAATAGTGATGGCAACATATGAGAACAAGTATTTCAATCAAAGTAATTAAAGTGAACTTATAGTCAACTCTGGAATTGTTTTGAAAATTTGCTTGAGGACAAGCAAGAACTTAAGTTTGAGGGAGTGATAAACTCCATAATTTCACACATTTCATCTCTATTTCCTTCTAGTTCACACTCTTTTTGATGATACATAGATAACAAAACACACAAATATTACTAGAAAGTGATGCAAATAGGAAATCATTCAATTGTGTGAAATTAGGAGTTTAATGCTTGTATATTTGAGACATGGAAACTCTTCAACCCTCTTTCTAGCTTGTGTAGGAAGAGGTGGACAGGTATTAGAAGCTCGATGAAACCCAAGTGCTACAACAAAGGAGAAAAAGGAGCAAGGGAAAGCAAATTTTAAGTCCTTAGAAAAGCTGCATGTTGGCGAGCCACTGGCGAGCCATAAAGCCAACTAGCACGCGAGTGGCATTCCGTCTCTGGAATCTCGCCAGTGGCTCGCCAACTGGCGAGCAACTGGCGAGAGCACTTCGCAGCTGCGCGTTTTGACCTATTTCTCAGCATATAAAAAGGGAAAGTTGGATTTTTTGAGGGGGAGGCGGAAAAACACGAAAGAACACACATCTAGGGCACATTTTGGAGCCTTGAAGAGCTTGAAGAACATTGGGGAAGCTTGGGATTCAAGTGGGAAGCTTGGAGAGATTTGAGCTTTCTTCATTTGTGGTTTTATATCTTTTTCCCTCTTCTTCATATCTCTTCAATGAACTCCTTCATAGTTTTAGGGTTTGTTTTATTTACATTTATGTGTAACTAAAACCCTAATCTAGGGTTGTTATGAACCTATTTATGGATTGAACCATCTACTCTCTCTTTCTTTAAGTATTAATGAAGTATATGTGTAGTTTTTATCTTGCTCTCTATTTGTTTTAAGTGCTTGATCACCACTTAATTAGTTAAATGAAATATGACTTGGGAAAGTGTATTTTGTTTTAGAACTTGGATAAAAGCATGTTGGACTTGAAGTTTATGGTTTTAAATGGATGGTTTGTTGATAACATAGAGATATAGTTATTGACCTAACATAGTCATAATTAGGGTGGTTAAGGAAAAGAGCTAGCATTTATTGTGACAAGAGATTGTGCAATAAATGCTAGCATAAATTTGATCTTGACTTGGGAAAGCTTTTTCAAATGATTTTGAACCCTAGACTTGCACATATTTTCATTTAGTCACTTAAAAAGGAGAGGGAAACCTTGGTTCATGAAGTAAATAGGGGATTAGCAACCCTAGGCCTTAATTATCATTGTTAACTCGTGTTTGAAACTCCAACTCCTTTTACATTCATATTTAAAACTCATTTCTTACTTGACAAATCAAACCCTCAATATGCTTTTACTTAAGACAATTAAGTACACAATTAGTGCTAATCACCTTGCTTAAACAACAATCTCTGTGGAACGACAACCCTCTACTATACTACTTTTGACGACCAGTATGCTTACGGAAGCGCTCCAAATCCGCGTTAAGTCAATACCCGAGAAGCCAGGGAGCAATCCACTGCAATCCACTGATCTTATTGACTCCCAATCTTTCACTCTCATTAATTAATGTAATCTCCTAGTCTTAACGACTATATATTATAACCATGCCCTTGTCGCCTATCTTGTACCATCATTGCTGGTGACCCTATTTATTGTACTCAATCCATTATCAATAAAAGATCTACTTTACTCATTCATTTTATATAGTCTTTCCTAACCGAACATCGACTATATATATTACCTTGATTGTCGCAAGCTTTGTACACCGCAATTCTTGCAGATGGGACGCCTCCTCTTGCGGTGCCTTCTGCTAAACCATAAAAGCTCACACCATTAACTTTATTTCCTGCTGCTGTTGACGCTGTAAGAGTTCCGTGGCCTAAATTGTCTCTAGCAGAGTCATCCTCGTAG
Organism: Mimosa pudica; assembly: GCA_029929735.1. NCBI lineage: Eukaryota > Viridiplantae > Streptophyta > Magnoliopsida > Fabales > Fabaceae > Mimosa > Mimosa pudica. The sequence goes on from JAKELP010000040.1 coordinate 3,546,195, forward strand.
TCATAGAATCGAGCTCCTATGATTTTGTTGTTGCATGTAAAATTTTTCCCTCCAGCACATTTTCCTAAATATAATATATATGGGAAGTAAGACAAGTCAGTATTGAAGAAAATATAAAGTCTCACACATTGAAAGATTAAGAGATGAATTAAGGGTATATAAAAAGATATTAAGGTAGATCCAGTTGCATTGGCTTTAGGGATTTGTTACAGAAATACGACAAACCTAACATGTGGCACTGTACCTTTGGACAATACTACCTCCGGTATTTAGGACCTAATTGACCATTTTTTATGAGATTAAGGTTGCGAAATAGGTTATTTAATGATGACATATTTGATATATTTTTATATTATCTATTAGTTTATACGTAAAATAAACTAGTTTAAGGGAAAAAATTAGATAAATCAATTTATAATTAACTTATTTTGCTTTTTTAGGATTTTTCAGAAAAAGTCAATTGAGCCTTATATTTAGGACCGTAGGGAGTATAATCATGACTTCCAAAATAGTTTCAATGTGTTCTTAATCATATGAGTGGTACCTTTCCATTTCTTAGGAGGAGGACTAAAGCCTTCATCTGTAAAACTCTCCGCTTCAGGCCAGATTCCAGAATCAATGAATCCAATAATGACATCACTTTCACCAGCTACATTTCGTTTACTTGACTCAACAAAACCCATGAAGTCCCACGATCTAGTGGTGTGAATCTTAAGAGTTTTGCTTGGAAAAATAGATACCACTTCTTCCATTTGGGCAATCTTCTCTCTTTGCTGTTCAGTGAGTTTTGCAGCGAACCCATTGAAACTCCTTTGGAAACTTCGAATGAGCAATGGACTTATTGCATCACTTTCTTTAGTGACTTGTTGAAGCATTCTCAGATGATGAGATGTTGGAGAGTACGATGATTCTTCAGGAAGTGATCCCATGTAGACTATGTAAATTTTCATGTCTTCAACATTATTGGGAGAAGCATTGCATAGTATGGGAATTAGTGTAAATGCGAAGAAAATCATTAATGAAAGCTTGGCCATTTTTTGGTTTACTCCACAGATATGAATGGTAATGGACCCTATATATATAGAGAGGGTCCATTACCATATATGAAACTAACGGCTTAACTTGTGCCTGACTTTCATATATGAAACTAACTTGACGTATTCAAGCTTTCTAGTTGTTGAATTTATTTTAAAGGAGTTGTCCACTGTCCACATTGGGTATAATCACTTATAGATAAATTCTTTAATATGTAATAATATAAGCTATTTAGAGTCTAATTCATGTTTATTTATCAATATTTTCTGTATAATTAATGCTCAACTGGTGTCTAGTATTTCTCTCTTTTAAAATCTCACTTTTTATATGATATTGTTATATGTATATTTTTAAGACAATCATTTGATAATGTAACCCTCAATTATATTCTAATATTAATTTATCTTACTTATATACTACCTCTGGTCCTAAATATAAGAACTAATTAACTTTTTTTGTAGATGTTAAGGTTGCGAAATATACTATTAAATCAGGACACATTTGATATATTTTTAGATTATCCATTAGGTTATAGGTGAAATAAACTAGTTTAAGGGAAAAATTAGGTAAATCATCAATTTATAATTAAGTTATTTTACTTTTTTAGGATTTTCCAAAAAAGTCAACTAGGTCCTATATTTAGAACCGGAGGGAGTATAATGGAAGGAAAACTAGCAGATAACCGCATTGGAACCTGACAGTGCAGCGCTGGACCCCTTCATATTGTACCTTAATATGCATTAATGTGTGTATACTAATTCATATTTATCAATTTTATCTACATAATTAATGTTTAAATGTGGTTCCTTGTATTTTGATCCTCATCCAAAACCTTATTGAATAATAAAGATAATGTTGGAATCATTTTACTTTATTAAGAGACACTCCATTTTCCAACATATTGATAAAGTATGGGATAATCTTAAACCTTATTAACTTTGCATTAAAATTCAACAAATTTTCATTATTTTTCCATATTCATATTTATTATGCCACGTGAAAATAAAGGGAACACATAAAATCTAAAGGTAAATTTGTACACTCAGATGAAATCCTTAATAAGGTATTTTATATTTAGGATAATATAGAAAATTAAATTTGGACTTAAAAATATAATTAGGCTTGGCTAGTCGAGACCGGGTTTGACGCATAGGATAAAAATAGAGTATTATATATATTATGAACCGGAGAAAGTATTTAACCACATAGGAACATGATAGTTACAAACTTACAATGAATATAATTTAATTTATTTGCAGTAAATGAATAACTGAATTTAATTGTTTGACACCATAAAATCCTATTGGAAAGTTATATATTTGACTTCTTTGTTTCAATTCTCTTAAACTTTTGAGTGTGCCTTTCTGATACTGTTAGATTTGTTTTTTATTAAGACATTCAATGATTTCACTTTCAATTCTTTGTCCTAATGACTGGATTAGTTCGAATTACATTCAATGAATTGCTTTTTGCCCTTTAAGAAGAAGTATTTTAGACAAAAGAGAAAATGGTAATATCAAAGCATAGGACAGTTGCAACAAGAAAATAACATAAATTTATTTGCATTAAATGAAAATGAATATTTCTATGTAATAAAATGCAACTGAAAAGTTATATTTGACTTTTTATTGCAGTTTCCTTAAAATTCTTAATTTTTCAACTTAAAAAAGCAGGGTTGTCCAATAAAAAACACAAGAACCTACCTACAAATTAAAGGCGATACAGAGTAATGGACAAAAAAAATGAGTTTAAAACCTGATGACTCCCCATTTGGAACTAAATTTAATGCATAAAAAGATTGCTTCTCTAGTACGGAGGAAAAAAAGTCACTGTAGTGGTGATAATCCGCTAACCTTTACTTGGTCTGTTTTATTATCCTTGAACGATAAGCTTTTCTTTTCCAAATCCAAATAGCGCCGTTTTGTTTAATCTGACATGAAGATAGAAAAGTAAAATAGAACAAGACTAATAAACAATTATAGATATATATAATAACGTTAATTTAGTAATAGCTACATATGGTCGTATGCTAATGAAACGGAAGCTTCACCTTTTTCAAAACAAAATTGATATTGGGAAAATGACAAATAAATACTTTCGAAGGTCGAAAAGGACAAGTAATGAACCCAAACTTCTAAAAGAATAAGTAAGAAACTCAAATTTCCAAATAAAAAAATTAACAAATGGAACATCCTTATGAACAATTGGAACATACTAATTAACAATTGTCTAATTTCTTAATTGTCCTTTTGAAATTCTGAGTTCCTTATTTGTCCTTTTGGAAAGTTTGAGTTTCTTACTTGTCCTTTTAGACATTCAGAGGTATTTCGCCATTTTCTTAACTTAGAAGATATTAAATTAAGGTCCCTTAGCTTGAAACTTTACATTAATTTCGCCATTTTGTGGGATCTTTTCTATATTATGTGTGTAAATTACATGTGTAACATCCCAATATCTCGCTTCTGAAATTGTCCGCTTTGGGATCTCAACGTGTTTTAAAGTCGTGAGGGGTGAGGATTCCCCAAAGCTGATAATTTTGAGAGCGAGACGCTGAGATGTTACAACATGTAACACTTTCAATAAATGTATGGTCTTTAAAATTCCAATAATGACCATGTTTACTGAAAATAAATTCATTTTATGACTCATAAATTAATATTAAAGTCAAACAAAATTCTTTTATGACTCATAAAAATTATTGATATGAAAAATAAAAAAATCATACACATTAACATGTAATTAAGTTTGATACATTTAATGTTTTTTTTTTAAAAAGTAAATGTTCGCACCGCAAGTGCACGGGTCGCGCCAAGTAATAAAGTGATAAGAAAAGTATCGTTCCCACGAGGATTTGGTTCCAAAACCCGGTCAAGTAATGATTATCGTACTCTCGCCCAATTTGAGTGATTCAAATATCAAGATGTGAAGGGTAACCATAAAAATAAATAAGAAAAACTATAAACAAGTGATTATCCAACTTCAAGGGTAAATGGGGACTTAAGATTATTTATCCCCCTTGTATTCCCTAACCTTAAAATGGTCTCCTCTCACAATTGCTTTTAATACTATATATGTGTTAACCTAGGGTTCATAATGTACTTGTAAACGCTCCGTCAAGTCAAGAACAAGTGTTTAATTCTATTAATCATGCAATCTCTTGTCACAATTAATAAAACCCAAATTTTAAGCTTCAACCCTAATGTGGCTATGCAAGGTCAATAAGTATATCTCTATCTTATCAACAAAATCATTCATTTGTCATGCAAACTTCAAGTTCTTACACTATTTCACTCAAGTTCTACACTTAACCTAGCTCTCTCAAGTCATAAGTCAAATGAACAAATCAACTAAATGGTGATCAAGCATTTAGAAGCATTAGGGCTAGAGTGAAATAAACACATATATAACATTAATCACAAAAGGAAAGGTAGAATCAAGAGTTAATCCATACAAGGATTCAAAATAATCCTAAAACAAAGTGTTTAGCTACTCATGTTCAAAGGAAAAGATACAATAATATTCATAAACATTGAACAAAAGTAAGGGAAGAAGAATGGAGAAGAAGAACCAAGATGTGAAGCATAAATCTCTTCAAAACTTCAAACTCCAACTCAATCTCCATCAAGCTCCATGCCCTAGCACACCCACCAGCCCCCAAGTGGTCCAAGAAGTGAAGAATGGTTGACTTATGTGTTTTTGGCCTTTTAAAACCCTAAAAGTTCAGTGTTGTGCGTTTTGACAATTCTGTTCGCGATTCTGCCGCGGCACAAAACAGTGGTAGAAAACTGTGCCGCGGCATGGTTTTTCTCTGGTGACTGAAATTCAAATTGGGCCGCGGCACATAATTTACACATAGAATCATGTCGTGGCTCAGGTCTGTTTTGATGAAAATTGATTTCTTCCCAAGCAAATAGAATGCTCCAAACATGCTCCTCAATCATCTTTAACTTCTCCAATGTCTGTCTTGAATTCCCTAATACAAAAATACCTTGCAAAATAACAACTTTGACAAAAATGAGGAATAAGTGTGCAACCAAAAGTATCATGCATCCTTCCTATAGTTTAGTCTCTAATATATGTATGAAATCTCCAAAAAGTTTATATAGAAGCAAATGAATCATGATAAAAAGTATGAATTCCAAGACATTAACAGTGAATGACAATTCACTATAAGGTAAAATATTAAATAATATAAAATATAATTGTGCATTTCAAAAGAAGTAATCCATGGATGTACCAAATAAAATAAATTAAAAGAAGTTAATAGCGATAAAAAAGAAATTGAGAATAGGCTTTACGTGCATATGTGTTAATTAATTACTATAATATTTTGGGTTTAATTTGTACTTAATATTTACTAAATGGATGTTCATTTAGATTTATTTTCTTAGTTTTTTATAAAAAAAAATTATTTTCCTAGTTAGTGGCTCGAGAAAACATTAATTAGTTAAAGAAATAAATTAAATACAAGTTTGTAACTTGTAAGTCTTGCAATTCTAAATGTGCTATATTAGCTTTGAGTTTAATAAATTCATTGATTTATTGATTGATATCCTCAATGTGAATATCTTGTGCTAATTCAATGTGGCTTGGTTTGGATTATTAATTTCAATTTATTTTGCATGAATGAGACAACATTAAGATTAATTAGATGCGTTAGAACATTAGACTTTCACTCTTGCTAACTTTAATTCATTATTTGGATGACAAATAATGAATCAAAGCTTCAAGAAAAATTAAGAAAACCTTTGTGGCTCATATTGTGGATTTAAATTCATTTACATTTGATTAATTCTTTGATTTTGAGTTTTGCTTAACATATTTATTACTTTAAGTAACATTGAGATTCAACTTTTAGGTCCACGTCATTGATAAACTCCACAATTTCACATATTTCACTTCACATTTATCTTGAATTGTACATGATTTTTGAGGATACATAGATAAAAATATACACAATTTGAGGTGAAATGAACAATACATGGAAATCATACTTTTGTGAAATTTGGAGTTAAATTGTTGTTTGTTTTGAGTGTAAAAGCTCATCAACCCTCTTTCTATCTTGTGTAGGAAGAGGTGCTCAAGTATAGGAGGAAGAAAAAATCAAGAGGATGAATAAGGGACCAAAAAAAAGCAGGAGAATTGAAGAAACGCGATCGGTGCCCAAAACGGCGCCCATGGGAGCGCTGTTGGGCGCCACCGCGCCCAAAACGGCGCCCAGGGGCGCGCTGTTGGGCGCCGCCGCGCCCAAAATGGTGCCCGTGGGCGCGCTCTGGGCGCGCCCCTGGAAAAGACTGCATTCAGCTACGCGTTTTGACTGAATTTTACATGGTATAAAAGCTGAAACTTAGGGCACTTAGAGGGGACTGGAAAAGACGACTTGGCACACCTCTAGGGCACATTTTGGAGTCTTGAAGAGCTTGAAGATCATTGGGAAAGCTTGGGATTCAAGTGGGAAGCTTAGAGAGATTTGAGCTTTCTTCATTTGTGGTTGTATATCTTCTTCCCTCTTCTTCATATCTCTTCAATGAACTCCTTCATAATTTTAGGGTTTGTTTTATTTACATTTATGTGTAACTAAAACCCTAATCTAGGGTTGTTATGAACCTATTTATGGATTGAACCATCTACTCTCTCTTTCTTTAAGTAATTAATGAAGTATATGTGTAGTTTTTATCTTGCTCTCTATTTGTTTTAAGTGCTTGATCACCACTTAATTAGTTAAATGAAATATGACTTGGGAAAGTGTATTTTGTTTTAGAACTTGGATAAGAACATGTTAGACTTGAAGTTTATGGTTTTAAATGGAAGGTTTGTTGATAACATAGAAATATAGTTATTGACCTAACATAGTCATAATTAGGGTGGTTAAGGAAAAGAGCTAGCATTTATTGTGACAAGAGATTGTGCAATAAATGCTAGCATAAATTTGATCTTGACTTGGGAAAGCTTTTTCAAATGATTTTGAACCCTAGACTTGCACATATTTTCATCTAATCACTTAAAGAAAAGAGGGAAACCTTGGTTCATGAAGTAAATAGGGGATTAGCAACCCTAGGCCTTAATTATCATAGTTAAATCGTGTTTGAACTCCAACTCTTTTACACTTATTTTCCAAACTCTTTTCTTAATTGAACAACAACTCTCAATATGTTTTTACTTCAGGTAATTGGGCATGCAATTAGTGCTAATCACTTTGTTTAAACTATAATCTCTGCGGAACGACACTTTTTCTATACTATACTTGACGACCCGTATGCTTACGGAAGCGCTCCAAATCCGCGTTAAGTCAATGGCGCCGTTGCCGGGGATTGTAGTTTAAGCAAAAGTTTATTCTCTTGTGTTGATTAGCTTAATTGTGTGATTAATTGCTTTTAAGTAACTTTTTTTCTTATCTTGTGGTAACTTGGTGTTTGGGTGTCTCTAGCTACCTTCGGTGTTAGAAATATCTTTACCTTGGTTGCCTTGCTTATTTACACTTTTGTTTATTGTGATACGTGTGATCTAGTGGTGCTTGTAGGTACTCCTTTTCTTAGTGTATGCAAAGCATTGAGTTTGAAGACTTGGAAGTAGTACTTGAAGGGTTAGTGGATCTTGAGCAAGAGGTTGAGGTTGAAACTGCAGCTATGGCAGAGGATGAGTATGATCGTGCTACAGTTAACGATTTTGCTACTCGGAATGTAAAAACCCTTCATTTATTTTTTTTTAAATTTCCTTTCTTTATTAATTAATTTTTTTATTATTATTTACAGATCATTTTTTTTTAGTTTAAAATAATCAAGATGATAAAGCCACATAAAACTCCTTGAAATAAATTGTTTCAATTACTTTAAATAAGGAAAATCATTTACTAGGAAATTCTAAATATATATATATATATATATATATATATATATATATATATATATATATATATATATATATATATATATACTTTATTTGTAAATTGGCTGGCCATTTTTTTCGTTAAAATGAAAACAGTATGCACATAAAATGGGAAACTTTCAAACCTTGATCAAAATAAATAGATAAATAAATATAAAATAAAAAGAATCTTTCATGCCATATAAAACAGTAACATCTATAAAATAGGAGTATTATTTTCGTTTCTATTATTATCCTAAATAATAGGAATATATAATTATTTTCTTTGAAAAATAATAGGAGTAACCTATTCATGCAGTTTAACTATTATTTGCTCTTTATTTTTATTGTTAAATATTTTGTTTGTGAATTTGAGAATTCTATCATGTAAAACATAACCGATTAAATAATCTATCGCAGAAAAATAATAAAAGCACCAACACCATTACAAACATTCACACTTTATTTTTATTGATATTTTACAAAACACTCCAGTACAAGATATTTTACAAAACACAAACACACCATATAAGCGAAAGAGAACACACATATACAAGAAATATTTACATGTCACCCCATTTTCTTTTATTTATTTATCTCACACCATACTTAGAACTACCAATATCTTCCATTAAAACCTAATTTGGTGCTGGCTCTTCATTCACAGGATCATTGGACTCATTCACGGGATCATTTGACTCTGGAGTAACAGTTGTTGTTGAAATACTAGCTAAAACCATAGGATCTTCATTTGGGTTAACAGGACCATTTTCAATTGGGCTAAAGAACTCGTTGAAATCAAAGGGAGGGGTTGAAGGTGGATTTGGGGGCAGGTGGATCAACATGATTTACAGTGATGATATGTAGGTTCTGGAAGACTTGAAACGGCCCTATTTGTTCCCACTCTATCAGAATCTCAACCTTGGTGTATGGCATCTGAAGTATTACGAAAATATGAGTGATAAAAATAAAATTTATAACCAATAATACTTCAGCTGCTTATAGCAGAAATCATTTTCTTTTATCCTGCATAATTAGAAAATATGAGAGAATATGCCCAGATAATTTTGTAAATTTCTCAAACACCACGGTCACAAAGACAAATACTAGGGCGTCCCCTAGGTGGATCCACAATCAATAAGAAATTCAAATAGAATTTCTTTGGTGTTTATAAGCACATAGCAATCACAAATATATCTGGAAATTTTCTCACAATTATTAATATATAAATTCATATGAAAATAGAAGAAAGAAGAATAAAAGAAATTCAATTAATAATTATATAACCACACACGCATACTCCTATAATTGATGAGAAAACAGTGGAAGAAATAGTAATCACATTTGCAGTTGATGTATTTCGTTTTTTTCTTTTTTTTTAAAAAAAAAACAAGGATGGTTCAAACAATGTTTTAGATAAATAAGTTATTTTGTTTATTTTAATTGACTAAGCAAAACAAAAGAGTAGAAGAAATAATAAAATAAGAAATAATACATATATATGTTTGCAGGTTTATCACTCAGTAAGTCATGGTAAAAGGACTTACCTTTCCTTTTCACCACAGAATCTTCGTTTCTCTGATTGTTCACTGTATACGCTTACGCTTTCCTTTTAGAGAATATGACAGTTTTTTGTTGAGAGTTTTTCTCTTTTTCCTTTCTTGACTTAAGTTTTAAACGTGCATATATATATTATCCATCTTTCTCTCTCTCTCTCTCTTTTTTTTAGAATTACCATGCAGTAAATACATGATTATCCTTCTGCCAAGTCATTAGATTTTATCTAAATATGTTTCTAGAATTCATGACCTCATCCCTTAGTTCATTATTACGTAAACATTTTTTTTTGTTTGATTTATTTTTCTCTTTATTATTTATGCTGTAATAATACTTGCATAATTATCTCCACCACTATCTCAACCTCTATCTTCTATGTTTTCCTAGTTTTCTATTTATTATTATTATTTATTTTATTTTTATCTTTATCTTTCTAAATTTACATTATTATGTAATTATAATTCTAATATATATTTATTTCATTTTTATATGATTACTAATTCCTAATACACATATATTTCTGGATGTTACATTTCTTCCCCTCTTAAATAAAATTTCGCCCTCGAAATTTAAAACAATTTACCTTGTTGAATTAATTCAGGGTATTTCTGTTGCATGTCATCCTCCAACTCCCAAGTAGCTTCTTCTGGTGTAAGACCTTCCCAAATTACTTTAACTAAAGGAATACTCTTTTGACGTAGTTGTTTTGTATCCTTGCCCACAATCATACTAGGTCTTGGATGATATATCAAATTCCTTGCTACTTGTAAGGGTTCCTCCGTGATTATATGTGAAGGGTCATGGACATATTTTCGGAGTTGAGAAACATGAAATACCGGATGGATATTAGACAATCTAGGAGGTAGTGCAATGTGATATGCCACGGGTCCTATCCTCTTAATGATTTGGTATGGTCCAATGTATCTTGGGCTTAATTTCTTTACCTTAAGAGATCTCCCTATACCTGTAGTAGGTGTTACTTTAAGAAATACATGTGATCCTTCTTCAAACTCTATTGGTTTCCTTCTTTGATCTGCATAACTTTTCTGTCTACTTTGGGCTGCCAACATCTTTTCTTTAATCAATTTCAATTGATTTGAGGTATCTTGAACTAAATGTGGACCTAATATATTTATTTCACCTACCTCAAACCAACACAAAGGTGACCTACATTTTCTTCCATAAAGGGCTTCATAAGGCGCCATCCCAATGCTGGAATGATAACTATTATTGTATGCAAACTCAACTAATGATATATATTTTTCCCAGTCTTCCCCTTGCTCAAAAATACAAGCTCTAAGCATATCTTCTAAGGTTTGAATGGTGCGCTCTGATTGACCATCTGTTTGGGGATGATATGCAGTACTAAAATGTAATTTTGTACCAAAAGCTTCCTGCAATGATTCCCAAAACCTAGATCTAAATCTAGGGTCTCTATCAGAACCAATACTTAAAGGGGCTCCATGTAATCTTACTATCTCTTTAACAAACAATTGAGAAAATTGATCCAGAGAATAGTTTACTTTAATTGGTATAAAATGGGCTGATTTGGTTAATCTATCGACAACTACCCAAATAGAATCTTTTCCAGTTTTTGTTCTAGGGAGACCTACCACAAGATCCATAGTAATATTGTCCCACTTCCAATCTGGAATGGTCAATGGTTGAAGTAGTCCATAAGGTTTTTGATGTTCTATTTTAACCTTTTGACATATTAAGCACTTTGATACAAATTCTGCAATTTCCTTCTTCATTCCGGGCCACCAATACATTTGTTTTATATCATGATACATTTTGGTTGTTCCCGGGTGGATGGTATATTTGCTTCTGTGTCCTTCTTCCAAAATTTTCTCTCTAATATCTTCTATGTTAGGTACACATAATCGTCCTTGAAACAATATGGTTCCATCTAAAGCTTGCGTAAATCCTTCGTGCCCTATTCGACTCTGAAGAAGTTCATCCTTTTGTTGTGATTCACGTATTTGAGTTTTTAAGTCACTTTTTATTTTTAGCTCATTTAGTTGTAGGCTATTGGGTAAGACAGCTATAGAGAGTCTTAAATCCCTAAAATATTCTATCATTTGACTTTCCTTCATCATGAAAAATGCTACTTGTAATTTTTTCCTACTTAGGGCATCTGCAACCACATTTGCTTTTCCTGGGTGGTAACGAAGTTTAAAGTCATAGTCCTTTAGTAGCTCCATCCATCTTCTTTGTCTCATATTAAGTTCCTTTTGGTCAAAAAGATATTTGAGACTTTTATGGTCACTAAAAACCTCAAAACTAGCTCCAAACAAATAATGTCGCCAAATTTTTAAAGCAAAGACTATGGCAGCTAGTTCTAGATCATGTGTGGGGTAGTTCTCTTCATGAGGTCTGAGTTGTCTAGATGCATATGCAACCACTCTGTTTTGTTGCATTAGAACACATCCTAAACCCTTCTTAGAAGCATCTGTATATACCTCAAAATTTTCCTGGGGATTAGGTAAAACTAATACTGGAGATGTAGTCAATTTTTCTTTCAAAATTTTAAAGCTTGTTTCACACTCGGTAGTCCAGATGAATGGAATCCCTTTTCTGGTTAGTTTTGTCAAAGGTAATGCTAGTTGTGAAAATCCTTTGATAAACCTTCTATAATAACCTGCTAGACCTAAAAAGCTTCTTATCTCAGTGATAGTTTCAGGCTGCTTCCAATCAAGTACAGCTTTTACCTTATCAGGATCTACTGATACACCTTCACCTGAGATCACGTGACCTAAAAATTTTACTTTATTAAGCCAAAAGTCACACTTTTCAAATTTTGCGTACAACTCTTTCTCTCTCAAGGTTTGGAGAACTATTTGCAAGTGCCTACTATGCTCTTCTAAGGATTTAGAATAAATGAGAATATCATCAATGAATACTACAACAAATTGATCTAAATAAGGCCTAAAGATCCGGTTCATGTAATCCATAAATACTGCTGGGGCATTTGTTAACCCAAAAGGCATTACTAAAAATTCATAGTGACCATATCGAGTTCTAAAGGCAGTCTTTGAGATATCTTCTTCCTTAATTCTTATTTGGTGATATCCTGATCTAAGGTCAATTTTTGAAAAAATAGAAGCTCCTTTTAGCTGATCCAAAAGGTCATCAATTCTTGGAAGTGGATATTTATTTTTTACAGTCACCTTGTTTAATTGTCTATAGTCTATACATAATCGAAAACTTCCATCTTTCTTTTTGACAAATAAAACAGGTGCTCCCCAAGGTGAAACACTTGGTCGGATAAATTTCTTTTCTAATAAATCCTCTATTTGAGTTTTCAGCTCTTTCAATTCTAGAGGAGACATTCTATATGGTGCAATAGATATAGGCTTAGTTCCTGGAATTAAATCTATTGAAAACTCTACTTCTCTTTTAGGAGGAAGGGTGGTTATATCAGAAGGAAACACATCTAAAAATTCTCTGACTATAGTTATTTCTTCAATTTCTAATTTCTCCTTCACTCTGACTTCTTCAATACTCATATTTTCAGGATGATTAGCAAGATGGTTTAAGGTAGAATAATTGTTTGAAGGAAAAATCACTAATTTTTGAGCACAATCTATTATAACATTATTTTGAGTAAGCCAATCCATACCAAAGATGACATCTATATTCTTTAAAGGTAAACAAACAAGATGTGCAATATAGCAATGATTATCAATTTGAACAGGACAATTTAAACAGATGGAGTTACTATTGGTTTCCTTTCCTGTAAGAAAGAAAATCTAGAGAAATTGAATAGGCCAAGACAACAATCTAGGGCCCTGCTATGCTGTTATTATATAGACTGAGTATACAACAATAAGGGAATCAAATCCTAACAAACTGTACTATACAAAATAATGACCCTACACGTGTCCTTTACACAGCTGTACAATCTAAGACTGATTTCTATTTATTAGCTACACTAATTATCTTAATTCTCTAACTTCCCCCCTCAAACGAGAGGGTGTAGGAAACAACCCGAGTTTGCGACGAAGCAGAGAGAAATGAGCATATGACAATGCTTTGGTAAGACAGTCAGCCACTTGAGATGATGAAGGAATATATCGAACATCAAGAAACCCTGAAAGTACCATATCCCGAACAAAATGGATATCAATCTCAATGTGTTTGCTTCGAGCATGTAAAACTGGGTTTGCAGCCAAAGCACCTGCACTAATGTTATCACACCAAAGTATAGCTGGTTCCCGAATCATTAAGCCAATTTCAAAAAGTAAAGAAGATAACCATTTGATCTCAGCTGCTCCATCTGCTAAGGATCTATATTCAGACTCGGTGCTGGACCGGGAAACAACCTTTTGTTTTCTAGAGGACCAAGAAACAAGTGTATCGCCTAAAAATATACAATTGCCACCCGTTGATCTTCTATCATCCAAGTCAGTGGCCCAATCAGCATCGGTAAAGCCAGAAATTCTCAAATCAGATACTGGTTTGATATGAAGACTGAAGCTATAGGTGCCCTTAAGATAACGAAAAATTCGTTTGACACCTTGATAGTGAGTTTCAGTAGGTTTGGACAAAAACTGACTTAACTTATTAACCGAATATGCAATATCAGGCCTAGTAGAAATAAGATACTGAAGAGAACCAATGGCTCTTCGAAAAAGAGACGGATCTTTCATCAATGGACCATCATTTGCAGATAATTGACGACCTGTGACCATAGGAGTGGAAACAGGAGCACATGCTAACATATTGAATTTTTTCAACAAATCCATAATGTACTTGCCTTGATTTAAATAAAAACCAGAAGCATCTCGATAAATTTCAAGCCCCAGAAAATAATACAGAGGACCAAGATCTTTTAGAGAAAAAATCATATTCAGTTTATGAATAAATCTGTGAACATAAGAAGAATTATTGCCAGTCACAAGAATGTCATCAACATAAACAAGGATGAAAATTGTAATTTTGTGACTTCGAAGCTGAAACAGAGAAGTGTCACTACGAATATTCTGAAAACCCCATTGAATTAAGGTCCATCTTAAACGATCAAACCAAGCTCGAGGAGCTTGTTTCAACCCATATATTGCCTTGATCAAATGACAAACATGAGTAGGACAGCGATGATCAACAAATCCTTCAGGCTGTCGCATAAAAACAGCTTCTTGAAGAAAACCATTTAAAAAAGCATTATTAACATCAAGTTGTCTAACCTCCCAATGAAAAGTGGCAGCTAAGGCAAGAATAATTCGAACAGTAGTAGGCTTAATCACAGGACTAAAGGTCTCACCATAATCCACACCTGGCAATTGTTGAAAGCCCTTCGCAACCAATCTGGCTTTGTGTTTAAGAATTGAACCATCAGCCTTGAACTTTGTTTTAAATACCCATCGGCAATCAACTAGCTTCTGGCTACCATCATACGGGACAAGAACCCAGGTTTTATTTTGACATAATGCTTTGAATTCATCCTCCATCGCACGCTTCCAATGTGGAATGGAAAGGGCAATACGAGCTGTTGGAGGTTCAGCTGCTTTATCAAGCATATCAGAGTTCTCAATTGACAATAAACCAATAAATGGATGTTTAGGTTTAGAGATACCAGCCTTGGCTCTGGTTATCATAGGATGAACATTAGCACCAGATTGTTGGACTGTATCATGCTGTTGGGCCTCTGTAGATGCTAGAACTGGGCCTGAGTTTGGATTAGGCGAAGTAAGAAAAGAGGAATCAGCAACTTGGACCTCTGTAGTTGGGCTTGAACGAGAATTAGATGTAGCTTGTGGACTGGAATCTGCAACTGAATTTGAGAAGCTTGAATGATGTGACCCTAATACATGAGGACGTTGCTTTGCCACTGTCATTGGATGTGTGATAATAAAAGGAATATCAGATTCAACTTCCTTAGCAGCATGAATAATCCGACGGTTCAAGAAGCCAGAGATGAAAGGAAAAACATTATCATCAAAAACAACATGTCTTGATACATAAATTTTCCCGGTTGGACTAAGACACTTGTACCCTTTTTGTTGAGAAGCAGGACCTAAATAAACACACTTTTGACTGTGAAATTGGAATTTATGTGCATTATAAGGTTTAAGGCAAGGATAACACGCACAGCCAAAAATATGAAGAGTCTTGTAATCAAACACCTTGTGAAAAAGACATGAAAAGGGAGATGAATCTTGTAGGACTGGTGTGGGCAGTCTATTTATTAAAAATACAGCAACTTGAAAAGCATGTACCCAGTAAGTAAGAGGCATTTTAGCTTGTGCTAATAATGTAAGGCCCATTTCAACAATGTGCCTATGCTTTCTCTCAGCCCTACCATTTTGCGAAGAAGTATAGGGACATGTATAGCGAACTTGAATGCCCGATTTTGTCCAAAAAGGAATGAGAGGTTTATATTCAGTTCCATTATCACATTGAATAGCTTTAATCCTGACATTAAACTGATTCTCAACCTGTTTTTGAAAAACAAGAAAAGCAGCAGCAACATCATTTTTGTTCTTAAGTGGATAAAACCACGTGTATCGACTATAATCATCAATAAAGTGCACATAGTAACGATGTCCTTCAGAAGATTGGATAGGTGAAGGACCCCATAAATCAGTATGAATAAGCTCAAGTGGGGCTGATGCACGAGAAGTTGAAAGGGAATAGGGAAGAAACTTAGATTTGCCCATTTGACAAGCTTCACAAATAAAATTTTCATTGATACTAAAGGTTCCAGTACAGCCAAGCATAGCTTTCTTTAAAATTCTACAACTAGGATGTCCTAATTTATAATGCCATTGAAGAAAAGACTTCTTATGATCATCATCAACAGTTGAAGATGCCAAACAAGATTGTGCCGAATATTCACCATCAACGACCGGGTACAGTCCTTCCCTTGCCTTCCCGTGCATCAGTGTTAGTCCTGTCCTCTTGTCCTTCACAGTACAGCCCAAGTCAGTAAACAACACAATAACATCATTATCTTCAACAAGCCTGTTTACACTTAGAAGATTTTTGGTAGCTTGTGGTACTACTAAAACATCATTCAATTGAATTTGAGAGCTAGGAGAACGAAAAGATCCAATACCAGCTATTTGAGAGCGCTCACCAGTACAAGTAAATAAATGAGACTTACCAGATGAAGCTACTGTATCAAGACAATCAGAATTGTTTGTAACATGATAGTTTGAGCCTGAATCCATATACCAAGCTGGATCATTAACTGTGAATGGATTAGCATAATAAGCTTGAGGAGAGAAACGATGAAAATCACCACCAGTAGCATTTGGAGAGAAGCGATCAGGTCTGGACCAACAATATTCATATGTGTGTCCAGGCCTTTCACAGAAGGAGCAATAGGGACGATTACCACTGCCACGTCGTCCTCTAGCTCCACCACGAGCTCCACCACGAAAACCACCTCGAGATCCACCACGAGTTCCTCTCCAAGATCCACGTTCTTGATTAGAAGAACGATTAGAGTTTCGCTGATCAGAGGATGAGCCTCTGAAAGCAAGATTAGCCGAGGGTTCAATTGAAAGGTCAGAAAAATGCTTCAAACTCTCAGTTCGTTTTTCAGCACGTGTCTCCAAGCGGCTTTCATATGCCAACAGGGAAGACTGAGCTTCAATCCATGAGATATCCTCATCATACAGCTTACAAACAATGGAATCATATTTCTCATTCAACCCAGACAGAGTATGTTGAATGAGATCTCCATCAGAAATAGGAACACCTGCAAGTGCTAACTGATCTGCAACTCTCTTCATCTTGGACAGGTATTCCTCCATCTTCATGTTTTCTTTGGGAACACTGAGTTGAGATTTGAAATACATAATGCGAGCCTTAGAAGAGGCACAAGTCAGATTACGAGCACCATTCCATAATTCCAAGGCAGATTGACAGTGTAGAAGTTGAGCACCAACATCTTGGGTCATGGTGTTTCGAATCCAGCCAACTAAAAGACAGTCAGCAGAATACCACTCTTCATACTCAGGGTTTGGAACAAGTGTACCAGTTTCAACATCAGAAAGATACTTTGGAGGAGTCTGAATAAGACCATTGATATGTGATTCAAGACGATTACCTCGAATTAGAGGTAAAACCACCGATTCCCAGACAAGATAATTCTCTCGATCCAGCTTGATCGAGGAAGTATGGCTCGAAGACTGAAACAGGGCATAAGTACGAGCACCGATCATACTTTGGTTAGACTGAATAACAGTATCTTCTGAGCCTGAGAATTGACCAGAAGATGACCTAGACATGATGATGATGATAAAGGAATGACAGACAAAAAAATGCTCTGATACCAAGAAAGAAAATCTAGAGAAATTGAATAGGCCAAGACAACAATCTAGGGCCCTGCTATGCTGTTATTATATAGACTGAGTATACAATAATAAGGGAATCAAATCCTAACAAACTGTACTATACAAAATAATGACCCTACACGTGTCCTTTACACAGCTGTACAATCTAAGACTGATTTCTATTTATTAGCTACACTAATTATCTTAATTCTCTAACTATAGCCATAGAGATACTAAGTTGAAATGGCAATTCCGATATTGACAGATTTAATTTTTTCACACAAGTATTACCTATGAATGAATGGGTAGCTCCTGAATCATATAGGGCAAGTAATGGAACATTTTGTATATAACACATACCTTGTACCAGATTTGAAGTTTCATTAACATTTTCACCATTTATTGTGTAGACTCTCCCCTTTGCTATTGGTTTCTGAGCTATCTCAGGTCCTTGTAGAGTTTTCCTTTGGTTTAGAGGACAACTTCCTGCAAAGTGGTCAGGTTTCTTGCAAATATAACATACTTTCTGCCCAAAATGGCAAGGTTGGTTTCCATGAAATCTACCACACTTGTTACAAGAAAATTGAAATCCATTTGCTCTTCCTACGGATGGTTTAAAATTTTTCCTTTGTACTCCGACATTTTTGTTCTTTTCCCAACTATTCTTATTCTTATGAATTTCC
Organism: Mimosa pudica; assembly: GCA_029929735.1. NCBI lineage: Eukaryota > Viridiplantae > Streptophyta > Magnoliopsida > Fabales > Fabaceae > Mimosa > Mimosa pudica. The sequence continues at coordinate 3,564,616 of JAKELP010000040.1, forward strand.
TTATCTTTTTCTTTAAGAGATTTTTCAACTACCCGACACTTATTTACTAAGGATGAGAAGTTCCGAATTTCTAAGGCAATAATTGCTTGACGTATATCCCATCGCAGCCCCGCCTCAAATTTTCTAGCTTTCCAGGTTCTATCAGGGTTATTGAGTAAGCATGATGAATATTTGGAAAGTGACTCAAATTTGGCTACATATTGATCTATGGTCATCATTCCCTGGGAAAGTTGTAAAAACTCAATTTCTTTCTCATTCTTAACATTTTCTGGAAAATATTTTTCTAGAAAAATATTCTTGAACTCCCCCCATGTTACCTTATCAAACTCTCTTGCCCTTTTAACTTCTTTCCACCAGTTATGAGCATCTTCTACTAACATATAAGTAGCAAATGAAACCTTCTGATCATCCCTACATCCTAGGACCTCAAAGATTTTTTCTAATTCCTCTAACCACTCATCAGCTATTTTTGGGTTGTATTCTCCTTTAAAAGATGGTGGGTTGGTTTTTCTAAATTCACTATAGGATTTTAGTGTTGGGTTTGGGATGACTTGGTTTCCTTCGTCTGGATTTTCTTCCATTACTTCTACTTCTTCACTTTCTCCATGGCTTACGCGTTCATATTCAGCTCCTTGAAGTAGTTGAACTAGATTAGCCGTGACTGCAGCTTGTTCCCTTATAGCATTGGTAGTTGCTTCTGATTGTGCACGTATGGCCGCAGCCATTTGTTCAATAGCGGTTACTATATTATTGTCCATATGACCTTCAATATTATTAGTTTGATTTCTTCCTTCTGGTATCATTTTTCTGCAAAGCAATATATATATTATCATTATACACAAAGTGTTTTTTTTTTATCACATATTTTTACTCTCATATTCCATATGGTGATAAATCCATGTTATTATTATTTTTTTTTTCCACCTATACGTAGAATACTCAGTTTAACTAAGCAACATACTTCCCATAATTCAAGGACTTAAATTAATATTGAGATAGGTTTATATGACTGGAAAAGAGAAACTACAATTAATAAAATAAACGGGAAAATAGAAACTACAATTAATAAAATAAATTGTGCGTGGGCTATCAATTCGATCTCCTGGTAATATATATTCCTACTCTCATTCCTACTCTTATGCATGTATCATATATTAATAATTAAATAACCTATTTGGATCCAAAGACAAAAAATAACAGAATAAAACAAGTACACAAAACATCATCATATATAATGATATATCTTTATATATAACAAATTCCTATACATATATGGAAGACAACTTCTATTATATTTTTCTTAGGACCATTTTGCTCTGATACCAAATGTAAAAACCCTTCATTTATTTTTTTTTAAATTTCCTTTCTTTATTAATTAATTTTTTTTTATTATTTACAGATCATTTTTTTTAGTTTAAAATAATCAAGATGATAAAGCCACATAAAACTCCTTGAAATAAATTGTTTCAATTACTTTAAATAAGGAAAATCATTTACTAGGAAATTCTAAATATATATATATATATATATATATATATATATATATATATATATATATATATATATATATATATATATATATACTTTATTTGTAAATTGGCTGGCCATTTTTTTCGTTAAAATGAAAACAGTATGCACATAAAATGGGAAACTTTCAAACCTTGATCAAAATAAATAGATAAATAAATATAAAATAAAAAGAATCTTTCATGCCATATAAAACAGTAACATCTATAAAATAGGAGTATTATTTTCGTTTCTATTATTATCCTAAATAATAGGAATATATAATTATTTTCTTTGAAAAATAATAGGAGTAACCTATTCATGCAGTTTAACTATTATTTGCTCTTTATTTTTATTGTTAAATATTTTGTTTGTGAATTTGAGAATTCTATCATGTAAAACATAACCGATTAAATAATCTATCGCAGAAAAATAATAAAAGCACCAACACCATTACAAACATTCACACTTTATTTTTATTGATATTTTACAAAACACTCCAGTACAAGATATTTTACAAAACACAAACACACCATATAAGCGAAAGAGAACACACATATACAAGAAATATTTACATGTCACCCCATTTTCTTTTATTTATTTATCTCACACCATACTTAGAACTACCAATATCTTCCATTAAAACCTAATTTGGCGCTGACTCTTCATTCACAGGATCATTGGACTCATTCACGGGATCATTTGACTCTGGAGTAACAGTTGTTGTTGAAATACTAGCTAAAACCATAGGATCTTCATTTGGGTTAACAGGACCATTTTCAATTGGGCTAAAGAACTCGTTGAAATCAAAGGGAGGGGTTGAAGGTGGATTTGGGGCAGGTGGATCAACATGATTTACAGTGATGATATGTAGGTTCTGGAAGACTTGAAACGACCCTATTTGTTCCCACTCTATCAGAATCTCAACCTTGGTGTATGACATCTGAAGTATTACGAAAATATGAGTGATAAAAATAAAATTTATAACCAATAATACTTCAGCTGCTTATAGCAGAAATCATTTTCTTTTATCCTGCATAATTAGAAAATATGAGAGAATATGCCCAGATAATTTTGTAAATTTCTCAAACACCACGGTCACAAAGACAAATACTAGGGCGTCCCCTAGGTGGATCCACAATCAATAAGAAATTCAAATAGAATTTCTTTGGTGTTTATAAGCACATAGCAATCACAAATATATCTGGAAATTTTCTCACAATTATTAATATATAAATTCATATGAAAATAGAAGAAAGAAGAATAAAAGAAATTCAATTAATAATTATATAACCACACACGCATACTCCTATAATTGATGAGAAAACAGTGGAAGAAATAGTAATCACATTTGCAGTTGATGTATTTCGTTTTTTTCTTTTTTTTTTTTAAAAAAAACAAGGATGGTTCAAACAATGTTTTAGATAAATAAGTTATTTTGTTTATTTTAATTGACTAAGCAAAACAAAAGAGTAGAAGAAATAATAAAATAAGAAATAATACATATATATGTTTGCAGGTTTATCACTCAGTAAGTCATGGTAAAAGGACTTACCTTTCCTTTTCACCACAGAATCTTCGTTTCTCTGATTGTTCACTGTATACGCTTACGCTTTCCTTTTAGAGAATATGACAGTTTTTTGTTGAGAGTTTTTCTCTTTTTCCTTTCTTGACTTAAGTTTTAAACGTGCATATATATATTATCCATCTTTCTCTCTCTCTCTCTCTTTTTTTTAGAATTACCATGCAGTAAATACATGATTATCCTTCTGCCAAGTCATTAGATTTTATCTAAATATGTTTCTAGAATTCATGACCTCATCCCTTAGTTCATTATTACGTAAACATTTTTTTTTGTTTGTTTTATTTTTCTCTTTATTATTTATGCTGTAATAATACTTGCATAATTATCTCCACCACTATCTCAACCTCTATCTTCTATGTTTTCCTAGTTTTCTATTTATTATTATTATTTATTTTATTTTTATCTTTATCTTTCTAAATTTACATTATTATGTAATTATAATTCTAATATATATTTATTTCATTTTTATATGATTACTAATTCCTAATACACATATATTTCTAGATGTTACACGGAACATGGGAGGAACTCAATCTTGCATTCGGATTCCGGATGTGCAAGCAAGGAACTTTGAGATCAAGCCGGTGATGATCACAATGCTTCAAATGCATGAGATGTTTCATGGTCTTTACAACGAGGATGCCAACAAACACTTGATGTATTTCTTGGAGGTGTGTGATTCATTCAAGCAGAATGGGGTTCCAGCTGATGTTCTTCGACTGCGTTTGTTCCCTTTCTCTCTGCAAGGAAAGGCTAGGGAGTGGTTCAACAACTTACCGGAAGGGTCTATTACCTCTTGGAATGAGCTTGAAGCTAAGTTCCGGGCTCGGTTTTTCTCTGATGACAAATCTGTTGAGGCTAGGGATGAGTTCTTGAGTTTCAGACAACATGATGATGAGACTCTCTATGCTGTTTGGGAAAGGTATAAGATGTTGATGAAGCAATGCCCTAATCATGGGGTGCAAGCAATTCAGTCTACTCCGGTTGTCTGTGAACAGTGTTATGATGTGCATCTACCGGATCATTGTCCTCTCTACGCCACTTCAGAATCTGTGAATTATATGGGAAGAGGACATAATTCACAGAACAATCCTTACTCTCAGACTTACAATCCGGGGTGGAGAAATCATCCCAACTTTTCCTCGAACCAAGGGCAAAATATGCATCATCATCCTCTGGTGCAAAGGCCCCTTACCCACCTGGTTTTCAAAATCAACCTAGACAAATACCTCCTAAAGAGGAAGAATCTAAGGTGGAGGAAATGTTTGCTCAGATCATGGCCGGACAAGAAGCGCAAAGGGTGTATAATGCTAAAAATGATGCCAAAACGGCCAGTCATGAGACTTCTATCCGGAACATTGAAATACAGATAGGCCAACTCGCCTCTCAAATGAATGCCTCACAAAGAGGAAACCTACCGAGTGACACCATTCCTAATCCAAGATGGGATGGGAAGGAAGAGTGTAAGGCAATCAACTTGAGGAGTGGAAAGCAACTTCCTGATATTCCTCAACTTAGTGGGGTGGAAAAAGATGTTCAAGATGAGGTTGTTATTGATGCAAGTGAAAAGGAACCTCTTGTTGCTAATGATGGTGGAAAGAAGGACGATCAAGTCAAAGAGGATATCAATGATGTGGCTGAAGAGCAAGTGGGTAATCCGAATGGTAGTGATGACAAGAAAAAGACCAAGGTCTCACCACCCAAGTATTTGCCACCACCACCATTCCCTCAAAGGCTTAAGAAGAATCAAGAGGACAAACAATTCCGGCAATTTATTGACATGTTCAAGAAACTCCATGTGAATATTCCTTTTGCCGAAGCTCTTGAGCAAATGCCTAAGTATGCAAAGTTTATGAAGGATGTGTTGACTAAGAAGAGGCGCTTTAATGAGTTTGAAACCGTTGCCATGACAAAGAGTTTCACCGATGTGATCAAGCCACTACCTCCAAAGTTAAAGGATCCTGGGAGCTTTTCTATCCCTTGTCACATAGGGGATAAGTTCTTGGGTAAGGGTTTGTGCGATTTGGGTGCTAGTGTCAACTTGATGCCATCCTCCATCTTTAACACTTTGGGGTTGGGAGAAGCTCGCCCGACTACTGTCACTCTCCAACTTGCCGATAGGAGTATCTCTTATCCCCGAGGGATTATTGAGGATGTGCTAGTGAAGGTGGATAAGTTCATTTTTCCGGCCGATTTCATTGTCTTAGATTTTGAAGCGGATAAGGAGATGCCTATGCTCTTAGGGAGACCTTTCTTAGCAACTGCTAGAACTTTGATTGATGTTGAAAAAGGTGAGTTAACTTTGAGGGTAGCCGATGAGGAAGTCACTTTTAACATGAGCCAACTGATGAGAACTCCACTTGTGCGCGAAGACTGTTTCTCCATTAATGTGATTGACCATGTGGTTCAAGAAGAGTTTGATTCGTCTTGTGTTAGTGATCCAGTTGAAGCAGCTTTGGTGGGTGTGAATATCGAGAATTTTGAAGTGGAAGATTGTATGGCTATCATGGATGCATCATTGCGCTTTCCTAAGTCTTATTCTCAATTTGAGACTCTTGACATTGCTTCAAGCGATAGACCTAGACTCCAACCATCTCTAGTAGAGCCACCCTCTTTGAAGTTGAAGTCGTTGCCATCTCATTTGCGATATGTATTCTTGGGTTCGAATGAAACACTTCCGGTTATCATTGCTTCTGACTTGACTTCTCAACAAGAGGAGAAACTGGTGGAGGTGTTGAAGGCTCACAAAAGGGCCATTGGGTGGACAATTGCCGATATCAAAGGCATTAGTCCGTCTATGTGTATGCATAAGATTTTGCTTGAGGATGATCATAAGACTTCAATTGAGCATCAGAGAAGGCTTAATCCGAACATGAAAGAGGTGGTGAAGAAGGAAATTCTCAAGTGGCTTGATGCGGGTATCATTTACCCAATCTCTGATAGCTCATGGGTGAGCCCAGTTCAATGTGTGCCCAAGAAGGGTGGCATGACTGTAGTGGCTAACACCCAGAATGAGCTCATTCCTACTCAAACTGTTACAGGATGGAGGGTATGTATGGACTACCGCAAGTTGAATACTGCGACTAGGAAAGATCATTTTCCTCTCCCTTTCATTGATCGGATGCTTGACAAGTTAGCGGGTAGAGAGTACTTCTGTTTCCTGGATGGGTATTCGGGTTATAATCAGATTGTTATTGCTCCGGAAGACCAGGAGAAAACCACTTTCACATGCCCTTATGGTACTTTTGCTTTCAAACGCATGCCCTTTGGGTTGTGTAATGCTCCAGCCACATTTCAGCGGTGTATGATGGCTATCTTTGCAGATATGATTGAGCACACCATGGAGGTGTTTATGGATGACTTCACGGTGTTTGGTGACTCCTATGATGAGTGTTTAAGTCACTTGGCACAAGTGTTGAAACGGTGTGAGGAAACCAATCTTGTCCTTAATTGGGAAAAATGTCATTTCATGGTAAAGGAAGGTATTGTCTTGGGTCATAGAGTCTCAAAGAGTGGCTTAGAGGTTGACAAGGCCAAGATTTCGGTTATTGAGCAACTTCCTCCACCTATCAATGCTAAAGGTGTGAGGAGCTTTTTGGGTCATGCCGGCTTCTACCGTCGCTTCATTAAAGATTTCTCCAAGATAACTAAGCCTCTTTGTGCTTTACTTGAGAAAGATGTTGTGTTTGACTTCAATGATGCTTGTTTGAAGGCATTTGAGGAGTTGAAACAGCGCTTAATCACTGCTCCGATTATTGTCGCGCCGGATTGGTCTCTTCCTTTTATTCTCATGTGTGATGCTAGTGATTATGCAGTGGGAGCTGTTTTGGGGCAGAAAAAGGAAAAGCTCTTCCATCCGATTTACTATGCAAGCAAGACTCTAGATAGTGCTCAAGAGAACTACACCACCACTGAAAAGGAGCTCTTAGCTGTTGTGTATGCTTTTGGCAAATTTAGATCTTACTTAATTGGTTCTAAGGTGGTAGTCCACACTGATCATTCAGCTTTGCGGTACTTGTTTAGTAAGAAAGATTCCAAGGCAAGGTTGATCCGATGGGTTTTGCTACTTCAAGAGTTTGATTTGGAGATTGTTGATAGGAAAGGTTGTGAGAACCAAGTTGCGGATCATCTATCTCGATTGAGTACTGATGCTCAGGGTGATGAGGGCTCTGCAATCCATGAGGTGTTTCCCGATGAGCAGTTATTTATGGTGATGGTTACAAAAGTACCTTGGTTTGCAGACATTTTGAATTTTCTGGTTAGTGAGATTGTGCCCGAAGACTGGAATCATCATCAGAAGAAGAAGTTCCTTCATGATGTTAAGTACTACCATTGGGAGGAACCATTCTTGTTCCGTTACTGTGCCGATCAGGTGATACGCCGATGTATACCGGAATGTGAGCAGTGGGAGATTCTCTCTTGTTGTCATGCTTCCGAGTATGGGGGTCATTTTGGTGGAAACAAGACTGCTGCAAAGGTGTTGCAATCAGGTTTCTTTTGGCCTACTCTCTTCAAGGATGCTCAAGGTTTTGCTATGAGCTGTGACCGATGCCAAAGGTTGGGAAATCTTTCTATGAGGGATGAGATGCCTCTCAATAATATGCTTGAGGTGGAGATATTTGATGTTTGGGGGATTGACTTCATGGGACCATTCCCTAATTCCTTCAATAATCAATATATCTTGGTAGCAGTGGACTATGTATCCAAGTGGGTTGAAGCAATCGCTACTCCAGCTAGTGATGCTAAGACAGTGATTAAGTTCCTTAGGAAGAAAATTTTCAACCGTTTTGGAGCACCAAGGGCTATTGTTAGTGATGGCGGCACTCATTTTTGTAATAAAAAATTTCGTGCTCTTTTGGAGAAGTATGGAGTGAGTCATAGGGTAGCTCTAGCTTACCATCCTCAAACCAACGGTCAAGCCGAGGTTTCTAACCGGGAAATTAAGAAAATCCTTGAGAAGACTGTGAATACTACTAGGAAGGATTGGGCAATGAAACTTGATGATGCCTTGTGGGCTTACCGTACTGCTTATAAGACTCCAATTGGTATGTCGCCATATCGGCTAGTCTTTGGTAAGGCCTGCCACCTTCCCGTGGAGATTGAGCATAGTGCATTTTGGGCTATCAAGAAGCTAAATTTTGATGAAAGTGCTGTGGGTGCTAAGAGGCTATTGCAATTGAATGAGTTAGAAGAGTTCCGCTACCATGCTTATGACAGTGCTATGAGCTACAAGGAAAGAACTAAGAGGTGGCATGACCGGCACATCAAACCGAAGACTTTTGAGCCGGGGCAGCAGGTCCTATTGTACAACTCTAAGTTGAAGCTTTTCCCGGGCAAGCTCAAGTCTAAGTGGTCTGGTCCGTTCATAGTGGTGAAAGCTTATGACAAGGGTCAAGTGGAACTTGAAGGCAAGAGTGGGGAGAAGTTTAAGGTTAATGGACACCGGATCAAGCACTATTGGGGTGGTGAGATTGATTGCCAAGCCACCTCAATTTCAGTCCCTCAATCCACATGATGCTGCCAACAGTCGAGCTAAGGACTATAAACTAAGCGCTTCTTGGGAGGCAACCCAAGTTCTCAACTTTTCTCTTTCATTTTGATGTTTATCTCACTTTTGGTTAGTTTGGATGTGTTTGTTTTGTATTTCTTGTGTGTAGAAAGAAAGGTGCCCGCTTGATGCATGGATGACTATCTGATGAAGAAGCTGGAGCTTACGTTTTTGGAAAGATTGAAGAGTCTACAAGGGGGAGTACATATTAACCTTCACCTTTTATGCATATTCAACTTGTGTTCATAATGATTAACTGTTTTGAAGCATGGATGCTTATGTGTTTGACTTTGAGTGATATAATTGATTTCATCATGCTTGGTGTTTGATTGTTGGTAGCTATCACTTGTAACACTTGAATAAATGTTTTTGGTGTTGGGATAATTGATTAAACTTGGCTGAATGCTTTGATGTGAATTGTGGGAGGATTTTTGTTGTTGAAATTGGCTGAACTAAATTAAAAAAAAAAAAAGAACTAAGTGGGAGCCGCGCCTAAATCGGCGCCCCAGGGCGCGGGCACGGCGCGGATTGCGCCCTCGCCCCTGGAACAGCGCCCCAGAGCGCGCCCGTAGGCGCGCCATGGGCGCCGAAATCCGCGCCAAGGGGCGCAAAAGGGGCGCGGCAGGTGCCCTCTCCCTGGAATGGCGCCCAAAGGGCGCGCCCGCTGGGCGCCCTGGGCGCCGAAATCGGCGCCCACCCGCGCCTACGGGCGCGGGGTGGGCGCGGGTCGCCCTGACCTGTTAAAAAAAAAATAAAAAATCAGCCCCATCCCTCCTACACTTCAAAATTTTCGGCCACCCCTCCTCAAACCCTCCACCTTCTTCTTCTCCACACCAAAATGCACCTCCACCATTACTCCCACTCACCTCCTACTTTCCATCATCTTCTTTCACCCCACAACTTCCACACCATTTTCACCTCACCCACTCATTCCCTTTCATCTACCAACACTAAAAATCCCACCTTTCTTCATCTCCCCTCAAAACACCCATATCCATTTTCTACTTCCTTCTCACTCTTTTTAACCATTCCACTTTCTCTCCACACACCCTCACTTCTCCCTTCTCTCTCTCTTCGCCGTCCGTCCGCCGCCGGCCGCCGTGCCGCCGCCGGCCGCCGTCCTCCCTCCTCATTTCTTGCATTTTTCTTCCTCTTGCTCCACATTTCTCACTCCATAGGTATTTTCTTGTTCCCTTCCTATTTTTGTTAGTATTTCGTTGTTACGGTTTAGTTTTGTTTTTAGTTTAGTTTAGTAAAGAAAGAGTGAATAAAGTTAAGATTAGGGCTAGAATTTAAAGTTTAGACAAACAAAGGGAACTTGAATTTTTGGCTACCTTTCTTAGATGACTTTTGGGTTCTTTGTGGAGGTATACCTAATGAGTAAGAGCTTTGAGAATAAAATGAGGCCTTGTGATTGAGAGTAGGTTAAAGGTTTGATGACTTGAATGGGAGAGATGTTGAACGTTAATGATTGTGGTGTGTGGCATAAAGTGGAGATAGGTGTGTGATGCTTGAGACTCTTGAGTAAGTTAGAGTTTTCAATGGCAATGGACTATCTTGTTGAGGAATTTGTGAGAATTAGTTTGTGGTGATGATTGAGACTTGACTATGGATTGACATGAGCATGAATTGGGGTGAGTGAGACTTTGAATATTGTGTGCTTTGAAATAGGAATGATTTTGACTGTCAATTTTGATGTGTTCCAAGGTGCTACCATGTGGTTTTTAAAAGTAATAAACTTGATGCATATTGCCATTAACCATAAGCTACAATTTTGAGTTTTTGAACAAGTAGCTTACCTCTCTTTTGACAAAATAAGTGCTGCTCAAGTTCATTGTTCTTGAAATCTACTTTGGTATTACTTTGTTTAGTTGTTGATGTAGAAGGTTAGCCTTGGAACTTACTTGTGAAGAAGAGGATACACTTTGAGTTGTGAGCATAAATCAAGTTTGGGGGCCTTTCTCTTAGGAATCTTTTTAGGCATTTTTTTTTCTTTCTTTTGAATTTCTCTAGGTTTGAGTCTGTTTGTTTCCTAAGTGGTTGTCCATCTTTGTTTGTCCTCTCTCCATTTGTCTTGCAGATCCTGTCCACCTCACGAGCTATGGCCAAGGGCTCTGTTTCCTCAAAAAGGAACTCATCAGTGGGGGAAGGCCCAAGTAAATCCAAGGGCAAACAGAAGGGCCAGAAGAAGCCCAACCCAGCTCCAGCCAAAGGGAAAGATAAAGGGAAACAGACACAAGAAAAGTCTAGAGGTCTCCTTATAGAACAAGAGTTTCCCTTTACTGATCGGTGTGAGTTTTATCAGGTTGCCACTGAGGTGCATAAACTAGGAAAGTTGATGGAGACCCGCACTCGAGGTAATCTTACCTGGGTGAGATACTTTTATGAGTGCAGCCATTTTGGGTTGAGGGAGGAGATTGAAATGCCAGACTCCACTCGCACTGTTCGATCCTTCCTTTCGGAAGAGGACATTAGGGTGTTCTATGATCTAAACCAGATCGAGCAGTGTGAGTTTCAGCTCATGAACAATAATATTCATAAACCCCTTCGTGAGATAGAAGCATCCTTGATTAAGCCAAATCATTTGGGCTTTCAGCCTAAGTATCGCACTCAATACCTGCCCAAAGCTTCTCTTACCGAAGAGGCGAAAGTGTGGTTGTCCTTTTATAGGGCCAACATCCGCCCCACTAGCCACCATGGTAATCTCAACCTGGAGACGGCTATTGCTCTTCATTGTTTTATCACGCGGAAGCCTGTGCGGGTTGAGTTGATGATCCGTAGGAACCTTAATGATGCATGCATAAACCGTAGGCAGGATGCCTCCATGATTTTCCCGCATCTCATTCATGATCGGTTCATTCAGTGTGGGGCCATTGATGATGAGGGAGATGAGCATTTTTCACCTGTGGAGCGATTCACTTATGGGTCTCGTAGTGCGGTACAGATGCCTGACCCTCATCTCTTTCCTCAGCTCCCTGACGCCCCACACCCTCCACCTCAGACGCCGGCTACTTCTGCTGACATCATGGCCCTCCGTACCCAACTAACTGCTTTTGAGCAGCGCTTTGACTCCTTTGAGCATCGTGTGCTCGATCACCTGACCACATGCCTCCGGTCACTGGGAGTCAATCAGCCACACAGCTCAGTCCAGGAAACTCATGAGGGTGAAGATGAGGACGAGGACGAGAGTGAATCCGAGGGCAGCGAATCTGATGAGCAAGCCCGCGCGCGCCGCACGAAGTACAAAGAGGATTTGGTGCATTTGAACCAGGATGGAGGTGGCTCTGTTCAGAACGGTTCTGATGCTGGTGGTTCTGATGAGCACGGTTCTGCTGATGGTGACTCTGATGTGATGGAGGAGTGATCTGTTGGACTAGTTTGCCACATTAGTGATGTCGTGGTAGTTTTAGGAGTTGTCATGTTCTTCTTTACTAGATCTGTTGTGTATTTTGCCTCCCTTTTGTCCCACTGACTTGTGTATTGGTGCTTGACTGACTTATCCTGAGACATGCATGTTGCTCCCTTTGTGACTATACTTATCTCCCGTTTTGGCTATACTTGTTTTGATGACTTGTGTGATCTTTCTGTATCTCTTTGCTACATCTCCTCATTTCTTGGTCCACAGTGCGGACACTGTTTGTTTTAAGTTTGGGGGGAGAGATGTGATGAGTTTGAAACTTTGGAAACTTTTTGGCACTATGAATAAATTCTTTTTGTAAATAACAAGTGCACAAGGAATAGTTTTTGTTGTGGATGTTGAAATTGTGAGATTTGCATACCATACTTAAGTTGTTGCTTTAGTTTTTGAGGAGTGGACTATAAGTTCTCTTGAAATTTGCTAGAACGTTCAATGATCGCAATTAGTTGAATAACTGTGGGGTATAAGGAAAAATAGATATGTATGCATTGCATAACATGAGTTGTTACATTAAGGCAAATTTTTTGCATGATTCTAATGAGTAATTTGCGCACATTGGTGGTTAGGGTATTTGAAAGGGTTTGATGAAGGAAGATTTGCAATAAACCAAATATATGCATCTGTTTTCATTTGAAAATTTCAAAATTCCTTTTGGAAAACTTCAACATTTTTCACAAATTGCACATAACTTTGAAAAGTGATTGAGGCAGTTCTTAAATGCGATTGAGCCTTTCAAGCCATCCTTGATGATATCTATCCCATTTGCACCCTTTTTGAGCCTTATAAAGAAAAACCATGTGAAATTTCTTTTTGAAACCCACATCGGACTTAACCCTTATAGCCCGAAAAACCATGAACTACCTGAATCTTGAGATAATGTACATTTCATTAGTAGTGAGGATTAGTACGGTTGTTAAAGGTGTGTAAATGTAAGTGCATTGTGAGAAGGGAAATATTAGTTGTGAAAGAAAAGTTTGTACTCCTAAGTCAAGAAATGATGAATGAATTGCAAAAGAAAAAGAAAAAAGAAAAAGAAAAAAAAAGAAAAAAAGGAAGAAAAAGAGAAAAGTTGAAAAAGAAGAAAATGAGTATGAAAAAAAAAATGAATGAATGAATGATGCAATAAGACTAGGAGTACAAAGAATCAACTTGAGATAAGTTTGGGGGAATTTTGAGCTTTTTGAAAGAAAATTTTGTGTATGAGTGAATGGAATAGAATGTTAGTTATCTCAAGACATTTGAATTCCTTTTCCCATTCTTTCAAATAGCTAGCCACTTAAAAAACCCTTAGCCCCATTACAAGCCTTGAAAAGTCCTCTTGATTTTGAAGTTATGTGCTAAAAGTTTAAAATTGAGAAGAGTGAAGAAAGGAATGAGAAATTTGAAAAATGACAGCATATTCATGATTTGAGGTTATTGCAAAAGGACTAGAGAACTTGGAAGAATTCTTCTAACCTCATCACACACACACCTACTCATTGAATCTTGAAAAGCTTGTTTTAATGTAGCAAAACATTTATCCTTGCATACATCCTATGTTTTCCATACACCACATAGTGATGGCAACATATGAGAACAAATATTTCAATAAAGTAAAGTGAGCTTATAGTCAACTCCATAATCTTTTTGAAAATTTGCTTGAGGACAAACAAGAACTTAAGTTTGGGGGAGTGATAAACTCCACAATTTCACATATTTCACTTCACATTTATCTTGAATTGTACATGATTTTTGAGGATACATAGATAAAAATATACACAATTTGAGGTGAAATGAACAATACATGGAAATCATACTTTTGTGAAATTTGGAGTTAAATTGTTGTTTGTTTTGAGTGTAAAAGCTCATCAACCCTCTCTCTATCTTGTGTAGGAAGAGGTGCTCAAGTATAGGAGGAAGAAAAAATCAAGAGGATGAATAAGGGACCAAAAAGAAGCAGGAGAATTGACGAAACGCGATCGGTGCCCAAAACGGCGCCCATGGGCGCGCTGTTGGGCGCCACCGCGCCCAAAACGGCGCCCAGGGGCGCGCTGTTGGGCGCCGCCGCGCCCAAAATGGTGCCCGTGGGCGCGCTCTGGGCGCGCCCCTGGAAAAGACTGCATTCAGCTACCCGTTTTGACTGAATTTTACATGGTATAAAAGCTGAAACTTAGGGCACTTAGAGGGGACCGGAAAAGACGACTTGGCACACCTCTAGGGCACATTTTGGAGTCTTGAAGAGCTTGAAGATCATTGGGAAAGCTTGGGATTCAAGTGGGAAGCTTAGAGAGATTTGAGCTTTCTTCATTTGTGGTTGTATATCTTCTTCCCTCTTCTTCATATCTCTTCAATGAACTCCTTCATAATTTTAGGGTTTGTTTTATTTACATTTATGTGTAACTAAAACCCTAATCTAGGGTTGTTATGAACCTATTTATGGATTGAACCATCTACTCTCTCTTTCTTTAAGTAATTAATGAAGTATATGTGTAGTTTTTATCTTGCTCTCTATTTGTTTTAAGTGTTTGATCACCACTTAATTAGTTAAATGAAATATGACTTGGGAAAGTGTATTTTGTTTTAGAACTTGGATAAGAACATGTTAAACTTGAAGTTTATGGTTTTAAATGGAAGGTTTGTTGATAACATAGAGATATAGTTATTGACCTAACATAGTCATAATTAGGGTGGTTAAGGAAAAGAGCTAGCATTTATTGTGACAAGAGATTGTGCAATAAATGCTAGCATAAATTTGATCTTGACTTGGGAAAGCTTTTTCAAATGATTTTGAACCCTAGACTTGCACATATTTTCATCTAATCACTTAAAGAAAAGAGGGAAACCTTGGTTCATGAAGTAAATAGGGGATTAGCAACTCTAGGCCTTAATTATCATAGTTAAATCGTGTTTGAACTCCAACTCTTTTACACTTATTTTCCAAACTCTTTTCTTAATTGAACAACAACTCTCAATATGTTTTTACTTCAGGTAATTGGGCATGCAATTAGTGCTAATCACTTTGTTTAAACTATAATCTCTGCGGATCGACACTTTTTCTATACTACACTTGACGACCCGTATGCTTACGGAAGCGCTCCAAATCCGCGTTAAGTCAGTCATTGATAAGGATTCCTCATTCTTCCTTCATAGAATTGGACTTAGTAAATTAATCTTATCACAATTTAGAATTTCAATTTTAGGATTCGATACTCCTTTGCAATCAGTTAGTTATATATGATCCCATTAATTGTATAAAATATTGATCAAAATATATTCAGTCATAATTCATCATTTTTGTGGTCATTAATGAATTAGAACTCTATAGGAAGTCAAATAGATATTTGAGTAGCTCGCAGTTTTGTAATTAAGATCTTTATATAATTAATAAGTATATTAGCGCTAAATTAAATAAAGGGGTTATAACAATGTCTAATTGACTAATTATATGAGATTCCAATAATAAAACATTGGACTCATTGATTATTGTAACACCCTAATTTCTAGATTGAGAATAAAAAGGAATTAATTATAGTTTTATGATGTCATTAGTAAATTAAAAATCTTTGTTAATTAATAAATGTGAATAAATATATTTTTAAGAAATTAATGTCTATTTTCTTTAGAAATGAAAGGGAAATAGTAAGAGATTAGATTATTGATTGGAAATCTTATGTAAGACACATTGAGGTCTAGACATTATTTTGGTGAAATAAAATATATGAAATAATGAAAAGATTCAATTTTGTTATTCATCTTTAATTAAGTAGAAAGTAAGAAAGTGTATAAAAGGGTAGAAGGAGGGGCAAAATGGTCAAATGCATTAGGCAAACCATTTTTAAATACTTCATTTCTCTTCTTATTCTAGAACCATCTCCTTGCCTCCCAAAAAAAAAAGAAAAAAAAAACACACGACACATGCAAAAAAAAACAACAAAAGGGACCATTCATCTCTTCCACCCTTCTCCATTTTTCCGGCGCCGCCGCGCCGCGCCGCTCTGCCGGCGACTTCGACGACGGCAGTGAGGGGAGCTACCTTGGCTCCTCCTTCTTGTTCCTAGTCTTTTTCCTTACTCTTTTCTTGTATGTTTGTGTATGATATAAAAGAAGGAAGAAAGAACTCAAGTGAGAATTTTCCGGCGATTTGCGGTGTTTTCCGACGAGTCTCCGACAATCATATAGAGTATGTAAGCTCCCTTAATCTTTTTCTATCATATGGTTAATTTCTAGGGTTTTCATTTGGAAAATTTGGGGATTTTGATGTAAATCAATTTCTGTGCCGATTAGGTTGAAATTCGCTGTCCCAAATTCAAATTGAAGTAGTTACTAACTAGTCTATGGGTTAGGGTTGTTTGATATGAGGTTAAAATGAAGTTTGATCAAATTAAAGTGTTAATAAGTTAGGGTTTAAAGGGGATTTCGAAAATACAATAAGGTTTCTTGGTATTGGCGGTTTTGACTTGTTTAATCATGTTATATGATGATGATAATTCAATTAAGTTGGTTAGGGATAATCCTATATGAGATTCTGCTTGCTTAATGTGCCTTACGATCAATTGGGGAAATTAGATCATTTAAATATGACTTTTTTTTTAACTTGTTTGATGGTTTCTATAAGGTAAATAATGTCCAATGATAATGTTTATAGGTTTTGATCGATTAGATTTACACTTTCAGCGATTTTGTTTTGTTTTATGGCCTAGCTTTGGGCATGAATTGGAGCTGTTTGATTTGATTAAGGATAATAAAGATTATGGATAAGATTTATATCAAGAAACATATGAGGGATCGAGTTTAGTTGTAGTTTACCTAAGTTCAATATTTTGTTACATGGTTTCATTAAATGGATTGGCTTGGTTGGAATTACAATCGTGAGAAGTCTTGATCCTAAAAGTTTGGGACGTGACTAAGAGTCTCTTAGAGCTGTATGTCATCGTTGTAGGCTGGATTGATTGGTTGTGTATTTAAATGTTGAATTTTCAGATTTGAGACTACAAATTTTGAGGAATGTATTAATTATTGATATGTGGTGAAATTTCTGGTTTGATAACACCATTGATAAATCTGATTATTGTTTTAGCTTTTGGGAATTAACATGGTAAAATATGTCCGTTGGGAATTGTATGAAGAGATTAGTGGTATATGGATTTTGAGGATAGTATGCAAGTTGCATAGTGAAGTTGAAATGATTTTGGTGTTCTTTTCTTGCATAGATTAAATCATGGGTGTAACGGGCTGTTTATATATGAGTATTCTAAAATTTGGGTGCGCTAGTGTGTGTGTTAAATTTTCTGTCACAATTACGCTATAGCTGAGTTGATGTTGGGATAAGAGTTAAGATTAGAGAATAAGTAGTTGTATCCAAGCATGATAGAGTTCTAAAGATGAAAAACTTATTTGATAATTGACGTTTGATTTAGGTGTATTCTGATTTACTTTGACTGTTGTTAAAAGTAGAGAAGAAAGTTTGGAAGAAGAAATGATTTCTCTTATTTTATTGATTATAGAGTGGTAGTGAGGCTACATTATATAGGAAGAGAAGAGGAAATAAAAATAGAAAATACATAAATGCATATCAAAGAGATTATGCATATCAGATACATATCAAAGAGATTCTAACATATCATATAAGAGAGATTCTAACACTCCCCCTCAAGCTGGAGAATATATGTCAAGCATTCCCAGCATGCTTCGGAATCTCTCAAATGTAGGTCGGTCAAGTGGTTTAGTCATCATATCACCAATCTGCTCAGAAGAACGGACATATGTCAATGCCATGATCCCCGCCTCTACTTTCTCCTTAATGTAATGTCTATCAATTTCGACATGTTTAGTTCGATCATGATAAACAGGATTCCTGGTCATTTCAATGCTGGACTTGTTATCACACCATATTTGCAGTGGGCCATCAAAAGGAATTCTCAATTCATGTAGTAATCTGATGATCCAGATTCCTTCGCATACACCAAGACATGCAGCTCTTAACTCAGCTTCACAACTACTTCGTGATACAATGGTCTGCTTCTTGCTTCTCCAAGTAACTAAGTTTCCCCAGAGATATGAGCAATAACCTGTGATAGATCTTCCAGTTTCTAGGCCTCTTGCAAGACTTGCATCAGTATAAATCTCCAAGTTCCTAGCTGTCCCTTTCTTAAAGAATATTCCTCTACCTGGATTTCCCTTCAAGTACCCAAGTATTCTCATAAATGCATCCATATGCTCCTTTTGTGGTTGGTGCATGAATTGACTTACCATTCCCACAGCAAAACTGATATCCGGACGTGTATGAGTCAAGTATATCAATTTCCCAACAAGTCTCCGATATCTCTCAATGTGAGCAGGAACTCCCTTTTCCTTTATTTCTAGTTTGCATTGGTCATCCATAGGTGTCTCCTCCGGTTTTGCGCCTAGCATCCCGGTCTCATGTAGCAAGTCTAGTGTGTACTTGCGCTGGGACACATTAATGCCTTTCCTGCTTCTGGTTATCTCCATGCCAAGTAAGTATCTCATCTGACCAAGATCCTTCACCTGAAATTCACTTGCTAGAGCTTGTTTCAGCTGAGCTATGGAGCTTTCATCGTTTCCTGTAATAACAATGTCATCAACAAAAACAATTAAAATTGTCACTTTTTCACCATTATGTTTAGTGAACAAGGTGTGATCTGCTTGCCCCTGAACAAAGGTCATCTTCTTCAGCACTCTAGAGAATCTGTCAAACCAGGCTCTTGGAGACTGTTTCAATCCATACAAAGACTTCTTCAACCTGCACACAGTGTTATTAGGAGCTTTGACACCCTCTGGAACTTCCATGTACACTTTTTCCTCTAAGTCACCATTTAAAAAGGCATTTTTAATGTCTAATTGATGTAATGACCAATCCAGGTTGGCTGCAATAGAAAGAAGTATGTTGATGGTACTAAACTTGGCAACTGGAGTGTAACACCCCAAATTTTAAAATAGAATAAATAAGGCAATATTTAGAATCTTGATGTATTATTTAGTATGTAAAAATTTTCAGAAATAAATTTGAGAACTAAAACATATCTAGATAAATTATATTGGGACTCAAAATATCTCAAAACTTATCTCTTTCTCACAAATTCTATCCTCTCCCAAACTATCCTCTCCAAAATTAACCCAAACCATTCATTTATCCATTACTTTATTAAATTTCTCTTTATCCTTATCTCTTTTCATTTTTCACCATTATCCCTTGTTTATTTTTATTTAAAATAGTCCCTCCACCCAATCTTCTTCATCACTCTCAACTCCTTTCTCTCGTCACTGCTTCCCCCCCTTCCTCACAATCACTTCTCACCTCACTCTTTTCTCTCTCTCATCACCATCACCACCGATTCCCTTCTCTCCTCCAACCTCTTCATGTTCACTCTACGTTTATCTCTTCCAGCAATTTCTCCTTCCTTTCTCTCCCCGACGACAGCGGCGGTGATTCACGGTGGCGCCGGCCTCCGTTTAGCAGACAGAACCGGATTTGAGTTTAGGTGAAGCCCCTTTCTCCATTTCTCTTTCTTTCCTAGCGATTCAGCCGAGATTGAGAGTGAGGTCCGATTTAAGTTTTAGGATTTGGGGTTCAAAACTTCAAATTAGTTGTTGTATGAGTCTATTAAAGTTGAGTTTAGTAAGTTCATGTTTGATTTTGTTTCTGGATGGTTGTTGTGCTGATTTTCTCTCTTCTCTGTTATCTGATTTGTTGGTCTTAAATTTGCTAAAATCTTGATGAAACATAAAAGAAGAATTAAGCTAATATATTTGATTGCATGTTCAATTTCGTTTTTCTTCCTCTGCTTGTAATTGACCATTGTTCAGCCCTTCCATTTATTCATTTAACATTAAATTAGTCACTGTACGAATGCTTTTAGGGTCAATTATATTATTTGAATTGATTTGCATGAAGAGTTCTTGAGTTCAAGTGATTGTTAAAATTCTCTTGCTTGGTGATGCTGTTTTCTGTTTTGGGAGAGTTTATGCTACATATTCTTGGAAATTTTTAAATTTGATATGGTAAATTATATAAAGTTATGAAGCTGAAATTTGTATTTTCTTCATGTCCTGTTTTGGTCTGAAATGTTTTAGAATCAAACTAATAAAGCTTGAATAGAAATAGGATTGAGTCAATACATTTAAATGCGCATCAAGTTTTTGTAAACTCTTTGGGTTTTGTTGGACTTCATTTATGCAATTTGAGTGTATACTATGTATGGCTTGTAACTTGGTGACGAGATAAAGTTAGAAACAATGATTGTATAGGCATGAATTGTGCTTTTCCTTGCTGAATTTAGTGAAGTGAATTGTATAAAAGTATAATGATTAAAAGGAAATGTTTTAGGGCTGATTGCATGTGATTAGTATGATATGAGTATGATTGATTAATGAGAGAAGGAATTGATTTCCCTTGTGATTGTTAAGTTGAACATGTTGATCTTTTGAATATTGATTTTGTTGATTAATAAATTAAATGATAGTGCAAACATGAAGGGGAAGGGTAGTGGTATAAGTATCAAGACACGTGAGAGACGTCAAACTGTTACTTGATTTAAAAAATGATTTTAACATGTCATTCATATTTATTAAAATTTAGGAGTGGATGAGGATTGGTTCTTGTGACACCAAGAAGTTCAAGAATGAGGTGATTTGTAATTGCTTGGAGTACAGGTAGTAGTTTTGTTTATTATGATGTATGAGAATTGCATGAAGCATGTTTTAAATTCATATCACATCAGGGCCGAAAGGTCGCTCTAATAACCTCAGGGCCGAAAGGTCGCTCTAATCCTGTCAGAACAGTGAGTTTATCGGAGTTCTCCATGACTAGAGGTTCGCTACTTCTAGTTCAATTGATATAACTGAAAAGTTATATTCATGACATATGCCACACAATCAGGAAAATAAATTTACATTGTTGTGTGAGCAGCAGGATTATGGTTAATCAGACAATCTAAATCACAATCTCTGTTTATGAGTTCATCAATTGTTATGCATGATAATAAATGATAACTACTATTGGGATTCTTTGAATCTCACTGTTTTTCAAACAAAACTTTTACAGATAAGCAGTTCAGGATAGGAAGGATGCTTGATAGGCCCGAAGAAGATGAGTGAGATAGATTTTGTGATATATGTTGTACTATACAAGCTCATAGCTTGTGATTTATTAGGTAAAGTCTATCCCTTGTGATAGGCAAATTATATTTAGACAGAATTGTAGTAATTAAATTTAAATATGACAGGTTTGTATTTACATTAGGCTGTTCAGGTGTAGATTTAGCTATTTAATGGATTTATAAACCACTGCGGATTTCAGGGAACATTTATATTTTTAAAGTTGTGTAGAAGCCCAAGTTTACGCGGAAAAATATTTCATACATGTTTCAAAGAGAAATGTTTTAATTCATTCGTATTTTTGGGCTTCTAACATTATAAAGTGGTTATAAATTGATTAAATTGCTATAAATATAGTAGGAAAAAGCTAGGATGTTACATTTGGTATCAGAGCAAAGTTTCTGGCATAGTTTAGCTGAAATACTTTGCTCTGAAGTTAGATAGTTATAGATACTATTAGAACACCTTTAGTAAACCTTAGGAGCCACTATGATAGGAATAGATAAAGAGGTAGTAGAAGTTCATTGGTAGAAAACCAAATGACTAAGTATTAGGTGAAGCTGTTAGGATGTAGAATTGTGAGGTTGCAAGGGCTTATGAGTATTCTTTTAGAGTCATTAGCAAATGAAATTTAAAATTTGATCTATAGATAATCTTTGGAATATGTTTAACTTAGAAGAAATGATATTAAAAATATTTACAAGTAAGCTTATTAGATAAATAATGAAATAGAGATATAATTTAGTCAAAACACTATAAGAAGTAATTATTGAGAGGATTTACGAAATAAGGATTTTTCTCTGGGATCTCGAATATAATTATGGTCCGGAACATAATCATAGTCGAGGTATCATTGAAAACCTTATGGGTTAAGGGAAACACATACACTTTGAAAATGATGAGATACTAAATGTAGATTGAAGTAGGGAAAACTAATTTACAGAAAGAAAAGAAAAGAGTTGAAATAAGGATGTAAAAGAAACTTAATTGATTCATGGTTAATTAGGGGTATTTGAACATGTAGAAAGATATAATGGGAAGCTATGATGTTGACAATTAAAAGTCGTAAACTGATTCTGGTTATATTCTTATGCTTTGAGCTTGTCTGATGTGTATGTGAAGTGTTTTGGTGATGTTGTCCTAATGTGATTTTGAATTCTGATTGGTGTGTAAGAAATTTTTTTTGTGTTTTGTATTTGAGTTGTTAGGGTATTGTAAGAGTTTAAAACAGAAGGGTAGTCGCATTCAATTTCGAGGACGAAATTATTTTAGGGGGAGAGAATTGTAACACCCCAAATTTTAAAATAGAATAAATAAGGCAATATTTAGAATCTTGATGTATTATTTAGTATGTAAAAATTTTCAGAAATAAATTTGAGAACTAAAACATATCTAGATAAATTATATTGGGACTCAAAATATCTCAAAACTTATCTCTTTCTCACAAATTCTATCCTCTCCCAAACTATCCTCTCCAAAATTAACCCAAACCATTCATTTATCCATTACTTTATTAAATTTCTCTTTATCCTTATCTCTTTTCATTTTTCACCATTATCCCTTGTTTATTTTTATTTAAAATAGTCCCTCCACCCAATCTTCTTCATCACTCTCAACTCCTTTCTCTCGTCACTGCTTCCCCCCCTTCCTCACAATCACTTCTCACCTCACTCTTTTCTCTCTCTCATCACCATCACCACCGATTCCCTTCTCTCCTCCAACCTCTTCATGTTCACTCTACGTTTATCTCTTCCAGCAATTTCTCCTTCCTTTCTCTCCCCGACGACAGCGGCGGTGATTCACGGTGGCGCCGGCCTCCGTTTAGCAGACAGAACCGGATTTGAGTTTAGGTGAAGCCCCTTTCTCCATTTCTCTTTCTTTCCTAGCGATTCAGCCGAGATTGAGAGTGAGGTCCGATTTAAGTTTTAGGATTTGGGGTTCAAAACTTCAAATTAGTTGTTGTATGAGTCTATTAAAGTTGAGTTTAGTAAGTTCATGTTTGATTTTGTTTCTGGATGGTTGTTGTGCTGATTTTCTCTCTTCTCTGTTATCTGATTTGTTGGTCTTAAATTTGCTAAAATCTTGATGAAACATAAAAGAAGAATTAAGCTAATATATTTGATTGCATGTTCAATTTCGTTTTTCTTCCTCTGCTTGTAATTGACCATTGTTCAGCCCTTCCATTTATTCATTTAACATTAAATTAGTCACTGTACGAATGCTTTTAGGGTCAATTATATTATTTGAATTGATTTGCATGAAGAGTTCTTGAGTTCAAGTGATTGTTAAAATTCTCTTGCTTGGTGATGCTGTTTTCTGTTTTGGGAGAGTTTATGCTACATATTCTTGGAAATTTTTAAATTTGATATGGTAAATTATATAAAGTTATGAAGCTGAAATTTGTATTTTCTTCATGTCCTGTTTTGGTCTGAAATGTTTTAGAATCAAACTAATAAAGCTTGAATAGAAATAGGATTGAGTCAATACATTTAAATGCGCATCAAGTTTTTGTAAACTCTTTGGGTTTTGTTGGACTTCATTTATGCAATTTGAGTGTATACTATGTATGGCTTGTAACTTGGTGACGAGATAAAGTTAGAAACAATGATTGTATAGGCATGAATTGTGCTTTTCCTTGCTGAATTTAGTGAAGTGAATTGTATAAAAGTATAATGATTAAAAGGAAATGTTTTAGGGCTGATTGCATGTGATTAGTATGATATGAGTATGATTGATTAATGAGAGAAGGAATTGATTTCCCTTGTGATTGTTAAGTTGAACATGTTGATCTTTTGAATATTGATTTTGTTGATTAATAAATTAAATGATAGTGCAAACATGAAGGGGAAGGGTAGTGGTATAAGTATCAAGACACGTGAGAGACGTCAAACTGTTACTTGATTTAAAAAATGATTTTAACATGTCATTCATATTTATTAAAATTTAGGAGTGGATGAGGATTGGTTCTTGTGACACCAAGAAGTTCAAGAATGAGGTGATTTGTAATTGCTTGGAGTACAGGTAGTAGTTTTGTTTATTATGATGTATGAGAATTGCATGAAGCATGTTTTAAATTCATATCACATCAGGGCCGAAAGGTCGCTCTAATAACCTCAGGGCCGAAAGGTCGCTCTAATCCTGTCAGAACAGTGAGTTTATCGGAGTTCTCCATGACTAGAGGTTCGCTACTTCTAGTTCAATTGATATAACTGAAAAGTTATATTCATGACATATGCCACACAATCAGGAAAATAAATTTACATTGTTGTGTGAGCAGCAGGATTATGGTTAATCAGACAATCTAAATCACAATCTCTGTTTATGAGTTCATCAATTGTTATGCATGATAATAAATGATAACTACTATTGGGATTCTTTGAATCTCACTGTTTTTCAAACAAAACTTTTACAGATAAGCAGTTCAGGATAGGAAGGATGCTTGATAGGCCCGAAGAAGATGAGTGAGATAGATTTTGTGATATATGTTGTACTATACAAGCTCATAGCTTGTGATTTATTAGGTAAAGTCTATCCCTTGTGATAGGCAAATTATATTTAGACAGAATTGTAGTAATTAAATTTAAATATGACAGGTTTGTATTTACATTAGGCTGTTCAGGTGTAGATTTAGCTATTTAATGGATTTATAAACCACTGCGGATTTCAGGGAACATTTATATTTTTAAAGTTGTGTAGAAGCCCAAGTTTACGCGGAAAAATATTTCATACATGTTTCAAAGAGAAATGTTTTAATTCATTCGTATTTTTGGGCTTCTAACATTATAAAGTGGTTATAAATTGATTAAATTGCTATAAATATAGTAGGAAAAAGCTAGGATGTTACATGGAGCAAACGTCTCCTCGTAATCAATGCCATATGTCTGAGTGTACCCCTTTGCAACTAATCTGGCCTTATACTTGTCGATGCTCCCATCAGGATTAAATTTTGGAGTAAATATCCACCTGCATCCAACTGCCTTCTTCCCTCTCGGAAGATTTGTAATCTCCCATGTTTTATTCTCTTTGAGAGCCCTCAACTCCTCTTCTGTAGCTAACTTCCAATTAGGATCAGTCATAGCTTGTTGGAAAGTGTGTGGGATTTTCACCTGAGCAGTGTTAATTACAAAGCTCTGCATCTTTGCAGACAGATTACCATAAGAAACAAATTTCTGAATAGGATGTTGAGTACAAGATCTTACCCCCTTTCGCAGAGCAATAGGCCAGCCCATCTCTTCAAGATCTATTCTCGAGTCAGATTCATGGTCATTCCTCGGAGCGGAAGGAACTCTACTATCAGTTGCTTCATTGCCTGATTGTAATTCCTCATCATGTTGATCTTCAGAGACCATCTCAGTATTGATTTCAGCATTGTTTTCCACTCTGGGTTGAGAATTGTGCTCACTAAGGTTGTCCTGGGTGATTTCTATTTCTAGGATGGTTATGGCTCTTTCAGAGTCTACTGGGTTGGATGTCATTTCAGGGTAAACTAAGATCTCTTGTTCAAGGCTTGACTTAGGTGTGGGATTCACAATTAGCCATTTTGTACCATCACTCTCCCCCTGAATGGGTAATTTGGGATAGTATGCCTCACTCTCGTAAAACACTACATCCTTTGAGACAATGGTTTTTCGGGTGATTGGACTGTAGCATTTATAACCCTTTTGACTTGGAGAATACCCAACAAATATACATATTTCTGCTCTAGGATCAAGTTTGCCCTCAGTCTGTTAGTGAACAAACACGACACACCCAAAAGTTTTTGGAGGTAAGGTATGAATGAGTGGAGAGTTGGGGTAGCTTTCAAGGAGTTTCTGTATAGGAGTGGAGAAGTTGAGAACTTTGGATGGCATACGATTGATAAGGTAGGCAGCGGTAAGAATGACATCTCCCCAGAATATTTTAGGGACATTTCTTTCTATCATAATGACTCTAGTTACTTCTAGGAGGTGTCTATTCTTCCTTTCAGCCACTCCATTCTGCTGAGGGGTGTACACACAAGAGGTTTGGTGGTGAATACCTTGCTTGGTTAGAAACTCTTTCATAGAACTACTTAAGTATTCCTTAGCATTATCACTCCTTAAAATTTGGATAGAGGTGTGGAATTGGGTTTTTACATAAGAGTAGAAACTTTGGAATATTTGGTTCACTTTAGATTTTTCTTTCATTAGGTAAACCCATGTAGTTCTAGTGTGATCATCAATAAAGGTTATGAACCATCTGGCATTGGCTTGGGTTTTGGTTTTAGCAGGCCCCCAAATGTCACTATGGATTATTGTGAAGGGTGTGGTCGGCTTATAGGATAGTTGAGGATAGGTGGATCGTTTTTGCTGTGCGAGTTGGCAAGTTTCACAAGAAAATGGTACTGAATTTTTATTGAATAGACATAGAAACAAATGCTTCATATAATCAAAACTTGGATGGCCTAACCTTTGGTGCCACAAAAGAACATCTTCATTATTGGAATGCGAGCTAACAAGTGCCTTATTTGCTTCTCGTTTCCTTCGGTTAGAGCCTTCAAGATAATAGAGTCCATCCCATTCCTTAGAATTGCCAATCGTCCTCCTCGAGTTTAAATCCTGAAAAGTACACCCACTTTCATCAAAGATCACTCTACATCTCTTGCCTTTAATTAATTTACTCACAGATATCAGATTACAAGTAAGCGCAGGAACAAAGAGAACATTGTGAACTTCTAAGTGTTCTGTCAACAAAACAGAACCAATTCCTGCAACTTTTGTAACAACTCCATTTGCAACTTTAACTCTAAGATTTTCCGGACATAATCTAAGAGTTTTGAATAAACCTCTGTTTCCACTCATATGATCTGTAGCTCCTGAGTCAACGATCCATGTATCATCAGCAGTCATAGTAGTATTAAGGGCTATTATGGAATTACCTAACTGAACAAGGTTTACATTTGATTTGTAATCGATAATCATCAGCTGAGGCTCTGACATAAGTTCTGGTGCTTCTTCAGGCTTCACTGAACCTTTTGAGGAGCTACCCATTAGAGCTATAGGATGAGAATCTGATTTGTCAAATTTTGAAGGAGCTAATGCGGCTGACAGTGGTGGAAAAACAGGCTGAAAACGCGTTTCTGGAATTTTCGGAGCTCCGGCGGTCGTGGACGGTGGCGCGTGGATTTCACGCGCCGGAGGTGTGGTGGCGCGTGGGGGCCACGCGCCGTTGCTGTGGCGGCGCGTGAAGGCCACACGTCGCTCAGAATGACGCCAGGACGGAGGTTTTGGCCGAACTCGGCCTCGCGAACTCAGCGGTGGTGGCGGTGTCGTGCGACGCGCCATGGATTGCTCCAGATCTACACCGGCCGAATTATTTTGTCTCTCTCTCTCTCTCTCTCTGCGATCTCAGCGGGAACGAACCATTCTCCTCAGATTCGAACGAGGCTCTGGTACCATGTTAAAAGTAGAGAAGAAAGTTTGGAAGAAGAAATGATTTCTCTTATTTTATTGATTATAGAGTGGTAGTGAGGCTACATTATATAGGAAGAGAAGAGGAAATAAAAATAGAAAATACATAAATGCATATCAAAGAGATTATGCATATCAGATACATATCAAAGAGATTCTAACATATCATATCAGAGAGATTCTAACAACTGTGCCTACTAATTTCTGTTTGTTCTTCTAGCTTGTTTCCTCTTGGCATGGGTGGTGGGATATGGGTTGCCAATAACTTTATATTTCTTATTCCCTATATTTGTTCAGATGCTAGTGTGAGTGATAGCATGGAATGAATGTAAATGTCAGTTAAGGTATTGTCATCGGAAATGCATGGGTTAGATTGTTTTTATTGTGCTTAGACTTATATGTGGGTGTGTATCTTGGATGACCATTTTATATGTTTCTTTGAAGCTTAGACTTTTGGTGAAATGGATATTTGAATTTTGGCCTGTTGGGCTGTTTGATTAAGCTGAAAATATGTGCACGTGTGAAGTTACTTTCAATTTACTCTAGCCATCTAATATGGTTTATGATATTTTTGTAGATTTTTGTTTTACTAATTGGAATAATGTGATTGTTGAATTTATTTTGGATTTGAACGGTTGAGGTTTTATTTGAGACTGATTGGATTGCAAACTTGAAAGTTTGGGTTATTTTGCCTAATAAGGAGAAATTGAGACTACTCACTGGTATTTTGGATATTACTACACATGTATTATTAGAGGTTGTGAGTTGATTTAAAATGAGGAAATGTTCTTGAACAAATATATATATTTTTGAGGAACTAGACACAAAGCGCTTGTTTCGTGACTTCGTGTCACGCTTGTTTCGTAGCTTTGCTACGCTTGTTTCGTGACTTCGTGTCACGCTTGTTTCGTGGTTTTACCACGCCTGAAATGTTTTCGTAGACTCGAGGTACGCTGGAACTTTTTTCGTAGTCTCGAGGTACGCTTGAACTGTTTTCGTATACTCGAGCTACGCTTGAAATGTTTTCGTAGTCTCAAGCTTCGCTTGAACTGTTTTCGTAGTCTTGAGCTACGCTCGACTTGTTTTCGTAACCTCGAGCTACGCTTGTTTCGTGACTTCGTGTCACGCTTGTTTCGTGGTTTTGCCACGCTTGGTTAGTTACCCTCGTGTGACTCTGTGTCCACGCTTGTTTCGTAGTCTCGAGCTACGCTGGTTTTTCGTGGCCTTCGGGCTGCGCTTGACTTGTAGATTTCGAGCTGCGCTTGTTTCGTGGCCTCTGTGCTGCGCTTGTTATTCGCTGCGTGTCAGTTCCTCTATAAAAGTAAGCTTTTCATAAAAAAATGTGTTTTCATATTTATTTTATATTATTTGGACTAAGTTGTTTTCTTAAGATATGTTTATTGGTTAAGGTGGAATTGTATCTTATATATATTGTGAGATTAATATCAATAAAACTATTTTCATCCTTAGACATTACAAGTATTTTATTAATTTGAATATGACTATGAATTTTGAGAAATGTGGCAGTGACACAATATGTGTCCAAACTTCAACGATGAAGATGAATATTTTGTGAATGGTAACGATATCTATTGTATTAATGTTTTTAAATGTGAAGGTTGTTTGAGGAATCATCTCGTATTTAAACAATTCAATATGGGTAAAAGAGTTGTCGAATGACTTACTATAAAAGAGTTTGGTTCATATGCACGTGTTTCACTTTTAAACTTGAAAGTGTCATTATGTTTCTTGTACGACAGTTTTAGTACCTTGAAGATGGGTAGTTAAGTACCTAAATTCGTTTCGGGAGACCTTTTGGATGTTTGTTAGTAATGACTCTCAGAGGGTTTGACCATGAACTAGTAATATGATTGAAATTTTGTGATGGGCGAAAGATAAGGGAGAAAGAGGAGTAGCTTTTATGGGTATGTATGCAATATTATTGTGCCTGGACTCAAGCAAAATTCTCTATCCTTGTATTTTTATTTCTCTGTGGATGGGTATGTTCTAATTTTGTTGTATATATAATATATAATACTTTGTATTTCAGATTGAAGAATGTAGATAGACACATCTTGCTTTAGGATGATAGAAGGTAAAAGTAAAATTTTATACACATTTTCACTGTAAATAATAGATACCTTAACATTCACTTTCCTTGTGTGTTACCTTTATATGCATTGAGATGTAAATGCTATAGCCAAATGTTTAAAATGGTAAATTTTTGGAAATAGAAATGTACGCTTAAAATGTCTATAGTTAATTGGAATGGCTTACGAAGTGAGATTTGGTCAATACTTCGTGCCGGTCACGCGATAGAACTTCAGGGCGTGACAATTTGGTATCAGAGCATAGGTTTAGGTATGCACTGGGAGTTACTTCTAACGTCTTACTGAACTTATAATGAAATTACTTATTGTTTTTAGTGGAGATAGGGCTGATAATGAATTTAGAGACTTGATAATGTGTGTTTGCTTTAGAGTATGTGTTAAGCAATGAAATAAAAATTATTGATCGGCAAACGATTGCATTTGCCTAGTAATGAAATCTTGTGATAGATAAGATATATTGTGTGATATAAAAGTTGAGTGCATACTCTATGTGATGAGATTCAGTTTGATTGTATAATTGAGCATAAATGATATGATTAGTATTGCGAAGTAAAAATATATATGTGCCTTTTGTTTATTAGGATATTTGAACTGAGAGTTTAACAAAGTTTCAACTAGAATAACAATTTATCTCAATTTCGAGGACGAAATTATTTAAGGGGGAGAGAAATGTAACACCCTAATTTCTAGATTGAGAATAAAAAGGAATTAATTATAGTTTTATGATGTCATTAGTAAATTAAAAATCTTTGTTAATTAATAAATGTGAATAAATATATTTTTAAGAAATTAATGTCTATTTTCTTTAGAAATGAAAGGGAAATAGTAAGAGATTAGATTATTGATTGAAAATCTTATGAAAGACACATTGAGGTCTAGACATTATTTTGGTGAAATAAAATATATGAAATAATGAAAAGATTCAATTTTGTTATTCATCTTTAATTAAGTAGAAAGTAAGAAAGTGTATAAAAGGGTAGAAGGAGGGGCAAAATGGTCAAATGCATTAGGCAAACCATTTTTAAATACTTCATTTCTCTTCTTATTCTAGAACCATCTCCTTGCCTCCCAAAAAAAAAAGAAAAAAAAACACACGACACATGCAAAAAAAAACAACAAAAGGGACCATTCATCTCTTCCACCCTTCTCCATTTTTCCGGCGCCGCCGCGCCGCGCCGCTCTGCCGGCGACTTCGACGACGGCAGTGAGGGGAGCTACCTTGGCTCCTCCTTCTTGTTCCTAGTCTTTTTCCTTACTCTTTTCTTGTATGTTTGTGTATGATATAAAAGAAGGAAGAAAGAACTCAAGTGAGAATTTTCAGGCGATTTGCGGTGTTTTCCGACGAGTCTCCGACAATCATATAGAGTATGTAAGCTCCCTTAATCTTTTTCTATCATATGGTTAATTTATAGGGTTTTCATTTGGAAAATTTGGGGATTTTGATGTAAATCAATTTCTGTGCCGATTAGGTTGAAATTCGCTGTCCCAAATTCAAATTGAAGTAGTTACTAACTAGTCTATGGGTTAGGGTTGTTTGATATGAGGTTAAAATGAAGTTTGATTGTAACACCCCAAAATTTCTAAAAGAATAAATAAGGCAATATTTGGAATCTTGAGGTATTATTTAGTATTTAAGAAATTTTAGAAATAAATTTGAGAATTAAAACATACCTAGAGAAATCATATTAGGACCCAAAATATCTTTTGAAACTAATCCTTATCCAACTAACATGAGCACATCTTTATTTAACCACTTCCACTCATTAAAATGAATATCCCTAATTTTCTTTTAAACCTTATTTCTTCCAATTTTCTCAACCACATCTTCTCTTCATATATATCATATATACATACCATTCATCCTCATCCTCACCACCCTTTCATTTCTCATCACCGACACCCTCCCTCTTCTTCGACATTCATTCTTTCACTCTTGACAAGCTCACCATCACTCTTTCTCTCACCACTATCTCTTTCTCTTCCACTCCTACACACTAAATAGTTTTATTAATCTCTCCATTACCCTCCCTTCTTTCTTCTTCAAATCCTTCCTCGGTGGCCCATCACTAGCGACGGAGAAGTTCAAGGCGAGCTTCTTCATTTTCTTCTCCTCTTGGCCGATTGAGTGAGTTGGGGGAAGGAATCAATTCAGATTATTAGCTTTCCCCAAACCCATAGTTCATCCTCACCATCTCCTTTCTTTCTCTCCTAGCTATCTATGGCATCTTACAGTCACTAGGGACGACAAGGACACACACACAGAGGTTGGGTTAGTCTTAGGTGAGTTTCTTTTCCTCTCTTCTTCTCTCTTTGGCCGATTCAAGTGAGGTTTGGGAAGTGTTTTAATAAACTGAAATTATATAAGGAATCTCACACCCATTTAAATGAAGTTTGAGTTTTAGTTTTAGTTGTGAAGTTGTTGAAAAGGTTTCGTTTTTAGAGATGATTTTGGTTAGCTTTTTCTCTTTAAAAACTCCAAGTTTTGTCTCTGTTTGTGTATGATGCTGCTTGTACGTTTTTGTGGCATATGATTCCCTTGACATGATTGAAGAGTGTATAAATTGATTAGTTATTGTGTATGATGGGTCTCTATTTGCACATGAGATTTTGTTCTTTTTTGTTGCCCTGTTCTGTTCAGTTAGGCCCTGAGAGGGAAGGATTTATTGGTTTTCAACAAGGATTAGAGCTTAAATATGTAATTACATTGTTAACTTATGTTTTGATTGAAACGAATATTTTTTTTATTCTACCTGCCCTCTTGATCAGCCTTTCAAAGAAAAGGAATAATTGAAATTGTTAAGATTGAAATAGAGTAGTCATTTTCATGCGAAGTATCAGTTTTAAACTTAGGTATTGACTTTTGTGAAAGATTTTCATAGTGGGCAGTCTTTAGGCTTACTATGTGAAGCTTTAAGTGTTCGGAAAGTATGTCTTGGAAGATAAAAGTGAAACTGAATCTTCCAAGATTGTTGCAAAAGGTTTTGAAAGGGAGTTTGTTGACATTTGATGATATATGGTCGAGTTGAATGGGATATGGAGTTGTATTATTTCTTCTCTTTTCTTGCTATGTTCTTTATAATATGAAATGTTGATAGGATAAGAATAGAATTAGTGATGTTGGTTTTATATTAAGTTTCTTTGTTCTAGTGTTTGTATTCAGAAAGCATAGGAAATAAAAATGTTAAACATGTTTGATCATTGCTTTATTTGGAACATTAAGATCTAAAGATGTTGAGAAGTATAGGAAGTAAATCAGTTAAGCATAGAAAGTAAAGATGTTGAGAATTTTATATGTTTTCCCTGTTCTGAATTGAGATTGAGCATTTAGAAGTTAGTTGACTTTTTCAGTTCTGGTTGGTCATGAATGGTACAAGGAATTGAATTGTAATAATTAATTTTAAGGTTTTTCTATGGAAGTATTTCTTTTGCTGCTGGTTTAGTATTCTAGTTGGCTGACTATAAAAGAACACCAATGTAATGATTTACTTGTTGAATTTATAGAAGTTTGATTGAACTACTAACCTTTGCATTTTTCCTTTTTCTCTTCTTTTTTTTACTTAACTCTAGTTTAGTGTTGATAACTATGAATCACACCTTTTTGAACACTGTTTGATTAATTTCTTCTTAGGTGCTTGATGAATTGTGCTTTTATGAATTTAAGTTGGAATGCTATTATTAGAGAGCTATAATAAAATTCTGTTTTGGTTGAATGAGACATGGAAGTCTGATTCTTTATTCTGATATGCCGAGTTGTATGGAGATGAGAATACTCAAATGAAATTGATTGAATGGGATAACATTGTATTTGCAAGATGATTGATTTATATGCATGCTAATTATAACTGATGGCTTGTTAATGATTTGGATATGAGCTTTGTAATATGAATGAAAGTTTAGAAGACTTTATTATGAGGTGTCATTTCTGATGTGATGAATGCTATTGATTGATTGTAAAACAAAGAGTAAAGAGTTCCTTAAAGAATCAATTGAATCTGTCAAGAAATCTGTGAATATGTAATAGCTTAAACATTAGAATTTAAATTGATTTCTAGGATTTTGAATATAAAATGAAGGGGATGGGTATTATACAACTTAGGATACATGAGAGGCGTCAAACATTTATATAAATGTAGAGGAGTAATGAATGATTTTAATTATGTGAGATTAGGGGGAATCAAAGGGAACTACTAGTTGGCAACAACAAGAAGGCAAAGAGAAAGTTCAGGAACAGTTACAGTAAAAGGTAGCAGTTTACTTCATATACATTATGATAAAAGTTCATAGATTTTCATGAAAATTATTTATTTTATGATCATGATGATGTTTAATCCTTTGAGGAATATTGAGCAAAATTTGAGCATTATTGAGGAACATTGAGGAATATTGAGAATTGTTGATGAATGTTTGAGGAATTATTGATTGGAGTACTCCAAGGTATAGGTGGGTAGCTCCCCCTATACTAGAGCTTATGTTAAATCCTGCAGGTAAAGGTGCCTCCACTATTTAGCGGGTATCTCGTTATTAGTGGTAGGTAGTTGAGGCCCCAGCATTGGTTGGAGGGATTATCGTTATCATTTTCATGAAAAAGGGTATATTTATGTTTATTATTATTATTATATGCATGTATACGAAGTAAACTGGTTTAAATGCTGTTTTTCAGAGGCTCATGGAGCTGGTGAGATGGAGGATATAAGGTGGGCTATTTTTGGAGTGCACATGAGGGATAACAAGAGGTTGATCGTTCGTGGACATGTTAGTGACTGCACATAGTTAAGAGAAATATCTTTGGTTCAAATAGGCAAACTAAAGCGAGCATGAGCTTGCATAGTAATTGTATTATTATTTGTAAATGTTTAAAATTAGAAATAGAATGACACCAAAATTCAGGGATTTATCATCGAGATAACTAATATTTTGATTAAAGCGTAGTAATAGTGATAGTAATGATTTGTAAAACATTTTGAAAAGAAAAGTTTTAAATTGTTGGTATTTTAGGCTTTCTACAATAGGAAAAATATTCGAATATCAATTAAAATGATATAGTATAGTAGTAAAAAGATTAGGTGTTACATTGATCAAATTAAAGTGTTAATAAGTTAGGGTTTAAAGGGGATTTCGAAAATACAATAAGGTTTCTTGGTATTGGCGGTTTCGACTTGTTTAATCATGTTATATGATGATGATAATTCAATTAAGTTGGTTAGGGATAATCCTATATGAGATTCTGCTTGCTTAATGTGCCTTACGATCAATTGGGGAAATTAGATCATTTAAATATGACTTTTTTTTAACTTGTTTGATGGTTTCTATAAGGTAAATAATGTCCAATGATAATGTTTATAGGTTTTGATCGATTAGATTTACACTTTCAGCGATTTTGTTTTGTTTTATGGCCTAGCTTTGGGCATGAATTGGAGCTGTTTGATTTGATTAAGGATAATAAAGATTATGAATAAGATTTATATCAAGAAACATATGAGGGATCGAGTTTAGTTGTAGTTTACCTAAGTTCAATATTTTGTTACATGGTTTCATTAAATGGATTGGCTTGGTTGGAATTACAATCGTGAGAAGTCTTGATCCTAAAAGTTTGGGACGTGACTAAGAGTCTCTTAGAGCTGTATGTCATCGTTGTAGGCTGGATTGATTGGTTGTGTATTTAAATGTTGAATTTTCAGATTTGAGACTACAAATTTTGAGGAATGTATTAATTATTGATATGTGGTGAAATTTCTGGTTTGATAACACCATTGATAAATCTGATTATTGTTTTAGCTTTTGGGAATTAACATGGTAAAATATGTCCGTTGGGAATTGTATGAAGAGATTAGTGGTATATGGATTTTGAGGATAGTATGCAAGTTGCATAGTGAAGTTGAAATGATTTTGGTGTTCTTTTCTTACATAGATTAAATCATGGGTGTAACGGGCTGTTTATATATGAGTATTCTAAAATTTGGGTGCGCTAGTGTGTGTGTTAAATTTTCTGTCACAATTACGCTATAGCTGAGTTGATGTTGGGATAAGAGTTAAGATTAGAGAATAAGTAGTTGTATCCAAGCATGATAGAGTTCTAAAGATGAAAAACTTATTTGATAATTGACGTTTGATTTAG
This sequence comes from Mimosa pudica, assembly GCA_029929735.1. Lineage (NCBI taxonomy): Eukaryota > Viridiplantae > Streptophyta > Magnoliopsida > Fabales > Fabaceae > Mimosa > Mimosa pudica. The sequence goes on from JAKELP010000040.1 coordinate 3,600,420, forward strand.
GTGTATTCTGATTTACTTTGACTGTGCCTACTAATTTCTGTTTGTTCTTCTAGCTTGTTTCCTCTTGGCATGGGTGGTGGGATATGGGTTGCCAATAACTTTATATTTCTTATTCCCTATATTTGTTCAGATGCTAGTGTGAGTGATAGCATGGAATGAATGTAAATGTCAGTTAAGGTATTGTCATCGGAAATGCATGGGTTAGATTGTTTTTATTGTGCTTAGACTTATATGTGGGTGTGTATCTTGGATGACCATTTTATATGTTTCTTTGAAGCTTAGACTTTTGGTGAAATGGATATTTGAATTTTGGCCTGTTGGGCTGTTTGATTAAGCTGAAAATATGTGCACGTGTGAAGTTACTTTCAATTTACTCTAGCCATCTAATATGGTTTATGATATTTTTCTAGATTTTTGTTTTACCAATTGGAATAATGTGATTGTTGAATTTATTTTGGATTTGAACGGTTGAGGTTTTATTTGAGACTGATTGGATTGCAAACTTGAAAGTTTGGGTTATTTTGCCTAATAAGGAGAAATTGAGACTACTCACTGGTATTTTGGATATTACTACACATGTATTATTAGAGGTTGTGAGTTGATTTAAAATGAGGAAATGTTCTTGAACAAATATATATATTTTTGAGGAATTAGACACAAAGCGCTTGTTTCGTGACTTCGTGTCACGCTTGTTTCGTAGCTTTGCTACGCTTGTTTCGTGACTTCGTGTCACGCTTGTTTCGTGGTTTTACCACGCCTGAAATGTTTTCGTAGACTCGAGGTACGCTGGAACTGTTTTCGTAGTCTCGAGGTACGCTTGAACTGTTTTCGTATACTCGAGCTACGCTTGAAATGTTTTCGTAGTCTCAAGCTTCGCTTGAACTGTTTTCGTAGTCTTGAGCTACGCTCGACTTGTTTTCGTAACCTCGAGCTACGCTTGTTTCGTGACTTCGTGTCACGCTTGTTTCGTGGTTTTGCCACGCTTGGTTAGTTACCCTCGTGTGACTCTGTGTCCACGCTTGTTTCGTAGTCTCGAGCTACGCTGGTTTTTCAAGGCCTTCGGGCTGCGCTTGACTTGTAGATTTCGAGCTGCGCTTGTTTCGTGGCCTCTGTGCTGCGCTTGTTATTCGCTGCGTGTCAGTTCCTCTATAAAAGTAAGCTTTTCATAAAAAAATGTGTTTTCATATTTATTTTATATTATTTGGACTAAGTTGTTTTCTTAAGATATGTTTATTGGTTAAGGTGGAATTGTATCTTATATATATTGTGAGATTAATATCAATAAAACTATTTTCATCCTTAGACATTACAAGTATTTTATTAATTTGAATATGACTATGAATTTTGAGAAATGTGGCAGTGACACAATATGTGTCCAAACTTCAACGATGAAGATGAATATTTTGTGAATGGTAACGATATCTATTGTATTAATGTTTTTAAATGTGAAGGTTGTTTGAGGAATCATCTCGTATTTAAACAATTCAATATGGGTAAAAGAGTTGTCGAATGACTTACTATAAAAGAGTTTGGTTCATATGCACGTGTTTCACTTTTAAACTTGAAAGTGTCATTATGTTTCTTGTACGACAGTTTTAGTACCTTGAAGATGGGTAGTTAAGTACCTAAATTCGTTTTGGGAGACCTTTTGGATGTTTGTTAGTAATGACTCTCAGAGGGTTTGACCATGAACTAGTAATATGATTGAAATTTTGTGATGGGCGAAAGATAAGGGAGAAAGAGGAGTAGCTTTTATGGGTATGTATGCAATATTATTGTGCCTGGACTCAAGCAAAATTCTCTATCCTTGTATTTTTATTTCTCTGTGGATGGGTATGTTCTAATTTTGTTGTATATATAATATATAATACTTTGTATTTCAGATTGAAGAATGTAGATAGACACATCTTGCTTTAGGATGATAGAAGGTAAAAGTAAAATTTTATACACATTTTCACTGTAAATAATAGATACCTTAACATTCACTTTCCTTGTGTGTTACCTTTATATGCATTGAGATGTAAATGCTATAGCCAAATGTTTAAAATGGTAAATTTTTGGAAATAGAAATGTACGCTTAAAATGTCTATAGTTAATTGGAATGGCTTACGAAGTGAGATTTGGTCAATACTTCGTGCCGGTCACGCGATAGAACTTCAGGGCGTGACAATTATTAATGAGTTTTTTATTTTAGTGATTAGTGCACTTGACTTCTCAAATATTTTAATTGTGTTACATATCCATTGTAAATCATTACCCAAGAGAGAATCCACATCATTTCATAAATATCACTTCCATTCCACTATTTTTTAAAAACAAATACGCAATTATCTATTTTCATTGCATTAATTACTCTCATATATTTGTGAATCATCCATTTTATCTTACATTAAAGCATTTAATTCACAAGGTAATTATAATTCAATATTGGCTTTTTGTGAGACAACTTTGGGTTGCAAGTTGCAACTATTCCAATTCTTGGACTAAATTTTGTATTTAACGTCAAAGCGCAAGGTAAAATCAGATTTTGGTGTTTATCCAATAAATCCAAGGATCACCTTGATGGATTCCTCTAGGGATTTTTAGAACTAACAAAAACAATTTTCTCGAAAAATAATTTGTAGCAATATAATTACTTTTTAAATTCCCATTAATCCAAGTCTCCCAGCGTTGGTATCGATTATGAAACTTTTACCCTTATTTTTTTGTCATTTCTGCTTAGAGATCAGACTTGTGACATTGGTTAAGACGTTAAGCTTGTATATATCAGACAAAACTGCATTTTGAACATTTTTAAATCATCGCATAAGTATGGGAAATCACCAAATCCAGGATTTATGACACACATTATATTGTAAATAACATAATTTATATTCTGATAAAAAAATAACATAATTTATTAGATTCATGAGCTTAAATGCAAGACTGTAATTAACAAGTCTTCGCAGTTAGTAAGCTCTAGTTGACTTCACAACATGAATAACAACGGGACTTCTGACATTATGAGTGCCATCTGACCAAACAAGAGATGAAGATGACACTGTTCCTTCCGGCAAAGCCCCTCCAGCAATTCTCACAACAAAGGATTGTTCCTCACTCAAAGACTTGAAGGACAACACTTTAGGTTCCACTGTAATGTTAACTCCTGGAGATGATTGTATGGTTACGTTGTACTTTGAACTGGCAAATCCAACATTTGTGACAGTTCTATTAATCTCGATATTAAAAGGTTTCGAAGATGGTACTTCCACTAATATTGAAGGAACATTTGTATTCCTTATCAAGGATATAGAAGAAGATTTAGGGCATGTGATGTTACGATCGCCAGATATTTTCTGAATTATTGAAATATTGTAACCAAGATTACAGAGAAGTTGTATGTAATCTTGCTTTGATAGATCATAAAAAAGTCCAGGATCAATAGCTTGAAGAGGATTGACATGTCCTGATCCATGAGCGAACTCATTATCATCACAAATTTGATTATTTTTTGGACTATTCATAGGTTTAGGTTTAGCTGTCGTCATAATTGCAGATTTGATGGCTGCAGGAGACCAATCTGGATGAAAACTTTTTACATAAGCAGCTATTCCAGATACATGAGCACATGACAAAGAGCTCCCTGAGAGAAAGTTGTACTTGACCCTTCTTGGATCTAAATCATTATTCCCTGAATAAGCAATGTAAGCAACAAATTTAATTAATTGGGTCAAAGCTATACAAGGGATCATACTTGCGAGTATAATTGCATTATGTCCCAAACCCGAAATATTCAAAGGAAAACTTGGCATGAGAGAGTATTCCCTACAGAAGTTATTTGTGTATTTCATACTTATACAAATTATGTATTGTTGATATTTAACTAACAACTATTCTTTTGCATATATTTTATGGCCTCAAACTGTTGAATAATCATGCCCTACATAATCTAATAATGAGGTAATGTAAAGAGAATTAATAAGTAGAATGTGTAGAACTCTGAGATGTATGTAAATAACTTCTAAATTGTTCTCACTTGTCAAAAAATCTTAAACCTCTCGTCAATGTAATACTCCCTCCGGTCCTAAATATAAGACCTAGATGACTTTTTTTGGAAAATCCTAAAAAAGCAAAAAATAAGTTAATTATAAATTGATTTACGTAATTTTTTCCCTTAAACTAGTTTATTTTACCTATAAACTAATGGATTATCTAAAAATATATTAAATATGTCATCATTTAATAACATATTTAACAACCTTAATCTCTCCAAAAAAAAGTCATCTAGGTCCTATATTTAAAACCGGAGGTAGTACCTAACAAAATAAAAAATACACCCATAAAACATATTGTATGAAATATTTTAACTTATAATACACCCCATTAAATAAAAGTCAACATCATAGCATCTGTAGAAATATTTAAATGGCATGACATATAAATATATTGGATCAATATAATTTACTACATGCAAATAAGTTTGTTTATGTTATGGCACATAGAGATGAGAAAATGCTGATAATAAATTGTAGATCCAATCCATATAAAAAAAACTTTAATGATTTGACTTGTAAATATAAAAATATTAAAAAAAACTAAACATTCTCTTTTAACCATATATAGATAAGATGAGAGAAGCCAAAGCTAGATTATGATAAGTATGTTATAACACATAGCAAAGACATTTCATAATCAGATAGATTAAATGAGAGAAGTTTTACATGATGGTGCAGCCATAAGAGAAAATGCTGCCAAGATGTTAACTCCAGGGGCAGTTATATCTGGTTTTAGGATCTCTGAGACAGCTATGTTTGGCCCTCGTCCAGAGAAGCTAGCTACTTTTGGAGCAGTGTCATCAACAACAGCTTCACTCTTCATTATCTCAGCTTCTGGATTTTCTGATGAAATTGAGTATGCCAAAACAACATCCCAATCTTTTTCAGATAACGTGAGATAAGGAAAGTATGTAACACCACTTGGTGCTGAACCACCACCCGTATCTTGTACAATCTCGCCAACTGCACCATCTTCGTCATGAATTGGACGGTCCAAAAATGTATGACATAACGCAATTTTCCCTTTAACATCATCATATTTTGAACAAACACAAGGATCATCAGGTTGAGAATCTTTGCACTTGGCTATGGGATATTTGGTTCCATTTGGATTATCAAAAGTATTTACTATATCATCTCCCACTAAGGTTGTTCCATTTCCTAGAACAACCTTATCTATGATTTTGCGATCCATGGTGCTTGCTCCAACTGTAATAACCCATGGTGCAACACTTATAACTGAGCCTGGATCAGGGCCCACATTTCCTGCATCTTGAACCGTGAGTATCCCTTTTGTCATAGCATGAAAGGAACCAATACCGATGACATCATCATCGTATAAAGTGTCTGGAGGTGATGGACCTCCAAGTCCAATTGCAAGTATGTCAACTCCATCTGCAATGGCGTCATCCAAAGCAGCCAAGACTTTGTATGATCCGCACCCCCCTGACACATGGCGGCATTAAACATAAGGCTATGTCACACTGGAGGGCTCCATTAAGGATTTTTGGGATTCACAACTGTTACTAGGTTTCATGATAGCAACATTGATAGTTGAACTAGGTTCACAATCTAGTAACTACTCCCTTTGGTCCCTAATATAAGAGTTCATCTAATATTCTCTCAAATTTATTGTGTTTTTCTTACTTTGCCCCTAACTCTCTTTCATATTTATTAATGCTTATGTATTTCTCTCTCTTAAAAGTATCATATAATAAATATGGGTAATATGAGAAAAGAAGCATTAACTCCAGACACCCGACTAACATTCACATGTTTTCTTAAGAAGCGTTTTTTTGGCGGCTAGCTCTTATATTAGGGACCGGAGGAAGTAATTTATAAACATGAAAATTTTAGTTGACTTTTTAAGTATTTCTAACAATTGCGTCCTTATTTTTCTAGAGGAATTTGTTCAACCATTACATCTATTTTTTTTAAAACTCCATTTTGTAACACATGCAAGTATGCAACCATTGAAGTAATTTAGGGAAAAAGTACATTAAAGAGGCAAAGTGGAATAGGGTTTTTGAGCTCCTAGATTTTGGGACGCCATGAATATATAAGTAAATTCTTAAATAAACAATTTTACATTAGTAGAAAATATTACCTTGGTTGTCGCAGGGCTTGTATACAGCAATTCTTGCAGAAGGGACCCCTCCTCTTGCAATGCCTTCTGCTAAACCATAAAAGCTTACACCATTAACTTTGTTTCCTGCTGCTATTGAGGCTAAATGAGATCCATGGCCTTCACCATCTCTAGCAGATTCTTCCAAGTAGTATCGAGCTCCTATGATTTTATTGTTGCATTTGAAGTTCTTCCCACCAGCACAAGTTCCTAAATGGGAATAGTAATGCTCCATTCAAAGGGAAGAAAATTTGAGGAGAATAATCATGAAAAAAATGAAGAGGAAAAAACTTATTATTGAGGGAGAAATGGGAGAGGATTCCAGGCCCATTGGGATTCCCAAATAAAGATCTTACAAATTTATGGTGATCAAGATTAGAAATAGTTTTGTACTACCTCCGGTCCTAAATATAAGAAGATCTAGTTGACTTTTTTTTGGAGAGGTTAAGGTTGCGAAATATGCTATTAAATCATGACACATTTTATATATTTTTAGATTATCCATTAGTTTATAGGTAAAATAAACTAGTTTAAGGGAAAAAATTAGGTAAATCAATTTATAATTAATTCATTTTGTTTTCTTAGGATTTTTCAAAAAAGTCAACTAGGTCTACATTTAGGATCGGAGGAGTATAAAATTACCTTTCCATTTTTTAGGGGGAGGACCATAGCCTTTATCCGTGAAACTCTCTGATTCAGGCCAGATTCCAGTGTCGACAAATCCAATAATGACATCACTTTCACCAGTTTCATTTCGTTTGCTTGAGTCTGCCAACCCTATGAATTCCCACGATCTAGTTGTCTGAGTGCGGAGTGTTTGGCTTTCAAAAACAGAAACCACTTCTTCCATTTGAGCAATCTTCTCTCTTTGCTCTTCAGTGAGTTTTGCAGCAAACCCATTGAAACTCCTTTGGTAACTTCGAATGAGTGATGGACTTATTGCATCAGTTTCGTCTGTAACATGTTGAAGCATTCTCATGTGATGAGATGTTGGAGAGTAGGATGATTCTTCAGGAAGTGATCCCATGTAGACTATGTAAGTTTTCATGTCTTCAACATTACTGGAAGAAGCATTGCATAGTATGGGAATCACTATGAATGCGAAGAAAATAATTGAAGAATGCATGGCCATCTTTTGGTTCACTCCACAAATGTGAATGGTGACTAACCCTATATATCTAAGAAAAAGAGGAGAGAAGGGACGATTGATTACTAACGGCTTAGCTTGTGCCTTACTTTCATAGTTTCATATATGAAACTAACTTGACTAGTTTAGGGTGTTTTTGGATTTGACTTTTTTTTTTAATCTGACTTTTTCAAAAGTAAAATTTAATAAAAAATCATATTGTGTGATGTGATTCATGTTTGGATTTGTGATATTAAAAATAACTTTTCTATGTGACTTTAGAAACATGTTTAGGTTAAAATAGAAAATTACTGAGAAGCACGTAATTTTGTTAGAAATAGGTGGTATATATGGGTGTGTATGTGAAGAAGAGGATGGAGGATTATTTATTGCTTTTACTTTCACATTTGAAACGAAGCTGACCTGCTTAAACTTTCAAGATCTTGTAAATTGGAATTTAATTACTTTAAAGAATACGTCACTTGTAGAAGAATTTTTCGGTCAATAATATATAAACATATTATCCTATATTTATCATCAATTTTAACTATGTGATTTAGTGCTTAAATGTGCGGTTCCACTATTTTTCTCTCTCAAAATCTCATTCAATATATGATATTGTTTGTATTTTTTCAATTTAAGAAATATTTCATTATCTAACTCTCATTCTTTATTCTAATTAATTACTTCTTTAGTATGAATTAGTGGGATGCCAAAAGACTTCAAATCTACGGCGGCAATGCTTAACAAAAAAAATTCTCCCTCTAGTACTTCTTATGAGGGAGCAATTTAACAAGTCATTTGGTCTTTAATGGTTAAGGCTTTTAAATATATGGGAAATTCTACCCAAGGAGCTAGCAGCGCCGGGAAGTTTTTGATGGGTCTTAAACACCCTAAAAGTATTAGTAAAGTTACAAAATAATATTTCCACAATATTTAAGATCCGAAATCAAAAAATTCGAGTGATGGGTAATTTTTAGAAAGCTTTTAAGAATCTTAATCTGAGTTTTATCACTCATTCAATAAGAATTTAATCTACCCTGTATTCAGTTTGATGTGATAAACATCTGTTTTGTTGTCTATCAAATTCGCTCATTAATTAAATTTATAAAATAATACTTTTATGGTATTTAAAATCTACAAAACTTCCAGACATCCTTAGATAAAAAGTAGCCTTAACCCTTTCTATAAAGCACTTGTTAATTTCCAATAAGCATCAATATCTATTCCATCTATGCCCATATTTAGTTAAAATATACTTAATACTTTTAACCAATTTTTCTTTGGTATGTTAGTTGTTATGTCTTATAATAAAATAAGTGGTTAACTAATTGGAATTATTTGTGGTGCAATAAATGTAAGTAAGCTTTATTCTCATTAAATGAAAAACTGAATTTGTTTTACACATTAAGTCCAATTGGGAAAAATGTGTGTGTATTTGACTTCTTTATTTAATTTTTTTTCTATATTATAATTATCTAATACTCTCTCTAGTCACTATACAAGAGGTAGCCAACATAATTACATCTAAAAATAAAAAATAGTTAACCAATTGTTATTGGTATTGTGCAATGCAATGAATATCAGTAAAATTTATTCACATTGAATGAATAATTGAATATTTATATGAATAACTGAATTTGTGTTACACATTAAATCCAATTGGAAAGATATGTGTGCGTATTTGACTTCTTTGTTATCTAATACTCCCTCCGTTCCTAAATATAGGACCTAGATGACTTTTTTGAAAAATCCTAAAAAAAGCAAAAAATAAGTTAATTATAAATTGATTTATCTAATTTTTTCTCTTAAACTAGTTTTATTTTACCTGTAAGCTAATGGATAATCTAAAAAGATATATGTTCGCTCCGCAAGTGCACGGGTCGCGCCAAGTAATAAAGTGATAAGAAAAGTATCGTTCCCACGAGGATTTGGTTCCAAAACCCGGTCAAGTAGAGATTATCGCACTCTCGCTCAATTTGAGTGATTCAAATGTTAAGATGTGAAGGGTAACTATAAAAATAAATAAGAAAAACTATAAACAAGTGATTCTCCAACTTCAAGGATAAATTGAGACTTAAGATTATTTATCCCCCTTGTATTTCCTAACCTTAAAATGGTCTCCTCTCACAATTGCTTTTAATAGCTATATATGTGCTAACCTAGGGTTCACAATGTACTTGTAAACGCTCCGTCGAGTCAAGAACAAGTGTTTAATTCCATTAATCATGCAATCTCTTGTCATAATTAATAAAACCCAATTTCTAAGTTTCAACCCTAATGTGGCTATGTGAGGCTAATAAGTATATGTTTATCTTATTAACAAAACCATTCATTTGTCATGCAAACTTCAAGTTCTCACACTATTTTACCCAAGTTCTACACTTAACCTAGCTCTCTCAAGTCATAGGTCAAATGAACAAATCAACTAAATGGTGATCAAGCATTTAGAAGCATTAGGGCTAGAGTAAAATAAACACATATATAACATTAATCACAAAAGGAGAGGAAAAATCAAGAGTTAATCCATACAAGGGTTCAAAATAATCCTAACACAAAGTGTTTAGCTACTCATGTTCAAGAATCTCAAAGAAAAATACACAAGACTAATCATAAACATTGAACAAGAGTGAAGGAAGGAAAATGGAGAAGAAGAACCGAAGTGTGAAGCCAAAATCTCTTTCAAACTTCAAACCCCAACTTGATCTCCACCAAAATCATGCCCTAGCACACCACCAAGCTCCCCAAGAAGTCCCAGAAGTCAAGAATAGTCGGCTCCCTCTGTTTTTGCCCCTTTTAAACATAATTTTCGAGTGCAAATAGTGATGTGGCAGTTTTTATGCGACTGTGCCGCGGCTCAGTAAAATAGACAGAAACTGTGCCGCGGCATGGTTTTTCTCTGGTGGCTGAAATCCAATTTAGGCCGCGGCACGGAATTTTGACATGGAATCATGCCGTGGCTCAATTCAGTTTTGATGAAAATTGGTTTCTTCCCAAGCAAATAAAATGCTCCAGCCTCCAAGCATGCTCTCAATTATCTTTGACTTCTCAAATATTTTGCCTTGAATTCCTTGCCCAAAATTACCTTGCACAATAAAATTAAATCTCCAAAATATGCACAATTGAACAATAAATGCGCCACCAAAAATCATGCATCAATTCCTATATTTTAGCATCCAAAATATGTATGAACACTCCAAAAATGTATATAGAAGAAAGTGAATCATGCTAAAAAGTATGAATTCCAAGACATTAACACACCCCCAAACTTAGACTTTTACTCGTCCTAGAGTAAAACAAAATAGAAAGGAACAAGATTGATCAATTATCAACTTAGCATAAATGCACGATATTATCCTCACTGGTTGCTCAAGAGATATGCTTAAAGGGAAAGAAGAGGGATATAGATGAATGCATGGTTCACAATTCAAGAACAAGTTGCCAACAATTGTGTGTGTGTGAAGCTTAAAGATGATGTCCATGCACTAGTTAGATTCCAGAGTAACAACTCAATATGTGTGAAACATCTTCAACATCAAGACTTTACTTCCTAACCTTTTCCTCCCTCTCCACTAGAGAACTACACAATTTCAAAATCAAAGGGACTTTATAAGCTTGTAATGGGGCTAGGGGTTTAAGTGTTTAGCTATTTGAAAGAATGGGGAAAAGGAGTTCAAATACCTTGAGATAAATTACATTTCACTATATTCACTCATGTACAAAAATTTCTTCAACGAGATCAAACATTCCCCCAAACTTATCTCATATTGATTCTTTGTATTCCAAGTCTTATTGCAAGACTTTTTTTTTTCTTTTTTTTTTCTTTTTCTTTTCTTTTCACAACATCTTCATTTCATTCATCACCATTTTTTTTCTTTTTTTTTTGTTAAACTTGGGAGTACATATTTTCCTTTTTCACAACCACTATTTCCCGTTCCACATTGTATTTACATTTACATTCACCTTTGACAACCACACCAATCCTCACTATAATGAAATGTCAATTATCTCAAGATCAAGGTAGTTCATGGTTTTTCGGGCTAAAAGGGTTAAGTCCAATGTGGGATTCAAAAGAAAATTATCATGGTTTTTCATTATAAGGCTCAAAGAGGGTGCAAGTGGAAATGATTTCACGGGTCAGCTTCAAAAGGCTCAAATGCATTTAAAAGATGGCCCTAATCATTTTTTTTTAAAATTGTGTGAATCATTCCCTAATTTCAAGAGATTCCAAGGAAGGTCATAAAGTCTTGAGGTCAAAAAAAATGCCCACACATATCAATTTGTTATAATTGTCATCTAACAAGAGAATTTCTATCATCCCAGCTTATGTGCAGAAAGGGTAAATTGCCAGAAACGAGACTTGTATTGTTCCTCAAGCATTCAAAAATATCCCAAAATTTCCAATTAAGCATATAATCTAAGCAACTCCTATTGTAACATCCTGAAAATTTAATACAGGATTAAAGAGTGTTTAGGAAATGATAAATGGAGAAATTAGGAGTTTTGGGAATTTTTGAGAATTTTTGGTGATTTTTGTGAATATTTTAGAAATTTTGAGTAATTAATGTGCATATAATTACTAAAGAAATGAAGAGTTTGAAATAAGAGGGAGTGGTAGAGCTAAAAATATTTTGAAGTTTAAGAAGATTGGAGGCTGGTTTAAGTGGTTTTAAATTAAAAGAGGACATTATGGTAACTTCCGGTACGAGATAATCCATTTCTGACCAATAAACCGCATGCCAAACACGCCCCAACCCCCCTATTTGACATAAAAAAATCTTCGAACCATCTCCTTCCTCTTCATTCTTCTCTGCGCGCGAAATCCACCCCCTCCCCTTTTCACCATTTTCTCATTTTCTCTCCTCACACACTCACTCATTCGGCCATTTGTGTTCATAAAGCTTCCTCATTTTCATTCTTCATCAGTTCTTCTCCACAAATCCGTGAAGCTTAACCCCGATCTGCTCCTCCTTCTTCTTCGGCGTCGTGTTGCGTTTTCCGGCGAGGAGACTCGTTTCCGGCGGCGGTTTCCGGCGGCTCATAGGTAGGTTGTAATTTCTTTGGGTTTTACAAGTCATTCCTTTCCTTTATAACTTCATTAGTCTCACCTTTTTCATCTTCCCTTTTTCTTGGACTCCGCCGGCCACCTACAGTGGTTGCTCCGACGAGTTTGACGGCGGCCGACGGTGGAGGCGCCCTTCTTTTTCATTTGTACCCACGTGAGCATCTTCTACCTCTTTGATTTTGGATTTTGGGGTAAAAGTTGCCTCTTTGAAGTTAGGGTTTTGGATATGCTAAAGTTTTTGAAATGTTAAAGCTTTAATATTGAAATTGAGGCATTTAATTTGAGTATTCTTGGGAGCAATTGGATTTTCTATAGAAGATTAAATATGTAGAAATTTTTGGTGATGGTTATGATACTTTGAAAGTAGGATTTGCACAAAATTAAATCCTTGAAGCTTTAAACAAGAAATTGTGGTGGAGTGTTTGTGAAGTTAGGAAGTTACTTTGAGTTGTAAATTTGATATTAATATGATGGTTTGGTGGTTGGTGATTGTTTTGAAATTTTATAGGCATTTTTTTTAGTTCTTCAAAGTGGAATTTCGTTCATGTGGACTGTATGGATTAAGTTGGGAGTTAAGATATGTATGTATAGGTGTTGTGAAGATGTTGGAAAAGTGAAATTGTTTGAAATGGTGTATAGGATAAAGTTGGTAAATAAAGTTTGGAAAATTGGTTATGCAAAGTTATGATTGGAATGTGGTGGATAATTAGTAAATTTTGGAAAGGTTATGATTGATTGAGGTATTAGTTAAGGATTTATGGTGGTGAATGGAATGATTTAGGGATAGGTAATTAATTTGCTATTTAGTGAGCATTGTTGGTTTCTTTGAAGTTGGGTTTGATTATTTTGAGCTGTATAAATTGAATTGGTGACTAGGAAATGTTCACTAAGGTATTATGACGATGATAGAGGGTTGGATTGATTTGGTTTAGTGCTTAAAGAAAAGTTTAGTAACTAAAGTGGTGGATCAAAGGAAATTTAAGTTATGTGAAGGTAAGTATGATTGTGGTAAAGTTAATACTTTAGGAATTACAAATAAATGGTTAAGGGAATTATGGAGGTTTAAACGATATAGATTATTCTTGATATTGGAAGTAAATTAATACTTGTTTAAGAATTAGTTTGAATGGTAGGTCAAAGTCACTGATATTGTGCCTTGACCAACAGTAGCTCATTGTATGATTGTCGACGGTGGAGACTCGAGCGGAGCTTAGGGAAGACATTAGCTGTGTATATCTATCGCTACTAAACTTGACAGGTAATCACGCTTAACTGACTGTGATACTGAGGGTGATGGTAGTTGAGGATTTTCTAATATCCTCTTCTATTTACCTATATATATATATATATATATATATATATAAAAATGAATTCAGATTTATGTTATATCTAAACGTGGGCTATAGGGTACCTTTCAACTGAACTGTACTTTATATAAATTCATATTTATATATATTCTTTGGTATGTTGCATGACACTGGTTAGTTGTACCTTCGGCCGATGTAACCTATCGATCTGCGCAATCGATAGGTTAATAGTACAGGTTCCTCGGATTTTAAAGGAACCAGGGACGTTTTCACTTTTAAAAGTGCTCCCCAGGGACGTTTTCACTTTTAAAGTGCTCCCCAGGGACGTTTTCACTTTTAAAGTGCTCCCCAGGGACGTTTTCACTTTTTAAAGTGCTCCCTTTTTATGCTTTCAGACTTGAGACTGGGCACAGTGTCAATCATGTTTATTTTTGTCTATTGAGAGATGGATGCATCTATTCTGGATATATATATCTATATATTTGTAAATGTTATGTGCTGTATGCAGGTTTTGAACTGTGGTACCCTGTAGACGCTCCACTACCCCATTTCTTAGTCTCACAGTGAGTTAAGAGGTGATTACTGAGACATGGTTTTTGTCTCACCCCATTCCCTTTATTTTTACAGGTGATCATGCCCAGAGGGGGAAGCAGAGAGGAAGGGAAAGAATCGGCCGGCCCATACGAGTAGGCCGGAGGTGATTTATAAGGAATATATATATTGCCATTTATTAGGCTGCATCAGCTTCCGCATTTGTTTGTATTATTGTAAATGTTTGATTTGTTGGATGATTGTATTAGCTGTTTTTGCTGGTTGTTGTTTGGTTATTGATAGTTAAGGTGTAACTATGACAGATGTCATAGTTATAGCTATGCTACGTATTCTGTTTGGTGTAATGGTTGTTTATGGAGTAAATGAGATATTGGTTTGATGAATAGGGCTATGATGCAGAAATGTTCGTACAGGATTATTGGTACAAGAGATTTGCCTGATAATGGAAAGGCAATCCCTATTTCATTTGCCTGCTAATGAAAAGGCAATACTTGTTTTCCTGATACATATGTAGCGGATGATTGTGGCGAAGAATATTTGATTGTGCCTTGCGATGCTGACATGTTTAAATCAAATGTTTGTTGTTGATATAATTATTGTACAGGTGTTTCGGAGTAACCATGTTCAGGAAATCCTTTTCCTAACATGGTTATATAAAATATTGACGATGTGATTTCTTTATATAACCATGTTAGATGGGCCCCGCTCTGATATGGTTAATTTTTATGTAGTTTTCTTGATTTCTTTGTTAACCATGTTAGATGAATCCTTTACTAACATGGTTAAGGCATCTAACTTTGATTGATATCGTTTTCTTTTTCTAACCATGTTAGATATACTTTTACTAACATGGTTAGACACCGTTTGGTTGGATTATTTTGAGTATGTGTTTTATTAGGTGGAAGTGAGTAGGTCAATAAGGTGTTATTAGGAGGTATGTTTCAACTTGGTATCAGTTTTATGGTAAACGATACCCTGCCTGTTGCATTGCATATAGAATGGCAATATATATATATATCCTTTTCCCTCCTGATATGCATGATCACTAACCTTTCTATTGAGGATATGTGCAGTTGAATTTTGAGGACAAAATTCGATTGGTGGGGAGAAAGGTAAAATCGCATTAAGGATGTTCAGATGAGATTAGTGAATGGATTAGGACTGTGATATTGGTAAGCTGATTTGTAGATCATTTGAATGTTGTCTTGGGAGACTGAATTAATGTTTTATTTGGAGGAAGATTTCTAATGGAGAAGGGATGTTAATGGAAATGTAGATTAATATGAAAACAGGTAAAGTGAGATAGTAATTAGGAGCTAAAGGACTACGCAAGTTTAGAGAGTAACGATCTATTTAATTTGTTGTTCAATGTATCAAGGGTATTTAGAATTTAAGTACAGGTATTATGTTAAGTCATGACCCTTGTTAAATAGAATGAGGACACATTATGCTTTGAAAAGATGAGATTGGTTGGATTTTGAGCGTAGTAGAATGAGTTTTGATGAAAGGGTATATCTTATTTTGGGACTTATTGGTGAATGATTTGGACTGTGATTTTCTTAGGTAACATAATTTTCAAGGTAAATGGTGAGTGTTGGTGAAGTGTATAGTAATTTTGATGAATCAATTTGATTCTATTGGTTTAAAGTAAATTATAGTGGGGGTGACAGGCAATACAAACGAGATTACAATTAGTAATTAGTGATTAATCAGTAGGATTTGAAAGAAATGTTTAAATTCAGGACGTTCAATTGAAACTATATTTTAGAAGAAGTGGGAGTTCAACAATAAATTTTAGTGGAAATAAATTGGTTGGTATTAAAGTAAAGTGTGATTGTGTATTAAAGGATATATTTGGTCCTTATTAATGGATGAAGAAATCCTTATAGAGGTATAGCTCAAAGAATGGTCATATGGAATAGGAAGCATTTGAATATAGAACAAGATATAGCAACTGAGTGAGATCGGGAAGGAATGTTTCGATTACTATACTTCAAGATTCAAACTAATTTGATAATTGTAGAATTGATCACTTTATATAATAAGTGTGCTTATTCGTGCAGTGATGGTGAGATTGTGATATTAGGGGGTTGCACTTTAGTCAAGTTATATGGGAGTAAATATGGATTAATTGATATGTTGACTTGGGTTGGATATTGGGGAAAATATTAAGTTGGATTTTTTTTAAAACATAGAGGAAAAGGTTGAAACTAGTTGATATCAACATTAAAGAAAAAGGAAGGAAGTTACATTTTAGTGATACAAAGGCAGGAGAACAATTTAAGTCCAAGGAGATATTTATGTTAGGAATAATGATAGGTGTAGGGGTTATGAGATGAGAATAAGTTGATTATTTGTGAATTGGAAATTCAAATGTATTGATTGATGTTAGTGGGTGATTGTAAAATGGTGAAATCAGGAATAATTTGAGTAATTTGGAGTTTGGTATGTGGAGGATATTCGGCTTAGGAGAGTATTAGTGATCATGAAATTCAAAATGTTGATAGATTCATGGGTTCTGTTCGAGTTAAATGAGTTTAAATTGTGCGGTTTTGTTGGAATCAGATATAAACTATGGTGCAAAAGGTTACATAAATGATTAGAGGACTAGTGAGGTTTAAGTGGTTTGCTTTTGGGCTTTATTGGATTTTAAAGTTTAAATTGTGTTAAGGAAGAAACAAAAATGGTCGGATTGTGATTATTATTAAGATGCATCTACGATTATAGGTATTAAGGAAGCAAGGAAGATGACACATATAGTTGATTTAGGCAAGACCGAGCTTGGTTGAAGTGGAATGCGAGTTTGAATTTTCCTCTTGGATATTACCTAAGCTTAATTTCCATTTGAGATATTCTAATAATGAGCATATGAGTTTTGGTGATGTAATCTAAAAATTTATTTTTGGTTCAACAATTATACATAATGAGGTCGATTTGGCTAGCTTCGATGTAGATTTTAAGTGGGAAATTGTAGACACCCTTAGGCTTGAAATTGAGTTAATTGTACTAGAAAGGTGTGAGCAATGAAAATTAGGTCAATATTTAGAAAATGGGTGCATGAACACAAATTGAGTAAATGAGGTTCCTTTTGATTGGGCATTTAAATTAGCTAGGATGGTACTAATTTTAAATTTTATTTAATCATGAGGTCACTATGAGTTCTTTATTATTAAGGGTAATTATAGACATGAAATTGACGAACTATGAGGATGGTATTTAAGTTGATTTCTGGTTGTTTATAGGGACGTAAATCATGTATAGGATCTAGGAAACTGATTCATAAAGCATTATTAGAATGTGATTCTTTGGTTCTATTGAGATTGCGTAAGAGTATAGATGATAGGCGTTAAGTATTTATTGATGGTGATATTAGAAATTGAGGATGGTTGGTTGGGAAGGATAATAGTAAGACTTGAATGAATTGTTGTTCTTACCATCTTGAGTAGTTAGATTTAAATATATTTTGATTTGATGGAGTGGAGGATGAAGGAGAATATGGGACGGTGAAACCTAAGTTGTATTGAGTGAATGGAGCAATTGGAGTATAGTTGTGAATGTGGTGATGATGATGCGATGGTATGATAAGATTAGAAGTTAGTTTTATGATCAGAGATTTTTTTTTTGGGGGTTTTGAAAATGAGGTATTACATAGGTAGATAAAGGTAGTAATTCACGATAGTATCGTACGATGCTTAAATAGTATAGTAATAAATTGGGGTAGCCTAGAAGGCAGGTGGTAAGAATAGTGAGGGAGTGTATATAAAAGGGTATGGTGATTTGGAAGGCACGTAATAGGAAATATTTTTGAAAAAAAAAAAAAAAAAAAAATCAAAAATCAAAGGATGGTTTGTATAAGTTATTTGGTTCAGAATCCGTTGAAGGAATATAGATAGAGGAAGTATAATCTTAATTTTAGGCTTGAATTTAATAGTTGAGAAATTGTCGTTTCGGTGATGTGATGAAAGAGTAGGATATATATAAATAAAGGTTGAAGTTGACCTTATGAGTGGAATACAAGGAATGAGAAATTTGGATTAGTGATCAATTCAAAGGATTATGAGTATAGAACTTGTGATTTTGAAAATAGGTAAGTTATTATCAAACTGTTAGTAAGGTGAGTTAATTTAATGTTGAAATTAAAGTTATGATCAAGGTTAAGATTATTAGATAAGGAAAACATTACAAATTGAAATCTTCCCGTTTGAGGCTTAGTAAAAAAAAAAAAAAAAAAAAAAAAAAAAAAAAAAAAAAAAAAAAAAATTTGGTTCATTTATTAAGATTATGAAAGACATGGGAAATAGCTTAGCGAAAGTGGTGGAGAAACTATTGGATGTAGATTTAAGTCCATCATACTGGTAGAAGAACTCTATCCTAACTAGGAATATGGAATAGTAGAAACCACTGTAGAGAGCAATCTCAAGAGTCCAAAATGGATAAAATGATCGAGAGTATTTTGTGTGAGATCAAATTAAGAAAGGTTAAGTGTTGATATAGATTGGTGAGCTAGTTGTTCGCTAGAAGATAATGATTTTCAAAGAGGTGAAAATTGTCTTTAATTATGAGATCTTATCACAAGAATTGATCTAAGGAATTGGCAATGTATAGTCATTAGGGGTGAAATTTTTGGTAGGTGATTAATGAATGACTCTCATAGTCTTATAAGTTAAGGAGATTAGACCATTAAGGTGTGGAAAGCTTGGAATTATGACATGAAGATTTAGAAGAGAGAAATGACTTCGATCAGGTTGACTAGAATTTGAAACTTTTATTCCCTAATGCAAGTTCTTAGCAATGTATTGAGTGGATTATGCTCAGTATTTTTCTTAAAGAGATTAGACATAACGAATTTTGAGGGCAAAATTCCTAAAAGGTGGGGAGAATTGTAACATCCTGAAAATTTAATACAGGATTAAAGAGTGTTTAGGAAATGATAAATGGAGAAATTAGGAGTTTTGGGAATTTTTGAGAATTTTTGGTGATTTTTGTGAATATTTTAGAAATTTTGAGTAATTAATGTGCATATAATTACTAAAGAAATGAAGAGTTTGAAATAAGAGGGAGTGGTAGAGCTAAAAATATTTTGAAGTTTAAGAAGATTGGAGGCTGGTTTAAGTGGTTTTAAATTAAAAGAGGACATTATGGTAACTTCCGGTACGAGATAATCCATTTCTGACCAATAAACCGCATGCCAAACACGCCCCAACCCCCCTATTTGACATAAAAAAATCTTCGAACCATCTCCTTCCTCTTCATTCTTCTCTGCGCGCGAAATCCACCCCCTCCCCTTTTCACCATTTTCTCATTTTCTCTCCTCACACACTCACTCATTCGGCCATTTGTGTTCATAAAGCTTCCTCATTTTCATTCTTCATCAGTTCTTCTCCACAAATCCGTGAAGCTTAACCCCGATCTGCTCCTCCTTCTTCTTCGGCGTCGTGTTGCGTTTTCCGGCGAGGAGACTCGTTTCCGGCGGCGGTTTCCGGCGGCTCATAGGTAGGTTGTAATTTCTTTGGGTTTTACAAGTCATTCCTTTCCTTTATAACTTCATTAGTCTCACCTTTTTCATCTTCCCTTTTTCTTGGACTCCGCCGGCCACCTACAGTGGTTGCTCCGACGAGTTTGACGGCGGCCGACGGTGGAGGCGCCCTTCTTTTTCATTTGTACCCACGTGAGCATCTTCTACCTCTTTGATTTTGGATTTTGGGGTAAAAGTTGCCTCTTTGAAGTTAGGGTTTTGGATATGCTAAAGTTTTTGAAATGTTAAAGCTTTAATATTGAAATTGAGGCATTTAATTTGAGTATTCTTGGGAGCAATTGGATTTTCTATAGAAGATTAAATATGTAGAAATTTTTGGTGATGGTTATGATACTTTGAAAGTAGGATTTGCACAAAATTAAATCCTTGAAGCTTTAAACAAGAAATTGTGGTGGAGTGTTTGTGAAGTTAGGAAGTTACTTTGAGTTGTAAATTTGATATTAATATGATGGTTTGGTGGTTGGTGATTGTTTTGAAATTTTATAGGCATTTTTTTTAGTTCTTCAAAGTGGAATTTCGTTCATGTGGACTGTATGGATTAAGTTGGGAGTTAAGATATGTATGTATAGGTGTTGTGAAGATGTTGGAAAAGTGAAATTGTTTGAAATGGTGTATAGGATAAAGTTGGTAAATAAAGTTTGGAAAATTGGTTATGCAAAGTTATGATTGGAATGTGGTGGATAATTAGTAAATTTTGGAAAGGTTATGATTGATTGAGGTATTAGTTAAGGATTTATGGTGGTGAATGGAATGATTTAGGGATAGGTAATTAATTTGCTATTTAGTGAGCATTGTTGGTTTCTTTGAAGTTGGGTTTGATTATTTTGAGCTGTATAAATTGAATTGGTGACTAGGAAATGTTCACTAAGGTATTATGACGATGATAGAGGGTTGGATTGATTTGGTTTAGTGCTTAAAGAAAAGTTTAGTAACTAAAGTGGTGGATCAAAGGAAATTTAAGTTATGTGAAGGTAAGTATGATTGTGGTAAAGTTAATACTTTAGGAATTACAAATAAATGGTTAAGGGAATTATGGAGGTTTAAACGATATAGATTATTCTTGATATTGGAAGTAAATTAATACTTGTTTAAGAATTAGTTTGAATGGTAGGTCAAAGTCACTGATATTGTGCCTTGACCAACAGTAGCTCATTGTATGATTGTCGACGGTGGAGACTCGAGCGGAGCTTAGGGAAGACATTAGCTGTGTATATCTATCGCTACTAAACTTGACAGGTAATCACGCTTAACTGACTGTGATACTGAGGGTGATGGTAGTTGAGGATTTTCTAATATCCTCTTCTATTTACCTATATATATATATATATATATATATATAAAAATGAATTCAGATTTATGTTATATCTAAACGTGGGCTATAGGGTACCTTTCAACTGAACTGTACTTTATATAAATTCATATTTATATATATTCTTTGGTATGTTGCATGACACTGGTTAGTTGTACCTTCGGCCGATGTAACCTATCGATCTGCGCAATCGATAGGTTAATAGTACAGGTTCCTCGGATTTTAAAGGAACCAGGGACGTTTTCACTTTTAAAAGTGCTCCCCAGGGACGTTTTCACTTTTAAAGTGCTCCCCAGGGACGTTTTCACTTTTAAAGTGCTCCCCAGGGACGTTTTCACTTTTTAAAGTGCTCCCTTTTTATGCTTTCAGACTTGAGACTGGGCACAGTGTCAATCATGTTTATTTTTGTCTATTGAGAGATGGATGCATCTATTCTGGATATATATATCTATATATTTGTAAATGTTATGTGCTGTATGCAGGTTTTGAACTGTGGTACCCTGTAGACGCTCCACTACCCCATTTCTTAGTCTCACAGTGAGTTAAGAGGTGATTACTGAGACATGGTTTTTGTCTCACCCCATTCCCTTTATTTTTACAGGTGATCATGCCCAGAGGGGGAAGCAGAGAGGAAGGGAAAGAATCGGCCGGCCCATACGAGTAGGCCGGAGGTGATTTATAAGGAATATATATATTGCCATTTATTAGGCTGCATCAGCTTCCGCATTTGTTTGTATTATTGTAAATGTTTGATTTGTTGGATGATTGTATTAGCTGTTTTTGCTGGTTGTTGTTTGGTTATTGATAGTTAAGGTGTAACTATGACAGATGTCATAGTTATAGCTATGCTACGTATTCTGTTTGGTGTAATGGTTGTTTATGGAGTAAATGAGATATTGGTTTGATGAATAGGGCTATGATGCAGAAATGTTCGTACAGGATTATTGGTACAAGAGATTTGCCTGATAATGGAAAGGCAATCCCTATTTCATTTGCCTGCTAATGAAAAGGCAATACTTGTTTTCCTGATACATATGTAGCGGATGATTGTGGCGAAGAATATTTGATTGTGCCTTGCGATGCTGACATGTTTAAATCAAATGTTTGTTGTTGATATAATTATTGTACAGGTGTTTCGGAGTAACCATGTTCAGGAAATCCTTTTCCTAACATGGTTATATAAAATATTGACGATGTGATTTCTTTATATAACCATGTTAGATGGGCCCCGCTCTGATATGGTTAATTTTTATGTAGTTTTCTTGATTTCTTTGTTAACCATGTTAGATGAATCCTTTACTAACATGGTTAAGGCATCTAACTTTGATTGATATCGTTTTCTTTTTCTAACCATGTTAGATATACTTTTACTAACATGGTTAGACACCGTTTGGTTGGATTATTTTGAGTATGTGTTTTATTAGGTGGAAGTGAGTAGGTCAATAAGGTGTTATTAGGAGGTATGTTTCACCTATCATTGGATCATGCATTAGCTTCAACAGATACTTGATCAATCTAAAACATATTTTTCAAAAAAAAATTGAACTTAAGTCCAAGTGTCAAGGGTATAACAATGGATTCCATGACAATTTAGCATGTTCATTTATTCAGCTCAAAATTGCCCTTACCCCCAAACTTAAAATGGACAGTGTCCTCACTGTCACAAGGAAAATTAAGGGTCTTCTCTCAAGGAACAATTCATTCTACAAACAGAAAAAGTTGTTTCATGAGAGATACAAAAATTTGTGAAGGTAGCAATAAAAGAGGCAAGTGTCCAGGGCCACAACATTCAAAGCTAAATCAAGGAGAATATGAGACATGCACATTGAGCAGAATATGAGACAGAATTTTCAGTGACACAAAGAGAACATCAAAGACCTTCCAACAAAGTGGTTATTCAATGAGAGTAAGTCAATTTCCAAAATGAACATATGTGATATCACATCTCCCATTTGCTCTATACTGCATATAACACGTTACAGTCCAAGAGTAAACATGCTTCCAAGTCAATTCAGTGAACTTCCCATGACAAAATAAAGAGCCTAGCCGAGATCTTTCTAAAAGATAAGGAAATTGATTCAATTCCAAAGTGCATACACCAACACATCACTGCTAAAGTGTCAATCTCTAATTACACCAATAATAACATTACAATCCTTAATCAACCACTTTTCAAAGCTGAATCATTGCATCTTGATCATCAAAATTAGGTTCAATCAACAGCAAAATACCAAAGCCAAATTCAGATGTTTCAACCAGCAAGCTATTGAATGACTTGGCAATCCCACTAGAGGCATTTACTTAAGCAAAATAACATTTCACCAAGACCTCTTTAAGCAAAACAAAGAAGAGCAACAATTCAGACTAACAATTAAGCATGTTCTACTTCTATGTTTAGAACGATGACTTTAACTATTAGGAGTAACCTTCCTGGGCTCTCACATAAAACTTACTCTTACCCCTAACTTGAAACAGAAAAGAATCAAGGAAAGAAGGGCAAGGATATCTCATTAAAATCATGCCAATGCAAGAATTCATGCAAGATGCTCTAAACTGGGTATAAAAAAAATTGTTCACTGACAAAACAAAGAACCCATTCAATGGCCTCTCAAGAGATCAACTAAGTGAGATTAAGTCAATTCCCAAAATAGTTAGTCACAGCAGACACTATTTCTCTCTCTTTCTCACTGTACACCAAATGGAACTCCATACTATCCTAGAATTTCAGTTGTTCAAGTCCATTAAAAATCCCAGTTCACATCAAGAGTTTCAATGAACACATAGAGATTTACCTAAAATCACCCACAACATGCATAAAATTCATTGAAAAACCACCATTATGACAGAAAAATCAAGGGTCAGAATCCAAGGATATTACAATCCCAAAATATCAATTAAACATGTCCTGCTCCAATGTTCAGAATGGCAGCCTTTAGTTTTTAAAATCATAATCCTAGATTCTACCATAACCCTGAATCCTAAACTCAAACCAGAAAACACAAGTGACAAGCACATGGATTGCTTACCAAAACAACCTCTTTGACACAATTTCTAGAATGCATTTAACATCATCAATCACTCAATTCATGCACACAAAATTGACAAGTTCTGACCAAATTACACAATGTAAGTGCCAACCCCTCTGTGTTCAAAATAGACCTGAAATTAGGTGAATCATTTGCTAAAGTACCCCATCCTAAGATATCACAACAGAACAGAGACAAAGGCATGGGATTTCTCACTGAGTTTGAGGAGCTTTGTTGCAGTGAAAATATGACTAGGAAGAATTGAGCAAAATAGAACTTGATGGAGAGGGGATCGGCGATGGCGAACGGAGCTGGTTTGATAACGATGGCAAGTGGTGATGGTTTTGGGTTAGATTTTGAGATGTGGTGGATGACGAGGGAGATCGAAGATGAGCGGCGGTTATGGATATCGGCGGTGAGGGATGGTGGCCGACGGCGGTGGTGGTCGAAGATCGGCGGCGGTTGTGGACGGTGGGTGAGAGGGAAGAGATGGGCATGTGAGGGAGAAGGGATGAGTGTGAGGGAGGCGATGAATGAGTGTTTTTATTTGTTTTTTTTTTTTTGAAATAAATGTGCCATGGCTCAAAAACTGGGCCATGGCACAATTTGTCACTTAAACTGGCAGGGAATAAGCATGCCGCGGCCAAGAATATGAGCCGCGGCATGATATTTCTCTGCCACTTCACCTGGCCAAATGACGCAAAATGAGCCGTGGCACAAACAATTTAAGCCGTGGCATGCTGACAGAAACCATATCAGCACCAAATCACCTTGAATAAGCTGATATACTTCACATGAAACACAACAAAATCACACTTTCACCACAATTTGAGTCAATTAAGCACTCAAACACATGCCCCAAAGCTCATTTGAAACACAATTCCAATTTATTGAAGATCAAATTACTTTCGAAAATCAACTCAAAACCATGATCACCTCATGCAAAAATTCCAATCTCTTAAAGTAAAAATTTGACCTTCAACACAAAGTTCAAGAATAAAAGTTACATTGTGCCCACAATCAAAACCTACTTCACATGCTAAAAAATCAGTCTCAAACATCACACACATCAGTATATAAGCACAAGTCACCCATCCACATTTCTCATATATTCATCACTTGAAGTTCACATCTATAACACCCAAAGCAATGGTCTCACATCACACAACAATCAAATACCATCATATAAATCTGCATTAAAAGCATCAATGGGTATGACATGACAACAAACACAACCACTACAATATCAGCATATATCTCAGCCAAATAAGCACTTAGTGCAGCAAAAATAGCTTCAGAAATCATTATAAAGATCTTGAAGTGCATAGAGACAAATCTTACTCTCCTGAAAATAGTTAGCTCATTACTAGTTCAAGTCAATCACATCCCAGATTCTTCCATTCTCCCAACTACTACATCTGCACACTTTTCATCCAACATATAGAACACATAAGACAAAACCTAATTCCACTAAATTTAAAAAAAAACTAAAACTAATTAAAAATCAAAAGATGAATTCTAAAACTTGGGTT
The DNA here is from genome assembly GCA_029929735.1 of Mimosa pudica. Classification (NCBI taxonomy): domain Eukaryota; kingdom Viridiplantae; phylum Streptophyta; class Magnoliopsida; order Fabales; family Fabaceae; genus Mimosa; species Mimosa pudica. The sequence continues at coordinate 3,626,032 of JAKELP010000040.1, forward strand.
GCCTCCCATAAAGCGCTAAGTTTATAGTCTTCAGCCAGACTTTTCAAAACACTCACTAATCATAAGTATCAAAAACTAAGATTACCTTATCTTCATTTCTCTTCAACAGACAAGGTTTCAGCAAAAATGGGCATTCATATAAGAAACATGATTCATCATAATACTTGGTAGACTCTAATTCGAATACTTCAAAATTATCATCACTAGCCCCCAAATATTTTGAAAACCCAATAGAATCCATTGGACTCTCATTAGTAAGAGTCAAAAAATCACTAGGAAGATTTTGAACATCAATTGTTGGGATTTCCAATTGCTCACAACAATAAGGATTAGACTCCAAACTTAAAACTTCAATTGAACACTCAATATTGTTCTCTCCCTCTTCACTTTCTAACTCACTATCACCCTCACAATTGTCACAAACCGTTGATATCACATCATCACTTCCCATGATCAATTCTCCATTTGAGATATTTTCTACACAAGAGACATTTGATGCATCAATGAAAACACCTCTTTGCCTTAAAGACTCAACTTGAGAAGTTAGTTCACCTAATTTGATTGTCAAATTTTCAAGAGCTAATGTTTGTTCACTCAATTTTTTATCATCCCTAACTCTATACTCATTTTCATTATCAATATAACGTTGAAGCATATCCTCTATCCTTGACATCTGCTCATGACTGGAAGTAGGCTCCTCTAAGCTATTGGGTGATATTTGACATTGTGGTGCATATGTAGGGAAAGAATAATTTAGATCCCAAGATAATGAATGTTCATGATTCCAACTAAGGTTAAAAGAATTATCATTTAAACTAGCTTGAACCTTAGCAAAATCATCCTCTACAAAATCCATGGTTGAAAAATGGGGGCATTTCTCATTATAATGATTATCTCCACAATGATCACAACAAATGTACTCACATTGAGTTTGAAAAACATTAAGGTCATAACAAGATGTTGAATAACCATTATTATGTTCAAATTCATCATTTGCCCCATTAATCCACCAAGGATAATCCATACACAAGTTCAAAGAAAAACTAACAAACACAAAGACACACAAAAATAACAAATATACACATGAACACAAGAAAAGAAAAGAAATTACAAAAAGAAGCACACAAACAAATATATACAAACTCAAACTTAAGTTACTAGTGCTCTAATCAAGATTGACCAAGGACGGTTTTGGGACACAAATCCCCGGCAACGGCGCCAAAAACTTGTTCGCTCCGCAAGTGCACGGGTCGCGCCAAGTAATAAAGTGATAAGAAAAGTATCGTTCCCACGAGGATTTGGTTCCAAAACCCGGTCAAGTAGAGATTATCGCACTCTCGCTCAATTTGAGTGATTCAAATGTTAAGATGTGAAGGGTAACTATAAAAATAAATAAGAAAAACTATAAACAAGTGATTCTCCAACTTCAAGGATAAATTGGGACTTAAGATTATTTATCCCCCTTGTATTTCCTAACCTTAAAATGGTCTCCTCTCACAATTGCTTTTAATAGCTATATATGTGCTAACCTAGGGTTCACAATGTACTTGTAAACGCTCCGTCGAGTCAAGAACAAGTGTTTAATTCCATTAATCATGCAATCTCTTGTCATAATTAATAAAACCCAATTTCTAAGTTTCAACCCTAATGTGGCTATGTGAGGCTAATAAGTATATGTCTATCTTATTAACAAAACCATTCATTTGTCATGCAAACTTCAAGTTCTCACACTATTTTACCCAAGTTCTACACTTAACCTAGCTCTCTCAAGTCATAGGTCAAATGAACAAATCAACTAAATGGTGATCAAGCATTTAGAAGCATTAGGGCTAGAGTAAAATAAACACATATATAACATTAATCACAAAAGGAGAGGAAAAATCAAGAGTTAATCCATACAAGGGTTCAAAATAATCCTAACACAAAGTGTTTAGCTACTCATGTTCAAGAATCTCAAAGAAAAATACATAAGACTAATCATAAACATTGAACAAGAGTGAAGGAAGGAAAATGGAGAAGAAGAACCGAAGTGTGAAGCCAAAATTTCTTTCAAACTTCAAACCCCAACTTGATCTCCACCAAAATCATGCCCTAGCACACCACCAAGCTCCCCAAGAAGTCCCAGAAGTCAAGAATAGTCGGCTCCCTCTGTTTTTGCCCCTTTTAAACATAATTTTCGAGTGCAAATAGTGATGTGGCAGTTTTTATGCGACTGTGCCGCGGCTCAGTAAAATAGACAGAAACTGTGCCGCGGCATGGTTTTTCTCTGGTGGCTGAAATCCAATTTAGGCCGCGGCACGGAATTTTGACATGGAATCATGCCGTGGCTCAATTCAGTTTTGATGAAAATTGGTTTCTTCCCAAGCAAATAAAATGCTCCAGCCTCCAAGCATGCTCTCAATTATCTTTGACTTCTCAAATATTTTGCCTTGAATTCCTTACCCAAAATTACCTTGCACAATAAAATTAAATCTCCAAAATATGCACAATTGAACAATAAATGCGCCACCAAAAATCATGCATCAATTCCTATATTTTAGCATCCAAAATATGTATAAACACTCCAAAAATGTATATAGAAGAAAGTGAATCATGCTAAAAATTATGAATTCCAAGACATTAACAATATCAAATATGTCATGATTTAATAACCTATTTCGCAACTTTAATCCTTCCAAAAAAAAAGTTATCTAGGTCCTATATTTAGGAACGGAGGGAGTACTTTATTTCTCCATTCACCTTATGAGTGGTTGTCAGCATTTTTACATATAACAATAAAAACATATCGGAATCAATTTTTATGGCAATATATGCATGTTTTCTATTTTTGCTTTTTTATATTATTAATTGCAAGGATAGGAGAAATGTGTATAGTAAATGAATTATGGTAGAAAAGGAAAATTATCTCTCATATTTTGGACCAAAGATTTTTCATTTTTCCATATTACCTCTTATATATATTAAGTACCAGTCAGAGTATTTTTCTTTATAGATTGAAATATACTTTTTTCCGTTATGTTTGCATCAAGTTTTAATTTAGTCCTTTATGTTTAAAAAGTACACTTTAATTCTTTATACTTGCATCAAGTTTCAATTTAATCGTTTATGTTTGAAAAATACACTTTTAGTTAATCACTTTTCCGATCCATGCACCCTTTATCAAATTTTTTTTATCAAAATGCACTCTTCCGATCCATGAATTGCAATTAATCACTTTCATCCATATTATTAATAAATGGAGTAACCACCATAATTCTCACATGTTAATAAATGGAAGATTTTTTGTCAAATTAATCGTGGAAGTTAAGTCATATTTTTAACAAATTAAATTGTTTCAATTGTAGTGTACGTCCAACTTCACCCCTCTTAAAATGATAGTATTAATTATTCTAATTTTCAACCTTAATGACAAGGGTAAAATAGAAAAAGCATTGTTAACTCTGAGATATTCATAACATTTCAGTGAGTTTACTTAATTTTTGGACCCTAATTTTCATATTGGTACATGTTTTAGGTTTTGAATGAATAATTTGTGCATTTGATTTTGGAGTGCACTTTCTTACTCAAATATATATATTTTGATTACATTTTAGTGTTAGAATTATTTTTTGTTGAAAGAGTAGGGAAACATCAAGTGGAGATAAGATGCGTTAGGAAGGATGACAAAAGAAACTTCTTGGAGCCTGGGCTAAATTTTGACGCCTAGGCTAAATCGCTTCCATGATTTAGAATAAGACACATGCCCTGGGCTAAATTCTGAAGCCCAGGCAAAACACTTACTGGAGCCAGAGGAAAATCACTGACAAATCCTTGGATTTGCATGACTTGATATGCTTAATTTGAGGCAATTAACATGATTGAAATGCAATGTTTATCCAATTGTGCTTGATTAATATATAAAGCTTTTATGTGTGATGACTCTCATTTTTAATTATATTTGGCAAATATTTTGGTTAAATTTGGGAAGTCATTGATAGAGAATTAAATGGGTTTGACATTGAAAATAATATCTTGACTTTGGTTGAATAAGATAAGAAATTTATGAATTTAAATAGGAAAAAGAAACAAAAATATCAAATTAGTGCTTCATGTGATAACATGTATTGCAACTTTTTAAGTGTTCTTTTTCATCCTTGAACTTGTCGAGACCCACACTTTTAAGTGTATAAGAAAGGGATTGCATTGTATGGAATGTTGGGCTTAGCAATTGGAAAGGAAAAAAAAAAAGCAAATCAAGGCCCAAGGAAATAAAGAAAGAAAATGAAAGGAGGGTTCAAGGAGCACGCAAGAAAAGAAAAGGAGGGAGCAGCTAAGGAGGCGACACATGGCAAGGGAAAAGAAATGAATGGATGAAGTGAGGAAGTAAAAAGAAGAAATAGAAGAAAGGAGGAACAAGGAGAGACCAGCAAGCACACGAGAAAAAACATAAAGAGAAAAGGGAGCATAGGCGCGCAAAAATCAGACCTGGAGGGGGGCGGTGAAGACGCAAAGAAAGAAAGGAGCAGAGAGTGAAGGGCACGTTTGGTTGAGCAGGGCAGTGAAGGGAGGCACCGAAAGGTGCTTCCCCATTTCCTCCTAAGCCATACTAATTTCATTCATCTCTCATCCCTCTCAAATTCCTCCATCCTTCTCTCCATGAGCAACCATTAATCCCTAATTCTTGATGGTGGGAGCAAGCAAAGAAGGAGCTTGAATCTTCGTTAGGGGGTTTGTAGTTCTAATCTCTCTTCCTTTCTTACATTTATGCTTTTCTAGGGTCGTAGGAGTATACTTGTGATGTTTGGTTGAATACTTCATATGGTCTATGTTGTAATAGGGATTGAAACTACTTTTATGTTATTATTGTCATTTTGTTCTTGTTAAATACTTGACTTGGTGCTATTTAACTTTGAGATTAATGAGATTTATGGGTTCATGATTTTGTTTTCTCTTGGTGAATATTTTGGGCTAGTACAAGGTGGCTTGTCTAGTGGAATTGTGAGTCAAGTTATTTGCATTGATGAAAGGATAATAGGATTTATTGACTATGTTGTGGCATTGGACATAAACCTTGACTAGCTTCAATTTATTATTTGGGTGGCCATTAATAAATTGAAGCTACAAGGTTAATTTAGAGCAAGAGCAATTGTGGGTGGCCCAAGTTGTGGATTACAAGTCCTTCATAACTAATTAATTCTTTGGCTTAGAGCTTAATCAACTTAGATTAATTTAACTAATGTTTGGGGTTCCGACATTAATTAAGTTAATCTAAGCCTAGCCTAGAGGGGTCCCTCTAGGGTCTAATTTGGAAGCTAACAACATTAAAACCCCCGAAAAAATATTTTGAAGTGAGGATTTCTTAAGCACCCATCCATCAAGAATAATAGTATTATCCATTTCACTTTCATTCCACCCTTTTATCCAAAAATACAAAAAATATTTATTTGTTTTGCATCCTTCATTTCATCATTAAAAAATCAACAAAACATATTTCTTTACTCAAATCCATCTTGCATTGCATTTAATTTACTAGAATAGTTTAATTAAACAAGGCTCCTCTGAGAACGATACCCGGGGTAACTTCCGCTTACCTTGAGGTTCTAAAATATTCTTGAAGGACAAGACCCAAGGCACACTACACCGACCGCTAAATCGGTGTCCTTCAATCACGAAGGTTATATAGCCTAGGCTAAATTCTGAAGCCTAGGCGAAATTACTCTTTGGAGCAGAAGAGCAGATTTGCGAACATCCAAGGCCTGGGCTAAATGTTGTGGCCTGGGCGAAATTCCATCAGATTTGTAAAACGCATAGTTTTGTTAAAATGAAAGGTTAAAGGTATTTAAGGTGGAAAAATGCAACCTTGAAGGTGTGCTTGGACCTGGGACTGAAGTGGGGCAATTATTAGGGCACAAAAACACTCTTCCTTGGGTTCTTTGGCATTGGGGTTGCTTAGGGATTGGAGATTGAAGGTTGGGAAGTTGGTGAAAGCATTAAGGACACTTAAAGCTCCCTCCTTTTGGTTTCCTCTTCATCTCTCTTTACTTGTATGGATTTATGACTATGTATTCCTTTTGGGGTTGTAGTTTATATTTGATTATGAGTAACTAAACCTATTTATCTAGGATTAATTTGAACCCTTGTATGGAGTAACTTTTTAGAACTCCTATCCTTTTGTGAATGTATATATATGTCTTTATTTTACTCTAGCCCTAATGCTTCTAAATGCTTGATCACCATTTAGTTGGTTTGTTCATTTAACTTATGACTCGAGAGAGCTAGGTTGAGTGTAGAACTTGAAGTTTGCATGACAAATGAATGGTTTTGTTAATAAGATAGACATATACTTATTAGCCTCACATAGCCACATTAGGGCTGAAGCTTAAAAATTGGGTTTTATTAATTGTGACAAGACATTGCATGATTAATGGAATTAAACACTTGTTCTTGACTCGACGGAGCATTTATAAGTATTCTAGAACCCTAGGTTAACACATATATAGACATAAAAGCAATTAGGAGAGGAGTTAACTAAAGGTTACAAGATACAAGGGGGATAAATAATCCTAGGTGCCAATTAATCCTTGAAAAGAGCAATTTGCCATCTTTGTCCAATTTCAATTTTAGAAAATAGTTTTTACTTTTTCAACCCTCAAATCATTTTATGGATAGCTCAACTTAATTTATTCACTAAGCCTCTTGCTTGACCGGATTTGTATCCCAATCCTCGTGGGAACGATCTCTACTTATCATTTTATTACTTTGCGCGACTCGTGCACTTGCGGTGCGAACAAGCATATAATAAATATAATAGTTGTTGTCTTTTAATTGGGACAACAAATTTTGTATTATTAGTACAATTTTTTGTCATTGAACTTTAAAATTGGTAACTTTTGCCCTTAACATACCACTAAAATTTTGTTTTCTTCCTTGAACTTTTTAGTTGTTTTCGTCATTGAACTTTTACTCTATTTTAGTTTTGGTCTATGACCTTTAGGTGTTTTATAAACATTAGTCTCTAAACTTCAAATAAAAATACTTGGAAAATTACAGATTGTAATAGTTATTAATGGTACAAAATTTAGGGACCAAACCACATACATCATTAAAATTCATTGACTAAAACTATTGAGTTGATTAAAAGTTCAAGGATCAAAATTGCATATATCAAATTTCAAGAACGGAAACATATAAGACTTAAGGACCAAAATGTGGTATATTAACTTTAAAATATTTCTAAATGGTAACTTATTTTATTGCTAGGGACCAAATGGGATATAACATATTCCCTTTTCTCAGCATAGCAAATATTCATTTTTAAAAGAATGATAAGTGAGATTGCAGTGAATAATGGAGCGCAAAATTACTCAAGAAGTCCTGTATAAATATTCAACACCCAAAAATCATTATTTGATTATAGCCAACTTAAATTTACAGTATATTTTAAGGTCTAGTTGAATTCACTTCAAAACATTTACAACAATAGGACTTCGAACATTATGAGTACCATCTGACCAAACAAGTGATGCAAACAACACTGTTCCTGCTGATAAATTCCCTCCCACAATTTTGACTACAAAAGATTGTTTCTCATTCAAAGACTTGAAGGATAACGCCCTAGGTTCCACTGTAATGTTGACTCCTTGAATTGACTGTACATGTACATTATACTTGGAGCTCTCAAATCCAACATTTGTGACTGCTCGATTAACCTTGATCTTGAATGGTTTCATGGACTGTACTTCTACTAGTATAGAAGGAAAGTTTGTATTTTTTATCAAGGATCTATGAGGAGATTTGGGACATTTGAAATTTTGATCACCAGATATTAGTTGGACGATTGAATTGTTATAACCAAGATTGCAGAGAAGTTGTAGATAATCTTGCTTTGAAAGATCATAAACAAGTCCTGGATCAATAGCTTGAAGAGGGTTAACATGTCCTGATCCATAAGAAAAATAATCTTTAGGCCCATCCATGTTCTTAGCTGTAGTCATAATTGCAGATTTGATGGCTGCTGGAGTCCAATCCAAATGAAAACTTTTCACATACGCAGCTACTCCAGAAGCATGAGGACATGACATAGAGGTTCCTGAGAGAATGTTGTACTTCACCTTTCTTTGGTCTACATCATCATCTAAAGAAAATGTTTGTCAACATTATACTAAATTATCACCCCTTCGACAAAAAATAAGAGAGATTTCAATACCTTGCGGTAATAAAACAATGCATTTTTGCATATTTTACGTGAAACTTTTCTTATTTTAATACCATTTGTAATATAAAAAAAACAAGAATATATATATATATATATATATATATATATATATATATATATGAATATGATATTTTAATACCATTTCTTATTTCAATACATTTATGTAATTCTCCCTATCACTCAAAATCGTAGTTATTAATTACTACCTCCGATCCTAAATATAAGACCTAATTGAGTTTTTTTTTTTTTGAGAGGTTAAGATTGTGAAATAGGTTATTAAATCATGACATATTTGGCATATTTTTAGATTATACATTAATTTGTAGGTAAAATAAATTAATCTAAGGAAAAATTAGGTAAATATAATCAATTTATAATTAATTTATTTTGTTTTTTTATAGGATTTTCTAAAAAAGTCAATTGGTCTTATATTTAGGACCGGAGGGAGTATTAGCCCATAACAAACTAAACACAATTGTGAATCTTTTTTATTTAAAGTGTTACCTGAAGGTGAAGCAAGAGGTGAAAATGCTGCCAAGATATTCACTCCAGGTGCAGTTATATCCGGTTTTAGGATTTGAGGGACTGCTATGCTTGGCCCGCGTGAAGAGAACTCAGCCACAGTTGGAGCAGTCTTATCTACAATACACTCACTCTTCATTATCTCAGATTCTGGATTTGCACATGATTCTGAGTATGACACAACAACATCATAGTCCTTTGGAGATAATGTGAGATATGGGAATGAAGTAACCCCAGTTGGTACATTTTGTCCACCATCATTCACAATCGCACCAATTGCACCAACTACATAAGAATAACTATATATAAAAGAATCACATAAAACAATCTTTCCTTGGATCTCACTCTTGAGACAACCACAAACTTCAGAGTAATTTCGATGTACACACTTGGCTATGGGATATTTAGTCCCATTTGGATCAAAAGCATTTACTGAATCTCCAATTAAGATTGTTCCATTGCCAAGAACAAGGTTGTCTATGATTTTGCGATCCGTGGTGCTTGCTGCCACTGAGAGAATCCATGGTGCAACACTGGTCATTGAATGAGATTCAGGTCCTTCATTTCCAGCAGATTGGACTGTGAGTACACCTTTGGCCATAGCATGAAAGGAACCAATTGTGATGGCTCCATCATCGTACAAGTGATCAGGAGGAAACACCTTTCCAAGTGAAAGAGAAAGTATGTCAACCCCATCTCCAATAGCATCATCGAAGGCAGCCAAAATTTCTGCCCCGCCGCACCCTATAGCATACAAATTATATATAATTTGTTACATAACAAAATATTGAGTTCATGTGTCCGGTCTCGAATGTAGGAGTTACATGGTTAATTAATACGTGTTAAGTAAAAATATGTTTTTGGGAAACGCCTCTTTTCTAATCATTTAGAATGGAGCATATGAAAAAGAAAATAACCATAAGAATAATTTTAAAGAAGTAACGAATATAAGAGAAAATTGTGTTGAGGTTTTTCATTAAGAACCAAAACAAATCCCCAAACTCATGAGCATATGCCATGTGTGTTTTTTTTTTTTGTTATTCACCGCCCGGTTTAATCCGGACTCGAGGGGTAGGAGTGTTGCCCACATAGGCAAGGTTGTCCCCTCTCCCAATGAGAGCGCTTCCAGGGAATCGAACACACATTCTCATCCTTACGGGGGTTGCAGCCCACTTACCAACTCAACCAACTATCCATTGGTTATATGCCATGTGTGTTTTATCCGCCTGTAAAGGATGTCAAATTCATGAGTTGAAATGTGAATGTAAACTCATAACAGTTTGCTTTTATTAATAAGATATATACCAGCATTCATATTTTATTAGACACTACGAAAATTACTTCAAATAAATTTATAGATAACTTCATTGAAGATATTCAAATATAAAATAAATGACATGAGATTTAAAGCAAGTTGATAAGATTATTTCGTAAGATAGAAATGTAAGAACAATTAATTTAATGTATAAAATTGTGGGTTTTATCAAGTTTACAACTAGTAAGGTTTTGAGTGAGGTTTTGAGTGACGGGCCTGAGTTGGTATAATTGTAGAAACAGTAAAATGGAACTTGAGAGCTTGACAACAATTTGAATTTATTAAGACAAAAAAATAAAGGCCCATATTACTACTTTCTATTTTATGTCAAATTTTGCACAAATTACCCCTGTAAACCTTTAATCATTTTTCCTCCATGAAAATCCTCATTTCCTTTTATTTTCTTCGATTTTCCCTCAAATTACTTGAAGCAAATTGTTTTCGAGATGCACATGCATAAATGATGACTCCGTAGTGGATTTTTGGAAATACTTTGTTGTATTTGGGGAGTCATTAATTAAATAATTAAGAGATTTGATGTGAATTGGAAAGAAAGTGATTTGAGCATTATGTGTATAATTATTTTGAAAATATGAAATTTAATTGAAACAGGAAACTTGAAATAATAAAAGAAAATATTTTAAAGGAAAGTTTCTTATTAATGAGATTATATGATTGAGCTATGTGATTATTTCCTATTTCCTTTCTTTCTCTTATAGTAGGGCAATGAAGATTTGGAAACAAAAGAAAAACGAAAGAATAAGTCTTGGGCTTGGGCTAGATCTTTGGTGACCTAATTGACTAAGGAGATCACTCATTATAAAAAGGAAAGGAGGAGCTTGTGAAGAGGAGGCTGGTTTATAATTCTTCCAATTCTTATAGCCTACACGAGATTCACGAAGAAATTGAAGACAAGAGGATACAGATCACACGCTGAAGAAAAGAAAGAAAGAAGGCACAGTTGGGATTCTTGAACTATATACACACATGCGCTGAAGCAAGACGAGGAGTTTGGTGGCATCAGTTTTGTCCTTTCTTGAGAGAAGCCATCAATCATCATACGCAGGAGGAGGGAGGAAGAGGTCTTCACTGTCAGTACAAGTTTTGATGTATATTTCTATGAATTACTTTTTGTGATGACTTTGATAGATAATATGTGTGGCTAGTTTTCTTTTACACCTAGAGTACTATGAACTTTTGTAACTTAATATTTTATTTCCCACTATTTAGTCATGGTTAATAGTTTATTTAATCTTGCTATTATTGATTAACTTGTTTACTGTTTGATCACCATTAGACATCTTTAGGGAATTTAGAATTGGACTCGGAAGAGGGAATTTTAAATAGACCATGAGATTAAATAGTGTAGGATTAGATTTTTAATCTGATTTGCGACTAGGATAGGAATATACCTAGAAACCCTACATAGTCACATTAGAGCGGTACCGAGATAAATTAGCCTAGTAAATTAGTGCAAGACATTGTATAATTAAGCTAGGCAAGGATGTAAGTGGACCGGAAGACATTTATAGACACTAGTACTCTAGATTAGCTAGTTGGATTAATTCATAATTAATTTAGTGGGAATAAAATCTAGGAAGCAAATAAGGGATTAGTAACTCTAGGTTGTTCTTTTGACTCGTGAATTTCATCTGTATGAATATTTGTTTTGTTTTATTTTCTTAGATGTTAGGTAATTAAAATCAATTTTCTTGTATTTACTCAACATGAATGAAAATAGGAGATCTAATGCCTATTTATTAATTGTCTGAGATCCACCTTGATTTACCACTTTACTAAAATACAATCCGTACACTTGCGGATATTTTTATCAAAATTTTGGTAGCATCAATGAATGTTTCCGTGTTTCCGTCAGTGGATGAAAGAAAGACAATTGTCATTCTATTTGTATAGCCTAGCGTTTCGAACCATAAGCGCATAAATATCAATGCATCAGATTGTCTTATTGTGCTACCTTTTATACATATGTATTACAAAATTCTTATCTTCGTGAAGTTGTATAAATATTCGCTCAGCAATAATATATATATATATATATATATATATATATACATATATAAATAAAGTTTTTGTCAATTGTACTCAATTCTTCTTATTGGTTCTCCCCCAAAAATAATAAAGTAAAATGGGAGAAGGAATGAGAGAGAGGAAAATAATTAGGATATTTTGAAAAAAAAAACTATATACTATCCAACATCACTAATTTAATAAAATTAGTTAAATGTCTTTTTTTATACATAAGTTTTAGGAAAGAGGTTTCACTCTCCCACAATTCAAGAATAGAGCTCCAAACTTATGGTCCAAATACAAGATCTTAACTCATGAATCATCTGATTTTAAACATGTCATATAAATATATAACAACCGGATAAATTGAATAACATTTATATAATTAGTCATTTCACTTTATATCAGGTTTCATTTTTATAATTTAACTTGGTAAAAAAATCTTTTTAATCATTTAACAATGACGCAGTATACAATGAATGCTTCTCTGAAAACTCTGAAAAAATGTTGATATACTAAGTATAGTTTTAAAATAATTTTCTTGATTTAAATTATCACTGGAGACTAATTAATATTATAATGTTAGAGTTGAAGTGCTAAAAAATTTTAGAATTAAGGGAATAAAGTAAAACCTCATCCAAATTTAAACGACAAAATATGCACTTCAACTCATTAATAGAATAATTGAATTAGTTATATACGTAACATATACTTATTTTTCTAAAATTATTTCATTTAAAATCATGTATGAACGAACCCTACGAAGAACCCTCGCTCGGACCACCTTATAACGATGGAATTGAAGTTGCTTTATACGCAAATTATAAGTTTAGGAGATAAAATAGATTTGGAATCTTAGGATAAAAACACAGCACTCAACTGATTCTTACAGTTAGCTTACATTTAGCACAAGTAGTTATTTGTAGAAAAATAATGTTACCTTCATCACTGCATACTTTGTATACAGCAATTCTGGATGATGGGACCGCTCCTCTAGCAGTGCCTTGTGCTATACCATAAAAGCTCGCATCATTAACGTTGTTTCCTGCTGCTGTTGAGGCTGTGTGAGATCCGTGGCCGACATTATCTCTAGCAGAGTCTCCAATGTAGAATCGAGCTCCTATAACTTTGTTATTGCATGTGAAGTTTTTCCCGCCAACACATGTTCCTAAATACATGCCACACAAAATTTGGATAGTAAGACAAGTCCATGACACACAAAAGTAATACTCACTCTGATTTAATTTTAAATTCAAGTTGATTTTTTCAGGAAAAAAAATGCAAAATTAACGATTTTAAAAATTTAAATTTATCTTTTCTTTTCTCAAAATTAATTTACCTTATTTAGAAACTATTGTATAATCAAATTACATGTACCAAGTGTTAAAATTAAGTGGCATATCTAGTTTCATCAATAATCTGAAAAAAAATCAATTAAATCTTATATTTTTTAGGTGAATTGAATTATTTAAAAATGAGTAATATATATTATATACCTTTCCACTTCTTAGGAGGAGGACCAAGACCATTATCTATAAAACTCTCTGATTCTGGCCAAATTCCAGTGTCAATAAATCCAATTATGACATCACTTTCACCGGATACATTTCGTTTGGAGGATTGAACCAAACCCATGAAGTCCCACGATCTGGTTGTCTGGGTGTGATATGTTGTGCTTGGAAAAACAGATACCACTTCTTCCATTTCAGCTATCTTTTTGCTATGCTCTTCAGTGAGTTTTGCAGCAAAGCCATTGAAACTTCTATGATAACTTCGAACCAATAATGAAGTTGTTGAAGTAACTTGTTGAAGTATCCTCATATGATGAGAGGTTGGAGAGTACGATGACTCCTCAGGAAGTGATCCCATGTAGACTATATAAGTTTTCATGTGTTCAGCATCATAAGAAGCATCGCATAGTAAAAGCATTATAAAACATGCAACCGAAAAAATTGAAGGATGCTTAGCCATTTTTTTTTGTTCACTGAACGAATTTGAATGTTAAGGGGCGAATATTTATATAGGACAAAGGGAAGGATGATTTAGCTAATGAATTGGATTTAACTTTCGTATCTGAATCAAATATTTATTCCAACTCTTTTTTTTATTACAATATTTATTTCAACTCTTGGATTCATTATACTACCTCCGGTCCCTAATGTAAGAGCCCAAAATTTGAATGGTTTTGGTCCCTAATGTAAGAGCTCACCCCATATTCTCTCCTCATTTAATGCATTTTTTCCTACTTTACCCCTAACTCTCTTTCATATTTATTAATGCTTATGTATTTCTCTCTCTTAAAAGTACCATAATAAATATGGGCAATTTTAGAAAATAAGCATTAACTCCAGACACCCAACTAACATTCACATGTTTTCTTAAGAAGCGTTTTTTTTACGGCTAGCTCTTACATTAGGCACCAGAGGGAGTATATATTTAACCAGACGATCAGGAACAGAATTGGTGGAATAAATGTAAGTATTAAATGGAAAGTGGAATAATTTAATGCCATTAAATGCAATTGGAAAATTATAGACGCATTTGGTATTATTTATAAGGCTACGACATTTCAAATTTATTATATTTTACGCGTATTCTTATAGAAAAACCTATATTACGCGTACTAAAGAAATATTTAAACCATTTTTAATTATTTACTATGGAATTTGACTACTTTTCAACTCTACCCTGCTTAATATCAACATCACCACATAACACTAATGCCAACACATAATATAGAGGCTACAATTGTATATCCACATACAAAATTTAATGACATTCCCTGTAAATAGAACCAAGTAAGACTCTCTCCCTCTACAAATAAGACTAGAGGAGTATATGACTTTTTTTTATTTCTCTTTCCTTAATTTTGTGTGATTAACTAATACTCCCTCCGCATTTTATTATAATAGACAATGAGGTAAAATTAATTACATAGATTACAGAAGTGGGTTGAGAGAAATAAATAATATGTCTGAATTAATTTGTTTTCTCAAAGATTGCCCTTCTTTATAATTAAGAGATAGGGAAATGTGACAATAGTGTTATAAACGAGTGTGAAATGTGAATGGAGAAAATAACTATGGGTAAAATAGGGAAACAAAATCATTTAATGTTTTGACAAACTTATTAGTGAATCTCTTATATAAGTGGATAAAAAATTCATTTTTTTGCTTTTATATATAGGAACTAGGAGTAATTACTAATGCTTCAAAGATGTATGATATATACTCCTATAGTTCTATTTATAAGGCATTTTATATATGTTTCATACAAACCAAGGGAAACTTGAAACATTATTATAGCTTCCCAATAAAATCCAACAAATTTTCTATTCTACCCACATTTAATATCTACTTTACTAGATACATGAAAACAAAGTAACATATAATAAAGGCTAAAGTATACTTTTGATCCCTTATGTTTGCATCAAGTTTCAATTTAGTCTTTTATGTTTGGAAAGTACACTTTTAGTCCTTTTTTGTTAACACTGTTAGTTTAACTTAACGGAAATTGCTAACTTAACAATTTTAAATGATTATTAAATACTGAAAAAATGTCCAGATTAAAATATTTGAGTGTAAATATTCTTATATTTTAAAAATTTTTCATTTTTTGTCTAATTTCATTATAAAATAATCATTTAAAATTGTTAATTTAGCATTTTCCGTTAAGTTAAACTAACGGTGTCAACAAAAAAGGACTAAAAGTGTACTTTCCAAAAATAAAGGATTAAATTGAAACTTGATGCAAACATAAGGGACCAAAATTATACTTAAGCCTATAACAAATAAAGGGTGAACTTGTACATTTATGATGAAGTGAATTATATATATATATATATATATATATATATATATATATATATATATATATATGATATAAATAACCTTCTACTCTCCCTGTCCTATAAATAGGACTAGAGGGGTACTACCCAAATTTAAATAATAATGCTCCTCAAATGTATGGGGTCATAGAAATAATAAGTTGTCAAATCAACATTGATCTCAATGAGACCCAAAATAATTAATTACAAGGCACTTAATTTCTTTTTTCGTAGGTTGAGAATGAGAGGCGTCAATATAAATGAGTGAATAAATTAACTAAAATCTATCAAATAAAAACAATAACATTTACATTGATTATGCTTCAAATTAATCAGCCTATTTAGGGTATTAATGTCTATAAATGCATGTGGGTGCATTTATATCCTTTAACTTAATTGTGGAATGTCTCACACAAATTAATTAATTAATTAATTAGGTACAATTTGTTTGTTTCTAAATATATATCTACCTTAGATGCAAATTAATTAAAAATTTAATTTCACATTATTTAATCTCATGGCGTATTTAAAATTACTTCAATCGAGTTCATTTCTATATTCACTAAACATGTTTAATGTTGTCCAATTACTAAATAATACTAAGTATAAACAAGATTAAATAAACTGACTAAAAATTAAAGTATAACTAATAAGTAATAAAATTATAAATCACAAAAGAATTCATGGTACTATAGTTTGTAAAAGAAAACTAAGGTTCCATCAAAATAATAACAATGCTTAATTCCAAAACTGGACCTTAAATCATGAGAAAAATTAAAGAAGGAATCGACCAAAATATATAATTTTTTTTGAACTGAAGACCAAAATATATAATGGATAGACGTCTTGAACAATCACAGGCCCTTTTGTTTTTTCCTCTTTTGTGCGCCTCTTCCCCTTGTGGATAGATGATGAATTGATGACTACACTTCAAAACTGATCCCGTGTATATATATGATGGAAATGGAAATAATTAGCTCCCATAATAAATTTGATTCCAGTTGCTATGTTCGTGCGAATGTGATGTTTGTGTGAAGTTCCCCTTCTTTTGCTCTACATACACTCCTTTCCTTTTTCTGCTTTCCTAATTGATCACGAATGGACTTCAATTTATTGGCCACCGGCCACTAACTTTCCTTAAGCCTTACATTATTGCCTTAATTATATTTTTTTTATTCTCTTTTCTTCGACTGACAATTAAAACAGGATGATCATGAGATAAGAGAATGACAAAGATGATGCTATTAATGATACCAAAGACGTGTTCCTTTTATCCTTATTTGTTACTTTGCCTTACTTTCCTATTTTGAATAACGATAGAATTTTTTTTATTACATGAATAAAGATAGAATAATTTTCAAGAAATCCCCAAATAATTATCAAATTAATATATTTCCAAACCACATCAAAATATTTTTTTTTTTCTCAAAATTATGACTCTCCAATTACATCAGTATATTTCTAAAAATCTACTAAATATTATGCTATATATTATTAGAATTAGGAAAACCATAAATCTCACTAACTTACTTTAGAAATAGGTATTGAAGCTAAGACCGCACTTCAATAATAGTGTACTCTTGATCCAATTTATAAATTATTTCTAACCTGTTTCAATAATATGAAAAAAACCTTAAATCATATTTAAAATCTTTTGATTTAAAGCCGTCCACTTAGAAGAAAAATAATTGTGTAAGAAATGTATTGTCGTATTGACGTGATTTATAAAATGAAAAAATTAAAAAAGATAATTGATCAGAAATTGCATGATGATGATGATGATGATGATGATGATGATGATGATGATAGAATGTAAATAGTGTATTCATGTTAAAATTTAATGATATAATATATAAATTTAATAATAAAAAATCTTAAACCTAGCTCTCAATTATAAATTACAAGACCGTATTAGTTCATTTCGTCTTCTGTTTTGCAAAGTATATATTTTATACTCTAGTTAGTATTATATTCGTTGTGCAATATTAAAAAAATAGTTAGTTTCTTAATGGAAATTGTGGTGACACTCTAATTGAATGCTCACAAAACATGTTTAATTTTAACCGTACCCCTTCATATAATTATTTATATTTCAATATTATTAATAATGTAATCATACTCAAATATTTTTTTACTTATTCTTTTCAATACTTTGAAACCGCTCACATATATGTATGCTTTATATTTTATATTTTAATCTATTAATATAATATTTTTGCATATCTATACTTTTTATATAGTTAAAGGGCATTTGTGCCCCAAAAGTTTTCGCGTTTGTGAATTGAGCACCAAAAAGTTTTTTGGGGTTAAATGTGTCCTGGAAGTGTAACTAAATACCTAATGGTCAATGTTGCTGACAAAATAATAATGAGTTAGCTCATTCACGTGTCACCTGAGGCGCAATGAAAAAATAACTCTTTGGTTAATTTTACAACAAATTCATGAGATTAAATATAATTGCCGATGTAAGTAGCTTTAAGTAACTGGCCTAATTTTTTTTTTTTAAAAAAATCAACTCCTGGATAAGCAAAAAAATTTTGTAATTAAATAAAGCTAGCTTCGCACCAGTTTTAATACTATGTCCAGGTGCACACAAACAATAGTTACTTTATGTTCATCGAAAACACTTCATTGTTAATAAGTGTCTTGTGTTTTCACCTGCCTTTTGAAATTAGTAGTAAAACATTAAAAAGATTTAACTTAAGTATGACAAAAGTCCCATGCATATTCCTGTTTTTATTTATTTATGTTAATTTAAGAATAATTCTTTCTCAAGCTTCAACTAGTCCAACGTATACAGTGCAACCCCAACATTTTTGGGGATATTATTCTGCTTATCGACATAAAGATAAACGTATTAAATTAATTACAACTACTGAGCAACTCACACATATCATCAGAAACAAAGGAAAATGTCATTTACATCAATATCAATATTTTTAAAAATACCCAAACCACGTCAATGATCTTTGTAAGAATCGAACGTAATACATATATGATCTAATTGAACGTAACTTGACATTTACAAGAATTGGAATTCAAGCATTTTATGCACCATCTCACCAAATCAAAAGACGAAGTAAGCACTGCTTTTGGTGATTTTCCATTTCCTCTAACAATCGTAACCACAAAAGACTGTTTCTCATTCAAAGACTTGAACGACAAAGTTTGAGGTTCCACTTTGATACTCAGTTTTGAATCTGGAGTAACAATCACTTTGTAGTTTGAGTTAGCAGATCCAACGTTTGCGACTGTTCTATTAATCTTCACATGGAAAGGCTTCATTGCATGAACTGCAATTCTTAGTGAAGGATAGTTTGTGTCGTTTACTAGATATCAATCAGGTGATCCATGACATATGTGACACCCAGAAATTTGTTTAATTGTTGTAAGATCATAATCTAAGTTGCATAACATTCGTATTTAATCTTGCTTTGATCGGTCATAAACTAATCCTGGATCAACAGCTTACATAAGCAAATGATCATCATTTTTAGTAGCAATATTCATAGGTTTAGGCGGTTTAGCGGTCATCATGATTGCAGATTTTATGGCCGCTGGAGACCAATCAGGATTTTTTATCTTCAGGAATGCCTAAAAGGAAAAAACAATTCTTAAATAAATAAAATCTTTCACATATATTGGTAATATGTTCCTTCAACAAGTGCTTATCTTGTATCTAATTTTATTTCTAGTTTTTTCTCCATCCAAATTAAACAATTTGAACATACATGTTGGGAAAAACAATAGTAAAAAATGTTATAAGTAGTTATACCTAAAGACGAACACAAAATAAGAAATAATTAAGGAAATTCCTGGAAATGAAATAAATCCATGGGACCAAATTAAGAGAGCTGAAATATATGGAGCTAGGGAGAAGAGGTTAAATAAAAATGAAGAGCTTAAATTTGTGGTTTTTAGGATGAGTGGTGCCTTTTGTGGAAAAAATGATTACCCAGCGCCAGCGGTGATTCTATCATACGCTATAAAATTAAAAAGTTAAAAAGTTCCGTTGCCGGGAATCGAACCCGGGTCTCCTGGGTGAAAGCCAGATATCCTAACCGCTGGACGACAACGGAATTGATGTTAGTGGGTTTCTTATGTTTGTATTAATAGAAACAATTGAATTCTCTTTTTTTATAGCAAGGAAGTAAAAAACAAATAAAAATTAAACTACATCCCTGTACTGTAATCATCCAGTAGCACTACAACGTCCTCCTTCGATAAGAAATGGACAAATAAGCTATATGAGAAGCTGCGCCTTGCCAATAGATCTGCACCCTCATTCTCATTACGCTTAACAAACTTTATATCAGCTATCCAATCCTGATTCAACAACTCTTTGAGTAGCGTAAACAGTTCTCTATCTTCATGCAGCTCGATATCTGCTCCATATACTCCTTCAATAACTTGACTCGCATCACACAAAACCTGAACCAACCTGTAATCAGAAGTACAAGCACGACGTAATCCTCATATACATCTGTGTTACCTAGATTTCGTACAATCTAAATAACTTAATAAAATAAATATATCATGTATCTAATAATGATTTATTAACATAAAATGTAAAGCAAACAGGGATTATTGATTTCCAGATATGAACCTGAGTAGTAATATTAAGCTCTTAGGCTGGATTCGATAATATAACAGAAAATGAGAATTAAATATAGTAAGCATGGATTATGAAATGGTAATAACATAGATAAGAATTAAATAAGATAAAGTATGATGAGTAATGAAGAATAATCAAGATATTATGAGATTAGAACTGGAATAATAAGGCATAAACATAAATAAACATCAATAGATAGAACCTGATGAGCTTTATTGAATTGGTAAATCAGAATACAAGTTGAATAGGATAATCAGAGCACAAGTGGAATAGCCGATTACAAGGAACCTCTCAATACAAGAAAGTAAAAAGTGATTGTATTCTTGCACACAGATATTCTGTACCCTAAACCTTAATTGGACCTCTCTTATATAGGCTAAGGGGTCCCATTTATTTCTCCCTGACGTTATGTCAGGTGTCCACCTCGAAGAGCCGTTTAGCTGCCAGGTCTTCAGCATGCCCGAGTCTTCAGCCCGAGATCTCCGCCTATGATCTCGGGCAGTTGCACTGACTGGGCGCACTTCTAACAGTTCACGCTTCCACCTTGTCAATTAGCCGTTTATGTGCCTCTTCATCTTCTGCCAATTCATTAGCAGTGCCGGGTCGTCAGCCCAAGACCTTCGCCTGGAATTTCGGACAGTTATGTTGACTTGACTCAGCTTCACCAGATCAGGTTTCCACCTCCCGAATTTTGTGCTCCACTAACACCCTTTTCGATGTTCAAGCTTCTGTACGTTACTGTTAGTCGTCACGGCGTCCTTCCGTCATCTCATATCGGGCCGAGCCCATATTAATCTTTAGCGAGCCCAGGGGAATACAACATCCCCACAATTCTGCTGCTAAACTCGCATTCCCTTTCATAGTGCAAACAAATCCTTCCTGAATATCTCCTCCAGAGAGCGAAATGATGCCCTCACATCCTATAATCTGTGAATTAGCAGAATAGGCCCCATCCACATGAATCAACACATACTCATTGATATTTTCAAGATCCCTCCTTTGTTGAAACAAAGTACTCCTTAAATTGGGAAAGACAGATTTTGCCCTATGCATACATCTAATAATGTCTTTATCTCTGCTATGGCTTCATACACACTTGAACATTCATTATTATGGGTCACTTCGTTCCTTCTTCTCCAAATCAACCAACAAGAGACACAAAAAACTTCATTCCAATTATCCATTTTATCCATCTCATACCCTCTACGCATCTTCACATTCTTCCTTAACCAATCATGTAAATTACTTTCCCAGAATTCTTTATTTGCAAAAGAGATTCCCAAGTTAAGCCAAACCTCTTTAGTATTACCACATTCTCTTAGCACATGTACCGTTGATTCCAACTGCGAATGACACGACGCGCAAGAACCATCTGGATGAATTCTCCATTCAAGCAACCTCTCATTAGTAGGAAGTCTATCATGCATAAAAAACCACATTTGCATTTTACATCTCTGAGGGACCTTGAGCCTCCAAATGTTCCTCCAACATTGATCCTCCTGAGCATTAAAATCAGTAACTTTCATATATGCTGATCTGACAGAGAACAACTCACTCCTCTCAAGCTTCCATCTAGCTTTATACTCCTCATTCCTGTGAACAACCTCAATCTCATCCTTAACATTCTCCCAAACAGTTTTAATTCCACTCCACACTCTTGACCCCGGCTTCTTTGCTCGTATAATAGGGATCAAATCTTGACCACAATTATATTTACTTCTAATTACTCGGGCCCACAATGCATCCTTGTTATTCACCAACCCCCATCTCCCTTTCATCATATAAGTCTTATTCTGAAGAGAAGCATGACGAAGACCCAATCCACCACACACTTTAGTGTTAGAATCTTAAGTTTTGATGGTGACTAAGGTATGATATGGTCTAGTACTTAAGAGAACATAATCAACACTTAGGAGGGATTAGATGACATGGTTAGAATCCTGAGTTAGATCACTTGAGAATGCAAGATCACTTCCGGTTAGATTAGGACTTGCGCATGCGGATGAATGCTTTCATCCCCCAGCGTCAGCAAGTAAATCACTAGGGATTTAACTTAGTCCATGAGAATTAGGTACACAAAACCTTAAGACTAAGCTATGTTTCAATCGGAAGTGAGTTTGCTTCCTGTTAGAATTAGACTGGCGCAGAGCGACAGAATAGATATTACCCCAAGCGTCAGTAAGTCTACTTCCCCAAGTGAAAGCGCTTCCTGTTAGACTTAGACTGGCGCAGAGCAATAGAATAGTTAGTACCCCAAGCGTCAGTAAGTCTACTTCGCCAAGTGAAAGCACTTCCTATTAGATTTAGACTGGCGCAGGTTGATAGACTAGATATAACCCCGAGCGTCAGCGGAAATGCAACATCAAGTGAAGTTGCTTCCTATTAGATCTTGACTGGCGCAGACTGATAGAATAGATTTCACCCTAAGCGTCAGTGAATTCACCACGTCAAGTAAAAGTGCTTCCGATAGCTCAGTGACTAGCGCTGAGTGGTGGAATGAAATAGACTAAGCGAGAGCAAGTCATGGTGAACTAAATCCCTCATCAAGTGAATTTACTTCCGGATGTAGAAGTGCTTCCGGATACACCTTAGATTTAGGATCACCCACTGCATGAGACTATATGATTATATTGCTAAACTAACGTTCAAGTGCAGCACACTCAGTAAGGTTGCTTCCGGATGAGAAGTTGCTTCCGCAAGCAATCAGGATGTCTGAACGTTCAAAGAGATGCAGTGTCAGAATGCTTTTAACAGAGCAGAGGTGTCAGGACTACTTTTCAGAGATAAAGCAAGTCAACCCTGCTGAAGCATTTAAGAAGATGTTCCTTCCAACGGTAACAAGAGGATAACAGACACATTCAAACAACATTGTTACCTACCAAGCATGAGGAGTATGAGAACATAATCTGAAGATTCACTCAAGGTGTCAAAGCTCATACTGCCCACAAAAGTCAGAGTCCATAAGAGAGCTTCTGATAGCAAGAGAGGATCCAATAGCAAAGCACTCTTATCATTCATGGACAAGTGCTTGGAAGACAAAGTTCCTCTATGTGATAGCAAGCAAAATGTTAGAGTCCACGAGCTTCAGATAGCAAGAGAGCTTCCGATAATGAGTCTCTTAACATCCTGGACTTATGCTTGAGGAACGAAGTCCTCTCTGACAGCAAGCAAGAGTCGGACCGTACAAAATGTTCAGATGTCAGAACGACTTTTGTCAGAATAGTATTGCCAGAACAGTGTTGACAGAACAGCTTGGTCAGAGCACCTTTTTAGATAAAGCAAAGTCAACCCTGCTGTGCATTAATGAGGACAACGTAAACAAGGCCCCAACGTCTATAATCAAACGGTCTTATTGCCTCTCCAACGGTTAGATATTCAGAGGCTGGTATAAAAGGGATGTTCTTCATTTCTGAAGAAGAGGGCTTGAAAAGAGAGAGAGAGAACAGAGCTTATTATCTGAAACACTATTCTACATTCCTCTCATCTTCTACTCTCGGACTTTGATATGTAATATTCTTAGAGAGTGATTCATTTGTACTTAAGTGAGTAACATCATCCACTCTTTGAGAGAGTTAGTTTTGAGCTTAAGTGTTTAACAAAATCAGTTCATAGAGTGAACTTAATTGTAATCTTACATTTTGTAAGGGGGAGCATTTAGAAGTTGTCTAAATCTCCATAGGTTGCAAGTTAGCCCGTAAAACTTGCATTTGTAAGGTTTGCAGGTGAACCCGGTGTAAAACCTGTGGGTTGTTAGGTGAACCCGTGCTCGTAAAACCTAAAGTGTAAAGGCTTCTCTTGTGCCCGGTTTAAACAAGAATAGTGGATTGGAAATCTCAGGTGTAGCCTGGGGACTGGATGTAGGTCTGGGTGACCGAACCAGGATAAATTTATGTGTGCATATATTTTTACTTGATCATTCTATTTTGCATCACATAGCATACTGACTTGTGCATAGCATTATTTATTATCATCATCACCGAGCACAAGCAGTCTTTCGAAAAGAGTTTAAGTTTTATTCCCTCACCCAATTCACCCCCCCCCTCTTGGGTGACAGCCACGAATTTCATTTGGTATCAGAGCAGGTCACTTGTTTAAAGGATCAAACGATCTCAAGTGCAAAGACCTTGGCTGATTTGGGTTAAAATGTTTTCCAAAGGCTTTGATCATACCATTCCACCTGTGTTAGAAAATATTGATTTTTGTTGGTGGAAAGCAAGAATGGAAAGTCTTATAAAATCCACTAGTTTGAAAATGTGGGATATTTTTGAAAATGATTTTGATTTCAAACCAAGAGGAAACTGGACTGAAAGGGAGAAAAATTTGTTTTCCTTAAACATTAGAGCAATGCAAATTTTATACAAAGGTTTAACTGAAAATGATTTCCAGAAAATCAAACATTGCTCTAGTGCTAGAGATATTTGGAATACTCTTGATGTGATATATGCTTCTAACCCATCTCTTGAAAGCACAGCTGTCCAAAGCTCAACTCGTGCTCTTTGTGGATCATCTACTGATGAGCTTTTGGAAACTGATATTGAGGAAGCAGACTTCAGTGAAGAGAGTATCCATCTCTGCCTAGAAGATTCAGAAAGTGAGGTATCTGGATCTGAAATTGAACTCTCTGATTTGCAAGATGCATACAATGAGTTATATACTGAATATTGTAAACTTGCAAAAGAACTTCTAGGCTTAAAAGAAAAAGATAGGAAACTTGAAAAACTAATTTCTTCTTCTACATCTAAAGTTTCCGAGGGTTCTTTTAAAGAACTAGTGGTTCCGATAGCTAGCCCACTATCGGTAGGGAAAACTTCAACATGTCTTGAAAAATGTTTTGATTGTAAACACGTGTTGAAGGAAAAAGAAAAGCTTTCAAAAGAAACTGAAATTTCAAAGGAACAAAAAGCTTTTCTAAAGAAAACTAATCATGATAATGATAGGAAGCCTCATTTTGATTATCATTCCATTATCTGTCATTATTGTGGTAGATTAGGACATATTTCTCACACATGCAGTCTTAGAAGAAATTCAAATGTGAGAAATAAGTTTGTATGGATTCCTAAAGGACAAGTAAGGTCCAGTGCTAACCATGTAGGACCCAAGTACAAATGGGTACCAAAACATCCTCCTAGTGCCTTACTTGTGCAGGAAAAATCAAGAGTTCCTCTTATCCCAAAGAAGAGAACTCGTGGTGATGCAACTGCTGAAACCCACTGGTACAATCATAAGAAGCTGTCGGCCACCACAAGGGACAATGGTTCTGTCTCAAGGATGAGCTATCACAAAGTTCCATTCAATTATCCTGAGAAGAACAAGAGAGAGTGGATTCCTCGATCATCATTGAAAAGGCTCTTGAATCCTACCTCTCAGAAGAAAGTGCTTCGAACCAAGGATAAGTATAGAAGATCTCCTTGGGTAAGCAAGGGATCACTTAGCAACGAAGCATTTGATAGTAAAATCTCCTATGCTAATGTTAGATGGACTTATTGAGATTTTACATTAAGCATCCTAAGGTGTGAACATTATATTCATCATAGAAGAAAGCTTGAAGAAATAAGTAATGTTCATAATCTACATACTGTCCATGACTATCTTGATCAAAAACCTTGTATATCCTTGTGCATATAGTCATGAAAGATTCACCATGCCATACACATAGGACGTAATCTAAATGCATGTGAACTATATATAGCCTACAAACTGACCTTCAGATCCAGACTTGGATACAAAAGGAAGGAACTATCTGGTATTTTGTAGGAAGGGCAATCCGAAGGTTCAGAAAGACAAGGGTGAAGAAGACCCTTGCTAAAAGGAAGATCTCCTCCCCCCACAGTGAGCCATCTGATTCATGTGCCCCAACAATCTGCTAGCTCAGAGGCAAACTTGAGATAGCGCTGAGTGATCAACCTGCGGAGATACCTTCTGCTGAACCTGTGTCTCCCTCTGCGCCAGCACCCAATCTGAGTGAAGAGCTGTGTATGAAGTATGGGTTCAAGAGGCCAGAGATGCCAGTGGTAGTGATCACAAAGTAAATTCATCCCTCTGCACCAGCTCCAATCCATCCTATTAGCCTCAGCAAGACTCAGGACTGTACCTCATCTGAACAATTAGTCAAGTCTTGATAAGCATTCGTCACGCATAGATTTTGGTACTGCTCTAAATATAGATTCCATACATTGCCAACCAAAATCAAGCGAGCTACTGCTAGATGCGAATGGAGCTATGGTGATATCATTCTTACCTTCCTCTTTACTTGAATAATCACTTGGCTAGTAAATGCATGATGGGCTCAATAGCTTTTATTTCTCTGAAACTGATATGATTTCCCTTATCTGTGATGAACACTTATTTTCTGTAAAAACGACCCTATCATATCAAATTCATTTTCTGATATAATGCATACAGATTTTACAAATTCAAGAAGTCCGACACCTTGAAACTGAACCTTCTTCAAAACCTTCTGAATTTGTGCATGTTGAATCATTGGGTTCTAAGATTTCTGACATTGTTAAGATGATTCGGAACTAGTTTCAGAATTTTGACACTAAAACTAAAAATCTTCCTCAGAGTTTTTCATATGGTGTCTAAATCATTTTACTCATATATGCTTAGTGAATTCTTTTAAGGGCACCTCTCATGGAAGAGAATGGTTTATGCATTCACCTTGACTTTTGAAAGATCCTTTTGAAATACAAACTTTCAAAACAGATTCTGATCCTCTTTAAACCTACATGACAACCGTACCTCATGATAGCACTCAAAAGCTATTTCTGATTTTCCATTTCATGTGGTATCTCTTGCATCAACTTTTTCAATGCATAAGCAGCTATGGTTTCGAGAACAATACATCCCTCTTAATTACATCTTTAAGTTCTCAATCTACTAATGATCTCAGTTCAAGTTTGTGGTTTAAGAATGTTGACACAGATTATTGAAGCTTGAACAATGAATATAACCAAGAGAGAATGGCAACGAAAATGTCTCTTATCAAGATGTGTGGAATGGCTATACCAAACCTGAGAAACTCTCGCCAATACACATGAGCATTTCTATCCCTTACATATTCTGTTGTGAAATTTAATGGATAGTCTCTCTCTTGTCTGACATGCACTAGAAATCTTAGGAAATGCCTTGAATTAAACTCTGCTAGATCTGTAAAACATGGCATAGTATCACAAGCATGCTATAATCTGTATTAATTTCGAGCTTGTTGATATCCTAAGAACAATGAGATCACACTGACCATATCTAGAAGAACTTGAGCTAAAATTTGGAAATTATTCTCGTAATCACATGCTGAAATTTGGCTGTTTTTGTAAACCGGATTTAGTCTTGAAATCAAACTATTTTGTGAGGACGAAGATTTCTCAAAATTTCATTGTGTTAATAATTCACATGTCTTCATGATCTAACATGAACATCCTTGAGGCATATTTATTGAACTATACTTGCTTACGAAACTCTGAAAATATGCCACCTGTTTGATACTCGCTATACTATCACATTGATATTTATCTATGAGAGTATAAATGGAGTTCATATCTTGATAGTGAAACTATGTGAACGTGTAGACAATTTCAAAATTAGTTCTCACATAATCATTGCTCTTATTTTCTTAAAACCAAATTAGCAAGCATGATTTCTTAAAATTATTAACTTGTGCTGACTAACACAGATTGACTTGAATGTCCTGAGTATGGTCTCCAATGTTAAATCTTAAGTTCTTTCACTGACCATCAGGAAGCGCTTGCTTCCTCAAGCACATGCAGGACCAATCATCAAGTCTGAGCAAGGTTGCTTTCGCAACAATCAGCGTCTTCGATAGCAGGCCAACTATTGAACCATGGGAAGAGTAGAGTGACTGCCCAGTCATGTCCGCTTGTGGTTGTAGCTCAGCTTGCCGAAGCGAATCATCAAAGCACTTGCGCTAGGGGTTTCCACTTGAGATAGCACACCTCTTGAAGATGTCAGGAAGCATGCTTATCTGCGTATGATTCAGATTCCTGAGTCTAATAGAGTATGAGTACCCCTCATCTGTGGTAACATCTACACCTTACCATTTCTTACATATGATGCATACATGGCATTGGTAAGGGTGTCAACTTAGGATGTTTCTCTCAATCTGCATTGACTTCAAAATCATTCACTGTCTTAGAAAATCATCCTAGCTCACACATCTGTATCCTCTAAATGACATGCTGGAAAGTAATTGATAACATACCTCTCTTATATGCTTCCTTTCTTGATTTAATGATGATTAATCTTAATATAGAAGAGAAGTAAGTGGACATTACCTGTTAATGATCCCTTGAAAATAGAGAGTCACATGCTGTCATCGATAATAAACTCTTAAGATGCTGTGATGCAATTTGTTTGGAAATTATTTTTGGCACTTTTAAAAACACAAATTTCAT
Organism: Mimosa pudica; assembly: GCA_029929735.1. Classification (NCBI taxonomy): domain Eukaryota; kingdom Viridiplantae; phylum Streptophyta; class Magnoliopsida; order Fabales; family Fabaceae; genus Mimosa; species Mimosa pudica. The sequence continues at coordinate 3,654,943 of JAKELP010000040.1, forward strand.
TTGATTTGATTTCATTTCATATGGTATCACAAATTTCATTTGGCATTCAATCATTTCCTTTGATACCACAAGTTCAAACTCACAGATCTCATTTGATTTCATTAGGTATCAGATTTCATCTCATTTGAATTTTAAAATCACATATTTCATTTGATATCATAATCATCATTTTTAAACACATCAAAATTACTTTTGATATCATGTTAATCAATTCGAGAGGATCAAAATTACATTTGGAAAGAATTTTCACCTTCAAAAAGAAAACTGTTTTGTATGTTTTGATCTTAATTTAATTATGATTAGATTTGATGTATCAATATCTCCTTTGAAAAACATGTTTAACTATCCTACATAGTGTTTAGGGAAAATACAATCATTTAGGATCATGAGCCATTATTGCTGTTCCTTGTTAATTCTCGTACATTGTATTGAATAGTCTAGAACAAATCTTTATTAGCGATACATAGGGAGAAATATTAGGTAGAAAGCCCATTCCTAGGAGAACGATAAAAGTATCCCCATCCCTAAGGCTAGCTTGCACCTGTTGGATTTTGATGAAGCCAAAAGGGGGAGAGAGATGAGATGTCTAGAGATGAGATATAAGATGTCTAGCTAGAAATGAGATATAAGATGTCTAGCGAGAGATGAGACATGAGATGTCTAGAGCTGAGAGATAGATAAGATGCCTAGATTTTTGGGGAGAGAAATGGGGAAAGGAATATAGCTCTAGGATGAGTGATCTAAGTTTAATTATGTTCTCTAGTCATAGATTTTTGGGGAGAGAAATGGGGAAAGGAATATAGCTCTAGGATGAGTGATCTAAGTTTAATTATGTTCTCTAGTCATCTATGGGTTTGTCATCATCAAAAAGGGGGAGAATGTTAGAATCTTAAGTTTTGATGGTGACTAAGGTATGATATGGTCTAGTACTTAAGAGAACATAATCAACACTTAGGAGGGATTAGATGACATGGTTAGAATCCTGAGTTAGATCACTTGAGAATGCAAGATCACTTCCGGTTAGATTAGGACTTGCGCATGCGGATGAATGCTTTCATCCCCCAGCGTCAGCAAGTAAATCACTAGGGATTTAACTTAGTCCATGAGAATTAGGTACACAAAACCTTAAGACTAAGCTATGTTTCAATCGGAAGTGAGTTTGCTTCCTGTTAGAATTAGACTGGCGCAGAGCGACAGAATAGATATTACCCCAAGCGTCAGTAAGTCTACTTCCCCAAGTGAAAGCGCTTCCTGTTAGACTTAGACTGGCGCAGAGCAATAGAATAGTTAGTACCCCAAGCGTCAGTAAGTCTACTTCGCCAAGTGAAAGCACTTCCTATTAGATTTAGACTGGCGCAGGTTGATAGACTAGATATAACCCCGAGCGTCAGCGGAAATGCAACATCAAGTGAAGTTGCTTCCTATTAGATCTTGACTGGCGCAGACTGATAGAATAGATTTCACCCTAAGCGTCAGTGAATTCACCACGTCAAGTAAAAGTGCTTCCGATAGCTCAGTGACTAGCGCTGAGTGGTGGAATGAAATAGACTAAGCGAGAGCAAGTCATGGTGAACTAAATCCCTCATCAAGTGAATTTACTTCCGGATGTAGAAGTGCTTCCGGATACACCTTAGATTTAGGATCACCCACTGCATGAGACTATATGATTATATTGCTAAACTAACGTTCAAGTGCAGCACACTCAGTAAGGTTGCTTCCGGATGAGAAGTTGCTTCCGCAAGCAATCAGGATGTCTGAACGTTCAAAGAGATGCAGTGTCAGAATGCTTTTAACAGAGCAGAGGTGTCAGGACTACTTTTCAGAGATAAAGCAAGTCAACCCTGCTGAAGCATTTAAGAAGATGTTCCTTCCAACGGTAACAAGAGGATAACAGACACATTCAAACAACATTGTTACCTACCAAGCATGAGGAGTATGAGAACATAATCTGAAGATTCACTCAAGGTGTCAAAGCTCATACTGCCCACAAAAGTCAGAGTCCATAAGAGAGCTTCTGATAGCAAGAGAGGATCCAATAGCAAAGCACTCTTATCATTCATGGACAAGTGCTTGGAAGACAAAGTTCCTCTATGTGATAGCAAGCAAAATGTTAGAGTCCACGAGCTTCAGATAGCAAGAGAGCTTCCGATAATGAGTCTCTTAACATCCTGGACTTATGCTTGAGGAACGAAGTCCTCTCTGACAGCAAGCAAGAGTCGGACCGTACAAAATGTTCAGATGTCAGAACGACTTTTGTCAGAATAGTATTGCCAGAACAGTGTTGACAGAACAGCTTGGTCAGAGCACCTTTTTAGATAAAGCAAAGTCAACCCTGCTGTGCATTAATGAGGACAACGTAAACAAGGCCCCAACGTCTATAATCAAACGGTCTTATTGCCTCTCCAACGGTTAGATATTCAGAGGCTGGTATAAAAGGGATGTTCTTCATTTCTGAAGAAGAGGGCTTGAAAAGAGAGAGAGAGAACAGAGCTTATTATCTGAAACACTATTCTACATTCCTCTCATCTTCTACTCTCGGACTTTGATATGTAATATTCTTAGAGAGTGATTCATTTGTACTTAAGTGAGTAACATCATCCACTCTTTGAGAGAGTTAGTTTTGAGCTTAAGTGTTTAACAAAATCAGTTCATAGAGTGAACTTAATTGTAATCTTACATTTTGTAAGGGGGAGCATTTAGAAGTTGTCTAAATCTCCATAGGTTGCAAGTTAGCCCGTAAAACTTGCATTTGTAAGGTTTGCAGGTGAACCCGGTGTAAAACCTGTGGGTTGTTAGGTGAACCCGTGCTCGTAAAACCTAAAGTGTAAAGGCTTCTCTTGTGCCCGGTTTAAACAAGAATAGTGGATTGGAAATCTCAGGTGTAGCCTGGGGACTGGATGTAGGTCTGGGTGACCGAACCAGGATAAATTTATGTGTGCATATATTTTTACTTGATCATTCTATTTTGCATCACATAGCATACTGACTTGTGCATAGCATTATTTATTATCATCATCACCGAGCACAAGCAGTCTTTCGAAAAGAGTTTAAGTTTTATTCCCTCACCCAATTCACCCCCCCCCCTCTTGGGTGACAGCCACGAATTTCATTTAGGATAACAAACTTTGTACCACGCCACCAAATGAGCTTTCTTCTTTTCACTTGTAGAACCCCATAAAAAATTCCTGACACTCCTCTCAATCTCATCACAACAAGCAATAATAGATGTTTGCATTACATGATTTAGAATAGTTAACGTCACTGGATTAATAAGAGTATTCCTTCCTGCCAGAGACAAAGAATGACACTTCCAGCTAGCCAATCTTTGTTTTACCTTATCCACCGTAAATTGATACATTGACTTAGAAACTCTATCATGATGAAGAGGAACCCCCAAATATTTACCCAAATCAGCAGACATATTAAATCCCAAACTTTGACTTATTTGAGATTTAATATTATATTTAATATTACGAGAAAAGAATACTCTTGTCTTTCCTTCATTTACCTTTTGACCTGAAGCATCACAAAACACACTGTTTCCATTGAGCTTGAAAGAATAAAGGATTAAGACCATCAGGACTTGGAGCTTTAAGAGGACCCATACTCTTCAAAGCAGTCTCCACTTCCACCTCTTTCACATCAATATTCATACTACTAATAACACCCTCCATAATCACGAGATAAGATACATCAACATTCAGCACATCCCTAAGCACACGATCCTTGAGAGCTTCAATATAGATAAGATAAACGATATTATTTGTACCTAAGTATTATATTGTTTCTTAACTTTGAAAAAAGTTACTACCTCCGGTCCAAAATATAGGACCTAATTGACTTTTTTTTTGAAGAGATTAAGGTTGCAAAATAGGTTATCAAACGATGACATATTTGATATATTTTTAGATTATCCATTAGTTTATAGGAAAAATAAACTAGTTTAAGGGAAAAAAATTAGGTAAATCAATGTATAATTAACTTATTTTTCTTTTTAAGGATTTTCTAGAAAAAGTCAATTAGGTCTTATATTTAGGAACGGAGGAGGTATGTTTTAATCCCTCACCCTTAGACATAGTCAAGTTCTAGTCCCTTAATTTCGAAAGATGTGTTTTTAGTCCTTTCTTATTACTGAAGTATGTGTTTTGTCCCTTAACTTTACACAAAGTCATTTTTAGTCCCTTAACTTTAAAATGTGTTTTTCTAGTCCTTTTGAGTTAACTTATCTTCTAACAGAAAATGCTTACTGGTTGAAATTGTAATATTTATTTTATTATTTATAATATTTTTAATTTAATAATAATAAGTCAACATTCTAATATTTTCTGATCAACATTTTAAATTTATACAATCAGCATTTTTCGTTAGAGAAATCAATGGTGTTAATTTTAAAGGACTCATTATAAAAACACACTTTTCAAAATTAAAGGACTAAAACATGACTTTGTCAAAAGTTAAGAGATCAAAAACACACTTTTCAATGTTCTAGGACTAAAACATGACTTTGTCTAAAGTTAAGGAATCAAAAACACACTTTTCAGTATTCTATGATTTTAATTGTGTCTATGATCTATTGACGTCAATGCCATTTGTTTTTTTTTTTGAAATGTCAATGTCATTTGTGGACGAATCAATCAAGGAAAGTTTTGTTAGGATTAATGTTATTCTGAAGACATTGAAATGAAACAATTTTATCTTTTACCGTTGAAATATTACTGGTAAACTGCTAATTTTTTAACCATTAAATTAGTTTTTTAATGGGATGAAACAATAAAATTATGTTTTAAAACTTTTAAAGAAATATTTGTCCCAAAAGAAAAGCTTTCATGACAATTATCCTATGCGAAAACTTTTAGGCTAAATTTACACCCCCATCCAATCAACCAAATGTACATGCTAAAACTTGATTTGGTTATCATTATAGGAGCAAGCATGTTGCATGGAAATTCTTTTTTATATGCATAAAAGTTTAGGTGAGTTGGGTCTCCTGGGGACTCACTAGGGTTAGGGCAGGCTTCCAGGCTCAAAAAGCGCTTACAGAGGTACTTACAGATTGTCCACCAATAAGGTCCTCACATTGGCGGGATTCGAACCCACAACTACATAGTTATGAGTCAAACACTTTTACCAACTAGACCAACCTTTATTGATTGCATGGAAATTCTATCCATCCTACCAAAACATTTTTCTTAAAATAATTTATTGTAGTTTACTTGTAACATCTATTAAATTAAATATGAATATGATGATCCCATCCAATTTCTTCTAGAACATGTATACAAATTTGTAAAGAATGAGTTTCTCATTCATTTCTACCTCAAGCAAAGGCATAAAGTACACCTCTTTTTCAAATTCTTCATCAATCCTCAAATGCTCAAGGTGGGATTTTTTTTGAATTTGTACTAAGATTTAACACGTTTTATGAAGATTAAAAATTATCTAAAGATCGCACTGATATCTTATTCATTATATAATATTTCTTTCGCAATTTCAATGAGCAAAACTAATTAAAAACTCATAAAAGGGGGTTCACATAAACTCTTCACCATACTACTTATGTTATAATGTATCGTATAACTAGCACGAACTAAAATATTGCAACTATGGTGGCCAAAAAATATCTTACACATATGTTCAGAAAAAAATAACCTCAATTTCTTTACTTTATGCCATTACTAATTGCAAGAGCTAGTTAAAACACACATGTTCAAATCAACAATGTACCTCCTACACCAACGGAATTTTATGAACAGGGCAGATGACCCCAAAAAAAAATTAGCACATGCTTTTGCTTATGGAATTTACACTGCAGCTACTCTCAACAAGAGCCAGCAACCTACTAAGAATATACATTTCTATCCTCAACCCCCACACAAGGTACATATAGGGAAAAAATACAAAGTGAAATCAATTTTGGACGGAAAAAAAGGGGGAAATTACAGAATCATTATCAAATCCCTACTCTTTCCTATCATCATCATGCCAAACGTAGCTTCCCTCTAGGCTTTATAATAGATGGAAGCCAAATGTACTTGATTAGTGCAATCTTGTAAATCAGAGCCGAAATGTTGAAAAGAACATCTCATATACAAATTGTTATGTCAATGAGCCACATCCTCACTCCCCACACCAAGAGCTGATTTGTCAATGCGCACATTGTATTGTTCATACACACGTGCACGATTCGCAGCCCACCATTGTTCTGCCTGTTTTTCACTAAACCGCTTTCGACTGCATTCACAAACATTATGGTTATACATGAAAGAGATATTGAATCAACCACAACAAAGGGGTACTTAGTTGCTTGATGCTAAAGATTTATTAGAGTAATTGGCTAGTCTGTTTGACACACCATTGAACAAGTCACTCATCCATGCCAGATAGCCTACGTTAAGTTATTACACCAAAAGTCTTTTCTTTTGTTTTTTCTCTACAGAAGCTAAACTGGTATTAAAATTCAAGATATTAAAATCACGCTATAATTGAACAAGAACCATTTTCTGTCAATGAATAAATACCATTACCACCATCTACATGACCAATTTTCTACTCATCCTGTAAGTTAACATAGAAACAATGCATTGAGATGGAATCCATACCTGAAGCGAACTCTCTTTAGATCTATTACACCTCCTGGTAGGGAAGTAAGTGTGATATATACACCGGATTCATCCTGCTCAACCCATTCATTCTCACTACGAGATTCACTTTCCTTTGTTCTGCTTCCATTTCTACTTGATGCGTCTGACTGGCTCGGTTTATTATGGCCTGCAATACGGCTATTGACTGTGCTTGATCCATTTGACAGTAACTGATTGTTTGATCCCATAAAGTCCGATTCAAGAGTAGTAGCATGAATATTTAATCGCTCAACAGAAGCATTGCTGAAATCATTGGATCCAGGACTGGAACTAAAAGAAGTAAGAGATGGTGATTTGACGTTCCTTGCTGCTCCAACAGGTAGCCTCTCAGCCATTTCCTTCAACTATTCAGAGTTATATACAAAGAAAAATAGGATCAGTTAGACTTGTTCATTGAAACCCCAAAATAAATTCCTAATATCTTGTCAATTCACTTCTTTAAAGAGAAAAATTCAAAATCTGCTAGTGCAGCTTATCTAGCATTTCTTCTCAACCTGTGAAACTATTAGCATTTTCATCAGAACAAAGACAGTTTCTAGTAAAGTCTTTAGATGACCAGATCAGGTTATATTTTAACTTATTTAAGAAAGAAATCTTCACCAAAGTGGCAAAGTATTTTTTATAAACAAGAAGTTCATACAGATATGGCAAGCTTTAAGTCTCAGAACTACATTAAATACTCCCGAAATACCCCCTCATACGAACAATGTCCTTATTCCAGTAAACTGTCACTTAACACACAAATTAAACACAAGCTCAAGGTGAATTATGATATACGTAAGAATATATCTTGAGATGATGAATTATAACAAATAAAGTTAACAAAGCCTATACACTGTCCATGTCCAAATGAAATGTTTCTTTAATCAGCAGAGAGACAAAAATATGATTAATCATTTGCAAAAGACTTAATTACAACACTCCTAGAACTGACAAGCTAAAACATATATAATATATACTTCAAAACAAAATTTATTCAAACAACAAATAGACTCTCAATTCAAGCTGTGGTTTTGCATGTAAGCTATTCAGTAATGGAGGTCTAATTGTAGTGTTTTTCAAGACTATATCAGTAATAATAACTTTTACTGCTCTGGTGTTGCCGTGGCAAGTGGAGCAAGATCTGCCAAACTATAAGGCTACACTTCAATTAGAACAACCACTGTAACAGAACCACATTTGATATGAAATTTGTATACTATCATGCTACGTTGCATTACTAATATCCAACCTACCTGAGCAGTAAGTGACTTGATCACTTCCTTTGCTGCTTTACATTTAGCACTTTCTTCACCAGCAATGGCTATTGCTTCTTTCAGCTGTTTAGTTGTTCTTTCTAGCTCAATTTCTTGAAGTTGAGATTGGCGAGTCAGACTTTCCACCTAAAAGAAAAGAATGATTAGATTTACTGCCAGATAACCACGTGAATCAACCACCAAGTAATCAAGTAATAAAAAGAGAAACACCCCCCCCCCCTCTCTCTCTCACACACACACACACAACCTAAGCATCAAACAATCAACTATAAACATTCAAAGAAATAATGATGAGTAAGTTATTAAAAAACTTTTATAAAGTAATTGATTGAAATATCCAAACCAAAAGGTTAAAGCGAAATTCCCGTTTTTAATTTCATACATCAACTTAGACTTCGCAAACCAACGCATAATTATTTTTAGCTTAGATATGAGCATGTTAGAATACAGAATCTTCTCGTTCTAGGCTTGCATCACCAAATCTAACAGCCCCAAACATAACATTTCCAAATACTCTTTCCTTTTTGGATGATTGTTCATCTCTTATTATTTTAATAGAAATGATAAGGATAATCAGGTCACAGCATAAAAAAAATAATGCATTATTTGGTTAATAACAGAATGCACTACGCTGAACAAAAAATATCTAACTGGAAAAGACAGAACGGATACAACTCTATTCATGCCCCTCCTTCCACATGGTATCCAGTTAATTTTATTCTGCCACTGTTTAGATTGATGAGAAACATATCTAATATCAACTCAACGTGACACACCATAACTATAGATATTCACATTGAGAGGTGCTGATTAAGGGAAAAGATATAATTATTTTATCAATTAAATATGTGTACTATGTAGGTTAGTTTAGTCTTATAGATATTATATTTTAGAAGATAAATATAAGACATTGAGAAATAACAAAGATCTTACACCTACGATCCCAGAATGAGGGTTAGGTGGCTTCTAATATTGAGACCTTCTGTGCTGAAATTTTATCTCTCAAATAAAGTTAATAAATGTGCACTTCACTTCAGGATTCTAAAATTCTACACTAATATTATTGTAGGCAAGAGGGAATGTTGTCGATATATGGGTAAAACAAATTACCTGCGCTCTTAATTTGACAACCTCCTGACTGAGGCTGTCGTTCGTCCTCTTAGCATCATCTACCACAATCTTTGGGGAGGTGAGTCCTCCCAGTGTTGGGGTTGGAGTAGTTGAACGAGGTGGACTGGGCCGTCTAGAGATGGGGGATGTTGCTCGAGAAACAATTCTAGATCCAGGAACAGAAGCTGAAAAAAACTTCTTCGATGTTCCAAAAACAGGATTGAAAGATTTAGAAATATTCAATGCTCCCCACTGAGAGCCTCCACTTGGAGCAGGTGAGACACGACTACTGTTGAATTCCAATTTCTTGTTCTTCTTTGAAGACCTGCTTTCCACTTGCTTCATGGATTCAATTGAAGCGAATCTTCCAAGCTGATTACGAGATCTTGAATCCAACTTATCATCCTTGTCGATAAACTCCAATGATCCCTGATTGATACTTCCTCTTCTGCTCACAGAAGAATGTGATGAAGAATCAGTTTCAATAGCTTTTCTTAGTTTATTGAAACAATTATCACAGACACGATAAGGTTTGTTGGGATTTGGTGCCATTGAAGCTTTCAAAGACTTCTTACTGCTACATGAATGACAAAAAACAAGTCCACAATTGTAACAATTGTGACGTTTTCTTTTAAAATTAAATGGCAGACGGCAACCAGAACACATGGACTGGTCAACACCAGAGACCCACTTATGAAGACAGATAGCTGCAGTAAAATTAGTACCACAAGCAATACTCTTGACTTGCTTGTCTTTAAGAGCTTCTACTAATGCCGGGGCATTTCTATCATCTGTATCTCCATGGCCTAAACGCCCATTTGCACCCTTGCCCCAAGTGTAAACCTCAGTCCTTGAAGTTAAAACAGCAACATGATATGCACCACAAGCTATCTCCTCCACAAAACTCTTTGAGAGCTTCCCTTCAACATGTGTTGGTAGCTTCCCATCAACTTGGGGATTCCCCAACTGACCATAGACAGGACTACCCATTGTATAAACATGGCCCTGTGTAGTAAGTGCAACAGTCAGACTATGTCCACAAGCAACTTGACAGAAGTTGGGCTCAACAAGGGCTGCAACGCAGGTAGGAACAAGTTTTGCTTCCTTGTCACCATGCCCAAGTCGACCCTTGTCTCCATCACCCCAAGTAAACAGCTTCCCTGAAGAGCAATTGCTGGAACTTGAATTTCCAACCATGACTTCCACAACAGCAGCAGTATGCCAAACACCACAAGCAGCACGCACAGTACGAAGTCCCTTGAGGGACTCTACTTCCCTAGGTATGGAAACACTTTTTCGATCCCCATGACCTAGAACACCAAATGTACCATCACCAAAAGTAAATAATTGCCCAGAAGAGGTTACAACTGCAGTATGCCATGGTCCACATGAGATAGATGAAACATGCATGCCCTCCAAGGGTCCATTTACTCTTTTTGGTACCCAGTGACTCACTTGATTTCCATGCCCGAGGAGACCATAATTGTAGGTTCCATCACCCCATGTATAAAGATCACCAGAAAGTGTCACAGCGCATGTATGATACTCCCCACAAGCAACAAGTTCAATATTTGTATTACTTAGAGCTTCTACAAGCTTCGGATGAAGGACATCAGAATCAACACCATGTCCAAGCCTACCTCCTGATTCTTCACCCCATGAAAAAATTTCCCCTTGCTTAGTCACTAAGGCTGCATGCCGTCCACCACAAGCAATATTCTGCACATCAAGTACTACTGCAGATTCCAATGCTTTCGGCAATAAAGAATCCGTTTTTACACCAAAATTACCACCAATTTGGTGAGTCCCACCACCCAAAACACCATCACCTGTGCCTTCTCCCCAAATGAAAACATCTCCCAATGCATCACCATCATCATGACCAGAACCTTGGCTAGATGAACTGACAGCACTAGAAAGACTAACTCTAAAAGCATCCATAGGCATTGTTTTCATATGACCATGTACACTATCGGATCCTCCTGATGACACAGAGTGCACTGAACCACTGGCAGAATCTGGAGGGAAGAATCCCTTTGGAGGAACAGCATACAAAATCACATCAGATAATGCTTTATCCAAACCATTCTTAGGAGGGCTCTCATAAGGGCTATGAAGGCGAAGATGATCTCCACTGTCCTGGATAGGGCAATGAAAATCCTCTTAACGGAAAATATACAGTATTGACTGAACTGGAGTCATGCACAGAAAAAATGGGAAGTAGCATGGATATATAGTAATACCTTCTGCAAGCTTTCGTTGCTACCAAAAGGAGAACTTAAAGGAGAACTTCTTCTAGTGTATGTTCGAGGACTATTAGCTTCAGAAGGAATACCATCACTTCTTGATTCTGTTCTCCACTTCCGATGATTGCCACGTGATATTAACGCTTTCAAACCGCTAAACCAAACTTCAGCCTCATCTTTATCTTTGCAAATCTAGTTTAAAATAACCAAATAGCCAAGTCTTCAAAGATTTATAATCAAAATAACTTGATACCTTTCAGTGTATCATATTCTTCAAAACAAAGCAGCAGACTAGAAAGAGCTGATAATTCGAAAGAGGAGGAATGAAAAATGTAAAAAAAAAAATCCATACCAAGTCCAATGACCTATCATTGTAGATAAGAGAAAATGACTGGTATTCCTTTTCTGGCCGTGGATATCTTTGAAAGATTGGCTGAGATTAGAAACAATGTTTAATTAGTCAAGACAGCAGATGCTAAAGAAAACAAAGGAACTGAGAATATATTTATATTATTCACCCCTCTACTAGCTCACCGGGGAAATCATGTTCAATGTCATTCAATACATGACAACTAAATGAAGTAAGAAATAACTGAAGGGGAAATAAAATGAGGATACATGTATAAATTCTTGAAAGAAATAGCACGTTCATGGCGAACAGAAACTTCACAGAAAAATTAATCTCTGGAAAAAGTACTGCAAATATCTAAAATTATCAAATGTATCATCTAACAGTTTCCACCCATAAGAGTAAAAACTCATCTGCGTTGGAGCACATGAGGGACAATATTCATGAGTTCATACAGATTATGCATATAGGATTAATCAAACCAGAGGCAATGGAAGTGTAGTACAAAAGCGTTCATGAAGAAGAAAGAAAGAAAAGTAATTGAATACAGAAGTTCTAACAACTTCTGTCCAAATCTAAAGCAGCAAAATAGCAGCAATGAATTCCTTATTTAATCAACAGTACTTACTGTGCGCTGTCCAGATATGATTCTGGAGACATGGCTAAGTTTAAGGTGTTTCTCCTCCTTTCCTGAGAACCATATTAAAACAGATTCATCCTGAAAGGAAAGTAAAAATAATAAATTACATTCCAGCTTTTACAATGAGGTAACAATACCAATCAATTTCATGATGGAATCAACAAATGTATTCACCTAATGCAAAATACATTGCAAGAACACTGCAACAAAAATGATCCTAGTGCTATTATTAATTATTATTAAGTAATTAAAAAGGAAAGTTTTACACCACTTATGATAAAAAAAGGTTAAATATGCTAACAATATTTCATAATTAAATTTTTGAAACCCATGATGTACATTGGAGTTACTGCCTTGGCAAATTTGGTTACTCTTTTGGCAAGTCAAGCTTCCTTCAGCCAAAATTGTGCAGCAATACCAGGTTTCCAACATTTTCAACTAATTGCTAAAAGATTCACAAGAGGTTGAATATTAATGAAATTCCCCCCCCCCCCCCCAGCTTTTTGGAAATTCACACTTCTTTAATTACAATGTAGATAGACTTCTATAAGGACTAATTTCATCTATAGGGCGAAACCCAAAACTCACATTAGAAAGGCGGAAGGGACAAAACTTGGGTTTCCCCCTTCTTCCATACTTGAGCAAGCAAGCCCCTTTCTTTAAAGCAGTAATGGCCTGCATATGAAATAAATAGAGGACCTAAGTAAGCAAGAATGACACATTTAATGACTAATAACATTTAACAAATAATTGGGGAGTAGAGAGCCAATGGCATTGTGTCAAAGTTCTATAAACTCCTATCACACTGCAACAAAAGACTAAATTCACGTAAACTTTCATGAAGTTGTCATCATGTAACTTTCCACAATGAGACAATATAGATAATCTAAATACACACACACACACACACACACATAATTTTCTTACTTTTTGATTAATATAAAGGAAACAACAGTACATTGCATTTCTTTCACGAGTATTGAATGGGAAAAATAGGGGAAACTCCCTCAAAAAGAGAACACTAATCAAATAAAATTATCTCAGCTAGGGGAAAGAAGATTCACTTCTCTTTGATAGATTCTTAAGCAGTAAAGCATATGAAGGGCAATACTGGTTTCTTCAACTCTTAAGCTTAAAAAAATCCCCTTCCACCCCTTTTCCTTCAAGATACCCAGAGGCAAATTATCTTTGGGAGGAAAAAGGAACCTTAGCATGCACCAAGGGTTTTTTCATCACATATTTGTTCCACTTAGCAATGGTATGAAAAAAGTCTAAAGACATCGGCAGAAAAGATGTAAGATATATGGAGGGTTTGACCCTTTCTTTTGACCTGGTCCAGTTTTTCTAATAAAAAAACTTAAGACAAATAGCAAGACGAAACTTGACATGGAATTGAGCAGGCATCAGTAACCGCCATCAAACTTGATCAGGTAGCTAAAGGCCATTATGCCAGACGACCTCTCACATAAACATAAGAAAGTATCTACCATTTCTTTCTCTCTCACCCAGAAAACTTTTGTTGAAGGCTACTCACTAAAGCAAGTTCTAATCTAACACCTAATTTACCACAAAAAAGTATAAAGTACTCCAAGTTCTACATATCCATTCATATTTGCTTAGCATTGTAGAGTACACCGAAGTTTACATATAAGATTCGAAAAGCACTTCACAACAATTCCACCCACACAAAGTTCATAATTTAACATCCTACAGTATAATAGCATCTATTTCTTTTGGTTAAGGATAACCATAGAAATCCAACATTTCCATTGACTGAACTGAAAGTCAACTTATTTTCTTTTACATGCCACTTGTTATAAAGAATACTAGCAATAAGTCCTTTATTTTAAAGCATAACCGTGTTGCCAACATTTCCATTGACTGAACAGAAAATCAGTTTGTTTCTTTCCCTTAACATCATTGCAAAATTTTTCTTCAGGGCATAAAAACAGAAATCCAATGGAGTGACATGAACAGTGGTGTTAATCATCTCTTTAGCAAGATAATGTGATTGGCACTATTTTAAAAGTGAGTGTAAAAGGATGACCCAAAAATTTTGCTTGAGCTCACATTTCTGCCCAAAAGTCGACAGATTTTGTGTGCAAGAGGCTTAAAATACATAATGTCAACCAATCATCTGTGAATTCTGTCACCCCAACAAGATTAGAATCATAACATCTTGAAAGTTGCAAAACCATGCCTCCATAATGATCAAAATAACAACTTTCTTCTACATTAAAAAAAACCATAAAAACGAAACTAACCACATCAAAAACTCCACTCTTACCAGAGCTCACAAGGCTACAGATACTGACTGATACATCTTGGTAATGTCAAAAAATCAAGCATAACAAGCAAAAATACCACTCAAAAAGAGATAAAACTTGATTGGATAAGGCAAACCACAACAACATAAGCTGCACATCTAGTCATCTACAACATCCCACTTGTCCTTTACCATATAACCCATAAAGATAAAAAGCATTGAACATTGCTCACAGTGCCAGAACAGCACAATCTAAAAGCAAACAGTACTCACTAGCATCAATCAATGAAGCATCCAGAAACATGTCTACATTTCCAAATAAATGGACAAACATGTATATACAAAAAACAATACCTGCTCAGTGTCTCTTTCCACAGGGCCAGTTTTGTTAAGATCCGACATCATTCTATCAGTCCTAGACATTCCACAAACACAAACAAAAAAACCCACTATTCATTCACTATTCCCAAATCCAAACAACCATTGTTCACAACAATAATCAAGCTCAACCCCCTAGTGAAATCCCAATTATACCCCTCCTCCCACAGCTCAAAAATCCTCACTTTCCCACAAATCCATCCATCACCATGATGTCCATTCATTCATTCACTCCCCTCCAGTTGAAGTACTCCAATTGGGGGGTTAAATTCCCATTATACCCTCACCACATCAAGCAATGCTTGTTTTTATGAAGTGGGTGGGTTCAATCAGAGTGAAAAAATTATGGGTTGTTGAAAAGTTGGGATTTTGAGAGGTTAGGTTATGATTCATGAAGGGAAGAAAGATGGGTGAATGGATGAGTTGAGGTTTGACTTGTGAGGTGAGGAGTGAGGAGAGTGAGGAGAGAAGGGTAAAAGGGGAAATGGGAAAATGTAGGGAAGTACTATGTGATCTGTGAGTGTGAGTGTTGTTGCAGAAGAGAGAGAAAGTGAGGTTAGAGAGAGAGAGTGTGTGAGAGAGAGAGGAAAAGAATATAAATTCCGGCGTCTATGGAGAGGACTGGCAACAGAAATGAGCAAAATGGGAAAAAAAGTGAAGCCATACGGGATATTGCCCAAAATGTTGGGTATAATTACAAGACTGACACTTTTGATTTTCGTTTCATAGGAGGAGGGCCAAAGTGAAAAAATGATACTCCCTCTCTTCCTTCCCAAGAGTGTGTTTGGTTGTGTGAAAGAAAGTAAAGAATTAGAAATAGAAAGGGTAAGACATGGAAAGCAGGGGTAATGATGAGACAGTAAAGTTTGTGGGTCCCACGATAAGTGTGAGATGGAGAGAGAAAACTTGTGGGCCCAGGATATATGTAAATGATCATATTACCCTTAACTTTTCAAATTATTTACACTCTCATTTCACAACTTTCTATCAATCAAACGTACCCTAAATATAAGATCACTTTGACTAATTTGGAGGGATTAAGAAAGGTTTTCCAATGAATTAGGATTACATGATCTTCCCAAAATACTTCTCACTTAAATTTAAAAGACAAATAGGGATTTGAGAGAGAAGTGAGGGAGCTAAGAAATATAGGGGTAATTTGGACCAAAATTGAGACAAAATAGAAAGTGATCTTATATTTAGGAACTTATCCACTTCCCCAAAGTGATCTTATATTTAGGAACGGAGGGAGTACTACTAAACTTTACACAAAATTGGGTTTCTAATAAAAAAGTTTCGCAAGGTACAGAAATAGTATCAACTTGTGGTCCATGAGCAAATACAGTATTTTCACTTAAGGGAAATAAAATTTAGAAACGAAAAGACTCTTATGCCTCCATTCCTGATGAGGGACATAAGAGTCTTTTCGTATCTAACTTTAGTATCAGAAACGCAATTTTGGGTAAAATTTAGTACTCCCTCCGTTCCTAAATATAGGACCTAGATGACTTTTTTTGGGAAGATTAAGGAAGGATTAATTTTAAATTTCTTTCCAATAATACCCCTCCTTAATAAATTTAATTACTTAGTTCCACCACCAAATTTCTCGTCAGTGGCCATCAAGGAACTTCTCCGATTTCACTTCTTCCATTTCACCTTCTTCGATTTCACCTTCTTCGATTTCAACTTCTTCTTCGATTTCACCTTCTCTGATTTCACCTTCGATTTCACCTTCTTCGATTTCAACTTCTTCGATCCCTCTGTCGCCGTTCGATTCTCATTCTCTCTCTCCTTCCTCCTTTTTCCTCACTCACCAGTTCTCCATCGATTCCTCTGGTTCACATTCTTCTCTCATTCCCTTTTTCTTCTTCCATTCTTTCGTTCGTTTCTTGATTTCTTGGATTTGTAGGTGGTAAAAAGAAGGTTGAAGATGTAATGCCTATTTCTACTGGTCATGAGCGTGAGGAGCTTGAAGCCGAGCTTGAGGTGAGACTTTCGTTTCTTTCTCTTTTTTTTTTTTTTGAAATTATGCCTCTGTTTATTGTTTCCTTGCTTGATAATTAGGATTTCTCTGTAGCACTGGTTGTGATTTATAGTTTTATGAAATTAGTTTTGGTGGTTGAACTTTTTCTTTTTTGAAATTAGGTCTCTATTTCTTGTTTTTCTTGCTTGATAATTAGGATTTGACTTGAGCTTTGGTTGTGATTTCTAGTTTTATGAAATTAGTTTTGGTCGTTGAACTTTTTCTTTTTGAAATTAGGTCTCTGTTTATTGTTTTCTGGCTTGATAATTAGGATTTGGTTCATTTGAGCGAAAACTTGCAATTCTGAGAGGAAAGCAACGCACTCTGGAAGTAAGTGATCTGCATAGGAGTTACGTTATTGAATGGAAGTCTTCTAATTTTGTCTGATCTAAAAGCAAGTGTTTGCTGTTTACATATTACTTGATGGAGAATGAAGTTACATCATATAGTTATTGTGCTTAGAAGCTTTGGTCAAGCTTAACATTCGCATAGTAAGAGATTATCTAATTTTGTAATGCTGAAGGGTTTAGGTAACTCTGATTTATGTTCTTCATTAGGCCTAGTGAGAGAACCTGTGATGCTGAAGGGGAAGGACTCTGATAAAACAGCAAACATTTCATCAACAAATGAAGTGGCAGAAGAAGTAGACAATTGTCTGAAAAGAAGCAGTTTAAGCGGAAGCAGGTTGGTACATCAAACATCAGATCCTCTAGTGCTTGAAATTGCAATTAAAGCTCATAGCAGAGAGATGAAAGAGGTTAATAAGAAGAGTGACAATAATGGAAGGAGAAGCAAGCTGCTTAGAACACCATCTTTACCTCCTTCTGTTGGTAGAGAAGAAAAGTTTCAAGTATGTGATCACAGACCTAACAAACAAACCTCAAAGGTACTGTCTGTTATATTCAAATTTCCTTTTATAGATGTGGAAGTGATATGTTCTTTGTTCTTTGTTATCTTGTGCTCTATTCTAAAGTCCAATGAAATTAAGACACATACGCCTGACATTCTGGCCCTGGAATCAACAAGTCCTCCTGGCATTTGGCAAATTCAAACGCCTGTCAATTTGAGTGTTTGTGAAGTTCTTTATTAATTCTCTTTTTGCCTAGTTGATTAACTTGGGAAAGGCCAAAAGTTTCTAGAATTATGGAAATTCATGTTTAATGGAAACAAGCTGCAGTAATGGCTCGTATGCTACAACTTTCTAGTGTGATCAATGCCTTCATATTGAATTCATTTAAAATTCATTTATTAGTTTCCAACGAATTCTCCTACTTGAATAGGATAACGTAGAATGATTCTTGCATGGGAAAAAGAACCAACATGTGATGATGTAACTGTCCAACAAAATCATACATAGTCATCTTCGTATTGTCATTCCACATAAACACTTAAAACTCCAGCAACCACAAGTGATTCTGACAAATTTTTTTTGTTGATAGCAGAGTTACAGCATTCCAAGAAGTCCACCAGTGAGAAACATAGGGGGAGAAAGCAGCTTCAGTAGATCTTCTGGTAATAAGTAGTTTAGCCTTGTTTTATGTCAACTCTAATGGTCAGATTCCTTTTTTGGTTGTGATGGTTTTGTAGAGTGTCGAGTTTACTTATGTGGAGTTAGTATTGACTTTTTTATATGAGGAATAATTGTTTAAGGGCATCCATCTATACATGCATATTATCTGTAAGATTAGTTAAGCAGAAGCAACAAATGTGGCCTCTTGATATCAACACCATAATCACCAGAAATATGTTTTTTCTCCATCCAAACAGAACATAAACTTTTCTTGTATACCTTCTATACATGTATCTTGCACTCTCATTATAAATTTTTAATTTGAGTACAATAAAATTTAATTTAATAAAGATCAATATCATAAACATGAAAAGGATATTTTGCAGCTCAATCCTCACTGTCTCCTATTATTGACATGTCATGGCAAATAGAATTGTGCCAAATAAGTAATGAAGAAATAGAGAGCAATACTAGAGAGTTGATCTTTTTCTTAGAATTGTGCCAAATAAGTAATGAACTCATGTTTACCTTTATGAAGCCTTGTTTACTTCATTTCTCCTTCTGAAATCTTATGGCTTTTGTTAGCGCCTGAAAGTTGTCTAGTTTTCATTTGTAAATAATTCTTGAGTGTTGGTACACCCTTGTTTCAAAATCCTGTGTAACATGAATTTAAGAATGTAGTTAGCCGGTGCAAATTATTTTTCTCTTGTTTTACAAAACTTTTTCTCAGTTTTTACTGGCCACTGCTTACATATTTTTAAATTTGATTGACAAAATATGTAGCTGTAAACTCATGTGGAATGATATCAGATTAAGCTTTTTACTTGTCATTTGAATTTTTTTCTTAGAGCAGAATTTGAGCGTGGGGAGAAGTATTTTTGTGGCTATTCAGACCCTTGGTGTTGTCTTTGGGGATGTTGGAACGAGTCCATTATACACCTTCAGTGTTATTTTTAGTAAGTCCCCTATTGATGGAAATGAAGACATTCTCGGAGCATTATCCATTGTCCTGTACACCTTAATCTTATTTCCTCTATTGAAGTATGTCCTGGTTTGGCTCTGATGAATTGTGGTTATCTCAATGAATTGGTCAATTTATTGTCTTTTGAGAAAAGGTTTTGACTCTTTAGTCAAATTCTGGTCATGATTGGTTCTTAACTTAACTTCTCATGTATGAGCAGCTGACCTTTAATGATCTAGGTAGTTCAATCCTGCAATGTTTCTTAGTGAAATCACTATGTCACTATGTCACTCAGTGAAATCATCCCTTTGCTCTTGTTGTTGTTTGATGACATTGTTGTTGTGGGAGCATTATTCACTGTGGCTTCTCCCTTACTTTGGCTTGAAAAGGTGGAGTTTATTAGTCTGCTCTTTAATTTAATTTTGATCCTGTCATTTGTTCTCTATACTATTTGTGTGGGACTGTGGGTATGCTCAGGTTTTCTCCGTTCTTCTGCTGCATTGCTGTGTAGTATGTCCTCCAAGCTTCTTCCGTTTTCGTATGTTTGTGGCTATAGATTAGGTTTGGTTAGTTACTTTCATCTTCTTTAACCTGCCATAGCTATATTGTATACATCTATATACACTTGTTTATGATTATGTTCTTTAATGCAGGTCATCTTAAGATCGTAACTGGAATATAATGTCTGAGGATGCTAGCCCAATCTATATTGTGATTCAATTCCATATATTGCTCAAAGATTCAGCACTCATGATGCCCTTCATGTATAGCTTTGTATCATGGCAGAATGCTATATCTAAACATGGAAAATAGGACTTTCAATTATGTGAAAGATGAGTGATTCATATATAGCTACATGTCTATTTCACATTGTTTTGTAAACATATGATTTTTTAGTACAATGAGAAGTTAGTTTGTATAGTAGATTTTTAATAGATTTGAAATGATTTTTTTAGTACAATGAGATTTTAGTTATGTATGGTAGATTTTTTTTTTTTGACAAAAGTTAGCTTTAATTTTGAGGATACATGAATTATAATTTTAATTTTTCAAGCATAGGTGAAATAATAATTATGGTGATAAATAATTTTAAGTGTATTATGTTACATGTATCGTGTTGATAAAAAATGTTGGGTGTATTATGTTGATTAAAAAAGCTAGGTGTATTCAGTTAGGCATTACATAAGAGTAAAATTATTTACTTATCCTGAAAAAAGAAAGATTTGTATTGCTAATTTGTTTGGTCATTTTCGGTGAAATAATAATTATGGTGATAGATAATTAGATAAAACACTTTTTGAAAAAAAAATACTAACATTGAATTTGATGTGTAAGTAATAGCTAACGTTGTATGTGTTATGAAATTAATTATATTTGAGGAAATAGTAATAGGGGTAATTTAGGAAAAATAATAAGATTACTTAAAATTATTGGGATATGAAAAAAGTGAATTGATGCACATGTGATATAATGAGGTGCAAAAGTTTCAATTTTTAATTTTTTATTGTGTTTATTTATTAATTAAGGAGTTGTTAAGAAGAAGAAGGGTAATTTAGGAAAAAATGTGGCCAAAAATGTATCTAGGTCTTATATTCAGGAACAAAATAAACTCTCTATCTAGGTCCTATATTTAGGAACGGAGGGAGTATCACTTTTGCACTTTCGCCCTTCATTATACTCATTCGTAAATAAATATAAGACTAATTTTCCTAATATTGTTAGATTTAATATGTTAATTAAATTAGTTATTAACTTATGATATTGTCAATTCATTCTAACTATATACTTTTGTTTTGCCAGACATTCTACCTATATACATTTATTCTCAATCTTTATCCTTTGTTTGTTTATTATAGATAAATATTATTATGGTTAATTTAGGAAAAAGTTTGTAATATTTAAAAAGTGATCTTATATTTAAGAACAATTTGAAATTTGAAAGTGACGTTATGTTTAGGACTTTAGGGATAAAAAGGGTATTAAGTATTAACTAAAGGGTTCATTTGGTTGCCTCAAAATATTCTAATGGAAGGGAATGGAAAGGAAAACTTATAATGGAAAGGAAAGGAATAGAATGGAAAATTAAAAGGGGTTGATGTGTTTGATTGTCACAGAATGGAAAATGATTTTGATGGAAAATTTATTTCGGTTGGCACCAAAAATGTTTCATTTAGGGAAAATTGAGGGAATGACGAAAATGCCCTTAAATTAAATAAAGATTTAAAGAAGCTGCAAAAGTAGAGGGAGAGGAATCTGGGTGTGAGCAAGATTTCCTTTTCTCTTCATTTTGTTGAGGAACGAGAATGATCGCTTAAACCATTATCATCCAAAAAGAGCAAAAAAAAAAAAATTGTTAAACCACATCATGTATACCACCCTATCTAACATTTTATCATCTTACTCTTGAAATTGTCAGTTTTAAAAGATACTCACAGGTCACCCCTCATGGTTTAAAAAAAAGCATAAAGAGTCACTATTTCGTTCTCCTCTCCAGTCAATGTGGGATGCTACACTCCATCTTCCTTTCACTTTCATAAATTATACTCCCTCAGTTCTTAAATATAATATCATTTTGCTTGAATATTGAAAAGAAACTCTTTGTCCAAATTCTTGAGAAGCATGATTTATCTAGATCTTTCTGTTTCTTATTTTGCATAAGCAATATGTAAAACTTAAGTGTCATAAATTGGTGCAAAATTGATTAACCTTCATTTGGAGTTCAACGACAGTTAAGCCTAATTAGAAACATCTTCTGTGGAATTTTTTTAGTAAAATTATTTTTAATAATTTTTTATTTGATTATTTTTATAGGAAAAGTACGTTCCATCCCCATGTTATTTTTGCTGCTTTTTGAAGATACATTTTTATTTTTATATATCAGGTTGACTAAATCAAATTAAAGAAAATTTAAGCAAGTGGTTTTTCCAAGCTATTGCATAAAGTTAATCTTATTGAACTTTCAAGTAAGCTTTTTAAAATAGAAGCACTGATTAAAAATACTTGGGCCACCAATTTTTAATAGACTAAAGATCAACGAACAACATATGATACTACACCATGCAATTACAAGGAGAGGGTTCTTGAGGAGAAGTCATGCAAATTAAAGATAATAATATTGGGACAATATTCATATCTGTGTGATGCGATACTATAAATATGCATCTAGATTCTAGATGATGTAGATTTTTAATTTGAATGCGAAAATTATTTAAAGTTGAAAAGCAATAAGTAGCGCAAGAGGCTCATTGAACAACAAATTTCAAACAATCCTTGCAATGATATCGGGTTGTATTGCAGTATAAATGTACAATGTACTACTATTATTTAGCGCATAAATTTTTTTGCTAACATGAAAATATACTTATTATGCATTTGTCTGTGTAATTCAATAAAAATATATAATAAGATATTAAACTCGAAAATGCTTATTAATCCCATGGAATAGACACGGTGTTGTTACTGGTTACATCCTAAGTATTTGCATTTGCCCATATATATTTGATGAAGCTGATGTGTATAGATGATACACTTAAAACAAAAATAATCACATCACTAAATAAAGTAAAGAAGTTGGATTGAAATTTCAGGGGAAAAGGTTGGATTGAAATTGGAAAAGGCCTAAATGGGACATGCAAAACCTATAATTGGTTGTCTTTAGCTGTGATGAAAATTGCATGTGCTATGGTTGGAGTTAGCTAGCAGACACGCCCGATTTATTCAATAATTTTAACTAATGAGAAATAAAACTTCCAATTATTATCATTATTCAGAGTTAATAAAAAGGGAATGTAAATATAAAATTATAATATAAATAAATTATTTAAATTTTTAATAAAGTTTTTAAATTTTACTTATTATGATTAATCAACATAGTTATTATACTACATTCGTTCCTAAATATAAGATCACTTTGGCTAATTTTGAGAGATTAAGGAAGCATTTCCAATGAATTAGGATTACATGACTTTCCCAAAATACCCCTCACTTAAATTTAAAAGACAAAAAGGGATTTGAGAGAGAAGTGAGGGAGCTAAGAAGTATAGAGGTAATTTGGACCAAAATTGAGAAAAAATAGAAAGTGATCTTATATTTAGGAACTTATTCACTTCCCCAAAGTGATCTTATATTTATGAAGGAAGGGAGTATTTATCAAAATAAAATCAACATAATTGCCGGTAGATCAAATGGATCATCATTGGTGATATTCAACTTTTTTATCTCCCTATCTTCTTCTCACATCATCTCATCCCATCCCTACTATTGTGATGAAAAAGGGAACAGCTAACGTCTCATCCCTAATCTTTGCGTCTATTTTTGTAAATTATTCATATTAGAATTTGTTTTTATTGATAATATAATATAATTTATAAGATAATGAATTTCAATAATAAAATTTTTTATGAGGAAAAAAATGATGAGATTATTAAAATTCGAGTTATAATATTTCAATGAGTTAGATATTTTTGCAAGACGGTGCTATGACTACTATCCAAAGGCATAGCTAATATACACACATGATTAAAATTTTAGACTTTTCCATTGTAATAACATGTTTTCTTATTAATATGATGGAAGAGATGAATTATAAGTTAAAAAAATTTTGAAGATTATTTTTTTTTCAACTTTGGAACCTTGAAATGTATAAAAAACAGCGATTAAAAAAGAAGAAAGCAATATTAAAATATGAGAAAAATTTAAATATTGTAAAATACTAGCTCCGGTCCTAAATATAAGACTTAGTTAACTTTTTTTGGAGATATTAAGTTTGCGAAATAAGTCATTAAATTATGACATATTTGATATATTTTTAGATTGTTTATTAGTTTATAGGTAAAATAAACTAGTCTAAGGGAAAAAAATTAGGTAAATCCATGTATAATTAACTTATTTTGTTTTTTTAAGATTTTCCAAAAAAAAATCAACTAGGTCTTATATTTAGGACCAGAGGGAGTACTAGTCATAATATTTATGAATTACGAATGACATAACCCTTAAATAAATTTTATATATTAACCCGTAAATATATTTTATATATTACAATGATTTTTTCTGTGGTGATTGAGATTTGAGAGAAGTCTTGGTCGGTGGACTTTAGAGAAAAGTAAAGGGGTCCTAACCACAAGCCTCACAAATTCATGTATGGCCCCTCCCTTTTTGGTTATAAGTGTTATAAGTGGTCCTAATAATCTTCCATAAACTTTCCATGTTTCTTAGTCCGACACTTACCCAAAACAAATTGTGGTGTTGTATTTTACTGTTTTTACACTTTGATATGATATCCAGTGGACAAGTTTGGAGAGTTAAAGTGTGTCAAATAACTTAATTTGAAATATTTATATTTTTTCTCCAAACTACTACTTATACATTGATATCATCTTATACTACACATAATTGTTTGTGAAAGCTAGCCATTGTATTTTTTTTCTTTGCCGACGAAAGACACTGTGTTATTTAACCTTTTTAATATCCCTAAAATCAAATAATCGTATATTGAAGACTAGATTATGTACATAAACTTTTATGAAGGTCAAGAGAATTGTAGAATTATGCTCAAAACAAGCTAAGTACTCTTTATCGCTATTCTTATTTAATTAACAAAAAAAAATTGTTACAAATTTACCGTGCACCAAAAATGGATTGGGAGCATCTTCAAATCTAACTAAACATTCTTAAATTATAACTAAATATTAGACCATAAATTGTTAGCTTGAGTTGCACTAGACTATTATTATTTAAGTGATAGTAAACTTTTTTTATGCAAATCCTTTTTTCTTGTAGTGATCTCTTCTTCGATATTTGTCAATAATCAATCAAAGGAAATTCTTATATTTAATTTTTATTTTTCATTTTCTGACGATTAGATTTAATTTTTATTTCACAATTGGATGATGATATACAATGGATATATCAATAGAACGTATCTTTTGCATTATTTATCCTTTAGAGTTTTCTTTAGCTTTTTCAGTGCAGGTGGGCAATGATTAATGAAGGAGGAAAACGTCTCACATCAACTCAAAACTTCAAGACTAATTTATAGCAATTTATTACTTCATTAATATTACTCATTAAAACCAAGTACTATGTTTTATCTGGCGGTTTGGTTCATGGAAAACTGGAAGAGGAGAAGAAAATACTATTTTGTTCTTCTCCTTCATAGTTTTGTCTCTTTCTCTCTTTCCCTTCC
Organism: Mimosa pudica; assembly: GCA_029929735.1. Taxonomy (NCBI): domain Eukaryota; kingdom Viridiplantae; phylum Streptophyta; class Magnoliopsida; order Fabales; family Fabaceae; genus Mimosa; species Mimosa pudica. Next base: position 3,680,507 of record JAKELP010000040.1, read on the forward strand.
ATTCCAAACGTTGATAAACCACTTGTGGGTAAAGACGATGAACAGAGAAGACCTCTGGGTGAAGATGATGAACAGAGATTTAAGTGAAGAAGAAGAGTGAACATATTTTTTTTTCGCTATCTCTTTCTTTCCTTGCACTAGAACCTATTTAGCAACCTTTGGGAAAATACATTTTCAGAATGCATTTTAGGAAAATGCATTTTTAGAATGAGAAAAAAGTGATTTTTTCAAAACCCATGATTTTGGGTTTAATTTTAAGCAATAAATTTCAGCAATATTTGAGTGAGATATGAATACAAACTAAAACATGTAAGTGAAGCAAAACGGAAGTAAACTTTTAAGTTTCAAGTTAACTTAATAATTATTTTGAGAAGTGAACTAAACCTCTAAAAAATGATTTGTCAATTACAATAAGAATGGATGAACACTGAATCACTATGTCAATTATAACAAGAATGGAGAAACACTTAATGTTGTTTTTATTTTACCATCAAACTATATCCTTTTCCCCCTTCTCTTCCCCTCATTACTCATTCATTTTATGATGCAATTTTGAATGGTTTCATAATTTTATAATATATTTTGTATTTGATTTTATTATTCTCCAAAAAAAATATATTTCCACAATTGCATCCACATACAACCCCTAATTATGGTTCATCCAACACTACGATATCATCTTTATTGTGCTTAAGACATGCTAATCCCATGTAGATCAGTACATGTAGCACTCTAAACCTAAACAAAATTGAAGTGTTTGATTCAACTAAAAAATATACCATAATGGTACCTAAGAAAAGGTACTTGGGCTTTCATTGACCCGACCCTCGATTGACCACGCCCCGACATAGATAGCCTCAAACCAAAATCTTATCTTATTTGTCTTTTTATGGTACACCTTGATCAACTGTTATGTCTCACAATTTAAGCTATGTTCGGCCAGTCGCTCCAGCATCTTGTCCTTTCTTATTGCTTATCTCCATGGAACTGCAGTAACAACTCTACTTATGAGTTCTTCTCCACATGGGAATGAGTATATGGATGTACCACAGTACCAGTATAATAATTTCAACATGCTGGATGCATCATTAATAAGTTTAGACTTAGTGAGTATAAGATGCTAGATACCACTTTACCAAAATTAAATTAGTTAATGAGAACAAATATGAATCTTCCTAAAACACTATTATATAATACTATATTATATATCAATCTATAACCTAAATAAATTAATTTTGGAAAAAAATGACAAATGAAAAAAGTAAAAGATTGAAATTATGTTTTACAAATCCAAGCAAGAGGTAATATCTTGATTCAAAGGTCAAATTAAAAATTTAAAATACATTAAGTTATAAATTAAGAGGTATTATCTTGATTCAAAGGTTAAATTATGTTATAGACACATACGATGGTGTCATTCACAAGTAAAAATCAATTAAAAGATAGAAACTTAACTTCTAGGTTGAATATGAGGCCCAACATTTGAATTGATTTTGTTCTCAAACGAACTTGTCTTTTCTGTTTTCATTTAGATTTTTGGCTAGTCTTCATCAAATAATTTATTTTCTCATTTATTCAACTATCAATTATTTTATATTAGTAAAAGTGGAAAGTAATGTTATCCCACTTCAACCCCTCAAGAGGATAAGGCTATGACGCCACCTAGGTCCATCCCTTCTCGGAATCCATCTGGTGAGATACTTGTACACTAGGCCATAAATAAACCAAGCTATTCTTAGAAATTTTATTACTATGATCTTATATTTTTGCCATCTCCATCAAACCATAATAAACCAATATGACAAAATGACATGTCTAAGCTGAGCTTTCATACCTCTACCACAAATCCAAGCAAATGGTGTACGTGTGTGTATATATAGCATTTTTTAAAACAGAAACAAAAAGGCTAGGGAATGAATTTTTTTCTTTCATTTTTTACAAAGGCACATTGGTGACACCGGAAACAGCATGGGATGCCTTGCTTCTCTAATATAATGAATGTTATTACCATGTTCTTGTCCGAATTGTATATCTGTCATTTTGGACTGTACATGATCCCTCCAACTTTCTAAACACCTAACATGTATCAAGAAACAGCTGCCTAGTACATCCAACAGGTTTCAGTGGTTGCATCCTCACTAAAGCTAGAACGTATCTGTGCTGCATACCTATATATCACACATGAAGTAGTTAGAAATGAGAAGCACATGCTAGAATTCGATCAAAGGTATTTTTAGAGAAGACAACAACAAAGGATTATTTCACTAGTTAAAGGATGACTATATGGATTGGACACAACGACCAACTATTTTAATATACTGTTAACCCAAAATAGCTCAAAATTACACAGATTTTTTTCTGGTTTTCCACAGCCCTAAAAGTATGTTTAGAGAAAAATACAAAAGAAATCAAAGATAGAGTAACAGGGGATTTATGGACAGGGGAGATTAATAGATCAATATAAATATAACATTACATTTTCACCACTATATATACGATAAGCTTCGAATGGTTGTTCATCATGAGCCAGTAGTATCTATTAAACTGATTTAATATATATCCCAAAGAAGATACACGCAGAAAACCCTTCAAATTCTTTTCTCATGAGATAAGCACCACCTTTCCTAAAGCATCAAAAGAATGACTGTTGTATCTATTAAACTCTCAACAAGTATAAGTCAAACTGGCACATGGGAAACAAAAAGACGCACAAGCACTGAGTGCCCACCTCCGATTTCTCTGAGGTTGCATCTCAGCTATTAATGCATGTTTCAGATTGCGTTGGTGAGGAAGATCATCTTTCACTCTTTTTGCAATCTATGGTATTAGTATAAAGTAAATAAAATGAGGAATGAATTTGTAATGCACAATCTAGGATAGAGGGGAATGAATTTGGCACAGTAAATACTGCACTCTGCATTTACAAGTTTATGCTGCTCAAACTCACCATGGTTCCATTAGAAAGATTCCTTATTCTCTCTGAATCACGGTATTGTTTTCTTGCCTTCTTGTTTCCACTAAACTTCTCTTCCTGAAAATATTCAAGCACAAAATAAAAAAAACATTGTAAGACATCCGTTCACAAAGTAAATTGATAATCACTCACAGAAAGCACAGATAAGGCTAAGTGGACCTTTGCTAATTTTGAAGATAGTCCTCTTTCTTCAATATACAGAGAAATATGAGAACCTTTCAATGGATTTGAAGGCTTATATTCTACATGTTCAATCCTCTGAATTTTCTTTGGATTGACATTATCATAACAATGCAGAAGTGCATCTGTCTGGTTATCACTATGGTTAGAAGCAGAATCAGATCTCATTCCTTCACCATGCTTAGAGCCCATTGTATTATAAGAAGGCGCTGCTCCAGTGGGATCTTCATACAACTCCAGGGAAGAGTTCCTGCGAGGTAAATAATTGGTGTAACTCTGAAAAATCTGCCGTTGCCTGGGCCGGCGGGGTTTTTTATCCAGCAAATCAGTGTCATGAAAGGAGCCAATATCTCCTACTTCCATATGTAAATCACGGGAACCATATTTGGAGCCATATCTCTGCAGAGACAGGTGGTAAAAGGGAGACATAAGATATACTATTATCGACATAAATCTGTAACTTAAAAGAAAATATGCAGCATATCATCTATTTGAAATTTTGAATGTATTCCTCCAAATCGATACTGGATAAGATAATGTTTCCCACTATAAGGTATCACTTCCTTTCCGACCATGATTTTTATCTCAAGGCACAACTGTTTCTCTGTTTACCACCTTTTAGAACTGAATCCCCATTTTAAGAGAAAATTCGGTCAACCTTAAGGAAAGCTTGAAATGATCATGCTATTCCAACTACTTCTTGCAAAATATTAACCTTGAAGATTAATCTAGTATTAAGAAAAAAAAAAACTCAACATTTGATTAACTAACTGTTAGTCTGACATATTTTTGCATCACAGATTCAAAAAGTACTATGGTTTTTCAGAAATATATTAGAAGTATAGCGGTTATATTAGTTTCATTACAGCACATTTCAATTCCCAACAAAACAAGTCTATGGTATAAAGTTTGACACAAAATACAAGAGTCCACTAAGAGATCCCACTTACATTGTTAAAGGCAGGATGCCTTTTCACGGCGGAAACTTCTGAAGGACTGGAAAGAGAAGGATTCATAGTGTAGAATGACTCTGCCAAAGTATTTTCCAAATTAATTTAGTATGGCATGGTAATCTGAAGTAAATTTATTTAGCGCATTGATGCAGCAAAAAGCAGGAACTAGAAAAAAAGTAATTCAGCAAAAGCCAAAAGGAAGATAAATTCTTAACCTTCAACTTAGAAGAAACCCGAAGCATGCAAAATCAACATAAACTCCATTGACCCAAACAAGCATAAGGTGATAAGCCAAATGCCATGTGCTTGTATAAAAACAGTCTCCACAATAGGAATGAAGTTCCCATACATAAATAACTATAGCAACAAACTCTACCAATGCTAGATATAAAAAGGGTCAACCCAAATCGAGTACTCACTTGGTGGGGGTTCTAGGAAAGGAATATACTAGGCAGCTTTACCCCTGCTTTTATGCAGAGATGCTGATTCGAACCCACGACCTCAGACCCCACGGCAAGAGAGCTTACCACTGAACCAAGCCTTTTTTTTCCAAACTGCTGAGCCAAGCCAGATAACATAAAATATTTATTTTGGGCATTTCCAACTCAAAAAAATAGTAATTCATAAGTTGAAAGAAAGGTAAATTAAGTGGATATGTACAGTTTAAGGATTCTAAAAAAAAGTCTTTAGTTTCTTAAACTCAAAAGAACTTGATTCCAACTCATTCAAAAGTTATCTACTTCCATGATAGATCACAAGAGAATGCAAGCCTATTTGGTGAGTGCATGCATAATTATTCGTCTAATTTTATGATGGGTCATATGAGAAGAACAATCTTTTAGAGAACTTGCTTATGGAATTGGACTAATTTAAATCATCTAACAATGCATCTGTTTAAATAACTCAGTTGCATGATGTGGGCATGTTAAGCATTAGAAGATTGCAGTTCACGAGAATAACTCGCCCCTTATCATTGCTTAGGCCAGACCTATTCCTACAGATGCCACTGCTCATGACAAGACTGTATGCAACAATTCTTTCATCTAAATAAGCAGCTGAATAATTCAATTATTAATAAATGGCATTCAAGTCTTGAAAAAAAGATTCCACGTGTGCATACACATGGTACAACTTACCATCAACTGGAACTGCAATTCGGTACTCAAATGCATCTGGAGGAACTGGATCAAACTCTACACCAAGAAGTGGACCATCTTCCAGATAATTTCTTCCTAATTGCTTCCTGACAGCAATGATAGCAGCATTTTCTATCTCACCCTTGACTTTCAAATATCCTGATGGTTTATACCCAACATTAATTGCAGCTTTGGGAACTAAAGGTGGCAGAGCTCTGTTAGGAGTCAGATATCTAGAACGCTCCATATTATATGGATCCTGACCTTGAGAGAACAACTGATCTTGTAAAGATGAGCTACTCTCAGAAGATGTGTCATCCATTCCGTCAACAACCCTTTTATAGCGTCTATTACGATCATGCGTCATATCTGCAACAGAAAAGTCATTGCCATAGAGGCCATGACTCTCGACCTCTTTCAGATCAAGAAACTTTGAATCACCATGTTTGGTGCTTCCACATGAATCTTGCCCCAGTCCACTTACATGGTCCTGGAGGACACCACTAGAGCGATCTTGTCGTCCATTAGCACATGTTTCATCTTTCAACAATCTTTTGTCTTTTAACCGTCTGTGGCAAAACCATCCAGATACTTGCTTTTCAGTCAAGCCTAACTCCTCAGCAACTTTTGATTTCATTTCTTCTGTGGGATATTTGTGCTCTGAAAATAAAAACAACAAGTTATTGACTTAGCACATGGCAAGAAGCTTTTTTTCCCCCAACCAAAGCAAGAAGCTTTTACACCCATATGACAAGACAAGTTTTCCTACCATCATAAAATTTTTCCAGGGCCATCAACTGGGCAGGTGTTTTGAGCCTCCTTTTCTTATTTTCCTCCATAGAAACTTTATTCTCTTCTGATTGCAATTCACTTGATTCTAAAATTGCCACACAGAGAAAGAAAACAGCTTAGTATGCATATTACAATTACAAATGAAGGGGTAACAGAATGGTCCCATACTTCTATAAATACACTGGAATCACATATATGTCTACATATTCAAATCCTTAACAATGAGGAGAAAATAAAAAGGAAGGCCACATCAATCATACAGCATGAGTGATTCTATCAATGCTGCTGTAGGTGTATTAAAAATATGAGATGCTTTTGATTTACACTTCAACTTCATGTACATCTTGACAAGAATCAAACCACTAACAACCATCATTGTGTAAAAGCTTCCATCAAATCAAGCATGTGTCATATATACAGAGTATATCTACTACAGTGGAAATATAATATCGTTGCACTGTTAAACATGGGCATATAATAATTCAAAAGCTAACCATTAATCACTTAACTTTTGATTTCAATGACATTCTTGGGGAATACTACAGTTGTCAGTGGAGACATTATACAACGTATATAATTCAGCAAACGTGCAATTTTAAATAAACTGTTGCTCTCTTCAAATTATGATAAAAACAGATAACATAATTTGATCAAACATCGATAAGAAAACGGTTTCACACATAGAAAGGTACAGAAAAAGGCTTATGCAGTTGCAAAGCTGCATTGATGATGACCATCCACTAAATAATTTCAGGATGTTACAAAAATTATCACATGAGATCATTCATGTTACACAGATATCAGTACAAACATAACGCGTGCAAACATTTATGGAAAATAATATTTAATTTTAGGCATTCAAAATTATTATGAAAGCTTAATTCACAATAATCACCAGCACTTCTCTCTATCTAACTTAATATATAAATCTAGCTTAAGGCAACAATTTACAGTCATCAACAAATAAAATAAAATAGGAAACTAAGCCAAAAAATCATGACGAAATTTCAAAACGCCAAAATAATATTTCTTCAGGTAAAGTCACTTTCCCAAAATTAAACACCAAAATTCACAATAATCACCAGCACTTCTCTCTATATAACTGAATAAATAAATCTAACTGAAGGCAACAATTTACAGTCATCAACAAATAAAATAAAATAAAACAGGAAACTAAGGCAAAAAAAAAAAAAAATCTGTAAATTCATGACAAAATTTCAAAGCGCCAAAATAATACTTATTTCTTCAGGTAAATTGACTTTCCAAAAATTAAACATCAAAATTAACAATCCTAGCCGCTCAATTCGCATGAAAATTCAATAAATCAAAACAAAATAAACCGAGATCTAACGAAAACAAAGAGATTATGGAAAATAGAATTACCTTCCATGACGGTCATATATTATGGAAAACTTCGTGACCTCTGAAAAATTAACGGAGAAAAACAAAGAGATTTCAGATTTGTTCTAAAAAAAGTGTGGAAAATTTAATTGACGTGAAAAACAATGATTGTAGAAAGAGAAGAAGAAGAAGAAATTTGAGGTGAAATGTGAAATGGCTTCTTCATTGTTGTTATTATTGTTTGTTGTAATTTGCTTTTGCTTGTATTGAACAACTTCTCCAGTTTGTTTTTTTGTTTCATTTAATTAATTGAATCAATTAATTTATTTATCAAATCTGCTTTCTGTGTATTTTCTTTTTTTATGCTCCATTCTTTCTGAAATCTCCAGAATGAATGACAGAGATATATTCATGTTTATAAATAGACAAAATAAATGAGGAAGTTTTATGCTCAAGAAGTCAAGTATGATGATACTTTAGTCTTTTGGATTTGTATCAAATTTTGTGTTAATTTGTATGTTTTTTAAAGAATACGTTTTTGGTCATTTTTGCCTAACATTTACTAGTTTTATTTAGTGGAAAATGATTGCAAATAAGTTTCAATAGGTGATTTCAGTTTCACAAATAAATAGGGATAAAAAAGACTAATTTTCAAATTGTAAGGATATTATACTAAAACCTTTAAATTTATGAATATTTTATCAACATATTCACCATGTAAATTTGTTAAATCATTGCAATGTCATAGATAGATAATTATAGCAGTGATAATGTTTCTAAAAAACTGATTAAAAATGTTTCAAAAAAAGTTATAGCAGTGAAAAACAAATGTCAGAAAGAAATAGAAATATTCATTTCAATTTTCTAAGACAGTATCATTCCAAGAGTCAGTATAGAAAAAACTATTTCACCTCTTTACTTTCATTGTCTATCCTAAAGATAGGTAGGGTGATGTTCTTCTTCTCTTGATTTATGTCCAGACCTAATTTAGACGGTCCATTTCTAATATTCTCAAGTGTATAATTTTTAATTAGTACAAAATAAAAAATAAGGCTAATATTTTAACTTTCATTTTGTAGAAGACTTTTGATTTTAAAGTATGCATATATCATAAATTTAAAGAAAAAACATCATCTTAAAATTTCAGGGTTATACCCTTTGGATTATGATGTTCAGTAAAATTTAGATCACATTTTCTTCTCACAATCTTTCTCAAGAGTAATTTGGTTTTGTGCCTAACATATAAGAATCATGGTAATGGACATTGAAAGTTTCAATTTTGTATTTTCAATATTTGTGTTCTTTTAAGTGAAAACGTCTCAATTTTATGCTTTTTCTATAAAGCATCAAATTTCTCAACAAAGAAGGAATACTTGTTTGCGGAAATTTAAAAGACAAATCTCTCGATTTTGTCAATATACTTTTGTTTGCAAGGTGATCTTTCAATTGGATTCCTTTGAAAAGATATGCGAGACCATATACATTCATTCTTTTTTTTTAAGTGTTTGCAAGCAACGTTTCTATAAATCCTCAAATCTAAGATCTCACATGGATATATGGGTTTATGGTAAAACAAATTGTGGATATATGGGTCAAATCTTGGTTATCACTTGTGCTAACATGAAATTCATCAACTTATTATTACCCTGGACTTAAGATTGTTAACTCCACATACTGGTAGGAGATTTTAGCTTTATTACAAGATTCTAAATCTCCTTTAGTTCATTTTTTTTTCAATTGGATCTTTCCAATTTTCTTTTTGCAGACAAATGTTCCATCATTGTCGAGAAATTTTATGTATCATTTTATCTTGTTTTTGGACAAAAAAAAAGAGGTTGCTCCAACAGAAAAGATCCCTTGTGAGTTATGGGAAGATTTTGCATGGTGATGCGCTAGATCAATACTTTTCCTTTCGGTCTCTTATAGAGACTTCGCCATTCCAAATGAAACAACTGTTTGGTATACTCCACAAGATATTGGTATATATGATATTCGTATATATAAGGATAATACTACCTCCGGTCCTAAATATAAGACCTAATTGACTTTTTTTTGGAGAGGTTAAGGTTGCGAAATATGCTATTATTATGACATATTTGATATTTTTTTAGATTATACATTAGTTTATAGGTAAAATAAATCAGTTTAAGGGAAAAAATTAGGTAAATCAATTTATAATTAACTTATTTTGCTTTTTTATAGGATTTTCTAAAAAATTCAACTATGTCTTATATTTAGGAGCGGAGGGAGTAATTGTTTATTTATCTATCGATATTCAACATGACTAGCAACTGACTAATTTATCTTGTGGGAATGCAAATCCATAATGGAGGAAACCACACTACCTAACTATCTCCAAGTAATTATCGCAACTACCCAAAGTTCCAACTACCATTTGTTAACTTAAAACAACTCATAGTTATCAGTTGATATAAATTCTTGATAAGTAAAAAAATGATCATTTTCTTTTTTGAACACAAAAAAATGATCATTTTCACAACCTCTAAGAAAAACATTTAGTGTCAATCTAGTCAGGTAACACAATTATGTCCTTAAATCCTTTATTCCAACACATTTGAAACTCTTAATGATCCCAAATTGTTCAAAGGTTATCAAATATGTGAGTTTAAGTGAACGAGTGAGTCTTTGCAAAAGCTTCTGTATCGAGAGGTATTGTTGCTGTGCTTTAAATTTTCTAGAAAAAATAAGTGGCCCAAGTCTTATATAATGGCTCATTATGTGGTGTAATATGGGCCATTCGATTGATTGGAGGGGCCAGATCTAATGCCTCTGAGAGAGATTATGAGAAATAATGCATTTGAGTGTATAAGTAGGGCAGAGCATTCGGTTTTTCGGTTCGGTTTTCGGTGAAAACCGAATTATGGTTATTCTCAAAACTGAACATAAACCGATTAGTGTTGGGAACCGAACCGAAATAACCAAAATATTTCGGTTCGGTTTCGGTTTTAACCGAAAAATCGAAATTTCTTTATTTTATATTAAATTCAATTTTTTTGTTCATTTTCAACATATATAACTCCACATTTTATATTGATATATTGCATATCATTTTTAATTTAAAAGAAGAAATACAAAAACTATAGATTTAAACTCTAAATTTTTACTTATCTAAAGAAAAATATGATAAAATAATATTTTTTTATTAATTCGGTTATTCGGTTAACCAAATTATTTTTAAAAAAAACCGAACCGAAAACCGAACACCGAAATAATCGAACTACAAAACCGAATAAGAACCGAAAACCGAAATAACCGAATTCAATTCGGTTTGGTTCGGTTTTCGGTTTTCGGTTTGATTTGCTCACCTTATGTATAAGTACCTACTCTAGGGACGAAGAAACAAAGGCAGTCAGTAATTTTATACAAATATATAAAGTCACAGTGAAGTTGTTTGTTTGTAATGGTGAAACTATTTTTATTTTCTAATTCTACCGTTATATCATTTATATTTAAAATTAAGAAAAAATGAAAATAAAAGATCAATCATGTTGAAATTGGTTAGCCGCCATAGAAGATTTTTTTTTTTCTTGAAACTGAAGCCATACAAGACTTTGACGACCAAGTCAATTGAAGTTGAAACTACAATATGCCAAACATAGGTTATCCAGTTATGCATAGCAGCACTCTGAAATCCATGTTCTTACTGAATTTCCCATAACCATCATGCTCTTCATTAGATTCAGTAAAACTTCCTTGCTAGTACTTGCATGGCTTGTATATTTGTTCCTATCTTCTGTCATAGTCTGTGACTTGGACTCCATTACATCTTCTGTGTTGATCAAAGGACCAGAAACAATAAGCTCAAGCAATAACACCTTCACACTAGGATTCTTCAGTCCTCAGAATTCAACAAATCACTACATAGGAATATGGTACATGTCCAAATCTTGTATTGTTTGGGTTGCCAACAGAAACAAACCACTCACAGATTCTTCAGGGATTCTCACAGTATCAAAAAGTGGAAATCTTGTCATTTTGAACGGTCAAAATGAGGAAATTTGGTCAACAAATGTGTCACATAGTGTTGCATCCAATTATAGTGCACAACTATTGGATTCAGGAAACCTTGTCCTAGCAGATGGTATCACTGGAACATATGTGTGGCAGAGCTTTCTGAATCCTAGTAATACAATGTTACAAGATATGGAACTCATCACTTACAAAAAAACAGGTGAGAAAGTACAACTTACATCATGGAAAAGTGAATCTGATCCATCCATTGGAAGATTTTCTCTCGGTCTTGAAGTCCGTAATGTAACTGAAATATTCCTTTGGGAAGGAAATAGTCCTCTCTGGCGTAGTGGTCCCTGGAATGGCATGACCTTCATTGGGATTACTAGGCAATCTTCATTTAACTCCCAACATGCGTTGCGGTATAGTGATGATGAAGAGAATGTTAAACTTTCTTTTTACGTGGGAAATTCTATGATGATTAATACTTTAGTTTCTCAAGGTAATGTAGAGAGAAGAAGTTGGGATTCCCAGACACATGCATGGATTCTTTTAAGGAGGGTAATATCTTCAGCATGTGATGTTTTTGGCAAATGTGGCCCATTTGGGATTTGCAATTCGCAGAGCTTCCCAATCTGTAGCTGCTTGAAAGGGTTTGAACCAAAGAACAAACAAGAATGGGAAAGGCAGAATTGGACTGGTGGTTGTGTAAGAAGAGAATCACTTCAGTGTGAAAGAGATAAAAGTGATTCTCAAACTAGTGACACAGATGGGTTTTTTATGCTGCAGAATGTAAAAGTACCAGATGATGCGCAGGCATTACCTTTAGCTTTATACGCTCAGAATGCTACAGAATGTCAAAGTTTATGCCGTAAGAATTGCTCTTGTATTGCTTATGCCCATGAAACAACCCTTGGCTGTATGGTGTGGAGTGCAGATTTACTTGACATTCAGAGCTTCTCGTATGGGGGACTTGATATTTTCATACGTTTAGCCAACTCAGAATTTGGTATGTATTTTAATTAGGAAAAGCTCTTCAAAACACTTAAGAACACACTTGTTTTCTCTGTTCAATGTGTCATCCCCCTCCCTGCAACACAAAATTTGGAACAACTTAAAATTGGAAATTTTCATCTAAGCATTATGTGTCTTGCTATGTGTAACATCTCAGCGTCTCGCTCTCGAAATTGTCCGCTTTTGAGAATCCTTACTCCTCATGGTCTTAAAACGCGTCGAGAGGAGGAAGTGCCACATTGGCTGAGGATGAGAATGAAAGGCGTCTTATAAGGGCCTGGATACTTCCCCTATCGACACGTTTTACCCAAAGCAGACAATTTTAAGAGCGAAACGCTGAGATGTTACACTATACTATCGATGTCTTTTGATGTCAATAATACATGTGCTATATATAGTATTGAACTTAGTTTCAGAACATGAGGGTTTTCTAAATATTCTTCTTCTCTTTGTAACAGGCATAGACAGGAGGACAATGACAATATCAATTATCCTATCAATTTTGATAGGAACAGTTCTCATTACTGTGTCTGGATATTTCTTGTGGAAAAAATGCTCAAAGAAAAAAGGTGATTTTCAATTTTACTAATAGAGCTCATTCAAGGGATCAGCAATCTTGTTTCTGATTATATATGTATTCTAAAATCTTAACTTTGTTGTCTTAGATTATCTGTCAAACACTCAAACATTTGAGTTTCAACATTTTGATACAGAATGGGAGAACTTCATATGATTAACTCATTACTCTAGAAATCTGTTAGTAAAATATCAATATTTGTTCTTTGAGGAAATAACATGGGAAAACTGTGTTTAACACAGGAGAAAGGAAGATTCATGACAAAAAAATCATGACTTTGAAACAAGCCCATATTCCAGAGCTATTATTGCTTAGCTTTAGAAAGCTAGCAACTGCTACAAACAACTTTGACATGGCAAATAAACTTGGAGAGGGTGGCTTTGGTCCAGTTTTCAAGGTGACTTCCATTTTGCTAACTTCGTTGATGGAATAATAATAAGATATTGATGTTTTTATCATCTTATTTCAGGGGATATTGGAAGATGGACAGGAAATAGCAGTGAAAAAACTTTCAATATCATCTGGACAGGGTATGGAAGAATTTATAAATGAAGTGGAACTGATTTCTAAGCTTCAACACCGAAACCTTGTTAGACTTCTTGGCTGCTGCATTGAAGGAGAAGAGATACTGGTTTATGAATACATGCCAAACAAAAGTTTGGATGCCTACATATTTGGTCAGTGAACATCTTCTGTTGCATATGATAGTTTATTAAATCGGTTTTATATGCGTTTTGCATCAGTTGACAGATATTTAATGAAATATGAGTTTGGTGATTATAGTAATTTTACTTTATGCTGCCCATTTCATGACATTTCAAGAAATTCTTCCCTTTTTCAAAGTACATGTGTTTCTGCATATGTTGATGTGAAAGTTCATTGAAAATTTAATAAAGTCACAGAGGTTAGCTTGCATTCCAAATAACAATTAACATGCTATAGGAAGTGAGTTAAAATTTCTGTTATGAACATTTGCCTCCATCACATGATTGACAAACCAATCTTTTGCAGACCCACTTCAACGAAGATCCTTTGATTGGAGGAAGCGCTACAACATAATAGAGGGAATAGCTAGAGGATTGCTTTATCTTCATAGAGACTCAAGATTGAGAATTATACATAGAGATTTGAAAGCAAGTAACATATAATTGGATAAAGAAATGAATCCAAAGATATCAGATTTCGGGATGGCTAAATTATTTAGTAGCAATGAAGATCAGGCAAATACAAAAAGAATTGTTGGAACATAGTAAGTGCTCCTTTTCCTCTTCTTAACCTACTATCACTGATCATATTGAGAACTCATTAGAGATGTTAATATGTAATACATATTTTAATCACAGCGGTTACATTTCTCCTGAGTACGCAACTGTAGGACTCTATTCAGAGAAATCTGATGTCTTTAGCTTCGGTGTCTTGTTGCTTGAAGTTGTTAGTGGAAGGAAAAACACTAGCTTTTATGAAGAGGAAGAATCTTTGACACTTTTAGGATTTGTGAGTTTCTCCAATTTGTACATTCCATTCCAGCATAAGCTCCAAAGTACCTATGCCCCAACAGATATAAAGTCAAAGCTAGTCTAACAGCTATTGTTTTTTGTTTTTAAATTTTCCAGGCATGGAAGTTATGGATTGATGGAGATATTGTTCCTCTGGTAGATCCACATATATATGATCCAAGTTTTCACAAGGATATACTGAGGTGCATACATATAGGTCTTTTGTGTGTTCAAGAACTTGCAAGAGATAGGCCCACCATGGCATTAGTAATGTCAATGCTTAAAAGTGAGATTATGGATATTCCTCCTCCAAGTCAACCTGCATTCATCTTTAGACAGGCTATGTCACAAGCAGAGGGGCAAAAGCTTGACAATAATGAGTTATGTTCCATAAATATGGTGACTATTTCAAATTTTCAAGGCAGATAGATCAGGGTTTATCATGGTTATGTGTCATTTGAAGGATAAAAAATATGTTCTTCATTGAAGGGAGATTGGCCCACTATGGCATTTCTGTGTTTTACTTAATGTAAAGAATACTTGGAGTCATGTTTCCTCCTTTGAATGCACAGAAGTAAATTTCAAAGTCATATCAATAATCAGACAAATACAAAACTGAATAAAAAATAAAACCAAGATTTAGTACTTTTTGTTCTCCATTATAGAGATACGATAGATCATTTAAGAGCTAATCATATTTAATGAGTTCCTTTTAAGTTTTAACTATATCCAATAATGAAAAGCCTTGTAAAATGTATATAAAAACCATAAATTCCATCATTGTTTGAGAAATACCAACACAATACAATTTAAACACTTATGGTTAATAATAAGGGCGAAGGGGCAAAAATAGCCACCGTAATTTTCAAAATGGACAACTTTGGCACCCGTAATTTCGATGGTGTAAAACCGGCCATTATAAACCAAAATGGGACAAATCTAGCACTCTTAAACATAGGTGTTAAGTTTGACCATTAGTTGACTGGGAATGATGATATGGCATAATGACGTGGAACCATGAGGCATTATGTGTCACCCTCATGCTGGTATGTATATGACATGGCAAAAATGAAAAAAAAATGACATTGCCCCTTCGCCCTACTTATAATCTGATTGTATATTAAATTAATAAAATGTAAAATAAGAAAAATCTCAACCCCTCTTCGTCTTTCTTGCTTCAACGCACCCCCCCCCCCTCTGCAACTTCCCAGTTCCCATAATCATTCTTCCTCTCTCATATTCCATCCCATAATCTCTCTACTTCTAAAAATTTTATTCATCACTCTCATCAAAGCCTCCATTGCAACAACTAAATGGAAGAAGATGAAATTTGGGCAGAAAAAAGAAGATGGACTGGTGATGAAGACTGAGGGAAGCAAAACGTGAGTTTCAATACTGAAAATCGGAGAAGAAGCTCTCCAGCTCAGCTTACAAATTTGGTTATAACCGAATATGTTTTTCCCCTTTTCATTTTCAGATTCGTTTCCTTTTTTTCAATTTCTATCTCTCTCGCTTTTCTTCTTCAGTTTATTTTTTACCCGCTCCTGTAGTCTGCCGCCGTCAAAGGCTCTTGTAAGTCCGACGACCTAAAAGCCCATCACCATCGAAGCCTCTGACTCGGAGAAGAAGACAGTCTCTGAATTGATTTGAGAATTTAGTTTAGTTTTTTTTATTAGTTAAATATCCAGTCAAATTATAAGTATGACTAGATATACATATCAGATAATTTTTTTTCATTTTTGTCATGTCATATACATATCAGGATGGGGGTGACACATAATGCCTTATGGTGCCACTTCATTATGTCATATCATCATTCTCAGTCAACTAAAGGTCAAACTTTACACCTATGTTTAAGAGTGTTAGATTTGTCACATTTTGGTTTATAATGTCCGGTTTTGCACCATCGAAATTACGGGTGCCAAAGTTGCCCATTTTTAAATTTACGGTGGCTATTTTTGCACATTTGTCCTTTAATTTTAGGGTGAAGGTGCAAAAATGATACTACCTCCGGTTCTAAATATAAGACCTAGTTGACTTTTTTTGTGGAGAGATTAAGGTTGCAAAATAAGTTACTCCCTCCAGTCCTAAATATAAGACCTAATTGACTTTTTTGGAAAATCCTAAAAAACAAAATAAGTTAATCATAGATTGATGATTTACATAAATTTTCCCCTAGACTAGTATATTTTGCCTATAAACTAATGGATAATCTAAAAATATATCAAATATGTCATAATTTAATAACCTATTTTGCAACCTTAATCTCTCCAAAAAAAAGTTATCTAGGTTTTATAATTAGGACAGGAGGCAAGCTAAGTCAAAAGCATTAACCCTTCATAATTTTTCGTCTCTTGCACATGTAGATCAACATCCTAATCCTTACAATAAATATCTGCTTATTATAATGAAAATAGGCAAATGAAATTATATTTTGTGTGGCTTCTCTAACAAGTATCATACAGGCCCTATGACAGTGACACACAAAACATAAACAAGACATAAAGTGTAAAGTCCCCTCCCCTCTAAAGTCTTTACCAGGCCTTCTTCTTCCTTCAGATACCAAACTCGCCAGCTTCTCTCCTTCAAAAACTCCCTTGACCATCTCTCTCTCTCCTACTTCCACAACTGATCTGAATGATGTGTTGTTTGATCAAGGAGCTGATGGAGTGGAACAAGAGTTTGTTCCATGTTTATGTTCACATCTCTTATAGTCTGGACTCCCTTCAAGAGAACCATCTTCTGCTTAAGGTACATTTTTTCTGTCTATCCATTTCTTTATTTTTCTAATTATTCTTTCTTTTTTCTCTTTTATGCTAAAATGCCCTTGCATGCTGTTTTTTCCCATGCGTAATACTCCCTCCGTTCCTAAATATAAATATAAGACATAATTGACTCTTTTAAAAAATCTTATAAAAGCAAAATAAGTTAATTATAAATTGATGATTTATCTAATTTTTCTTTTAGACTAGTTTATTTTACTTATAAACTAATGGATAATTTAAAAATATATCAAATATGTCATGTTTTAATAGACTATTTTGCAACTTTAACGTCTAAAAAAAAGTCATCTATGGAGGGAGGTAGTATTTATTTTGGTCTAAAAGTACTATTAGAAAAATTATAATTAGACTCTCCTGAAATAAAAGAAGGTATTTGATATCTCTCTCCAAACTTACTA
Source organism: Mimosa pudica (assembly GCA_029929735.1). Taxonomy (NCBI): domain Eukaryota; kingdom Viridiplantae; phylum Streptophyta; class Magnoliopsida; order Fabales; family Fabaceae; genus Mimosa; species Mimosa pudica. The sequence continues at coordinate 3,698,123 of JAKELP010000040.1, forward strand.
ACTACATAAAATATTTCTCGGTACTAATTTATAAAAAAATGTTTCTCGGTACTAATATATGTACACTTTTATTTGAGTGTTTATTATTCCCCCATTAAAAAAATTTGGGTACATATGGCCTCCGAGAAAATAGTTTTGGGGTGCCCATTTACATTACTGATTGATTTTTAAATGTCTCTATTTTGTAAGAGAATGGAATGTGTTAATTGAATCAGATGCGAAGTCTAGCCTTTGTTTAAAATGCAAAATATGGAAAATTGAAATGTGGAGGAAAATTTTATCAAAAAAAAAAAAAGAAATGTGGAGGAAAAGAATTACTCTTGCTAAGTTGTAACTGAATGGAGTCATGATAATAATATAATTTATATTTAGGTGTGTACTTATTTTGCTCTACTTTTTAGTATATACAATTTGGGTGATTTAATTGTGAATCATTTGCCCTCTTAACTGAATCGAAGTTTTTGAAGTGCTGGTGTGTTTTCTTTGTAAGACTATTTTATTTCCGGTTTTCTATTATCTTTATTTCAATAACACAAATGTGTGTGTAAGAAATTGACACCATGCATTATAATTATTATATTATAATTATAATTATAATCAATTCCGCGTGTTAATTTTTGGAAACTAATTGAGTTCCCTAAAGTGAAACGAATGCAAAGAGCTAATCCGAACAGATATGCTTATATCAACAAAAAGAATTAAAATAAAAGGACTGAAATAATAATAAATAGTTCAAAATAGGAAACTAATTAGAAAGAGAAAATAAAAATTACAACACACCTTGAAGCGGGAAAACCATCACAGTCCTTACAACGTTATAATATCAAACATAGGTTTCCTAATTCAAAGTGAACTAAAGTTACTTCCATCCCAAGTTTCCCACTTTTATATAACCAGCTCCTAAAAATTAACCCCTTTAGATTTCCACTGTTCTCTCTTGGTAAATTCTTCTTCTTCTTCTTCCTCCTCCATGCACGGGTTTTTTCAGATTTCCATTGTCCTCTATTGATAAAGCTTTGTTTTTTTTAATGACAGAAACAAAGCATACTTGCTGAGAACGGTCAAAAAGATTGCAACTTTTTCATACACTGTTGGAGGAAATTGTAAGTGACAATGTTTCTATTTGTTATCATTGTTATTTTCATTAGTATTATAGCTTCTGTGGGATGAAACTGAATGAGGAAATAGAATCAAATGAAAAGTCAGTGACTTTATGAATATTGTGTTTGGAAAATGAATATGGTTTGTGTGAATGACTGAATGGAGGATGCTTGCATTAAAATAATCCTTTATGGGGGAAAATTATTTTTGGTTTTGTTATGTCTGGTAAAGTTTACCATGGAATCTTTTGCTTCACTGATGTTATATGACATATTTCATTGTGAATTTTAATTCCATTAGGTAGCAGATTAATCTGATGTGATATGAAATTCAGTTTACCATAGTATTATGAAACCCTTGTGTATTTTGTTGTGTTGGTTTTGAATATAACTTGTCTGAAAGGCTAGCTAATGGTACAAGGGAAATATTTGTTCAATATGCAGGAAAAGGCAGTGATACTGTGATACAATGTCTGATTTTTTGACATTAGAGGATTTGAAACACTTAAAAGGAAGGCACAGAGGTAGCTGCTTGTGGGATCGGCTTATTGAAGTTGCTTCTATTGCTACTGAAAAGTATGATTCAAATGAAAGAGCTCAGCAAGGAGTGAAAGTGAATCCTCTAAAATTTTACAAAAGGATACAGCACAATAAAGATACCTATCTCACCAGCTATGTTATGAGGGAGGATCCCATAAAGACTAACCATGAAAGCTTAACCAAAGGTAAGCTATTTATATGATAAGATGAATTATATGATTCACATTTTGTTGCCCTCTTTAGGTCTGATTGTTTTTATTTTGTGCAGCAGAAGGAAGAAAAAATTTGAAGGAATCTGTGATTAATGAGTTTTCTGGAAAGGCTGAGTCTTCAGGAAAGGCTGGTCTGAAGAGAAAGTTTGAAGAAATGAGCAATCAGGAGTGGATTAAAGCTATGGAAATGAAAAGACTGAATAAGAGGAACAGAAAGCTTGGCAGCAACCCACCTCAAATACAACCAATCTTAGCAAAAGAATTTGAAACAATGATCCTGAATAAGTATGGCGGAACAGGAATTAGAAGAGTCATACGGAAACTCTTGCAAGCCACTGATGTGAGTAAAGGACATAGTAGGGTTTCCATTCCGTGTAGCGACGTTGATGGTTTTGACTTTTTACATGATGAAGAGATGGCAAAATTAAGATCGGGGGAAGCTATTACCGTCTCAGTAATTCACAAACCAAGCGAAGATGGTGTAGCTCTTCCTCTTAGTGTGATGTCATTGGATTTTGCACAATGGAATGTGCATAAAGACAAGAAGGACCCTCTCAAAGTTAGTTTTCAGTATGTGTTAAGGACTCGGTGGAACAAATTAGTTTTGACAGATGAACTAAAAAAAGGAGACATAATTGAGATTTGGGCATTTCACGATCATCATGACAAACTTTGTTTGGCACTCGTCAAGATTTAATGATTGTGGTGATGATGCAACGAGTTAAATGGAGCACAAAAGGGTTCAGTCAAGTCACTTGTATTGTTCTGACTTTATTTTTGTAATTTTAATTCTACTTTAGATGGTAGAGTAGGTATCTAAGAGAATTTGGAATCCTATTGTTCCAAATGTAATCAAGCTCAACGGATTGCAATGAAATCATAAACTTCTTGGCAGTTATTTTGGCTTTGCTATTTTTTTACCTCATCAATTATTTTAGTGTTTGTTTTCTTTATTTTGTTTAGTTTTTTTTTTGTAATAATATAAGTACAGATATGCAATGGGAATAGCCACCATGTATCTATAAGTCCCAGTATATTTATTTTATTTTTGTTCATTTTGAGTTGTCTCTCCCGCTCAACAAAGTATCATATTCATGTGAAGTTGAAGTGTGAACACAGACACACAAACTGAAGACAAGACATAAAGTCGAAGGTGAGCTCTTTCACTTCACCTTTCCTCTCATTACCTAAGCAGTAATAAAGTTCTTCCATTAGCTTCTTTTCTAATTGTTATTTCTTTTTTCTTTTATGCTCTTGCATTGTATGTTGTGTTTTTCATTTGTAATTTATTTTGATCTAACAACACTCTTATCTATGTCACAGTACCTTCTTTGTTTTGTGTCATTTCAAACTTCTTATCTAAGTTCCCAAGTTATTCAATCCAAACAGTGCTATTTAATTATGTGACACTTCTATTGTAACCGTTACTAAGATTGAGTTCATTATATGGTAAAGGATTATGCATTGTGTTTGTTACTACTTTTCCATTTATGTTGTCATGTTCTTCTATATTACTATCTCTTCAAACGAATTGATGTAGAGGATCAAATCTGAAGGCAGAGTAGTCAATGTTTCAAAGAATACTAACCATCATTAATTAGTTCTAATTTCTTTTATTGTTGCTATTTTTGGGGTTTTTAAAGGTGTGTCTTGATCAAGCCACTGAGGTGGTGTTATTGTGTTTGCAGAAAGGACAAATGCATGGTGAATTAGCTCTGGTGGATCATATATTGAAGAGGAAAAGTGGTAGGCTTAAAGGGTGTGTAGAATGGTCATGATAAATCCATATTGGGCCTAAGTATGTACATGTTCACGTTTTTCAGTGATAGGCATAACATCTCTGGATGTTTGAAATAAAATGTAAAAGCAGTTTCTTACTTTTCTTCCTTTCTTTTTTTACATCCACTTTGTTTCACTGTATTCTCTTTGTTTTCAGCATTTAATGGTACCAATCCTATTGGAGAAAGGGTAAGTCCTGTAAATGAAGTATTTTGTTTCTCTTATTAAGACCTCAAGTAAAATGAGCCATGCTCTTTGTTCTTCATTATTTTCCTTCATTCATATAAATGAATTGATAGAATGAGATCACACGTCTCATCTTGAAAAAAAATGGATTGTCAATGAGGTATTTATGTGGGTAGGTTATCCCACCTCAAGATTTAGCTTTTCGGGTAAGGTTTCTCATCCTACTTTGGTACTTATCAGTCATCAGTATCCCTCTAGTACATAATCAGAACATGGTCAAATTATCCACGGATTTGAATCCCTTAATAGTCTTGATGATATTAATTTTTTAATTTTAACCTGCAGGCGAATTCTATATAATTGTTAGTCATTAATTGGCCCATCTCTTATATATTAGAGCTACCTTTTCTGGAAAATATTTTTCAGAGATTATTCTTTTGTCAATGAGTAATTATTTTTTTTAGAAGATTGAGGTCATATGTAAAGCACATGGTATGGTGAGCTTGAGATTCTCATGAAAACAGAGATTTATAATACAGCTTAAAGATATATAGCTAGATTCATTACCATTCTCTCAATTAAGCTTTGTGGTGGTAACTGGTAAGATTTAGTTTGAACCATATGTGACCATCTATCACTGGGATCTCTCACAAGCCTTACAAGACAAGTACAATGGATGGCTCAGCACTGAAATCATGTATAGCTTGTTTTTAATATTATCTTCTCAACTTAAACTTGGGATTTTAATTTTATATTTCATTCTCTCGAAAATAATAGTAACAATATACCTGTACATTGCAGAAAGGACTTTGCAACTTATGCTGAGACATGTTTTGAGAAATTCGGGGACAGAGTGAAACACTGGATGACATTCATTGAGCCCCATACATTTACTACACAAGGATTTGATGTTGGCCTCCAACCTCCTGGACGCTGCTCCATTCTCCTTCACCTGTTCTGTAGGGCCAGAAACTCTGCAACTGAACCTTACATTGTCGATCACAATGTCCTTCGCACTCATGCGGCAGTAGCAGATATTTATAGGAAAAAGTACAAGGTAAATTCATGAAATATTTAGAAGCATATTCTTGTCATCATTATCTTTTCCAAGAGTTTTACTTATTTAAAAAAGCCATATATATACAGTTGTTTGGCTAATGTATAGAGTACACAAGGAGGATCGCTTGAGATAGCATTTGATGTCATTTGGTATGAGCCTTCAACAAACTCTAAAGAAGATATTGAAGCAGCTCAAAGAGCTCAAGATTTTCAACTTGGTTGGTGAGTGATAGACATGATAACACCCTATAGTCTGTATGTTTCATATTCTTGAAAATGAAGGAAACAAGTGAGTGACTGATTTTTTTTTTTTAAACCCATTGCTGAATAGGTTCCTTGATCCTCTGATATTTGGAGATTATCCAAGTTCAATGAGAAGTTGAGTTGGAAGCAGGCTGCCAAAGTTTACTCAATCTGAGGCTGCTCTTCTTAAGGGTTCATTGGATTTTGTGGGAATTAACCATTACACTACCTTTTTTGCAAGAAACAGTGCTAATGTAATTGATTCCCTGCTCAATGACTCCATTGCTGATTCTGGAGCCATCACCTTATGTAAGTCTAAGGCTGGACCTTTATATTATGAAAAGGCCAATAACTCTGTCAAGACAAGCTTCTTCTTTTTCTTTTTTCTTTCTTCATCCACTAAGTTGCTTCTCTTTATTCTCTTTGTTTTCAGCATTCAATGGAACCAAACCCATTGTAGAAAGGTAAGTCCTGTAAAGTGAAGTATTTTGTTTCTCTTATTAAGACCTCTAGTAACATGAGTCATGCCCTTTGTTCTTCACTATTTTCCTTTATAAATATATATGAATTAATAGAATGAGATCACAAGTCCCATATTGAAAAAAAAATGGATGGTCAATGAGGTATTTAAGTGGGCAGGTTATCCGATCTCAAGATTTAGCCTTTGGGGTAAGGTTTCTCATCCCACTTTGGTACTCATCACTATCCCTCTAGTACATAATTAGAACATGGTCAAATTATCCACGGATTTGAATCCTTTAATAGTCTTGATGATACTCCCTCCGGTCCCTAATGTAAGAGCCCAAAATTTGAATGGTTTTGGTCCCTAATGTAAGAGCTCACCCCATATTCTCTCCTCATTTAATGCATTTTTTCCTACTTTACCCCTAACTCTCTTTCATATTTATTAATGCTTATGTATTTCTCTCTCTTAAAAGTACCCTAATAAATATGGGCAATTTTGGAAAAGAAGCATTAACTCCAGACACCCAACTAACATTCACATGTTTTCTTAAGAAACGTTTTTTTGACGGCTAGCTCTTACATTAGGGACCGGAGGGAGTAGTAATTTGTGAATTTCAACCTCTAGGCGAATTCTATATGGTTGTACATAGTGCAACAAGGAACGATAAGCTTAATGAATTATATCAAACAAAAGTATGGTAACCCACCAGTGTTCATTACTGAAGATGGTAATCTCCTAATATTAATGAATCAATTGCAGAAACTCTTGAGTTCATCCACGGTACCACCACCATTGCATAACAACTGAGAGCTAAATCTCCCTCTCTTTCTTATGGTTGTCATAGGGATGGATGATCCAAACAGCCCAATTTAAGTCCATTAAGGATGCTCTGAAGGATGAGAAGAGGATCAAATACCACACAAGCTAACCTACAAGAATTTAGAATCCTATTGTTCCAAATGTAATCAAAGGCCTAATTGATGGGTCTGAACTTGTCATCCACCAGAATTAATATTTTTTTATGTGCCTACTATATGACTGAATTATATTTAAGCATTTTCAAGCCCAATTGGGAGATTACAAAAGGTCAAATTGTGAATCAATGGCCCTCTTAACTGAATGAATTCTTTGAGCTACAAGTGGTGGTGTGTTCTCTCTGTAAGACTATTATCTTGGGGTTCTCCATTATTTTTATTTAAGTAATAATGATGATTATTATTATCATGAAAACAATTTAGCTTTTAGAATTTGTAATCAAAACAAATCTGTCATGAGAATAAGCATTATAAGTTTACTCAATTCGGTGTGCTGATTTTTGGAAACTAAGTTTTTTCTTCAAACTATCGATTTCCCGAACAGTGAAACGACTTTTACATGTGTATTACATATCCTATTTTACATGTGAAGTCGATTGTTAATGGGAGACAAGTAGCTGGACATATAAAAAACGGCAACTACATATAAAACTTGAAAACTTTTTTTTGTAAAATAAAACTTGAAATACTAGTATTAGTGTACTACATTTAAATTTCCTGTCTATGCATCCATTTATATTAATTATATTTCAAATAATCAATAAAAACATTTTTAAATTCTTACCAATATTTTTTGTTCAAGAATAATTTCGATCATTTATATTTATACCAAACTTGAATATAATCCTAAAATTTAAGAGAGTACATTTTTAATTTTTCTCTCTCAATGTCTTAGTTCAACATTACCCAATAAATGAAATTGACAGTGATAACCAAAAAAACTAAATATACACTTGTTAAATTTATTAAGGGATCAAATTTAAACTTGGTTCAAATATAAGAGATCAAGATTATTCTTTTACCCATTATTTCTTTTATATTTCACAAAGTACCTCTCTAATCTTTTTTCTAATAAATTTATATTATTGCTAGAAATTAATTGTTATTATTATTATTAGTAAAATCCTTGTTTTGGACTGAAACGATAATAATCAAGTTGGTCCGAACCAAATAGAGTCAAAAACAATTCACCATTTATTTATTATCTTTCCATTATAATAGGAGGGTCTCTATAAGTCTTAATGCATGTCACCTGTCCAATTAAACTCACGTCACTTTCAACCACCTGTCCACTTTCTCTCTATTTTTAAACTTCCTATCTCATGTCTCCCTTTCTCTTATCTTCAGTTTATTTCAACTACCCGACCCATGTTTCACTCTCACCTCGCCTTCAGTTTTTTAACACTAACACGTTAGAGTTATTCAAAAAGGTCAAGAGCAATAAAAGGAGTCATTATAGTTAATGATAATTATATATTTAATGTAAATAGAATATTTCACATATATTTAATAGATTATTTGATTTAAAAAGTGATAATATACAAAAGTGAAAATGAATTTTATTATTTTTGCTCCAAAATAATACTATACTACCATCAGTTAAGAAAATAAAATAACAAAAAAATTTAAGGACTTGAATGCAGTAAAAAAGTATTATTTGTTTTAGATAAAAAAATAAAATTAAAATAGAGTAAATATTTTTAAGAACTATGTCACTAATGTATGAGAATGGAGTAACATGAATGAATACAATTTTGTTTGGTAAATAAAAAAATATTTTTAATTATAGCTTGAGGGGGAATTTGTAAAGGAATGATTTTCAAAAATAAATTAAATTTATTGAAGTTAATCAAATTAATGGCAAATTAAAGTGAAGAGGGATAATATGAGTGAGTAGTTATAAATGAAAAATAAAAGTAATTTAAATAATGTATATAGCAATGGAAAAGGAGAAAAGAAAGACTATAACGAAAAAATTTAAAAACTACAATTATGTTAGTTAATCAAAATAATAATGGTAAATGAAGGAAATATTAATAATATTTTATTGAATTTTATTACATTTTAACAAATATTAATAATATTTTATTGGTATCAGAGTCATGTATTATATATGTTTTCAAATCTATTTGGAACATATTATTACGTGCATTTAACGTGATGAAGTAGCGTTTCCATTCCTTGTAGCGAGGTTGACGGTTTTGATTTTTTAGATGATGAAGAAATGACAAAAGTAAGGTCGGGGAAAGTTATTACCGTGCTATTGATACACAGAGCAAGCAAAAATGGATGAAGTAGTGTTTCCATTCCTTGTAGCGAGGTTGACGGTTTTGATTTCTTACATGATGAAGAAATGACAAAATTAAGGTCGGGGAAAGTTATTACTGTGCTATTGATACACAGACCAAGAGAAAATGGAGCACTACTTCCTCTTGAAGAGATGTCATTGGATTTTGCACAATGAAATGCGCATAAGAATAAAAAGATACTCAAAGTCAGTTATCAGTATGTATTGAGGACTAATTGAAACACACTAGTCTTAAGAGATGAGCTCAAAAATGAGACACTATCAAAATTTGGGCATTTCATTTCATGATGAACAAGACAAACATTGTATGAGGCTTGTGAAGATGTAGATTATCATCTACAAGTTAGCTGAAGCACAAAAGGATGTTCTTCTCAAAGAGTCAAAAGTGGTTTTGTAATTTTAATTCTATCTAGACTAGGTTTCTAGCAGAATTTGGATTCCTATTTTTCAAATGTAGTCAAACTCGATTCATTATAGTGAAATATGTTTTTTGCAAGTTATTTTGGCTTTGCTTTTCTTTTTAATTCATCATCAATTGTTTTAGTTTTTGTTATTTTTACTTTGTTTAGTTTTTTAGTAATAATCTAAGTACAAATATGCAATGAGAATAGCTGCCATGTAACATTCATCAGGGCTGTAGACTGTAGCAGCCCATTTCATCAGCTGAGTAGGCAAGTTAACCATTCACAACCTGTTTCTCATTGTGTGAAAAAAGAAGTGGCATAGTCGGATAGTCCTATGGACCTTTCTCCTCATCAATTCTTTAATATTCTCAAATATTTTATAGTTTCCTCATATTTTATTTTTCATGAAAATTCGAATCTTTCAACCTCTACACTAGAGCATGACTGCATGATCATGTTTTTGGATTGCCATACACTTCATAATCATATATAGTTCATGGTCGCAAGAGACCAATTTACCGATTCAAATTTCTATAGCTTGCTCACGTTAGAGATTCTAGGTTGCCATACAATTTTTCCTTAAAAATAATATTGATCTTTAATAATACAAGATTAAGTTGATTTTTTTGAGAGATTAAGGAAGTTAAATTAACCATTCAATCATAACATATATTATACTAGATTATATATTAAAATGTAAGTCAATAATTAGTTTTGAGAAAACAAAAAGGCTTTGGTGAGAAAAGAGAAAAGAGAAAAGAGGAAAGAATCAAAACAACAATGTCATCTCTACTTATCATTCAGATTAGAGCAAGATACAACTTATTTGATTTGTTATTATAAAATTGATTGAAATGAATGCACAATTTATAAAAATCATCAATAACTTGTCTACTTTTAATTAATTTTTTTTCAAAAAATTAACTGGATTCTATATTTTAAGAATTAGTAGAAAGATTAGGGGAGGGGGTTTAAATTGTGTGATGATGAGTGAACATTATGATGCATTTCTCTCTGGAAAAGCTTTCCTCACTAAAAATTAAAGTAATAATGATGTTCACTCAAAAAAGAACAGTGAGAATGGTGCTGAGCATAAATGGTGTGACTTGTATAAGGAGTATTAGGATTCTTCTTCTTTTTTATTTTATTTTTTGTAAAAATTATTAGTCTTCTTTTGTATTAGGGTAAAATTAAAGATGGAATTTGACAGGAAGAATTATCCATTAGTTTATAGGTAAAATATTTTAGTCTAAGGGAAAAAATTAAGTAAATCAATTTATAAGTAACTTATTTTGATTATTTAGGATTTTCCAAAAAAAGTCGATTAGGTCTTATATTTAGGATCGGAGGGAGTACTAAATTTTACCTAAAATTGCGTTTCCAATATAAAAGTTTCGCGAGGTGCAAAAAGAATACCTAACTTGGGCTTCAGGTACAAATATAGTATTTTCACTTGAGAGAAATAAAATTTAGATGTGAAAAGAATCTTATGTCCCCATTTCACCCTCATTAAATTTTTATTTAATGAGGGGCATAAGAGTCTTTAAACATCTAAAATTTATTTTCCTCAAGTGAAAATATTATATTTGCATCTGAACCCCAAGTTGCGTATTATTTTTCCACCTCGCGAAACTTTAATATTTTTTTTACCAATATAGAGTTTTTCATTAATGAAAATCAACCTTCATTAATGAAAATCAACCTTCATACAGACCTAATATTTTTTTACCAAGTTAGGTATTCTTTTTGCACCTCGCGAAAATTTTATATTAGAAACGCAATTTTGAGTAAAATTTAGTACTCCCTCCGGTCCTAAATATAAGACCTAATTGACTTTTTTTTTGAAATGTTAAGGTTACAAAATATGTTATTAAATTATGACATATTTGATACATTTTTAGATTATTCATTAGGTTATAAGTCAAATAAACTAGTTTAAGGGGAAAAATTAGGTAAATCAATTTATAATTGACTTATATTTTGCTTTTTTAGGATTTTTCAAAAAAGTAAACTAGGTCTTATATTTAGGACCGGAGGGAGTATCATTTTTTGTACCTTCACCCTTAATATTAATTAGCGCGAAGGCCCAAAAATGATACATAACTATTGGCAAAGGAACAAAAATAGTACATAACTATTTGGAGGTACACAAATTATTCTCAACTATTGGGCATGAGATAAAAAAATGATATTTTCACTACTATAACAATAAGATTAGACATGAAAAGTCCAAAATGCCCTTATGAATTAAATAAATTTTCTTTCTCCTTCTTCCTCACCCTCTCCTTCCTTCTTCCTCCTCCAGCAGTCTGCCTCCGGCAGTCGAGGAGATCGTCGCCAGCCCATCTCAGCCGTCTACAAAAAATTCACATTTGACCTCATCCGCTCCACCCGTCTCACCCCAACTTTTTGTTATTCTTATTTACTACCTCTGGTCGTAAATATAAGACCTAATTGACTTTTTTTTGGAGAGGTTGAAGTTGCGAAATAGGCTATTAAATCATGACATATTTGATATATTTTTAGATTATAGTACATTAGTTTATAGATAAAATAAACTAGTCTAAGGGAAAAAATTAGGTAAATTAATTTATAATTAACTTATTTTGCTTTTTTATAGGATTTTCTAAAAAAGGTCAATTATGTCTTATATTTAGGACGGGGGAGTATTTTATAAGGGCATTTTAGAATTTTCATGTCTAATCTTATTATCATATTAGTGAAAATAACATTCTTAATAACATGGTAAAAGTTAGGTATTATTTGTGTACCCTGGAATAATTATGTACTATTTTTGTTTCTTGACCAATAGTTATGTATCATTTTTTGAACTCGGTTCTTCTAACTAATTTAATCAAACATCCTTAATTTAATTTCATCAAGGTAACATAACATAATAATAATAATAATAATAATAATAATAATAATAATAATAATAATGAATATGAAATACTAATGAGGGGTAAAATGGGAATTGAATTTTATAAACTTAAGATCATCGACCTTGAACTACAGAACAAGACCAACGGCCCAACGCCGTCTTTCCCGCCGCCGTCAATTTCTTGTCCTTCATCGGACACAACGCCGTCAAATTCCCAGAAGCTTCTGCTTCATCCCTTGAGCTTCACTTCAACTTAGCTTTCACTTTTTTCATATTCTGTTCATTATTCAAATGCTGACAGTCACACCACGCCTTTCTCTTCACAAATTTCCTTCTCCTATTCCCATATCATTCATAAAGTCTCGTTTTTTAAGCCAACCCATCTTTGCAATTCACTCCTCTTATTCCATTTCACTCACAAATTCCAATTCCAATGAAGAACCACTTTCCACTGCTTCTCTATCTGATGCTTTTTTAGTGGAAAAGCTTTTCTTCAGCTTGAAACAAGGAAATTTTAATTCAATTACCAAATTTCTTTATAATTCTTCAGACCCTTTGATTGTGGTTGAAGTACTTCATAGGTGTAGGCAAAATCTAGTCTTGGGTCAGAAATTTGTAGATGTAGTTATGTTACATTGTGGAAATTTGAAGCACTCATCTTTGTCATTGAGTGCAATGATTCATGTTTTGGTGGGTTGTAGGAGGCTACAAGAAGCACAGGCTTTGATTCTTAGGATGATTAGGAGGAGTGGTGTTTCACGTGGTGAGATTGTGGAGTCATTGGTTTTGAGTTATGCTAAATGTGGGTGTAATGCTTGTGTTTTTGATTTGTTGGTGAGGACTTTTGTTCAGGCTAGGAAGTTGAGAGAAGGGTGCGAGGCGTTTCGGTTGTTGAGAGGTAAGGGAATTTGTGTGTCTATCAATGCTTGTAATGCTCTTCTTGGTGCCCTTGTGAAGGTTGGTTGGTTAGATTTGGCATGGAGTGTTTATGAAGATGTTGTGAGTAGTGGGATAGAGATGAATGAGTATACTTTGAATATTATGATTAATGCTTTGTGTAAAGATTGTAGAATGGATCAAGTTAAACCTTTCTTGACAAAAATGGAGGATAGGGGGATTTTCCCAGATACTGTAACATACAATACACTAATCAGTGCACATTGTCGCGGGGGGCTTGTAGATGAGGCTTTTGAATTGATGAATTCAATGAAGGTTAAGGGGTTAAGACCTGGCCTTTTTACTTATAATGCTATTATTAATGGGTTGTGTAAGAATGGAAACTATGCGAGAGCGAGGGAGATTTTTTATGAGATATTGAGGATGGGATTGAGTCCTGATAATGCTACTTTTAATACATTGATTGTCGAAAGTTGTAAGAAGGATAATATCCATGAAGCTGAGAAGATTTTTAAGGAAATGCCACTTCATGGAGTTGCTCCAGATTTATTTAGCTTTAGCTCACTTATTGGGTGGTTCTCCAGGAATGGATACTCTGACATGGCCTTGGCGTATTTTAGGAAAATGAAGGATGTCGGGTTGATTCCGGATACTGTTATATATACTATCCTTATAGATGGGTATTGTAGAAACGGCAAAATGTCTGAGGCTTTGATGATGCGGAATGAGATGGTAGAGCAGGGCTGTCTTATGGATGTGGTTACTTACAATGCTATATTGAATGGATTGTGTAGGGAAAATATGCTTGTTGATGCTGATAAGCTATATGAGGAGATGGTGGAAAGGGGGATTTTCCCTGATTTCTTTACCTTCACCACTCTCATTCATGGCTATTGTAAAAATGGAAACATGACTAGAGCGCTTGATTTGTTTGGGACTATGACTCAAAGGAACCTTAAGCCTGATGTTGTGACTTATAATACTTTGATGGACGGCTTCTGTAAAATAGGTGAAATGGAAAAGGCAAAGGAGTTGTGGCATGACATGATATGCAGAAAAATTTTGCCCAACCATATATCATTTAGCATATTAATAAATGGATACTGCAGCTTGGGTCTTGTATCTGAAGCATTCAGGTTGTGGGATGAAATGATTGAGAAAGGCATAAAGCCCAACCTGGTTAATTGCAATACCATTATAAAAGGTTATTGTTGGTCTGGTAATGTGTCAAAGGCAAGTGAGTTTTTGAATAAGATGATTTTGCAAGGTGTGTTACCTGATTGTATCACATACAATACTCTAATAAATGGTTTTTTAAGGGAAGAGAATTTGGACAAGGCTTTCAATTTCATTAACATCATGGAAGAACAGGGCATACTTCCTGATATTATCACATACAATGCAATTCTTAATGGATATTGCAGGCAATCCAAAATGCAAGAGGCTGAAATGGTTCTGCGTAAGATGATTGACAAAGGTGTCAATCCTAATAGATCAACATACACATCATTGATAAATGGGCATGTCTCTCAAAACAACCTGAAAGAAGCATTCCGCTTCCATGAAGAGATGCTGCAAAGAGGATTTGTGCCAGATGACAAATTCTAAAATACTTTTGTGGTAGCAGCTATTTGGACACATAAGCATCTCATTTTACATCCCCATATATGAAGGTCAGACACTTTCTCTTTTAGAATTGTCTTATTTTCTTATGTAGCATCCTCAGCCTTGATTCTGTAGGCCTTTGATGATTCACTTACTCTTGTAATTTTGTAACGTGTCAGGTCTGAAAGTGACCAGAGAATATTATCATAGAACAAAGAATGGGGACTTTTCCCTTTATAAAGAAAGGGGAGTGAGATGCAGTGGTGGACTATGCTGTGGCATCATGAAGCAGGTAAGGCCATTTATGACTTAGTTACTGAAGCTTAAATTTTGGTCATACATGTCTAATATTTACCTTCTGGCAAAGTTTACCGAGGACCTTGGGTAATAATTGAAAGTAATACAGATGTCTAAATATTACTATCAAATTTATTTTTTTTAAGGAAAAAAAGTATTCTTTCCACTTCTTGAAAGGTGTGAGGTGGGCTTTGGAAGATGCCACTTTTATTTTTTATGTTTTGAGCACATTCTAGATACAGTCTTGTGAATTATGCCAGTATAAAGAAAGAAGTTAGGAGATAAGTTCATTTGTAAATATGGGAAGAAATTTGAGTAAAGGATGTGAGTGTTTTCCTTCTTCCTCTTCTCTAGGAACTGATTGAACCCTGAGGATGAAGTATCTTCCTGAAGACAAGGTTGTGCGGGATGAAATGGTAGAAAAAGATATTTGAGACTAAGGTTATGAAGGTAGTGCTAACAACTGGGTGTTCATTTTCAAATGAAGAGAAGAATACATTACTTCACTAGGCTTGTCTCAATGAACATGTTGAGGTACTTGCTATCTTTACTTTGAACATCCATGTTGATGTCATTGTTCATTTTTTTTTTATGAAAAACACTCTTTAGGTGTGGATTCAAGCCTCTGTTTGAAGAAATGGTAGAAGTCGTTTGAAGTAGTTCACATGCTTACAAATAAGGCCATTGGATGTGCCAATAGCGAGGGTAGATCAAGCAGTTTTGATTCATGAGAAAACGGGTTAAGGAACAAAAATAAGTATATTCAACGAGATTTTTGGGTTAATAATTTATCCACAAATTTGATTGTCGATAAAGCTCAATGGTGTTGTGTGGTTGATGTAGCCGGCCTCACGCGCTAGGCTAGCTGACAACAAAAAGGAGTTGAAGTGTTGTCTATCCCTATAGGATGTAGGGATTATCTATTCTCAAGGCCATGAGGTTTTCTTTTTCCCCTTCTTGCCTGTGTTAATGCTAAAGACGCTGATGATGCTTTACGGTCCAGATTTGTTTCAGCTTGTTTGTAAATTCTCACATGAAGGACTTATTAGTTAACTATGATGCAGTTGAATTCATTTTTTACTTGTTGATTTTTTTTGTGTTTTTTCCCCTCTCATTTCTTTCAGACATTGCTGTATTGGTTCTTTGTATGATATATAAAAGCATGTAATTGAGTTTATAAAAAAATAATTAAAGCATGTATTTGGTCAAAAAAGATATCAATACAATTGCCGAGTAATTTTAAGATCTACATCTTACTCATTCTTGTCATCCTTGACTATAAATCTATAATGCCACTTGGAGAAATTTGTTTTCCTGGCATAGGTGATGCGGCAAAATTATAAAATTTTGACCAATCAAAATGTACAAGATCTAATTAAACACTATATCAAGCGAGAAAAACAGGCCATGTAATCCACCTTACGGTACTAAATATATCCAAAATCTCCCTTAAAAGTTCCTCAATATTAATCAAGTAAGAGAGAGATGGTCTAGATAAAAGTAAATGGTTATAGTATATTGATAAAATATTGTGAACTATTAATTAATTTAAATGGTATCCTAACAAAATTTAATGGGCATCCTCAATTCAATCAAATCGGACAAATAGGTCTTAGTTTTAGCATCATATCACAGGAAATATGTATATATGAATAAGTGTACACCTATTTTGAGTTTTTGACTATGCCTATGGATGGCATATCAAACTTAAAACTTTTGGATTTTTGTTAGGGAAACCTACTGAATTACAGTTCAGACAAAAAGTAGAGGAACACAATTAAGATCTAGTTCATCCTTTAAACAGGTTCCCTAGCTTTAATACAGCGAAATGCCTCATAGAGTTGAGTGTTGACGACTTCGGCATAGGATGTAAACTGAATGAAGACCCAAACAAAATAATGAGAGAGAGAAAGATCAGAGTTTCAAAATTATATTTGGGTTTGACGGAAAAGACGGCAAATTGGCACGTGAAACACAAAGAGCCAACCAAGAGAACATCACATTGGCCTTTTTGTGACTTAGACCATCACTTAGCAGCCGCAACCCAGTTTTGGAACTTTCTAGTGTACGCCAATTGTTTATATGAGGGCATATATATGCAAGAGTATATCACATTATAAGAACCTGCACATATATTATCCCTATATATATATATAAGTATTAGGGAAAATCCCAAATAAGTCCTTTCGAATATCCAAAAGGACAAGTGAGGAACTTAAACTTCCAAAACGACCATGAAGGAACCAGTACCTATCTGTCGTTTTAAAATTTTGCGAAAAGACAAAATTGCCCCCATCCTAAAACACAAATTGCGAGAAGAGAGTGAGTGTTAGGGTGGGTTTAGGATGAGGTAGGAATTTGTGTTTTAGGATGGGGCAATTTTGTCTTTTCACAAAATTTTAAAATGATAGATAGGTGCTGGTTCCTTCATGGTCCTTTTTGGAAGTTTAGGTTCCTCACTTGTCCTTTTGGGTATTCGGAGGGACTTATTTGGGATTTTCTCTAAGTATTAATATAGCTAATGAAGCTCTCATCATCATTATAAAGTATACTCGGTTAAAAAAAATACTCCCTCCAGTCCTAAATATAAGACCTAATTGACTTTTTTTAAAAATTCTAAAAAAAGCAAAAATAAGTTAATTATAAATTGATTTACCTAATTTTTTCCATTAAACTAGTTTTTTTTTACTTATAAACTAATGGATAATCTAAACATATATCAAATATGTCATGATTTAATAGAGTATTTTGCAACCTTAACCTCTCCAAAAAAAAGTTATCTAGGTCCTATATTTAGTACCGGAGTTAGTATTATTATAAAGTATACAAAGTTACAAATTCTAATAGGAACTCTCCATCTTATGTTAATAACCACTTTAACATAAAGAATCGCTTCAAAGTTTAAACGTTCGCTAATCCAAAAAGAAAAAACAATCGCAGCGGTATTTTACACAAGTTGCAGAGTAGAAATAAAATATAACCAATGTTCTGGTAAAAAAGAAAAATGAAACCAGTGACATTTTCATAAAGGAAAAGTAAAATTGTTGAAAGCGAACTTCACCGACTATAGAAGGACTGGGGTGGAAAAGGTCCAGACTTTTCAAAATAAGCTATTCAATTTTATTTTTGACAAAAAATTAATGTGTGGCTCTAATTAATATATCATGCAATCGCATGGAAATTGAAAAACAGAAAAGAATTAGAGAGATAGTTGGGGAGCATATAATAAGAATAATTTAAGTGAATCAATCATCACTGAATAATTCAATTAGTAGTATTTTATAACGGATAAATGTTTAATATATATAATATGTTTTAAGTTTTACAGTATTTTTTTAACTGAAATTTAAGTTTTACGTTTTACAGTATAAATAAATCTCAATCATTGAAATTTGATATATGATTAAATCGGGATATTCCACTTTTTGGAGGTACTCACTTGTCATATCTAGAAAGAGTAGGGGGGCGCGCGGAATACAAAAAAAATAATATACGGATCTCTGGTAGAAAAAATGCATTAATAAGAACTCCTCTACAAAAGTGGACCTTGCAATTTATTGACTAATACATTTAAGGAATAGGCAGGAGTGTATTCTTCTAGTAGGACAATAAATTGCTCTGGTGACCTTTCAACAAAACTGAGATCCCATAGAATTAGGCAACCACTTCAAAGCAAGAGATTCACTACTACTTGAACTTCGTAATTGATAATTGATGTCTAATCTAGCTCCAATTATGTGTGGCTTCTATTTTTAATTAATGGCATGAAAAAATAATTAATTTATTGTATATTAAATAATACTAGTAATTAGTAAGTATTAAAATGTTTTTCACACGGAGTGTGTGTGTATTGGTATCATTAAAGATTATAACATTTCTTTCTATTAAGTTCAATTCATGACAAGCTTGAGACCATAATTACTCATTATATTAATCTTTATTTTTTTTATCTGCATTATATTGATCTTTATTAATATAAGGTTTTTAATCAAGTCTAACGAAATATTTTTGACTAATTCTTGAAAATATTGTTGTTTCTTTCATCATGCACGCCATGTTGGCAATCTTCCATTGTGGAACACACGCCCTGCATCCTCCAATTGGGAAAACGTCAATAAAGTCAATGCAAGTTGATGAATATATCTTAATATTTTAGTTCCTTATAATTGGTTAAGAGGACACATATGACTATTGATTTATGTAATACTCAGATACATGAATGTCATGCCCATTGTTAGAAAAGTAGGGAAAAAGGAAACAAAAGAAGAAGGTCCTTGATTAGGTTTTAAGATATTTAATTTTAAAGCTAGCAAGGTCAAAGCTTAAAGCTTTTATAATTATACGTTAAAAACGTAAACGGTCAAATGAGCAACTATTATATATTTGTGGTTGTGGATGAGCTGTGTTTTAGCTAGAAGATAGAGGTGCCGGTCCATGAGGATAATATGTATATAAGTATATTGATGTATATTTGTCTAGGTATAAAAGCAATCATGTGATACATTTAGACATAATAATCAATAAATTAAGACCTTTTAATTTTAATTTGAACAATATGGTATTTTTTAGTAAAAAACAATATGGTATTTTGATACTCCCTCTTGTCATATTCCTATATATTTAGAAAAGCTTAAAATTTGATGACTTTATCCTTTAATGTATTTTTATCATTTTTACTAAAAGTAAATATTTGTATTATAACATAATTTATAAGTAAGTGTTGGAAATAATTCAACACTGAATAATTTGAATTAGTCAATTTAGGTTATCTAATTTTTCTAGAGTTTGTTATTGATTTTTATATTATTTATTTATTTGTTTAGTTTATCTAGCTAGATTGTTGCTAGTTTGACTTATTCTTCTATTTGTATTTCTCTCTCCTCATATTACTATAAATATGAGAGATCATCATTAATAAAATTGTCGGACTATTCTGCCGTTTCTATTTTTCTACATGGTATCAGAGTTAGGTTAAAGAATGAATAGTCCGATCCCTAGGCAATTAATCTAAGTTGCCTTTGTAATCATAAACTCCAAAAGAATCGAAATTTTTCCCATATCCTTTATAGTCTTCTTTGTCATTGTTCGTGGAGGCTACTGTTTTTTAAGGGGAAGAGCGTTGAATTTAGGGGTTTTGTTTCTGGGCACTTTTTTAAAGACACACACCACATATATGGGTTCATAGGGGACCCATCAGTATATTCCTGGTGGTCCGATCAACTTATGATAGCGGGAGGTAAGCGCGTGGCGTTCACGCGTCGTCGCTGTTCATCCACTTGCCGGTGCGTGAAGCGGGTGTACTGATTTCCGGTCTTTTTGTGGCAGTTGTGTTATGTGGGTCGTCCAGTTTTTTGGAGTTTCAATGTGTTTCCCGATAGTTGTCTTTGAAGCTCCGTAAGGTTTAAGGTTAGCCCGTAAAACCTGTGGTTGTAGGAGAGCCGGTAAATCCTGTAGGTTGAAGTTAATCCTGTAAAAACTTTTTAAGGTTGTCGATTAGCCTGTAAAACCGGTGGTTGCAGGAGAGCCAGTAAATCCTGTAGGTTGAGGTTAATCCTGTAAAAACTTTTTATGGTTGTCGGTTAGCCTGTAAAACCGGTGGTCGCAGGAGAGCCAGTAAATCCTGTAGGTTGAATTTAAGCCTGTAAAAGCTTTTTTAAGGTTGTCGGTTAACCCGTAAAACCGTTGGTTGTAGGAGAACCAATAAATCCTACGAGTTGCAAGTGTGGCCAAATTTTTGGCGAGTTTGTTGCTGTGTTTTCGTTGGTCCTTTGGACATCTATTTGGATCTCATTTGTTCAGCTTTGGACTGATTTTGATGTTTTGGCCTGGTTTGTTCAATCTTTGGGATTGATTTTGGTTGTTTCAGATCTGTTTCATAATGGTATGATGAGGTGTTTTGGAGTTGTCATCCTGTTTCTGGTGGATCCTAGTGGTGATTGCATTCGGGTTTTGTGTTGGGATACGACAAGCTCTATGTTGGTGCCTCTGTGCCTTATTTGATTGTTCTCTGTGTTGAGCGTTCAAATGTCAGTTCTGATTTTAGGTCAAGTGCATAGTTTTAATGTTCAGGGGGAGTTCAAATCTGATCCAAGAATGGTGATTTAGGCTCCAGTTATTGAAAACACTATTGTCTCTGTGAGTATCGCGGAAGGTGAAGAACTAATGATGAAGTGTTGCGTTTTCAAGCATAATTCAGTTTTGAATTATGGGGGAGTGTTGGAAATAATTCAACACTGAATAATTTGAATTAGTCAATTTAGGTTATCTAATTTTTCTAGAGTTTGTTATTGATTTTTATATTATTTATTTATTTGTTTAGTTTATCTAGCTAGATTGTTGCTAGTTTGACTTATTCTTCTATTTGTATTTCTCTCTCCTCATATTACTATAAATATGAGAGATCATCATTAATAAAATTGTCGGACTATTCTGCCGTTTCTATTTTTCTACAGTAAGATATATATACTATTTTTGTCTGATAAAAAATAATAGTTTTTAGGGATCGGAAAATAATAACTAAACATATTTTAAAATGATTAATTTTTCATTTTAAATTTTTCAAAAAGTTAAAGCAATATTTTAATTAGGAGTGGAGGGAGTATTATCTGGGATATTGGGGTGCACCTTTTGTTTCTTATATTCTTATATGTGGCCATTTAGCATATAGTGTTGATCTTCAAAATCATTGTAAACATAATTATTTTCATATTTTTATTATATTTTTTTAAAAACTAAAATAAACATTTTCAAATTTCTTAAATTATTTCAAACAATTAAAGAAATATTGAAAGTTAAAGGCGGAAAAGGCCGTTTATTTCACACACACACACACAATAATTATTTAGTTTATATCTATCTCAAAATAAAGAAATATTGACATTACTCTTTTCTAGGACTGATTATATTATTTTTTTAGTATACACGAGGTTAACGCTAGAAAGAGAGGTAGGAAGGAAAAAAGTTCAAACCGCCATGGCTGACCAAAAACCACCGACCCCATTTCAACTTAAAGCCTACACAAACTAACCACAAACCACAGACCTTTGACTTTCTCGTAGTCAACCCTTCTTTCCCTCACAGTCGACACTTTCATCCCTATATAATCTTCCCTTCCTCCCTCCTTTCTCTCCAAAACCAAACCTCCAGATTTAACTTTCTCATCTCTCTCCCTACCTATCTAAGTATACTGAAGCAGCTAAAGCAAAGAAGATCGATTTGAAAGTTCTTTTTCATCGAAGTGAAGTTATATATAATAAGCAATATACTCTCGTTTCTAATGGGGAATGCAATTGTGACACCTTGTTTTGTGCCACAAAATCCTAATAATCCGTCATCTTCTTCATCATCATCGTTGTCTATAAAACTTGTCTTTGGTGAAGGCCGGACAAGATTCCTTAGGGGGAATCATGTTGCAGGCGAGGTCATGTTTGAATTCCCGGACAAAATGGTATGTCATGCTGACTCATTCTTCATGGGATTCCCTGTCCCAACATTAGCCCTAGATGATGAGCTCATGCCAGGACAAACCTATTTTGTTCTTCCGATTGATCGCTTAGCATGCAAGGTACTCACTCCATCATGGCTCGCAGCCCTAGGATCGTCCTTGTCATGCCCTAATAAAACCGCTAAGGTACGTCCGGCCACAATCAAGTTTGAGGAGAGTGCTAGTCCATTTGAGTACATAAAGGGCCCAAATGAGAGAGTTGTTATAAAGGTGAAGGCTGAGTTTATCATGAGGCTAATTAATAATGGACATGATGATGATAATGGTAAAGAAAATGAAGGCAATGGTAATTATAGTTTTTTGTGTAGTACTCCTGAGTTGAAGAAGCATTATGATCAGCTTGTGAGGTCTAAGGATCAGGTTTGGTTACCTAAGCTTGAGACCATTTCAGAAAATCATCATAAGGTTAGGTTTTCGCCTTCTAGATTATTTAGCTTGGAAAGGAAAAGATCAAAATGTACATAGTATGTAGTATGTAGGTAATTAATGTTCAGAGGAGATACTTATATATGGGTAGATGACAAATTTTCTTTTTTTTTTATTTATTATTTTTAGAAGAATTGTACACGCTGGAAGATCAAATGATCCCGTCTCATAAAGCTTTAATTGATTTCAATTTGTTTCTTTTCAAACGCACTTGCCTATATGGTCCAGTTTGTTTAATGACTTACCATACTCATTTTCTCAATCTAAATAATAATACAATAGAAATTTGAGGTTTGGGAATATATATATTTATATGTATACATAAATGCCAAATTTCTGGCCATGATCTATATGTAAATTTATATGTATATCAAATTATTATCAATTATACTTCCTCCTGAACTAAATGTAAGCGTTAAATAATCTGTTCATATAAATTGTAAAGATTTGTTATTTGCAGAAGACAAGTGTGTGTTAGTCAATAGGAAGTAAATGCAAGTGTTTAATTTCTTCCAACAGGGATTTTTTTTAACATGGTCCAACAGGATATTTACTACACTATGCGCGCTCATTCCATTAGGCTCAATCTCCATATGTGGTGACATTTTTTTCTAGTGACAGAGTTATTATTTTAGACGTGCTTTGTAAGGATATATCACTAATTTATATGATATGTGATGAATTTAGTTAGTTGCATTGATATAAACTATATATCATCACAAACCGAGAGATAATATAATATTATGAGATTAGGTCGAATTTATGTTGCTGATGATGAACACTAGAACCCGAATTTTACCTCTTCATATTTTCTAGAGATCTAACTTTGCGTTCTATAAACTGAAAGTGATTCTCAAACATTGGGTTTGCAGTTTGCACTACACATTCAAAAGTTGTATTAACCGAAATTGGCAAATAAAAATTATATTATTAGCACAATGAGAGTAAAAAAAATCCTAGTAAAATTACATATTTATATTACTTATTCTTTTCTAAATTAACTGTCTGTCACTTAGGATATAAATATTTTAAAGAAATCATGCATGTAACATTATTTAATACTAGTATAGTTTCTTTAATGTTTTCAAATTAGTCCATCAAGTCTGACATTAATAATTAAAGGTAATATCATCTTTCAAAAAAGTCGACTTCAGCAATATAATTAAGGTCAAATAATCCATGATGATGATGATGACCATGTTTAATACTTCTAGAAGCTTAGTTCTTTGATTAATAAGAAAACGAATCAACATGTTACTTGTTGCCACTTCGAATCGTGAATTTGTAATGCTATATCCTTGTTTGTTTTCTGCTGACCAAGGCTCAGATAGTTTGATGAAGTTTTTGTGAGAAGGGGGGATAACTAGTTTTTGCTGAAGTTTTTTTGTCCTAGGTAATTTTTTTAATGGAGGTCATCATTTTTGAGACCATGTTGAACATTAGTTGTGACAACTGATCAATGGAATGGGATTTGAAAGTTGGTATGTTATACTCCCTCCAGTCCTAAATATAAGACCTAGATAGAGACTTCATTTTGGTCCTAAATATAAGACCTAGATACATTTTTGTTCACCTTTTTCCTAAATTACATTTCTTCTTCTTAACAACTCCTTATTTAAGATTAGATAGGGGAGGAAGGACTACTAAGTAATTAAACTAATTAAGGAGGGGTATTATTGGAAAGACATCTAAAATTAAGCCTTTCTTAATCTCCTCAAAAAAAGTTATCTCGGTCCTATATTTAGGACCAGAGGGAGTACTATGTTGTTAGTAGGGGTGAGCAAATCAAACCGAAAACCGAACCGAATTGAATTCGGTTATTTCGGTTCGGTTAATTCGGTTTTCGGTTCTTATTCGGTTTTGTAGTTCGGTTATTTCGGTGTTCGGTTTTCGGTTCGGTTTTTAAAAAAAATAATTCGGTTAACCGAATTAATAAAAAAAAATAATAATAAAATATTATTTTATCATATTTTTCTTTAGATAAGTAAAAATTTAGAGTTAAAATCTATAGTTTTTGTATTCCTTCTTTTTAATTAAAAATGATATGTAATATATCAATATAAAATGTGGAGTTTTATATGTTGAAAATGAAAAATAAATTGAATTTAATACAAAATAAAGAAATTTCGGTTTTTCGGTTAAAACCGAAACCGAACCGAAATATTTCGGTTATTTCGGTTCGGTTCCCAACACTAATCGGTTTCGGTTCGGTTTTGAGTATAACCATAATTCGGTTTTCGGTTATTTCGGTTTTCACCGAAAACCGAACCGAAAAACCGAATGCTCTGCCCTAGTTGTTAGTAACTAATGTTTTTTTTCTGCCACGTTAGTAACTAATCAATCCGCCTCATGGACTCAAATAACCAATCGCTGGTACTACCGGAACTTTTTAAACATAATCCCAATACGCAATAATACAGCAATTTACATTGGACCTTTTATTAGACTTTTGGAAAACTAAGCCTCCCTAACTTATATCTGAGATTCTGGGGCAGCTCAAATTATGTCAGGTCCTGGAACCTCATTTAACCCCTTTTTTTTGGCCACCAAACAATTTTGGATGTCTCAATTTAGCCTATAAACAATTTTCGGTCTCAATCTGGCCACTAAACAATATAAAAGGCTCATTCTAGCCCACACCGTTAAATATGTCTTAACACCGTTAGATAAAAGCCAATGTCAGCAACTATAGATGCCAAGTCAGTCTTCTCAATGCACATGTATTTTAGGGCCTGCTTGGATGAGAGGAAAATGGGAGAGGAAGGAAAATGGGAAGGGAAAAGGGGGCAAGGGATAACATTTTCCCCTGCTTGGTGTGAGAGAAAATGGGAGAGGAAAGAAAATGGGGAAAGAAATTAGTGTGGGACCATGCCCATTTTCCCCCCAACTTTTTCCTCCCAAAATGGGGGGATTTTGGGACAATTTTTTTTTCCACTTACTGCCCTTATTGATTCTCGCGCCTAACTCACTGCATCATCTTCTTCTCTTCTCTTATTCATTCCGATCAGGATGTTGGATCTTTTGGTTTTTATCTGTCTTGAACTTTTCAGCTATAAAGCTTTACAGCAATTTATTCTGATCTATGTGACTAAATTGCTTTGTGTTTTTCGTACTTTTTTAATCAGATCCGTTTGATTTGGTTTTGAATCCCTATATGAGACATTGGACTTAATTAATTTTTTTGTTGGAATGTGAATGTGAATTTTCAGCTACACAAAAAGGGAAGCTACATATCTGAAGGGAACAATGAGGAAGACGATGGAGTTCCTGCACTCACACACCGTCCGCTTTTCTACACGCAAATTTAATTTTATTATATTTAAATTGAATAATAAATTATTATATTTATTTCCCTTAACTTAATTTAAGGCTAAAGTATACTTTTGGTCCCTTATGTTTGCATCAAGTTTCAATTTAGTCCTTTATGTTTGGAAAATACACTTTAAGTCCTTTTTTGTTAACACCGTTAGTTTAACTTAACGGAAAATGTTAACTTAACAATTTTAAATGATTATTTTATAATGAAATTGGACCAAAAATGATAAATTTTGAAAATATAAGAATATTTACACTCAAATATTTTAATCTGAACATTTTTTCAGTATTTAATAATCATTTAAAATTGTTAAGTTAACATTTTCCGTTAAGTTAAACTAACGGTGTTAACAAAAAAGGACTAAAAGTGTACTTTCCAAACATAAAGGACTAAATTGAAACTTGATGCAAACATAAGGGACCAAAAGTATACTTTAGCCTTAATTTAATTTAAAGAGATGTTCCACTACTTATTAGAAAAATAAATTTCTTTGTTTAAATACTAGTAGTATATAGTTTACTTACAAAAGTGTTTACAATAAGGGTATTTTAGTCATTGTGATATAGACCCATTTTCTTTCCTCCATGTTTTCCCTCCTCCAACCAAGTAAGAGAGGGGATTATATTTTCTTTCCAGTTTTCTTTCCTCCCTATTTTCTTTCCTTTCATTTTCTTTCCTCTCTCATTTTTTTGGTTCGCTGGAACTGGTTTTGGTGGAAGTGGAAGTGGAAGTGGAGGTGGATGTAGGAGTGGAAGTGGAGGTGGAAGTCGGGTTTTAATGTGTCTTTGGTGTATGGTAAGTGTATATGGAAGTGAGTATTTTTTTAATATTTATATATGTAAATAAAATATGAATTTCCCAAAATGCCCCTAAATTAAAATAAAAAAAAAAAGAAAAGATTTTCTTCTCTCCTCATCATCTTCTTCACCACCACCACACCCACCACCACCACACCCACTGCCACCAACCCACCACCACCACACCCACTGCCACCAACCCACCACCACCACACCCACTGCCACCAACCCACCACCATCACACCCCTCACCACCATCACCAAGGAGCTTCCACCACACCACACCCCCACCACCATCTAACCTACCACCACCACCCCCCACCACCATCTAACCCACCCACCACCACCATCACCACCGATTCCCCACCGCCACCGCCACCCCACCGCCATCTAACCCACCACTACCACCGAGTCCCGACCACCATCTAACCCACCCACCACCATCATCTTCACCAAGCCCCCACCACCACCATCACCACCGAGCCCCCACCACCACCACCCAAACCACCACTAGTCCACCACCAACTTCATTGTCAACAATGGAGATGTTGCCTTCACCATTGAAGTCTCTCACTTCAACTTTTAGCTTGAAACAGCGGCGGGGCGGTGGTGGAGATGTCGTGGTGCGGCGGCGGAGCGCCGGCGGTGGAAGGAACTAGCGTCGCCGCCGTGGTGTGGCGGTAGGGCGGAGGCGGCGGCAGTGGCCGTGGGGTTGTCATCGATGGGTGAGGGAAGGAGGAGAGAGAGAAAGAAAGGAAGGAGATGAAGAATTGTGCTTGGGAAGGAGGAGAGAGAAAGAATGGTGTGTGGCATTGTAAAGGGAGGACAGAGTTGGAAATAGGCAAAAGTCATGAGGATAAATTTGTCAACAAAAGATGGGTTCCAAGGAAGTGGTCCACTTCCATAGGTTTTGGGATGGAACCCATTTTGAGGTTTTTGATGGAAGTGGAAGCCCATTTCCATCACACCAAAGACACATGTTGGTGATTTCCACTTCCACTTCCACTTCCCTACCCCCAATTCCAGCGAACCAAACGACCCAATTGAATTTGAAGCCCAAAATTGAATCAGAACCTACCCCTGTTTTATCTCTCTCACCTTCTCTCTACTTTGTCTCCCCCCTTTCTTCAAAATTTGACCCAATAGAACTGGCATGAGGTCATGATGAATTACAATGAACAAAATACTTTTGACATATATACTTCTGATTGAGTTGTCACAATAAATAACTAAAATAAAAATATTTTTGACTTTACTATTTTAAAAAGTTGCAAGGAATAATATATTGATTAATTAAATAATCTGAAATAGAAATATCTGGTAACTGTTTTTTTTTTTTTAAAAAAAACAAATTTACCTATAACAATAACTGGTTACAACATGTGTCTAATCGTTGTAATAAAAACAAACATGTGTCTAATCGTTATAAAATTCTCATTTAATCGTTACAAAATGTACACTTGTAAGTTGTAAACTTGTTAGGATTATTGTGTCTATAATGTTTAGTTTGAAGATATAGGGAAGTAGTAGATATAGGGCATGTTCAATGAGGAAAATTTATTCTTAAATATATGATATATTTCTTATTTTCCCAACATTTTCTCAAAGGGTTAATATTTATTGCCCAATAAATAATTAACAAAGTTTCGATTTGGCCAGCAAACAATAAATAGTACTCCCTCCGGTTCTAAATATAAGATCTAATTGACTTTTTCGAAAAATCCTAAAAAAGCAAAATAAGTTAATTATAAATTGATTTACCTAATTTTTTCCCTTAAACTAGTTTATTTTACTTATAAACTAATGGATAATCTAAAAATATATCAAATATGTCATGATTTAATAGACTATTTTGTAACCTTAACCTCTTCAAAAAAAAGTTATCTAGGTCCTATATTTAGGACCGGAGGTAGTATCATTTTATCCAATGAAAAAAGTCTCGATTTCGCCAATGTCCTCCATTAATCATTAACATCATTAACACCCTCAATTTTATTGTCATGTGAGCATGTTGATCACCACGTAATTGAGTTACTTAAGCATTAAATAGCAAAAAATGTGATAAAAGACATTAAAATAATGCATGCTCAGTTTCTATGTAATTAAAATAACATAGTATGTATCAAAAAAAAAATAACATAGTCATCTCAATGTGGCGGTCAACATGCTCACATGGCAACAAAATGGACGACGATAATAGACAAAGAAGTGGGGGGAGGGCAGGGTAAAGAGTAAAGTTAGATGATTAGAGTATATGGATAATATCATGTTGTTTTAACTAACTCAACTAACATCCTTAATCTAATTGAAATAGGTAAATAGATCTTATATTTAGGACCGGATGAAGTAACATTTATTGTTCGTTGGCCAAAATGAAACCTTATTAATTGTTTATTGACTAGCTAGAATGAATATTAATTATTTCCTCAAATTGAGATAATTGAAATTCCTCAACAATAAACAAGTGAAGGGTGTAAATAAAAGTATATGATTACTAGTAAATATAATCTACTAATATCACATTATCATATGATTTTAACTAAGTCAACTAATAAGCTTAATCTATTTAAATTAGTGACATACTGAACAAGTCTTATATTTAAAATGGCGGAGCATTTCTCTCATACCTAATTTTTTTTATATTAGAGGGAGTATAAAAATAAATAAGTCAATAATATATACTCTCTCTATTTCTAAATATAAAATTACTTTTACATTTCAATTTGTTCTTAAATTAATACTACATTCGGTCCTAAATATAAGACCTAATTGACTTTTTTTGGAGAGGTTAAGGTTGCAAAATAAGCTATTAAATCATGACATATTTGATATATTTTTAAATTATTCATTAGTTTATAGGTAAAATAAATTAGTTTAAGGGAAAAAATTAAGTAAATCAATTTATAATTAACTTATTTTGCTTTTTTATAGAATTTTTTAAAAAAGTCAATTAGGTCTTATATTTAGGATCAGAGGGAGTAATAAACAATCAAATTAACCTCATAATTATACTTAACTACTTATGAATAATAAACAATCAAGAGATGACGAGTGGGAGTGGTGTAAAGCCACATGGTTTTGGTAAATTGGTAAATATCATGTGATAATAATTAACTTAACTAATATGTTTATTTTAAACAAATCTTATAAAAAGGTGTTATATACAGGAGAGGAGGTAGTACTCCATTCGTTCCTAAATATAAGATCACTTTGGCAGTTGAGTTAATTCCTAAATACTCCCTCCGGTCCCTAATATAAGAGCTAGAATTCGAATGGATTTAGTCCAAATATGAGAGCCCATCTCACATTATCTCCTTATTTAATGCGTTTTTTCCTATTTTGTCTTCAACTTTCTTTCATATTTATTAATGCTTATGTATTTCTCTTTTTATCATAATAAATATGGGCAATTTTGGAAAAGAAGTATTAACTCCAGACACCCAACTAATATTCACATGTTTTTTTAAGAAGCATTTTTTTTTCGGCTAGCTCTTATATTAGGGCTTGAGGAAGTATAAGATCGTTTACTATTTTTTGTTAGGTTTTGCCCAAATTACCCCTAATATACCTTTGAATAAAATTATTCCCTCACTCTTTCTTTTTTCTCGAACCGTGCCGACTACGCCTTCCTCTGCCAAGGCTACCACGCCAAAATCAAACACAACAACAAGACGCCTTGCTCGTGTCTGGATCAGTGTGTGAGTAATAAATATTTTTTTTAATTTGATTATACACTTTCTCTTCTTCTTTCTTATTCACTTCAATGCTGCATTTTGTCCTATTCTACTTCTACTTCTTCTGGCGGCAGCTTTTTGAAGTTTCATTTCAACTCTCTTGTTCTTAAGTAGCTTTTGAATGTTTTAGGTTTATTGGTCTCATCAATTTGTTCATTCTTTGACAAATTCTTGCTATGATTTTAGTTTTCTTTTAATTTAAATGAGGGGTATTTTGGAAATTTCATGTAACCCTAACTCATTGGAATGACTTCCTTACTCCCTCCAAAATAGTGGTGAAAGTGATTTTATATTTAGGAATAGAGGGAGGGAGTATATGTTAAGCTTCTTCCTCTCCTATTTTGTTTTGAAGGTTTGAAGTATGCGTTCGTTCCTAAATATAAGATCAATTTAGTAAATTTGGAAGACATGAATTGGGATTACATGAAACTTCCAAAATACCCCACTCAAGTTTTAAAAATATTCTCTCACTTTCAAACCACTATTTTGGGTGAAGGGAGTATAGGGGTAATTTGGGGAAAACTTGAGTCAAATTAGAAAGTGATCTTATATTTAGGAACAAGTTCTCCTCCCTAAATTGATCTTATATTTAGGAAGGGAGGGAGTATATTTGATTGGATGAGTTTAAGTTTAACCTAAGCTCCAGATTGATGTTGTTGGCCTCACGCTCACAGGCACAGCAGTGAATATTGTTGAATGGGGATGGAGGCGCCGAATTCAGGCTCTCAAGTTACAGAGGAGCACGTTGATTCCTTGCTTGAGGTTAACATATTACTACATCCTCTCCTGTATATAACACCATTTTATATGATTTTATTAGAATATGTCAATTTGTTTTATATTAGGCTGCGCGATATGATGATTTGGATGATCTTCTCAGCCTTGCATCATTGGGTGTCCCTCTTGATTCCAAGGATTCCCAAGGAAGAACAGGTCTGTGATGAACTAATTAGTTTTGAGGAAAACCATAATTATAAATTATAAATATTTTAATTTTACATCCATAATTTCTCAATGAATAGTCGTCTAAGTAGTCTTATAGTTGTTTTAGTTAGGAATGGATGGATTATTTACTTGGAGTCTCTTTGGATGTAATGTAGTAGCTTTTGGAGAATACCTTATGGGAAAAAAGCTGAAAAGCTAGATTCTGGAGAATAGCTTCTGTAAAAGCTAATAAAAATAGCTTCTAGCAAAACCTAGGTTTTCTGCCCCCAAACCTAAGTTTTCAGTTAAAAAAAACTGTTTTGATAAGGTGTGAGTGTTTGTCTGACTTAACTGAAACCTAAGTTTTGATAGGAAAAATTGTAGGAATGTTTGTCTGTCCTGATTTCAAAACTTTGGTTATACTATGTTATTTAAGGTTCTTTTAGGGGTTAAACGGTCTAATTTTTGTTATATTATGTTATTAAAGGTTTTAAGAAAAACAAACTTGAGGTAACAGAGCTTCTTTGTTGGAAACTAAAGATTATATTAAATCCTTGGTTTTTTCAATTGAGTGATTAACTGTGGGAAAAGGAACGTTTGACATGTGATTTAGGAACCTCAAACCTAGGTTTAAAATCTAGGTTTGAGAGTGTGTCAAACAGACACTTAATAGTGTAATTGGAGGGCATGATGATGACAATGATCATGATGGGAATCAAAATGCTCACATTGGATGGATGAACTTTTGGTTTTGTTTCTGATTTTGCTTTCTTGATGTTTCAATTCAGCTCTCCACATGGCTGCTGCTAATGGACACCTTGACATTGTGGACTACTTAATCACCAGAGGTGTGGTAAGAATAACATATCATTTTCCCATCCCCAATTACTGCTTTTCTCTATTTTCAGCATCTTAACTTTCAATATCCCATTATTTCAGATTCTTTTAACCTGTTTGTTTATCATCTTTGCAATCATTTATCTTCATCTTCATCATTGACCATTACAAAACACCAATGGTTGTTGTAGCTATATATCCACTCATGAGAGGTGTGCTTCCTCATTTATTTCTTGGGATGTATTGATGTAAGAATTCTGTTGTTGAAAAAACTGTAAAGCTTGTGCAATTTCAGATTCAGAGGCTCAAAACTACTTTTTTACTTGATAATGTTGGCCATAATTACAACCTATCACCTTAGTAGCTTATTCATTTGTCTATTTAATATGGAAAAATGTCAGATGTTCAGCTGGCTTAGAGTGGAGAATCCATCTGTTACTTATCGAAGGTTATCTATGTGAACATGTTTGGCACTGGGCTGCATAGTTTATGTGGATACTTTATCAATATCGCTTGAAATATGATGTGTCTGGGTAATTTGAGGGTGGGAACAATTACTAATGTATTGTGGTGGGTGGAGTAAAAAACCTCAATTTCCTCGCCCCATTGAAAATCAGACGTGCTTAACCTATCGTGTTTCAGCAATTTCTGGATTCACTTAGTTGTCCTTTTTTATCTGTATTGGTTCTGCTAGCATATCCAAAGTAGAGCAACCCCTGAATAATGCCTTCAGGTTTGGAAACTCTCTCAAATGGCATGAAGGGGGCCTAGAAAAGAAAATGGGGCAAAATAACCAAAAACTTACTATTTAACATGCAAATGAACGGCATGTGGTTTTAGTTTTACTGTTAATAGATATGCTGATGCTGATCTTGATGTGTTTGGTTATTCCTGTCATTTAGTCATGCATAAGATTGTGTTGGTCTACAATAATTTTGGGTCCTAGACACCACCCCTTTAGGAATTAGTAGGCAATCTAGCACTGCATTTACAATTATATAAATGACAGAATCTTGTTTCATGAGGATATAAGTCAAAGACAGTTGTTTGAGTTGGGTTGACCTTTGCTGGAGCAGCCAGTTTGTTGTTTTTGGTGCTACTCATGTAGCACATCATTACTTTCAAGCGATCCTCGTGAAGTTGTCTTATCATTTCACTTAATTGTGATTTGCAAAGAAACTATTTATTGACAGTAACTTTTCGCTGCATAACTACCTTTACTTATTTTATACTACCTTCAGTCCTTAGTATGAGATAGAGTTTGTAATGCAATTTACACTGCAAACAAGAAATTTATAATAAGGAATGAAGGCATTATTTTATTACATCCATAAGTTCTATTGTATTTGGGCAACGCGTATTTGCTAATAATTTTGGTGAGTGGAGTATGGCACTAAGGTTGTTAAGCTTGTGTTAACAGGATGTTAATTCATCAAATGAAGAGAAGAATACGCCACTTCATTGGGCTTCTCTCAATGGACATGTTGAGGTAGTCACCATCTTTACTCATAACATCCATGCTGATTTCACTTTTCAAAGTCTTGTTAACATGAAAAGTTCCTCAGGTGGTGAAGAAATTGATATTGTCAGGAGCCAATGTTAGTGTTTTAAATAGGTATGCCACATCCCATGTTGGAAGTCTGAAGTTTTTAAATTGAGTTTAAATCATTTCAATTGCCCTGTTGTGTGTAGAAGCTATTATGCCCTTGTAACTATGTGTCAATCGACAATAGTTCATTCACAATTTTTTTTGGAGGATTTTCAGTCTCAAGTAGTAATTTTTTCCCTTTTCTGTTTATACAACAACCATACATGAATGATCAAATTGTATCAGAAAAACTGAAGGAATGATCAATCTAACAATATTATGTTTCAGTTATGAGCGGACTCCAATGGATGAAGCAGTGAGTAGGGAAAAGCTGCAAGTCATGGATGGTATTAACGAAGCTGTAACACAACTTGAGCTCACTGGGGCCAGCGTTTCTGCATAAGAAACTTTTTTGGGGAATCATCTTGACTTTTCTTTTGGGGGTTGGATGACTAATCTTGAAACTGTGTTATATTGTTTTGAAATACTCCCCCGGTTTTAAATATAAGATCTAGTTGACTGTTTTTCAGAAGATTAAGGAAACAAAATAGGTTTGTTAATTTCGATATATTTGATAATTTTTTAGGTTGAGTAATAGTGTATGAGTCAAATAAACTAGTTTTAGGGAAAAAAATAGTCAAACCTATTTATGAGTGACTTATTTTGCTTTTTTTTTAGTATTTTCTAAAAAAGTCAACTGGGTCTTATATTTAGTACTAGAGAAAGTATTCAATTCTCATATGTCTATGTGTCTGCCTTTGATTTTCACATCTTTGATGTGGTGAGTTGTGATGATGCTCATAATATTGCATCAAGGCTTCTTAAGGAGGGTTCATCTCACATTACAAATAAAAATGATCAGAAACTGGTTTTAGAAGCATGTATCGTCAAATATTTTAAAAAGCAATAGCAGATTATGATAAGTTTGAATTTATGCATAATATGTAAGGTTTAATGCTGGCAATCATCAAAATTATGGCCTGGCTTTTACTTTTGATGGCTAACTATGTGAAAACTAATACGTATGAACTTTTTTGTTCACAAAGTAAGAATTGGCTAAACAATTATCCAAGAACAGTCGAGTTTGGTAGATCTAACAAGTTCCAAACGAATATTTGGCCAATAAAACATGTTATATACTAATAGATCGGTATTTTGTTATAGATATATCAACCAAACATGTTTTTCAGTCCAAAAGCAAAATAAAACGAACGTTTATATTACTTAATTTGGAAATTTTCTATAAATGCATGTCTTCTATCAAAGGTAAATGTAATTGTGTTTGAGGTGATCAATTATTCATTTTTGAATTCGTTAACCAAAGTTATGGAACTATTGTTCTTTTCTCAAATGCTCTTCTTTGCCCAAAGTGCTAATGTCAAATCAGGGGCTTTCCTCTCCCAGAATGTGGTCAAATTTTTTCTGGGTGCCGTTGAAAATATCTTTAAAAAAGCAGAGCAATAAATAATCTAAATTTATGGGCATATGCATTCTTTTATGTTAAGATTTTATTAAAAATGATGGTCTCATAGCTTCATAAACTCTACTCCAATGATGGAATAGCAAAACAGGACAAAGCGAAACACTTTTAGTGGAAGACAAGCAGCATCTCTGCTATAAATTTAAATTTATGTGTGTGTGCGCGTGTGTATATTATAAAAGAAATGCACACCTAGAAACATAGAGAATCAAGTGTTAGCTTTTGGAGGGCATGTGCATCAATTCTCAAATGCTAACTCTTACTAGGTTTAAACCTAATGGTTTTGATTAGAATCTCCCTAAAAGTTCCTTTCTTGTCATGTTAGTTTAATGATTGACTTTGTGTTTAATCTTAATTTGTTCTGGTTCCCAAACTAAAACCAACATATGATGTTGGAGTTATAAAAGGAAAATTGCAAAATTCATTCTCCATTGGAGAGCATTTGCATTACTTTTTTGCTTTATACATAAAATAATTTTATAGCAAAAAGATTAGATTCTCTTCATGTTGCTATAATTGAAGAAGAGTGTAGATAAATTGTTAGAATCTAATCTTTTTTATCAGAGAATCTAACTGTTTTGAAGAGCATGAATTTGTTAGTTGTACAAAATAATTTTTATTGACATGGATGAGAAATCAGAAAATAAGATTATATTTGTACTGAAGACCTATAAAAAGGTTGTTCGAGGGAGCTAGAACACATACAACTAATACTTTTGAATAGGTTACATAAAAAAAAATTGATATAGGACTGTTTGGATTAGCACTTGAAAAATGTGTTTATGTAATTAGAGAGAAAACTCCTTTCACATACTCATATGATATGCTACTTTTACGTAGTCGTTAGTATAAACATACAATAAATAAAATTCACTAATTAAGCTTAACAATGTGTTTTTTTAGAGATACTGATATGACATAATAGGATAATACAATCTATTAATCTGACCCAAAAATATAATGTTGTTGGAAGATATTTGAGGCCTGTCTTTACTATTTGGAGAGTAGAGTGTTGTTTGAATTTGGAAGTGGGGTAATTTCATATTAGATTAATGGGGTATGCAAAGCACTACGGCCCATCACATCACATCACATGGGGCCCAACATTCTATACATTCCATGAAACAGTTTCTTGATAAAAAACGAACAAAATAAATATTAAAATACAACCATTGAATGGCTGGGATAATCTGAGGATTTAAAAAAGGAACTAATATTAAAAGGGGAACATGTTTAGGGAAGATAAGAAGGAAATTAGTGGAAGAGAATGGAGGAGAGTACTATAATCTATAATGGGAAGCAATGTAGGGGTCGGGGGGAGGCTTAGAGGGTCTAGGGCAGTGACCCAGCCCAGGCTTTTTGGATAGAGAAAGGACCACTCTAATAAACGACATTATTGCATTTTCCTTCTCTCATTAATGCCTTGAAACGACCTCACTCTCTCTCTCCCCCATCCCTTGGGCCCAATTTCAGCCCAACCACATGTCCTGCCTCCATATTCTTCTCTCTAAAAAACAAAAAATTCACCTTTTTCATGAAAAGTACTTTCAACTCATTCTAATTATTGTTAACTTAACTCTTAACTCTTAGATTAACGTAGAAATTAGGCCTTTTATCCAATAGAAATGCGTAATTAGTGAGATACTACCAAATGATAGATGGTAGTAATTTAAAAGGAAATTGTTGGCAAAAAATGCAATCCAAGAGGAAAAATTGAGAAATTCGACATCGTATCTAGTTGGGATGATTTTGTTGGGGGCAGAACGGAAGAAGTCAGGATAGTTTAAATAAAAAAAAAATATTTTTTGTACATTTTATGATTACTCTTTATTTGAGCATAAAACTAATATTTACTGGATATTCCTTGAGAAATTTTTTAATTTGTTTAATGCTTGACACACTCAAGCTTTGTTGTTTAAAGAAGCTTTGTTGTTTAAAGAATATGTAGCTAGGAAGATTATGGAACTCCATTGCCCCTGATTATAAGATTTAAATTTGCAAATATGGTTTTCAGAATAAATATTTATTACATTTTCTCCAATTTTATTTACTGTTTATCGTTTTCGAATTAATTTTCTTTAATATGTATTATATCGTATTTGTTGTATTCATTTTCATCATCTCCTCCCCTTATTTTTATAATATTGGCAATAGGAGAACATGTAACTTTCTTACTACATGAGTATCTACATAACACAAACAAAGCAGTTACTCCATCCTGTCCTTCTTGAGCACAAAATTTGAATTGATTGGTCCAAATAAGAGTTTACTTTACATTCATTCAAACCATTTTCTTATTTTGCCCTAATTCTCTTTTATATACATTAATTATCATATATTTCTCTCTTAATAGATTTGTTATAAAAAATAATACGAGTATTGTAAAATACTTCATCCGTCCCACAATATAATAAGTTAATGTTTTGGAAATGACATGTCATATACTATAAACTAATATTTCTATAATAATGGTAATATGAAAACTAATTACTTTTTTTTTATCAACATAACACAAAGCAATTACTTCCTCCGGTCCTTATTATGAAAGTCTAAAATTTAAATTTATTTAATTAAAAATATAACAGTTCACTTTACATTCACAGATTATTTAATGTGTTTTTCTTATTTTACCCCTAACACTTTTTCTAGAACAATAGTCATATTTTTTTCTCTTTATGAATTTATTATAAATAAGACTAACATTGTAAAATGATGTGAATTCCTGACATCTTTAATAATTTTTATATATTTTTTAAGAAGAAGTAATACTCCCTCTGGTCCCTAATGTAAGAGCTAGCCGCCAAAAAAACGCTTCTTAAGAAAACATGTGAATGTTAGTTGGATGTTTGGAGTTAATGCTTCTTTTACAGAATTGCCCATATTTATTATGGTACTTTTAAGAGAGAGAAATACATAAGCATTAATAAATATGAAAGAGAGTTAGGGGTAAAGTAGGAAAAAAATGCATTAAATGAGGAGAGAATGTGGGGTGAGCTCTTACATTAGGGACCAAAACCATTCAAATTTTGGGCACCGGAGGGAGTAGTATTCAAAGACTAATTTAATTGTTTTTATCAGAAAGCTAAGACCCGCTAATTTAATTAATTAATAAGCACATACTAGTAGCTAATAGAGGGGAAATGGGGGAGGCCACGTGGAAAGCGTAGAGGTGGTATTGTAATTTGAAAGAATAAATATCGTATGCTTAGCAAAAATACCAAAACATAAAACCAAAACCCAAAAATGATTTGATCAGATCAGAATCAGAGGAGCGCCGACTGAGTGAGTGTTTTTTTGCTGGTGGGACCTACAGAGGCAGAGAGAGAAGGAGGGTAAAAGCTTAATCTATGTATGAGTGATAATAAATTATGGTTTTATTAATAAATTAACAGATTAATTAAGAATAAAAAGAAAGGAACGAAGGAAGGGTAGTTGTTTGAAGGGCTCGAGGCAGAGAGAGAGTGTGTGTGTGTGGGCCTCCTCGTCATGTACGCCGCTATTACCCTAAAGTTGTGTCCCTACACGCCCTACCCTTACGTGCCTCCCACTAATTTACTGTTTACCCCTCACATTTTCTATCCTTACACAAATTACTAATTTACTGTTTACCCCTCACATTTTCTATCCTTACACAAATTAAAAATACTTGTTCCTTCTATAGATAAGAGTCTGTTTGGTTGTAGGAATGGAAAGTGAAGAATTGGAAACCGAATAATTGGAAAGATGAAAAGTATAGGAAATGATGAAAGTAAAGTTTGTGGGCCCAGAAAAAGTGTGAGATGGAGAGAGAAAGTTTGTGGGCCCTAAGATATATTTAAATGACCAAAATACCCCACACTTTCCGCACTTTCCAATTCCTTCTCACTTTCTATGTTCAACCAAAATACTCCTTGTGTTTCTAAAGATAAGATTTCAATTTGTTTCTGAATATAAATAATTTTCTAATTTTTCTCAATTCTTTTATATATAAAGAGTAATAATATTATCTATAATAACAAAGTAGTAATAGTGAGAGATGAAAAAATTGGTAATATGATGTATTAATAACTAATTTAACTAGCATCTTTAATTTAATTAAATTATGGAAAATGATCATATATATAAGAGCGGATAGAGTACTTCCTCCTTTATGTGTTTGAATTAACTTTTTTTTTTAATTTCCCCCTATATTATTAAGTGAGAAATAATAATTAATAAATATGAAAAAGAATCAGTGGTAAAATAAGAATAAATGCATTAAATGATTAGATAATGTAAATGTAAGATTGAATATTTTGATCTAAAATATTTAAATTTCATATTTTTATATTATATTATGGATTGGAGGGAGTATTAAGAGAGGGTAAATTGATTACAACCCATGTGTAAATTTTTTTTTTTTGGCCAACCAACCCATGTGTAAATAACTTAACTAAAATAAAACGATCACATTAAATCCTAGTAATGAATGATATACATAACTGTTACAAATGGGTAAAAAGGTGTCATTATCTGCTTAAATCTTTGAAGTAACCAAGAATTTATAATAATTGTTAATTATTCACATGATGTCAGAAAGACACACAGACTAGTTGTTATGAAGTAATAAAATGTTTATCAAAAAAAAAAAAAAGTAATAAAATGTTGTTAGTGACAACTGACAAATACCATTTATAATTAAGTGATTTTAATTTGTTTCTTTTTAATTATGAGATTATTTAAGAATTAATCTTAATTACTCTTCCTATATATATATATATATATATATATATATATATATAGGATATTTTATTTTGTTATACGGAGTATTAAATTTTTTATATAAATATAAAATATTAGTCTAATTACTGGTGCTGGGATTTACATTACAAGATTTCAAGGCTGATGAAATTGAGATTTTTTTCTTTTTCTTTTAACGCTATTTTGACATCCATAAAGTCTTATTATTAAAATTTTATAAAAGCTTTTAATCAAATTATCAGGTACATAAATAAAGACCGTGTTTGGAAAGAAAGATATGTGAAGCTAGTTTAAATTTTGATAAATTATAATAAGGATTTTATCAATTTTGCCTTCATTATATCTTAAAATAACTACTTTTTGTAAAACCATACCTCCTAGATATTCATGTTACTCAATACTTTTTTTGTCCATAATATATTAGCCCAAAATTTAAATGATTTTGGTCCAAAATATATGAGTTCATCTCACATTCTCTCCTCATTTAATGCGTTTTTACCTACTTTACCCCCTACTCTCTTTCATATTTATTTATGCTTATATATTTCTCCCTCTTAAAAATATCATAATAAATATGAAAAATATTGGAAAAAATGCATTAACTTTAAACATTTAATTAATTTTCACATGTTTTTTAAAGAAGTGTGTGTATTGACGGCTGAGCTCTTATATTATGAACCGGAACACACGCTTCACTCAATTATTTCACTAAATTATGGAGATGTATCCCCAAATGCTAGCACCACAACAAAGTGGTACTCTCCATATAAGTCAATCACTTGTAAAAATGATCAAATTTTCAACTCTTTCGCCAACCAAATCAAAGGACAATGAGTCATGTTACTTAATTCTAATAGAAAAATGTTATTATGACATATAAACTCGTGGTTGTGGTGGCTAATATATTTGCATTTCTATAAATTAATTTAACCACAATTGAATCTAAAATAAAATTTTTTTGGCCAATCTCAAATAAATTTTAAAGAGATAAGTTGTATGTGTTATGATTTTTTGATCAAATAATATAAACTTTCTTATATGCATGCTTATAATTTATTTTTCATTACTTTTAAAAACTAATTATTATTAATTTGAGTTCTTGTATGTTACGTAAATATGTTTCCTAAATATAACTTTTATATTCTTTAGTCTATATTCCAATTTTCTGTTTGATGTAGAAAGAGCTACTGAAAAAATATATTAAAGTGGGAAACTAAGACAGAGGCACACACTTGGATGCAAAAATTGAGAATCAGTAAAATTAATGTCAGTTTATTGTGTTCCATGGACCAAAAATGTTTGTTTAATGTGAGACTAAAACGCGTATCCATCACATCACCTGTGATTCTGTTCATCATTATGAGCCTCCTTATTCTAATCAAACATTGCTTTTTTTTCAAAACCCTCCCACATATTCTTCTTCCGTAACAATATTACGCTACTACTAATACTTAAACTAATGGCAATAATTCTTTATAATAGTACTAATAATATCTTTTTAAAAGATGAAATTGATCTTTCCAAGCAAGATTGCGCAATTAAATCATGCCTAATTATTGACCTTGAGCCTTACTCTTACGACACCCATGCACCAACTTGCCCTAAAGTTCTATCTCTGTTTCTCACTCCTTTCATTTTTGATTTGATGTTGCTTAGTGCTTCACATGCATGAATCTATAGTTATCATTTATAATTAATCCATCCTTTTGCTTTTTTATTGTTTTGTTTAATGTTGTATGAGAATCTTCCTCAACTTTAAACTACACCATTTTATATTTCAAATTGTTTATACTATATTCATTGCAATTGTTTAGTACCCATATATGTTTTTTTGAATCTTGTGAATAGTGTGTTCCTGTGAAAATGTACTATAATACGTGTATATAATGAACATGGCTGGCAAATAAGTGTGCATAATAAACGTGAAAAATTGTTTGAATATACTATCATTTTAAAAAGCAGATGTATAAAGTTGCATTTTGATTATTACCAGCAATAGATAAAATCTTATCAGTACTACTTATTGCTTGGTGATTTAAAAATATGTTCGTTTTTGTTAATTAATTTATATTTCCATAGATCACCCCCCGCTGATTTATTGTTAATTGCGAAGGATAAACAAGACCCAAGAGGCCAAGCCACAACAAAAAATAATTAAATACCAAGAATATAATAATTCAAATTGGTTACGATGAATAATATAAAAGGCAAAAACTCTTTCCATGCACTTATATGGAGTATTATAATAAAAGTAGCAATTGGCCAACTCATTCCTGTACGGTG
This sequence comes from Mimosa pudica, assembly GCA_029929735.1. Classification (NCBI taxonomy): domain Eukaryota; kingdom Viridiplantae; phylum Streptophyta; class Magnoliopsida; order Fabales; family Fabaceae; genus Mimosa; species Mimosa pudica. Next base: position 3,740,522 of record JAKELP010000040.1, read on the forward strand.
AAACTTTGAATTAAATGCCGGGAAACAGATGCAAATAGCTGTCTCCACGCCTCCATTCAAACACGTTCTAGGTCATCCACAAGTTAAATCCACCGTTGAATTTTCAGCACATTGTATAAAGTTTTAATTTAAAACTAAAGTATTTATATTTACATTTTAAATGTTAAGCCGAGACTACTTTTTATTAGTGTATAATAAAATATAAGTAATCAATTTCAGCGTCATATTACTCTTATATACTACATACATATATATGATGCAACGGTGTCGTACTGTCATGTTTCGTAAATTGAAATTCTGACGTGATAAATTGCAATGGAAAAACAATGGTTTACTAGTGGCAATGGGTTAATTATCATGAAGGCAAAATGAGAGGAATTGAATTTAGAGTTTAAAATAATATATGCAATTATTTTAAGTTACAGGTTTGCATGCATGATTTATATATCTTGTAGATTGTTGGCCAAAAAAATATATATTGTAGATTATTAAACAATACAAACATAATCATATAAATGAGTATACATATAAAGTAAGGTTACATACCGAGAATATAGTATCTAAGAAATTATTAATTGTGTAGGAGAGATTTTTTTTTTATCAGAAAGTGTTGGAGGGATTCAACTTCTTGAGTTTATATTTTTAATATTTAATAAAAATAAAAAGACTAGAAAGCATTTAGGTTATTTTGTGATGATTAAATTTCATAACACTGTACTAAATTAAAAGAAATATTTAACATATACCATTCAAATCTCTCTCACCGATTTTTGTTCCAATCTCAGCATGTAATTCGTTCTACAAATAGCTATATGAGCAAAATTATGTTAATGATATGATCAATAACTTTATGTTTCTTAAAACTGTGCTACATATATTGGACGAGAAGGCCGGAGCAATACGATAAAAGATGGGATATACTAACTTACAAGCATGAATGAGAGAGAGAGAAGTGAGAAAGGATGTGAAGGAAGATGGAGAAATGATTGTGGATGATAAAATGAGTAGTGATGGGAAGGAAGAAAGATAATTAAGCAATGGAAGCTGCAAAGTCTTATTAATGATGCTGATTTTGAAGTGCGCAAGATAATTTTTAAACATGTTGAAAAGCAAGCATAATTGAGGCGGATGCATGTGCACGTGAAGCAATTTACTAATGTTTCAAATAATTATTATCACTAGTATTCTCATTATCTCTCCCTATCTCCCTTCCATCTCTCCACTTCTTTGTGGGGTTATTGTTGGCTTAGTCTTTTATGTCTTTTATGGCCAAAGTTTAAATCATAATTATGTGCAATTTTATTCATTTATATGAAAATTTTTAACACTTAGGACTGTACAGATGCTTCCAACACAATTTTACATTCAAATCATTCATCAAGATTTATTTTACATGCACAAACCCATATCCACCTATAGAAAACATACATACATACATATATTAGGAGTATCACTTAATCTATTTTTTGTCCAATCAAAGCACAATAATTTAGTTAATAATTTTGATCATACATAGTTGATGACTTGTACGAAAACATATAGTGATAATTGCATTAGTACCCAAGTAAGATATTTAAATTCAATATATTTCAATGAATCGTTAATGACAACTGAAATAGTCATTGTTATTAACAAGTAAAAAGTTGGTGTATAAGTTATAAAATGTGACTATAAAGTATCAACTACTAATTATTACAAACTATAATATATAATAGTTGGGTGATTTAATTTATTTTAACTGGTCTATTTTTTTAATTTCACCCTCTCATTAAATTATTCAACTTAACCGAAGCTCTATTAATAACAAGTATCAATTGAGAAAAAATAAATCATCCGACAGTTGAAACCTTATATTAAAGACAAAAATATATTTTAAATGGTGTCTTATAATAAGAATCAGATGAGCATGTGTTATCATTTAAATATCATTTAAATAATATAATGCAAGTTTTTTAATTTATTTATATTATTTATTCAGACCGTGTGATTGAAACATGTAAATTTTTAGGTAAAAGACAAATAAAGTCTTTTGAATATGTAAAAGGACAATCAAAGTTGATAAATTTTCAAAAAACAACCAAAGTCACATACACTAAATTAATAATGATCTAATGAGGATGTTACTATGGATGATGAGAATGTTGTTGTGATTAATTGCTACACTCTAGTTGTTAATATGGACGATGCAATGGTTAAATATGTATGTTGTTAATGGGGATGCTACAGTGATTAATTTAATTTCTGTGACCTTGGTTGTCATTTTAGAAATTTAACGACTTTGATCGTCCTTTTACATATTTAGAGGGTTTTATTTGTCTTTTTACCTAAATCTTTCTTTGATATATACTCATAAACTTGTATTTTTTATTAAAAGATAAATTAAATACTTTTATAGTTCTATTTTTCTAAATGCCGAATATTTTTGACATATTTTACACAAGTTAAAGAAAATCTTAAATCTCATTTATTATACCTTAAAATTTTACAAATTTTCAATTTTAACTTACCCTGTTACTCAGTATCCACTTCACCACTTGAGAAAAAAATCCAATACATAATTAATGCATAAATTGTACGTTTATACTTGGCAAAAAAAGTTGTTCAAATCCTTGGAAGCACCCTCATTGGGAGAGGGGATAATCTTACTTATGTATGCAATACTCTTACTCCTCAAATCCGGATTAAATTAACCAAAAAAAGTTGTGTATATATATATATATATATATATATTTACATAAAATTAAATAACCTGTTTTATAAAACATAGGGTCAAATAAAATATTATTTCAATATCCACTTCACGGCGGTGGAAGGTGAGATATCTAAATAAGACGAGGTTTTTCGCTAAGGGATGATTTTTTAATTTATTATTACATAAATAAAGTTATATATCCAACTCATTTTGTCTAATCATTAAACCACCTATGCAAAATTAACTTAGTTAAGGACATGTCAGTTCCATTAACTCTGTTTAAGTCCTTTTTAAATTATAAAGACTAACTCTTATAGATATAACAAATTACAGGGACCAAAACCATATCTTTCAAACTATAACAACCATAACACAAATTGAGGTAAACTATAGGCATCAAAAATATATTTAACCTATAAAAGTATAAGAATGAAAAAAGGCGACATGGAGAGAGGGAAAGAAGGGTGCGGAAAGAGGAGACCCGGAAAACAAGGGAAAGTGTGAGTGTGAGTGTGTGAGTGGTAGAAGACAAAGCTACCTAAATTTGCGGAGGTTTGCGTGTTGTCTCTCCACATTTACCCTACCTTCCTAGGACCCACCTCCTTTTAATCTCTCCAATTATTGCCCCTGCATCCCTTCCCTCCATTTATTTTACTCATTATTTATGATTATTGTCTATCCCATTTATGTTACTCTTCTTGGTTAAGGTACTCCCTCCGGTCCCTAATATAAGAGTTAGCCGCCAAAAAAAGGCTTCTTAAGATAACATGTAAATGTTAGTTGAGTGTCTGAAGTTAATACTTCTATTCCAATATTGCCCTTATTTATTACTACCTCCGGTCCCTAATGTAAGAGCTAGCCGCCAAAAAAACGCTTCTTAAGAAAACATGTGAATGTTAGTTGGGTGTCTGGAGTTAATGCTACTTTTCCAATATTGCCCATATTTATTATGTTACTTTTAAGAGAGAGAAATACATAAGCATTAATAAATATGAAAGAGAGTTAGGGGTAAAGTAGGAAAAAATGCATTAAATGAGGAGAGAATATTGGATGAGCTCTTACATTAGGGACCAAAACCATTCAAATTTTGGGCTCTTACATTAGGGACCGGAGGGAGTATAATACTTTTAAGAGGGAGGAACACATATGCATTAATAAATATGAAAGATAGTTAGGGATAAAGTAGGAAACAACACATTAAATGAGAAGAGAATATAGAGTGAGCTCTTATATTAGGGAACAAAACCATTCAAATTTTGGGCTCTTATATTAGGGACCGGAGGGAGTTTAAGAATACTCAAAAAATATGTATTCTCTCGGGTCCGTAATATAAGAGTCCAGTCGTCAAAAACACTTTTGAAAACATATAAAAGTATTAGTTAGTTGTTTTGAGTTAATGTTTGTTTTCGAATATTGCCAATATTTATTGTGATACTTTTAAGATAGAGAAATGTATAAACATTAATAAATATGAAAGAGAGTTAGTGAAATTAGGAAACAATTCATTAAATGATGAGAACAGAATGTGAGATAAACTACCAAGGGCCTTGTAGCTCAGTGGTATGATATCTCCCCTTTAGGTGGGATGTTGCGGGTTCGATCCCACTTGTAACCTCAAGCACGTTAGTGCTTGCTTCTTTGAATAAAAAAAAGAATGTGAGATAAACTCTTAGATTTTAGACCAAAATCATTCAAATTTTAGGCCCTTTTATTATGGACCCGGATGGAGTAGTCATCAAAATGAGTTAAAAGTATCTCTACTATTAATTAAGTTTTTCAAAGTTAGGAAAAATATATGATTCAAAAATTTCCGATTAAGATTAATGCCTACTGGTAATTTTTTTTTTTTTGCCAAAATACCCATGAGTAAAATCATCACGATGGAAGATGCACTTTGTATTAAATTTCATAGATATTTTATTATATTTTATTTTCCCTCACTTAAAAGCTTAATATAGATAGACTATATTAATGAATGGGTATTTTTGACCCATTATGACAATCTTATGGGGATTTTTTGGACAAAAAGCTTTGTAGTATTGAATACACTTAGACTAAACCAAAAGGGATGTTTTTCACCTTTTCCCATTTATTTTATTAATAACTTTTAGAAAAAGGATATGGCTTATCTACCATCTAAATGCATTGTCCCTAACTCTAATCTAAATGCATTGTCCTTAACTCTAATCAACTAGGGCATGTCCTTATGGTCTCTGAGTATGACAATTAAGCCCTTTCATTTTATATCAACACATTATCTCTCCCTATCTCCCTCTCAATATCCTCCACTAACGTTACTTTTAGAACGCCACAACTAAGTTATAATCCACAGGAGTCAAAATGGTCCAATATATAACATATTTGCCTTTTTTTTACCAAATCCTTTACACCCATTCAAACCATAGACTCTGATAAAAAAAAATTAAACCCATAGACAATGGGTCAATTTCTGCATATACTTTCATCTTTCCATTATTGTAACCTTGTCGTGTAATGATGTAATTATTTAAACAGATTGTACTCCGGTTCAAAAATATTGGGTGCATTAGGGGAAAAAACATTATCCATGTAACCTAGTGTTTCACTGCCACTAGTCGATAACTCCATATTATAAGAAGTAGTTCACTAAATTATATAAATCAAAGAAATAAAGTTAATATAAATTATGAGTATCATTTGGAGTAATTTTCTAATTTTATTCCTTTATAATTCATTATACCTCTCTCCCATCTTTAATTTCCATTTCTTACTCCCATTTTTCAACTTTGCCCACATGCATTTGGAATGGAAGAAATAGAGAAAAAGTTAGATATATTTGAATATGAATAAAAAAAGAAAGTTATGTTAAAACATTTTTAATGAGTTGACTATTTTTTAAAATTTTGATAGCGGGGCGAATGAAATCTAGTATATTTATATTGTAGATAAGTAGTAAAATATGTTTGTTAATTAATTGATATGTTAAATTAATTCAATTAGGAATTGCACAAGCATTTATGTTTATTGAAAATAAAATTAAAGCCTATATCCTCGTTTATTGTGTTTTACATTTTAATAAGTTTTTCACTATAATCCTTATAAAATATGGAGAAATGGGTGGTATATATTTGAAAATTTTAACAACAATAAATTAGAAGTAAACTTTTAAGTTTATGTAGTAAATTTATTTAATAAGATTACTTACATAAAAGACAAAATATCATCTTCCTACTACATAAACATGATTTTTATTTAAAATAAACGGAGGTTTCACATCTTAGCTTCATGCGCGCGCGCATAACTCTCCCTCAACTTCCCATATAAACATGAATTTTATTTGACAATATAACATGATTGCAAATAACTGTTTAGACTTTACTAGTTTATCTCCATCAATCTCAATATAACATGACAATAATCTAACCTTTTGCTTTAATTTCAATTAATTAGTATACTTTTGACAATAAAAGTAATAATATATGTGGTGACAATACCAATCACAGTGATAAGTAGTTAGGCAGCGTGTGCTCAACAGGGTGAGAAGCAATTGTGCCTTCCAAATGAAAATCATCGGTTTAGATTTCAGATTTTTAACTGATATGTTTTAGGGAAAAGGGCTTAAAAATACGCTAGATTTATGAAAAGGGCCATTTCGAAAAGGTCATCTCAAATAAGATGAATCAAGACAATTGATTGAATTGTTGGGTGCAAAATTAAAAGGAAAAGTCCAAAATGTCTCCAAAAATCTTCCACTTCGTTACTAAAATGGAATAAATGTGTGACAATTTTTTACATGAGAATACCAAATTCTTCATTACGAAATTGTTATAAAAGAATAACAAATTCGTCATCTTCATTATTAGAATGGTGTAAGGGAATACTAATGCGGATAAAACATGTTGATAATCATTTAATCAAAGTTGGTGTTTTCTTATAGTAACCCAGAAGTCACGCAAGACGACCTTTGGAGAGACTTGAACGTCAATCAATATCAGCTACGAGGACATGCATCAGATTTTGAATGAGGATAGGGAGAGGGAAGAGAGGGAGAGGGCGGAGATGGAGAGGGCTGAGAGGGAGAGGGCGGAGAGGGAGGAGAGCACCAACGACGACAATGGCGGTGGCGGTGCCGGCGGCGAGGAGAACATCCCGGTGCCGGAAATTATGATTAAAATGCGGCGAGGGAGGAGGTCTTCTAGTACTGGTCAGTTGGTGGATGTCAGAGGTAAATTTGATATTAATTAATAGCTACAAATTTAATTTCTACTATATATATTATCTAATATATTTTTCTTGCCTACAGATATCACTGGCACTGTCACCACGAGGAGGCTGACGGCGAAGCAGGCACATATGCTTCCGTCGAATGAGAAGGTTGAGCTGCCATATTACGGCACCACCGGGCAGCCAACCAAGGATGCTGCCATTCTATTTCGCTGTCATTGCCGACTGCTCGGCAAGGCTTCCGACGCTTCCCGATCGACCCGACCAACTGGAGGAGAATGTCGGATACCCGAAAAGATGAGGCTTAGGAGATTATAAGGGTAATACGTATTTCAAAATATTATAATTACTTGAATTATATATTATTTAGTGTTACACTTATTAATTTTGTATATTGTTATTATACTTATTCAATACGAAAAAAATTCCTTTTGCAGAGTAAGTGGTGGGTCCCTGACAGCTTGAACCTGAAGAAATTCATGAAATCGATGATCAGGGATGGGTGGAAGGATGAAAGAAACAAGCTATATCAGCTGATGTCCGAGAAGGGGACTAAGCCTAGGGAGGAGGTGAAGGCGAGCGTGCCCGACGGAGTCGACCCGGAACAGTGGAGGAGGTACATCGGCTGGAGGATTGGCGAGCTAGGGCAGGCCAGGGAAAGGCGTGGTCAGCATGCTCGGGCACAGCAAGAGGTTGGTCACTCGACTGGGAGCGTACCGATGATCGTCCGCTATGACGAGATGGTGTATAACTATCCACTATTCTTTCTGCCTAATAATTTAAGTTATAATAATACTGATCATAGTTTAACGATTCAAATATTTCAGCGGGAGGAGGCCAGAGCGAAGGGCATCACGACAGGCGTCTATCGAGACTTCATCATTCAAGCGCGCACCCGCTCGGACGAGAGACCTCTATCCCGGAAGGTTGCCGAGGAGATTAAGAGTGTTGCTCAGGCACAGGCAGATATCGAGGCACAGGCGCAGGCCAGGGAGACCCCCGAGTCTCAGCAGGGGGAGAGAGGGTGAGCCCCTTTGCCGAGGTCGTTGCTCTCCACACGCAGATGGGGACGCAGGACCGTGCGGGACGCGTTCTAGGTCTTGTCTTTGAAGCCAGACCTACTCAGTTCTTCCCTCCGCATCACGACACCGTCGCCGACGACAATGCTCTCCACAAGCCGCCATCGAGGATGAGGATGAGTAGATTAGGTTTTTTGTTGTTTGGAATTTTTATCTTTATTGTACTTTTTTGTTCTTTTATTTTTATTGTACTCTTATGTTTTTATTGTACTTTTTTAAATTTCTGTAAATACAATTTTATTGTTCAATTTTATTGTTTAGTTTGTTTAATTACTAATTAAATGGTAAAAGAAAATTGAACTAAATTAAGTAAAATAGTTACTAATTAATGAAAACAGTAAAATACACCAACGTACGATTATATATTTATATATATAATAATCGTTTCATTCGTCAATCATAGCTGCAGTGATCCACTGTCGTCCTCGATTCTCCCACTTGACATGTCTCTTGTAATCCCTGAAAGGTACAATGTATATAATTAGATATATATTTTGAAGAGCAATAAATATATATTTTAATTTGAAGCTGTCCGCCACCTACTCTCGATAGGAGTCCATAGCAGTGCAACGTGTCAGGACATGTCTGTGTGCTTGTAACATCTCGACAGGACTCAGACGGTGGAAGTGCCCTGCTCCTACTGGCTTTCCAATGGCGGGAAACAACGTGTTAAAGTTGGAATTGATATAGTTTGAGTTATCGTCAACTCGGGGCAGACGCTCATTACGCATGTTCTGACCATAGTATCGTTCAACAAATGCAACAACCTCGTCCCCAACATAACACTCAACAATGCAGCCCTCTGACGCGGCTCTATTCTTAACGAAGGACCTCATTTTTCCCAAGTATCATTCTATGGGATACATCCAACGATAGTGCACCGGCCCACCCATCTTTGCTTCTTCAACAAGGTGGACAATGAGGTGGACCTGTAAGGTGAAAAATGACGGAGGAAATACCATCTCCATATGACATAGCATTAGAACAGCTTTGGCATGTAGCTCGTCGAGCTCTTATCTGTCCAACACCTTTGAACACAACTGCCTAAGTATAAAACAGAGGTCGGCCAACATTATGGACACGTCTTCAGGAAGAGTGTATTTTACAGCTAGAGGAAGAAATTGTTGGAGTAAAACATGATAGTCATGACTTTTCAACCTCGAATTTAGGTCCACGCACCTCGAGATGTTACTTGAATATCCGTTGGGAACCCTGATACCCTGTAGCGTGGTCAGAAACACTCTCTTGTATAAGTGTTCCAGCCGGATAATATGCCGAGTCCGGGGAAATCGCTAACAGTCCACATCACAGCAGCGCGCAGTGTGAACATCGTCTTGCTTTCGGCGTCAAACGTCTTGACCCCATCGCTCCATAACTCGTTGAGCTCCTGTATCAGCGGCTAAGATGTCGGCCCTGGAACAATTGTCGATAGAATGAACGAGGTGGACTTCATGCACAACCACGGGGGGAGGTTATATGGTATCAAAACAACTGGACACACGATGTACTGTTGGTTGAAGGAGCCAAATGAGTTGAAACCATCAGAAGCGAGACCTAGCCTGACATTTTTTCGTTCCGAGGCAAAATCGGGGAATGCGCCGTCAAAAGCTTTCCACGCAACACCGTCTCGAGGATGCCTCATCTTGTCGTCTGGGTTAGCTTCTGACGCGTGCCACCGCATTTGCTCAGCCATTTTCGGGGACATGAATAGTCTCTGAAGCCTTGTACGGAGCGGAAAATATCTCATGCTCTTAATGGCCCGTCGCCTCTTCTTCTTATTATGCCCTTCACCCTCCACCTTGTATCGGGCAGTGCCACATCGTCTGTATTTATCTAACGCAGCGTCAGGGCCCCAAAACAACATACAATCATACAGACACACATCGATTTTACTGTACTCTAACCTCATCTTTGTGACTGTTTTCTTCGCTTCGTAGAATGATGACGGTAGCTCGGCTCCAATGTTATAAAGGGTGTCTGACAGCAGCTCAATCACGTCCGACATAGTCGCATCAGACGCGCCACGTTTACACTTAATACTGTACAACTTGGTCAAAAATGACAATTTAGAGTATCTTTCATTCGCTGTGCAAACACATCTTTTGTCATCACACGTATATAATATACGAACTTCATCGGAGAGATACTAAGTCGCTTAAACAGTTAGAATAGATTAAACATTTATACATACATGGGTACAACGGTTTGTCACCTTCCGTCATGAGCTCAAAGAAATCTCTAGTCACCTCGGTGCGTAAGTACTCCGCGACTGGTCCGTCCACCACTCCATCCTCGCCAGCGCCTTCTTCCTGCAGACCAAATGCTTCCCTCACAGTGTTGTTACCCAGATTAGTTGCATGGCCGCCTCCGTCATCGTCATTGTCTTCGCCTTGCATTCGGCCAACGTGAGAACTCGAACCGACTTCTAGATCACCAGTATCGTGTAATCCATCTTTTCCATGAAACGCCCAAGTGAGATAATATCTGGGAAACTGTTTTTCTAGACAATGAGCAACTACCTCCTCTCGAGTCTTCCATTTGTCGAACTTACACTTTTCACACAGACACCGTATCTTATCCCGAACACTACCGCGCATAAAAGCAAAATCCAAAAATTGATTCAACCCCACCAAGTATTGTGGAGACGATCTGGGTAAAGAGATCCACGATTTATCCAACATTATTGCTTTTGCTATTTCACAACAAAACGACAGATATATGAAAGAATGAGAGATTTGAGAAAGATTGTGGCAACTGACTAATGCTCTACACGCATATTTATTACCAATACATCTGACTTTTCCGTGTTTACGAAATGTAGGTTGTTTAAGAAGTTTTTCTTTCAAAAAATAGCCGTACCGGCGTTTTGTAAAACGCCCATATGTATTTTAACATTAAATAATGCATATTGGCGTTTTGCCAAAACGCCAATATGCCTTTTTTAATGTAACATAATGCATATTGGCGTTTGGCAAAACGCCAATATGCATTATTTAATGTTAAAATACATATTAGCGTTTTGCAAAATGCCCATATGCATTATTTTAATGTTTTTTTTACCGGCGTTTGCCAAAACGCCGATACGCACCTCTGTTCCCTATAAATAGCTCCTTCCTCCTTCAACAAAGTTGCTCATTTTCTCCTGTTTTTCTTTATTTTCTCTCATTCGTCTCTCTCCTTCAATGTTGTTGTTATTTTTGATTTTATGGTTGTTGGTGACATTTATTTTGCAATTTTGATATCTGTTTGATTATGTCCCTTAAATTATATATATTTATGTATCATGTTTTCTGAATTGTTATGTTTATTATTTATGTATTATGTTTTCTGAATTATGTTTTTTATTCCTTATGTTTATGTCTATTATTCTTATTGTCACTTTGGTGCTTATCTTTTGTTCATTTTTGACCATTTTTCGTCCTGGTTTTAAACAACCAGGACGAAAAATGGTGTTTTTTTTTTAAAAACACGAACCGACGTTTTGCAAAACGCCGGTAACATTAATATTATTTAAATGACATTGCGGCGTTTTGTGTAAGTGCCGGTGTGTGTGATAAATAATATTAATTATTTCACACATCGGCGTTTTCTAATGTGCCGATGTGTATTTTTTATGATTTGTCCCATACCGGTGATGACTCCCATATTTAGTGATTTTTAGGAAATATTTTATTATATTTGAGGAGTCATGAATTAAATAATTAAGAGATTTGGTGTGAATTGGAAAGAAAGTGATTTGAGCATTGTATGTGTAATTATTTTGAAAATA